>CM038043.1:103589012-104839012 GCA_021397845.1 Areca catechu
TGTTCTATAAGATGTGCTGGCAATTTATAAAACCCTCCTCTTAAAAATATATTAAGTCATAGTATATTAACTAATAAGCATCACTAGTCATGATGAACAATTGATCATTCGGTGTCTAGAAAGGTGGTTCTGGGAAGGTAAAGAGAATGGGTTTTAATTGGTTCCGTTAGACTGACCTGGCCATTTTTATTGGGTCTAGGAAAGCAATGGGGGGACTCCCACATCTCTTCCACTTGCCTGGCCAATTTGATTATATTTAAATCATGACTAAAATTAGTAGTTTAAAAATACTATATATTGGCCTTCCTTCAGGGGGATCATATATGTTATGAACCACATTAGGTTTGTGTTTATCTGCAAGACTAATATGGTGATTGACATAATACTAGTCTAGTGCAAGATGCTTACAGTATATTCAGTATAATGCTTTGTTGTGTTATCTGCAAGGGCATTATATTTGAGTACTGACTATATAGAAATGAAAGGGTCTTGATTAACTAGAACATTATGGTTTGTTGTATTTTTGCAAGACTAATAATGTTCTAGAGGCCAAGTTACTTCTGATAATTATATGAGATATAATTGAAGAGTTTCCTACCTTTGAGCTTATAAAAATTTGTTTGTGCTTTCTGCAAGATCTTTTATAAGTTATTAGGATCTCAAATCTCATTAAGTAAAACGATCAGGGTTCTTCTCGATTATCATAGTGAGGGCTATGATTTTTGTAAAATAGTGAGAGACATAATTAAATTGAAGACCTAATTTAATTATGTAAGTCATTCATGGTTGTTTGCTTATGTATTGTTCTTTATTAAATGTAGATAAATGGCATCTTCATTATCACTGCGAAGTATCTTAGATACCAACAAACTGACTGGTCCAAACTATGTGACTGGTTGAGAAATTTAAAGATTGTACTGAGTTCAGAAAAACTTTCTTATATTCTTGATACCCCTAGTCTTAATCCACTAAGGGATGATGCCACACAGGAAGATATGGCCACATACAAAACTGTGGCAGAATGACTCCCCACTGTCAAGTATATCATACTGGCCTCTAGACCAATGAGTTACAGAGACAGAATGAAAGCATGGATACTCAATCCATAATGCTCAATTTAAAAGAGCTTTATGGAGAACAAAGAAGAACTGCTAGATACGAAATATCTAAGTGTTATTCCGTGCTAGGATGACAGAGGGATCATCCGTTCAGGATCATGTTCTGAAGGTAATTGACTTAATCACCAGATTGGGTCAATTAGGTTTTATTATGGATGGGGAGCTGAATCAGGATTTAATACTGCAATCACTCCCGGAGTCATTTTCTCAGTTTGTCTTGAATTATCACATGAACAAACTGAACACTTCCTTGCCTGAGCTGTTAAATATGTTAAAAATAGCAGAGAGCCACGTTAAGAAAGAAAAGGCTCCACTCTTCTTGTTGATAAGACCAATAAGAAGAAATCAGGCAAAAAGGGTTTAATAGGAGGCTAAACCCTAAGGGTGGCATCAATAAGAATAAGAAAGAAAGAAGGCCTCAAAACAGTCAACCTGTTTCTTTTGCGGCAAAGCGGACATTGGAAAAGGAATTGCAAGGCTTACCTTGCAATGTGAAGCCTGGTGCGTCAGATGCACCAAAAGGTATGTATGAGATACATGCTATATTGACATTAAATTGTCTATATCAAATACTTGGGTATTGGATACGCTTGTGGTTACCATATATGCAAATCTTTGCAGGACCTCCACAAGCTTAAAGTATGAAGGAAGGTGACTTCAATCTCTATGGTGCTAGTGGTGATATCATCCAAGCAGAAGCTGTAGGGACCTATATCTGAAGTTGCCTTCAGGGAAGATCTTGGAGTTAGAAAATGTTACTATAGCCTAAGATTATTAGGAACATTATATATCCCTTTGTTATTAAAACAAGGATATGTAATGGATGTAACGAGCACTGGTTGCTCGATAATGTTGTCTAATAAAATTATTTGTTCTGGCATATTTAGCAATGGGCTCTTAACTCTTTCTTCCAATGATAGTGTTTTTCATGTCAATAATAAAAGAAAAAAGAAAAGACTTTAATGATACTTTACTTTGGCATCATCGACTTGGTCATGTTAATGAGTCTAGGATAAGCAAGTTATATAAGGAAAAATTCCTTGATCCTTATGAGTATGAATCATTAGGAACTTGCGAATCATGTCTCATGGGTAAGATGACCAAGACTCCATTTACTGGACATGGAGAAAGGTCAATGAGTTATTATGACTTATACATACTGATGTATGTGGTCCAATGACAACTCAGGCCAGAGGTGGTACTCATATTTTATCACTTTTATAGATGATTTATCTAGGTTCGGATGTGTGTATCTTATGAAACATAAATCTGAAGCCTTTGATAAATTTAAGGAGTATCAAAGTATGGTCGAAAACAAACCGGGAAAAGTATTAAAGTTCTTCTTCTGATCGAGGAGGAGAATACTTATCCACGGAGTTTTTAGACTATCTTAAAGTTAATGGAATTCTTTTGAATGGACCCTCCTATACACCACAGCTAAATGGTATAGCTGAAAGGAGGAATCGTACCTTATTAGATATGATAGATCCATGATGTGCTTCACAAATTTACCATTTCCTTCTGGGGTCATGCCCTAGAAACTGCTGTTTACATTCTGAACAAGGTACCTTCTAAATCCGTTGTTAGTACTCCATATGAAATTTGGAGTGGAAAGAAAACGTATCTTAAATATTTTAAGGTATGGGGATGTCCAGCTTATGTTAAAAGAAATTTTGGACATAAGTTGGAACCTAGAGCGGATAAATGTCTATTTGTAGGATATCCTAGAGAGAGTAGAGGATATCTGTTCTACCATCCTACTGAACAAAAGATTTTTGTCAGCAGGCAGGCCACTTTTCTAGAAAAGAGTTCATTTTAGAAAAGGGCAATGGTAGAACTGTTAACTTGGAGAAGTACAAGAAACACAGATAGACAGTCTCAACCATTAGAACATATAGTTAGGACAGAACCAGAACACAAAACTCCTCCCCGTAGGTCTGATAGAGTGCCACGGGCACCTGAGAGGTATGGGTTTATTATTGAAAATAATGAAGCCAAGTCATTCAAAATGATGAACCTCTGACCTACGGAAGCTATCTTGAGTACTGATTCAGATAGATGGCAAGAAGCCATGGAATCCAAGATAGACTCTATGTATGTAAACCAAGTATGGTCTTTGGTTGAGTCACCAGAGGGTGTTAATCCTATGGGTGCAAATGGGTCTATAAGAAAAAGATTGGGCTGATGGCCAAGTTGAAACCTATAAAGCCAGATTAGTGGCTAAAGGTTTTAGACAAAAACAGGGAAAGATTATGATGAAACATTCTCACCTGTTGCCATGCTCAAATCAATTCGGATTTTACTTGCTATAGCAGCGTACTACGATATGAGATCTGGCAGATGGATGTGAAGACTGCATTCCTCAATGGTTTCCTTGAGGAAGAAGTCTACATGTCACAGCCAGAAGGTTTTATTTCAAAGAATAAACCTAATCAAGTATGCAAGCTAAAGAAATCCATTTATGGATTAAAGCAAACTTCAAGGAGTTGGAACATCCGCTTTGATGAAACTATTAAAAGGTTTGGTTTTATCAAAAATATGGATGAACCCTGTGTTTATAAGAAGACTAGTGGGAGTGCCATAGTCTTCTTGGTTCTGTATGTAGATGACATACTCCTCATTGGGAATGATATCCCAATGTTGCAATCAGTCAAGGTTTGGCTATCAAACCAGTTTTCCATGAAAGATTTGGGAGAAGCATCCTATATACTAGGTATTAAAATCTATAGAGATAGATCTAAGAGGATGCTAGGTTTATCCCAATCTAGGTACATTGACTTAGTGCTGAAAAGATTCAGCATGGATGGAAGTAAAAGTGGTTATCTTCCTATGAGTCAAGGCATACATCTTTCTAAAAGGATGTCTCCTAAGACACCTGAAGAAAGAAATAGAATGAATTCCATACCCTATGCTTCGGCAATAGGGTCCATAATGTATGCCATGTTATGTACCAGGCCTGATGTGGCATATGCTTTAGGCATTGTCAGTAGGTTTCAGGCTGATCCAGGAGAGGATCATTGGAAAGCAGTTAAAAATATTCTTAAGTACCTAAGAAGGACTAAGGATATTTTTCTGGTTTATGGTGGTTCTGATCTTAAACTAGAAGCTTATTCTGATTCTAGTTTTCAATCAGACCCTGATGATAGCAAATCCATTTCGGGATATGTTTTTACCCTAAACGGTGGAGCAGTGATTTGGAAGAGTACCAAACAGCAGACTGTAGCTGACTCAACCACAGAGGCAGAATACATAGCTGTCAGTGAAGCCGCCAAGGAAGCAGTCTGGATGAAGAAGTTCATCACAGAGTTGGGTGTTGTTCTTGAAATATAAAACCCAGTGCCACTTTACTGTGACAACACTGGGCTGTTGCTCAAGCTATGGAACCAAGAGCTCATCATAAGTCCAAGCATATTCTGAGACGCTTCCATCTCGTCCAAGAAATAGTAGAAAGACAAGATGTCTACATAAATAGAGTTGATACAAAGAATAATGTAGCAGACCCGTTCACTACGGCTCTACCACAGCGAGAGTTTGATCGCCACCTCGAGTGTATGGGATTAAGATTTAAAGGTGATTGGCTTTAGTGCAAGTGGGAGATTGAAAGGGATATGCCCTACAAGCCAATCTATGTTGTATCTCCCAAACCATTGTAATTGACAATATTCTAAATAAAGGCATTATTTTTTATCATACGCTGTGTTTATATGATGAACCCCATAGATTAGGGCTATGATTTTATGGTTATGATGAGTTCATACCAGTGAGACCTAAAATCTTAAAACCTTAATCAAAAGTAATCCAAGTCAAAGGAACCCTGAGTAGGGAATCAGGGTTTTCCGGTAAGACTAGCACATCCCATGTATACTGGAAAGGGTGACTACTCTCACAGTCACTTGTGTATGACACTAATACTGGGATGTGGGTGCTCATTGGAGAATTAGTTCACTGATATGATCCAACTTGAGAACATCTAATGGGGTCTTAGCTACATGTCAATAGAAGGTTCTCATAGTGGGAGTGGTACAAGTAATCCTTTGACCTAAGACTGCCATAAGTACCTTATGTACATGAACCCATGCTTTGGTTCAATCCTAATCATGACACTGAGTCATGCACAGGATTGATACTGGGAATGGTGAATTGGATATGAAGGTAATGAGTAGGTCAACAAGGAATCGATCACTCTTGGTAAGAGGAGAGAGCATCCAGCTAGTTAACAATCGGATGATGATTCAGGGAATCTTTGATCAAAGTAAAGATATTAGAGATGGTTTCTAATATCAAGATAATTGAATCATCAATATAAGATTGAGCTAGAAATAAATATAATATTGGATTTGACATATATCCATATCCATAGTTATATTTTGGGTGCAGGCTGATCGAAAGATTTAATTGTACGGTAACTCTCTACTGAAAGGTAATTTTGGTATTTCACCAGAATTTCCATATCTTCCGGGTAGACATGACACGTTGCTAGACGTCAATCTTGTCTTGTGGGTTGATCAAATTCAAAGATCACTTATTAGGAAGAGTCCTAATTGATCAAATCGGGTAAGCCCGGTTTGACCTAAATCGATTAGAAAGAGTTCTAATCAAATTAGGTCAACTTGTATTCGAACCCACTGCTGGCTAGATGTGGAACCCAATGGGTCACACACTTAAGAGGATTGATCAAGAGTTTAATTTATGATTAAATCATCTTTGCCGGATAACACTCTAGCAGGTGTTGCAAACCCTAGCTTCTATTCGAATCGGATTCGAATTAGGGTTCCGGATTGGTTCAATTTGGGTTCTAATTGGATCTAATTAGACCCTAATTGTGAAAATAGGGATTATGGCTAACCCTATTGGCTAGCCATGTAACTAGGCTAGCCTCCCCACCCGCCCCTTTGCATTTTCATGCCAAAATGCCAAGAGTCCATGCGCTTATGGACTCTTGGCGTGCCATTTGGAAGAGTCCATGGCGCATGGACTCTAGGCGCGCCCAACTTAATTCTTTGATGAATTAAGATGGGGCGGCCTCCTTTCTTAAGAGATAGCACCTCACATATGCCTCTTGGATAGGAATCCAACGGCTGATGGGTTTTTAAGAAGGAAGGAAAGCGTTGTTTCTTCCCGGGCGCGCGAAATAACATCTCTTCGGAGATGAAAAGTCGCGACTTCTTTCTTTTTAAATCATCGCGACTTTTCCTTTAAGAAAGGCCATGGGATTTAATCTGAAAGGCTGTGAGAAGGAGTGAAGGGGCGTGAGAAAATGAGAAGGGCATGAGAAGGAGTTTACGAAGAGTTTTATAGGCGCCTCTCTATAAACTATTTAAGGGGCAGGAAAGATCAGAACCGGGTTAAGATATTTTTTCTTTTATTCCTTCTTCCTCTCCTAAAGACTCTTTCATTCTTTTCTTGCTCTTGCACTATTTTCTTTACAGAGTACTCCTTTGTCGAAACTCTGATACTGAACAAGAATAAGAGTGAAAGTCTCCGACGGTAAAGGAAAGAAAGGAGTTCTGATTTATTCCTTCTTTCTTACATTAAGACATTATTGTCTTAATTTCTCCTCCAACTTAAGACAAGCCTATGTCCTCTTAGGACAAGGTCTTTTCTTCAAGACAAGGATGTCTAAAGGGCCAAGGTCTTAGTTGAAGGAGGAGAAGATATCAAGGAAAGGGAGGCAACCCCTTGTGTGGAAGAATTCCAGCCATAATCCGAGCAATTGAGTTCTAGGAAGAAGAACTCAATAGGAGGAACCATTGAAAGGAAGATAGGTTTACTTGATCATTGCTCTGTGTGGATCACCATTGGAGGGTGGACACTTGGATGCCTGGTGAATTCAATTAGCCCCTACAACATCAAATTTGTTGGAATTAGTGATTACAGGTTGGTACCTTAATCTTAATTTACATAGATATGCTTGCCATATGTTCTAGTCTTATTTAAGGAGTTCCTGGTTTAGGGTTCTTGGTGTGAATTTAATTTTCATTTTTGAAATTACACTTTCGCTGCGTTGCACCGGAACCCTACAGTGGTATCAGAGCCACCTTAATTAGGACAATAATCTATGATATTTTGTGTGTTACATATTAGGGTTTTTTAAGTCCTAATATGATATAACACTTAGCATATTTTTGGTAGCATATATGTTTTGGTGTATGCCACTAGTTAGGGTTTTTCACTCAAACCCTAACTATTATAGAGATATGATTAGTTTTGAAGTCATCATACTGAAATAAGGTTGCCCTGGCATAATGGTGGATCCATTATGTGGTAAATGGTTGTCCTAGTATGATGACACACTTAGCACATATTTCTTTTGATTATGATATGTTCTATAAGAATGTGCTGGCAATTTTATAAAACCCTCTTAAAAATTATATTAAGTCATTGTATATTTAACTAATAAGCATCACTAGTCATGATGAACAATTGATCATTCGGTGTCTAGAAAGGTGGTTCTGGGAAGGTAAAGAGAATTGTGGTTTTTAATTGGTTCCGTAGACTGACCTGGCCAATTTTTATTGGTGTCTAGGAAAGCAACGGGGGGACTCCCACATCTCTTCCACTTGCCTGGCCGATTTGATTATATTTAAATCTTGACTAAAATGCTTAGGGTTAAAAATACTATATATTGGCCTTCCTTCATGCTGGATCATTATTGTGTTATGAACCACATTAGGTTTGTTGTGTTATCTGCAAGACCTAATATGGTGATTGACATAATACTAGTCTAGTGCACAGATATGCTTACAGTATATTCAGTATAATGCTTTGTTGTGTTATCTATAAGGGCATTATATTTGAGTACTGACTGTATAGAAATGAAAGGGTCTTGACTTAACTAGAACATTATGGTTTATTGTGTTTTCTGCAAGACTAATAATTTCTAGAGGCCAAGTTACTTCTTGAGAATTATATGAGATATAATTGGAAGAGTTTCCTACCTTTGAGCTTATAAAAGATTTGTTGTGCTTTCTGCAAGATCTTTTATAAGTTATTAGGATCTCAATCTCACTAAGAGAAATTGATCAGGGTTCTTCTCGATTATCATAGTGAGGGCTATGATTTTTTATAAAATAATGGGAGACATAATTAAATTGAAGACCTAGTTTAATTATATAAGTCATTTCATGGTTGTTTGTTTATGTATTGTTCTTTATTAATTGTAGATAAAGGGCATCTTCATTATCACTGCGAAGTATCTTAGATACCAACAAACTGACTGGTCCAAACTATGTGGACTGGTTGAGAAATTTAAAGATTGTACTGAGTTCAGAAAAACTTTCTTATATTCTTGATACCACTAGTCTTAATCCACCAGGGGATGATGCCACATAGGAAGATATGGCCACATACAAAATGTGGCAGAATGACTCCCTCACTGTCAAGTGTATCATACTGGCCTCTATGACCAATGAGTTACAGAGATAGCATGAAAGCATGGATACTCAATCCATAATGCTCAATTTAAAAGAGCTTTATGGAGAACAAAGCCGAACTGCTAGATACGAAATATCTAAGCAGTTATTCCATGCTAGGATGACAGAGGGAACATCCGTTCAGGATCATGTTCTGAAGTTAATTGACTTAATCACCAGATTGGATCAATTAGGTTTTATTATGGATGGGGAGCTGAATCAGGATTTAATCCTGCAATCACTCCCGAAGTCATTTTCTCAGTTTGTCTTGAATTATCACATGAACAAACTGAACACTTCCTTGCCTGAGCTGTTAAATATGTTAAAAACAGCAGAGAGCCACGTTAAGAAAGAAAAGGCTCAACTTCTTCTTGTTGATAAGACCAATAAGAAGAAATTAGGCAAAAAGTGTTTTAATAAGAGGCTAAACCCTAAGGGTGGCATAAATAAGAATAAGAAAGGAAAGAAGGCCTCAAAACAGTCAACCTGTTTCTTTTGCGGTAAAGCGGGACATTGAAAAAGGAATTGCAAGGCTTACCTTGCAACTGTGAAGCCTGGTGCGTCAGATGGACCAAAAGATATGTATGAGATATATGCTATATTGATATTAAATTCGTCTATATCAAATACTTGGGTATTGGATACCGCTTGTGGTTACCATATATGCAAATCTTTGCAGGACCTCCACAAGCTTAAAGTATTGATGGAAGGTGACTTCAATCTCTATGGTGCTTGTGGTGATATCATCCAAGCAGAAGCTGTAGGGACCTATATTCTGAAGTTGCCTTCAGCGAAGATCTTGGAGTTAGAAAATTGTTACTATATGCCTAAAATTATTAGGAACATTATATATATCCTTTGTTATTAAAACAAGGATATGTAATGGATGTAACGAGCACTGGTTGCTCGATAATGTTGTCTAATAAAGTTATTTGTTCTGGCATATTTAGCAATGGGCTCTTAACTCTTTCTTCCAATGATAGTGTTTTTCATGTCAATAATAAAAGAAAAAGAAAAGACTTTAATGATACTTTACTTTGGCATCATCGACTTGGTCATGTTAATGAGTCTAAGATAAGCAAGTTATACAAGGAAAAACTCCTTGATCCTTATAAGTATGAATCATTAGGAACTTACGAATCATGTCTCATGGGTAAGATGACCAAGACTCCATTTACTGGAAATGGAGAAAGGTCAACTGAGTTATTAGGACTTATACGTACTGATGTATGTGGTCCAATGACAACTCAGGCCAGAGGTGGATACTCATATTTTATCACTTTTACAGATGATTTATCTAGGTTCGGATGTGTGTATCTTATGAAACATAAATCTGAAGCCTTTGATAAATTTAAGGAGTATCAAAGTATGGTCGAAAAACAAACCGAGAAAAGTATTAAAGTTCTTCATTCTGATCGAAGAGGAGAATACTTATCCACGGAGTTTTTAGACTATCATAAAGTTAATGGAATTCTTTCTGAATGGACCCCTCCTTATACACCATAGCTAAATGGTATAGCTGAAAGGAGGAATCGTACCTTATTAGATATGATAGATCCATGATGTGCTTCGCAAATTTACCTATTTCCTTCTGGGGTCATGCCCTAGAAACTGCTGTTTACATTCTGAACAAGGCACCTTCTAAATCCATTGTTAGTACTCCATATGAAATTTGGAGTAGAAAGAAACCGTATCTTAAATATTTTAAGGTATGGGGATGTCCAGCTTATGTTAAAAGAAATTTGGGACATAAGTTGGAACCTAGAGCGGATAAATGTCTATTTGTAGGATATCCTAGAGTGAATAGAGGATATCTGTTCTACCATCCTACTGAACAAAAGATTTTTGTCAGCAGGCATGCCAATTTTCTAGAAAAAGAGTTCATTTTAGAAAAGGGCAATGGTAGAACTGTTGAACTTGGAGAAGTACAAGAAACACAGATAGACAGTTCTCAACCATTAGAACATATAGTTAGGACAGAACCAGAACACAAAACTCCTCCCCGTAGGTCTGATAGAGTGCCACGGGTACCTGAGAGTTATGGGTTTATTATTGAAAATAATGAAGCCCAAGTCATTCAAAATGATGAACCTCTGACCTATACGGAAGCTATCTTGAGTACTGATTCAGATAGATGGCAAGAAGCCATGGAATCCGAGGTAGACTCTTTGTATGTAAACCAAGTATGGTCTTTGGTTGAGTCACCAAAGGGTGTTAATCCTATTGGGTGCAAATGGGTCTATAAGAAAAAGATTCGGGCTGATGGCCAAGTTGAAACCTATAAAGCCAGATTAGTGGCTAAAGGTTTTAGACAAAAACAGGGAATAGATTATGATGAAACATTCTCACCTGTTGCCATGCTCAAATCAATTCAGATTTTACTTGCTATAGCAGCGTACTACGATTATGAGATCTGGCAGATGGATGTGAAGACTGCATTCCTCAATGGTTTCCTTGAGGAAGAAGTCTACATGTCACAGCCAGAAGGTTTTATTTCAAAGAATAAACCTAATCAAGTATGCAAGCTAAAGAAATCCATTTATGGATTAAAGCAAGCTTCAAGGAGTTGGAACATCCGCTTTGATGAAACTATTAAAAGGTTTGGTTTTATCAAAAATATAGATGAACCCTGTGTTTATAAGAAGACTAGTGGGAGTGCCATAGTCTTCTTGGTTCTGTATGTAGATGATATACTCCTTATTGGGAATGATATCCCAATGTTGCAATCAGTCAAGGTTTGGCTATCAAACCAGTTTTCCATGAAAGATTTGGGAGAGGCATCCTATATACTAGGTATTAAAATCTATAGAGATAGATCTAAGAGGATGCTAGGTTTATCCCAATCTAGGTACATTGACTTAGTGCTGAAAAGATTCAGCATGGATGGAAGTAAAAGTGGTTATCTTCCTATGAGTCAAGGCATATATCTTTCTAAAAGGATGTCTCCTAAGACACCTGAAGAAAGAAATAGAATGAATTCTATACCCTATGCTTCGGCAATAGGGTCCATAATGTAAGCCATATTATGTACCAGGCCTGATGTGGCATATGCTTTAGGCATTGTCAGTAGGTTTCAGTTTGATCCAGGAGAGGATCATTGGAAAGCAGTTAAAAATATTCTTAAGTACCTAAGAAGGACTAAGGATATTTTTCTGGTTTATGGTGGTTCTGATCTTAAACTAGAAGCTTATTCTGATTCTAGTTTTCAATCAGACCCTGATGATAGCAAATCCATTTCGGGATATGTTTTTACCCTAAATGGTGGAGCAGTGATTTGGAAGAGTACAAAACAGCAGACTGTAGCTGACTCAACCACAGAGGCAGAATACATAGCTGTCAATGAAGCCGCCAAGGAAGTAGTCTGCATGAAGAAGTTCATCACAGAGTTGGGTGTTGTTCCTGAAATTGAAAACCCAGTGCCACTTTACTGTGACAACACTGGGGCTGTTGCTCAAGCTATGGAACCAAGAGCTCATCATAAGTCCAAGCACATTCTGAGACGCTTCCATCTCGTCCAAGAAATAGTAGAAAGACAAGATGTCTACATAAATAGAGTTGATACAAAGAATAATGTAGCAGACCCGTTCACTAAGGCTCTACCACAGCGAGAGTTTGATCGCCACCTCGAGTGTATGGGATTAAGATTTAAAGGTGATTGGCTTTAGTGCAAGTGGGAGATTGAAAGGGATATGCCCTACAAGCCAATCTATGTTGTATCTCCCAAACCATTGTAATTGACAATATTCTAAATAAAGGCATTATTTTTTATCATACGCTGTGTTTATATGATGAACCCCATAGATTAGGGCTATGATTTTATGGTTATGATGAGATCATACCAGTGAGACCTAAAATCCTAAAACCTTAATCTAAAGTATTCCAAGTCAAAGGAACCCTGAGTAGGGAATCAGGGTTTTCCTGTAAGACTAGCAAATCCCATGTATACTGGAAAGGGTGACTGCTCTCACAGTCACTTGTGTATGACACTAATACTGGGATGTGGGTGCTCATTGGAGAATGAGTTCACTGATATGATCCAACTTGAGAACATCTAATGGGGTCTTAGCTACATGTCAATAGAAGGTTCTCATAATGGAAGTGGTACAAGTAATCCTTTGACCTGAGACTGCCATAAGTACCTTATGTACATGAACCCATGCTTTGGTTCAATCCTAATCATGACACTGAGTCATGCACAGGATTGATACTGGGAATGGTGAATTGGATATGAAGGTAATGAGTAGGTCAACAAGGAATCGATCACTCTTGGTAAGAGGAGATATCATCCAGCTAGTTAACAATCGGATGATGATTCAGGGAATCTTTGATCAAAGTAAAGATATTAGAGATGGTTTCTAATATCAAGATAATTGAATCATCAATATAAGATTGAGCTAGAAATAAATATAATATTGGATTTGACATATATCCATATCCATAGTTATATTTTGGGTGCAGGCTGATCGAAAGATTTAATTGTACGGTAACTCTCTACTGAAGGATAATTTTGGTATTTCACCAGAATTTCCATATCTTCCGGGTAGACATGACACGTTGCTAGACGTCAATCTTGTCTTGTGGGTTGATCAAATTCAAAGATCACTTATTAGGAAGAGTCCTAATTGATCAAATCGGGTAAGCCTGGTTTGACCTAAATCGATTAGAAAGAGTTCTAATCAAATTAGGTCAACTTGTATTCGAACCCACTGCTGGCTAGATGTGGAACCCAATGGGTCACACACTTAATAGGATTGGTTAAGAGTTTAATTTGTGATTAAATCATCTTTGCAGGATAACACTCTAGCAGGTATAGCAAACCCTAGCTTCTATTCGAATCGGATTCGAATTAGGGTTCCGGATTGGTTTAATTTGGGTTCTAATTGGATCTAATTAGATCCTAATTGTGAAAATAGGGATTATGGCTAATCCTATTAGCTAGCCATGTAACTAGGCTAGCCTCCCCACCCGCCCCTTTGCATTTTCATGCCAAAATGCCAAGAGTCCATGCGCTTATGGACTCTTGGCGCGCCATTTGGAAGAGTCCATGGAGCATGGACTCTTGGCGCGCCCCACTTAATTCTCCGATGAATTAAGATGGGGTGGCCTCCTTTCTTAAGAGATAGCGCCTCACATATGCCCCCTTGGATAGGAATCCAATGGCTGATGGGTTTTTAAGAAGGAAAGAAAGCGTTGTTTCTTCCCGGGCGCGCGAAATAACATCTCTTCGGAGATGAAAAGTCGTGACTTCTTTCTTTTTAAATCATCGTGACTTTTCCTTTAAGAAAGGCTGTGGGATTTAATCTGAAAGGCCGTGAGAATGAGGGAAGGGGCGTGAGAAAATGAGAAGCGCGTGAGAAGGAGCTTACGGAGAGTTCTATAGGCGCCTCTCTGAAAACTATTTAAGGGGCAGGAAAGATCAGAACTGGGTTAAGATATTTTTTCTTTTATTCCTTCTTCCTCTCCTAAAGACTCTTTCATTCTTTTCTTGCTCTTGCACTGTTTCCTTTACAGAGTACACCTCTGTCGAAACTCTGCTACTGAACAAGAATAAGTTTGAAAGTCTCCGACGGTAAAGGAAAGAAAGGAGTTCTGATTTATTCCTTCTTTCTTACATTAAGACATTATTGTCTTAATTTCTCCTCCAACTTAAGACAAGCCTATGTCCTCTTAGGACAAGGTCTTTTCTTCAAGACAAGGGTGTCTAAAGGGCCAAGGTCTTAGTGGAAGGGGGAGAAGAGATCAAGGAAAGGGAGGCAACCCCTTGCGTGGAAGAATTCCAGCCATAATCCGAGCAATTGAGTTCTAGGAAGAAGAACTCAATAGGAGGAACCATTAAAAAGAAGATAGGTTTACTTGATCATTGCTCTGTGTGGATCACCATTGGAGGGCGGACACTTGGATGCCTGGTGAATTCAATTAGCCCCTTCAACATCAAATTTGTTGGAATTAGTGATTACAGGTTGGTACCCTAATCCTAATTTACATAGATATGCTTGCCATATGTTCTAGTCTTATTTAAGGAGTTCCTGGTTTAGGGTTCTTGATGTCAATTTTGAAAGGGTTATGCCCTATAAGCCAATATTTGTATCTCCCAGACCATTGTAAATTGACAAGTTAATAAAGGCATTAATTTTTCATCATTCGCTGTGTCATTATATGATGAACCCCATAGGTTAGGGCTATGGTCCTAGGGCTGTGATGAGATCATACCAGTGAGATCTAAGGCCTTAAAACCCTAATCTAGAATATTCCTAGTCATAGGAACCCTGAGTTGGGGATCAGGTTTTCCGGTTAGACTGGCACATCCTATGTATGCTGAAAAGGGTGACTGCTCTCACAGTCACTTATGTAGGACACTAATACAAGGATGTGGGTGCTCATTAGCGAATGAGTTCACTGAATAGATCCAGTTTGAGAACATCTAATGGAGCCTTAGCTGCATGTCAATAGATGTTTCTCATAGTGGGAGTTGTACAAGTAGTCCTATGACCTGAGACTACCATAATACCTTATGTACATGAACCCATGCTTTGGTTCAATCTTATTCATGACACTGGGTCATGCACAAGGTTGATGCTGGGTGTGGTGAATTATATATGAAGGAAATGAGTAGGTCAACAAGGAATTGATCACTCCTAGTAGGAGGAGATTGCATCCAGCCAAATTAGGTCAGATGATGATTCAGGAAATCTTTGATCAAAGTACAGATATTAGAAATGATTTCTAATATCAAATTAATTGAATCATTAGTGTATGACTGAGCTGGGAATGAGTATAAATTGGATTTGACATGATTCCATATCCATAGTTACATTCGGGATGCAAGATGATTGAAGGATCGAATTGTGCGGGAACTTTCCACTGAAGGGTAGTTTTGGAATTACACCAGAATTTCCATATCTTCCGGGTAGACATGACACGTTGCTAGACGTCAATCTTGTCTTGTGGGTTGATCAAATTAAATGGTTTAATTGGATCACTAATTAGGAGGAGTCCTAATTGACTGACTCGAGTTAGCTCGATTTGACCTAAATCGATTAGAATGAGTTCTGATCAAATTAGGTCAACTCGCACTCGGACCCACTGCTGGCTAAGTATGGAACCCAATGGGTCACACACTTAGGACAGATAATCAAGGTTTTAATTTGGAATTAAATCACGTTTGCAGATGAACACACTAGCATGTGTTGCAAACCATGGCTTCTACTTGAATCGGATTCGAGTTAGGGTTCCGATTTGGTCTTTTTTAGATCCAAATTCCTTCCGCTTTGAATCTAATTAAAGATTCAAGACTTTGAGTTAATAGTAGGATAGCAATTGGGCTAACCTAAGAGGCTAAACCCCTTTCCCACATCGCCTAAGCCCTTTCCTCTCTTTTCCCACGCGCGCGCGCAAGGAGAAGAGTCCACGCGCGCGTGGACTCTCTAAGCGGCGTTTTCTGCATGAGAAAAAGAGAGGAAGTCGGCATCTTTTTGGCTAATGAGGCGTGGATCAGAGTCCACCTAGGCGTGGACTCTTCAAAATAAAAATTACCGTGAAAAAGAAAAGGAAAAAAAACACCGAAGGGGCGCGACTCTTCTTTCTGCGCGCGCCCTTCTGTGTTTTTCACGATCCTTCTTCGCGTCTTCCCATCCCAAAGGCCGTGAGATTAATCCCAAGGGCCGTGAGATAAAGAGAGAGGACGTGAGAAGGGAGAGAGGGATGTGAGAGGATGATTTCAGATGAGAAGGCGCCTCTCTGTCGCCTATTTAAGAAGAAGGCTTCACCGTAAAAATTATTTCCTGATTTTCTTCGGTGAAGCCTTGCTTCTTTTTCTTCTCCCTCTCCAGAAGACTGTTTCCCCCTCCTCTCTTTCCTCTTTGATTCCTTTACAGAGCCTAGGCTCTGTCGAATCTCAGAACAGAAGGAGAGTCAGAGAGAAACTCTCCGACGGTAAAGGAAGAAGGCGCCTCTTCTTTCTTTCTTACATTAAGACAATCTTGTCTTAATTTTCCTCTCCCTCCAAGACAAGCCTTGTCCCATTTTAGGACAAGGGCTTATTCTTAAGACAAGAGTGTCTTAAGGGGCCAAAGTTGCTAGAAGACGAGGAGAAGGGTAAGAGAGAAGGTTTAGTCCCAGTTTGGCTAGAGGAGTCCTAGCCAATAGCCCATATATCAAGTTCTTAGGGTAGAGCTTGATTGGAAGGAACCCAATTAAGGAGTCAGTGTCTTGATCATCTGCCCGTGTGGATCACCATCGGAGGGCGGACAAGTGGATGCCTGGTGTGTTCAAAAGGTTACTCAATTTGGAGTTTATTTCTACATCAGACTGGAAATAGCGATCTGAGGTTAGTATCTAAACCATGTTTAAATTTGGACATGCATGTAGTTACAGTTTTAATTGCAAATAAGGAGATTTTGGGATTAGGGTTCGGACCTGATTTCATAAAATTCTGAAATCCACGCTTCCGCAGCGGTTCCCGAACCCAACAAATTTAATTTTCATTTTTGAAATTACACTTCTACTGCATTGCACCGGAACCCTACACGTAGAACTCTCTCATCAGCCCTGAGTAGTATCTCTCACTAAGTGAACAAAAAATGGCCAACCCAGCATGTCTAATCCAATCTCCAATCCGAAAATGCTGTTGGTCTATGAAAGAAAAGTCCACTCGGCATCCTCCAACTACTGTCTTGGAGCTTATCCGGCTAGAAGGAATAAACAACGGTCGTGCAGGCGGATCTGGAGCTCTAGACTCGTGTCGAGCCTTCGTTCTCCGCTCTTCTTCTTGCTGTGACTGACGAGGTTGGCGAATGACTTGTTTACGAGGACCCATTGTCAAGAATCAAAGTTTGGGCAAGGTTTTTGGTGGAAAGTGGGGGTTTCTAGGGTTTAGGAGCTAAATCCTGGGAAGAAATCCAACAAAAATGGCTACCGAACTTTCTAATCCAAAAAAACGGCCTACAAAAGCAATGAAATGAGAGGATGAATAGTATGGATACCTTGATTCAATGTGTTGGCTCGGAGGAGAAAGAAATTTGGAGAAAAACAGTTTGGAAACAGTTCGCTGTCGGTCATGTGTCGGCTCATGCATGTGTCGACACATTTTGGTGTCGACTCATGATGTGTCGACACATCAACTTAAAAACTGAAAATTTGGAGATTTCACAGAATGATCAAAATCAATTGAAATAACATATTTTTGGAGTCAAATCAACAATGATTAATCATGATTTATCATGGATAAGGTTAGAATAATCTAATTTGAGTCAAAATGTGGAAAAGATTTAATCAAACGGATTGATGATCACGAGCTCTCTTCTAATCATATAGAATCGATCTTCTAGAAGAGGTTTAGTCAAAATATCTGAAAGGGATATGCCCTACAAGCCAATCTATGTTGTATCTCCCAAACCATTGTAATTGATAATATTCTAATAAAGGCATTATTTTTCATCATATGCTCTGTTTATTATTATATGATGAACCCCATAGATTAGGGCTATGATTTTAGGGTTATGATGAGATCATACCAGTGAGACCTAAAGTCTTAAAACCTTAATCTAAAATATTCCTAATCAAAGGAACCTTGAGTAGGGGATCAGGATTTTTTCTGGTAAGACTAGCACATCCTATGTATACTGATAGGGTGACTGCTCTCACAGTCACTTATGTATGACACTAATACTAGGATGTGGGTGCTCATTAGAGAATGAGTTCGCTGATATGATCTGACTTGAGAACATCCAATGGAGTCTTGCTACATGTCAATAGAAGGTTCTCATAGTGGGAGTGGTACAAGTAATCCTTTGACCTGAGACTGTCATAAGTACCTTATGTACATGAACCCATGCTTTGGTTTAATCCTAATCATGACACTAAGTCATGCACAGGATTGATACTAGGAATGGTGAATTGGATATGAAGGTAATGAGTAGGTCAACAAGGAATCGATCACTCTTAGTAAGAGGAGATTGCATCCAGCTAGTTATCAATCGGATGATGATTCAGGAAATCTTTGATCAAAGTAAAGATATTAGAGATGGTTTCTAATATCAAGATAATTGAATCATCAATATAAGATTGAGCTAGAAACAGATATAATATTGGATTTGACATATATCCATATCCATAATTATATTTTGGGTGCAGGCTGATCGAAGGATTTAATTGTATGGTAACTTTCTACTGAAGGGTAGTTTTGGTATTTCACCAGAATTTCCATATCTTCCAGGTAGACATGACACGTTGCTAGACGTCAATCTTCTCTTGTGGGTTGATTAAATTGAATGATCACTTATTAGGAAGAGTCCTAATTGATCATAATCGGGTAAGCCCGATTTGACCTAAATCGATTAGAAAGAGTTCTAAACAAATTAGGTCAACTTGTATTCGAACCCACTGCTGGCTAGATGTGGAACCCAATGGGTCACACACATAAGAGAATTGATCAAGGGTTTAATTTTATAATTAAATCATCTTTGCATGATGACACTCTAGCAGGTGTTGCAAATCCTAGCTTCTATTCGAATTAGATTCGAATTAGGGTTCCGGATTGGTTCAATTTGGATTCTAATTGGATCTAATTAGACCCTAATTGAGGTTATAAAGATTATGGCTAACCCTATTGGCTAACCAGATATCTAGGCTAACCCCCCACCCGCCCCTTATCCATTTCACGCTAAAATGCCAAGAGTCCATGCGCTAATGGACTCTTGGTGCGCCATTTGGAAGAGTCCATGGCGCATGGACTCTTGGTGCGCTCCATAAAAATATCCGGTGTTTTTATATGGGGCGGCTTTTCTTATCTCCTTTAGTGCCTCAATTGTCCTATCTTAGATGGAAACCCAATGGATGATGGGGTTTTAATAAAGAAAGAAAGCGCTCCTGTTTCCCGGTTGTGCAAAATCATCTCTTCGGAGATTCAAACTTCGCGACTCCTTTCTTCTCCAATCTTCACGACTTTTCCTTTGAGAAAAGCCGTGGGATTTAATCTGGAAGGCTGTGAGAAGGAGGTGAAGGCCGTGAGAAGGAGGAAAAGGCTGTGAGAAGGAGGGAAGGGGCATTAGAAAATGGGAATGGCGTTTACGGAGAGTTGTGTTGGCGTCTCTCCGAAAACTATTTAAGGAATCAGAACTTCGGGATAAAAAATTAATTTTAATTCTTCTTCCTCTCCTAAAGACTCTTTCTCTCTTTTCTTGTTCTTGCACTGTTTCCTTTATAGAGTACACCTCTGTCGAAACTCTGCTACTGAACAAGAACAAGAGCGAAAGTCTCCGACGGTAAAGGAAAGGAGTTCTGAGTTTATTCTTTCTTTCTTACATTAAGACATTCTTGTCTTAGTTTCTCCTCCAATTTAAGACAAGCCTAAATCCCCTTAGGACAAAGTCTTATCTTCAAGACAAGAGTGTCTTAGAGGGTCAAGGTCTTAGTGAAAGGAGGAGAAGAGATAAAAGAAAGGAAGGCAACCTCTTGAGTGGAAGAATTCTAGCCATAATCCAAAGAATTGAGTTCTAGGAAGAAGAACTCAATAGGAGGAACCATTGGACAAGAAGATAGTGTTCTTGATCATTGCTCTGTGTGGATCACCATCGGAGGGCGGACACTTGGATGCCTGGTGAATTCAAATAGCCCGTTGATCTTCAAGTTTTAAGTCTTCGTAAATTGGAATTAGCGATTACAGGTTGGTATTCTAATTCAATTTGCATAGAAATGTTTGTCTTCATACATTCTAGTCTTATTAAGGAGTTCCTGTTTTAGGGTTTTTATGCATATTAATTTCAATTTTTAAAATCACCCTTCTGCTGCGTTGCACCGGAACCCTACAGTGGTATCAGAGCCACCTTAATTAGGACTATAATTTATGATAGTTTGTATGTCACATCTCAGGGTTTTTAAATCCTAATATGTTACTACACTTAGCATATCTTTGATTGCATATATGTTTTGATGTATGCCACTAGTTAGAGTCTTTCACTCAAACCCTAATTATTATAGAGATATGTATAGTTTTGAAGTCATCATACCGAAATAAGGTTGCCCTGGCATAATGGTGGATCCATTATGTGGTAAATGGTTATCCTAGTATGATGACACACTTAGCACATATTTGTTTATTTATAAGAGTGATATGTTGATTGTGATACATTCTATAAGGATGTGCTGGCAATTTATAAATCCCTCTCTTAAAAATTATATTAAGTCTTAATATATTTAACTAATAAGCATCACTAGTCATGATGTACAATTGATCATTCGGTGTCTAGAAAGGTGGTTCTGGGAAGGTAAAGAGAATTATGATTTTTAATTGGTTCCGTTGACTAACCTGGACAATTTTTATTGGTGTTTAGGAAAGCAACGAGGGGACTCCCACATCTCTTCCACTTGCCTGGCCGATTTGATTAAATTTAAATTTTGACTAAAATGCTTAGTGTTAAAAATACTATATATTGGCCTTCCTTCATGCTGGATCATTATTGCGTTATGAACCACATTAGGTTTGTTGTGTTATCTGCAAGACCTAATATGGTGATTGACATAATACTAGTCTAGTGCATATATATGCTTACAGTATATTCAGTATAATGCTTTGTTATATTATCTGCAAGGGCATTATATTTGAGTATTGACTGTATAGAAATGAAAGGGTCTTGACTTAACTAGAACATTATGGTTTGTTGTATTTTCTGCAAGACTAATAATGTTCTAGAGGCCAAGTTACTTCTTGAGAATTATATGAGATATAATTGGAAGAGTTTCCTACCTTTGAGCTTATAAAAGATTTGTTGTATTTTCTACAAGATCTTTTATAAGTTATTAGGATCTCAATCTCACCAAGAAAAATCGATCAGGGTTCTTCTCGATTATCATAGTGAGGGCTATGATTTTTGATAAAATAGTGGGAGACATAATTAAATTGAAGACCTAATTTAATTATGTAAGTCATTTCATGGTTGTTTTCTTATGTATTGTTTTTTATTAAATGTAGATAAATGGCATCTTCATTATCACTGCGAAGTATCTTAGATACCAACAAACTGACTGGTCCGAACTATGTGGACTGGTTGAGAAATTTAAAGATTGTGCTGAGTTCAGAAAAACTTTCTATATTCTTGATACCCCTAGTCTTAATCCACTAGGGGATGATGCCACAGAGGAAGATATGGCCACATACAAAATGTGGCAGAATGACTCCCTTACTGTCAAGTGTATCATACTAGCCTCTATGACCAATGAGATGCAGAGGCAGCATGAAAGCATGGATACTCAATCCATAATGCTCAATTAAAAAGAGCTTTATGGAGAACATAGCAGAACTGCTAGATATGAAATATCTAAGCAGTTATTCCATGCTAGGATGATAGAGGGAACATCCATTCAGGATCATGTTCTGAAGGTAATTGACTTAATCACCAAATTGGGTCAATTAGGTTTTATCATGGATGGGGAGTTGAATCAGGATTTAATCCTGCAATCACTCCCGAAGTCATTTTCTTAGTTTGTCTTGAATTATCACATGAACAAACTGAACACTTCCTTGCCTGAGATGTTAAATATGTTAAAAATAGCGGAGAGCCACGTTAAGAAAGAAAAGGCTCCACTTCTTCTTGTTGATAAGACCAATAAGAAGAAATCAGGAAAAAAGGGTTTTAATAGGAGGCTAAACCTTAAGAGTGGCATCAATAAGAATAAGAAAGGAAAGAAGTTCTCCAAACAGTCGACCTGTTTCTTTTGCGGCAAAGCAGGACATTGGAAAAGGAATTGCAAGGCTTACCTTGCAACTGTGAAGCCTGGTGCATCAGATGCGCCAAAAGGTATGTATGAGATACATGCTATATTGATATTAAATTCATCTATATCAAATACTTAGGTATTGGATACCGCTTGTGGTTACCATATATGCAAATCTTTGCAGGACCTCCACAAGCTTAAAGTATTGAAGAAAGGTGACTTCAATCTCTACGGTGCTAGTGGTGATATCATCCAAGCAGAAGCTGTAGGGACCTATATTCTGAAGTTGCCTTCAGGGAAGTTCTTGGAGTTAGAAAATTGTTATTATATGCCTAAGATTATTAGGAACATTATATCTATTCCCTTGTTATTAAAACAAGGAAATGTAATGGATGTAACGAGCACTGGTTGCTCGATAATGTTGTCTAATAAAATTATTTGTTCTGGCATATTTAGAAATGTGCTCTTAACTCTTTCTTCCAATGATAGTATTTTTCATGTCAATAATAAAAGAAAAAGAGAAGACTTTAATGATACTTTACTTTGGCATCATCGACTTGGTCATGTTAATGAGTCTAGGATAAGCAACTTATACAAGAAAAAATTCCTTGATCCTTATGAGTATGAATCATTAGGAACTTGCAAATCATGTCTCATGGATAAGATGACCAAGACTCCATTTACTGGACATGGAGAAAGGTCAACTGAGTTATTAGGACTTATACATACTGATGTATGTGGTCCAATGACAACTCAGGCCAGAGGTGGATACTCATATTTTATCACTTTTACAGATGATTTATCTAGGTTTGGATATGTGTATCTTATGAAACATAAATCTGAAGCCTTTGATAAATTTAAGGAGTATCAAAGTATGGTCGAAAAACAAACCGGGAAAAGTATTAAAGTTCTTCGTTCTGATCGAGGAGGAGAATACTTATCCATGGAGTTTTTAACTATCTTAAAGTTAATGGAATTCTTTCTGAATGGACCCCTCCTTATACACCACAACTAAATGGTATAGCTGAAAGGAGGAATCGTACCTTATTAGATATGGTATGATCCATGATGTGCTTCACAAATTTACCCATTTCCTTCTGGGGTCATCCCTAGAAACTGCTGTTTACATTCTGAACAAAGTACCTTCTAAATCCGTTTTTAGTATTCCATATGAAATTTGGAGTGGAAAGAAACCATATCTTAAATATTTTAAGATATGGGGATGTCCATCTTATGTTAAAAGAAATTTTGGACATAAGTTGGAAAATAAAGCGGATAAATGTCTATTTGTAGGATATCCTAGAGATGGTAGAGGATATCTATTTTACCATCCTACTGAACAAAAGATTTTTGTCAGCAGGCATGCCACTTTTCTAGAAAAAGAGTTCATTTTAGAAAAGGGCAATGGTAGAACTGTTGAACTTGGAGAAGTACAAGAAACACAGATAGACAGTTCTCAACCATTAGAACATATAGTTAGGACAGAACCAGAACACAAAACTCCTCCCTGTAGGTCTGATAGAGTGCCACGAGCACCTGAGAGGTATGGGTTTATTTTTGAAAATAATGAAGCCCAAGTCATTCAAAATGATGAACCTCTGACCTATACGGAAACTATCTTAAGTAATGATTCAGATAGATGCAAGAAGCCATGGAATCCGAGATAGACTCTATGTATGTCAACCAAGTATGGTCTTTGGTCGATGCACCAGAGGGTGTTAATCCTATTGGGTGCAAATGGGTCAATAAGAAAAAGATTGGGGCTGATGGCCAAGTTGAAACCTATAAAGCTAGATTAGTGGCAAAAGGTTTTAGACAAAAACAGGAAATTGATTATGATGAAACATTCTCACCTGTTGCCATGCTCAAATCAATTCGAATTTTACTTGCTATAGAAGCATACCACGATTATGAGATCTGGCAGATGGATGTGAAGACCGCATTCCTCAATGGTTTCCTTGAGAAAGAAGTCTACATGTCACAGCCAGAACGTTTTATTTCAAAGAATAAACCTAATCAAGTATGCAAGCTAAAGAAATCCATTTATGGATTAAAGAAAGCTTCAAGGAGTTGGAACATCCGCTTTGATGAAACTATTAAAAGGTTTGGTTTTATCAAAAATGTGGATGAACCTTTTGTTTATAAGAAGACTAGTGGGAGTGCCATAGTCTTCTTGGTTCTGTATGTAGATGACATACTTCTCATTGGGAATGATATCCCAATGTTACAATCAGTCAAGGTTTGGCTATAAAACCAGTTTTCCATGAAAGATTTGGGAGAAGCATCCTATATACTAGGTATTAAGATCTATAGAGATAGATCTAAGAGGATGCTAGGTTTATCCCAATCTAGGTACATTAACTTAGTGCTAAAAAGATTCAGCATGGATGGAAGTAAAAGAGGTTATCTTCCTATGAGTCAAGGCATACATCTTGCTAAAAGGATGTCTCCTAAGACACCTGAAGAAAGAAATAGAATGAATTCTATACCTTATGCTTCGGCAATAGGGTCCATAATGTATGCCATGTTATGTACCAGGCCTGATGTGGCATATGCTTTAGGCATTGTCAGTAGGTTTCATGCTGATCCAGGAGAGGATCATTGGAAAGAAGTTAAAAATATTCTTAAGTACCTGAGAAGGACTAAGGATATTTTTCTGGTTTATGGTGGTTCTGATCTTAAACTAGAAGCTTATTCTGATTCTAGTTTTCAATCAGACCCTGATGATAGCAAATCCATTTCGGGATATGTTTTTATCCTAAATGGTAGAGCAGTGAGTTGGAAGAGTACCAAGCAGTAGACTGTAGCTGACTCAACCACAGAGGCAGAATACATAGCTGTCAGTGGAGCTGCCAAGGAAGCAGTCTGGATAAAGAAGTTCATCACAGAGTTGGGTGTTGTTCTTGAGATTGAAAACCCAGTGCCACTTTACTGTGACAACACTGGAGCTGTTGCTCAAGCTAAGGAACAAAGAGCTCATCATAAGTCCATGCATATTCTGAGACGCTTCCATCTCGTCCGAGAAATAGTAGAAAGACAAGATGTTTACATAAATAGAGTTGATACAAAGAACAATGTAGCAGACCCGTTCACTAAGGCTCTACCACAGCGAGAGTTTGATCGCCACCTCGAGTGTATGGGACTAAAATTTAATGGCGATTGGCTTTAGTGCATGTGGGAGATTGAAAGGGATATGCCCTACAAGCCAATCTATGTTGTATCTCCCAAACCATTGTAATTGTCAATATTCTAATAAAGGCATTATTTTTCATCATACGCTGTGTTTATTATTATATGATCATAGATTAGGGCTATGATTTTAAGGTTATGATGAGATCATACCAGTGAGACCTAAAGTCTTAAAACCTTAATCTAAAATATTCCTTGTCAAAGGAACCTTGAGTAGGGGATTTGGGTTTTTTCCGGTAAGACTAGCACATCATATGTATACTGAATAGGGTGACTTCTCTCACAATAACTTGTGTATGACACTAATACTTGGATGTGGGTGCTCATTAGAGAATGAGTTCACTGATATGATCCAACTTGAGAACATCTAATAGAGTCTTAGCTACATGTCAATAGAAGGATCTCATAGTGGGAGTGGTACAAGTAATCCTTTGACCTGAGACTGCCATAAGTACCTTATGTACATGAACCCATGCTTTTGTTCAATCCTAATCATGACACTGAGTCATGCTCAGGATTGATACTGGGAATGGTGAATTGGATATGAAGGTAATGAGTTGGTCAACAAGGAATCGATCACTCTTAGTAAGAGGAGATTGCATCAGCTAGTTATCAATCGGATGATGATTCAGAGAATCTTTGATCAAAGTATAGATATAAGTGATGGTTTCTAATATCAAGATAATTGAATCATCAATATAAGATTGAGCTAGAAACAGATATAATATTGGATTTGACATATATCCATATCCATAATTATATTTTGGGTGCAGGCTGATCGAAGGATTTAATTGTACGGTAACTTTCTACTGAAGGGTAGTTTTGGTATTCAACCAAAATCTCCATATCTTCCGGGTAGACATGACACATTGCTAGACGTCAATCTTGTCTTGTGGGTTGATTAAATTGAATGATCACTTATTAGGAAGAGTCGTAATTGATCATAATCGGGTAAGCCTGATTTGACCTAAATCGATTAGAAAGAGTTCTAATCAAATTAGGTCAACTTGTATTCGAACCCACTGCTGGCTAGATGTGGAACCCAATGGGTCACACACATAAGAGAATTGATCAAGGGTTTAATTTTATAATTAAATCAACTTTGCATGATGACACTCTTGCAGGTGTTGCAAATCCTAGCTTCTATTCGAATTAGATTCGAATTAGGGTTCCGGATTGGTTCAATTTGGGTTCTAATTGGATCTAATTAGACCCTAATTGAGATTATAGGGATTATGGCTAACCCTATTGGCTAACCAGGTATCTAGGCTAGCCCCCCACCCACCCCTTATCCTTTTCACGCCAAAATGCCAAGAGTCCATGCGCTAATGGACTCTTGGCATGCCATTTGGAAGAGTCCATGGCGCATGGACTCTTGGTGCGCTCCATAAAAAACTCTGGTGTTTTTATATGGGGCGGCTTTTCTTATCTCCTTTAGCACCTCAATTGTCCTCCCTTGGATGGAAATCCAACGGATGATGGGGTTTTAAGAAAGAAAGAAAGCGCTCCTGTTTCCCGGTTGTGCAAAATCATATCTCTTCGGAGATTCAAACTTCGCGACTCCTTTCTTCTCCAATCTTCATGACTTTTCCTTTGAGAAAAGCCATGGGATTTAATCTGGAAGGCCGTGAGAAGGAGGAAAAGGCCATGAGAAGGAGGGAAGGGGTGAGAGAAAATGGGAATGGCATTTACGAAGAGTTGTGTTGGCGTCTCTCCGAAAACTATTTAAGGAATCAGAACTTCGGGATAAAAAATTTAATTTTAATTCTTCTTCCTCTCCTAAAGACTCTTTCTCTCTTTTCTTGTTCTTGCACTGTTTCCTTTATAGAGTACACCTCTGTCGAAACTCTGCTACTGAACAAGAACAAGAGCGAAAGTCTCCGACGGTAAAGGAAAGGAGTTCTGATTTTATTCTTTCTTTCTTACATTAAGACATTCTTGTCTTAGTTTCTCCTCCAATTTAAGACAAGCCTAAATCCCCTTAGGACAAAGTCTTATCTTCAAGACAAGAGTGTCTTAGAGGGTCAAGGTCTTAGTGGAAGGAGGAGAAGAGATAAAAGAAAGGAAGGCAACCTCTTGAGTGGAAGAATTCTAGCCATAATCCGAAGAATTGAGTTCTAGAAAGAAGAACTCAATAGGAGGAACCATTGGACAAGAAGATAGTGTTCTTGATCATTACTCTGTGTGGATAACCATCGGAGGGCGGATACTTGGACACCTGGTGAATTAAAATAGCCCGTTGATCTTCAAGTTTTAAGTCTTCGTAAATTGGAATTAGCGATTACAGGTTGGTATTCTAATTCAATTTGCATAGAAATGTTTGACTTCATACATTCTAGTCTTATTAAGGAGTTCCTGTTTTAGGGTTTTTGTGCATATTAATTTCAATTTTTGAAATTACCCTTCCGCTGCGTTGCACCGGAACCCTAAAATATCTGCTAATTGAAATTCAGTACATATAAATTCAAGCAAAATGTTATTGTTTTCTACATGATCCCTAATGAAATGATGTCTAATTTCAATATGCTTACTCCTAGAATGTTGAACAGGATTTTTAGCTAAGCAAATAGCACTAGTATTATCACATTTAATAGGAGTACTAGTCAACTTGATTCCAAAGTCTTCAAGTTGTTGCTTAATCCACAAGATTTGAGCACAACAACATCCTGCTGCAATATATTCAGCCTCAGCTATGGATAGTGCAACTAAAGTTTATTTCTTGCTAAACCATGAGATTAAGGTAATCCCAAGAAATTGGCAAGTTTCGCTAGTACTCTTTCTATCTAGTCTACAACCAGCAAAATCCATATCAGAATATCCAATCAATTCGCAGATGAATTTCTATCATACCATAAACCAATACTAATAGTACCAAACATATATCTAATAATACGCTTAACAGCTATAAGATGTTATTCCTTAAGTTCAGACTGATATCTAGCACACATGTAAACACTAAACATTATATCTAGTCTACTAGCAGTTAAATATAATAAGGAGCCTATCATGCCTCTGTATAACTTTTGATCTACAGATTTACCATGTTCATCTTTATCAAGTTTACAAAAGGGGCTCATAGGCGTACCTATTGGTTTAGTAGTCTCCATTCCAAACATCTTAATGATTTCTCTTGTGTACTTAGCTTGGTTGATGAAGATACCATCTGAAGTTTGCTTGATTTGGAGTCCGAGAAAGAAATTGAGTTTCCCTATCATGCTCATCTCGAACTCACCCTGCATTTGCTTAACAAGCTCTTGACAAAAATTCTCATTAGTAGCACCGAAAATGATGTCATCAACATATATTTGTACTACTAATAAATCATTATCTTTCCTTTTCAAAAATAGAGTTTTGTCAACATTTCCTCTAGAAAATTCATTTTCAATAAGAAATTTACTTAGTTTTTCATACCATGCTCTAGGTGCTTACTTTAATCCATAAAGTGCTTTGTATAATTTGAAAACATGATCAGAATGTACATGATTTTCAAATCAAGGTGGTTGTTCAACAAAAATCTTTTCATTTATAAAACCATTCAAGAGAGCACTCTTAACATCTATTTGAAATAGTTTGAAATTCATAAAACAAGCAAATGCTAATAATAGTCTAATTGCTTCAAGTCTAGCAACAGGAGCAAAAGTTTCATCAAAGTCAATCCCTTCCTCCTGATTGTAGCCTTTAGAAATAGCCTAGCTTTATTTCTAATAACAATACCATTTTCATCTAATTTATTCCTAAATACCCATTTAGTGCCAATAATTGAAACATTAGATGGTATTTCTAGAAGTGTGCAAACATTATTTCCGTCAAATTGTATAAGTTCTTCTTGCATAGCATTGATCCAATTAGAGTCTTCTTTAGCTTCTTCAAAACATTTAGGTTCTACTTGAGATACAATAGCAATATAATCACATTCATATCTAATAGAAGCACGAGTTCTTACCCCTTTAGATGGATCACCTAAGATTAATTTTTTATGGTGTCCATGAGCATACCTCCACTCCTTAGGTAGATCTTGATGTTCTGGAGTGTCAACTTCTTTGACATGGCACGTTGATGAGAATGCAATCTAAATGATGGATTGAGAAATGAGAGAAATGAAGCCTGTTAACAGGTACTAAATTTCAGATCAAAAGTACTAAGGTAAAGCTATGGAAGGAGCACTGAAATTTGGAACTTACATCGCGATGTAGTTATTTAAATCCTAGAGAAGATTAGGGCTAATGAATATTGAATTTAAACCTTAGCAACGATCTTCAATAACTCAGACTTAAGAGATTAGGAGGTGTTATTTACCCAAGATGATCACTCCCTAGTAGATCCATTGAAGCTCTTAGACGAACTAGCCCTGAAGTGGAAGATTGGCATTCCAAAGAAACTAGTTTCATTCAACATTAATCTTTGGCAAGAGAACCCTTTCTTGAACTCCGAATCATAGAAGGATCCTACATAATGAACGGGTTAGACTGGGACCAATTTGAAAGATATCAAAACAAAGAAACCAAACAGGCAAGGGAACTTCGATGGAGGCATGGATCCCTAGAGGTGGATATTGGTGTTGGACACTTGAAAGCTTGAGAAGAGAAAATCAAACACACCCAAAGAAAACAAGAGGATACTACCAAAAATATACCTTCTTCAACTACTACTTCACTTAAATTTCATTTCATCCAAAAAAGCTTCCTTTCTACCATGGGCGTACAAGAGGCTTTTAATGGCCTTTTAATCAATTTGAAATTCCCCATATCATGGAGAAATATTAGGGGGGGTTACATCAAATGTGGAGGATTTGGTGGAGGATTTGGTGGAGGGTTACATGGAATGTGGAGGATTTGGTGGAGCTGGTTGCATGATTTGTGGATGGAGTTGGCCGACCTCCTTTGAATTTGAAAACACTCCTTGGTCGACCACTTGTAGCTTTCAAGTAATTTAAAATTTGAATGATGCCACATGGCAGGTGAGGTGGCAATGATGTGGCGTGGCAAGGTGGCATGGTGACATGGCGCATCCTTCTCCATAGTGCATCCTTCTCCATGGCGCCCCTTGGAAATGACATGGCAAAGGTGATGTGACGTCCTCTGGTGATGAGTTGGCACCGGTGGTCCATGATGATGTGGCATTCCAAGTAAAGCTGGTCTGGCCTAATTTCAAGTAGCTCTTGTACTTGACTCAGTACAAAGCCTAATTGACTCTAATTGAACTCTTGATTGAATTCTAATTGAACTTTAAAACCCCAAAAGAAAATAAAACAAGACTCAATAAACATACAGGACTCATATGAGACTTGAGTTCCTAGTCTCAATCCATAAAGAACTTGGTATTAGTTGAAGCTTCTTCTTTCTGAGCCTGGTGCCCCCACCATTCTTTTTCAATCTTGTCCTGATCTTCTTCATTTGGTTGAGCTTGATCATCCAATGTTAGCTTCTGAAGCTTGTCAGCACCTGCACATTCATCAGATGTATCCTTTTTTCTCGAGGACTTGTTAGAACATTCTTTAAATACAACATGTACTGACTCTTCTACAACCAAAGTTCGTTTGTTAAATACTCTGTATGCCCTACTTGATATAGAGTATCCTAAGAAGATACCTTCATCAGACTTGGCATCGAACTTTCCTAGATGATCTTTTTCATTGTTCAAAACAAAACATTTATAACCAAAAACTCGAAAACATTTCAAGGTTAGTTTTCTTTGGTTCCAAAGCTCATATGGAGTTTTCTTTAAAATAGGACGTATCAAAACTCGATTTAAAACATAACAGGCTGTATTTATAGCTTCAGCCCAAAAACACCTTGGCAAATTATTTTCACAAAGCATAGTGCATGAGATTTCTTCTAAAGTACGATTTTTCCTTTCTACTACCCCATTCTGCTGAGGTGTCCTAGGTGCAGAAAAATTATGTTCTATGCCTTTTTCATTGCAAAATTTTTCAAAATCCTGATTTTCAAATTTGGTTTCATGATCACTACGAATACAAATGACAGAAACAGCTTTTTCATTTGAAACTTTTCTATAAAATTTTATAAATACAGAAAATGATTCATTTTTGTGTTTAGCATTTTCAAATTCTAAATCCTTATTTTTCTTTAAAAGGTCATTGTTAGTCATAACATTTTTAGATCTTTTTAAGACTTCATTTTCCATACTTGAAGTATTATTTTTCTTTTCTAAAACATCTATCTTAGATTTTAAAGAACTAACATCATTTAGTAAAGAATTGTTTTCTAAAGAAAAACTATTTGCATGCTTTTTTTTCTTATTTTCAGATAAAACTAATTTATAATCATGCATCAATTCTTCAAAAGCATTTCTAAGTTCATCAAAAGTAAAATCGACTTCAGAGTCAGAACATACCTCATCATTGTCTTGATGCACCATGAAGCAGAGATTTACAACTTCATTCTACTCTTCTTCTGAATTGGAGTCTTCGCTGTCACTCCAACTGGCCATCATTGCTTTCTTCCTTAATTTTTTCTTGATTTCTTGAGGAGAGGACAGTCAAACTTGTAATGTCCTGGCTTCCTGCACTCGAAGCATATAGGTACTTCCTTCTCCTTTTCCTTTTCTTTCTCTTTTTCTTTTTCCTTTCCCTTTTCCTTGGACTGATATTTTTTTTTGTAGGGAAACTTCCTCCTCTTCATGAATCTTCTAAACTTACGTGCAAGGAGGGCTTCTTCACCTTCTTCCTCTTCTTCATCTTCGGACTCATCAATCGAGGATTCTTCTTGAATATTTGACTTGAAAGCAATCCCCTTCTTCTTCTTGTCCATGTCCATAGATTTCTGTTTTAGATTGAGCTCATAAGTCATGAGCGATCCCACTAGCTGCTCAAGAGGTAGCTTGTCCACATCCTTTGCTTCTTGAATTGCGGTCACCTTTGGATCCCACGATGTTGGAAGTGACCTAAGAATTTTATTCACAAGATCAGCATTAGTCATGACTTTACCAAGACTTCTCATACCATTAACTATATTTGTGAAACATGTATACATATCAGTGATAGATTCATTTGGTTCCATCCGGAACATCTCATATGTATGCACTAACATATTAACCTTAGTGTTCTTCACTTGATTGGTACCCTCATGGATAACTTCAAGTGTGTCCCATATTTCTTTGACAGACATGCATGTAGATATCCTATTAAATTCAATAGGATCTAATGCACAATAAAGGAGATTCATTGCTTTAGCATTGATCTCGGATTGTTTAATGTCATTTTCATCCCAATCCTCTTCAAGTTTTGGGATGAAAACACCATTAACCACCACCGAAGGAATATGAGGACCCTTATCAATAACTTTCCATAAATTGTAATCAATAGAATGCAAATAAATTATCATTCTAGTTTTCCAATAAGTATAATTTATACCATTAAAAAATGGAGGTCTATTTGAGGCTTGTCCCTCAACTACACTAGTACCAAAAGGGGCTGCCATAGATTTTTACTCAAGACGGTAAAGCCTATATACTGAGAATAAGGCTCTGATACCACTTGTTGCCTAGAAAGCAACCCAAGAAGGGGGGTGAATTGGGTCTCTAAAAATTTAAGGCTAAGCTTAAGATCACAAGCTACAAACTTTATAAAATAAGATATGCAATCCAATTCAGCAAGGTACTATGATTTAATTGCAATACATTAGAATAATAGTGCAGCAAAAATTAAAAGCAATAAGCAAAATATAAAGAGCAAGGAGGGAGAGATCAAGCAATCACAAATACAACAAGCTAAGTGGTTCGGTGCCAACAATGCACCTACATCCACTCTCTAAGATCCCCTTGGGAATTCACTATAATCACATCGATTACAGTCGATTAATTTTTTGGGCTCACTAATCAAAACCTGACTTATTTTACAAGGCTCACAAGTCACAACCTCACTTGGTTTTACGTGCTAATCAAGAACCTAATTGGTTTTCACAAGGCTTACCAAAACCTCCCTTGGTTTTCCGAGCTAACCAAGAACCTTAGTGGTTTTGCGGGCTAACAACCAACCTAATTAGTTTTCCAAGGCTTACCAATAATCTCATTTGGTTTTTCAATAGGCTAACCAATAACCTTTATAAGATATAAGTAGAGAAATAAAGAACCAATGTAAGCTTTCAATAATAAAGTAAATAAGTCGATGTAGCTCGATGTAGTGTTGCTTTGCTCTTGTTGAAGCCTTTTGAATGCCCAAGATTGAATGATCTTCAATGCTCTTGATGGCTTTGAATGCTTGGAGGCTTCCTTTTGCTTGAGAGTGGTTGAACCTTGAGTGAATAGGAGTTAAGGCTCTTCTCTCTTCTTTTCTCTCTAAACTCTTTAAGGATATTCAATATATTGCATTTTGATTTGATTTGGAGCATATAAATACCTTCCCAGGGCCTCAAAACTGAAATCTAGCCATTACACTTGAAAAACTAGCTGTTGGGGGGGCATTTGGACGAGTTCTACACTTGAAAAAACTAGCTGTTACTGTTGTCAGAACTCCATGTGTCGACACTTCCTTAGTTGAGTCGACACATAAGGTCGACACATGTTCTTCTTGAGTCGACACATAGTTCAAAATGCTCCATTCAGATTCTCTGGAAATCTCAGATGTGTCGACACCTTCTCAGTTGAGTCGACACTTTGAGTCGACACCTTGCTTCCATTTGTCGACACTTCAACTGTTCCTTCAACTTCTGCAAGTTCTGTGGATTGAAAGTTTCAGGTGATGTGTTGATCCATGTGTCGACACCTTGAGTCGACACATCAGGTCCATGTGTTGAACTTCATCTATGCCAATTGAAACTTTACTGCGTACCGACCTGAGTCGACACTTCATCTCCATGTGTCGACACTTCATGTCATGTGTCGACACTTTGAGTCGACACATCACTGAAAAATATATAGAAACTACTGATTTTGAGCTGGAACAAGTTTCTACTTAACTTAGCTATCCATTCAACCATCTCATAAGTGTCCAAGTCTTCTTTTGATCAATCTTTTCATCACAAACTTGGCTTCTTCAAAACAACTTGGCTTCTTCAAATTTTATGAGCACCCTTTCAATAAAAACATACTTAAATCAAATCATTATTCCTCAACTTATACTTAACTATTTTGCTTATCATCAAAATCAATTAGTGGAGTCAACAATTTTGTTGAGTCTTGAAGTCCATTAGTCCTGAGTTACTTGAGTCCTATACTGATGTAAGTCAGTTGAGTCCTATAATAAAGTGAGACAACTAAGTCAGTTGAGTCCACTAAGTCAGGTTTAGTCATTTTAGTTTAGTCAGGTCCGATCGAGTCATTCAGGTCATGTACAAGAGGAGAGTTTGCAACTAGGAGATTCACCAGGCCCCCCCAACTAGAGCTGGCCTTCATGCACCTGGGCCCTTTCATGCCGCCAAGCTCGTAAGAGAGAGCTCCAGTCCAAGACTGGCCCACTGTTGACCAGGTCCACCACAGTTTTTTGGCCCAAAAGTCAGGGTTTCTTAGCTCTCAAGTAATGTGCCCTGGGGTGAATCTATAAATACCGCCCCTCCCCTCTTGTATTAAACATCTTTTTTCTTATGATTACAAACAAAAAATTATTTTGATCTGAGTTTTGATTTTTCTCTGGATTGGAGTGGGTGTGACGCCCTGGTTCCTTGTTCTTGAGTGCAAGCCCTAATCCCCTGGTGACTTCTATGCTCGCTAGTGATCCTCCCCCACTCTGTCCCTCATCAACTTGGTATCAAAGCCTAGTGGATTAGGATTTTCTCTTCTTCCCGGCTTCCCATCATTCTTCCTATCGAGATCTCCCTGTGCAAGACTTCTTAAACCTCGGTCAGCCACCAAGGTCCGCCAACATCTTGCACCTGAGCCCCTCTCCTCTTCATCGCCCATGAAGCCCATCTCCAGCACTGCCTTCGATCAAGTCTCCCCCTCTGCCTCCATCGCATGAAGCCTCCCACAACCCCCTGTTCCTGCTCACTGCCTACAGCCGATGGCCCAACCCCCCTTCCCTAGTGGGATCTCATGTCCCTCGCCGTACCCCTCCCCCTCCACCCCGACGAGTCTCGTGCCAAGGCTCAGGCCACTGCCGCCACCCTCGCCAACCCTGGCCTCGATCGCGCTGCCGACTGTGGCATCCCGTCCGTGGGTCATTCGTCCCCTGCAGATGCCAGGCTTTCCCCCAGCTCCCATGGGCGCCCACCCTCCTGCGGCCCCCATGCAAGTCACCGCCAGGCCAGGGGCGCCGCCCGTGCCCTTCCCTGTGCCACCGGCTCTGCCGCCAGCTTCACGTGTTCCTCATGCCATGTGCTCCCCTCTTCTCCATCGGAAGGCCACCGCCCGCGCCCCCACTGCCGCCCGCACTCCCAATGCTACCGAATGTTGTCACCCCGTGCCATCCATCCGGCACTCTTCTTCCCTGCTAGCATCATCCTTCACCCGGTGCCAATGCCAGAGAGCTCCATTGGATGTCCTCCCCTGCTCCGTTCCCCTTCGGACCATGGAGAAGAGATGCTCTAGCACGAACGTGAATGCAGCTTCCAGCACTGTTGCTGACTTCAGCACACTATTTCTAGAGCAGCACGCTTTCTAGAGTAGCACAGATTTTAGCATCACACGGCTTCCAAAGCTACACAATTTTTAGTGCAGAGATGAAAATAAAAGAAAAGAAGTTGAAAAAAAAAGAAAAGAAAATTAAAAATGGGTGTACCCAGCCTTGGAGTCCCTTTTTGATTGGTTTCGATTCCATCAACCCTGCTGAGCCTGACTCGACGGAGTTGAGTTCTCCCCACCGCAGGGGAATGATGGGGACTCAAAGTTTATTATAGTTTTATCGAGTCCTGTAGTCCATTAGTCTTGAGTTACTTGAGTTCTGTACTGAAGTAAGTCAATTAAGTCTTGTAATAAAGTGAGACAACTGAGTTAGTTGAGTCCACTTAGTCAGATCTAGTCATTTTAGTTCAGTCAGGTCCGATCGATTCATTCAGGTCATGTACAAGAGGAGAGTTTGCAGCCAGGAGATTCACCAGGCCCCCCCAACCAGAGCTGGTCTTCATGCACCTGGGCCCTTTCATGCCGCCAAGCCCATAAGAGAGAGCTCCAGTCCAAGACAGGCCTACTGTTGACCAGGTCCACCAGGATTTCTTGGTCCACAAGTTAGGGTTTCTTAGCCCTCAAGTAATGTACCCTGGGGTGAGTCTATAAATACTGCCCCTCCCCTCTTGTATTAAACATCTTTTTTCTTATGATTACAAACAAAAAGTTATTTTATCTGAGTTTTAAGTTTTCTTCGGATTGGAGTGGGTGTGATGCCCTGGTTCCTTATTCTTGAGTGCAAGCCCTATTCCCCTGGTGACTTCTATGCTTGCCAGTGATCCTCCCCCGCTCTGTCCCACATCAATAGGATCTCCACTTGCACCTCAGCTAATGAAATATGGGACATACTTGAGGTTACTCATGAGGGTATCGATCAAGTGAAGAACACAAAAGTTAACATGCTTGTGCATACTTATGAGATGTTTCAGATGGAACCAAATGAATCAATCATTGATATGTACACTAGGTTTATGAATATTATTAATGGCATGAGAACTTAGGTAAAATTATGTCTAATGCCGATCATGTGAACCAAATTCTCAGGCCTCTTCCAACATCTTGGGATCCAAAGGTGACCACCTTCCAAGAAGCCAAAGATGTTGATAAACTTCCATTGGAGCAATTGATAGGTTTGCTCATGACTTTTGAGTTGAACTTAAAACGAAAATCAATGGATATGGACATAAAGAAGAAGATTATATCTTTCACGTCCACAGCACAAGATTCTTTAAATGAAGAAGAAGAAGAAGAAGAAGAAGAAGAAGAAAGTGAGGGTGATGAAGCACTATTAGCAAGAAAGTTTAGAAAATTTATGAGGAAAAAGAAATTTCCTCACAAGAAAAAGTTTCAACCAAGCAAGGAAAAGGGAAAAGAAAAAGAGAAAGAAAAGGACAAGGAGAACGAGATACCTATTTTCATCGTGATGGGGGACAATGATGAAATGATGCATTCCTAATGGAATCAGTATTGATTAAATGAAAGATGAAGTAAATATAAACAGCTATTCAAGTAATGAAGTAGGAATTCAATAAAAGGATTCTAAAGATTAAACTTGACTAGAAATAAAACCAATCAAAGAAAATAGGAGGACCTTCATGGTTAAGAAACCACACATATTAGTGTTTAGTTAATATAATAATCACAAATCTGAAAGCCTTTCTAAAGAGGGTTACCCGGCAATTAATACTTATAGTTTAAACACTGGGAACACTCAAAGAAGAAGCTTCCTGGATGACAGGGAGATTCCCTAGGTTGTAAGGCTTCTTGTATCCGGTTCTTTGGCACGGGAGACCTTCTTCTTGGGAGAAAGATTAAAGGAAACTTGGAGTAGTCTTGTTGAAGATCTTCTTTAGCTTCATTTGGATGACAACTCCCAGGTTGAACTTGTGAAGAACTCCTTGGATGGTTGGCATCACTAGAGATGGAGGAGATGTGGATTCTTGATGTGCTTCTTATGTAGCTGAATGGACTAAGAGGAGTGGAGGAAGTTAGGTTTGATGAGGAAAAGTTGGAAAGGGGAAGAACTCTAGGCCTCACACCCACCTTATCACGAGGGACCAAGCATTCAAGCAAGGGAAAAATTCAAAAAAAAGTTTTCTTCATTGATTCAAATTTCATAAGTGATTATAATAAGGTTTGGAGCCTATTTTATAGACACCAAGCCATTTGAAATTCAAATTTTGAAATTCAAATATTATAAAATGAGGGGAGAGATTGGTGGTTGGCTTCATGAAGAGGGGGCGCCATTTGTGGAGGAATTGTGGGCCATTTCAAATTCCTTCTTCCTTGGCCAAGATTCCATGGTGATGTGTCCAGGTGATGTGGCAAGGAGGAATGATGAAATGACTTCCAAGTTGGTGAGCCCATGGTCTATGTGCCCACTAGTCTTCTTGACTTGGTTGTACTGAAACTAGGTTGGTCTTTGCTGACTCTCCTTGACTCAATTACAATGAAGACTTAAATAAAGCAAATACTGGACTTAATTACCAAATTGAAATGAGTACAGGACTAATAGACTTAAATAAAAACTTATTACAAGACTCGAGCTCTCAATCTTCCAACCATAGAGAATCTTTCCTAATTTGGATCGATTGGAGTCTTTTCCTGAGCCTGGTGCCCGCACCAATTCTTTCCGTGTGGGAGGAACTCGACCCTGTCGAGTAAGGATCTGTCTGATGTGATATCTTTCTAATATGTCCGAGTCAATTTGCTGCAGATCCTCTCGAGTGATCCAGGAGTCCTTGGAATATGGTCGGCCTTGCCAATGAACCAGATAACGTTGATAACCCTTACTTCTAGTGGTAATCACCTAGTCATCCAAGATACGTTCAACTTTATCTCTCCAGTCTGGTGGAATTGCTGGTGGATACTCATGTAGGGTTTCACTCTCAAAGGCAAGATAAGGCCCAAAAGGCTTGCTAGGAATTAATGCCGGCTCTTTATATTCTATCAGATCAGCAATATTAAATGTAGAACTAATGCCATAATTTGAAGGTAACTCTGACACATATGCATTAGGTCCAATTCTCTTAGTTACTTTGAAAGGTCCAGCTCCTCGAGCATGCAGTTTTTTCATAGTTCTTGGTAGAAATCTTTCAGATCTAAGTTTAATCATTACAGAGTCCCTTTCATTAAATTCTTTCATTTGTTTACGTGAATTAGCCATATGCTTATAGACTTCATTGCTCATTTGAATCTTTTTACTAATTTCCTTATGCAATTCATGGATATGCTGTGCATATGACTCGACGGACTTAGATACTCATGCATGTGAGGGTAAAGGGATGAGGTCGATAGGTCCCCTAGGTTTATAACCATGGACAATTTCAAAGGGACTTTTACCAGTAGACCTATTAACAAAACTGTTGTAAGCAAATTTAGCATGAGGTAATAACAAATCCCAGTTTTCCAGACTTTCTTCTTCAAGACACCTCAATAAATTTCCTAGACTTCTATTTACAACATCGATTTGACCATCAGTCTGAGGGTGGTAGGCAGTAGAGAATTTCAATTTGGTTCCTAACAAATGCCATAGGGTTTTCCAAAAGTAATTAGTAAATCGGACATCCCTATCGGACACTATGGTTTTAGGAAGTCCATGAATTCTAACCACTCTGTCCAGAAAAATTTTGGCTACTTTAGAGGTGTCAAAGGTTTGGGAGCAAGGAATAAAATGGGCCATCTCTGAGAATCTATCAACTACAACAAATATCAAATCATGTTTTCACTGGGTTTTGGGTAAGCCTAATATAAAATTCATGCTAAGATCATGCCAGGGGCAATCAGGTACAGGTAAGGGTATGTAGAGTCCAGTGTTTTGCTTTTGCTATTTGCAAACAGCGCAAGTTCGACACCTGGCCACTATCTGGGCAACTTGTTTCTTAAGTCCTGGCCAATAAAACTGATCCTCAACAGCTGAAATAGTCTTGTTCCTACCAAAATAACCAGCTAAGCCTCCAACATGGGTCTCCCAAACTAGAAAATCTCTCAAAGACATTTTGGAAATACAGAGATTGTTCTTCTTAAATAGATAAACATCTAGAAGGGTATACTCACTGTGGTCACTAGATGGTCCTTGTTTTAAAGCTTAGTAAACTTCACTAAAGTCTAGATAGGTATCGTACACATCTTTAAATTTCTCAAATCCAAAGACTTTAGTGCTAACTGAATTCAGAAGCAAGGCTCTATGGCTCAAAGCATCGGCTACCTTATTCTCAGTTCTGGCATGGTGTTTCAAGACAAAAGTATAGGCTTGGATGAATTTTATCCATTTGGCATGCTTAGGGTTCAGCTTTTTCTGGGAACTAAGAAATCTATGGGCCTCATGATCAGAAAATAGGACAAATTCATGTGGTAGAAGATAGTGCCTCCAATACCTTAAAGCTTACACTACTACATAGAGCTCTTTATCATAGGTGAAATATTTAAGCTTAAATTCATTTAACTTTTTACTAAAGAAAGCTATGGGGTGGTTCTCCTGGCTTAAAACTCCACCTATTCCAACTCCAGATGCATCACAAGCGACCTCGAATACTTTGGAAAAGTCAAGCAACCTCAAAATTGGTGCTTGTTTCATCTTATCTTTTATTTCTAGGAAGGCTGTATTGGCTGCTTTGGTCCAATCAAAACTATCCTTCCTAATATAATCAGTTATTGGGGCGACAATGGAGCTAAAGCCTTAAACGAATCTCTTATAGAAGGTGGCTAAGCCATGAAAGCTACGAACATCATGAACAGTTTTGGGAACAGGCCACTCAACTATGGATTTTATCTTTTCCGGATCAGTTGAAACTCCATCAGAAGTAACAATGAATCCTAGGAAAGTGACTCTATGCATAAACTCACACTTCTTCAAATTAGCATAGAGATTCTCTCTCCTAAGGGTTGCACACACTTGTCTAAGGTGGTCTAAGTAGTTTTCTTTAGTCCTACTGTAAATCAAAATGTCATCAAAGTACACTACAATAAATTTCCCTATGAAGGCATGACTATCAATACACATCCTCCAAGTGCCATCTTTCTTAGATGTTAACAAGGCTGGGACTGCACAAGGACTCAAACTTTCCTTAATAAACCCTTTCCTGAGGAGATCCCCTACTTGTCTTTGTAATTCTAGATGTTCGGTAGGGTTCATCCTAAAGTGTGGAAGATTGGGTTAGGTTGCTCCTAGGACTAAATCAATGGCGTGTTAGATGTCCCTAAGTGGTGGAATGTGGTCAGGTAGGTCATCTAGAAATACATCCTTAAGTCTTCTAACACTTCAACCACTTCCTGAGGGTGTTCTTTCTAGGAAGGCTCTTGAATATCCTTAGCGGTTAAAATCCAAACAGGTGTGCCCTCGGTGAGCTCTTTCTCAATCTCCTTTGTAGTGATCAAATTTACTTCAGTCTTCTTCTCCTTTAGGTGACTCGATCCTCTCTTAGCAGTGTCCTTAGGTGGTGTAGGGTTGATCACAAATTTCTTTCCAGAGTGCATGAAAGAACAAGAATTAGATCGGCCATACAGGGTTGCATCATGGTCAAATAACCAGGGTCGACCTAAGATTATACTGCTTACTCCCATAGGTAGGACGTCACACCATACTTTGTACTGATAGGATTGCAATTGGATTTGGACTAGACACCTAGACTTGATAGGAATTAAGGTGGAGTCTATCCAAGAAACCTTATAGGGATTTGGGTGGGTAATTGTGGCTAAGCCTAAGGTCTTAACAGCACTAGTGGATATGGCATTTATATAACTCCTACTATCGATGATTATCATACATACCTTATCCCCTAACTTGACAAAAGTTTATAGGATGTTAGTCCTACGCCAATCTTCTTGGGTTTTAGTCTGGGTAAGTGGTGGGCACCAAAATCCGACAGAGGCTCCTCAACCCTCTGTGGATGTCCAATTAGGGTTCCAATTTTTTCGGGTCTTGTAATAAAGCTTCAACCCTAGTCTCAAACTTGTAATTTTCTTTTGTTTTGAGTTTTGTCTCATGTCTAGTATGTACTTTGACCAATTAGGTCAAATTATGTCCTGTACTGAGTCCAGCCACAATTCGAGTCCAGTCTGAGTCTATTGGAAGTATGGGTCCATTGCAAGAGTTGGTCTTAAAATTTAGTCTCCTTGGAGCCAAGTTTGGAAGCAATCCAAGTCAGCTCAAGGCCCACCTTTTCATCCTTTGTGGCACCATGACATCTTGCCATGTGGGCAGCACACTTGTCATCCTTGGATGCCCAAAGAGGACGAACACATCACTTGGCACTAGCCTTTTTTCCCTCCCCCTATCAAGCTTCTTTCCAAGCAAGGGTGGTCGGCCAAAGAGAAGGTCAATGGGAGTTGAAGTGAGGAATTCAAATTCCTTGTTTCAAGCCCTCCAATCAAGTCTTCTTCCAAAATTGTTTGAACCTCTTTGGAAGGAAGAGACAAGATCCATGGGCGCCTCCACCTCACACTCCCCATGTCATGCCTTGTACCAAAAAAGGATGCACAACCAAGGAAGGATGAAGAACACAAGCCATGCTCCAAGCCTCTCTTCATGCTTTCTTCCAAAACAAAGAAGCTTCTTTCCAAGTTCAAGGCACCAAGATCCCTCCTCCAAGCCTTGCATCATGCCATGCCCAATCAAATCAGCTCTTGGTCGGCCAAAGAGAGAAGAAAGTCAAGGGTTTTGGGCACCCATCCAAGAAAACTTGTATTCTTTCATTTAAAATTCAAAAGGGTCCTAAGGTGCCTATTTAAAGGACCTAACCCCTCCTTTGTAAATTTTAATTTTGATGAATGAAAAAATTATATTCTTTTCCAATCTCTTGTTAGTTGCCTTCGTTCACTAGGAACATCGATCTCCGAGAGGGAGCGCCTTCGCCTTCGGGCATCGAGAGGTGTGAGGCCTCAAACTATCGTCACTTTCGCTACTCCATCATCCGACTCCGAATCAAGCAGAACTCCACCATCTAAACCACCTTTTCTTTCATTATTCCACTGCTTTCCTTCTAATTGAGACTTAACATGTTATCTTCTTTGAATGCTCGCAGGTCCTCCAGGTGACACAAGTACGGTGATAGTTGCCTTTGCCATCGAGATCTTCAAACAGCCAGCCGGCGACTCTACAAGGTTGACGGCTCGATCATCCAGGCCGCATCTGCCAAGATGAGCGATCTCTGCATTGGGCGCTTCAGATCTTTGAGGTTTGCCCCCTGACTCCTAAGTAGAACTTGATTGGAGAGCTTGAAAGAAAATGATGCAGGTGGTTAGACATGATCCTACACGAGGCATGCAAACAGCTGCGAGAGCAGAATGATTTTAAAAATATTTTTAAAAATCTGCGCAGCGGAAATCTGCTCCGCCTAGAAACTAATCTAATTCTAGTTGCAAATAGGCATGTATGATGATATAAAATATTTGCAAAATATTTGAATTAAAAATTCTATTCATGCATGATTAAAAAATAATTTTTTCATACCTTATTCAAGCTGGAATAACTCTGGATAAAGCTGGAATAGCTGGAATAAAACTATTCCAGCCTTCTTCTACCTTGGGCTGAAAACAAACTCTATTTTTGGCTTGAAAAACGGCATCGGAACACCACCGTTTGGACCTCCGTTTGCTCCCAGATTTCAGCAGTGGCAAGGTGATCGAATCTACTTCGATCTCCAACAAAGAACTACAAGAAAATGTTAGCCAAAAAATGTAAAAATCCACCAAAGTCTGCTGCCAGATTTTCGCAGTAGAACTGGACTGCAGACTTCAGCTTCGCGTTAGGAGCAGCTATAGGTGATCCAGCTCGCGTGGCTTGCTCCCAGGAGTAGAAGTATACTCCCTCTCGAGGGGAGACGTGCCCGGGGCTCCCCGATCCCTCTCCACACGCGGTGCTAGCCGCTGGAAGTGAGTTGATCATGGTGGATTGCAGCAACTCTATTTTGCTGCAGTCTTTGAGTTGAGCACAACAAAAGAGCAAAGAAATGGCCCTTCAAAACACTCTCTCACACTCTCCAAATCCCAGCCTAACTCGTACAAACACTAAGCTCTCAAAAATGGGAGAAACCTTACGCCGAAAAATTTTTGGATTGCTGTTGCACGGTAAAAGAAGCCGCCTGAAACAGGGCTTGGGCATTGGTATTTAAAGGCAGCTGGGAGAGGGAGACAGGGAGGCTGGGAGAGGGAAGGGCAAAAGGCTGCGTTACACCCACAATAAACATGGATTTAAGGCAGCCGATGGAGGAGAGGAAGGGACACCAGCCCACGGTGTTGTTTGGTCTTCGGATGCTTGGTTTTCTCCAAATGCTAATACTTCTTTCCAGCATAAAGAAGTATTCCAACGTGGAAACCGATCCAAGTGAGAAAACACCAATTCAAAAACCGGTCCAAGCCATTTGGTTCAAACCCATTTAAAACCAATTGGTCCAACCCAATTTAATTTGGTTCAATTGGTTCACAACCAATTGGAGGCCGAAACGAGCTCCGAATCAGTTCAAAATGGATTTAGAAAAAACCTGGCGTAGTGCTGGTCAGCCCGGAACAATTTTCGGTTGACACAGACAAGGGCAAGATGGGGAAAAGAGTGCTCAAAAATACTGTGACCATAAAATCGAGACGATTCCTAATCGTAATCGGTATCCGGATCAGAGAGTAATCCTCTGTGGCATGTGACCTCATAGGTTCGAACCTAAACGGTAGCACTAGAACAATTCTAGTACCAGCACAGGAAACCATCTAGCAATGGGTCCCGGCGTCCGAATAGGTCGAAGATGTGGGAGAAACTATCGAACCTCTGGCATATGGTTACCGTATAATTCATCCCTTTGACCTCTAATGCTCAGGACGACTGAGATTGGGCTGCCAACCCAGACTAAGTCAGTCGACTACGTGTCTCAACCTTGCAAGCCCAGTGACTCTTCACTAGGGCTACCCCGACCGAGGATTTGCTAAATTGAGATACTGCGAGACATTCAATCCAAACTGTTTGGACAGGTAAATTCCATCTTGGTCCATCACTGCTCCACAAGTACTTGCCTGTACCCAAAAACCTTCCGTCACCAGATTAAAAATTCGGGTAGTCCGGCACCAAAGCACAGGGAGTTGCTTGCAAGCTACCGTGATTACCTCAGGTAAGAGGGACACATATACCCATATCCAATCGTGAGTATCCCTTTGGCAGAAAGGGGCTGCACAGAGTCACGTTCAATAAGATATCACATATCCCACTTGCAGATCACATCAGTGTCACCACACTCATTTGGTCAAGAGGACAACCAAACGATGTGAACTACAACAACCTATACTTGATATATTGCCATCCAGTAAAATATATCCTTTGGTTGTGAACAGGGTTTAAGGACCACTCGATACATCCTCTCTGTATTGAAGTCAGTGTAGTCCTAAGGACTTCATCACATAGAAAGAGTTCATTTCAGGAAAATATAAAATGTGATGAGCTGCCAAAAAATATATTTTATTAATTCAAAGAAAGAGTACAATACTGAGCTCAACCGCCTACAACCCAGGCGATTGGCTTTGGGACACAATTTCCAACAACTCCCACTTGTACTAAAGCCAATCAGAAGAGTATCTAATACCCATTTCCCATTTACAATAGTCAAACTCTTTTATTCCGAGGGCTTTAGTGAAGGGGTCGGCCAGATTTTCTTTTCCATCGATCTTTAGAAGATTGATGTCGCCTCGTTCCACAATCTCTCGTACGAGGTGGTATCGCCGTAGTATGTGCTTGGTGCGGTGATGAGCTTTAGGCTCTTTAGCTTGAGCAATGGCTCCAGTGCAGTCACAATACACCGAAACAGGACCATCTAGGGAAGGTGCCAACCCTAGCTCTCCAAGGAACTTCCGCAACCACACAGCTTCCTTTGCTGCATCTGATGCTGCAATGTATTCTGCTTCGCATACTGAGTCTGCAACAGTTGCCTGCTTGGAACTTTTCCAGCAGATCGCTCCTCCATTCAGGGTAAATACAAACCCTGACACACTCTTGCTATCATCTCTATCTGACTGGAAACTGGAGTCAGAGTACCCCACAAGTTTCAAGTCAGGTTCTCCATAAATCAGCTATTGATCTTTAGTATTTCTCAAATACTTAAGGATGGACTTTACCACCTTCCAATGCACCTCACCTGGGTCAGACTGGTATCTACTCACTACTCCTAGTGAGTATGCCACGTCTGGTCTTGTACAAGTCATAGCATACATGATAAAGCCTACTACAAAAGCATAAGGTACTCTACTCATGCGCTCTCTTTTCTCAGCAGTTGTCGCACAATCCTTCTTGGAAAGAGTAATTCCAGAACCTATCGGGAGATAGCCTTTCTTGGAATTTTCCATGCTGAACCGTTTCAGCATGGTTTCAATGTACGTAGACTGGGATAGTCCCAAAAGTTTCTTAGATCTATCTCTATAGATATTCATACCTAGTATGTAAGAAGCTTCACCCAAGTCCTTAGACCTTTATTCCTTGTAATGCTGCGACATCATTCCCGATTAAGAGAATGTCGTCAACATACAGTACCAGGAATACAATTACAGTACCATTAACCCATTTATAGATGCACGGTTCTTCTCTGTTCCTAACGAAGCCATACGATTTGATACACCTATCAAACCGTAAGTTCCAACTTCGAGATGCTTGCTTGAGTCCATAGATGGACCTTTGCAACTTGCATACTTTTGATTCATCTGTGGATGTGAACCCTTCAGGCTGTTTCATATACACCTCCTCTTTCAGCTCCTCATTAAGGAAAGCAGTTCGGACATCCATCTGCCAGATCTCATAATCAAAATATGCTACCAAAGCAAGCATGATCCGAATGGACTTGAGCATTGCCACAGGGAAGAAAGTCTCGTCATAATCGATACCATATCATTGACGATACCCCTTGGCAACCAGACGGGCTTTATAGGTCTCTACCTTCCCATCTGCGCCCTTTTTCCTCTTGAAGATCCATTTACACCCGATGGGTTTTATTCCTTCAAGCGGATCAACCAATGTCCAAACATTGTTGATTTCCATGGACTCCATTTCGGATCGCATGGCTCCAAGCCATGCCTCAGAGTCTGATCTCTGAAGTGCATCCATATAGGTGATCGGATCCTCATTGTTCTCATCGAGCTCAATGGGATCGCCATCCCGGACTAAGAAACCGTAGTATCTATCCGGCTGGCGCAGTATTCTACCAGATCTCCTAATGGGTTTTGAGTGTGATTCAATCACAGCCGTTCTACGATGTCCTTAGAGTGTGCAGGTTCTTCTATTGGCTGAACTTCATCAAGTTCAATCTTAGAGGCTATAGTTCCTTCTCCAAGGAACTCCTTTTCCAAAAAGATAGCTCTAAGAGCAACGAACACCTTTTGTTCATTCTCCAAGTAGAAGAAATACCCTTTTGTTTCCTTAGAATAACCAATGAATAAACACCAATCAGACCTAGGACCAAGTTTGTCTGAGTCAAAATGCTTTACGTAAGCCGGACAACCCCAGACCCGAAGGTGTGAGATTGAGGGTTTACGTCTAGTCCACACCTCATACGGAGTGGAGACAACAGACTTACTTGGAACATCATTTAACAAGTAATAGGCTGTCTGAAGCGCATATCTCCAAAAGGATAGTGGCAGAGTTGCAAAGCCCATCATGGATCGAACCATGTCCAACAAGGTTCGATTCCTCCTTTCGGACACACCATTCAACTATGGTGTTCCTGGAGGAGTCCACTGAGAGAGAATTCCATTCTCCTCAAGATATGTCAAAAATTCACCAGATAAGTATTCACCACCTCGATCAGATCGAAGGGTTTTAATATTTTTTCCAGTTTGTTTTTTTACTTCATTACAGTATCGTTTGAACATTTCAAACGACTCAACTTATGTCTCATTAAAAAGACATAACCGAACCTTGAAAAGTCATCTGTAAAAGTAATGAAATATTTGTATCCTCCTCTGGCACTAACTGTCATCGGTCCACATACATCAGTATGTATTAGACTTAGAAGTTCTGTAGCTCGTTCACCTTTTCCAGTAAAAGGTGACTTGGTCATTTTACCAAGTAAACAGGATTCACAAGTGGGCAGTGATTCAGAATCACTGACCTCGAGGAGTCCATCTCCTCGCATCTTGTTTATCCTATTTTGGATAATATGACCTAGCCTACAGTGCCAAAGATACAAATCGTTGACATTATCTAATCTTGGGCGTTTGCTAGAAGTGTACATTACACTAACAGGCCTTAATAGTACGTATATGCCATTATTTAATCTAGCTTTTATTATAACAGAGTTATTCAAAATAACATTGCAAAAATCTACTTTTATTGATAGTTCAAAACTATAATTGGCCAAAAGGCCTACAGAGATTATGCTCATAATGAAACTAGGACAATAGTGACAGTCGACTAGTTCGACAGAACAAGATGCAGGACTCCGATCGCCAGTACTGGAACACGATTTCCATTCCCGACGCTCAGAAACTGTTCTCCATCTTCAAATCTTCTGCTAACTTGAAGTCCCTGTAACGTATTGCAAACGTGAATTTGACTACCAGTATCCAATACCCAGTTAGCAGTATCAACAATAGAGTAATTACAAGGTTTTATCATATAAATACCTTGTTCAGCAGACTTCTGCTTTCTCGGCCTGTTCGGATCAAGGGACGCAATATAAAGAGGACAGTTCCTCTTCCAGTGTCCCTTCTTCTTGCAGTAGAAACACTCTGCAGAAGACTGATCAGCCTTATACTTCCTGGTCTGACTAGGGCCAGGAGATTCTGCACCTTCTTTCCCTTTTTATTTGTTTTCTTCTTCCCTTTCTTAAAGGGACGACGACCTCTACTACCTCCCACTAAATTCACCACCCCCTTATTCAGTTGGTGGTCTTTCTCGAAAGTCTGCAGCAACCCCAAAAGACCATGGTAGTTGACTGCAGGCTTGTTCATTCTATAATGATCGAGAAAATCAAGATAGGAGGAGGGAAGAGAATTTAGGATCGCATCCTTGCCGAGCTGCTCGTGCAAGGGGCATCCGAGTTTGCCCAACTTTTCAATTAGCTCGATCATGTACAATACATGATCAGTGACTGAACCGCCATTCGGCATCTTGGAATTGTAGATGGCACAAGACACTTTGTACCATTCTACATCATCCGGGGTGCCGAAGGATTCTTTCAACTTTTGAAGGATTTCATCAGGTTGGGCCTCCTCGAATTTGTGACTGAACTCGTCGTTCATCGTCGCTAACATAATGCATCGGACAGTAGTCCGATCAGAGACCCACTTCAGATAAGCATCTCTGACCGCACTCCGTGCATTAGCGGGAGGGATTTCAGGTGCCAGATCCGTTATCACATAGAGGATCCATTCATGCTCCAGAATGATTCTCAATCTTCGATACCAACTATCGAAGTTATGACCCTTTAACTTCTCGTTGTCGAGAAGTGACCGGAACAATAAATTGGAAGACATCTGAAAAGAAAATAAGACCAAATTAGTGTATGAATTAATAATTTAACCAAAAGACTTGGACTTTAGTCTAAAGGTTTCTCCCACTAATTTTTCAGATTGGTAGCCTCTAACTCCAATCCATGAAAACACTTTTTCAAGTGGGTACTGAAATGCAATAGGCCATGCATGAGCCCGACTTTGGCCAGCTCACCCATACGAGCCTAAAGGTAGGTTCGTAAACCAATTGTTTTCCTAAACAATTTTCAGTATTTCATTTTGCCCCAGAGAACACCCCAATCGGCCTTGGGGCCTCCTATTGCTGATCTCTGTTAGGTCCAACCATTAAAATGACAAATCCAAAGCTTCCAGCTAACTAAAGACCAAGCCCGACTTTGGCCGGCCCACCTGGTCCCGTTAAGGAGGTTGCACTGAACCATCATCGATCAGATAGAAATTCCAGTCGCCGGATGTACACCCATTCTTTGGAACTGCCGATGCACACCAAGCTAGTGGACACATTTCTATCCAACTTAATGAGAGGCTAAGACACTGTCAACTCCTTGACTTAGTCTTTTTAAGGACCTAATAATTTTTAGAGGATTTTTAATTATGATAAAAGAAAAGACAAGGACATGGATCATCCTCCCACTGAATCAATCAGATTTCAGGAGGGTTGAAATAAATCAACAAACGATCCATGGGCACCTATAGATCAGTCAGACCGATCAACCTAGGTGACATGGGTTAACTCGAGTCATTGAGCTTTTCCAATCAGTTCCGGTCGACTCCACTAGCCAGGTAGGTGAGATCATGGGTGAGTATCCTCCATTAACCATCTTTCCTAGACACCAACCAAGTTGGCCAGGAAAGAGGTAGCCTCATACAACCATGTTCACAATGCCAAACCTACCTCGACACCAGTCGGTTTACCAGACTTGATCAGACTAGCCTAAAGACTCAGGCATCCACTAAGCCACTAATTGGATCCATTTTAGATGAACGGATCAACTAATCTAACTATTATATAGTTCTAAAGAAGGGCCTTAAACAACTTTTGTTTAATCTTCTTGTAATCCGGTTCAACTAAACTTAGGTCTAACCTAGTTATGGACCCAACTAGTCAGCTAACCCAATTAACCCAAAATGGCTTATGCAAATTTGATTAGATTTCATAAACCTAAAAAAAAAAAAAATTTAATAAGCCAAACTCTTAATTAAAATAATTTTTAATTAAGTCTCTATGTAAAACAATTTTACATAACTAAAAAAAAATTATGCATCAAGATATTTTACAAAAAATTTATATTCATATAAAACATGCCTAAAACATGTATCACCAAATTAAAACAATTTTTTAATTTTAATATTCTTTAAGGATCCTTCTGAAAAGGCCAACACAGACGATCCGCACCGTGTCAAAGACACACAGTCATGGTGAAGGTCTCAACTAGGTTCAAAAAGAAATCAGGATACATTTTTTAGATTAAACTAATTTTAATCTATTAAACATGCATACTAGATTAGATTACACATGCAACCTGGCTCTGATACCACTGAAAGAAAATGATGCAGGTGGTTAGACATGATCCTACACTAGGCATGCAAATAGCTGCGGGAGCAGAATGGATTTTAAAAATATTTTTAAAAATCCGCGCAGCGGAAATCTGCTCCACCCAGAAACTAATCTAATTATAGTTGCAAATAGGCATTTATGATGATATAAAATATTTGCAAAATATTTTAATTAAAAATTCTATTCATGCATGAGTAAAAAAAAAATTTTTCATACCTTATTCTGGCTGGAATAACTCTGGGATAAAGCTAGAATAGGTAGGAATAGCTGGAATAAAACTATTCCAGCCTTCTTCTACCTTGGGCTGAAAACAAACTCTGTTTTTTGCTTGAAAAACAGCATCAGAACACTACCTTCCGACCTCCGTTTTCTTCCAAATTTCAGCAGCGGCAAGGTGATCGAATCTACTTCGATCTCCAACAAAGAACTACAAGAAAATGTTAGCCAAAAAATGTAAAAATCCCCAAAGTCTGCTGCCAGATTTTCTGCAGTAGAACAGGACTGCAGACTTTAGCTTCGCGTTAGGAGCAGCTATAGGTGATCCAGCTCGCGTGGCTTGCTCCCAGGAGTAGAAGTATACTCCCTCTAGAGGGGAGACGCGCCCGGGGCTCCCCGATCCCTCTCCACACGCGGTGCTAGCCGCTGGAAGTGAGTTGATCACGATGGATTGCAGCAACTCTGTTTTGCTGCAGTCTTTGAGTTGAGCACAACAAAAAAGCAAAAAAATGGCCCTTCAAAACACTCTCTCACACTCTCCAAATCCCAGCCTAACTCGTACAAACACTAAGCTCTCGAAAACGGGAGAAACCTTGCCCCAGAAAATTTTTGGGTTGCTGTTGCACGGTGAAAGAAGCCGCCTGAAACAGGGCTTGGGCATTGGTATTTAAAGGCAGCTGGGAGAGGGAAGGGCAAAAGGCTGCGTTACACCCACAATAAATAGGGATTTAAGGCAGCCGATGGAGGAGAGGAAGGGACGCCAGCGCACGGTGTTGTTTGGCCTTCGGATGCTTGGTTTTCTCCAAACGCTAATACTTCTTTCCAGCATAAAGAAGTATTCCAACGTGGAAACCTGTCCAAGGGAGAAAACACCGGTTCAAAAACCGGTCCAAGCCATTTGGTTCAAACCCATTTAAAACCAATTGGTTCAACCCAATTTAATTTGGTTCAATTGGTTCACAACCAATTGGAGGCCGAAACAAGCTCTGAATCAGTTCAAAACTAATTCAGAAAAAACCTGGCATAGTGCTGGTCAGCCCGAAACAATTTTCGATTGACACAGACAAGGGCAAGATGGGAAAAAGAGTGCTCAAAAATACTATGACCATAAAATCGAGATGATTTCCAATCGTAATCGGTATTCGGATCAGAGAGTAATCCTCTGTGGCGTGTGACCTCAAAGGTTCGAACCTAAATGGTAGCACTAGAACAATTCTAGTACCAGTACAGGAAACCATCTAGCAATGGGTCCCGGCGTCCGGATATGTCAAAGATGCGGGAGCAAACTATCGAACCTCTGGCATATGGTTACCGTATAATTCATCCCTTTGACCTCTAATGCTCAGGACGACTGAGATTGGGCTGCCAACCCAGACTGAGTCAGTCGACTACGTGTCTCAACCTTGCAAGCCAAGTGACTCTTCACTAGGGCTACCCCACCGAGGATTCGCTAAATTGAGATACTGCGAGACATTCAATCCAAACTGTTTGGATAGGTCAATTCCATTTTGGTCCATCACTGCTCCACAAGTACATGCCTATACCCAGAAACCTTCCGTCACCGGATTAAAAATCCGGGTAGTCTGGCACCAAAGCACAGAGAGTTGCTTGCAAGCTACCGTGATGACCTCAGGTCAGAGGGACACATATACCCATATCCAATCATGAGTATCCCTTTGGTAGAAAGGGGCTGCACGGAGTCACGTTCAATAAGATATTACATATCCCACTTGCAGATCACATCAGTGTCACCACACTCATTTGGTCAAGAGGACAACCAAACATGTGAACTACAACAACCTATACTTGATATATTGCCATCCAGCACAATATATCCTTTGGTTGTGAACAGGGTTTAAGGACCACTCGATACATCCTCTCTGTATCGAAGTCAATGTAGTCCTAAGGACTTCATCACCTGGAAAGAGTTCATTATAGGGAAATATAAAATGTGATGAGCTGCCAAAAAATATATTTTATTAATTCAAAGAAAGAGTACAATACTGAGCTCAACCGCCTACAACCCAGGCGATTAGCTTTGGGACACAATTCCCTGACTTAGGCAACTGGTTGAGAGCTCTTAGGTCTAGCAAACCCATAACGTCTTTCATTATGTGTTGCATAATTAGGAGTCCCTTATCATCCCCATCATTCCTAGTCAAGTAAACCCATGGAAAACACCCAAGAAAATCACTTAAGAGTCATCACTGAACAGTTAGCTAAGATAAACAATAGGCTTGATAAGTTTGAAGATAGAATTGGAGCCTTAGAAAAGAACATTAGACCATCCATCGAGCTTGAGTCTGAGTCACCTCCTCACCCTAGGGAATACCCTCAGCATGATCCTTCCTTAGAGTTTGAAGACCTTTTAGGAATAGTCAGGTCCATCCTTACCCAAAACATAGTGCAAGAAGATTGGCATAGGACTAATATCCTACAAATCTTTGTCAAGTTAGGGGATAAGGTACGTAAGATCATAGTTGATAGTGGGAGCTGTGTCAATTCCATCTCTTCAAGTACTGTCAACTCCCTAGGATTGATCCCAGTTCCTCACCCCAACCCTTATAAGGTCTCATGGATAGATTCGACTTCCATACCTATCAAGTCTAGATACCAAGTTTTGATCAAATTGCAATCATATGAGGAAGAGATTTGGTGTGATGTCCTTCCCATGGGAGTCAGTAGCATTATCCTAGGTCAACCATGGCTTTACGATCATGATGCCATTCTTTATGGTCAGACCAATACTTGTGCCTTTAGTCACCATGGAAAGAAATTTGTAATCAAACCAATTCAGCCTAAGGACCAGGTTAAAAGAGAATCAAGTAGCCTTGAGGAAGAGAAGCAGGGAGTCACCCTGATCAAGTCTAAGGAGTTAGAGAAAGAGGTTACTGAGGAAGAACCCTTTAACGAATTTCAAGGAGAAAAGGTTGAACATTCTGAGAATTTAAATAAGAAAACCCCTGAGCCCATTGGAGTCTTTAAGTATGAAAGGGTTGAACCAATTGAAAATATAGGGAAAGAAACTCCGGAGCCCATCAAAGAATCCAACGAAAACATGTATGAGCCAAGTTTAGTAGAGGAGTATGGTGAAGATGGGCCCAAGGTTGAAATCATTGAGGAGTCAAAGGAAAAAGATCCTGAACCCACTAAAGAATTTGAAGAAGAAATGACCAAGCCAGGATCACATTTAGTAAATGAACATGAGGGTTCGCCAGTCTTGTCCACAGAAGGAGTTCAGGAACAAACCCTTAATGAACTGACCCAAAGAGAACATCCTCAAGAGATAGTTGAAGCTCTGAAGGGATTTGAGGATGTACTTCCCGATGAGTTACCTGATCAACTTCCACCCTTGAGAGACATCCAGCATACTTTAGACTTGGTCCCAAGATCCTCTTTAACATACCTTCCTCACTATGGGATTGACCTTAGTGAGCCCCAAGATCTACCAAAACAAGTGGACCATATGACACCTATAGAACAATGTCCAAATTCTAAAGTCATCCAAATTAACCAAGGTCTGTCTCATGCTTCTCATAGATTGCCCCAAGACTCCGACTCCTATTTTCTCCTCTTCCCTGAGCCTTCTCACATTTCTAGAGCCATGGGGTTGCATTTTGTTGAAATTGCTAGGCTGCATGACTCCTTAGAACCCATCCCTTTTGCCATTTACTTCTGGTACACTTTATGGCATTTGTTAGGGACCCTTGATAATTTTTCTTATACATACCAGACTAGGGTCAAGCTTAGAGAGTCAAAAGTCTGTTAGGTCTAGACCCTAGGAGTCCAATAATTTTTTTTTTTCAATAGGAATGCATAGTTGAGTCTGCATTTTGCATCATGTTAGGATTATGCATTAAATATAATTTTAAAATAATTTGGCTGATTTCCAAAAATGAGTTAAAGAGTTTGATCAAAGGGATTCTGTAATGATTAGGCTTAGGCCTGAACGGTTTCCACCTGGAACCATAAAAAAACTCATGCTTGTGGAGCTGGCCCCTTTAGAGTGATAAAGAGAGTCGGCCCTAATGCCTATGTTCTTGAGCTATCCTCGAATTATGGCATTAGCTCGACTTTCAATATCTCAGACTTAGTCAAGTACAGGGAACCAGCAAACATTCTTAGTGAGCCATTTGGGCCTGACCTTTCTTTTGAGAGTGAACCAGAACCTGAGTGTCCACCTCCAATTATACTTGAGAGAGGAGAGCGGATCGAGCATGTCCTGGATGACCAAGCTATCACTACCCGGGGCAAAGGTTATCAACATTTCTTAGTCCGATGGCAAGGCCAACCGGAGTCCGATGACTCGTGGATTACCTGGGAGGACTTGCAGCACCTCGATCCCGACCTTCTAGAAGAGTACCTAAGCCAACTCAACTCTTACTCGACAGGGTCAAGTTCCTCCCATCCCGGGAGAACTGGTGTGGGCACCAGAATCCAACAGAGGCTCCTCAACCCTCTGTGGACGTCCAATTAGGGTTCCAATTTTTTAGGTCTTGTAATAAAGCTTCAAGCCTAGTCTCAAACTTGTAATTTTCTTTTGTTTTGAATTTAGTCTCATGTCTAGTCTGTACTTTGACCAATTAGGTCAAATTGTGTCCTGTACTGAGTCCAGCCATAATTCGAGTCCAGTCTGAGTCTATTGGAAGTATGGGTCCATTGCAAGAGTTGGTCTTAAAATTTAGTCTCCTTGGAGCCAAGTCTGGAAGCAATCCAAGTCAGCTCAGGGCCCACCTTTTCATCCTATGTGGTACCATGACATCTTGCCATGTGGGCAGCACACTTATCATCCTTGGATGCCCAAAGAGGAGGAACACATCACTTGGCACTAGCCTTTTTTCCCTCCCCCTATCAAGCTCCTTTCCAAGCAAGGGTGGTCGGCCAAAGAGAATGTCAATGGGAGTTGAAGTGAGGAATTCAAATCCCTTATTTCAAGCCCTCCAATCAAGTCTTCTTCCAAAATTGTTTGAACCTCTTTGGAAGGAAGAGACAAGATCCATGGGCGCCTCCACCTCACACTCCCCATGTCATGCCTTGTACCAAAAAAGGATGCACAACCAAGGAAGGATGAAGAACATAAGCCTTGCTCCAAGCCTCTGTTCATGCTTTCTTTTAAAACAAAGAAACTTCTTTCCATGTTCAAGGTGCCAAGATCCCTCATCCAAGCCTTGCATCATGCCACGCCCAATCAAATCAGCTCTTGGTCGGCCAAAGAGAGAAGAAAGTCAAGGGTTTTGGGTGCCCATCCACGAAAACTTGTATTCTTTCATTTGAAATTAAAAATGGTCTTAAGGTGCCTATTTAAAGGACCTAACCCCTCCTTTGTAAATTTTAATCTTGATGAATGAAAAAATTATATTCTTGAGTTCCAATCTCTTGTTAGTTGCCTTCGTTCACTAGGAACGTCAATCTCCGAGAGGGAGCGCCTTCGCCTTCGGGCGTTGAGAGGTGTGAGGCCTCAAACTATCATCACTTCCGCAACTCCATCATCCGACTCTGAATCAAGCAGAACTCCACCATCTCAACCACCTTTTCTTTCATTATTCCACTACTTTCCTTCTAATTGAGACTTAACCTGTTATCTTCTTTGAATGCTTGCAGGCCCTCCAGGTGACACAAGTACGGCAACGGTTGCCTTTGCCATTGAGATCTTCGGACAGCCAGCAGGCGCCTCTGAAGGGTTGACGGCTCGATCATCCAGGCCATATCTGCCAAGGTGAGCGATCTCTGCATCGGGCACTTCAGATCTTTGAGGTTTGCCCCCTAACTCCTAAGTAGATCTTGATTGGAGAGCTAGGTCCTACGGGGTTTCTCATTCCCGGGGTCCTCTCTTTATCATTGTTTAGGGACCATCTACTTGCTTGATAGTTCTTTTTGTTGAAGAACCCCAGATCATCTCTTACTTATTTTCGGGAATCCAAAGAAACCATAAAAATCTAAAAATCACAAAACCCTAAAAATCACTTGCATCATCATTTCATCTTCGCATCTAGTTAGTCCCCCATCAGTAAGGATGCATCTAACTACTCCCAAAAGGTCAGGCTCTATACAATCCTCGTCACCTTCATACTCCTCAGCCAAATTATCCTCAGCCTGATATACTTCTTTAATACAATCATCTAAGGGCTCTACGGGTTCAAACTCATTCTCCGCTAATTCTCCTAAGTGTAAGGCTCCAGTTGGGCAATTGCTAGCATAATGGCCTACCTTATGACATCGGAAGCAAGGAGTATTAGGGTTTAGGGTTCTCTGAACTTCTGGTGTTTTACCCCTATCATCTCTATGGGTCATAGGTGTATTAGGGTTGGGTTGATGGGGTCACATTTGACTTGGTCCTGGCTGCTAACTAGGTGCACTATTTCTAGGGGGTTCTGGCCTACAATAAGTTGGTCCCCTAATATATCTCTCAGCATCTCGTGCTACCTGGTAAGCTAGCTCTAAATCATGAACTTCTCTCAAGAACAACTCTTTCTGGATTTCTTCTCTTAATCTAGCTCTAAACCTATATAGGATAACTGATTCAGACTCATCGACATTGCATCTCTTTACAAACTCAGCAAATTTTGTAATGTACTCAGCTACACTTTTGGTTCCCTGGGTCAGTCTCTGCCATTGGTCTAACAGTCTTTGGTGATAGGACATGGGAAGGTACTTTTCTCTAAGCCTAAGCTTCGTTGCCCTTCAGGTTGTTATGGGAATATCACCCTCTGTCTATTGAGTCTTTCAACATTTTCCCAGTACAGCCTAGCCTGACGGACTAACCTAAGCTTTGCAAACTTGCACTTTCTCTCCTCAGTCATATCATACTAGTCAAAATACTGATCCATCTCTCCTTCCGAATCTATATAAACCTTAGGATCTAGTTGTCCATCAAAAGTGGGAGCTTCCAACCTAATGTTCCTAAGGGTTCGGTCTTCACAGTCCATTTGTTGGGAATTGTGTCCCAAAGACAATCGCCTGGGTTGTAGGCAGTTGTGCTGAGTATTGTATTCATTTTATGAATTAATAAAATATTATTTTTGGTAGCTCATCACATATTGAATTTCCTTGAAATGAACTCTTTCCTTGTGATGAAGTCCTTAGGACTACACTAACTTCGATACAGAGAGGATGTATCGAGTGGTCCTTAAACCCTATTCACAACCAAAGGATATATTGTTCTGGATGGAAATATATCAAGTATAGGTTGTTGTAGTTCACATCGTTTGGTTGTCCTCTTGACCAAATGAGTGTGCTAACACTGATGTGATCTACAAGTGGGATATGTGGTATCTCTTTGAACGTGACTCCGTGAAGCCCCTTTCTGCCAAAGGGAAACTCATGATTGGATACGGGTATATGTGTCCCTCTGACCTGAGGTCATCACGGTAGCTTGCAAGCAACTCCCTGTGCTTTTTTGGTAATGGACTACTCGGATTTTTAATCCGGTGATGGAAGGTTTCTGGGTATAGGCAAGTACTTGTGGAGCAATGATGGACCAAGATGGAATTGACCTATCCGAACAGTTTGGATTGAATGTCTCGTAGTATCTCAATTTAGCAAATCCTCGATCGGGGTAGCCCTAGTGAAGAGTCACTGGGCTTGCGAGGTTGAGACACGTACTCGACTGACATAGTCTGGGTTGGCAGCCCAATCTCAATCGTCCTGAGCATTAGAGGTCAAAGGGATGAATTATACGGTAACCATATGCTAGAGGTTCGATAGCTTGCTCTCGCATCTTCGACCTATCCGGACGTCGGGACCCATTGCTAGATGGTTTTCTGTGCTGGTACTAGAATTGTTATAGTGATACCATTTAGGTTTGAACCTATGAGGTCACACACCACAGAGGATTACTCTCTGATCCGGATACCGATTACGATTGGAAATCATCTCGGTCTAATGGTCACAGTATTTTTTGAGCACTCATTTCCCCATCTTGTGCTTGTCTGTGTCAGCCAAAAATTGTTCCGGGTTGACCAGCTCTGTGCCAGGATTTTTCTGAATCAGTTTTGAACTGATTCGGAGTTCGTTTCGGCCTCCAATTGGATGTGAACCAATTGAACCCAATTTTTTGGGCTTGAACCAATTAAACTAAATTGAACCCCTTTTAATTGGACCGGTTTTTTGAACCAAGGATTGAACCAACCATTTGGTTTAAATGGGTTTGAACCAATTTCCTTGGACCAGTTTTGAACCGGTGCTCTTTCTTTCACCGTGTAAATTTTTTACACGTTGGAAGACCAAACGACCGAAATCGCTGGACAACGTCTCTTCTCCTCCCTCCACCGGTTGGCCTTTAACCCTCGTTCATTGCAGGTTAAAGGGTGTAACGCTGCCGTTCCCTGCCTCTCCCTCTCCCTCATCCCTACTGCCTTTAAATTTCTGCAGTCCCCTGTTTCAGAACGAAGTTTTTGATCACCGTGCAAAACACCAGGGCGTCTTCTTTAAGAGGCTGTGTGTTCTCCCTTTTTGAGAGCTCCAACCTTGCTTCCATTGAGTGATCCTTGGGCTGGGATTTGGAGTGTGTGAGGTAGAGAAACAAGGCATCAATCCCCTCTTTGAAGTGCTCAAAAACCTGCTCTGCAGCAAAGAAAGAATTGCTGCAACTTACCGTGACCATTGCTCCTTCCAGCGGCTAGCACCGCTCGTGGAGAAGGATCGGCGAACCCCGGGCATGTCTCCCCTCTAGAGGGAGTATTTCTTTACTCCTGGGAGCAAGAGGGTTGAGCCGGATTTGCTGCTGTTGCTCCAAATGCCAAGAAGATAGCTGCTATTTTTCTGCAACCAGAAATTCTGGCAGCAGTATTTGCCAAATTTCTATAAATTTTTGGCTAAGTTTTTCTTGCAGATTTCAATTGAAGATCGAAGAGCACTTGTCCACCTTGCCGTTGCTCAAATTTGGGAGCAAACGGAGGCCCGGAAGGCAGTGTTCCGATGCCATTTTGAAAGCCCAAAACAAAGTTTTTTGCAGCCCAAGGAAGAAGACGACTGTAATAAGTTTATCCCACTTATTCTAGCCTATTCCAACTTTATCCCAGGGTTATTCCAGCTGGAATAAGGTATGAAATTTTTTTTTTTTAATCATGCATGATTTGAATTTTTAATTCAAATATATTTTACAAATATTATATGCCTTGTTACATGCCTATTTTAATACATGCAACTTGAATAGATTAGGTTCTGGGCGGAGCAATTTTTCGCTGCTTGATTTCAGAAAAAATATTTTTAAAATCCCCTGTGCTCCCGTCCCCTGTTTGCATGCCTAGCGTAGGACCTTGTCAAACCACCTGTACCCTAAGACCGGATTGGGCAATGGCTAGCATGGTGTCCCATCTTACGACATTGAAAATAGGTATTTGGATTGGGACTCAGGTTCCTCTGGGTTTCAGTTGCCTTACCCTTGTCTTTCCTACGGGCTATTGGGGTACTAGGGCTGGGTCGGGTTGGATTAGGGTTGGGCTGGCTTGGGTAGGCTTGGTTAGGACCTGGTCTTGAATTAGGGGAACTAGTCCTAATGGGCTCAGGTCGACTAAGGGCTATGGGTTCCTTGGGCTCATAGGACAAGGGCTCCGATCTATGGGACATGGATCTCTTGGGCTCATAGGACATGGGCTCAGAACATCTGGGTTTGTAAGATCTAGGTTCATTGGATCTGGGTGCATAGGAGCTAGGTTCATAGGATCTGGGTAGGTACTTTTTTCTAAGTTCAAGTTTCACGTCGCTCCAAGTAGTTATGGGTATTATTCCTATTAGTCTGTTCACTCGTTTGACCTGAAGCCAATATACTCTAGCCTGGTGAACTAACCTAAATCTGGCAAACTTGAACTAACTTTCTTAAGATATTGTTCCTCCTCAAAATATAGATCCATATTTCTCTCCCAAAAAAGATAATCCTCAAGATCACCATCAAAGGTAGGTGCTTCTCACCTAATGTACCTAGTGGCTCTCTCATCTTGGTCTATGAAGTTATAATTGGGTCTCCTTGCACTAAGATCCCAGATTGGTTCAAGGTGTGGGGCTCTCCTAGGTTTGGGCTCCAAGTATAGGTCATAGTGTGGGGCTCTCCTAGGGTTAGGCTCCAAGAATGAGTCATGGTGTGGGGCTCTCCTAGGGTTGGGCTTCAAGTATGGGTCATGGTATGGGGTTCTCCTAGGATTAGGCTCCGAGTATGGGTCAGGGTATGGGGCTCTCCTAGGGTTAGGCTCCGAGTATGGGTTAGGGTATCGGGCTCTCCTAGGGTTAGGCTCCATGGTCACACTAGGTTGGGTTAAGACCACTGGTATTCGCTTCTAATCTAATGGCCATGCAATCAAACACACAAGGGTTATGATGCGACCAAGCACACACGGGTTAATCGTACTAGGGTTTGCTAGATCTAGAGTCAAAGTTGAATGGGTCAACTCAACTTACACCCAACTCAACAACTAATCCTTCCACTGGCCAGGTAAGAGGTGGGGTGGTGGGAGGCTCCCCTGCTAGTCACAAGATCGAAATTAAAAGCCACCAGTCCACTTAGGGCATTTGCCTCTGGACCTTGAGCCTTAGACACCAATTTCCAGTAATAGTTAGAGGATTAAGTGCACTAGTGTACCTATAAAACTTGGACCCGACCTATTGGTGTCCCTAAATCAATTAAGTTGCTAGTTGATTTTATTTAGGCTTGGGTTGGTATGCAGGTGGTTGTTTTGGGCTCAGGACAGGTGATGAAATCCTACCCTGATCTGATAGAGGAGAGTGCCCTTAAGATTGAGTTAATGAGAATGATGAACACACGATGAAACCAAATGCAATCTAAAATCAGAAAACAGAGAATAAAATATTATTTTTTGTCTTTTTATGTTGTGGCTGACTTAAATTTATGTTGGTTAAGTGATCAATCAATGTTGGCTTGGGTTGGGTGGGGTTTGGTAGTTGATTAGGTTTAGTCAAGTCAAGTATGCAGAATTAGCAGAAATTGAGATTTATTTGTTTTGCTTTCTTTGATGCAGAGTTTAGCATGGATTTCAGAGTATAAAAATTATAAAGAATTTGTAAATGGAGGGTTACATGTTAGGATGATTCCTACCAAATTTCATATAAAACAAAAACAGTTTGATAATGCAAAACCTAGGGTTTCTAACTAGGTACAGAAAAAAATAGATTTCTTGTTAGGGTCTTTTGTTTTGCTAATATTTTTATTTTTTTATAATCTTTAAAATTTTGATAAAATACTAGAAAAACATAGGACTCAACAGAGATGACGTGATGTAAATTTTAGAGAAAAAAGTATAAAAAATGGAAAACCAGACCTAAATTCATACTACTAGTGCAGGTTCAGCATGCAGAAATTTTGTTAGGGTTGTTTTCTCATGCAGGTTTCACCCTATTTTTAAACCAGAGAAATTCCACGAAAATTAAATAAAATAGAGGATTAAATATATATTAATTACCATGAAAATAAAAAAAAAAACAGAAACATCTGATAGGGAAGACAGTCCTATGTTTTAACTAGTTATGCAGATTTCAGGATGCATAAATCTAAACTATGATGCAAGAACATGCCCTAATCCTAGTCTGATATCAAAAATGATGAGGGACAAGATTCTAACATGATGCAGGATGATATTCAAGGGATGAACATGAAGAAAATTAAATTAAAGTAAACAAATATTTTTAGATTTTTTTTATGATTTGATTCTCGAAACTAGTCTAGATTAGGTTAGGGTTATCTTGTATCAATTAGCATCCTACCCACATGCTAGATCAATCAAAGAGAAAAGAAAATAAGGATCCTATGACTAAGAAGGCCTATTAGGTGTATGTTTAACTTCAAGAAATCAGATAAAGATAGTTGGGAATCGGTCTGAACTTACTAGGCAATGATGTCTTGAGGCCATAGATAAGATTGCCCTGCTCAGATCGACACTTGGATGTTCTGGTCACTTTTCCACAGATCCGTCAACTTTTTATCATCTTTATTCGAAGACAAAAAAGACTTCATCCGAGGATTGTTTCACCAGAGGGATCCTGCAAATGTCAAGGGTTAGTGATGTAGAATATGAGAAAAAATACTAAATAGGAGGAAAAGAAGAAGATCGGGTAGAAGAGAGGCTGCAGGGGCTGGCGGCCTTGAATGCAGCTTGGGTGTCTGGATCTGGAGAGGAGCGGACTAGAGTGGAGAGATGTGGAGGGCAGCTAGGGTTTAGTGGGATGAAAAATAGCTACTGATAACTAGGGCCTCACACCCCTCGATGTTCCGAAGAACAAAGGCAAACGGGTTTCACACCCACTCCAATCTGGAGGACACAATTTGACAGAATAACATTAGATTGTATTCCTTGTAGAACTTGGACATCAACTCCTTCTTTGGACTTGGAAGCTTTGGCTTTTCTCCATGGGCTTGGACTGGTATGAAATTCTTACTGGGCTTGGACTAGTTGACTCCTTGTTGGGCTGTGATGACAACCACTTGGACTGGGTCAAGCCTTGGGCATCTTGGACCGGGTCAAAACATGGGGTGCCTTAGATGGGTCAAAGCATGGGCACCAACATGAATGGGCTTGGGTCTGGGGCACCACTTTCTCATGAGCTAGGGCGCCAAGGGATTCTGGGTCAGGTAGCATGAATGGAGTCCAGATGCTTGGCTAGGTGACTTGAGTGGTGGTCCACTAGCTCTCCTCTTAAAAATGACTTGAAAGCAAATACAGACTCAAAGGGCCTAACTGACAAGACTCAAAGTAGGCCGAATAAAATAATGGACTCAATTGATAGACTAAATAGGACTCAATGGACTTAGTGAACTCAATTGGGCTCAATTGATTCACTTTTATTACATAGACTCAGTCAACTAAACTTGACTGGACTAGAATGCAAAGGACTTCACTTGACTTAGTGAACCCAACTGGCTTACTTTATTAAGGACTCAAGTGAGCAAATGGACTCACTAAACTCACTTGACCTAATACAAAAATTAACCAACACATGAATTAGAAATTAGGACCTTGAAATCCTGGTCTGCTCCTGATGTTCCTACATCATAGTGGAGGTATGCTCATGGACATCCTAAGTAGTTAGTCCTAGTGATCCATCAAAAGGGATAAGAACAAGATCTTCAATTAGAAATGAATGTGACTATATTACTTTTGTTTCTCAAATTGAACCAAAATGTATTAAAAAAGCTGAAAAAGATCCTAATTGGATAAATGCAATGCAAGATGAACTAAATCAATTCAAAAGAAATAATGTTTGGACTTTAGTTGAAAGACCATCTAATGTTTCAATTATTGGCATAAAATGGATTTTCAAAAATAAATTTGATGAAAATGGTATTGTTACTAGAAATAAAGCTAGGCTAGTTGCCAAAGACTACAATCAGAAGAAGGGATTGATTTTGATGAAACCTTTGCTCCTGCTACTAGACTTGAGACAATTAGATTATTGTTAACATTTTTATGTTTTATGAACTTTAAATTATTTTAAATAGATGTCAAAAGTTCTTTTCTAAATGATTTTATTTCTGAAAAAGTGTTTGTTGAACAACTACCTGGTTTTGAAAATCATGCACATCCTGATCATGTTTTTAAACTACACAAAGCAGTTTATAGTTTAAAGCAAGTACCCCGAGCATGGTATGAAAGGCTTAGCAAGTTCTTAATTGAAAATGATTTCTCTAGAGACCATGTTGACACTACATTATTTTAAAAAAGGAAAATTGATGATTTATTAGTAGTATAAATTTATGTTAATGACATTATATTCGGTGCTACTAATGAAATTCTTTGTCAAGAGTTTGCCAAGCTTATGCAGGGAGAGTTTGAAATGAGTATGATGGGTGAACTCAACTTTTTCCTCGAACTCCAAATCAAGCAAACCAAAGATGGAGCCTTCATCAACCAAGCTAAGTATACGAGAGAAATCTTAAAGATGTTTGGGATGGAGACTACCAGTTCAATAGGTACACCTATGAGTTCCTCTTGTAAACTTGATAAAGATGAATATGGTAAATATATTTGATGCGAGACTAAAATGCATGCAATTCTTTTTGTATGTTTTATATGTGGGGTTAGGTGATTAATTCCCGAATTTTAGATCAAAATTAGTTGTAGGGAATTTTTTATGAATTTTTGAAGCCAAGCATGCAGATTAGAACCTAGAAAAGTACTAAAAAAGGATCGCCGAGGCTAAGAAGCCTCGGTTAGGGCAAGTTCTCATACAATATAAAGACTGGAGGTAGAGGGGGTGTACCTGACAATGTCTGAAGCACCCGGTGAAGATTGCAGTGAAGGGATCTCTCGTTCCTCGATGGATGCGGCTTGAAAAATCGAGCCAAAGACCTGCGGATACCCGGCTTTCTGCTCGGTGGTCCGATTGAGGCTTGGCTGGAGTCGTTGGATTCGTAGGAACTCGGGGACCTACAAACGACCTGTCAAAGGTTAGAAAACTCAAAGGAAATCAAGAAAACAAAGGAAAATATCAAAGGGAAGAAAGTTTTAAAGGGGGTTGGAAGGATGGTTGGCGGCAGGAAGATGGTTGCAAACACCGGGAAGAAGAACTCTCAAACCCCTTTTTGCACACAGCAGGGTAATCACACAAAACAGTAGAAGAACTCAAGGTTTATTTTATATATCAAAATATCCCTTCATACAAGAGGCTAGGGTCCCTTAAATAGACCCTTAACTTTGGGCTCCAAGTAAGGGCACATTAGTCTTTACATAAGAATCCTTTTCCCTCTTAAACCCTAGCTAGAAAATAAGGAAACATTAGGTAGAAAAATCCCTAAAAATTCTCTTGACTTGGCCAACACTCCAAGGATGCCTAGGGGGGCATGTTGGGCTTCTAAGAGCAATAAGAGGCTGGCCCAAAGGGGCTTGGGCGCATGGGCTTGGGCCTCTGGAAGCTGGGGTGGCCTGGTAGCCAGGTAGCTGGAATATTCCTTGGTATCTTGCTTCTTAGGGGCTTGGGCTTGGTGCCTGGGCTTGATTTCATTGGACTAGGATGCAGGTGGACCTCTGGAATCATGGATGCCAGGGTCTATGAATATATTCTTGCATCTGGAAGGGAATCTGGGCATCTGGAGTGCATCTGCAAGGAATTAGGGTTTTCTGAATTTTTCTCCTGGGTCTTCAAATCTTCAAGCTGGGTTAGACTTGGGCTCAACTTCCATGTCTTCAATTAGGTTGGACTTGGTCTTCACTTGATGAAGTGGTCTTGAGTTTTCAGTGTACTTGGACAGGACTCAAAAAAATAAAATTAGCTCAACATGAGCTGACTAGCATTGGACTGAACTAGCTCAACATGAGCTGACTAGTACAGAACTGAAACTCAAAAGAATCAAATAATAACTAAAATGGACTCAGATGGGCTAAGCCCTTATTACAAATGGACTCATAAATTATTGATCAATTTATAGAGGGTTGAAAAGCCTCTATCTTATTCTGGTGCCTTTGGTGTCCCTACCAATTCTCCCGGGGTGGGAGGAACTCGACCTTGTCAAGTGAAGATCAGACTGGCTCACATATCTCTCAAGAAGGTCTGGGTTGAGGCGTTGCAAGTCCTCTCGAGAAATCCACGAATCATCCAACTCTGGCCGGCCTTGCCATCGGACCAGGAAGCGTTGATAACCGCGGCCCCGGGTCATAATGGCTTGATCGTCCAGGATACGCTCGATCTGTTCTCCTCTCTCAGGCCAATTAATTGGTGGACACTCTGGGTAAGGATCACTCTCAATAGAAGAGATAGGTCCAAAAGCCTCACTAGGTATAGTTGCAGGTTCCCTATACTCAACCAGGTCTATAATATTGAAGGTAGAACTAATGTCCAAATCCGAAGGCAAGTCTAATACATAGGCATTTGATCCAACCTTCTTTAACACTTTAAAAGGTCCGGCTCTACGAGCATGAAGCTTCATTTAGGCCGAAGCCTAACCAAGATAGAATCCACTACATCAAATTCTTTGGTCCATCTTCAGGAATTAGCCAGTTGTTTTAAGATTAGTGCAGGTGGTGAATATGCTAGGCACATGCAGACTCCTAACAAGATGATGCAAAGGACTCAAACTAACACCTAATAGACTCGACTTTGCATTCCTATCGAAGAAAATTTATTAGACTTTTATGGGCCTAAACCTAAGAGACTATAGACTCTCTAGGTCTGACCCTAGTGTGGTGTGCACAAGAGTATTTACAATGGACTCCAAGCAAATGCCAAAGGGTATGCCAGACGTATAATGCAAACCTAACATGCGTAATAAATGCATGCAGTATGCTAATCTCAACTAAATGCAATCTAATGATCCTAGAAATGCTGGAGATGTCTGGAAAGGGCAAAAAATAGGAAGTGGGTTCAGAATTAGTTTGGTAGGGTAGAGAAAAAGGTTCCGGGTTAGTTGGATACAGTAGGATAAAAGAAGGCATGTCAGGGACTAATCCTAGACTAATGGGCTAACCTTACGGGGTTGCGATATCTCTATGGGCGAGAAAAGGTCCATGCTATGGAAGGATGGGTCAACAATTTCTGGGAAGAGATCTTCAATAGGAATGGTAGGAAGGGATTCATCCTAAGGGCAATGGGTTAAGTAAGCCAAATCCTCAATAAAGTCTTCTTGTTCATGGAATTTTTGAATAGGCTCTACAATTAGATCCTTTTCTTGTGTTTCCTCAGGTAAAATCCTAGTATCAGAGTTCTCTTCCTCTAATTGTTCTTCCACTATAGCTTTAGGTTGGATGTGGTCAAGGTCAACTAGCTCTGGGTTGGTTTCTACTTGGATATCCACTAGGTCAGCTAATTCTAGGTCTACTAAAGGTGTCTCCTCTTCTCCTTCATACTCATCCACTAGGCTCGCATCAGCTTCATACACTTCCACGTTAATGTAAGCCTTGTTAATCTCAGGAATAGTTGGAGAAGGTCGGCTAGGGAAAAATTGGCTAGGTCCTGGTTTCTGATTATGGACACTAATCCTAGTAGGTTCAGGTTGCCTAAGGGGTATTGGCTCACTACTGGGCTCATATTTAGGGGTACTAATCCTATGGGGTTCAAGTTGACTAAGGGAAAACTGACTAGTACTAGATTGATACCTAGGGGTTATGGGCTCCCTAGGCTCATAGGACAAGGGTGCAGATCTATGGGTCACGGGATTATAAGATCTGGGGTCATAGGATTTGGGTTCAGCTCTATGGGTCTTGGGTCTACTGGACTCATGGGATATGGGTTCGTAGAGTCTAGAGTCAGAGGATTTGGAGTCATAAGATCTATAGGTTGTGGGTATACTAGGCTTATAGGGAAAGGGTAAATAGGATCTATCTTCCTGGTCTACAAAATCCTGATTGGGTCTTCTAGGACTAACATTAGGGATTGGGTCTTGACGATGGGCTCTCATAGGTTTAGCCTCAAGGTATGGATCAGGGTTTGGGGTCCTCCTAGGATCAGTATCATAGTATGGGTCATGATGATGGGCTCTCCTAGGTTCAACCTCTCGGTAGGGATCAGGGTTTGGGGTCCTCCTAGGTTCAGTATCATAGTATGGGTCATGACGATGGACTCTCCTAGGTTCAACCTCTCGGTAGGGATCAGGGTTTGGGGTCCTCCTAGGTTCAGTATAATAATAAGGGTCATGGTGATGGTCTCTCCTGGGTTCAACCTCACGGTAGGGATCAGGGTTTGGGGTCCTCCTAGGTTCAGTATAATAATAAGGGTCATGGTGATGGTCTCTCCTAGGTTCGACCTCACGGTAGGGATCATGGTAAGGGGTTCTCCTAGGGTTGGGCTCCTTATATGGATCAGAGTATTGGGTTCTCCTAGGATTGGACTCCCTATATGGGTCAGAGTAGTGGGTTCTCATAGGGTTGGGCTCTATGGTTTCACTAGGTTGAGTTGGGTTGAGGCTATTGGTCTGGGTCAACTGAGTCGTTTGGGTAATTTACTGGGTAGACATCTGGGCCATTTGGTCTATAAGGGCTTGAATCCTAGCTTCCTGCTTATCCATGGGTTCAGGGAGATGGTGGATGAGATGGGACTCCTGATCTAATGCTCATGCAAGACTCGATCAAACCGACTATAACTGACTAGACCTAGAGTCCAAAACTAGATGCTCAATCAGGGTGGCAAACTAGCCTATAGTAACCCTGTACTCAGCCAGGCAGGTGTAAGGGGAGTGTTAGGTCCCTGATTGCCAATCCTAGGCACCAATCAAAGATTGTCTAGGTAGGCGGACTAGCACACAAGCCCTTCGGGATTGAATCCCTGAACCACCATTCTAGACACTGAGCACAGGGCACACACAGGTTAACTTGACACAGTGATCTAACACTAGCCCGGACCCGACCAGTTGGTGTCCCTAGCCCACTAGGGCAAATTAAGTCTAGTTAATTTTAGGTTAAGGCTTTGGATCGAATATAAGGGATGTGGTTTTGGGCTAAGGAGAGGTTATCAACTCCTCCCCTTATATGATATAGCAATAGTGCCCTTAAAGGTAGATTATGTAATGATGGCAGGCAGATGAGGATGCAAATTAGGGTTTACATGTTTTTGGTATTTTTGGAGAATATGTAATTTTTTTTTTGTTTTATATTTTGGTATTTTTTTAAATAGAAGAAAACTTAAAAATTATGGCCTAATATGCAGGAAATATACTAAAATTAAAAGATATGCAAAAGATGCTAAACAAAACCCTAAAACTTCCAAACTTGTCTTGCTGAAAAAAAATAGAGCCAAAACTTTGCAGGCTGTATTTCAGCTTGAAGAGAATTCACAGGCCAAAATAAAATCTGAAGAAATTAAAACATTTACTATGAATTATGATGAATCCAACAAAACAAATTTCAAAAATTTTGGAGGTTTCATCTGGGAGAAATAATTTAAATAACAGAGCATATATAAACTAAAGAATTGCAGAAAATAAGCCATAATCTAAGCTCTGATACCAAATGATGCGGGACTATAATACATGCAATTATTTTTGTATGTTTTATATGTGGGGTTAGGTGATTAATTCCCAAATTTTAGATCAAAATTAGTTGTAGGAAATTTTTTATGAATTTTTGAAGCCAAGCATACAAATTAGAACCTAGAAAAGTACTAAAGAAGGATCGCCGAGGCTGAGAAGCCTCGGTTAGGGCAAGTTCTCATACAATATAAAGACTGGAGGTAGAGGGGGTGTACCTAACAATGTCTGAAGCACCCGGTGAAGATCGCAGTGAAGGGATCTCTCATTTTTCGATGGATGCGGCCTGGAAAATCGAGCCAAAGACCCGCGGATACCCGGCTTTCTGCTCGGTGGTCCGATTGAGGCTTGGCTGGAGTAGTTGGATTCGTAGGAACTCGAGGACCTACAAACAACCTGTCAAAGGTTAGAAAACTCAAAGGAGATCAAGAAAATAAAGGAAGACAGCAAAGGGAAGAAAGTTTTGGAGGGGCTGGAAGGATGGTTGGCGGCAGGAAGATGGTTGCAAACACCGGGAAGAAGAACTCTCAAACCCCTTTATCCACACAGCAGGGTAATCACACAAAGCAATAGAAGAACTCAAGGTTTATTTAATATATCAAAATCTCCCTTCATACAAGAGGCTAGGGTCCCTTAAATAGACCCTTAACCTTGGGCTCCAAGTAAGGGCACATTAGTCTTTACATAAGAATCCTTTTCCCTCTCAAACCCTAGCTAGAAAATAAGGAAACATTAGGTAGAAAAATCCTTAAAAATTCTCTTGACTTGGCCAACACTCTAAGGATGCCTAAGGGGGCGTGTTGGGCTTCTAAGAGCAGCAAGAGGCCGGCCCAAAGGGGCTTGGGCGCATGGGCTTGGGCCTCTAGAAGCTAGGGTGGCCTGGTAGCCAGGTAGCTGGAATATTCGTTGGTATCTTTCTTCTTAGGGGCTTGGGCTTGTCGCCTGGGATTGATTTCTTTGGGCTAGGATGCAGGTGGACCTCTGGAGTCATGGATGCCCTGGTCTATGAATATATTCTGACATCTGGAAGGGAATCTGGGCATCTAGAGGGCATCTGCAAGGAATCAGGATTTTCTAAATTTTCCTCCTAGGGTCTCCAAATCTTCAAGCTGGGTTAGACTTGGGCTCAACTTCCATGTCTTCAATTAGGTTGGACTTGGTCTTCACTTGTATGAAGTGGTCTTGAGTTTTCAGTGTACTTGGACAGGACTCAAAAAAATAAAATTAGCTCAACATGAGCTGACTAGCATTAGACTGAACTAGCTCAACATGAGCTGACTAGTACAGAACTGAAACTCAAAAGACTCAAATAATAACTAAAATGGACTCAGATGCACTAGGCCCTTATTACAGATGGACTCATAAATTATTGATCAATTCATAGAGGGTTGAAAAGCCTCTATCTTATTCTGGTGCCTTTGGTGTCCCCACCAATATTGATCAGAAACTATATAGATGAATGATTGGTTCTTTATTATATTTGACTGCTAGTAGACCAGATATCATGTTTAGTATTTGTATGTATGTAGATATCAATCTGATCTAAAAGAATCTCATATGTTGGTTGTTAAGTGCATATTTAAATATTTATTTGGTACAATTGATATTGGCTTGTGGTATTTTAGAGATTTATCTATTGATTTAATTGGTTATTCAGATACTGATTTTGCTAGATATAAATTAGATAAAAAAAGTACAAGTGAAACTTACCAATTTCTTAGAGTTAACTTAATCTCCTGGTTTAGCAAGAAACAAACTTCAATTTCACTATCCACAACTAAGGCTGAGTATTTTGCAGTAAGAAGTTGTTATGCTCAAATCTTATGGATTAAGCAACAACTTGAAGATTTTGGAATTAATTTAACTAAGACACCCATAAGATGTGATAACACTAGTTCTATAAATTTAACTAAAAATCTTGTTCAGCACTCTAGAAGTAAGTACATTTAAATTAGGTATCATTTTATTAGAAATCATGTTGGAAATAATGATATTATGCTTGAATTTATTTGTTTTGAAATGCAACTAGTTGACATATTGACTAAACCTCTCCAAGAGGATCGGTTCAGTATGATTAGAAAAGAATTAGGGGTCATTAACCCTTTTGAGTGAAATTTCCATCTCTTCATAACTTTTAACTTTTGATTGATCAAAATTGCTTGTAAATCATGTTTAATCTCTCTAAGTTCATTAAAATCCTGTTCTATTTTGATCAATGATCCTTTTCCCTTTTTTTTCTGATTTTAAGTCGAAGTGTCGACACTTGACTTTGTATCGTGAGTCGACACTTGAATGGTGACAGACTGAGTTAAAATAGGGAAATCGAACGGTTTTCTTCATATTTTTTACTCCAGTTTGAGTCAAATCATCCCCAAACCAAGTTCCATCATCCTCTTCCCTCCATTCTCGGATTCAACCACCCGTTTCTCCATTTGGGATAGGTTCTCTTCGATTTCTCATTGCTCATTATCTTATTTCACTATTTTTGCACCGTAGAAACCTTAGGTTCTCTCCCGTTCTTGCTTTCCTATCTTATTTCCTTGTAATGGGGCCTAGAAAATAAGTTGTTCGGCATCCTAAATCATCCATTCAGGAGGAAGAGAGAAGAATGAAGGCTAGGCATGGAGATAGAGCGGTAGATATGCTTGATGTTCCTGCCAGACCCCTTGTTCCTGTAGCAAATAGGATGGGATCGAAGACCATCATCGGAGGACATCATGTGGACTTCAATTTTCTAGACCAGTAGCACTTCAAGATTGGCCAGTGGCTAAGGGATGCAGATCTTGCACCGTTTTGTTCACTGTCAAAGAGATTCTATGCGGGACTGATTAGAGAGTTCTACGGTTCACTTGTCCGAGGTAGTGATGGTTGGATGGCATAGATCCATGGTAGAGATGTTCCAATTTCCACAGAGATTCTGTGCAGAGTATGGGACATCCTATTGGAAATTATGTCCCAAAGCCAATCATCTAGGCTATAGATGGTTGTGCTAATTTTATAATTGTATATGAATTTTTAATGACTAAAAGTTATTCTTTTAGCTGTTCATTATATTTATATTTTCTGAAATGAACTCTTGTATGATGGAGTCCTTAGAACTACATTATTTGATATAGAAATGATATATCAAGTAGTTCTTAAACTAGTTCACAACCAAATGATACATTGTTATAGGACGACAATGTATCAAGTGTAGGTTATTGTATATCACATTTGTTGGTTGTCCTCTTAACCAAGGAGTGTGGAGACACTGGTGTGACATACAAGTGAAATGTGTGATATGTCACTGAACGTGACCATCTGCGAAGCTCCCTTCTGCCAAAGGGTTGCTCGCGAAGGGATATGGGTATATGTGTCCTTAAGACCTGAGGTCACCATGGCAGCTTGCAAGCAACTCATTGTACTTTGGTTCGGACCATCTGGATTTCTAATCCAGTGATGGAAGGTTTCTGGGTATGGTCAAGTACTTGTAGAGTGGTGGTGGATCAAGATGGAATTGATCCCTCCAAATAGTTTGGAGTGAACGTCTCATTGTATCTCAATTTAGCAAATCCTTGGCAAGGTAGTTCTTATGAGGAGTCACAAAACTTATAAAGTTAAGACACGATATGGATAAACCAAATTAGGGTTGGCAGTCGAACCCTAGGTCATCCTGAGCATTATGAGGTCAAAGGGATGAATTATGCGGTAACTATATGCTAGAGATTCTAGAGAGATGTTTTGCATCTTCGACCTATCCGAACATCGGGTATCATTGCTAGATGAGGACTTTGACTAGTACTGGAAGTGTTCCAGTGCTACCGGCTTAGTGTTCAAACCTATAGGGTCATACACCATAGGGATTTCTATCTGATCTTAAGGCTGATCGATGATTGAGAATCATTTGCCATCATCGGAGGTTAATATGATTGACCATGTTCCAAGTGTCGACACTTGCTTGAATCGATACTTGGAAAGTGTCAACACTTGGCAATTTTGCATGAGTCGACACTTGCTATGACGAGCAAAATTCTGGAAAGAATTTTGAGAAGGTTTTGACTTCGAGTTCGAGTTTGAAATTTAAAATCTGACTAGTTTTGGCTCCAAGCTGTAATAGTATGATGGTCATACTTGCCTTTTGTGCTTGGAACCTTTTTGGAATGCCTCCCCATCTTCTCCCCCAATCTCTCCTCCTTCGTCTTTCTTCCTCCCATGGCTGCCTCTTTAAATAAGAGTTATTTCTGGGCTACTGAAGGATGGAAAATTGGTTCTTTGTCTCTAAATCTCCTTGCTGCTAAGATTCTGAGAGGGAAGAAAGGAGGTTGTGAGGATTTGGGCATTGGGTGTGAGCTACCTAGCACTTAAACTAGGTCTTGGAAAGAGAGCTAATTAGGAAGGGTCCACCTCTCCTCCTCATCTTCCAGGAAGAAGCAGATCAGCCTCAAGGATCCCAAGGAGCTAGCACTCCAAGGGAGTTCATCAGAGTTGAGTCCCAGTATGAACTACCTGTAGAGGCCAGACACATGTGTGGCTCAAGAACACCATCCTTTGAGCACCTCCACTGCATCCATCAAAGGTATAACAGTAAGGATCTTTATATCTTTGAGTTTTATCTTGTTTTTGATGTTTATTGCATGATATATCATTATACTAGATCCTGTTGCAGGCAGATTGGCAGATCGTTTATTCGATCTACCAAGTCTTCCGCTATGCTTGTTTTAAAATAGTTTTAAAATGCATGTTTCTGCCTTGCTGTTACATATTAGTATGCTTCCCTTTTTTTTTGCCCTTCACATCCTTATGAGAGGATCTATTGTGGATGCTCTAGTGGATAGATTCAATGGTCTCCGATGCATTTTTGAGATAGATGATCTTCCTGAGGGAGCCACTATGGCTGCTTCAAGATTGTCGCCTGAGATGAGGTTACTACACCACATCGTAGCCCGGATTCTTCTATCGAAGACCGGACAATTTGACTTCATCATAGAGCACGAGATTTTGGTCATGGTTTCTCTGGTACAGTGCACTTCAAAATGCCTCCCAGTGCTCATGGTACATTAGTTGACTGAGGCATCGATCAGCCCGAGACTGTGCCTACCCTACGGGATGGGATTGATTTTGCTCTTTAGAGCTTATGGAGTGGTCATAGATGACGAGCCTTACAGACAGCTACTTCACACAAACGTCTATGATATCAGGTCACTTCATCAGATGGGTTACCAGCTTGTTAGAGGCCAGTGGAGACAACGTATATCTAGTCAGGCCACTGACAGAGATGATGATGTGGTGGAGGAGGAGCGTATCTTTTCAGGTAAGGCAGGGCCCTCGAGCCACACGATGATATCCCTAAGGTCCAGCCCAAGCCTTTGGCATAGCCAGATCCTACTCCTCAGCCTAAGCCAGCCACTACTGCACAGACAGATTTTTCTGGCATTGGAGATAGTTTAGATGACAGGGTTGCTCGCATTGAGATTGAGATGATGATCATTAATCAGCGAGTCGATAGGACACATGTGGAGTTGAGAGAGAGCCATCAAGATCTTAATAGTGGTATCTTAGCTATTCTGGCTTTTATGAAGAGATTTACTTTTGCCTGAGCTCCTTCACCTTTAGCTCCATCTGATACACCTCCAGCACCACCTGCTCCAGGACCTGACATGAGAGATGATCAGTTTAACTCCGTAGAGTTTGATGTGATAGATTTTATGACGGAGTCGAAGCTGGAGATTGCAGTTGATACTTCTAGGAGTCCAATTTCTGATACACCTCAATCATTTCAGACTCCGATTTTATCCACTCCTCTCTCTAGACTTGATGATCAAACTTCCTTTCCTACACCTACTCCTATCATTCCATCTTCTGATACTTCCGTGTTACATTCTTCACCTATTCATACATCTTCCCTTATCAAGGAACTGGGATTTTATATCCCTGGTTTCCAGCATCTTGACTCTGGACCTATTTTTGATCATACCCCTCTTCATACTGATTTTGATACAACTGCTCCAATCCATTCTGTTCCTGCTACTGATGTAGCTTCTACCTCTTTAGCACCAACCAGAGGTAGAGCTTATGTCAGACGTAGAGGACGAGGCCATCGTGATGTATCAAGATCGACTCGGACCAGACTCTTTGATCTTCGACCCATGTATTCACGATCCCGACCTTCTAGAGATATTGGACCAATGGAGATTGGATCCTCTGATGATGAGGCTACTCCATAGGATAGTCTTTATGTTTAGATAGTTTACATTTTAGCACTACTTGTATGCATCTATGTTTGTTTACTATCATGTATCTATGCATGTATCAATGTATAAAATGTATAAAATTTGGATGTTAATGAATGAAAGTTTTTATATTAATGTTTTGTCTTTGGATATTACCTCTTATGACTATTGCTTAATTTCTATAATTATCATCTTTTCTTCTCTCTAACCTTTATTAATGATGGGGAGAGATAAGTGAAAGATAAATGTGAGATAAAGGAGAAAAGAATGAATTGTTTTTGGTAAATGATAAAGGGGGAGAATTAAATGAAAAGTAGTTTGATGTGAAAAAAAAAAATAAGAGTGAGAGTAAAAGAAAAGTAAAATTAGAGCAATGAGTGAGGGGAAGTAATCAGTTTGCTAAAATTTCTTGCAAAATCTTTGAAATCAATTTTTCAATTGATGAAAACTCTTTGAAATTCAGTTTTTTGAATCACCTTTTGAGGGAGAGTATCTATACTTTCAATCTCTAGTTCAAAGATTTTTCTGTTGATTACATTGATTATGTTTCAATGCTAAAATTCTTATTCTTAAAGTTTGTTTTAACTTTGATACACATTTAGAGTATCATGGTTCATGTAATTTTAGCTCTGATATTTTTTATAGTTCAAATTCAATTCAAATGAGCTTCTTGACTTAAACTTTTACCTTCTTCCTTTACTCCGATACAAATTGCATTAAGCTTTATACTATTGAAAATTTTTAAGAGCTTATCATATGGAATATACTTAAAGGTTGGTGGGGGCACCAGGATCAGACACAGATTACTGGGCCCTATCTAGTTTACTTAGTTATGTGTCAAAGTTTTGAAAATTTTGTAATCACTTAAGGTTAAGTCCTGTAAAAAAAGTTGAGGTTAGTTGATTTATCTCAACCCTCAATCGTAGTCCAGTTTTGAGTCCTGTACTTTAGCCATGAGTCCAGTATAAGTCCAAATTTTGTACAAGAGAAAAGATTACACTATTTTGGAGTTCCACCAGGCCTCATCCAGGAGTTAGAGGCCACTACATCAGATTATTGGATTTTGTGTGACACCATAAAATCTAAGATGCCTTCTGGAAATCCTGATTCCTTCCAGATGCACTCCAGATGCCTAGATTCCCTTCCAGATGCCAGAGTATATTCTTAGACCAGGGCATCCATGATTCTAGAGGTCCACCTGCATCCTAGCCCAAAGAAATCAAGCCCAGGTGCCAAGCCCAAGCCCTTAAGAAGCAAGATACCAGGGAATATTCGTGCTACTAGGCTACCAGGCCACCTCAGCTTCCAAAGGCCCAAGCCCATGCACCCAAGCCCCTTTGGGCCAGCCCCTTGCTGCCCTTAGAAGCCCAACATGCCCTCCTAGGCATCCTTGGAGGGTTGACCAAGTCCAAGCTCAAATGGAGGTGTCCTTAAGTGAGAAGGAGAAGACTAGTCTAACCTAGTTAGGATTCCTAGTTCTTCTAAGCTTTGTAATCCTAAACTAGCTAGGAAAGGACATGTAATCTAACTAGGAAAAGGCTTGTTAACCTATGTGTAACCTAGTTATAGAGGGCATGGGAACTCTATAAATACCCCACCCCTCCCCCTCTTGTAATCATCTCTTTCTTATGAATACAACTTGCTGAAATTTTGTGATATTGACTTGTGTTTGGTGTTCTAGTGTTGGTTCTCTTGTTCTTGTGTACTCTCCTTGTGTTCCCGGATTGAGACCCTGCTGCCCTAGCTTCCATTTGCATCTTTGGAGATCATCCATGCCCAGAAGAAGATGCCCTAGCTACTGCCCCAATCAAGTAATTGCTTCTTCCCCGGGACATCCGCACCTAAACCTAGTTCTTTCAATTCAAAATCCTAGTTCCTTTTCTATATTTTTATTTGCTGTTTTGATTGACCCCGATGCTTGCATGATCCCCGAGATGCTTCACCTCCCCTGAGGAGGCTTTCCTTGCCTTCAGACCGGGTCCAGATCAGCCATCTGATTCAAGGAACTGAAGCTTCTTCATCCAGGCTCCTATCGGAGTTTGAGTGATCCTTTCCGTTGCAAAGTTTTCAATCTCTGGTTAGTAAGAAACCTTCCCTTCTCTTATTATCTGATTTGATGAAGATAAACTATCCTAAACTGGAAGTTTCTCAACTCTCGGGTCTTGGCTACTTATTATCTTGCATGAGTTATTTGCGATCATGATGATTCTTAGAATTGCTGATTACCAGCTAGTCTTTACTTTACTTTTGAGAAATTAGCCTACAAACCCTAAATCTAAAAATCATAAAAAAATTAGTTTACTATTTTTCCTATATATACAGCATTCTTAGAGTCATCCTGCATTAGTTTGGTATCAAAATAGGTTTAGGATAATTTTTATCTACTTTGCATTCACAATCCCTAATTTCTGCATCCTATCTATTGCATTAGGTGTCTGTTTTGCATCTAATTTCAACCATCTAAGAATTTTATTTTTCTATGAAATTTGCATGAACTATTCTCTACCATGTTCTTGGTTTTATCAAAATTTTTATTTAATTTTATAGAAACCCTAAATTATTAAGACTTGGCATATTAGAAGCCCTAATAGATTCTTGAAAAGTTTTGTAGCAGTCCAAATACCCTAGAATTTGCATCATCATATTATTTTTGTTCTATATGAAATTTGGTAGGTATCATCAACACCGTCCATTCTCTGTTCCAGAGTTTTTTTGATTTTTTTTTGAATCAGGATCTATGCCAAATTCTACACATCTGAAATCCTAATTTTCTGATTTCTGCTATTTCTGCATACTTTACTCAACCTAACCTAATCAACTTCCACCCACCCTAATCCCAAGCCAAACTTTGTTTGATAACCCCAGTTAACTTAAACCTAACTTGACATATCAAAAATCATAAAAAAAAATATTTTATTTTCTGCTATGTTTTAGTTTGTATCATGACCATTGAATGTTCATCATCTTTTAATCTAATCTTAAGGGCAATCAATATAACATCAGGGCAGGAGGTCATAACCTGTCCTGGGCCCAAAACAACCATCCAAAATTTCCACCCAAGCCTTAATTAAAATTAATTTGACTTAATTTGTCCTAGTGGGCTAGGTGACACCCAACAGGTCGGGTCCGAACTGTGTGGGCCAACTAGTGCATTTAACCCTTTAGCTATTACTGAAAGCTGGTGTCTAAGGCTGGGGGTCCAGAGTCAAACGACCTAAGTGGTGCTGTGGTTTTTAATTGGGTCCCTACAAAAGCAAGGGGGGCTCCCACACTCCCACCCCCTACCTAGCCAGTGGAAGGATTAGCTACTGGGTTAGGTGTAAGTTAAGCTGACCCATTTAGTTTCGACTCTAGGTCTAGCAAATCCTAGATTTTACTAACCTTTTCTTTTGCATGATTGGCTGCATCATTTCATCTTGATTGTTTGAGTGATTGTATGACCACTAGACTAAGGACCCAATATCAAAAGTCTAAACCCCAACAAAACCCAACCATGGATCCTAATTTTGAGGCTTTCATAAAAGCCATGAATGACCAGATGGTTACCCAATTAACTGCCCAAATAAACCAGTCCAACACCCAAACCCAAAATCAGTTAGCCCAAGCCCAAAATCAATTAGCCCAAATAAGCATTAGGTTTGACCAATCCGATACTAAGCTTGACCAAATGAACCAAAGATTCAACCAAGTAGGAACCCTAGGCAAGACCCCTAGAACTGAACCCCAGGAACCCATAGTCTCTAGATATGAACCCAGTAGTAATCTACTATCCCTAAATCAACCTGAACCCTATAGGATTGATACCCCTAGATTTGAACCCATAACCTTTAAACCCATAACCTTTAAACCCATAACCTATGAACCCATAACCCTTAGTTTACCCACCCCTGTTATCCCAGACTTTAGTCAATTTTCCATTAGCCAAACCCCTCTTACCACTCCATTGGTTTACCAAGATAGCTTAGAAGAAGAAATATATGAGGCTGACCCAAGTCTGGTAGAGGAGTATGAAGATAATGAGTCTATTGAAGATCTAGAAGAGTACCCTATAGAAGACTCAGGATTAGTTGATTATGACCAAACATAGATAGAAACCAACCCAGAATTAGTTGAACCACAGTTTACCCAATCAACCACCCAAACCAACCAAATGACCCAAACCAACAACCAAGCAACCAATAGGCTTGACCAATTAACCAATAAGTTGAACCAAGTAGAAGCCAATCCAATGTTAGTTGATCCAATAGAAACCTAGGTAGAAGCCACCCTAGAGTTAACTGACTTTAACCACACCCAACCTGTAGTTGAAGAACCCTTAAAGGAAGAAGACCATAAGGAATCCAATCCCACTATTAGAGTTTTACCTGAGGAGCCACTAGAAGAAAGCCCAATTAGAGAGCCCAGTCCTTTGATTTATGAACCAGAAGAGTTCATTAAGGACTTAATCTCTTTAGATCAATGCCCTCAGGAGAAGTCACCTCTTTGACTCCACTTGATCTCTTTCCTGAAATCAATGACCCTTTCTTCCATTATGTAGACCCTTTAAATAGACATCAAACCCATAAGGTAAACCTCATTAGTCTAGGATTAATTTTCGACACCCCTTCTTACATTTTAGTCTGCCCAATTAACCCCGAACCCTTTTCTTACTTTCCATCCAATCGGACTAACCCTGAATCCACCTCATATTTTCTGCCTTTTCTTGAATTTTCTTATGTTTCTTTAACCATTCATTTGCATTTTATAAGGGTAATCATAATGCATTCATTCATTGCACAGGTTAGATTTGCATCATATTTTTGGCTTACCCTATGGCACCTAGTAGGCATACATAGTAAGTTCTCATGTGCATGCCATGCTAGGTTCAAATGTAGAAAGTGTATAGTCTGTTAGGTTTTGTCACGTAGAGTTCAATAAAATTTCCTTTGATAGGAAGGTCTAGTCGAGTATATTAGGTATTAGTTGAGTCCAATAAATGCATAGCCTGAATTACATGTCAGCACCTGCACTACCCTCTGCACAGCATATGCAGATGAAAATTAGTCAAAAGCTAAACATAACTAATGAACTAAATAATAACTTGGCTAATCCCCAAAAAAGAGATAAAGAATTCTTGTAGAGGATTTTGTAATTGTAAAAGAATTTTCTACTTGCGAAGCTGGCCCATCCAAGATAGTGAAGAGTAATGGACCCGATGCCTATGTGTGTGAGATGCTACCTGATTTAGGTATTAGCTCCACCTTCATCATCTCAGATCTTATAGAGTCTAGGGAGCCAGCAGTGATATCCAGCGAGCCCCTTGAGCCACTCCTATTTTTTTTGAGAGAGAACCCACCCTAGAGCGACCACATATAATTTGGCCTTATGGTGAGGAAATGATTGAAAGAGCTTTGGACGATCAAGCTATCGGTACCCAGGATAGAGACTGTCAATGGTATTTGGTATGGTGGCAAGGTCAGCCAGAATCTGAGGACTCGTAGATCACCCGTGAGGATCTGCAGTGCCTCAACCCAGACCTACTCGAGCACTATGAGAGCTAAATTGACCCTTACTCGATGGGATCGAGTTCCTCCTACCTCAGAAGAATTAGTGGGGGCACCAGGATCAGACATAGATTACTGGGCCCTACTTAGTCATATGTCAAAGTTTTGAAAATTTTGTAATCACTTAAGGTTGAGTCCTGTAAAAAGAAGTTGAGGTTAGTTGATTTGTCTCAACCCTCAACCTTAGTCCAATTTTGAGTCCTGTACTTAAGCCATGAGTCCAGTATAAGTCCAAGTTTTGTACAAGAGAAGAGGTTACACTATTTTGGATTTCTACCAGGCCTCATCTAGGAGTCAGAGGCCATTACATCAGATTATTGGATTTTGAGTGACACCATAGGATCCAAGATGCCTTCCGAAAATCCTGATTCCTTCCAGATGCCCAGATTCCCTTCCAGATGCCAGAGTATATTCCTATAATAGGGCATCCATGATTCCAGAGGTCCACCTACATCCTAACCCAAAGAAATCAAGCCCAGGTGCCAAGCCCAAGCCCTTAAGAAGCAAGATACCAAGAAGTATTCCTGCACCAGGCTACTAGGCCATCCAAGCTTCCAGATTCCCAAGCCCCTTTGGGCCAGCCCCTTGCTTCCCCTAGAAGCCCAACACGCCCTCCTAGGCATCCTTGGAGGGTTGACCAAATCCAAGCTCAAATGGAGGTGTCCTTAAGTGAGAAGGAGAAGACCAGTCTAACCTAGTTAGGATTCCTAGTTCTTTTAAGCTTGTAATCCTAACCCAGCTAGGAAAGGACATGTAATCTAACTAGGAAAATGCTTGTTAACCTATGTGTAACCCTAGTTAGAGAGAGCATGGGAACTCTATAAATACCCCACCCCTCCTCTTGTAATCATCTCTTTCTTATGAATACAACTTGCTGTAATTTTGTGATATTGCCTTGTGCTTGGTGTTCTAGTGTTGGTTCACTTGTACTTGTGTGCTCTCCTTGTGTTCCCAGATTGAAACCCTACTGCCCTAGCTTCCATCTGCATCTTTGGAGATCAGCCATGCCCAAAGGAAGATGCCCTAGCTGCTGCCCCAATCAAGCAACTACTTCTTTCCCAGGACATTCGCACCAAAACCTAATTCTTTCAATTCAAAACCCTAGTTCCTTTTCTATATTTTTATTTGTTGTTTTTATTGATCCTAATGCTTGCAGGATCCCCGAGGTACTTCACCTCCCCTGAGGAGGGTTTCCTTGCCTTCAGACCGGGTCTAGATCAGCCATCTGATTCAAGGAATTGAAGCTTCTTCATCTAGGCTCCAATCAGAGTGTGAGTGATCCTTTCCACTGCAAAGTTTTCAATCTCTGACTAGTAAGAAACCTTCCCTTCTCTTATTATCTAATTTGATGAAGATAAGCTATCCTAAACCAAAAGTTTCTCAACTCTTGGGTCCTGGCTACTTATATTATCTTGCATGAGTTCTTTGAGATCATGATGATTCTTAGAATTGCTGATTACCTACTAATCTTTACTTTTGAGAAATTAGCCTACAAACCCTAAATCTAAAAATCATAAAAAAATTAGTTTACTATTTTTCCTGTATATTTAGTATTCTTAGAGTCATCCCGCATCTAAGGTTTTGTCATTATCAAAAAGGGGGAGATTGTTGACTCCGTTATTGATTTTGATGATTAATAAAATACTTAAGTATGTGCTCGGCACGCCCCAAGATATGCAAATCAAAACCTTTTTAAATGACATGACACAGCGAAAGAAGATAAACCATTTATCTACGTATGATAATCTAATTAACATAGGTTCACTACACAGATCTTTATGCATCTAGAGTAATGTAAACATGAAATCATGCAGGCATTGTATAAGATACAAAACCATTCTAGGTATCACACAATGATGCAATAGATTATAACATGTCAAATGTATAATCTAAAGCCATACCTCAGTAATGATCACTTGGGACTGTAGCAATCTGTGGGAAGAGCTTCGGGTCTACCTTATTGATGATCACCTGGGACTGCAGCAATCTATGGGAAGAGCTCCGGGTCTACCAGCAAGGAAGAAGATCGGGCTCTATGAGCAATGCATGCTTATCGCCTCTATGGGTGGTTCACACCATGTAGCATGGTTTCTTCTCCTTCCTTTGAGGTGCTAGCCTCACCAGAAATACTATGGCAAGCAATGGACTCCCTCTTCAACTCTTTGAAGACCGATTACTGATGCGCTGGACCAAGAAACCTAAGGACCCTTCCCAGATCACTTTATCCCAGACCTTCAATAGAAGGTAGCGCACAAGAATCCCAAAACAAAACCTCGCTCCATCCCGAAGATTTAATCTCACAATCTCTCAAGGATCAAGCAAGGTCTCTATTCCAAAAACTTTTGGGCAGAGACTCGTGCTTAATCCAAAGTGAAAAAAACCACGTGAACCATTCACCTTTGTGCTGCATTTTATCAGCCCTCAAAAATAGTCCCATAATAAAACATTAATGAAGAGATAAGGAGAGATTAATTGGGAGGTTTGGAGTCTCTTGGGATTCATGTAGGCTACAAACCCCTTGAACTTCAACAATCGAAGTAGGGAGTGGATGTAGGTGCCTTGGAGAGCACTGAACCACTATACTTGTCTTGTGTTTGTGGTTGATTGTTTCTTCTCTACTTGCTCTTACTTTCGTTGCATTTAAATTTCCGCTGCACACTCTTTAAGAGCACACTACACTTCATCTCTTTAGCACTTGTTTTGCTTATTGATTTGGCTTACTTACTTGTAAATAATTCTTAGAAATCCAATTCACCTCCCCTCTTGGGTTGCTTACTGGGCAACAGCTTAAGCCACTGGGACTCTTCTAAAGGCCTTTCTTCCTTCGGCAATCCCTCCTTTCTTGCTCAAACATTTGCCCTCCTGTAGAGCACTCTGAGCCTTCTCCAAAACTTCTCTTCACTCTCTTTTTCACTTTTTAAATCTCTTCCTACACTCTTGTCTTAAAATGGGGAACTTGTCTTAACACAAGACTTAATTCTAACAAGACAGAGAGGAGACAAGGATAATATAAGACAATGTAGTGTAAGAAAGAAAGGAATCATATAGCATTCGGCCTAAACACCGAATGCTATATATAGGAAATGGGGGGGCACTAGATATGGCCTTTCATCAGCCTATGATCTGTCAATCAACAGATCATATAAGACCCTTCATTAAAAGGAATCTTATCTTTAAAAAGACATGACTCTTCTGTGCCAACTGCCTCATTCAAGTCCCTTCATGAATTCATCTGACTTCTCCACTTGCCATTTATCATTTTTTGGTTACATAGAAGCCAAAGGTCGTGGCCTTTTATTTAGAAGTTTCGGTGATTTGAAAATTCCTTAAAGTAGAAGGACTCTGCTTCTTAGAATTAGCACCAAACATGAAGAGTCGCAATTCTTCATTTGCGCCAAGTCCCTTCCATCAAACTTCTTCATTTTAATCAATCATAAATCATTCAAATTGGCATGGAGATGAGGCTAAGAGGTGCCTTGTTTCATCTGGAAACTAAGTCCCAAAGAAGAAGGACTCTAGGTCCTTTTCTATGCACCAAAACATCTTGGCGCAAAAACCATTTAGTGCCAAGTATCCCTCCTCATTTGGACTCTTCAAAAGATCATGATAAAGGCTAAATTAAATCTAGATAAAACCAGATTAGTGCTACCCCACATTGGACTCAACCCAATCCAGGGTTCCCTCAAATTAGCTAGCCCATTAAGTAACCTTATAGACCCAATTCAGTTAGATTAGGAAATAGGTCAGCCTACACATGCTAGTATATAATCTAGCTAACCAATTAGGATCCCTTGACCCTAATTTACTTCCTAGGCCAACTCCTTAATGTGTGTGACCCTTTGGGTTCCACATCTAGCCTGTAGTAGGTCTAGGTTCAAGCCAATTCGATCCAATCGAACCCGATTGACCTAATTAGGTCAAATTGAGCTGACCTACATTGCCAATTCGAACCAGCTTTCGAATTGACTCATGAATCCAATCGAATTGATTCATGAAAACACTTATGAATCCAATCGAATTGATTCATGAAAACCTACAAGACATGATTGATGTCTAGAAATATGTCATGCCTACCCAGAAGATAAGGAATTTGGTAGAAAGTCTCAAAATACCTATTGTCACTGAATCTCCCGGGCCGGGTTCTCTCGACCGAGCTAACTGGAGTGCGCGTCTCCCGGTTCCTGCAAAAAGGTCCCATAGGCCGGTGATGTTTTGGCAGGGGACACTCTGATGGCTAAGTCAATGGGAGACTTGGAGTAATAGAATGGAGGAATCGAAAAGAGATAGCTCATGGGAAAGGGAGAGCCCTCTCTCGCTAGGGGTCCCCCTTTTACCTTATATAGGTGTGGAACTTCACCGAAATCTACTAGGGGCTAGGTTGGAAATGGCCAATTTGCCCCTAGAGAAATCTTAGTAGTGGCCAGGTGGCACCAAGACAGGATGGCATTGTGGGATCTGCATAGTAGTGGCACTGAGGTGTCAGGAATCTATTGTAACAAAATTCTGGTACCAGCTAGAAGGGGTCTCTGTTGACTCTATTATTGATTTTGATGATAAGCAAAATGCTTAAGTATAAGTTGAGTACTAATGATTTTCTTGAAGTGTGTTTTTATAGAAAAAGGTGCTCATCAACTTGACAAAAATTTGCTTGATTGAAGAAGTCCCAAATTGAGATATAAAATCTACTTAAAGATAACTTTGATAGTTGAAGATTGCTTGAATGGACATTTAAGTTCAACACAGACTTGTTACAGCACAAGTTTAGATGTTTTTGAAAGAATCTTAGTGATTTGTTGACTCAAAGTATCGACACCTACAACTCAAGTGTCGACACATGATAGTGAAATGTCGATACAAGCGGGCATGTAGAGATAGTTTCAGTTGGCATGGCTGAAGTGTCAACACATGGATGTGTTGTGTCGACTCAAAGTGTCGACACATGGATCAGCTCATCACTTGAGATTTTTGGATTACAAACTTGATGAATTTGAAGATCTGGCTGAAGCATCGACACATGGATGCTAAGTGTCGACTCAAAGTATCGACTCACCTGAGAATTCCAAAAAGCTACATTGAAGATATTTGAACTAGGTGTCAACTCAAGGAGTGCTTGTATCAACCTGAAGTGTCGACTCAGCTTGAAATATCGACATATGGAGTTTTGGAAATAGTAACGGCTAGTTTTTCAAACATAGAACTCATCCCTCTTGGCTCCCAATGGCTAGTTTTTCATGTATAATGGCTAGAAACTAAATTTGAGACTTTGGAAAGGTATTTATATGATTCAAATCAAATCAAAAGCAATGTTATTGAAAAAGGAATAACCAAGAGAGAAGAAAAGAAGAGCATTCACTCCTATCCATTGAGTACAACCACCTTCAAGCAAAAGTAAGTCTCCAAGCATTCAAGAGCCTTCAAGAGCATTCAAGATCAATCATTCTTGAGCAATTAAAGAGGCTTCATTAAGTTGGAGGCAGCACTACATCAAGTTTCAAAGAGATACCCACTTTTTATTAAAAGCTTTCATTGTTCCTTTATTTCAAACTACATTTGTTGTAAGGGTTTTTGGTTAGCCTATTGAAAAACTAAGGAGGTTATTGGTGAGCCTTTGAAAACCAATTAGGTTATTGGTTAGCCCATAAAATCAAAGGAGGTTATTGGTGAGCCTTTGAAAACTAATTAGGTTCTTGGTTAGCCCGCAAAACCAAGGGAGGTTGTTGGTGAGCGTTAAAACCATTTAGGTTCTTGGTTAGCCCGTAAAACCAAGTGAGGTTTTGACTTATGAGCCTTGTGAAAACAAGTTGGGTTTTGATTAGTGAGCTCGGAAAACTAATCAGCTATAATCGATTGAGATTATATTGATTTCCAAGAGGATCTTGGGGAGTGGATGTAGGTGCATTTGATAGCATCGAACCACTATACTTCCTTGTGGTTATGATTGTTTGTCTCTTCTATTTGCTCTTACTTTTAGTGCTTTATATTTTTGTTGCACACTTACTGATGAGCACTTCACTTTCATTCATAATACTTAGTTTAATTGTTGGATTGGATCACATACTTTTGCATTCCTTTAATAATTTTTAAAGACCCAATTCACCCCACTCTTGGGTTGCTTACTGGGCAACAGTCTCTGAGACCTCTAGGGCATCCTTGGAATGGCCCTCTTTAGGCCGATATGAGCCTAGCTAAAGTAGATCGGTCGAACCCCTGGTGGGTCGGTCGGACCTCTGGTTGGTCAGTCAGACCTCTGGTAGGTCAGCCAGTGAAATGATAGACTCTGGTCCGACCTGGCTGAAGGGCCATCGACTCTGGTTTAGTTCAGAGGAAGGTCGATTATATATAACAGTTTTCCTTCTTGGTCTTGGCCTTCGAGAAGGCTTGTTGATGGGAACATCAGCCCAGAATCTGAAGCAGCCCAGAACCTGAAGCCCAACCCAACAGCTAGCCCAAAACCTGAAGCCAACCTAGCCCAAACCCTGGGACCCAGGATCCTGAAGTCATCATCAGCACTAATCTTGATGCAGCACCACTCTTGAATTTAAATTCAAGAATATTATCTTATCTTATCAGTTGTTAGGATTGATTTATTCCGATTGTTTTTAGGATTTGATTATTTAGTTTGAATATTTGTTTTAGGATTTATCTTATCATTTGTTTGGATCTCTCGAACTGTTGAGAAGTTTCGATTAGATTTTAGTCTATTTAAGATCTTTGGTTATTCAGAATAAAAATTATCGAAGCGATGAAAAAATTATTTGAGAAATCATCTGGGTGCGTCTCGACTTTCACCCCCCCTTCTTCTTCTTTCTTGGTGCTATTTCCCCTCTTCCCGGTTCTTCCCCTCTCCCTCCTCTATTATATTCCCTCCCAATTTTTGCTTCTCTTCCAAGTGACTCGATCGAATCGACCAATCGAAAGCATCCCATCCTTCCTTTCGATCAACGCCGCCTTTCCCTTCACCGGAGCCACCACCGAGCACAAGAAGCAAAACACCCCTGCCAATCACCGGGAATCCTGCCTAGATCCAAGCCGTGGCCAAAGATCTTGCCCCGACCTCCTCCTTCCATCGATCCGACATAAATCCGGCCAAGCGGATGCCTCCAGCAGATCTTCCCATCCGATTTTCCAATCCGACAGATCGAGCACCCCACTCCACTGACCGAACATCTGACCGAGTGCCCCACTTCGATGACCGGATGTCTCCAGCCGACCGTCCGACTCCTCCACTCCCAGTCACCATCCTTCTCCTCCGCTCCTCGTCTCCGTTCGCGATACCATGTCAACGCTCGCCCTGCTCCCTACGGCCATGATGCCTATCACCCACCGAAGAGCCGCCACCTTCTCGAGTAGCTGTCTTCCTTCCCCACCACCATCGACAACGAGATCCTACCGGACTTGATCCTTCGGTGCTAATCCCCTGTTGCACGCCCATCAAAGCACCAAAGAAGCACCGCACGAACATGAAGGCAGCCCCTCCTCTTGCATAATTCTCAAAGCAAAGCTGGCTTTCCCTTGCTGACTTTAAGAATAGCAAAGAAAAAAAAAGAAAAAGAAAATCGTGAGAAAAAAAAAGTGGAAAAAAAGAAGGAAAAGAAATAAAAAAATAGAAAATAAAAAAAAAGGGGGTTATTTGAATTAAAAAAGAGAAAATATGGAAAAAAAAGTTTCATTTGAATAAAAAAAATGGGAAAAAAATAAATTGGTTTTGGTTTAGCCTAGCCTAGGATCATTTCTTAATAACTAACGATCCGATCTCCCTGGAATATGGTGCGGACACCAGAGGCACCAGAATAAGACAAAGGCTTCTCAACCATCTATGGATCACTTAGCTACATTCAAGTCCATTGTAATAAAGCTTAGTTCATCTAAGTTGTCTTTATTTGATTCCTGTATTAGTCAACTCATGTTGAGCTAGTTCAGTCAAGTGCTAGTCAGCTCATGTTGAACTAATTCTATTTTTTTGAGTCCTGTCTAAGTACACTGAAGACTCAAGACCACATTATACAAATGAAGACCAAGTCCAACCAGTTTAAAGATATGGAAGTGAAGCCCAAGTCCAACCCAGCTAGAAGATTTGAAGACCTTAGGAGGAGAAATCAGAAACCCTGATTCGTTGCAGATGCCCTCTAGATGCCCAGATTCCCTTCCAGATGCCAAAGTATATTTATAGACCAGGCATCCATGATTCCAGAGGTCCATCTGCATCCTAGCCTAAAGAAATCAAGCCCAGGCACCAAGCCCAAGCCCTTAACAAGCAAGATACCAGGAAATATTCCTACTACGTGGCTACCAGGCCACCCCAGCTTCCAAAGGCCCAAGCCCATGCGCCCGAGCCCCTTTGGGCCAGCCCCTTGCTGCTTCTAGAAGCCCAACACACCCCCCTAGGCATCCTTGGAGTGTTGACTAGGTCAAGAGAGGAGGAGAGAATTTTTAGGAATTTTTTCTACCTAATGTTTCCTTATTTTCTAGCTAGGGTTTGAGTGGGAATAAGAGTCCTATGTATTTACTTTTATGTCCTTAGTTGGGGCCCAAGACTAAGGGTCTATTTAAAGGACCCTAGTCTCTTGTATGAGAGATTGATTATTGATATGAAATATACTTGAGTTTTCTACAATTGCTTTGTGCTACCCTGCTTTGTGCTTAAGGGTTTTTGCTGTCTTCTTCTTCCCAGTGTTGCAACTGCCTCCAGCTTTCATCCAAGCCTCCTCTTTCCACGTCCTTGCTGCCTTGTTTCTGATTTTTTTCTTATGCTCCCAACCTTTTTTTCTCACCCCTGATGGTTGTTTGCAGGTCCACGAGTTCCTACGAATCCAACGACTCCAATCGGACCGTAATCGGACCACCAAGCAGAAAGCCAGGAATCCACGGGTCTCTAACTCAATTTGCAGGCCGCATCCATCGAGGACAAGAGATCTCTTCGCTGTGATCTTCACCAGGTGCATCAGACATTGCCAAGTACACCCCCTCTGCCATCAGTAGTTTTATTGTAGGAGAACTAGCCCTCACCGAGGTTTCTCAGCCCCGGCAATTCCTCTTTACTGCTTTCCTAGGTCCTAATCTGCATGCATAGCTTTTAAAATTCATATAGAATTATCTACATCATATTTTGATCTAAAATTCAGGATTTAACCATCTCATCCAACCTCTAAAACACACAAAAATAATCACATGCATATTAGTCCCGCATCATCTGGTATCGAGCTTAGATTAGGGCTTGTTTTCTGGATCTTTTATAGTCCGTATATACTCTATTATTTTAGTTGTTTTTCCTTACTCAGAACTCCAAAAATTTTAAAATTATTTTTCTAGATGCATCATAATTCATTGTATTTTACATAGTTTTTACAGATTTTATTTTGGTATGTGCAGTTTCTACAAGCCAAAATACAGCCTACAAATATTCAGCTCTTTTTTTTTTCAGCAAGACAATTTTGGAAGGTTTAGGGTTTTGTTTAGTATCTCTTTGCATATCTTTTAATTTTAGTATATTTCCTGCATATTAGGCCATAATTTGCAAGTTTTCTTCTATTTAAGAAAATACCAAAATATAAAAAAAAATACATATATAAAAGCTACCTAAAACATTGAAACCCTAAGTTGCATCTTCATCCGCTTGCCATCATTGCATAACTTACTTTAAGGGCACTCTCTTTATTCCAGATAAGGGAAGGAGGTCATTACCTTTCCTTAGCCCAAAACCACCATCTTTGCATTCCATCCCAAGCCTAACTTAAAATTAACTAGACTTAATTTTTCTTTAGTGGGCTAGGGACACCAACTGGTCGGGTCCGGGCTAAGTGTCAGATCACTGTGTCAAGCTAACCTGTGTGTGCCTTGTGCTTAGTGTCTAGAATGGTGGTCCAGGGATTCAATCCTGAAGGGCTTGTGTGCTGGTCTGCCTACCTGGCCAATCTCTGATTGGTGTCTAGGATTGGCAATCAGGGACCTAACACTCCCCTTACACCTGCCTAGCTGAGTACAGGGTTACTATAGGCTAGTTTTCCATCCTGATTGAGCATTTAGTTTTGGACTCTAGGTCTAGGGAGCTGTAGTTGGTTTGATCGAGTCTTGCATGAGCACTAGATCATGAGTCCCATTTCATCCACCATATCCCTGAACCCATGGATAACTTTGAAGCCCAAATGAAAGCCCTTACTGATCAACTAGCTCAATCCTTCACACATGGCTGAATCCATGGATCATCTTGATGCTAAAATTGATGCCCTTGGAGAGAGGATACCCCAATCCATCAATCTTAGGCTTGATAAATCAAACGCCTAGTTGACCCATAGGCTTGAGCAAGCAAACGCCCAGTTGACCCATAGGCTTGATCAATTAGATGCCCAACTAGGAATCCTAGAGAAAACCCATAGGACCCAGGCTAGATCCAAACCTGAGCCACCTTTACCCACACTACCCAGGTCCTATGAATCTAGAACCTATGAACCTAGATCCTATGACTCCAAATCCCATGACCATAGATCCTGTGCACCCATACCCTATAAGCCTAATAGAACCATGACCTATAGATCCGAACCCATAGGCCATCGACCAGAACCCCATAAGGCTAGTATCCCTAGATATGAACCCAGTAGTAAGCCACTACCCTTTAGGCAACCTAAACCTACTAGGGTTAGTGCCCATAATCAGAAACCAAGACCTAGCCAACTTTTCCTTAGCCGACCTTCCCCTACCATCCCTTTGATTAACAAGGCTTACATTAACGTAGAAGTGTATGAAGCTGATGTGAATTTAGCAGATGAGTATGAGGGAGAAGAGGACACACCTTTAGGAGACCTAGAATTAATTGATCCCGTAGGTACCCAGGTAGAAGCCAACCTAGAGTTAGTTAACCTTGACTATACCCAGCCTAAAGCTACAGTGGAAGAACAATTAGAGGAACAGAACCTAGGTACTGCTGCTAGAGCCTTACCTGAGGAAACCATGGAGGAGAGCCAAAGTATAGAGTCTAGTCCTATAATATAAGAACCAGAAGAATTTATTCAGGACCTGATCTCTTTGAATCAGTACCCTCATGATGAGCCTCCTCCTATAGTTCCCATTAAGGACCTCTTCCCTGAGATTAGTAACCCATCCTTTCATTATGCAAACCCTGTAGATTTATCTCTACCTCGTAAGGTTAGCCTCATTAGTATAGGATTAGTTCCTGACACCCCTTCTTTTACCCTACTGAATCCAACTAATCCTAAACCTTTTTCCTTATCCTACCAGACTAATTCTAAACCCACTACCTATTTTTTGCCCTTTCCAGACACCTCCAGCATTTCTAGGATTATTAGATTGTATTTAGTTGAGATTAGCATACTGCATGCATTCATTACGCATGTTAGGTTTGCATTATATTTCTGGCATACCCTATGGAATTTGCTAGGAACCCATTGTAAGTTTTCATGTGCATGTCAAGCTAGGGCCAAACCTAGAGAACCTATGATCTGTTAGGTTTAGGTCCAAAGAGTTTAATAAAAATTCCTTCGATAGGAATGCATAGTCGAGTCTGTTAGGTGTTAGTATGAGTCCTTTGTATCATCTGTTAGGAGTCTGCATGTGCCTAGCTTGTTCACCACCTGCACTAATTTTGAAAGAAACTGGCTAATTTCCTGAAGAAAGGTCAAGGAATTTGATGTAGTGGATTCTATCTTGTTTAGGCTTAGGCCTAAAGAAGCTTCATGCTCGAAGAGCCAGACCTTTTATAGAGTGATAGAGAGGGTTGGACCAAATGCCTATGTGTTAGATTTGCCTTCAGATTTGGGCATTAGTTCTACCTTCAATATTACAGACCTGGTTGAGTACAGGGAATCGGCAGCGATACCTAATGAGGCCTTTGGACCTATTTCTTTCCATTGTGAGTGACCCTAGCCTAGAGTGTCCACTAATTAATTGGCCTGAGAGAGGAGAACGGATCGAGCATATCCTGGACAATCAAGCCTTAACAACCCGGGGCCGCGGTTATCAACACTTCCTGGTCCAATGGCAAGGCTGGCCAGAGTCAGACGATTCTTGGATTTCTCGAGAGGACTTGCAATGCCTCAACCCAGACCTCCTCGAGAGATATGTGAGCCAACTTGATTTTCACTCGACAAGGTCGAGTTCCTCCCACCCCGGGAGAATTGGTGCGGACACCAGAGGCACCAGAATAAGACAAAGGCTTCTTAACCCTCTATGGATCACTTAACTACATTCAAGTCCATTGTAATAAAGCTTAGTTCATCTAAGTTGTCTTTATTTGAGTCCTGTATTAGTCAGCTCATGTTGAGCTAGTTCAGTCTAGTGCTATTCAGCTCATGTTGATCTAATTTTATTTTTTTGAGTCCTGTCCAAGTACACTGAAGACTCAAGACTACATCATACAAGTGAAGACCAAATCCAACCAGTTTGAAGATATGGAAGTGAATCCCAAGTCCAACCCAGCCTGAAGATTTGAAGACCTCAGGATGAGAAATCAGAAAACCTGATTCCTTGCAGATGCCCTCTAGATGCCCAGATTTCCTTCCAGATGCCAAAGTATATTCATAGACTAGGGCATCCATGATTCCAGAGGTCCATCTGCATCCTAGCCCAAAGAAATCAAGCCCATGCGCCAAGCCCAAGTCCTTAAGAAGCAAGATATCAGGGAATATTCCTGCTACCTGGCTACCAAGCCACCCCAGCTTCCAAAGGCCCAAGCCCAGGCACCCGAGCCCCTTTGGGCCAGTCCCTTGCTACTCCTAGAAGCCCAACATGCCCCCTTAGGAATCCTTGGAGTGTTGACCAGGTCAAAAGAGGAGGAGAGAATTTTTAGAGATTTTTTTTACCTAATGTTTCCTTATTTTCTAGCTAGGGTTTGAGTGGGAATAAGAGTCCTATGTATTTACTTTTATATCCTTACTTGGGAACCAAGACTAAGGTTCTATTTAAAGGACCCTAGTCTCTTGTATGAGAGATTGATTATTGATATGAAATATACTTAAGTTTTTTATAATTGTTTTGTGCTACCCTGCTTTGTGCTTAAGGGTTTTTAGTGTCTTCTTCTTCCCAGTGTTGCAACTGCCTCCAGCCTTCATCCAAGCCTCCTCTTCCCACATCCTTACTGCCTTGTTTCTAATTTTTTTCTTATGCTCCCAACATTGTTTTCTCACCCCTGATGGTTGTTTGCAGGTCCCTGAGTTCATACGAATCCAACAACTCCAACCGGACCGCAATTGGACCACCGAGCAGAAAGCCGGGAATCCGCGGATCTCTAACTCGATTTTCCAGGCTACATCCATCGAGGACGAGAGATCTCTTCACTGCAATCTTCACCAGGTGCATCAAACATTGCCAGGTACACCCCCTCTTCCACCAGTAGTTTTATTGTAGGAGAACTAGCCCTCACCGAGGCTTTTTAGCCCCGGCGATCCCTCTTTACTGCTTTCCTAGGTCCTAATCTGCATGCATTGTTGGGGTTTCCGGTGCACCACAGCGGAAACATAATTTCAAAATGATAAATTTGCACCATAATCCCTTAGCCAAAATCTCCTTATTCAGGATTAAAACATATATATAGAACATTTAAACATACATTGTTAGAATTAGAGTACCAACCTGTAATCGCTAATTCCAACAAAGTTGATGTTGAAGGGGCTGATTGAATTCACCAGGCGTCCAAGTGTCCGCCCTCCGATGGTGATCCACACAGAGCAGTGATCAAGACAACTCTATCTTCTTTTCAAAGGTTCCTTCTATTGAGTTCTTCTTCCCAGAACTCAATTGCTTGGACTATGGCTTGAATTCCTCCACACAAAAGCTTGCTTTCCTTTCCTTGACTCCTTCTCCTCCTTCCACCAAGACCTTGGCCCTTTAGACACCCTTGTCTTGAAGAAAAAGACCTTGTCCTAAGAGGACATAGGCTTGTCTTAAGTTGGAGGAGAAATTAAGACAATGATGTCTTAATGTAAGAAAGAAAGGAAGAAATCAGAACTTCTTTCTTTCCTTTACCGTCGGAGACTTTTACTTTTATTCTTGTTCAGTAGCAGAGTTTCGACAGAGGTTTACTCTGTAAAGGAAACAATGCAAGAGCAAGAAAAAAATAAAAGAGTCTTCAGGAGAGGAAGAAAGAAAAGATTACCTTGTTCTGAATTTTCCCGACCCTTTAAATAATTCTCAGATAGGCGCCTACACACCTCTCCGTAATGACTTTCTCACGCCCTTCTCAATTTCTCACACCCCATCCTCCTATCTCACGGCCTTCCAGATTAAATCCCATGGCTTTTCTTAAAGGAAAAATCGCGGTGTTTAAAAAGGAAAGGGGTCGCGACTTTTCATCTCCGAAGAGATGTTATTTCACGCGCCCGGGAGGAGTTAGCGCATTCCTTCTTTCTCAAAATCCCATCAGCCATTGGATTCTCATCCAAGGGGGGAGAGATGGTGCGCTAATTGCTTAAGAAAGAGGCCGCCCCAAATAAAATCATCGGAGAAATTTTTGGGGCGCGCCAAGAGTCCATGCGCCATGGACTCTTCCTTAAGGCGCGCCAAGAGTCCATGCACGCATGGACTCTTGGCATTTGGCATGAAAAAATAAAGGGGGCGGGTGGGGAGGCTAGCCAAGCTACATGGCTAGCCAATAGGGTTAGCCATATTCCTGTTTTCTCAATTAGGGTCTAATTAGGTCCAATTAGAACCAATTTGAACCAATCCGGAACCCTAATTCGAATCCGATCCGAATAGAAGCTAGGGTTTGCAACACCTGCTAGAGTGTTATCCTGCAAAGATGATTTAATTCCAAATTAAACTCTTGATCAATCCTCTTAAGTGTGTCACCCATTGGGTTCCATATCTAGCCAGCAGTGGGTTCGAATACAAGTTGACCTAATTTGATTAGAACTCTTTCTAATCGATTTAGGTCAAACCGGGCTTACCCGATTCGATCAATTAGGACTCTTCCTAACATGTGATCTTTGAACTTGATCAACCCACAAGACAAGATTGACATCTAGCAACGTGTCATGTCTACCCGGAAGATATGAAAATTCTAGTGAAATACCAAAATTACCCTTCAGTAGAGAGTTACCGTATAATTAAATCTTTCGATCAGCCAGCACCCAAAATATAACTATGGATATGGATATATGTCAAATCCAATATTATATTTATTTCTAGCTCAATCTTATAATGATGATTCGATTATCTTGATATTAGAAACCATCTCTAATTTCTTCACTTTGATCAAAGATTCCCTGAATCATCATGCGATTGTTGACTAGCTAGATGCAATCTCCTCTTACTAAGAGTGATCGATTCCTTGTTGACCTACTCATTACCTTCACATCCAATTCACCATTCCCAGTATCAATCCTGTGCATGGCTCAGTGTCATGATTAGGATTGAACCAAAGAATGGGTTCATGTACATAAGGTACTTATGGCAATCTCAGGTCAGAAGATTACTTGTACCACTCCTACTATGAGAACCTTCTATTGACATGTAGCTAAGACTCCATTAGATGTTCTCAAGTTGGATCATATCAGTGAACTCATTCTCCAATGAGCACCCACATCCCAGTATTAGTGTCATACACAAGTGACTGTGAGAGCAGTCACCCTTTCCAGTATACCCGGGATGTGCTAGTCTTATCGGAAAAACCCTGATCCCCTACTCAGGGTTCCTTTGACTAGGAATACTTTAGATTACGGTTTTAAGATTTTAGGTCTCACTGGTATGATCTCATCATAACCCAAAAAATCATAGCCCTAATCTATGGGGTTCATCATATAACACAGCGTATGATGAAAAAATAATGCCTTTATTTAGAAAATTGTCAATTACAATGGTTTGGGAGATACAACATAGATTGGCTTGTAGGGCATATCCCTTTCAATCTCCCACTTGCACTAAAGCCAATCGCCTTTAAATCTTAGTCCCATACATTCGAGGTGGCGATCAAAATCTTGCTGTGGTAGAGCCTTAGTGAACGGGTCTGCTACATTGTTCTTTGTATCAACTCTATCTATGTAGACATCTTGTCTCTCTACTATTTCTCGGACGAGATGGAAGCGTCTCAGAATGTGCTTGGACTTATGATGAGCTCTTGGTTCCTTAGCTTGAGCAACAGCTCCAGTGTTGTCACAGTAAAGTGGCACTGGGTTTTCAATTTGAGGAACAACACCCAACTCTGTGATGAACTTCTTCATCCAGACTGCTTCCTTGGCGGCTTCACTAATAGCTATGTATTCTGCCTCTGTGGTTGAGTCAGCTACAGTCTGCTGCTTGGTACTCTTCCAACTCACTGCTCCATCATTTAGGGTAAAAACATATCCCGAAATGGATTTGCTATCATCAGGGTCTGATTGAAAACTAGAATCAGAATAAGCTTCTAGTTTAAGATCAGAACCACCATAAACCAGAAAAATATCCTTAGTCCTTCTTAGGTACTTAAGAATATTTTTAACTGCTTTCCAATGATCCTCTCCTGGATCAGCCTGAAACCTACTGACAATGCCTAAAGCATATGCCACATCAGACCTGGTACATAACATGGCATACATTATGGACTCTATTGCTGAAGTATAGGGTATAGAATTCATTCTATTTCTTTCTTTAGGTGTCTTAGGAGACATCCTTTTAGAAAGATGTATGCCTTGACTCATAGGAAGATAACCTCTTTTACTTCCTTCCATGCTGAATCTTTTCAGCACTAAGTCAATGTACCTAGATTGGGATAAACCTAGCATCCTCTTAGATCTATCTCTATAGATCTTAATACCTAGTATATAGGATGCTTCTCCCAAATCTTTCATGGAAAACTGGTTTGATAGCCAAACCTTGACTGATTGCAACATTGGGATATCATTCCCAATGAGGAGTATGTCATCTACATACAGAACCAAGAAGACTATGGCACTCCCACTAGTCTTCTTATAAACACAGGGTTCATCCACATTTTTGATAAAACCAAACTTTTAATAGTTTCATCAAAGCGGATGTTCCAACTCCTGGAAGCTTGCTTTAATCCATAAATGGATTTCTTTAGCTTGCATACTTGATTAGGTTTATTCTTTGAAATAAAACCTTCTAGCTATGACATGTAGATTTCTTCCTCAAGGAAACCATTGAGGAATGCAGTCTTTACATCCATCTGCCATATCTCATAATCGTGGTATGCTGCTATGGCAAGTAAAATCCGAATTGATTTCAGCATGGCAACAGGTGAAAATGTTTCATCATAATCAATTCCCTGTTTTTGTCTAAAACCTTTAGCCACTAACCTGGCTTTATAGGTTTCAACTTGGCCATCAACCCCAATCTTTTTCTTATAGACCCATTTACACCCAATAGGATTAACACCCTCTGGTGCATCAACCAAAGACCATACTTGATTTACATACATAGAGTCTATTTCGGATTCCATGGCTTCTTGCCATTTATCTGAGTCAATGCTCAAGATAGCTTCCGTATAGGTCAGAGGTTCATCATTTTGAATGACTTGAGCTTCATTATTTTCAATAATAAACCCATACCTCTCAGGTGCCCGTGGCACTCTGTCAGACCTACGAGGAGGAGTTTTGTGTTCTGGTTCTGTCCTAACTATATGTTCTAATGGTTGAGAATTATCTATCTGTATTTCTTGTACTTCTCCAAGTTCAATAGTTCTACCATTGCCCTTTTCTAAGATGAACTCTTTTTCTAGAAAAGTGGCATGCCTGCTGACAAAAATCTTTTGTTCAGTAGGATGGTAGAATAGATATCCTCTACCTTCTTTAGGATATCCTATAAATAGACATTTATCCGCTCTAGGTTCCAACTTATGTCCAAAATTTCTTTAAACATAAGCTGGACATCCCCATACCTTGAAATATTTAAGATATGGTTTCTTTCCACTCCAAATTTTATATGGAGTACTAACAACGGATTTAGAAGGTACCTTGTTCAGAATGTAAACAGCAGTTTCTAGGGCATGACCCCAGAAGGAAATGGGTAAATTTATGAAGCACATCATGGATCGTACCATATCTAATAAGGTACGATTCCTCCTTTCAGCTATACCATTTAGCTGTGGTGTATAAGGAGGGGTCCATTCAGAAAGGATTCCATTAACTTTAAGATAGTCTAAAAACTCCGTGGATAAGTATTCTCCTCCTCGATCAGAACGAAGAACTTTAATACTTTTTCCGGTTTATTTTTCGACCATACTTTGATACTCCTTAAATTTATCAAAGGCTTCAGATTTGTGTTTCATAAGATATACATATCCAAACCTAGATAAATCATCTGTAAAAGTGATAAAATATGAGTATCCTCCTCTGGCCTGAGTTGTCATTGGACCACATACATCAGTATGTATAAGTCCTAATAACTCAGTTGACCTTTCCCCATGTCCAGTGAATGGAGTTTTTGTCATCTTACCCGTGAGACATGATTCGCAAGTTCCTAATGATTCATACTCATAAGGATCAAGGAATTTTTCCTTGTATAACTTGCTAATCCTAGACTCATTAACATGACCAAGTCTATGATGCCAAAGTAAAGTATCATTAAAGTCTTTTCTTTTCCTTTTAGTATTGACATGAAAAATACTATCATTGGAAGAAAGAGTTAAGAGCCCATTGCTAAAAATGCGAGAACAAATAATTTTATTAGATAACATTATCGAGCAACCAGTGCTCGTTACATCCATTACATATCCTTGTTTTAATAACAAAGGAATAGATATAATGTTCCTAATAATCTTTGGCATATAGTAACAATTTTCTAACTCCAAGATCTTCCCTGAAGGCAACTTCAGAATATATGTTCCTACAGCTTCTGCTTGGATGATATCACCACCAGCACCGTAGAGATTGAAGTCACCTTCCTTCAATACTTTAAGCTTATGGAGGTCCTGCAAAGATTTGCATATATGGTAACCACAAGCGGTATCCAATACCCAAGTATTTGATATAGACGAATTTAATGTCAATATAGTATGTATCTCATACATACCTTTTGGTGCGTCTGCCGCACCAGGCTTCACAGTTGCAAGGTAAGCCTTGCAATTCCTTTTCCAATGTCCCGCTTTGCCGCAAAAGAAACAGGTTGACTGTTTTGAGGCCTTCTTTCCTTTCTTGTTCTTATTGATGCCACCCTTAGGGTTTAGCCTCCTACTAAAACCCTTTTTGCCCGATTTCTTCTTATTGGTCTTATCAACAAGAAGAACTGGAGCCTTTTCTTTCTTAACGTGGCTCTCTGCTGTTTTTAACATATTTAACAGCTCAGGCAAGGAAGTGTTCAGTTTGTTCATGTGATAATTCAAGACAAACTGAGAAAATGACTCCGGGAGTGATTGCAGGATTAAATCCTGATTCAGCTCCCCATCCATAATAAACCCTAATTGACCCAATCTGGTGATTAAGTCAATTACCTTCAGGACATGATCCTGAACAGATGTACCCTCTGTCATCCTAGCACGGAATAACTGCATAGATATTTCGTATCTAGCAGTTCTGCTTTGTTCTCCATAAAGCTCCTTTAAATTGAGCATTATGGATTGAGTATCCATGCTTTCATGCTGCCTCTGTAACTCATTGGTCATAGAGGCCAGTATGATACACTTGATAGTGAGGGAGTCATTCTGCCACATTTTGTATGTGGCCATATCTTCCTGTGTGGCATCATCCCCTAGTAGATTAAGACTAGGGGTATCAAGAATATAAGAAAGATTTTCTGAACTCAGTATAATCTTTAAGTTTCTCAACCAGTCCACATAGTTTGGACCTGTCAATTTGTTGGTATCTAAGATGCTTCTCAGTGATAATGAAGATGCCATTTATCTACATTTAATTAAGAACAATACATAAGCAAACAACCATGAAATGACTTACATAATTAAATTAGGTCTTCAATTTAACTATGTCTCCCACTATTTTATCAAAAATCATAGCCCTCACTATGATAATCGAGAAGAACCCTGATCGGTTTTTCTTAGTGAGATCGAGATCCTTATAACTTATAAAAGATCTTGCAGATAACACAACAAATCTTTTGTAAGTTCAAAGGTAGGAAACTCTTCCAATTATATCTCATATAATTCTCAAAAATAACTAGGCCTTTAGAACATTATAAGTCTTGCAGAAAACACAACAAACCATAATGTTCCAGTTAAGTCAAGACCCTTTCATTTCTATACAGTCAGTATTCAAATATAATGCCCTTGTAGATAACACAACAAGGCATTATACTGAATATACTGTAAGCATATTTTTTGCACTAGACCAATATTATGTCAATCACCCTATTAGGTCTTGTAGATAACACAACAAACCTAATGTGGTTCATAACACAGTAATGATCCAGCATGAAGGAAGACCAACATATAGCATTTTTTAACATTAAGCATATAAGTCAAGATTTAAATATAATCAAATCGGCCAGGCAAGTGGAAGAGATGTAGGAGTCCCCCCGTTGCTTTCCTAGACACCAATAAAAATTGGCCAGGTCAGTCAACGGAACCAATTAAAAACCACGATTCTCTTTACCTTCCCAGAACCACCTTTCTAGACACCGAATGATCAATTGTTCATCATGACTAGTGATGCTTATTAGTTAAATATACTATGACTTAATATAATTTTAAGAAGAGGGCTTTATAAAATTGCCAGCACATTTTATAAAAACATATCATAATGATATCACTCTGATAAACATATATGTGCTAAGTGTGTCATCATACTAGGACAACCATTTACCACATAATGGATCCACCATTATGCCAGGGCAACCTTATTTCAGTATGATGACTTCAAAACTAATCATATCTCTATAATAATTAGGGTTTGAGTGAAAAACCCTAATTAGTGGCATACATCAAAACATTAATTATCATATATGCATTCCTTAAATTATGCTAAGTGTGTCAGCATTCAAGGGTTTAAAACCCTAATTGCGATACTACAACAAAAACGCATATAAATAATTTTCATATGTTTTAACTGTAATAAGGATGGCTCTGATACCACTGTTGGGGTTTCCGGTGCACCGCAGCGAAAGTATAATTTCAAAATGATGAAATTTGCACCATAATCCCTTAGCCAAAATCTTCTTATTCAGGATTAAAACATATATATAGAACATTTAAACATACATTGTTAGAATTGGAGTAAAACCTTTAATCGCTAATTCCAACAAAGTTGATGTTGAAGGGGCTGATTGAATTCACCAGGCGTCCAAGTGTCCACCCTCCGATGGTGATCCACATAGAGCAGTGATCAAGACAACTCTATCTTCTTTTCAAAGGTTCCTTCTATTGAGTTCTTCTTCCCAGAACTCAATTGCTTGGACTATGGCTTGAGTTCCTCCACACAAAAGCTTGCTTTCCTTTCCTTGACTCCTTCTCCTCCTTCCACCAAGACCTTGGCCCTTTAGACACCCTTGTCTTGAAGAAAAAGACCTTGTCCTAAGAGGACATAGGCTTGTCTTAAGTTGGAGGAGAAATTAAGACAATGATGTCTTAATGTAAGAAAGAAAGGAAGAAATCAGAACTTCTTTCTTTCCTTTACCGTCGGAGACTTTTACTTTTATTCTTGTTCAGTAGCAGAGTTTCGACAGAGGTTTACTCTGTAAAGGAAACAATGCAAGAGCAAGAAAAAGATAAAAGAGTCTTCAGGAGAGGAAGAAAGAAAAGATTACCTTGTTCTGAATTTTCCCGACCCTTTAAATAATTCTCAGATAGGCGCCTACACACCTCTCCGTAATGACTTTCTCACGCCCTTCTCAATTTTCATGCCCCAACCTCCTATCTCACGGCCTTCCAGATTAAATCCCATGGCTTTTCTTAAAGGAAAAACCGCGGTGTTTCAAAAGGAAAGGGGTCGCGACTTTTCATCTTCGAAGAGATGTTATTTCGCGCGCCCGGGAGGAGTTAGCGCATTCCTTCTTTCTCAAAATCCCATCAGCCATTGGATTCTCATCCAAGGGGGGAGAGATGGTGCGCTAATTGCTTAAGAAAAAGGCCGCCCCAAATAAAATCATCGAAGAAATTTTTGGGGCGCGCCAAGAGTCCATGCGCCATGGACTCTTCCTTAAGGCGCGCCAAGAGTCCATGCGCGCATGGACTCTTGGCATTTGGCATGAAAAAATAAAGGGGGAGGGTGGGGAGGCTAGCCAAGTTACATGGCTAGCCAATAGGGTTAGCCATATTCCTGTTTTCTCAATTAGGGTCTAATTAGGTCCAATTAGAACCCAATTTGAACCAATCCGGAACTCTAATTCGAATCCGATCCGAATAGAAGCTAGGGTTTGCAACACCTGCTAGAGTGTTATCCTGCAAAGATGATTTAATTCCAAATTAAACTCTTGATCAATCCTCTTAAGTGTGTCACCCATTGGGTTCCATATCTAGCCAGCAGTGGATTCGAATACAAGTTGACCTAATTTGATTAGAACTCTTTCTAATCGATTTAGGTCAAACCGGGCTTACCCGATTCGATTAATTAGGACTCTTCCTAGCATGTGATCTTTGAACTTGATCAACCCACAAGACAAGATTGACGTCTAGCAACGTGTCATGTCTACCCGGAAGATATGGAAATTCTGGTGAAATACCAAAATTACCCTTCAGTAGAGAGTTACCATATAATTAAATCTTTCGATCAGCCAGCACCCAAAATATAACTATGGATATGGATATATGTCAAATCCAATATTATATTTATTTCTAGCTCAATCTTATAATGATGATTCGATTATCTTGATATTAGAAATCATCTCTAATATCTTCATTTTGATCAAAGATTCCCTGAATCATCATGCGATTGTTGACTAGCTAGATGCAATCTCCTCTTACTAAGAGTGATCGATTCCTTGTTGACCTACTCATTACCTTCACATCCAATTCACCATTCCTAGTATCAATCCTGTGCATGCTCAGTGTCATGATTAGGATTGAACCAAAGAATGGGTTCATGTACATAAGGTACTTATGGCAGTCTCAGGTCAGAAGATTACTTGTACCACTCTCACTATGAGAACCTTCTATTGACATGTAGCTAAGACTCCATTAGATGTTCTCAAGTTGGATCATATCAGTGAACTCATTCTCCAATGAGCACCCACATCCCAGTATTAGTGTCATACACAAGCGACTGTGAGAGCAGTCACCCTTTCCAGTATACCCAGGATGTGCTAGTCTTATCGGAAAAACCCTGATCCCCTACTCAGGGTTCCTTTGACTAGGAATACTTTAGATTATGGTTTTAAGATTTTAGGTCTCACTGGTATGATCTCATCATAACCCAAAAAATCATAGCCCTAATCTATGGGGTTCATCATATAACACAGCGTATGATGAAAAAATAATGCCTTTATTTAGAAAATTGTCAATTACAATGGTTTGGGAGATACAACATAGATTGGCTTGTAGGGCATATCCCTTTCATGCATAGCTTTTAAAATTCATATAGAATTATCTACATCATATTTTGGTGCGGGCACCAGACTCAGAAGAAGACTTCAGAGCTCCATTTGGATCTCTGATTGACATTGCCTGAGAAATTAGGGTTTGTAATAAAGGTTGACCTGGTCAACCAGTTTATTTATTTTATTTATTTCTTGAGTCACCATTTAAATTTTGTTGAGTCATGTTGACTCGGTGCAAGTCCCAATGTGGTTTCAATTTGGTCCAAAATGGTGCCACATTTCTCTTCCAATCAACTCAAGGTTCAAGCAAGTGGAGGCCACACTCCAAGCCACACGCCCAGCCACACTCCGAGCACACGCCAGAGTCCAGGAGGTGCCATAGAGGCATCCCAGTGTCATGGTCCCCACATCCAAAGAAGAAAAAATCAAATTGGAGGCTAAATTAAAGGAGGCGCCCACACCTGCCTAATTTACCTAAGCAAAGAAGGAAGAAAACTTCTCTTGGAGAAGAAATCAAAGAAGGACATCCAACCTACTCCTAATTGAAGTTCAAATCAAAATCAAAGAGCTTAACTTGGAGTGGAAGAAAAGAAGAAATACCATAAGAAGAAGAGGACTCCAAATCCAAATCCAACTCCAAAGGAGGTGCCATAAAAGTTCCAAAACAATTCCTTTATGGCCGTCCCAATTTTTTTTTGGACTCTTGGTCGGCCAAGGGAGAGGATTTTCTACCTAATCTAGGGGTTGGAAGAGTTTAGTCCCACATGGGAATTTGTACAAGCTAGGAGAAAATTTTAGGTCTATATAATAGACCTCTCTTTGTAACTTTAGAAAATCAATGAAGAAAATTATTTTTTTTGCTACTCTCTTGTGTTGAGTGACCTAGGTTTCTCTTCTTCCGCACTATTCTAAGTGTTGAGCTCCGTGAGGGGGTAATCCGGGTTCCATTGGAGCCTTGAGGAGGTGAGAGATCTCCATCTTTATCCAAAACCCTAGGTTAGCCACTTGAAATTCCAAAACCCTAGCCACCTTTCATTATTTTCCATCCACCAAACCCTAGATCCATCCATCTCCCATGGCCTCTCTCTCTCTACAAGTCCAGGCCGTCCACCTTCATCCAGATCCAGTCCGGCTACTTCAGATCCAGAGCAAGTTCCAAGGAAAATCACATCAGCATCCAGGAGAATCCAGTTTTCAGTAATTTCGATCTTCAAGTTCATCAACCTGGTAAATCTTTTCCTTGACTCTCTGATTCCATCAATTGTTTTCTTCTCTTCCAGATCTTGAGTTCAGGAGAAGCCAACCCGCCAAAGGACCAGTATTGGAGGATCCATTACGAAGATATCCAACTCCGAGGATCCAACAATCTGCTCGGGAGAGTTCTTCCACCAAAATCTGTGAAGATCATTGTTTGGTTAGATAAACCTTCCCTTCTCTTTATTTCTATTTTGTTGAAAGCTCGGAGTGAAACCCTAGGTCTGGGAGTTTCTCAACCCCCAGCGATCCGTTGCTTCTAAACTACTCTGATAATTTAGTTTCCTTAAAATTGTGCTTTCAATTATCATATTAGTATCTTTCAATGTTAGGTTAACTTTTCTTTGATTTGAAGCCAACTTCTACAAACCTATAAAAACAACAAAAAAAAAATTAGTTAATCTTAATTTACTTCCGCATCGCATCCCTTTATTTGTTCTGCATCATTTTTGGTATCAGAGCCCAGTCTAGGGTTTCTGATTTGCTTGCTTGCTTGTTTTGATTGTTTTCTCTTTTTATTTTGTCTGCTCGAAGTAGACTCCCCAGGACGTCCGGTCCTAGGAACTAAGCGAGGCGCAAGCCTCCTCCTCCCATTCCACGGGGTGTTCCTAGGGCGTGTAGGGGATCCATTGGGTTATAACTTCGTAGCAGGGATTATAAACGGAGAAGACAACATAGTTGCAGCCCGTAATCACCCTGTTGTCTGAATTATTTCTCCCTGCATAAAACTCCGAATTGCATGATTTTTGCTTCGTTGAAACCAGTATAATTGAACCTATTTTCCATAATTTTTCTGCGATTTATTGGTTTCGGTAAAACCTCTGAGAATTAAAATACAGCAACTCTATTTTTTGTGTTCTGCAATTCAATTCTTTTTTGGAGTGATCATCTCATAATTTACTTAAGGGCAATTGAGCATCTAAGATAAGGGGAGGAGTTGATTACCTCTCCTTAGCCCAAAACCACCATCCAATCATTCGAACCTAGACCTAATTTAAAATCAGTTAGACCTAATTTGCCCTAGTGGGCTAGGGACACCAATTGGTCGGGTCTAGGCTAGTGTTGAGTCAGTTTGCTGAGTTATTCTGTGTGTGCTTAGCACTCAGTGTCTAGAATGGTGGTTCAGGGACTACGTCCCGAAGGGCTTGTGTGCTGGTCCGCCTACCTGGCCAATCACTGATTGGTGTCTAGGATTGGCGATCAGGGACCTAACACTCCCCTTACACCTGCCTGGCTGAGTCCTGAGTTACTACAGGCTAGCTTGCCACTCTGATTGGGCATCTAGTTTGGACTCTAGGTCTAGTGATCCAGTAGTCGATTTAGTCTAGTCTCATTTTGTGTGCTTGCTTGAATCATCATGTCTACCAGAAACGGAGTGCCATATCAACCTGGTCAAACCCAACCTGATTTAGAGGCCATGATCAGAACTCTTACTGAAAGTATGGCTAAAATGAATCAGGATATGACAAACACTGTGGCCCAGTTTAGCGCACAAATTCATGAGGATCTTACCCAACTTAGGGACCGAGTCCAAGTACTTGAAGAACCTAGACATCGGAATTGGACTCCTGACCCCGATTTTAATGTGCCTCAACCTCACCCACATCAAGAGCCTAGAAGGCCTTTATATAGAGATCCCGAACCTAATCATAGGAGGCCTGACCCAGAGCCTGAAGATAGAGATGATAGGTTCATCAGGAACATCAAATTAGATGCACCCACTTTTGATGGTAGTCTGAACCCTAAGGTGTATTCTGATTGGGAGGGTGAGATGGATCAATACTTTGAGTGGTATGCTATGTCTGAGGAGAGGAAATACAAGTTTGCCAAGATGAAATTAGTGCGTCAAGCTAGGTTATACTGGGGGAACATTGAGCTAACCACTAGGAGACGGAATGTTGAGCCCATAACCACTTGGCAGGGTATGAAAGAAAAATTGAGAGATAAATACCTACCCATTTCATACCAGCAAAACCTGTTAGACCAATGGCAAAACCTGAAACAAGGAAACCGATCTGTCTCAGACTACATAACTACTTTTGATGAATACCTAATGAGATGTGATGTGAGTGAAGCCCACGAAGTCACTTTGTCTAGATTTAGGGCTGGACTGAGGGAAGATATCAAGAGAGAATTATTTCTGAGAGAGGTTACTGATCTAGACCAAGCCTACCAGATTGCACTGAACACTGAGAAATTTCAGAGAGGACCTATACCTTCTAGGGTTAGTGCCCCAATCCCAAGGAATGGACCTAGCCAAGTTATCCCTAGTAAACCTTTTCAGGGTACTTCTACCCCTAGGCCCATGGACAAAGGTAAGGCACCTGACACCCAGAGAACCCCTAGTTCAAATATCACCTGTTTTAAGTGTCAGAAACCAGGTCACATTTCCAGTCAGTGTACTGCCATAGCCTGTTTCAAGTGTCATAAGGTAGGTCATGTTGCTAGCCAGTGCCCACGGAGATCCCTTTACATAGAAGAGGGAGAGAATGATAATTCCGAGCCCAGTGAGGAATTTGAAGAAGAAGTTTATGAGGCCGGAATGAATTTGGTTGAGGAGTATGAAGGAGAGGAGGAACCCAATGAATCTGACCAATTAGGAGTTGTAAGATGCATCCTATCCCAGAATCTAGTTCAAGAGGATTGGCGTAGGACTAACATCCTACAAACTTTTCTTAAATTAGGGGATAAGGTATGTAAGATCATCATAGATAGTGGGAGCTGTGTAAATGCCATCTCTACTAGCACTGTCAAGATGTTAGGCTTAATCCCAGTTCCCCATCCCAACCCCTATAAGGTTTCTTGGGTAGATTCTACCTCCATACCCATCCAATCTAGATGTCAAGTCCAAATCCAAATGCAATCTTATCACGAAAAGATTTGGTGCGATGTTTTACCCATGGGGTGAGCAGTATAATTCTCGGAAGACCTTGGTTGTATGATCATGATGCCACCCTCTTAGGAAAATCCAATACCTGTGTCTTTAGTTTCAATGGGAAGAAGATTACGATCCATTCCGTTCCCCCTAAGGACAAGGTAACTAAAGGAGCCGGTAAGGTTAAGGAGATGAAAACTGGAGTGAACCTAATCAGTGCTAAGGATCTAGAACAAGAAATTCATAGTGGTTCACCCATCTGGATGTTGACTGCTAAGGAACTTAGAACTTCGGAACCCTCAGAGCCTCCTCAAGAAGTTAAACCTGTGTTAAAAGAATTTGAGGATGTCTTTCCCGAGGATTTGCCATACCACCTTCCACCTCTTAGGGATATCCAGCATGCCATAGATCTAATCCCAGGAGCGACTTTGCCCAACTTGCCCCATTACAGGATGAATCCATCTGAGCATGAAGAACTGCAAAAGCAGGTTGGAGAATTATTGAGGAAGGGGTTTATTAGAGAAAGTCTTAGCCCTTGTGCAGTCCCAGCCTTACTGACCCCAAAGAAAGATGGCACGTGGAGGATGTGTGTTGACAGTCGTGCCATCAATAAAATTACAATCAAATATAGGTTTCCCATCCCTAGACTAGATGACATGCTTGATATGATGGCTGGTGCAATGGTTTTTTCTAAGATTGATCTCAAAAGCGGCTATCATCAGGTTAGGATTAGACCCGGGGATGAATGGAAAACTGCTTTCAAAACTAAGGATGGTCTTTATGAATGGGTTGTTATGCCTTTTGGGTTGTCCAATGCCCCTAGTACTTTCATGAGAATTATGACCCAGGTACTTAGAGCTTTCATAGGAAAATTTGTGGTGGTCTATTTTGATGACATCCTGATCTATAGTAAGACCCCAACAGATCACCTAGACCACCTTAGAGCAGTCTGCCAAGTTTTGAGGAATGAGAGACTCTACGGTAATCTTAAGAAGTGTGAATTCATGACTAGTAGAGTTATCTTTCTTGGTTTTGTAGTAACCCCTGACGGCGTGGCGGCCGATCCTGAGAAGATTAAGTCCATAGTAGACTGGCCAGAGCCAACCAATGTGCATGAAGTTAGAAGTTTCCATGGCTTGGCTACCTTCTATAGGCGATTCATCAAGGGGTTTAGTACTTTAGCTGCTCCAATCACTGATTGTATTAGGAAGGGAGAATTTCATTGGACTAAGTCAGCCCATAAAGCCTTCCTAGATCTTAAGGATAAAATGACCCAGGCACCCATTCTGAGATTACCCATTTTTCTAAAGTATTTGAGGTTGCCTGTGATGCTTCAGGTGTAGGAATAGGTGGAGTCCTAAGCCAAGAGAATCATCCCATAGCATTCTTTAGTGAAAAACTTAATGATGCTAAGCTTAGGTATTCTACCTATGATAAGGAATTTTATGCGGTGGTGCAAGCTTTGCGTTACTGGAGACATTATTTGCTACCGCAGGAATTTGTACTATTTTCGGACCATGAGGCTCTTAGATTTCTGAACTCCCAAAAGAAGCTTAACCCTAGGCATGCTAAGTGGGTAGAATATATCCAGTCCTATACTTTTGTCCTAAAACATAAGGCTGGAGTTGAGAATAAGGTAGCTGATGCCCTTAGTCGCAGATCTCTGTTATTAACTTCTGTTAGAACTGAGGTCATAGGGTTTGAGCAAATCAAAGAGGAATATGAGTCTTGTCCAGATTTCACAACTGTGTATCAGGATCTAGTTCAAGGACCATCTAGTAATCACCAGGATTATACCCTTGTAGATGGTTTTTTGTTCTTCAAAAATAGGCTTTGCATCCCTAGAACTTCTCTTAGGAATTTTTGATTTGGGAAATCCATGCTGGAGGTTTAGCTGGCCATTTTGGAAAAGACAAGACCATTCTAGCTATTGAAGACCACTTTTTCTGGCCTAGCTTAAAAAGAGATGTAGCTAATATTGTAGCTAGATGTCGAACCTGCGCTGTTGCCAAACAGCGAAAACAAAACACTGGCCTTTATACCCCACTCCCTGTCCCAGATCGTCCTTGGCAAGATGTGAGTATGGATTTTGTGTTAGGTTTACCTAAGACCCAGAGGAGACATGATTCTATCTGTGTCGTAGTCGACCGATTCTCTAAAATGGCCCACTTCTTGCCTTGTTCCCAAACTTTTGATGCGTCTAAGGTAGCCACACTTTTCTTCAATGAGATAGTTAGACTCCATGGCCTACCTAAGACAATCGTTTCAGATAGGGATGTCCGGTTACCAGTTACTTTTGGAAGACCCTTTGGCATAAGTTAGGGACAAAGCTTAAGTTTTCAACTGCCTATCATCCCCAAACTGATGGCCAAACTGAAGTAGTGAACCATAGCCTAGGAAATCTGCTGAGATGTCTTGTTGGTGAAAATACCAGAAATTGGGATTTATACCTACCAAGGGCAGAATTGCGTACAACGACTCGGTCAATAGGTCTACGGGTAAGAGTCCATTTGAAATTGTACATGGGTACAAACCTCACACACCTCTTGACCTAGTCCCTTTACCTGTCCACACTCGAGTCTCCGAATCTGCTGAGAATTTTGCACAGCATATAAAAGACTTGCATAAAGAAATTCATGCCAAAATAAATTTAAGTAATGAAACTTATAAGAAGTTGGCTGATACTCAAAGGCGAGTCAAATCTTTTGTTGAGGGAGACTATGTGATGATTAGGTTAAGGCCTGAACGTTTCCTCCTGGAACCGTTAGAAAGTTACATGCTAGGGAGCTGGACCATTTAGAGTGGTAAAGAGAGTAGGATCCAATGCCTATGTGCTCGAGTGCCTCCAGAACTAGGCATAGCTCTACTTTAACATTACAGACTTAGTAGAGTAAATCCAAATGCAATCTTATCACGAAAAGATTTGGTGCGATGTTTACCCATGGGGGTGAGCAGTATAATTCTCGGAAGACCTTGGTTGTATGATCATGATGCCACCCTCTTAGGAAAATCCAATACCTGTGTCTTTAGTTTCAATGGGAAGAAGATTACGATCCATTCCGTTCCCCCTAAGGACAAGGTAACTAAAGGAGCCGGTAAGGTTAAGGAGATGAAAACTGGAGTGAACCTAATCAGTGCTAAGGATCTAGAACAAGAAATTCATAGTGGTTCACCATCTGGATGTTGATTGCTAAGGAACTTAGAACTTCGGAACCCTCAGAGCCTCCTCAAGAAGTTAAACCTGTGTTAAAAGAATTTGAGGATGTCTTTCCCGAGGATTTGCCATACCACCTTCCACCTCTTAGGGATATCCAGCATGCCATAGATCTAATCCCAGGAGCGACTTTGCCCAACTTGCCCCATTACAGGATGAATCCATCTGAGCATGAAGAACTGCAAAAGCAGGTTGGAGAATTATTGAGGAAGGGGTTTATTAGAGAAAGTCTTAGCCCTTGTGCAGTCCCAGCCTTACTGACCCCAAAGAAAGATGGCACGTGGAGGATGTGTGTTGACAGTCGTGCCATCAATAAAATTACAATCAAATATAGGTTTCCCATCCCTAGACTAGATGACATGCTTGATATGATGGCTGGTGCAATGTTTTTTCTAAGATTGATCTCAAAAGCGGCTATCATCAGGTTAGGATTAGACCCGGGGATGAATGAAAAACTGCTTTCAAAACTAAGGATGGTCTTTATGAATGGGTTGTTATGCCTTTTGGGTTGTCCAATGCCCCTAGTACTTTCATGAGAATTATGACCCAGGTACTTAGAGCTTTCATAGGAAAATTGTGGTGGTCTATTTTGATGACATCCTGATCTATAGTAAGACCCCAACAGATCACCTAGACCACCTTAGAGCAGTCTGCCAAGTTTTGAGGAATGAGAGACTCTACGGTAATCTTAAGAAGTGTGAATTCATGACTAGTAGAGTTATCTTTCTTGGTTTTGTAGTAACCCCTGACGGCGTGGCGGCCGATCCTGAGAAGATTAGTCCATAGTAGACTGGCCAGAGCCAACCAATGTGCATGAAGTTAGAAGTTTCCATGGCTTGGCTACCTTCTATAGGCGATTCATCAAGGGTTTAGTACTTTAGCTGCTCCAATCACTGATTGTATTAGGAAGGGAGAATTTCATTGGACTAAGTCAGCCCATAAAGCCTTCCTAGATCTTAAGGATAAAATGACCCAGGCACCCATTCTGAGATTACCCAATTTTTCTAAAGTATTTGAGGTTGCCTGTGATGCTTCAGGTGTAGGAATAGGTGGAGTCCTAAGCCAAGAGAATCATCCCATAGCATTCTTTAGTGAAAAACTTAATGATGCTAAGCTTAGGTATTCTACCTATGATAAGGAATTTTATGCGGTGGTGCAAGCTTTGCGTTACTGGAGACATTATTTGCTACCGCAGGAATTTGTACTATTTTCGGACCATGAGGCTCTTAGATTTCTGAACTCCCAAAAGAAGCTTAACCCTAGGCATGCTAAGTGGGTAGAATATATCCAGTCCTATACTTTTGTCCTAAAACATAAGGCTGGAGTTGAGAATAAGGTAGCTGATGCCCTTAGTCGCAGATCTCTGTTATTAACTTCTGTTAGAACTGAGGTCATAGGGTTTGAGCAAATCAAAGAGGAATATGAGTCTTGTCCAGATTTCACAACTGTGTATCAGGATCTAGTTCAAGGACCATCTAGTAATCACCAGGATTATACCCTTGTAGATGGTTTTTTGTTCTTCAAAAATAGGCTTTGCATCCCTAGAACTTCTCTTAGGAATTTTTGATTTGGGAAATCCATGCTGGAGGTTTAGCTGGCCATTTTGGAAAAGACAAGACCATTCTAGCTATTGAAGACCACTTTTTCTGGCCTAGCTTAAAAAGAGATGTAGCTAATATTGTAGCTAGATGTCGAACCTGCGCTGTTGCCAAACAGCGAAAACAAAACACTGGCCTTTATACCCCACTCCCTGTCCCAGATCGTCCTTGGCAAGATGTGAGTATGGATTTTGTGTTAGGTTTACCTAAGACCCAGAGGAGACATGATTCTATCTGTGTCGTAGTCGACCGATTCTCTAAAATGGCCCACTTCTTGCCTTGTTCCCAAACTTTTGATGCGTCTAAGGTAGCCACACTTTTCTTCAATGAGATAGTTAGACTCCATGGCCTACCTAAGACAATCGTTTCAGATAGGGATGTCCGGTTCACCAGTTACTTTTGGAAGACCCTTTGGCATAAGTTAGGGACAAAGCTTAAGTTTTCAACTGCCTATCATCCCCAAACTGATGGCCAAACTGAAGTAGTGAACCGTAGCCTAGGAAATCTGCTGAGATGTCTTGTTGGTGAAAATACCAGAAATTGGGATTTATACCTACCAAGGGCAGAATTTGCGTACAACGACTCGGTCAATAGGTCTACGGGTAAGAGTCCATTTGAAATTGTACATGGGTACAAACCTCACACACCTCTTGACCTAGTCCCTTTACCTGTCCACACTCGAGTCTCCGAATCTGCTGAGAATTTTGCACAGCATATAAAAGACTTGCATAAAGAAATTCATGCCAAAATAAATTTAAGTAATGAAACTTATAAGAAGTTGGCTGATACTCAAAGGCGAGTCAAATCTTTTGTTGAGGGAGACTATGTGATGATTAGGTTAAGGCCTGAACGGTTTCCTCCTGGAACCGTTAGAAAGTTACATGCTAGGGGAGCTGGACCATTTAGAGTGGTAAAGAGAGTAGGATCCAATGCCTATGTGCTCGAGTTGCCTCCAGAACTAGGCATTAGCTCTACTTTCAACATTACAGACTTAGTAGAGTACAGGGAGCCAGCTGTGATTCCTAGTGAGCCTTTTGAGCCTAACCCTATCATTGAGAGTGATCCCGACCCTGTGTGTCCACCACAAACTGGCCTGTGAGGAAAGAGCAGATTGAAAAGATCCTGGATGATCAGGTTATCTCTACTCGTAATCGAGGATACCAAAGGTACCTGGTCCGCTGGCAAGGAAGGCCAGATTCTGATGACTCTTGGATCTCCCGAGAAGAATTACAAGAATTGGACCCAGACCTCTTGGAGAGATACCAGAGCCAACTTGAGCCTTACTCGACAGGGTCGAGTTCCTCCCACCCTGGGAGAATTGGTGCGGGCACCAGACTCAGAAGAAGACTTCAGAGCTCCATTTGGATCTCTGATTGACATTGCCCGAGAAATTAGGGTTTGTAATAAAGGTTGACCTGGTCAACCAGTTTATTTATTTATTTATTTCTTGAGTCACCATTTAAATTTTTTTGAGTCATGTTGACTCGGTGCAAGTCCCAATGTGGTTTCAATTTGGTCCAAAATGGTGCCACATTTCTCTTCCAATCAACTCAAGGTTCAAGCAAGTGGAGGCCACACTCCAAGCCACACGCCCAGCCACACTCCGAGCACACGCCAGAGTCCAGGAGGCGCCATAGAGGCATCCCAGTGTCATGGTCCCCACATCCAAAGAAGAAAAAATCAAATTGGAGGCTAAATTAAAGGAGGCGCCCACACCTGCCTAATTTACCTAAGCAAAGAAGGAAGAAAACTTCTCTTGGAGAAGAAATCAAAGAAGGACATCCAACCTACTCCTAATTGAAGTTCAAATCAAAATCAAAGAGCTTAACTTGGAGTGGAAGAAAAGAAGAAATACCATAAGAGAAGAGGACTCCAAATCCAAATCCAACTCCAAAGGAGGTGCCATAAAAGTTCCAAAACATTCCTTTATGGCCGTCCCAATTTTTTTTTGGACTCTTGGTCGGCCAAGGGAGAGGATTTTCTACCTAATCTAGGGGTTGGAAGAGTTTAGTCCCACATGGGAATTTGTACAAGCTAGGAGAAAATTTTAGGTCTATATAATAGACCTCTCTTTGTAACTTTAGAAAATCAATGAAGAAAATATTTTTTTTGCTACTCTCTTGTGTTGAGTGACCTAGGTTTCTCTTCTTCCGCACTATTCTAAGTGTTGAGCTCCGTGAGGGGGTAATCCGGGTTCCATTGGAGCCTTGAGGAGGTGAGAGATCTCCATCTTTATCCAAAACCCTAGGTTAGCCACTTGAAATTCCAAAACCCTAGCCACCTTTCATTATTTTCCATCCACCAAACCCTAGATCCATCCATCTCCCACGGCCTCTCTCTCTCTACAAGTCCAGGCCGTCCACCTTCATCCAGATCCAGTCCGGCTACTTCAGATCCAGAGCAAGTTCCAAGGAAAATCACATCAGCATCCAGGAGAATCCAGTTTTCAGCAATTTCGATCTTCAAGTTCATCAACCTGGTAAATCTTTTCCTTGACTCTCTGATTCCATCAATTATTTTTCTTCTCTTCCAATCTTGAGTTCAGGAGAAGCCAACCCGCCAAAGGACCAGTATTGGAGGATCCATTACGAAGATATCCAACTCCGAGGATCCAACAATCTGCTCGGGAGAGTTCTCCCCAAAATCTGTGAAGATCATTGTCTGGTTAGATAAACCTTCCCTTCTCTTTATTTCTGTTTTGTTGAAAGCTCGGAGTGAAACCCTAGGTCTGGGAGTTTCTCAACCCCCAGCGATCCGTTGCTTCTAAACTACTCTGATAATTTAGTTTCCTTAAAATTGTGCTTTCAATTATCATATTAGTATCTTTCAATGTTAGGTTAACTTTTCTTTGATTTGAAGCCAACTTCTACAAACCTATAAAAACAACAAAAAAAATTAGTTAATCTTAATTTACTTCCGCATCGCATCCCTTTATTTGTTCTGCATCATATTTTGATCTGAAATTTGGAATTTAACCACCTCATCCAACCTCTAAAATACACAAAAATAATCGCATGCATATTAGTCCCGCATCAGAATAATTCTTGATTCAGGGTCTGTCCCGCATCACTTGTAGCTTTGGAAGGTGAGAGCGTCATTCTCGCATTAAATGTATTAATCCTTGAGGGGATTACAGATTTGATCAGGTGTGCTGCATCTGGCCATTCCCCACTCTAGAAACTTGCACCTAGGATAGGTGTCACCCCGCATTGGAAGTAGAGGGAGTAGCAGTTAATACAAAAGGGGTGCAATGATGAGCAACCAACCTGACCTGCTCGGCTATCGGGCTTTGGAGGTGATTTGAGTGATGTGGCAACATCTAGGTGGTTAGTGTCGTGCTGGGGGTGACCCATCCATCGCTGATTCGACGATCATGTGGATTGTGACTAGAATATGTTTCCTTCCGTCGCATCAGCTTCTGCTGCATGGGGAGTTATACCGCCTAGTGTCTAGGTCATGGTGCTCGAGGAATGGTGGTAACTAATTTTTTTAGGAGCTATAAAAGGGGGGCGTTGAGACTCTAGGTGAAGCATTTGCTACATCCACCCTTGGAGAGAGATCACCTTTGAAGAGAGGTTTTGCCTCATTCCACCATCTCCATCCTTTTAGGAACCTCAGTCCTCAGGTCAGTCCTTCTTCCCTCCAAGCCCCGTAGCAATGACCTCCAGTTGCCGGAGCTCTAGCCATAGGGTAGAAGAACTAGGTCCTAACCACGTCCAATCTGAGTTAGTGCGGGATAGGGTAGAGGCCCTTAGGGTTCAATATCCCTTCCACTCTATACCTCACCATCCCGGATCGGGAAGGGAGGGTGACCAGGCTACCGAGCCCGGGAGCCCTCCCGGTGTATGAGTATCCCACAAAGTATTTTCCGATCGAGGTCGGATTTTAATTGAGCTGCACTATAGCCTTTTCGATCAAGGTCAGACTTTGGAGTGGGCAGCCCTAGAGCCTTTCCGATTAGGGTTAGATTTTGAGTGGGCTATACTAGAGCCTTTATGATCGAGGTTTAACTTTGAGTGGGCTGCATTAGAGCCTTTTCTATCAAGATCGACTTGGAGGTGGGCTGCCTGTAGAGCCTTTTTGATCGAGGTCAGACTTTGAGTGGGCTACACTAGAGCCTTTCTGATCGAGGTCGGACTTTGAGTGGGCTACACTAGAGCCTTTCCGATCTAGGTCGGACTGGAGGTGGGCTGCCCTAGAGCCTTTTTAATCGAGGTCAGACTTTGAGTGGGCTGCACTAGAGCCTTTCTAATCATGGTCAGACTTTGAGTGGACTGCACTAGAGCCTTTTCGATCAAGGTTAGACTTGGAGGTGGGCTGCCCTAGAACCTTTCTGATCGAGGATGGACTTTGAGTAGGTGGCACTAGAGCCTTTCCGATCGAGGTCGGATTTCTTTGTAGAAGGTTCTGAACCACGGCGGCAAGAGTATCGATGCAGTTCAGAAGGGTCTGGAACTGCTATCGTCCCAAGGTGATGGTAGGCTGGGCTGCATCATTCTCCTTGAGAGGTTCTCCCGACCTTATTTGGGAGCAGCCTCTCCTGTTGGAGGTATTTTAAGCTCTTTCTTTCACCATCGTTTGTCTAGCGGTGGATCCCTTCTTTTGGAGAAGGAACACAAGGGTGAAGGTTCAATAGCCCTCCTTCTAGCACCATCTATTGTCGTTGAATCTCCCAGACCGGGTTCTCTCAACCGGGCTAACTGGAGTGCGCGTCTCCTGGTTCCTGCAAAATGATCCCATAGGCTGGTGATGTTTCGATGGGAGACACTCCGATGGCTAAGTCAGTGGGAGACTCAAAGCAATAAAATGGAGGAATCGAAAAGAGATACCTCATGGGAAAGGGAGAGCCCTCTCTCGCTTGGGGTCCCCCTTTTACCTTATATAGGCACGGAACATTACTGGAATCTTCTAGGGGCTAAGCTGGAAATGGCCGATTTGCCCATAGAGGAATCTTGGTAGTGGCTTGGTGGCACCGGGATGGAGTGGCATTGTGGGATCTGTAGAGTAGTGGTGCTGAGGTGTCAGGAATCTATTGTAACAAAATTCTGGTACCAGTTGGAAGGGATCTCTGGGGCCTTCGGGCCATCCTTGGAGCAGCTCGCTTTGGGCCGATATGGGCCTAGCTAAAGTGGGTCAGTCGGACCCTTGGTGGGTCGTCAGACCTCTGGTGGGTCAGTCAGACCTTTGTAGGTCGACCAGTAAAATGATAGACTCTGATCTGACCCAGCTGAAGGGTCATTGGCTTCGATTTGGTTCGAAGGAAGGCCGATTATGTATAACAATACCCTTCAGCAGAAAGTAACCATGAAACTCAATCCTTCGATCTTCCTTTATCCCGATTAAGTGAAGGGCATGGATAAATGTCAAACCCTAACACTTAATCATTTCAAATCTCAATTCGATAATGAAGACTCGACTAATAATATATTAGAAATCCCATTTAATCTCATCCTACTTTGATCAAAGACTTCTTGAGTCATCATTAGAAAAGATCACATGGGATAACAACTCCCCTTTACTAGGAGCGATCGATTCCTAGTTGACCAACTCATTATCTTCATACACAATCCACCATATCCAGAAATACCTCAACATAACTTAATTGTCATGAATGAGTATGCACCAAAACATGGATTCATGTGCACAAGATACTATGGTAGTCTTAAGTCTAAAGATCACATGCACAACTCCCACTAAGAGAACATTCCCTTGACAAGTAAGTTAGACTTCTATTTGATGTTCTTTTGTCGGATCAGTTCAGTGAACTCATACCATAATGAGCACCCTTATCCTTGTATTAGTGTCTCTACACAAGTGGCTATGAGATCAATCACGCTCTCCATCGAGCATACATAGGATAAGCTAGTCTTTCCGAACTTAGGTCTCACTATTATGATTTCTATTATAACCCTAATTCCATTGCCCTAATCTATGGGATTCATCATAATCTTTTAATAAGACATAGCAATATGAAGAAATAAAATAATAATGTCATACAAGAGTTGGAAGATTACAGAAATATCCTTATAAAGATTGGCTTTTAGGGCTCTTTTCTGTCAATCTCCCACTTGCGCTAAAGCTAATCGCCCTTGTATTTTACACCCATACAATCTAAGTGGCAATCAAACTGCTACTAAGGTACTGCTTTAGTGAATGGGTCTACTATATTGTTTTTTATATCAACTCGTTCAATGATAACATCTTGTCTTTCTATGATTTCTTGAATGAGGTGGAAACATCTTAGAAAGTGCTTGGACTTATGACGAGACCTTGGTTCCTTTGCTTCTGTAACAGCTCCAGGGTTATCACAATATAATGGCACTAGTTGTTGTGTTTCAAGAACCATGCCTAATTCCATGATGAATTTCTTCATCCAGATAGCTTCCTTCGTATCTTCACTTGCAGCTATGTTTCTGTCTTAGTGACTGAGTCAACTATAGTTGGCTACTTTGTACTGTTCCAACTCACTGCACCTCCATATAGGGTAAAGACATACCCTGATATGGATTTGCTATCATCTAGATCTGATTGAAAACTAGAATCTGTATATCCTGCTTGTTTCAACTCTGATCCTCCATATATAAGAAAAATATCTTTAGTCCTTCTCAGGTACTTAAGAATATTTTTTATAGCTTTCCAATGATCCTCTCCTGAATTTTCCTGGAACCTGCTTACTATGCCTAAGGCATAAGCAACATCATGCCTGGTACATAGCATGGCATACATAATTGATCCTACAGTCGAAACATAAAGAATCATAGCCAACCTCTCTCTTACTTCTGATGTCTTAGGAGGCATTTTCTTAGAGAGATGTGTGCCTTAACTCATAGGTAAGTAACTCCTCTTACTTCCATCCATGTTGAATCTCTTCAATACTAAGTCAATGGTGCGGACACAAGAGGCACTAGAATAAGACAGAAGCTTCTCAACCCTCTATGGATTTTCTAGTAGTGTTAATCTATTTAAGTCCAGTTTGTATTAAGGGCTTAGCCTATTTGAGTCCCCACTTTGGCCCCTGAGTCATGTTTTTGGCCTTTTCATAATTGAGTCCTGTATGTAGCATTTAATCCATACCATTAGGATTTTGGATCAGTCGATCAAGTCAGCTCATGTTGAGCTAATCATATTCTGAGTCTTGTAATCATGTCCAGTTGTATTGAGTTTGTATTGAGTCAAGCCCAGTCAAAGAAGACTCAAGAATGTGAAGGACACCACCCAGCATGCCACCTCAGCAGCCGCATGGAGTCCCAGTCACACCCTGGATTTTGCCACCTAGGATTACTTGGAGGATCATGAAGTCGGCCCATGCATGAAGAGTTGATGACCACATGCCAGTACACCCCTTCCACACCCCAAGCACACCAACTAAACATGCTAGCATGATAAGTAGGAAAGTCAAAATAGATAAACATGAATCTCATGATTCATGCAATCTTGCTTAGGAAAGAAGTGGTCCACCCCAAGCCAAGATAAGTAAGAAGTTGGCATCCCTTGGTCCATCCTTTGGCTGCCCACAACCTACCTTGTTTGGAGGGATTTTGTATGGCATGATGATACGGAATGCCAGCTCTGATACCAATAAGATGATACAGAAAGATGCGATACAGTGTAAGATGATTTAATTTTAGTCTAAAATATTTTAAAGAGCAATGATCATAGCAGTAAAGAAACTAAACATAACAAACTAAAAAGATTAAAGAAAGTAACTAACTACTTATCTGCAATCTGATCTGCAAGCTATAAAGAATAAGGATCCGATGGCTAGGAAACCATCTAAGATTAGGCTATTTCATGCTTCACTACCAAATCTAATAAGAAATGATTGGTTGCTTACCCCAATGGAGATTCTCTTTGATTCAGGATAGATCAGTTGCTTGGTCGCTCAGATTTCACAGCAGGATAAAGATCGAGACTCCAGATTTCAGATCTACCATCAGATCTCGGTTCGGAAGCAAAGGATCCATCCTCTAAAGTCCTTGAATACATGGGATCTATAGAGAAGGCAGTAAACAAAACTTTAAGAATGAAGTAAATCGGTTCAAAATGGAAAAAAGAAGGGTTGGTTGTGTAGAGCTTAAAGAAGATCAATAGCAGCTTGACAAATCCAGCAGATTCTCCACTCAAGGACCTCACCGCCTTGAGCTCTCAAGAACTTCCCTGTCTTGAGCTCTTAAGGACCTTCCTGCCCTTAGAGAAAATCACTAAAGCCTAACCCACTTTGTGGAAGAAAAATTGCAACATTTCATTTCATTGAATCAATAATTATACCATTACAAGGGGTATGGGATCCTATTTATAGGGTTCTTCACACATGAAGATATCATAGGACTCCTTTGAATTCAAATTACATTTAAATTTAAATACTTGTTGGCTTCTTGGCTTCTTCCTTGAATTTGAAATTTAAATCCTCTTTTTTCATGGCTTGGGCGACTTCATGAAAAAATGTGCGACGGAATGGAGATGGGGTGCTAATCTTCTTCTCATTTGGCACAAATCCTTCTCAATCTGATTTTTTAATCCTTCTTGATCGGCAACATGAGATAAGAGGCCTTTGATTGCTTGAAAATCCTTTCTTGAATTTGAATTAGGATGAAGATATCTCTCCATTTGAATTTGGGATGAACCTCCATTTATCTTGGACTCTTCCTCCTATTTAAATTTTGAATGAATCATGGGTGGGCGTCATCTGGAGTGGACATCAGAGAGAATGAGGGGGGGCACTAGATAAGAAGCAGAGTCCTTCTGCTTTACTTCTCTTAAATTAGCGCCTCCTTGAAATCTCAAATGTGCAATAAAAATAAATGGGATGGGGCACCTCTTGATAAGGATGACTTTGTCTTGATGTCCAAATGTCCGGATGTCCCAATGTCTGGATGTCCGGATGTCCCAATGTCTTGATGTCTGGATGTCTTGATGTCTGGATATCCGGATGTCTAGATGTCTGGATGTTCAGATATCCTGATGTCCGTGAAAAACTTGGACAACCCTTTTTTGACCTAGAATTGATCCACCAAGATAATGATGACTTGGGTCTTGGGTACTTATGACACCCCTTGACTTATTCAAGCACTAATTACATGACTCAAATTGGACAATTCACCAAACAAAGCAAATTAATGCTATTTACAAGACTCTCAAACCAATTGAAGGACTCAATGGACTTAATTGGTAACTCAACAACCCTAATTGACCAAATTATACTCAATTTGATCAAATTACAACTCAATTTGACCTAATTACAAACTCAAAACAACTGGGACTCGAGTGCTCTTTGTAAAGAACACATGGACTTACTTATTGATGATCCAAATTGAATTGGAAAAGGTTTGCTTCCTCTTCCTGGCTCTTGTATCCTCACCAATTCTCCCGGGATAGGAGGAACTCAACCCCATCGAGTATGGGTCAATTCGGCTCTGGTAAAGTTCTAGCAAGTCAGGATTCAACTTTTAGAGATCCTCTCTGGTGATCCAAGAATCCTCAGACTCAGTCTCCCTTGCCAACAAACTAGATATCTTTGGTAGTTCTTATTTTTAGTAATTTTGATCTTATCATCCATGATTTGCTCAATCTTTTCTCTCCTCTCTGGTAATTTGGCTGGTGGACATTCTGGGATAGGGTCACTCTCAAAGGTGGGATCAGGCTCAAATGGCTCACTAGGTATCACCGTTGGTTCCTTAAACTTGACTATATCAGATATATTGAAGGTCGGACTAATACCTAACTCAGATGGTAATTCTAGCATATAAGCATTAGTCCAATCTTCTTTATAATCCTATACGTCCAGCATTATGGGCGTGTAGTTTTTTCATGGTTCCGACTGAAAACCGTTCAGGTCATAACCTGATCATGACGATGTCGCCTTCATTAAACTCTTTAAATCTCTTATGTAAGTTAGCCTCATGCTCATATGATTCATTGCTCTTTTTAATTTTGTTACTGATTTCTTTATGTAATGCTTTGACATGCTGTGCAAATGACTCTGTGGACTCTGGGACTCAGACTGAAACTTGACAAAAACAAATTCAACTATGTAATCCTATTGAGAGGAAATTTATTGGACTCTTAAGGTCTAAACCTAACAGATGATTGATTCACTAGGTTTGACCCTGGTCTAGTATGCACATGAAAGTTACCATGGATCCCTAGCAAATGCCATAAGGTCTTCCAAAAGTAAGTAGCAAAAGGGATGGCTTTAAGGGCTCATGCAACCTGGTAATCTCTTCAAAATGAAACCTAATGGCTCTAGAAGCATGATAAGGGAAGGGTAGGAAATAAGAATCGGAGTCTTGGGTAACTTAGGGGAAGCATGAAACAAATCTTGGTTACTCAGGATGACCTTAAGATTTGAATATTGATCTATTGGTGTAAGATCTATGGCAGGCGGGATGCTTCTAGGTGGTGAAAGGTCATCTGGAAGGTCTTCAGGAAGTTCATCTTGAATAATGTTGACCTCCTGGGGTTGTTCCTCAAGGACTTGAAGGAGGTCTTGTGTCGAGGTTAAAGGATTGGGTTCTTCCTGAGGGCATTGAGTTACAGGAACCAAGTCCTCACTAATTTCTTTTTGTTCTGATGTTTCAGGACTAGGCTCACAATCTTTTCTTTTCCAAGGGTTTCCTCAGGTAAGGTACTAGAGTTGTCCTCCTCGAAGTCTTCTCTTTCGTATTCATCCATCAGGTTTTCTCCAGCTTCATATATTTCTGCTACAGTTTCAGCTTGAGTAACCTTCTGGTCTCTGAGTTTGCAATAGATATTTCCTCTTCAGGGTCATTCTTAGGAACAAACGGGGTCACAGGAGTGGGTCAGCTCGAATGAGGGTCTAGTCAGCTCTGATGAAAATTGGGTTGACTCTGTTGTAGAATGGGTCAACTCGGGTGGCTAGGCTAGATCCTGATTTTTGATAAGGGGCACTAATCCAAATAGGTTATGGCCAATGAATTTTGGGTCCAGCGAAGTCGGTTTAGGTGAACCAGGGTTAGTCCGGACCCTACGGGTTCTTTCTAGGTTGTCGAGTTGCTTATCTAGTCGGTCACACCTATTATCCATCAGGGCACATTGTTCATTGAGGGTCATTAGTAAAATTTCTATAGTGGACTCCATGATCAGACTGGGTTGGGTTTGGCCTGCTCTAGTGGTCATGCAATGCAAACATTACAAAACAACCTAAGTCTGAGCTCCTAGACCTAAGGGCCAATATAGTACTTAGTCAACGTAATAACCAAGAATATAGTAACTCCTCAATTGGCCAGGTAAGAGGTGGGGTGGTGGGAGGCTTCCCTCACTTTCGTGAGGTCCTAATTAAGAACCACCAGTCCACTAAGGCGTTTGCCTCTGGACCTCTAGCCTTAGCACCAATTCTCAGAAGCACACACAGAAGTGACTACTACAATGGGTTAACACGTATATAAAATCCGACCTGTTACTGTCTCTAGCTTTAAGTGCTACTCAATTTTATTAAGGCTTAGGACTATGCAAATGGGGTTGGTTGTTTTTGGCTAAGGAAGGGTCTCAATCCTCCTTTATGTTATTTGCTTGCCCTAGTGTTTTCAAGTAAAATGAATGCACAATCAACACTAGCAATTCAAAATTTAAACTTTAAATTTCAAATTTTAAGTTTAGATTTCAGGTTTGGATTTTAAATTTTAAATTTTAAATTGCAGAAATTAAACTTTTATGGAATTTAAACTATATGCTGAAATTCTAAAATAAAAATATTCTCAGGCAATAATCAGGCTTGCAAGAATTCTACAAATTGAATTAAATCCTAAGAAATATCAAAAATAAAACCAAAATGTAACAAATCCAACGAAATAAAAGTTAGAATTTTATAATCTTCTTACATGCAAAAATAATTAAAAAACAGACCATGTACTGGAATGGACGGGATGCAAAAATGAACCCTAAAGATGCTTTCTCTTTGTTTTCTCAGGGGGTCAATTCACAGTGGCACCCCTAATGCTCATAGGAAATCTTCTTTGGATAAGATGTGAGGGTTTTGCAGCCCTACTTTTTCTCTATGATCAATGGCCATGGTGAAGCACTTGATCCGAGTACTTAAAGAAATTCAACACAGCATGAAACCCTAATCTAACCTAATGCTCTGATACCAATAAGATGATGCAGAATGCCAGCTCTGATATCAATAAAATGATACAGAATGATGCGATACGGTTAAGATGATTTAATTTTAGTCTAAAATATTTTAAAGAGCAATGATCATAGCAGTAAAGCAACTAAACATAACAGACTAAAGAGATTAAAGAAAGTAACTAACTACTTACCTACAATCTGATCCACAAGCTATAAAGAATAAGGATCCGATGGCTAGGAAACCATCTAAGATTAGGCTATTCCATGCTTCAACTACCAAATCTAATAAGAAGGATTGGTTTCTTACCCCAATGGAGATTCTCTTTGACTCGAGATAGATCGGCTGCTTGGTCGCTCAGATTTCATAGCAGGATAAAGATCGGGACTCCAGATTTCAAATCTACCATTAGATCTCGATTTGGAAGCAAAGGTCCATCCTCTAAAGTCCTTGAATACCTGGGATCTAAAGAGAAGGCAGCAAACAAAACTTTAAGAATGAAGTAATCGGTTCAAAATGGAAAAAAGGAAGGTTTGGTTGCGTAGAGCTTGAAGAAGATCAGTACAGCTTGATGAATCCGGCAGAACCTCCACTCAAGGACCTCACGCCTTGAGCTCTCAAGGACCTCTCCCACCTTGAGCTCTTAAGGACCTTCCTGTCCTTAGAGAAAATCACTAAAGCCTAACCCAGCTTGTGTAGAAGAAAAATTGCAGCATTTCATTCATGAATCAATAATTATACCATTACAAGGGATATGGGGTCCTATTTATAAGGTTCTTCACACATAAAGATATCATAGGACTCCTTTGAATTCAAATTATATTTAAATTTAAAATAGTCCTTGGCTTCTTGGCTTCCTTCCTTGAATTTAAAATTTAAATCCTTTTTTTTCATGGCTTGGGTGACTTCAAGAAAAATGTGCGACGGAATGGAGATGGGGCGCTAATCTTCTTCTCATTTGGTGCAAATCCTTCTCAATCTGATTTTTTAATCCTTCTTGATTGGCAACATGAGATAAGAAGGCCTTTGAATGCTTGAAAATGCTTTCTTGAATTTTGAATTAGGATGAAGATATCTCTCCCTTTGAATTTGGGATGAACCTCCATTTATCTTGACTCTTCCTCCCATTAAAATTTGAATGAATCATGGGTGGGCATCATCTGAGTGGGCATCAAGAGAGAATGAGGGGGGGCACCAGATAAGAAGCAAAGTCCTTTTGCTTTACTCCTCTTAAATTAGCACCTCCTTGAAATCTCAAATGGGTGATGAAAATAATGGGATGGGGCGCCTCTTGATAAGGATGACTTTTCTTGATGTCCAAATGTCCGATGTCCCAATGTCTGGATGTCCGGATGTCCGGATGTCTCAATATCTTGATGTATGGATGTCTTGATGTTTGGATGTCCGAATGTCTGGATGTCTGGATGTCTGGATGTCTCGTGAAAAATTTGGACAACCCTTTTTGACCTAGAATTGATCCACCAAGGTAATGATGACTTGGGTCTTGGATACTTGTGACACCCCTTGACTTATTCAAGCACTAATTATATGACTCAAACTGGACATTCACCAAACAAAGCAAATTAATGCTATTTACAAGACTCTTAACCAATTGATGGACTCAATGGACTCAATTGGTAACTCAACAACCCTAATTGACCAAATTATACTCAATTTGATCAAATTACAAGTCAATTTGACCTAATACAACTCAAAACAACTGGGACTCGAGTGCTCTTTGTAAAGACACATGGACTTACTCATTGGTGATCCAAATTTAATTGGAAAAGGTTTGCTTTCTCTTCCTGGCTCTTATGTCTTCACCATATAGAGTGCTTTCTCTTCCATGTATTCAGCCCTACACTGTAGAAGAAAGTGGGCACCACTTATTTTCCTTGTTTTCTTTTACTTGGGCCCTAAGTCTCATGACTCTATTTAAGGGACCCCTTGTATGAAAATTTGATATTTTTGATGAATATAATTGAGTTTTCCAACTTTGCTGTGTGCTTGCTGTGTGCTAAGGGGAATTTGTGTGAACCCCCTTCTTCTTCCTTGTCTCCCGCGCCCTACCCTCTAGTTGCCATCAAAACCCTAGAAGCCATCTCTCCAAGCCTGGCCGCCCCAGATGATTGATTCACTAGGTTTGACCCTGGTCTAGTATGCACATGAAAAGTTACCATGGATCCCTAGCAAATGCCATAAGGTCTTCCAAAAGTAAGTAGCAAAAGGGATGGGCTTTAAGGGCTCATGCAACCTGGTAATCTCTTCAAAATGAAACCTAATGGCTCTAGAAGCATGATAAGGGAAGGGTAGGAAATAAGAATCGGAGTCTTGGGGTAACTTAGGGGAAGCATGAAACAAATCTTGGTTACTCAGGATGACCTTAAGATTTGAATATTGATCTATTGGTGTAAGATCTATGGCAGGCGGGATGCTTCTAGGTGGTGAAAGGTCATCTGGAAGGTCTTCAGGAAGTTCATCTTGAATAATGTTGACCTCCTGGGGTTGTTCCTCAAGGACTTGAAGGAGGTCTTGTGTCGAGGTTAAAGGATTGGGTTCTTCCTGAGGGCATTGAGTTACAGGAACCAAGTCCTCACTATTTTCTTTTTGTTCTGATGTTTCAGGACTAGGCTCAACAATCTTTTCTTTTCCAAGGGTTTCCTCAGGTAAGGTACTAGAGTTGTCCTCCTCGAAGTCTTCTCTTTCGTATTCATCCATCAGGTTTTCTCCAGCTTCATATATTTCTGCTACAGTTTCAGCTTGAGTAACCTTCTGGTCTCTGAGTTTGCAATAGATATTTCCTCTTCAGGGTCATTCTTAGGAACAAACGGGGTCACAGGAGTGGGTCAGCTCGAATGAGGGTCTAGTCAGCTCTGATGAAATTGGGTTGACTCTGTTGTAGAATGGGTCAACTCGGGTGGACTAGGCTAGATCCTGATTTTTGATAAGGGGCACTAATCCAAATAGGTTATGGCCAATGAATTTTGGGTCCAGCGAAGTCGGTTTAGGTGAACCAGGGTTAGTCCGGACCCTACGGGTTCTTTCTAGGTTGTCGAGTTGCTTATCTAGTCGGTCACACCTATTATCCATCAGGGCACATGTTCATTGAGGGTCATTAGTAAAATTTCTATAGTGGACTCCATGATCAGACTGGGGTGGGTTTGGCCTGCTCTAGTGGTCATGCAATGCAAACATTACAAAACAACCTAAGTCTGGGCTCCTAGACCTAAGGGCCAATATAGTACTTAGTCAACGTAATAACCAAGAATATAGTAACTCCTCAATGGCCAGGTAAGAGGTGGGGTGGTGGGAGGCTTCCCTCACTTCGTGAGGTCCTAATTAAAGAACCACCAGTCCACTTAAGGCGTTTGCCTCTGGACCTCTAGCCTTAGCACCAATTCTCAGAAGCACACACAGAAGTGACTACTACAATGGGTTAACACGTATATAAATCCGACCTGTTACTGTCTCTAGCTTTAAGTGCTACTCAATTTTAATTAAGGCTTAGGACTATGCAAATGGGGTTGGTTGTTTTTGGCTAAGGAAAGGTTCTCAATCCTTCCTTTATGTTATATTGCTTGCCCGTAAGTGTTTTCAAGTAAAATGAATGCACAATCAACACTAGCAATTCAAAATTTAAACTTTAAATTTCAAATTTTAAGTTTAGATTTCAGGTTTGGATTTTAAATTTTAAATTTTAAATGGCAGAAATTAAACTTTTATGGAATTTAAACTATATGCTGAAATTCTAAAATAAAAATATTCTCAGGCAATAATCAGGCTTGCAAGAATTCTACAAATTGAATTAAATCCTAAGAAAATATCAAAAATAAAACCAAATGTAACAAATCCAACGAAATAAAAGTTAGAATTTTATAATCTTCTTACATGCAAAAATAATTAAATAACAGACCATGTACTGGAATGGACGGGATGCAAAAAATGAACCCTAAAGATGCATTTCTCTTTGTTTTCTTCTTCAGGGGTCAATTCACAGTGGCACCCCTAAATGCCATAGGAAATCTTCTTTGGATAAGATGTGAGGGTTTTGCAGCCCTACTTTTTCCTATGATCAAATGGCCATGGTGAAGCACTTGATCCGAGTACTTAAGAGAATTCAACAAGCATGAAACCCTAATCTAACCTAATGCTCTGATACCAATAAGATGATGCAGAATGCCAGCTCTGATATCAATAAATGATACAGAATGATGCGATACGGTGTAAGATGATTAATTTTAGTCTAAAATATTTTTAAGAGCAATGATCATAGCAGTAAAGCAACTAAACATAACAGACTAAAGAGATTAAAGAAAGTAATAACTAACTACTTACCTACATCTGATCCACAAGCTATAAGAATAAGGATCCGATGGCTAGGAAACCATCTAAGATTAGGCTATTCCATGCTTCAACTACCAAATCTAATAAGAAAGGATTGGTTTCTTACCCCAATGGAGATTCTCTTTGACTCGAGATAGATCGGCTGCTTGGTCGCTCAAAGTCCTTGAATACCTGGGATCTAAAGAGAAGGCAGCAAACAAAACTTTAAGAATGAAGTAAATCGGTTCAAAATGGAAAAAAGGAAGGGTTGGTTGTGTAGAGCTTGAAGAAGATCAGTAGCAGCTTGATGAATCCGGCAGAACCTCCACTCAAGGACCTCACCGCCTTGAGCTCTCAAGGACCTCCCCACCTTGAGCTCTTAAGGACCTTCCTGTCCTTAGAGAAAATCACTAAAGCCTAACCCAGCTTTGTAGAAGAAAAATTGCAGCATTTCATTTCATGAATCAATAATTATACCATTACAAGGGATATGGGGTCCTATTTATAAGGTTCTTCACACATAAAGATATCATAGGACTCCTTTGAATTCAAATTATATTTAAATTTAAATAGTCCTTGGCTTCTTGGCTTCTTCCTTGAATTTAAATTTAAATCCTTTTTTTTCATGGCTTGGGTGACTTCAAGAAAAAATGTGCGACGGAATGGAGATGGGGCGCTAATCTTCTTCTCATTTGGTGCAAATCCTTCTCAATCTGATTTTTTAATCCTTCTTGATTGGCAACATGAGATAAGAAGGCCTTTGAATGCTTGAAAATGCTTTCTTGAATTTTGAATTAGGATGAAGATATCTCTCCCTTTGAATTTGGGATGAACCTCCATTTATCTTGGACTCTTCCTCCCATTAAAATTTGAATGAATCATGGGTGGGCATCATCTGGAGTGGGCATCAAGAGAGAATGAGGGGGGGCACCAGATAAGAAGCAAAGTCCTTTTGCTTTACTCCTCTTAAATTAGCACCTCCTTGAAATCTCAAATGGGTGATGAAAATAAATGGGATGGGGCGCCTCTTGATAAGGATGACTTTTCTTGATGTCCAAATGTCCAGATGTCCCAATGTCTGGATGTCCGGATGTCCGGATGTCTCAATATCTTGATGTATGGATGTCTTGATGTTTGGATGTCCGAATGTCTGGATGTCTGGATGTCTGGATGTCTAGTGAAAAATTTGGACAACCCTTTTTTGACCTAGAATTGATCCACCAAGGTAATGATGACTTGGGTCTTGGGTACTTGTGACACCCTTGACTTATTCAAGCACTAATTATATGACTCAAACTGGACAATTCACCAAACAAAGCAAATTAATGCTATTTACAAGACTCTTAAACCAATTGATGGACTCAATGGACTCAATTGGTAACTCAACAACCCTAATTGACCAAATTATACTCAATTTGATCAAATTACAAGTCAATTTGACCTAATTACAAACTCAAAACAACTGGGACTCGAGTGCTCTTTGTAAAGAACACATGGACTTACTCATTGGTGATCCAAATTTAATTGGAAAAGGTTTGCTTTCTCTTCCTGGCTCTTATGTCTTCACCATATGAGAGTGCTTTCTTCCATGTATTCAGCCCTACACTGTAGGAAGAAAGTGGGCACCACTTATTTTCCTTGTTTTCTTTTACTTGGGCCCTAAGTCTCATGACTCTATTTAAGGGACCCCTTGTATGAAAATTTGATAATTTTTGATGAATATAATTGAGTTTTCCAACTTTTGCTGTGTGCTTGCTGTGTGCTAAGGGGAATTTGTGTGAACCCCTTCTTCTTCCTTGTCTCCCGCGCCCTACCTCTAGTTGCCATCAAAACCCTAGAAGCCATCTCTCCAAGCCTTGGCCGCCCAACACAAAAACTCTTCCATCCTTGCTGTTTTAAATTTATTTATTCATCCTTGCATTGTTTTCTAATCCTGACAGGCAATTTATAGGTCCCTCGACATCCATGAATCCATTGATTCCAGCCGGGCCGCTATCGGATCACCGGGTTGAAAGTCATGAATCCACGGGGTCTTCGGCTTGATTATCCAGGCCGCATCCAGGAGCGAAGAAAGACCTCTGCAAGAATTCATCTGCTAGATCCTATCAGGTACACCCCCTCTACTTGACAATAGTATTATTGAAGGGGAACTAGCCCAACCGGGGCGGGGCTTCTCAACCTCGAAGATCCTCTTTTCTATTACTTTTCGGGTCTTTTTGCATGCTGTTGCTTCTTATTTTTGCACAAAACTCTACTTAAATTCTTGGCCTTATTTTTGGGATTTAGATATATAACTCAACATACAAAAATACAAAAATATTTTGTATGCATATTTAGTCCCGCATCATTTGGTATCAAAGCATGTTTGGGCTTAATTTCTCTTTGAATATTCGAATCAGGTCCTTCACCATGGTTGTCCGGTCATAGAAGATAAGTAGGGCTACAAGACCCTCTCTTCCCAATCTATGGGATCTCCTTTGGCGTGTAGGGGTGCCGCTGTGATTGACCCCTGAAGAAGAAAACAAAGAGCTTCATTTGGATAATTTTGCATCTCGGCCATCTCAGTACATAGCCTGCATTTTTAATTATTTCTGCCAATAAAAAACTTAGAAAATTTTGATTTTTACTTTGCTGGTTCCTTATAATTGAAATTGATTTTTAAATTTTTTTCAGGAATTATTTCAGTCTGTGGATTTTCTGCTAGCCAGAATACTGCTTGAGAATAGTTCTGCTCTATATTTTAGCAAAGCTAATTTCAGCAAGTTTAGGGTTCTTTTAGTATAATTTTTTCATATCTTAAATTTTTGGCATGTTTCCTACATATTAGGCAATTATCTACAAATTATATTTCTATTAAAAAAAATATCAAAAAAAAAAAAAATTACATATACTCATAAAATACCAAAAATCCTTGAAACCCTAATTTGCATTTTCATCTGCATGCCATCAGAGCATAAACTACTTCAAGGGCAATTTTACTATGTCAGATAGGGGGATGATTTAATGACCTCTCCTTATCCCAAAACCATAATCCTTGCATCTGAACCCAACCCTAATTAACATCGAGTAGACCTAATTTGCCCAAGAGGGCCAGGGACATCAACAGGTCGGGATCAACCATTGTGGGAAGACTAGTGCACGCAATTCATCTCCTATTACTGGATGCTGGTGTCTAGGCTAGAGGTACAGTGTCAAACGACCTAAGCGGATCGGTGGTTCCTTAATTAGGTCCCTATGAGAGCAGGGGTCCTCCCACCATCTCACTCTTACCTAGCCAGTTGAAGGACTAGGAGTTGCATTGTGTGTAAGTTGAGTCAACCCATTCTATTTGGGCTTTAGGTCTAGGCAGCCATAGTCGAGTTATTATTGAGTCTTGCATGTGCACTAGATCAGGAGTCCCATTTCATCTACCATCTCCACCTTTGGCTAAACCCATGGATAATCTTGAAGCCTAGATTAGAAGTCCGTATGGCCCATACTAAACGTAGATCATCTAGGCCCAATTCCTTTGATCCAAGAGCCTATTATCATGATCTTGCCCTGAGTCTAACCCTAGGTGTCCATATCCATACTTGGTTGATTCAGAAAAAAGACCCATTAGGAACACCCAACCATATGCACCCACTTTTGATGGAAGCCAAGAGTTGTATATTGATTGGGAGGAGAGAATGGATCAGTATTTTGAGTACACTAGGATGTCAAAGTTGGAAAAATTTAGATTGGCCATACATAGGTTAACTCGATATGCTAAGTTGCATTGGGCAGTCATTAAAAATGAATGTTATCAAAGAGGAGATGAAACTCATACCTGGAAAGCCATGAGAAGTAAATTGAGAGAGAAGTACCTAGGTAGATCTTATGAGTACCAACTTTTAGACCAATGGTACAAATTGAAATAAGAGAACATGACTGTGTCTGAGTACATTGACTAATTTAATTGATGGGGACATCGACCTACACGAATCCCAAAGCAACATGGATTTCAGACTAGCAAATAAATTTAAATTTGAAGATTAGTTATTTAGGATTTATCTTTATCAATTGTTTGAAATTTGAGTTAGGATTTGGTCGGTTAGGATTGAGATATGGATTGGCCTTATCCTATCTTGTATTTGAATTTGAATCATCCCTATCTTTATCTTGTATTCAATTCAAATGAGAGATGGACAGGTCTATAAATACCACCCTCAATCCTTTGTAAAAAAATAGTTTGGTGAATAAATATGAGTTTTTACAAGAGCGATTCTTCGTCTTGCCTTCACCTTCGAGCATTGAGGGGTGTGAGGCCCTAGTTATGCCCTTTACCTTTGATTCCATTTTCTTTATCCCCTCATGTCCTTTGACATTCATCCTAATGCCTCCAAGTATCGAGGTGGGTGAAATGCCCTAGAGGTGAGAGGTCTTGTCGTTATTGTGAGTCCAAAGTCCATGAGTTCCAAACCTTAAGTCTTCCATCCCCATTATTTCCTTCACCACTTCCTTACAAAAAAAAACCCAAAAAAAATATAATACTCTAATTTTGGTGACTTCTAGGCTCGCCAACGATCCCACCCCCTGTCCCACATCAATTTTTGGTATCAGAGCTAAAAAATTAGGGTACCTTTGTATCACCCCAGATTCCCTTTTACCAGCCATCCCTTCACTTCCCAGATCCTAGATTAAAAAAAAAAAATTCAAGTTGCCAATAATTTAATTTTTTTCTTTTCGTGCTTCCTCCCAAACTCCACCGACGCTCCTACTACCACCATCCAATCACAGATCCCTCCATCCACCGAGCTGCCCACAAACCCATGAAGCCTCCTGCCATCTGTTCCGCCACCACGATCAACAAGACTATCGATCGCCGTTCCCTCCACGGTGTAGAACCCTCCTTTCCCCTCCACTTGACATCAATCCAGCTAACCTTCAGCTATTCTCCGCCACCCTCACCAACTTACAAAAAACCCCTCATCCCCTTCCATTGCCCACAGCCACCACAACACCGCTTCCAGCCCTCACCCCCCTATTTTCCTAATGCCAATGATGCTGACTGGAACTCCATCCTCCACCGACTGTCGCTTTTTCCTTCTCAAATCCGAGGAGAACTTCATCACTGTCGGCCGTCCCAAGCATCCCCTTCGCCATGCCACTCCTCCGACGACCCCATTTCTCGAGTCTCACCAAACCTTCTTCACTCAGATCGTCGGATTCTTCATCAATAATGACTGGATCCTCCTCACCGATGGTGGACTGATCTCCTGGTACGACGTTGACACACTCTAGGAGACCACTGAGGCATACCTTATGGGTCTCTTCGAGGATACCAACCTCTGCCCCAATTCCACTGAAGAACCCTGAACCCACAGCCATCGACCATGGCCATCCTCTCCGCCCCATGCTCACCATCGTCTTCCTCACCGAAGGAGTTACCGTGGTCGAGCTCCTCAGATCGACACCTCCATAGCCATCGTCCATCAGCCTCCATCCCTAATCTCGTCACCACGGTATCGCTCGAAGCTGGTCGCACGAATCTGCCCTATGCCTCACCTCTGCCACCGAACGCCGTCCCCTCCCATGGCTGCACCTCCCTCTCATCGAGTCACCATCATCTTCACCGTTGCACTGCCTGAGACCGAGCGATGCCATCTCCATCCCGTGCCGCCTTCTTCCTCCCTGCTGCTATCGCCAGATCCACCATCGTGCCACCGCCAATCACCGGGATAGGGCCGTGCCACCATGTCCTCGTGCCACCACCACCAATCTAACTCTGTCGCTGGAGAAGAGCCCACCAGATTTCCCTCCCATATCTACAATGATCTGTAGAGAAGAAAGAGAAGCCCGCATGATCATGAAAGCAATGTCGGTTCTTCCATTATCGACTTCAGGTTCTGCATGCTTCTCAAAGCTGCATGGATCTCAAAGCAGTAGGGATCTCAGAACTGCATGACTTTCAAAGATGCATAGATTTCAAAGTAGAGCTAAGAAAATAAAAAAAAAGTCTCATGACTAGCTGGATCTAAGCCTGACTCGACGAAGTCGAGTTCTCCCCACCTCAAAAGAATGATGGGGACATCGACCTGCACAAATCTTGAAGTAGCATGGATTTTGAAGCAGCAAATAAATTTAAATTTGAAGATTAGTTATTTAGGATTTATCTTTATCAATTGTTTGAAATTTGAGTTAGAATTTGGTTGGTTATGATTGAGATATGGATAGGCCTTATCCTATCTTATATTTGAATTTGATTTATCCCTATCTTTATCTTGTATTCAAATTCAAATGAGCGTTGGATAGGTCTACAAATACCACCCCCGGTCCTTTATAAAAAAATTGTTTGATGAATAAATATGAGTTTTTAGAAGAGTGATTCTTTGTCTTGCCTTCGCCTTCGGGCATTGAGGGGCGTGAGGCCCTAGTTGTCCCCTTTCCTTTTGATTCCATTTTCTATATCCCCTCATGTCCTTTGAGATTCATCTTAACGCCTCCAAGTATCGAGGTGGATGGAATGCCCTAGAGGTGAGAGGTCTCTTCATTAGTGTGAGTCCAAAGTCCATGAGTTCCAAACCTTATGTCTTCCATCCCCATTATTTCCTTCACCACTTCCTTACAAAAAAAAATCCAAAAAAAATATAATACCCTATTTTTGGTGACTTCTAGGCTCGCCAATGATCCTACCCCATGTCCCACATCATTAACGAGTTTAGTAGGAGATGTAACACAGTCAAACCTAAGTCTAAGATCATGGCTAGATTTCGAGATGGCATGCATAGGGATATCTAGTGGGAGCTATTTCATTAGCAAATTCAGGACCTAAAGGAAGCCTATCACCTAGCTAGGGAATTCGAGTTATATCAGAGGGAACTCATGATCAGTCAATCTAAGACCAACAAGGTTAATTCTCTTGAACCTAAGTCCAAACCTAGCCAACTTCCTTTAGACCAGCCTACTACTCCTATCCTAATAGTTTGCAAGGAAAAGACCCCAGAACCCATTAATGATCCTAAGGTAGAAGTGTATGAGGCTGATCCTAGTTTAATAGACAAATACGAAGGAGAAGACTTTGAAGAGGATGAACCCCTTGAAAATTTAGAGAAAGAAACTCCTGAGCCACTGAGAAATCTAAAGAGGCCACCTATGAGTTAAGTCTAGTAGAGGAACCTGTAGTGGAAGAACAATTAGAGGAGGAGAACAAATTGATGCAGGACGAAAAATCGATGTAACATGGTTATTTGGAAAATAGGGAAACAACTAAACAAACTAGGACCGTGGGAGGGCTAAGAAGCCTCCCGGGACTAGAGCATACTAACACTAAAATCCTAAGACAGCTGATCTGATGGGGAACTAATATGCATGCAATTTTTTTTGTATGTTTTACATGTTGAGTTAGGTGATTAATTCCCAAATTTTAGATCAAAATTATTTGTAGGGAATTTTGTATGAATTTTTGAAGATCAGCATGCAGATTAGGACCTAGAAAAGTAGCAAAGAAGGACCGCCGGGGCTGAGAAGCCTCGGTTAGGGCAAGTTCTCCTACAATAAAACTACTGGAGGTAGAGGGGTGTACCTGACAATGTCTGTGAAGATCGCAGCAAAGGGGTCTCTCGTTTCTCGATGGATGCGGCCTGGAAAATCGAGCCAAAGACCCACGGATACCCGGCTTTCTGCTCGGTGATCCGATTGAGGCTTGGCTGGAGTCGTTGGATTCGTAGGAACTCAGGGACCTGCAAACGACCTGTCAGGGGTTAGAAAGCTCACAAAGGAACAAGAAAACAAAGTAAAAACAGCAAGGGAAGGCTTCTTTTGGAGTGGGCATCCAGGGATCTGGAGGGTTTGTTGGCAGCAGGAAGATGATTGCAAACACCGGGAAGAAGAACTCTCACAAACCCCTTTATGCACACAGCAGGGTATCACACCACTCAATAGAAGAACTCAAGGTTTTCATTCATCAAAAATTCTCCTTCATACAAGAGGCTAGGGTCCCTTAAATAGACCCTTAACCTTGGGCTCCAAGTAAGGGTACATAAGTCTTTACATAAGAATCCTTTTCCCTCTCAAACCCTAGCTAGAAAATAAGGAAATATTGGTAGAAAAATCCCTAAAAATTTTCTTGACTTGGTCAAGACTCCAAGGACGCCTAGGGGGGCGTGTTGGGCTTCAAGGAGCAGCAAAAGGCCGGCCCAAAGGTGCTCGGGTGCATGGGTTTGGGCCTCTGGAAGCTGGGGTGGCCTGGTAGCCAGGTAGCAAGAATATTCCCTGGTATCTTGCTTCTTAGGGGCTTGGGCTTGGCACCTGGGCTTGGTTTCTTTGGGCTAGGATGCAGATGGACCTTTGGAATCATGGATGCCCTTATCTATGAATATACTTTGGCATCTGGAAGGGAATCTGGGCATCTGGAGGTCATCTGCAAGAAATCAGGGTTTTCTGAATTTTCCTCCTGGGGTCTTCAAATCTTCAAGCTAGGTTGGACTTGGGCTATACTTCCATGTCTTCAATCTAGTTGGACTTGGTCTTCACTTGTATGATATAGTCTTGAGTCTTCAGTATGCTTGGACAGGACTCAAAAAAATAAAATTAGCTCAACATGAGCTGACTAGCATTGGACTGAACTAGCTCAACATGAGCTGACAAGTACAGAACTGAAATAACAACTCAAAATACTCAAATAACAACTAAAATAGACTCAGATGAGATAAGCCCTTATTACAGATGGACTCATAAATTATTGATCAATTCATAGAGGATTGAAAAGCCTCTATCTTATTCTGGTGCCTCCGGTGTCCCCACCAATTCTCCCGGGGTGGGAGGAACTCGACCCTGTCGAGTGAAGGTCAGACTGGCTCACATATCTCTCGAGAAGGTCTGGGTTGAGGTGTTGCAAGTCCTCTCGAGAAATCCACGAATCGTCCGACTCTGGCTGGCCTTGCCATCGGACCAGGAAGCGTTGATAGTCATGGCCCTGGGTCGTGATGGCTTGATTGTCCAGGATACGCTCAATCCGTTCTCCTCTCTCAGGCCAAATTTGTTTGTGGACACTCTAGGTTAGGGTCACTCACAATGAAAAGGAATAGGTCCAAAGGCCTCACTAGGTAGCACTGTCGGTTCCCTATACTCAACCAGGTCTGTAATATTGAAGGTAGAACTAATGCCCAAATCCGAAGGCAAGTCTAACACCTAGGCATTTGATCCAACCTTCTCTATCACTTTGAAAGGTCCGGCTCTGCGAGCATGAAGCTTCTTTTAGGCCTAAGCCTAACCAAGATAAAATCCACTACATCAAATTTTTTGATCCATCTTCGGGAATTAGCCAGTTGTTTTAACATTAGTGCGGGTGGTGAACATGCTAGGCACATGCAGACTCCTAACAAGATGATGCAAAGGACTCAAACCTACACCTAGCAGACTCGACTAAAGAGGTTTATTAGGTCTTAACTACCACTTGGGCATGGGGGCATGAGTCGTGGTTGATGGATGACATGCAGAAGAAAATTTGCTAGTAACTCCTAATAAGTGCCAGAGGGTCTGCCAAAAGTAGGTAGCAAATGGGATGGGCTCTATGGATCCTTGCAACCTAGTAACCTCAACAAAATGTAACATAATAGTTCTAGACACATGAGAAAACTCAGGAAAGGGTAGAAAATAGGAAGTGGGTTCAGAATTACTCTGGTAGGGTGGAGAAAAAGGTTCTGGGTTAGTTGGATAAAGTAGAATCAAAGAAGGCATGTCAGGGACTAATCCTAGACTAATGAGGTTAACCTTATGGGGTTGCGATATATCTACGGGATTTGTATAATGGAAGGATGGGTTATTAATCTCAGGAAAGAGGTCCTTAATGGGAACTATAGGAGGAGACTCATCCTGAGGGTACTGATTCAAAGAGATCAGGTCCTTAATAAATTCTTCTGGTTCTTGTATTTTAGGACTAGACTCTATAATTTGGCTCTCCTCTATGGTTTCCTCAGGTAAGGCTCTAGTAGCAGTACCTAGGTTCTCTTCCTCTATTTGTTCTTCCATTATAGCTTTAGGTTGGATATGGTCAAGGTCAACTAGCTCTGGGTTGGTTTCTACCTGGGTATCTACTGGGTCAGCTAATTCTAGGTCTACTAAAGGTGTCTCCTCTTCTCCCTCATACTCATCCACTAGGCTCACATCAGCTTCATACACTTCCACGTTAATGTAAGCCTTGTGAATCTCAGGAATGGTTGGAGAAGGTCGGCTAGCAGGAAATTGGTTAGGTTCTGGTCTCTGATTATGGGTACTACTCCTAGTAGGTTCAGGTTGTATAAGAGGTAGTGGCTCACTATTGGGTTCATATTTAGGGATACTAATCCTATGGGGTTCAAGTTGACTAGGGGAAGCATGACTAATACTAGGCTGATACTTAGGGGTTATGGGTTCTCTAGGCTCATAGGACAAGGGTGCAGATCTATGGGTCATGGGATTATAGGATCTGGGGTCATATGATTTTGGGTCAGCTCTATGATCAGGTTCTAAGGATGGATCAAGGTATGGGGTCCTCCTAAGGTTGGGCTCTCTATATGGGTCAGGATATTGGGTCCTCCTAGGATTGGACTCCCTATATGGGTTAGAATACTGGGTTCTCCTAGGGTTGGACTCCCTATATAGGTCAGAATATTGGGTCCTCCTAGGGTTGGACTCCCTATATGGGTCAGAATATTGGGTGTTGGGTCTACTAGGCTCATAGGGTGTGGGTGCATAGGATCTATGATCATGGGATCTAGAGTCATAGGATCTAGGTTCATAGGTTATGGATTCATAGGTTCTAGGTTCATAGGATTTTGAGTCATAAGATCTATAGGTTGTAGGTATACTAGGCTTGTAGGGAGAGGGTAAATAGGATCTATCTTCCTGGTCTATAAAATCCTGATTGAGTCTTCTAGGACTAACCTTAGGGATTGGGTCATGACGATGGGCTCTCCTAGGTTCAGCCTCAAGGTATGGATCAGGGTTTGGGGTCCTCCTAGGTTGAGGATTGTAGTACGGGTCAGAATAAGGGGATCTCCTAGGTTCGACCTCATGGTATAGATCAGGGTTTGGGGTTCTCCTAGGTTGAGGGGACTCAGGATCTGGCTCAGATTGTGACCCATGGGTTCTTGCTATGGTCCCTACACGGCCTCCTAACTGGTCAAACCTTTTGGCAAGATGGTCAATTCTATTGTTGGTTTGGGTACCAGACTGAGTTAACTGGGTAGTCATCTGGGCCATTTGATCAGCTAGGGCTTTTATTTGGGCTTGTAAGTTTTCCATGGGTTCAGACATTTGTGAAGGAGGTGGGTGATATGAAACTCCTGATCTAGTGCTCAAACAAGACTCGATCAGACCGACTATAGCTGACTAGACCTAGAGTCCAAACTAGATGCTCAATCAGGGTGGCAAACTAGCCTATAGTAACCCTGTACTCAGCCAGGCAGGTGTAAGGGGAGTGTTAGGTCCCTGATTGCCAATCCTAGACACCAATCAGAGATTGGCCAGGTAGGCGGACCAGCACACAAGCCCTTCGAGATTGAATCTCTAAACCACCGTTCTAGACACTGAGCACAAGGCACACACAGGTTAACTTGATACAGTGATCTAACACTAGCCCGGACCCGACCAGTTGGTGTCCCTAGCCCACTAGGGCAAATTAAGTCTAATTAATTTTAGGTTAAGGCTTGGGACCGAATGCAAGGGATGTGGTTTTGGGCTATGGAGAGGTTATCAACTCCTTCCCCCATCTGATATAGCAAGAGTGCCCTTAAAAGTAGATTATGCAATGATGGCAGGCAAATGATGCAAATTAGGGTTAGATGTTTTGGTATTTTTGGAGAATATGTATTTTTTTTTTTTTGCTATTTTATTAAATAAAATAAAACTTACAAATTATTGCCTAATATTCAGGAAATATACTAAAATTAAAAGATATGCAAAAAATGCTAAACAAAACCCTAAAACTTTCAAACTTGTCTTGCTAAAAAAAATAGAGCCAAATATTTGCAGGCCCTATTTCGGCTTGAAGAAAATTCACAGGCCATAATAAAATCTGGAAAAATTTAAAAAATACTGTGAATTATGATAAATCCAGGAAAATAGATTTCAGAATTTTTGGAGTTTTTAAAAGGGAGAAATAATTAAAATAACAGAGTATATACGGACTGAAAAATTGCAGAAAACAAGCCCTAATCTAAGCTCTGATACCAAATGATGGGGAACTAATATGCATGCAATTTTTTTTGTATGTTTTACATGTTGAGTTAGGTGATTAATTCCCAAATTTTAGATCAAAATTATTTGTAGGGAATTTTGTATGAATTTTTGAAGATCAGCATGCAGATTAGGACCTAGAAAAGTAGCAAAGAAGGACCGCCGGGGCTGAGAAGCCTCGGTTAGGGCAAGTTCTCCTACAATAAAACTACTGGAGGTAGAGGGGTGTACCTGACAATGTCTGTAAAGATCGCAGCAAAGGGGTCTCTCATTTCTCGATGGATGCGGCCTGGAAAATCGAGCCAAAGACCCGCAGATACCCGGCTTTCTGCTCGGTGATCCGATTGAGGCTTGGCTGGAGTCGTTGGATTCGTAGGAACTCAGGGACCTGCAAACGACCTGTCAGGGGTTAGAAAGCTCACAAAGGAACAAAAAAACAAAGTAAAAACAGCAAGGGAAGGCTTCTTTTGGAGTGGGCATCCAGGGATCTGGAGGGTTTGTTGGCAGCAGGAAGATGATTGCAAACACCGGGAAGAAGAACTCTCACAAACCCCTTTATGCACACAGCAGGGTATCACACCACTCAATAGAAGAACTCAAGGTTTTCATTCATCAAAAATTCTCCTTCATACAAGAGGCTAGGGTCCCTTAAATAGACCCTTAACCTTGGGCTCCAAGTAAGGGTACATAAGTCTTTACATAAGAATCCTTTTCCATCTCAAACCCTAGCTAGAAAATAAGGAAATATTGGGTAGAAAAATCCCTAAAAATTTTCTTGACTTGGTCAAGACTCCAAGGACGCCTAGGGGGGCGTGTTGGGCTTCAAGGAGCAGCAAAAGGCCGGCCCAAAGGTGCTCGGGTGCATGGGTTTGGGCCTCTGGAAGCTGGGGTGGCCTGGTAGCCAGGTAGCAGGAATATTCCCTGGTATCTTGCTTCTTAGGGGCTTGGGCTTGGCACCTGGGCTTGATTTCTTTGGCTAGGATGCAGATGGACCTTTGGAATCATGGATGCCCTTATCTATGAATATACTTTGGCATCTGGAAGGGAATCTGGGCATCTGGAGGTCATCTGCAAGAAATCAGGGTTTTCTGAATTTTCCTCCTGGGGTCTTCAAATCTTCAAGCTAGGTTGGACTTGGGCTATACTTCCATGTCTTCAATCTAGTTGGACTTGGTCTTCACTTGTATGATATAGTCTTGAGTCTTCAGTATGCTTGGACAGGACTCAAAAAAATAAAATTAGCTCAACATGAGCTGACTAGCATTGGACTGAACTAGCTCAACATGAGCTGACAAGTACAGAACTGAAATAACAACTCAAAATACTCAAATAACAACTAAAATAGACTCAGATGAGCTAAGCCCTTATTACAGATGGACTCATAAATTATTGATCAATTCACAGAGGATTGAAAAGCCTCTATCTTATTCTGGTGCCTCCGGTGTCCCCACCATGATCTCTTTTGTTTTCAATTTTCTGGGTGGATGTGGCGAAGGAAGGATGAAGATGGGGGACCGGGAAGTGGAACTCATGGCCCTGAGACTCACTCTAGCGGGGAACGCACACAGAAAGTCAAGGATCAAAGCCTAAAGCTACCCTCCCGAGGGATCACAGCACCAGCTACCCTGAGCATAAAGCTACCCTCCCGAAGGGGTCACAGCACCAGCTACCCTGAGCTCCAATCGAACCCATAATGCACACAGCAGGGCTCTCACATAGATGCACTAGGATGACTCTCGAAGGACACGAGGAGATAAAGAAGATGAGATAGGGCATAACTAGGGTGCTCATCGAACCCATAATGCACACAGTAGGGAACGCCTCACACCCCTCATCGAACCCATAATGCACATAGTAGGGAATGAAGAAAAATAGGCCTCAGCCCAGAACCAGAACCGGAACCAACCCAAAAATCTATATCAACTCATCTCCGATTATTACAAGGGGAGAGGGGGCCTTTATATAGAAAAACCAAAACCCTCAATTTCTTAGCCTCTAAGAAAACTAAAAAAGAAAAATAAATTATATCAAAATTCATGTTGCATCAAAAATAGTGCTGATATGCTCTGAAGAGCATGTCATCTTGATAATCTGCTCCAGAAAGCATGCTGCTCTGAAATATGGGCTGCTCTGAAATTCGTGCAAATACAAACTCACGGTCGTGGAAGGGAAGAACGGTCTCCGGCGAAACACCAGTGGGTGGCGGACGGGCCGGCGGACGGCTGGCGGCGTGCTGCAGGCGAGGCGGTGCAAGAATGGCACGGCACGCCCCAGGGCAAGCCGTTTGGTCTCCCACGATCGTGGGAGACCTTAGGGCACCGGTGTGGCCGGTGGACGGCGGGGACGGCCGAGGTCGGCGGGATGGTGGCCGGCGGACATGCGGGCGACGATGGCAATGGCGGCGGTAGCGCAGGGGCGCACGTGGGTGGATGGACGCCTCCCGCATCCGTTCGTCTTCCCATGGGCATGGACGGCGGCGGACCCCACCGGCGGCCGGGCGAGGGCCGGCGGGCAGCAGGAACGGTGGCGGGCAGCGGGCCGGCGGCGGAAGCGGCGGCGGTGGCCGTGGGCCGTGGCGAGCGGACCCCTCCATGTCCATTCGTCTTCCCACGGGCGTGGGGCGGCGGCGGCTTCTTCTCCGGTGAGGGCGGGGACCGGCGAGCGCCGGTGGCGGTTCGACGGTGGCGGCCAGGAGTCGGGCAGCCCAGATCTGGGACCGGTGGGGTGGAGGCTAGGGTTTTGAAATTCATTTTAAAACCACGGGAGAAAGATAGTAAAGATGTAATAAAACTGGGATAACTCGGGGATAAACCAAGAACAAAACCATAATAGAAGGGATAGTCGGAATAGCGGGAATAGAAAAATAAAAAAATTCTGAGAAAATAAGAAAAAAAAGAAAAATACCCGGACCTGCCTTGGATCCCCATCATTCTCCTCGACCGCGAAGAACTCGACTCCGTCGAGTTCGAAAGATGGAGCACACCCTAATCCACAACTAGCTCTGATACCAAAATTGATGCGGGACGAAAAATCGATGTAACATGGTTATTTAGAAAACAGGGAAACAACTAAACAAACTAGGACCGGGGGAGGGCTAAGAAGCCTCCCGGGACTAGGGCATACTGACACTAAAATCCTAAGACAGCTGATCTCTTTTTTTTCAATTTTTTGGGTGGATGTGGTGAAGGAAGGATGAAGATGGGAGACCGGGAAGTGGAACTCATGGCCCTGAGACTCACTCTAGCGGGGAACGCACACAGAAAGTCAGGGATCAAAGCCTAAAGCTACCCTCCCGAGGGATCACAGCACCAGCTACCCAAAGCATAAAGCTACCCTTCCGAAGGGATCACAGCACCAGCTACCCTGAGCTCACATCGAACCCATAATGCACACAGCAGGGCTCTCACATAGATGCGCTAGGATGACTCTCGAAGGACACGAGGAGATAAAGAAGACGAGATAGGGGATAACTAGGGTGCTCATCGAATCCATAATGCACACAGCAGGGAACGCCTCACACCCCTCATCGAACCCATAATGCACACAGCAGGGAACGAAGAAAAATGGGCCTCAGCCCAGAACCAGAACCGGAACCAACCCTGGTGCGGGCACCAGACTCAGAAGATGACTTCAGGGCTCCATCTGGATCTCTGATTGACCTTGCCCGAAGAATTAGGGTTTTCTGGTTTTGTAATAAGGGTTGACTTGGTCAACTCAATTTTAGTCTTTAGTCTGTATTTCCCTGCAATTTAAATTTTGTTGAGTCATGTTGACTCAGTACAAGTCCTAGTAGTGGTCTAGGTCTTCTCCAGGTTGGTGCCACCTTTTTTCAAGTCAAGGTCCAGGGTGCCACATTTTTCTCCCAAGCTCAAGTAAGTGGGCGCCACACTCCCAGCCACACGCCAAAATCCAGGGGGCACCACATCTCCATCCCAGTGTCTTGGTCCCCACACCCAAGGGAGCAAGAATTTTTCTTGAAGCCAAAATCAAGGAGGCACCCCATATATACCTTAAAAGGCCAAGCTAAAGGATGAAAGAGGCATTTCTTGGGGAGCACTTCAAGGGGGCGCCCAATCCATGCCTAAAAAGATCAAAGCAAAGTTGGGAAGAGCCATGACTTGGGGAGAAAGAAAAGGAGGTGTCCAAAAGAGTTGAGCCATGAAAGGAAGAAGCCTAAACTTGTGGAGCAAGACTAGGAGGCACCCAAATACTTCCAAATAAAACCAAGCATGGAAGGAAAAAAAATTTCTTGAAGAGCTAGGCTAAGAGGCGCCACCTACTTACCATTTGGAGCCACCAATCAACACTTATGGAAGCTCTTGGCTGGCCATATGAGAAGGATTTGATTCTACAATCCTAATTTGAGAATCCATCCTATTAGTCCCACATGGGAAGATGTAAAACCCTGACCTCTTGTAAAGACCTATAAAATAAACCCCTCTTGTAAGTTTGAAAGAACTGATGAATGAATTCAAGTTTCTGTGTGAGCAACTTTATGTTTCTCTCTTCTGCACTTGCATCCAGATGTTGAGCTCCGTGAGGGAGTAAATCCGGGTTCCCCAGGAACCTTGAGGAGGTGTGAGATCACCAACCCCAAAACCCTAGGTTAGCCACTTCAACTCCAAAACCCTAGCCGCCCATCATCCTCTTCATTCCACCAAAACCCTAGCCTACCCCATCTCTCATAGCCCTTCTCTCCAAGTGGAGGCCGACCACCAGCATCCAGGTCCAGTTCGGCTGCTTCAAATATGGAGCAAATCCCAGAGGAAGCCAGATCAGCATCCAGGAGAATCAGGACTTCAGCAACATCAACTTTCAAGTTCTTCTATCTGGTAAATCCTTCCTTGGGTATCTGGTTCCATAAATTGTTCTTCTTCTTTCCTAGATCTTGAGTTCAGGAGAAGCCAACTCTGTCAAAGGACCAGTATTGGAGGATCCATTGCGAAGATATCTGAATCCGGGGATCCAACAATCTGCTCAAGAGAGTCCTTCCACTAAACTCTGTGAAGATCACTGCCTGGTCTTAACCCTTATCTTCTCTTTACTTCTGTCATGTTGAAAGTTCAGAGCGAAACCCTAGGTCTGGGAGTTTCTCAACCCCCGCGATCCTTTACTTCTGAACTACTCTGATAACCTAGTTTCTTTAAATTGTGCTTTCAATTATTACATAGTTTCTTTCAATTTAGTTTAACTTTCCTTTAAGTCAAAGCCGACTTCTGAAAATATAAAAAAAAAAAAAAAATTTACTTTCGCATTGCATCATCTCTTTTGTTCTGCATCATTTTTGGTATCAGAGCCCTGTCTAGGGTTTCTGACTTGCTTACATGTTTTGAGTGTCTCTCTTTTTTACTTTTTCTGCTCGAAGTAGACTCCCCAGGACGTCTGGTCCTAGGAATGAAGCAGGTGCAAACCTCCTCTTCCCATTCCACGGGATGTTCCTAGGGCGTGTAGGGGATCCGCTGGGTTACAACTTCATAGCAGGAATTGTAAATGGGGAAAGCATTCTGTTTTCAGTCTGTAACTATCCTGTTGCAGGAATTGTTTCTCATTGTAAGTAACTCCAAATTGCATGATTTTTATTTTTCTGGAACCAGTATAATTGAAACTATTTTACATAATTTTACTGTAATTTATTGGTTTCCGTGAAATTTCTGAGAGTTAAATTACAGCAACTCTGTTTCTGTGTTTCTGCAATTCAGTTTTTTTTGAGTGATCATCTCCTAATTCATCTTAAGGGCAATTGAGCATCTAAGATAAGGGGAGGAGTTGATAACCACTCCTTAGCCCAAAACCACCACCCATTCATTTGATCATAAGCCTAATTTTAAAATTTATTAGACTTAATTTGCCCTAGTGGGCTAGGGACACCAACAAGTCGGGTCTAGGCTAGTGTTGAGTCAGTTTGTCTAGTTACTCTGTGTGTGCTTTGTACTCAGTGTCTAGAATGGTGGTTCAGGGATTCTATCCCGAAGAGGTTGTATGCTGGTCCGCCTACCTGGCGAATCACTGATTGGTGTCTAGGATTGGCAATTAGGGACCTAACACTTCCCTTACACCTACCTAGCTGAGTCCCGAGTTACTACAGGCTAGCTTGCCACTCTGATTAGGTATCTAGTTTGGGCTCTAGGTCTAGTTAGACCGTAGTCATTTCAGTCGAGTCTCATTTGGTGTGCTTGCTTGCATCATCATGTCCACCCGGAATGGAGTACCCTACCAACCTGGTCAAACCCAACCTGATTTAGAGGCCATGATTAGAACTCTTACCAAAAGTATGACCAAATTGAGTCAGGATATGAATGAGGGTTTTGCCCAGTTTAGAGACCGAGCCCAGGACTTGAGAAACATAGACATCAAAATTGGACCCCTGATCCAAAGTTTAATAGGCCCCAACCTCACCCATGCCAGGAGCCTAGGAGGACCTTATACCGTAATCCCGAGCATAACCCTAGGAGCCTATATCCATACTTGGTTGACTCAGAGAAGGGACCCATTAGGAACACCGAACCTTATGCACCCACTTTTGATGGAAGACAAGAGACATATATTAAGTGGGAAGAACAAATGGATCGGTATTTTGAGTGCACTAACATATCGGAATTAGGACAAGTTAGGTTGGCCAAAACCAAGTTCACCAAACATGCTAGGTCGCATTGGTATGCTATTGAGCGTGAGTGTTATCAAAGAAAAGAGGAAATATATACTTGGAGAGATATGAGAAGTAAGTTGAGAGATAGGTACCTAGGTAGATCCTATGAGAAAAGACTTTTAGACCAATGGTATCAATTGCGACAAGGTAATAGGCCTGTGTCTAAATATATCGAGGACTTCCAGTGGTATGACATGAAATGCAATACCATTGAGACCGAAGCTCAGATCACATCGAGGTTTAGGGTTGGGTTACACCCAGACATTTATACGAAGCTATGCCTTGAAAAGACCAATAAGTTAGACCGAGCCTACCAAGAAGCCCAAGACTATGAGTGGTCTTTAAGATATAACCAATCAAGTACTTTGGACTTAAAGCCAACCTCTACCAACTTGAGTCAAGTTCCAATTGATCCGACACCCGTAGTGAACCAGACTTTTATTTGTCAATTCCCACTTGTGTCACCTTTTGACCAGAAGGATACCAATGAGGAAGAAGGGTTAGGTATGACAAGCCCAGAATCCATTGACCCGATTACCACTGACCCGAAACCCATTGAAGATGGCATCAAGGAAGTATATGATGCTGGCTTGAGTCTAGTTGATGAATATGAGGGGGAAGAACTTGAAGAATGTGACATCGATACTATTGGTTCCTTACCTGAGGAGACCTTGAGAGAAACCAAGTGGTAGGACCTAGTTCAGAAATTCAAGAGATTTGTGAGAACCAGGTTCCTTTAGTCAAATACCCCCAGGAAGAACTCATAGTGTTAGCCCGAGCTATCAATCGTACCCTCTAATGACAGTCATTCCCCAAGTACCAATTGAAGATCTTTGCACTTAACTGTTTAAGTTTGCCCACCCTATGGTAGATCCTCTCCTTAGGATGACTGATTCAAGTCTCTTACAATTGGACCTTGTCCCATGCCCAGCCACTAAGGTCTCTCCCGTAATCTCAGTTGAACATCCTTGTCTTGAGCGGATTGATTCACCCAGTCCTGTAGAAGTCCTCCTTATGGCCCCAGACCCCTTCCTTTGCATGACTGAGCTACCCTTCTATAGAGTATATCTTTCCTCACCCATAGGTCAAATTTCAAGTCTTGAGGTCATCATCCATAGACCCTTCCATGAATCATTCTCTAATCCATCTCTTGAGAAAGTGGATCATTATTTGCTTAGAGAACAAACCTTAACTGTTGCAATCACATGTCCTAGGCTACTTCCCGAACCATCTCTTGATCCATTCCTGGGAGTAGCAAACTTTTCCTTTCCTAAGAATGACCAGTTGACACTCATAGATCACCATTCAAACCTTCAGGTCACCACATTTAGTCAGTAGGTAATTCGAGACTCCGCCTCATATTTCCTCCCTTTCTCTAGGACTTTCAATGCTTCTTACACCATCCAAGTATACTTTGTCGAAGTCTTTAGAGTGAACCATGTGTCAGAACCTATTAGGTTTGCCACCTACTTCTGGAAGACCTTATGGCACCTACTAGGCACCCATGATAAGTTTTCATGCTCTGCATGCCATCCTCCGACCCAAGGTCAAACCTAGAGAGCCTTAGTTTGTTAGGTTTAGACCTAGGGTTCCTTTGGAATAAAGTCCATTCTTTAGGAATGCGTCGTTAGTCTAGTTTAGTTTTCTTGACCCTTTACTAGGTTTTGGCTCAGATTTTGGTTTGATTGAGAGCACCAGGAATTGGGATTTGTATTTTGTCCAGGGCTGAAATTGCATTCAATGTTTCGATCAATAGATCTACAGGTAAGAGTCCATTTAAAATTGTGCATGGTTACAAACCTCACACACCTCTTGACCTAGCTCTTTTACAAGTCCACACACGAGTCTCCAGTTTGCTGATGTTTTTGCACAGCATATAAAAGACTTGCATAAAGAAATTCATGCCAAAATAAATTTAAGTAATGAAACTTATAAGAAGTTGGCTAATTCTCAAAGGCGAGTCAAAACTTTTGTTGAGGGAGACTATGTAATGATTAGGTTAAGGCCTGAACGGTTTCCTCCTGGATCCATTAGAAAGTTACATGCTAGAGGAGCTAGACCATTTAGAGTGGTGAAGAGAGTAGGGTCCAATGCCTATGTGCTCGAGTTGCCTTCAGAACTAGGCATTAGCTCCACTTTCAACATTACAGACCTAGTAGAGTATAGAGAGCCAGCTGTGATTCCTAGTGAGCCTTTTGAACCTAATCCTGCTCTTGAGAGTGAACCCAACCCTGTGTGTCCACCAACAAACTGGCTTGTGAGGAAAGAGCAAATTGAAAAGATCCTGGATGATCAGGTTATCTCTACTCGTAATCAAGGATACCAAAGATACCTGGTCCGCTGGCAAGGAATGCCAGATTCTGATGACTCTTGGATCTCCCGAGAAGAATTACAAGAATTGGACCCAGACCTCTTGGAGAGATACCAAAGCCAGCTTGATCCATACTCGACAGGGTCGAGTTTCGCCCACCCCGGGAGAATTGGTGCGGGCACCAGACTCAGAAGATGACTTCAGGGCTCCATCTGGATCTCTGATTGACCTTGCCCGAAGAATTAGGGTTTTTTGGTTTTGTAATAAGGGTTGACTTGGTCAACTCAATTTTAGTCTTCAGTCTGTATTTCCCTGCAATTTAAATTGTGTTAAGTCATGTTGACTCAGTACAAGTCCTAGTAGTGGTCTAGGTCTTCTCCAGGTTGGTGCCACCTTTTCTCAAGTCAAGGTCCAGGGTGCCACATTTTTCTCCCAGGCTCAAGTAAGTGGGCGCCACACTCCCAGCCACACGCCAAAATCCAGGGGGCGCCACATCTCCATCCTAGTGTCTTGGTCCCCACACCCAAGGGAGCAAGAATTTTTCTTGAAGCCAAAATCAAGGAGGCACCCCATATATACCTTAAAAGGCCAAGCTAAAGGATGAAAGAGGCATTTCTTGGGGAGCACTTCAAGGGGGCACCCAATCCATGCCTAAAAAGACCAAAGCAAAGTTGGAAGAGCCATGACTTGGGGAGAAAGAAAAGGAGGTGTCCAAAAGAGTTGAGCCATGAAAGGAAGAAGCCTAAACTTGTGGAGCAAGACTAGGAGGCACCCAAATACTTCCAAAAAAACCAAGCATGGAAGGAAAAAAATTTTTCTTGAAGAGCTAGGCTAGGAGGCGCCACCTACTTACCATTTGGAGCCACCAATCAACACTTATGGAAGCTCTTGGCCGGCCAAATGAGAAGGATTTGATTCCACAATCCTAATTTGAGAATCCATCCTATTAGTCCCACATGGGAAGATGTAAAACCCTGACCTCTTGTAAAGACCTATAAAATAAACTTCTCTTGTAAGTTTGAAAGAACTGATGAATGAATTCAAATTTCTGTGTGAGCAACTTTATGTTTCTCTCTTCTGCCCTTGCATCCAGGTATTGAGCTCCGTGAGGGAGTAAATCTGGGTTCCCCAGGAACCTTGAGGAGGTGTGAGATCTCCAACCCCAAAACCCTAGGTTAGCCATTTCAACTCCAAAACCCTAGCCGCCCATCATCCTCTTCATTCCACCAAAACCCTAGCCTACCCCATCTCTCACAGCGCTTCTCTCCAAGTGGAGGCCGACCACCAGCATCCAGGTCCAGTTCGGCTGCTTCGAATACGGAGCAAATCCCAGAGGAAGCCAGATCAGCATCCAGGAGAATCAGGACTTCAGCAACATCAACTTTCAAGTTCTTCTATCTGGTAAATCCTTCCTTGAGTATCTGGTTCCATAAATTGTTCTTCTTCTTTCCCAGATCTTGAGTTCAGGAGAAGCCAACTCTGCCAAAGGACCAGTATTGGAGGATCCATTACGAAGATATCTGAATCCGGGGATCTAATAATCTGCTCATGAGAGTCCTTCCACTAAACTCTGTGAAGATCACTGCCTGGTCTGTAACCCTTCTCTTCTCTTTACTTCTGTCCTGTTGAAAGTTCAGAGCGAAACCCTAGGTCTGGGAGTTTCTCAACCCCCAGCGATCCTTTACTTCTGAACTACTCTGATAACCTAGTTTCTTTAAATTGTGCTTTCAATTATTACATAGTTTCTTTCAATTTAGTTTAACTTTCCTTTGAGTCAAAGCTGACTTCTGAAAATATAAAATAAAAAAAATAAAAAAAATTTTTTTACTTCCGCATTGCATCATCTCTTTTGTTCTGCATCAAACCCAAAATTCTATATCAACTCATCTCTGATTATTACAGGGGGAGAGGGGGCCTTTATATAGAAAAACCAAAACCCTCAATTTCTTAGCCTCTAAGAAAACTAAAAAAGGAAAATAAATTACATCAAAATTCATGTTGCATCAAAAATAGTGCTGATATGCTCTGAAGAGCATGTCAGCTTGATAATTTGCTCCAGAAAGCATGCTGCTCTGAAATATGGGCTGCTTTGAAATCCATGCAAACACAAACTCACGGTCGTGGAAGGGAAGAACGGTCTCCAGCAGAACACCAGCGGGTGGCGGACGGGCCGGCAGATGGCTAGCGGCGGGCTACGGGCGAGGCGGTGCAAGAATGGCACGGCACACCCCAGGGCGTGCCGTTTGGTCTCCTACGGTCGTGGGAGACCTCAGGGCACCGGCGTGGCCGGTGGACGGCGGGGACGGCCGGGGCCGGAGGGATGGTGGCCGGCGGACGTGCAGGCGGCGGCGGCGATGCTGGGGCGCACGTGGGCTGACGGACGCCTCCCATGTCCATTCATCTTCCGATGGGCATGGACGGCGGCGGACCCCACCGGCGACCGGGCGAGGGCCGGCGGGTAGCAGGAACGGCGGCGGGCAACGGGCCGGCGGTGGCGGTAGCGGCGGCGATGGCTGTGGGCCGTGGGGAGCAGACGCCTTCACGTCCGTTCGTCTTCCCACAGGCGTGGGGCGGCGGTGGCGGCTTCTCCGGTGAGGGCGGGGGCCGGCGAGCGCCGGCGGCGGTTCGGCAGTGGCGGCCGGGGGTCGGGCGGCCCGGATCTGGGACCGGCAGGGTGGAGGCTAGGGTTTTGAAATTCATTTTAAAACCACGGAGAAAGACAGTGAAGATGGAATAAAATTGGGATAACTCGGGGATAAACCAAGAACAAAACCAGAATAATGGGGATAGTCGGAATAGTGGGAATAGAAAAATAAAAAACTTCTGAGAAAATAAGAAAAAAAGAAAAATACCCGGACCTGCCTTGGATCCCCATCAGTTAGATACTACTGCTAGAACCTTACTTGAGGAAACCGTGGAGAAGAGACAAGTTATAGAGTCTAGTTCTAAAATACAAGAACCAAAAGAATTTATTAAGGACCTAATCTCTTTGAATCTGTACCCCCATGATGAGCCCCCTTCCATAGTTCCCATTGAGGACCTCTTTCCAGAAATTATTGACCCATCCTTTCATAGCATGGACCTTTTCTTGCCTAGAGACATAACCCAATGCTCATACATTAAGGTTAGTTCTTTAGCCCAGAACCAGTCCCCAAATCCCCTTCCTAATTCCTACCCTTCCTTGAGTCATCTTATATTTCTAGAACCGTTGGTTCATATTTTGTTGAGGTTACCAGGTTACAAAAATCATAGAGCCCATCCCATTTGCTACCTACTTTTGGAAGACCCTCTGGCATCTATTAGGAGTTCCAGGCAAATTTTCTTCTGCATGTCATCCATCAACCATGACTCATGCCCCATGCCTAAGTTGTAGTTAAGACCTAATAAACCTCTTTTGATAGGAATGCATAGTTGAGTCTATTAGGTGTTAGTATGAGTCCTTTGTGTCACCTGTTAGAAGTCTGCATGTGCCCAGCATGTTTACCGCCTACACTAATTTTGAAACAAACTGGCTAATTCCCGGAAAAGGGCCAAGAATTTAATGTAGTGGATTATGTCATGATTAGGCATAGGCCTGAGCGATTCCCACCTGGGACCGTTAAGAAGCTTCATGCTCACCAAGCTAGACCCTTTAGACTGATAGAGAAGGTCGGACCCAATGCCTATGTGCTAGATTTGTCCCCGGATCTTGGCATTAGTTCTATCTTCAATATCACAGACCTGATTGAGTATAGGGAACTAGCAGTGATACCTAGTGAGGCCTTTGGACCTACTCCATCCTTTGTGAGTGACCCTAGCCTAGAGTGTCCACCTTTAAATTGGCCTGAGAGAGGAGAACGGATCGAGCGTATCCTGGATGTTCAAGCTATCACGAATCGAGGCTACGGCTATCAACACTACCTGGTCTGATGGTAAGGTCGACCAGAATCGAATGATTCATGGATTTCTTAAAAGGACTTGCAGCGCCTCGACCCAGACCTTCTCGAGAGATATGTGAGCTAGTGTGATCCTTACTCGATAGGGTCAAGTTCCTCCCACCTCAGGAGAATTGGTACGGATACTAGAGGTACCAGAATAAGATAGAGGCTTCTCAACCCTCTATGGACTTCCTAGTAGTGTTAGTCTATTTAAGTCCAGTTTGTATTAAGGGCTTAGCCTATTTGAGTCCCCACTTTGGCCCCTAAGTCAAGTTTTTGGCCTTTTCACAATTGAGTCCTGTATGTAGCATTTGATTTACACCATTAGAATTTTGGATCAGTCGATCAAGTTAGCTCATGTTGAGCTAATCATATTCTGAGTCTTGTAATCATGTCTAGTTATATTGAGTCTGTATTGAGTCAAGCCCAGTCAAAAAAGATTCAAGCATGTGAAGGACACTACCCAGTGTGCCACCTCAGTAGCCGTATGGAGTCCCAGTCACATCCTGGATTTCACCACCTAGGATTACTTGGAGGATCATGAAGTCGGCTCATGCATGAGGAGTTGATGACCACATGCCAGCACACCCCTTCCACATCCCAAGCACACCAACTCCACATGCCAACATGACAAGAAGGAAAGTCAAAATAGATAAACATGAATCCCATGATTCATGCTAGCTTGCTTAGGAAAGAAGTGGTCCACCCCAAGCCAAGAGAAGTAAGAAGTTGGCGCCCTTTGGTCCCCTCCTTTGGCTGCCCACTACCTACCTTGTTTGGATGGATTTTGTATGGCATGAGAGTGTTTTCTTCCATGTATTCAGCCCCACACTTTAGGAAGAAAGTGGGCACCCCTTATTTTCCTTGTTTTCTTTTACTTGGGCCATAAGTCTCATGACACTATATAAAAGGGACCCCTTGTATGAAAATTTGATAATTTTTTATGAATATAAATTGAGGTTTCCAACTTCTGCTATGTGCTAAAGGGAATCTGTGTGAACCCCTTCTTCTTCCTTGTCTCCTACGCCCTGCCTCTAGCCGCCATCAAAATCCTAGAAGCCATATCACCAAGCCTTGGCCACCCAACACAAAAACTCTTCCATCCTTGCTATTTTCAATTTATATCTTCATCCTTGCATTGTTTTCTAACTCTTGACAGGCAGTTTACAAGTCCCTCGATGTCTACAAATCCATTGTTTCCATCCGGGCCACTTTCGGATCACTAGGGTGAAAGACATGAATCCGTGTGGTCTTCGGCTTGATCATCCAGGCTACATCCGGGAGTGAAAAGAGACCTCTGCAAGGATTCATCTACTAGATCCTATCAGGTACACCCCGTCTACTTGCCAGTAGCATTATTGAAGGGGAACTAGCCCAACCAGGGCTTCTCTGCCTCGACGATCCTCTTTTCTATTACTTTTTGGATCTTTTTGCATGATGTTGCTTCTTATTTTTGCACAGAACTCTCTACTTATATTCTTGGCCTTATTTTCGGGATTTATATATATAACTCAACATATAAAAATAAAAAAATATTTTGCATGCATATTTAGTCCCGCATCAGTCAATGTACCTAGATTGGGATAAGCCTAGCATCCTCTTAGATCTATCTCTATAGATCTTTATACCTAGTATATAGGATGCCTCTCACAAATCCTTTATAGAAAACTTTGATGATAGCCAAGTTTTGACTGATTGTAACATTGGGATATCATTTCCAATGATTAGTATGTCATCAACATACAAGACCAAGAAAATAAGTGCACTCCCACTTGTCTTCTTGTACACATATGGTTCGTCCACATTCTTGATAAAACTAAACTCCTTGATTGTTTCATCAAAGCGGATGTTCCAACTCCTCAATGCTTGCTTTAGTCCATAAATGGACTTCCTTAGTTTGCATTCTTGGTTTGGTCTCCGACTTGAGACAAAACCATCTGGCTGTGTCATATAGACTTCTTCCTCAAGATTTTCATTAAGGAAAGCAGTCTTTACATCCATCTGCCAGATTTCATAATCATGGTATGCTACTATAGCAAGCAATATCTGAATGGACTTGAGCATGGCTACTGGTGAAAAGGTTTCATCATAGTCAATGCCATGTTTTTGTCTAAAACCTTTTGCCACCAACCTGGCCTTGTAGGTCTCTACTTGACCATCTACTCCTATCTTCTTGAAGACCCATTTACACCTTATTGGGTTAATTCTTTTAGGTGGATCTACCAAGGTCCAAACCTGATTGGAATACATGGAGTCCAATTCAGATTTCATGGCATTTAGCCATTTGTTAGAGTTTTTACTCTTGACAGCTTTCGTATAGGTCACAGGATCATCATCCTGAATGATACTAGCCTCATTGTCATTCCCGATGACAAAACCATATCTGAGAGGTACTCCCCGCACCCTCTCTGACCTTTGGAGAGGAGGTGTGTGTTGTGGCTATTCCTGATCAACAAGAACTTCTGGTTGAGGAATTTCATTTGAAGACTCTTCAGGAATTGGTTGTTGGTTTTGAACTTCACTTAGTTCAAGTATTGTTTCACTACTTCTTTCTTGGATAAATTCTTGCTCCAAGAATGTAGCATGTCTACTGACAAATACCTTTTATTTAGTAGTATGATAAAAGAGATATCCAACATCCTATTTTGGATAACCAACGAACCTGCACTTGTTAGCCCTAGCACTTAACTTATGTCCAAAATTATTCTTGACATAAGCATAGCAACCCCAAATCTTCAAGTATTTAAAATTTGGTCTTTTTCCATTCCATAACTCATATGGAGTGCTAGTCACTGACTTTGATGGTACCCTGTTCAAAATATAAGCTACAGTTTCCAAGGCATATCCCCAAAAGAAAATAGGAAGATCTATAAAGCTCATCATGGACCTCACCATGTCTTACAAGGTACGATTTTTTTTTTCTGCCACACCATTTAATTGGGGTGTATAAGGAGTCTATTCAAAGATTATTCCTTTATCCTTAAGATGGTTTAGAAACTAACTAAACAAGTATTCTCCTCCTCGATCAGAATGAAGAATTTTAATACTATGTCCAATTTATTTTTCAACCATGTTTTGATACTCTTTAAATTCATCAAAGGCTTCAGACTTGTGTTTCATTAGATACATATGACCAAACCTAAATAAATCATCAATAAACATGATGAAATAAGAGTATTCACCTCTGGCCTGAGTTGTCATAGGTCCACATACATCAGTATGCACAAGACCTAATAACTCAGTTGCCCTATCTCCATGCCTAGTGAATGGAGACTTGGTCATTTTTTCTTTGAGGCAAGACTCACAAGTTCCTAATGACTGAAAATCATAAGGGTCAAAGTAATTATCTTTGACTAACTTGTTTATCCTTGACTCACTTATATGACCTAACCAACAATGCTAGAGAAATGTGACATTGACATTATCTCTCTTTCTCTTCTTGTTATCAACAAGTAATATTTCATCATTAAGTTCTAAAGTTAGAAGACCATTAATAAAATAACCATGTCCAAATATTTTATTACTATGAAGAATAGAGCAGCTACTGCTCTTTACACTTATTTCATATCCTTGTTGTAATAACAAGGGTATTGAAATAGTGTTTCTTACAATATTCGGTACATAGTAACATTCTTCCAACTTTAAAATATTATCCGAAGGTAATAACAGAAAATAGGTGTCCACAGCTTTAGCATACATGGCTTCACCACTTGTGCCATATAGTTTGAAATTAGCTTTCTTCAATCCTCTAATTCTGTGGAGTCCCTGTAAAAATTTACAAATATGAGACCCACAAGCGGTATCCAATACCCATGAATTAGAAATAGAAGCACTCAATGATAAATTTGTTTGTATCATGTACAAACCTTTAGATGCTCCTCCGGCATCTTGCTTCAAACTTACAAGATATGACTTGTAATTTTCCTTCCAATGCCCTTGCTTGTCATAATAAAAATAGGCTCCATCATTAACATCCTTCACCTTCTTCTTCTTTTGGATGCTCTTCTTAGGGTTGAATTTCCTTTTTAAACTCTTTTTCATTGCCTGTTTCTTCTTCCCATCAATGAGAAGAAGATGAGCCTTATCTCCTTTAGAATGGCTCTCTGCTATCTTAAGCATGTTCAGCAGTTCAGGCAAAGAAATATTCAGTTTGTTCATATGATAATTTAGAACAAACTGAGAGAAAAAATCTAGGAGTGACTGCAGGATCAAGTCTTGATTGAGTTCACTATCCATTACAAACCCTAATTGACCTAATCGGGTGATTAAGTTAATCATTTTCAAAACATGGGTTTGCACTAATGAACCCTCACTCATTCATGCATGAAACAACTACTTCGATATCTCGTATCGAGCAACCCTACTTTGCTCTCCATAGAGCTCCTTTAGATTGAGCAATATGGACTTAGGTTCCATCCCTTCATGTTGCCTTTGAAGCTCATTGCTCATCGAGGATAACATAATGCATTTGACAGTTATGCTGTCATTCTGCCACATTTTGTGTATGGCTATTTTCTCCTCTAAAGCATCCTCTCTGATCGGCTCTGGATCTAAAGAATTAAGAATGTAAGAAAGCTTTTCTTGAGTCAATACTATCCTCAGGTTCCTTAACCAGTCCACATACTTGGGACCGGTCAACTTGTTAGCATCTAAGATGCCCTGCAATGACAAAATTAAAGCCATAATAAATCCTACATTTAATAAAAAACAGTATAAGCAGACCATTCAATATGACATTCATAATTAGATAAGGACTTTATATCTAATTATGTATCCCACTATTTTATTCGAATACGATAACCCTCAACTTATGGTAAGTGAGAAGCATTACTAGGTTTCCTTAGTGGGGTTGAGATTCCAATTCCTCATAAGTGCCTTGTGTTACACAACAAACACTCATGAGTTCAAAGGTAGGAATATCTTTCCAAGTGCAACCCATGTAATTCTCAACAAATGAACTACCTCTAAGATACTTATTATCTTGTATTACATAACAAACTATAATGTCTTTATTTAGTCAGACCCTTCATTTCTATATAGCCATGATTGAATAATGTTGCCCTTGTGTTACCCAACAAAGCAACAATACCAATCATGCTATAAAGCACTAAGTGCACCAAGATAAATTTTATATCAAAATCCTAGAGCAGGCCTTGTGTTACACAACAAACCTACTATAGTTTTTGATATTAATTTGGCTTAGCATGAAGGAAGGCAAATTGTAGTGTACTTAATCAATTAGCATTCCCAATTTAAGGTCTAGATATGACCAAATTGGCCAGGTGAGTGGAAGGGGTGAGGGGGTCCCTCCGTTGCTTTTCTTAGACACCAATTAAATTGGTCAGGTCAGACAACGGAACCAATTAGAAACCTCATTCCCTTTACCTACCCAGAACCACTTGCCTAGACACCAATTGGCTGATCAAACTCTAATCGATTTTGCATCATGATTAACTTTACACTATGACTAAATATGATTTTAATGAGGACTTTGATGGTCTTATACATATCCTAAACAATCATGTTATTATGATATTTATACAACAAGCATATTAACCTTAATATGCATAACATAGCATGATTATTACAATACTCCGTTCACCTCACTTATTCATGGGATATGGCCACAACGGCACCCCTACACGCCATAAGAGACCCTGTTGAATGGGAAGAGAGGGCCTTTAAACCCTACTTGGCCCCTATGACCGAATGGCCATGGTGACTAACCCAATCCAAAGTAATTACTAGGATAACACATATTACTAATATGCGTTTGAATTAATCATGTATAGAATCATATAATCATTCGATAACATGCACTATCCATGATAGTATTTACTATTGTATGTAGATTAGGGTTTAAGTATAAAAGCCCCTATCTAGTGGCAAGCATCATACTTATGATTACCTTACATAATCATTCAATATTTCACTGAACCCTAATTATTGCAATGCATCAAAATATATGTTTAAACTAACTATCACATAAGCATTCGATCATTCATTTGACCATTAATTGAATGAAATAAGGGAACTCGGATACCACTGTTAGGTTTCTAGGATTTCGATGGTACAGCGGAACAATGGATTTCAAAAATTTCATTCTTGAAAACCCTAACAACTAGAAGCCCTAAGCCCAAGATCCCTTATTCACTACAATCAATAAGTCATTAAATTAGGGTTATGAAAAATACCTAAAATGCTAATTCCTTCTTCTTTCCACTAGGCACACAAGCGCATGCCCTCCAACGGTGATCCACACAGTAGTCAAGCTTAGGAACCACTCCTAAGTAGGTTGCTTAAGCCACTAGGACTCTTCTGAAGGCCTTTCTTCCTTTGGCAGTCCCTCCTTTCTTGCTCAAACCTTTGCCCTCCTGTAGAGCACTCTAAGCCTTCTCCAAAACCTCTCTTCACTCTCTTTTTCACTGCCTAAATCTCTTCTTACACTCTTGTCTTAAAATGGAGAGCTTGTCTTAAGACAAGACCTAAATTCTAATAAGAGAGAGAGGAGACAAGGATAATATAAGAGAATGTAGTGTAAGAAAAAAAGGAATCAGATAGCATTCGGCCTCAACACCGAATGCTATATATAAGAAATGGGGGGAAGCTAGATATGGCCTTTCATCAATCTATGATCTGTCAATCAACAGATCATATAAGACCCTTCATTAAGAAGGAGTCTTATCTTTAAAAAGACATGACTCTTCTATGCCAACTGCCTCATTCAAGTCACTTCATGAATTCATGCGACTTCTCCACTTGCCATTTGCCATTTTTTGGTTACATAAAAGCCAAAGGATGTGACCTTTTATTTAGAAGCATCAATGATTTGAAAATTCTTTAAAGCAAAAGGACTCTGCTTCTTAGAATTAGCGCCAAACATGAAGAGTCACAACTCTTCATTTGCGCCAAGTCCCTTCCACCGAACTTCTTCATTTTAACTGATCATAAATCATTCAAATTGGCATGGAGATGAGGCTAAGAGGTGCCTTGTTTCATCTATAAACTAAGTCCTAAAGCAGAAGGACTCTAGGTCCTTTTCTGCGCACCAAAACATCTTGGTGCAAAAACCATTTAGCACCAAGTGTCCCTTCTCATTTGGACTCTTCAAAAGATTATGATAAAGGCTAAATTAAATCTAGATAAAACCAAATTAGTGCTGCCCCACATTGGACTCAACCCAATCCAGGATTTCCTTAAATTGGCTAGTCCATTAAGCAACCTTACATACCCAATTTAATTAGATTAGGAATTAGGTTAGCCTACACATGCTAGTGTGTAATCTAGTTAACCAATTAGGATCCCTTGACCCTAATTTACTTCCTAGGCCAACTTCCTAATGTGTGTGACCCTTTGGGTTCCACATCTAGCCAGCAGTAGGTCTAGGTCTGAGCCAATTCAATCCAATCAAACCTGATTGACCTAATTAGGTCAAATTGAGCTGACCTATGTTGCCAATTCGAACCAACTTTTTAATTGACTCATGAGTTCAATCGAGTTGATCCATGAAAACCTACAAGACATGATTGATATCTAGCAATATATCATGCCTACTCAGAAGATGAGGAATTTGGTGAAAAGTATCAAAATATCCTTCAGCGAAAAGTTATCATGCAATTCAATCCTTCGACTCTCTTTATCCTGATTAAGTGATGGGAATTGTAAAATCTCAAACCCTAACACTTAATTATTTTAAATCTCAATTCAATAATGAAGACTTGACTGATGATAGAATAGAAATCCTATCTAATCTCATCCTGTTTTGATCAAAGACTTCTTGAGTCATCATTCGAAAAGATCAAACGGGATAACAACTCCCCTTTACTAGGAGCGATCGATTCCTTGTTGACCTACTCATTATCTTCATACACAATCCATCATATCCAGAAACACCTCATACATGACTTAATTGCTATGAATGAGTATGCACCAAAAACATGGATTCATGTGCACAAGATACTATGGTAGTCTCAGGTCTAAGGATCACATGCACAACTCCCACTAAGAGAACATTCCCTTGACAAGTAAGTAAGACTTCCATTTGATGTTCTCTTATGGAATTAGTTCAGTGAACTCATACCCTAATGAGCACCCTTATCCTTGTATTAGTGTCTCTACACAAGTGGCTATGAGATCAACCACCCTCTCCATCAAGCATACATATGATAAGCTAGTCTTTCTAGACTCATCGATCCCTGAACTGATGGTCTATCGACCAAGAACATTTTAAATTAGGGTTTATAGGAACTTAGGTCTCACTATTATGATTTCTATCATAACCCTAATTTCATTGCCCTAACCTATAGGGTTCATCATAATCTTTAAATAAGACACAGCAATATGATGAAATAAAATAATAATATCATACAAGAGTTGGAAGATTATAAAAATATCCTTACAAAGATTGTCTTTTAGGGCACTTTTCTTTCAATCAATAGAGTGTTTTTATCCAGGACAGGGAGATTTGACTGGGTAAGTGAGCGTGACCTATGTTTATAAGGTACTTGATTAAGGGAGAGGTCCTCAATCTACCATTCATTATGATGGATCATATCAGGGGCACAGCTAGGAAGGCCAGGGTATGTCTACCCTATGGGATGGCCTTCACTCTTTTATTCCAGGATTGATGTATTGACTTGTCGGGTGAGGATAGTAGACCCCTGTTGAATAAAGATAGATACTCAGAAAAGTCATTACATAGGATGGGTTACCATAGAGTTGATGGAGTTTGGATGAAGAATATTTCTGGATAGAGAGCAGCACTTTCTAAGGATGATGATGACGAGGATGATCTTCCTGCTAGTGCAGATGTTGCTAAGCAGACTGATGATGAGGATGAGCCAGATGATGAGGCTGGACCTTCAGAGCCAACACCTACCACACCTCCTCCATAAGTTCCTTCTGAGCCCACTACTGGTGGATAGCAAGATTCTGAGTAGATACAGGTTCTTCGAGATGACATTTCCATCCTTAGATCAGACCTTCAGACTATTCGGGTAGAGGTACATTCATGGATAGATCTGCTATTGACTGAGATGAGAGATGGATTCAGTCAGATTCTAGCAGCTATACATTAAACCACCTTGGCTGGACCTTCCAGATCATCTCCTCCACCATGTGATGATGGTCAGGACTTTGATCAGCAAGCTGATGAGCATGGCATGGACACACCTATAGCACCTGAGTCGAAGCAGCCAAAGCAGAGCATCCTAGATATACTAGCTACTCAAATCCTCTCTTGGACCAGCATACTTGCTCTATCAGATGCCTTTACTGATCAGAGGACTGCAGTGCTTTCAGAACCACCTCCCTCAGCACCTGAGCTAGAGCCTACTCCTCCTCCTCCAGCACCTACTCGAGACACACCTAGACACTATCGTAGATCTAGAGCACCTAGAGCCAGCCCTTCTCTTAGGACTAGGAACTTGACAAATCAAACTCCTAGGCCTTCAGCACATAGGGTTATGGCTTCAGTTGTCTTAGATCTTCCATTTAATGAGGACTAGCCTCACAAATGTCTTATGTATGTTATGTTTCATAAATGACATGTATTGAACTGAAATTTTAATGTTTATGAAATTTCATTATTTATGTTATTTACTCTCTTTTACTCTCTAAATGTGTGATGAAATTTAATTCAATAGCATGGGGGACAAATATGTAATGGAAAATGATAATACAACAAAGCATTTATACTTTTTGTTGATGACAAAAAGGGGAGAAATATATGAAGCATGGAAAATGATGATAATAATATGTAATGCATGAAAAACATAAGGAAAATGTGAAATTACAATGGACCTTGACATTTCACTCTAAAATTCTGATACTTCAGTTAAATTGAAAAATGAACTCATTTGCAAAACTCTAATACTCCAGTCAAGTTGTAAAATGAATGCACAACAGCTCTGATATTTAATTAGTAAAGCTCTAATCCTTAACTTATAAAGCTCTGATACTTCAGTTAAATTGTAAATTGAACTCTTATGCAAAGCTCTGATACTTCAATTAATTTGTAAAATGGATTAATATTAGCTCTGATACTTTAGTCAAATTATAAAATGAACTTCTACAATAGATCATAATTTAAATTGCTTGATACACTATATAGAACATTCTAAACTAATTTACTCTGATACAGTTGTCATTTACTTTGATATGATTAAAAATTTAAAGGTACTTATTATTTCCATGCCCAGTATTTTGTCATCATCAAAAAGGGGGAGATTATTGACCCCTGGAATGATTTTGATGATTACAAAATATTGGAGCATGCATTTGATACTGATACTTTTCAAATGTTTAAGAAGTTTTTATAGGGCAATTCATATGGACAATCATCCACCCTACATTTCTAAGACCATTGAAATGAATTCATGTATTCAATGAAAATGTTTCATGTATTTGAGAGTCCTAAAAAAATTTAATTATATATTCATGTAAAAGGGGCCAAATCAATATAGTTTTAAGTTTAAATATCACAAAATAGGTTTAGAAGTTATTTGGAAGATGTTTGGAAGAAGTTTGAAGTTGTTTGGAAGCATTTGGAGAAGTTTCACTTGAGCCGACTCAATTAAATAAAGTGATATAGTGTTTGGCATGGCACAGAAATTTTTTGATACACAACATTCAAGCCGACTCATTGACAATCCGAGCTGACTCTTACAGAGTGACAAAAATATTCTTATGAGACTTCAGTCAGTTGAGCCAACTCTCACAGACTGCAATTTTTCTTCACTGAGCATCTAAGCTAACTCGAGGCCTGCAAGCCAACTCAATTTCAGAATTTAAATAGTAATGGCTATTCTAGAAATTGAATTTCTTGATTCTAAAACCTTCCAATGGCTAGTTTTTGATTTTCAAGAATTTTTAATGGTCATATTCACTTGGAAACACTTCAAGAAGCTATAAATGATGGATTTAAGCGAAGAAAAAGGAGCTTTTACAAGAGATAAGAAAGCATCGAATATTCTAAGAGCTTTCAAGTAAAAATTCATGTTTTCCAACAACTTCCCACCAACTTCTTGAGTTAATCTTTGAAGTGATAAGAGAGCATTGAAGAAGCATTCAAGAAGGCCTCATTAAGAGCTTCAACTACAACCATTCAACAACCTTGGGTTTGTTTTAGTGTTGCTTCCTTTTTAACTCTATTTTTGAGTTGTCATAAGTACAGCAGGTGGCTGTAACTTGTAAGTTGTTTTGAGGTTGATTGGTTAGCCTTGAAAACCAAGTTGGGTTGTTAGTGAGCTCGGGAAAACTAACTTTGTATTGGGTTTTGGATTGTGAGCCCGTATAATATGTTCGAGCTAAATATAGTGGAAATCCCAAGTGTGCTCTTTGGGTAGTAGATGTAGGAGTTGGGTTTCTCTGAACCACTCTAAATTTTGTGGTGTTTGTGCTTGCTCTTGCTTTTGCATACTTATTTACTTCCACTTGCAATACTCTATCACTTCACTCACCACACAAAGTTTTTTGAAAGGTACATACTTGCTTAAATCTTTTCAAACCCAATTCACCCCCCCTTGGGTTGGCCAACTGGGTAATAGATAAACTAAAAATAATTATAAAAAATATGTAACAAAGACTGGAAGTAGATCGGCATAGCCTTGTCGAGAAGTTGGTCGGTGAACTCCCTTCTTCCTTCGTACTCCTCAGAGCAAACTGGCTTTTTCTGCTTCTTTTTCCTTAGACCTTGATCATGGAGATGGAGTAGGCTTGAAGATGGTGTAGGGATAGAACTCTCCTCTAAGAAATCTCACTCTTAAAGACCAACCTACAATCCAAAGTTAAGCCCTTTACCCTGTACCATACCCTCTCTCTAGAATGATTTCTTCTTAGCACAGGGGTCCTTTAAATAGATCTTAGCTAGGGCTTCCTCCTAGTCAAATTTGGACTTAATCATGCTCTAGATTGGCTGAATATCGCAGGGAAAAGTCTAGGTCGTTGATCTACTGCATGATGGATCGATGACAGCACTCTTTTTTTCATTGTCAGCAAAGTCTGATCCAGACTCTCGGATCTCTGAATCCTCGAATCTGTGAGAATCCTCTTGCAATTGGGACTCCCTTTTGGGCACTATAGGTGGCAAGCAATGGACGGCGGCAAGAGGCAATGGTTGACCAGTGATTGGATAGGCAGCTCATAGTGGCTGGGTGATTGAGGTCCCCGACTCCGACGAATCCATCGACTCCAGCCGGGCCACAATCGGACCACCGAGCAGAAAGCCAGGGATTCGTGGGTCTCTGGCTTTGTTTTCCAGGCCGCATCTATAGTGAGAGTGATCTCTTTGCATACATCCTACACCAGGCACTTCAACCATTGCTAGGTACACCCCCTCTACCACCAGTAGCCTTATTGTAGGTGAACTAGCCCAATCGAGGCTTCTCTGCCTCGGCTGTCCTTCTTTTCGGTTACTTTTAGGTCCTGTTATGCATGCCTGAGTTTCTTATTTTTCATATAGAACTCTTTACATCATTACTTGGTCTGATCTTCGGGATTACAACTTATAACTTAATATTAAAAACATAAAAAAATAATTGCATGCATATATAGTTCCGTATCAGGCGATGCATGGGTGGACGGTGATGAAGAGAGGGTGGTGGCCATGAGGAAAGGTAGTGAGATGGTAGCCGACGGTGATGGGAGGAAGAGGGCAAGGCTCTAGTCAATGGCTGGCAGCAACTGGCAGAGATCAGGATGGTGATGGGTGGTATGGCAATGGAATGATCGATGTTGGGTGGTGGAGATCAAACAGAGAAGAAAGGTGTCGATAGGAAAAGATGGGCCTTCTGGTGGCATTCTGATGGCCGAATGGCCTCTCCTAGCTATAAGGAGGTTCCTGGCAGCAAGGGGGATGGTTCTGGTGGCTTCCTCGATGAGGATAGCTTAGGAAGGGCGGTGGTCCACGAACAGGGATCACGGATTGATAGCAATGGTTGCCAATGGATCGCACACAATTTTGTGAACCCAGCAGTCATGAGGTGTACGATCAACTCGTCACCTTGAAGGTTCCACATGGGTGGGACCTCCTCTTTGAGTAAAATTTGTTCGATGCCAACATCAGCTTGATCCGGTCCCTAGGTAAGATTTGAAATCTACTGATGGGGACCTCACCAGCACGAATCTCGAAGCAAGCACGAATCTTGGAGTCACCCGAATCTTGGAGCATATCTAGAATAAATTTAGGATTTATCTTTTATTTGAAATTTGAATTAGGATTTGGTTGGTTAGGATTTAGATATGGATAGGCTTATCTTATCCTATCTTGTATTTGAATTTGAATCATTCCTATCTTTTTATCTTATATTCAAATTCAAATAAGGGTTGGACAGGTCTATAAATACCACCCTCAGTCCTTTGTAAAAAAATAGTTTTAGAGAGAAAAAAAAATTGAATTTTTAGAAGAGTGATTCCTCTTGCCTTCGGGCATGGGGTATGATGCCCTAGTTATCCCCTTTCCCATTCCATCTTCTTTATCTCCTCGTGACCTTTGAGATTCATCCTAGCACCTCCAAGTATCGAGAAGGGTATAATGCCCTAAAGGTGAGAGGTCTCTTCGTTAGGGTGAGTCCCAAAGTCCATGAGTTCCAAACCCTGTCTTCCATCCCCACTATTCCTTCTCCATCCCTAGAAAAAAAAAATATCAAAAAAAATAGTACCCTAATTTAGGTGACTTCTAGGATCACCAATGATCCTATCCTATGTCCCCCATCAATTTTGGTATAAGAGCCCAGAAAATTAGGGTACCTTCATATCATCTCAGATTCTCTTCTACTTGCCGTCCCTCTACTTTCCAGATTCAAAAAAAAAAAAAATCAAATCTCCCAACCAGTTTATCGTCGTCACCTAAAAAAAAAAAACCCAACGCCAACTTTGCCACCGACGAATCCCTCCTCCCCACCGGCGAGGACCTCATCCTCCTCCCACCCAACGCCTCTGTCCTCTCCTCCCCTCCTAGTCACTGACCAGGGAAGAAGAAGTCGCCACCTCCACCGTCCCGCCCGAGGCCACCGCGTCGAGCCCCTCATCTTCCCCCGCCTGCGGCTACCACAATCCTTCATCCGGAGCCTTCCGACCACTCTCCTCCCAAGCAGAAGATCAAGGAGGCTGAAATCGACACCTCCACCATCCTACCCGAGGCCACCGTGTCGAGCCCGCCGCCACCGCCGCATCCCCCTCATCTCCCTTCACCGGATCCCAGGGTCAGCGATCCCTCGCTTCCGCCCACCCCACTCCATGTCCCCGAGGTCCTTCTTTCTCTTCCGCCGAAGACCTAGTCTGCCGCCCGGAGTCGCCCACAGCCACATCTTCTGGATGCTCCGCCCATCTCCCTACTGCCGCGAACACCCGTCGCCAGAGCAATCACCCTTAGCAAGCTCGGTGCCCTCGCCTCCCGCAGGATCAAGCTCACCGATGCTACTGCCCGAAGCCCCATTCCTCCGCCTCCAACAGGGAACACCGGCATCGCCTCCATCGCTAGCAACCAACGACCAGGGATCCATTGACGAGCCTCCGCCCGACCTTCACCCGTCCAGGTCCACCCGTCCCGACCGAACTACCTCCCCTGCTCCACCTCGCAACGCTCCATGAAGAAGCCCACCATTTCCGCATCCTGCAACCGAATGGAAGCAGCTTCGTCCTCCAGTCCAGATCTCTGCGCCACCCCTTCTCTGGTGACGGCTCCTTCGAGAACACCGATGGAGGTCCCATCCGAAGACCCCACACAAGCCCCTGTGCTGTAGATCCGCGCGACGCCCATCCCACCGGATCTCCTCCCTGTTGCCATCGCCAGCCGCAGCCGACTCCACCATCACCACCGCCGCCCTGCCCGACTGACTCCATCCAGCACCGACGCCAGCGACACCCCTCCGCAAGCCCCTGTTCCTGGTTCGAGTTGCACGAACATGAAAGCTAAATCGGCTTTCTTTGCCGACTTCAAGCATTGCACGTTCCTTAAAGCAAACTGTTCTTTGCTGATTTCACCCGCTTCAGGATTAGGCAGGAAATAAAGAAAAAAAATGGAGACAAAAAAAAAGAGTGAAAAAAAACATGAATGAAAAAAATCAAGAAAAAATAATTTGGGATAGTTTCCAGAGATGCACAATTTCACAGACTTCAGAGTTGCACGATTTTCAGTGCTGCATAATTCTCGAAGCTGCACAGATCTCAGGGCAGAGTCCCTTTGATTGTTGGATTCGGTTTCACCAACGTCCCCCCCGATCCTGACTCGACGGAGTCGAGTTCTCCCAACCTCGGGAGAATGATGGGGACCTCGCCAGCACGAATCTCGGAGCAAGCACGAATCTCGGAGCAAGCATAAATCTTCGAGCATATCCAGAATAAATTTAGGATTTATCTTTTATTTGAAATTTGAATTAGGATTTGGTTGGTTAGGATTTAGATATGGATAGGCTTATCTTATCCTATCTTGTATTTGAATTTGAATCATTCCTATCTTTTTATCTTGTATTCAAATACAAATGAGGGTTGGACAGGTCTATAAATACCACCCTCAGTCCTTTGTAAAAACATAGTTTTTGAGAAAAAAAAAATTGAGTTTTTAGAAGAGTGATTATTCTTGCCTTCGGGCATGGGACGTGATGCCCTAGTTATCCCCTTTCCCATTCCATTTTCTTTATCCCCTCGTGACCTTTGAGATTCATCCTAGCGCCTCCAAGTATGGAGGAGGGTGTAATTTCCTAGAGGTGAGAGGTCTCTTCGTTAGGGTGAGTCTCAAAGTCCATGAGTTCCAAACCCTGTCTTCCATCCCCACTATTCCTTCTACATCCCTAGAAAAAAAAATACCAAAAAAAATAGTACCCTAATTTAGGTGACTTCTAGGCTCACCAATGATCCTATCCTTTGTCCCCCATCATCTACTTCTTCTAGAGACTTCCGGTGATTAACTGAATTTCCTTTACTGGTGCAGATATGAAGTTCTCAATTGATAGGCTCAAGTAGACGACCTGCAATGGTGCGAACACTAGAGGCACCAGACTTAGGCAGAGGCTTCTCAACCCTCTGTGGTTATCTGATTAGTATTTTTAGTATTTGAGCCCATTTTTATAATAAGGGCTTAGCTCACTTGAGTCCCTACTTTGGCCCTTGAGTCATGTTTTGAGTCTTTCTACATTTGAGTCCTGTATATAGAGTCAACTCATACCATTAAGGTTCATGAGTCAAGCTTTGGATTATGTTTAGCTCATTTGAGCTTAATTGATCAAGTCAGCTCATTGTGAGCCTTTTGTCAATATGAGTCCTGTAATTTTGTTCAGGTCTTGTATTAAGTCCAGTCCAATATTGTAAGAAGAAGACTCAAGTCACTTATGGATCTAGCTAGAGTAATAATTTGACAACTACAAGGAGTCCCAGTCATACTTGAATATACTACCTTGGATTGCATGAGAAGGACCTTGAGATCATCACCATTGAAGACCAGGATGACAACAACATTAGCCTGCTAGGAAAACGGACACTAGAGGAAACCCTAGAGCCTGCCCAGGATTGAAGTGGGCCACCCTAAGGCCCATGCTCTTCGTAAATTTGGTGCCCCTCCTTGGAGTCTCCTCTTGGCTGACTTCTTGCTCAAGAAAAGAGGGAAGGCATGAGTTGTTTCACACCAGGTTACCATGTATTCCAGTTAGGGTTTGGGTGGGTCTAAAACTCTTGTAAAATCCCTTGTATACCCATATTTGGGGCCCAAGTTTTGTAAGTCTATATAAAGGGCCTACCTCTCATGTATTTGGATGATTAATTAATGAAATTTTCTTGAGTTCTTCAATATTGCTTTGTGCTCTGGCTGTGTGCTTTACTATGTGCTTTGTCCTCCTGTGCCCTGCCTCCAAGTCTCTAACGAAACCCTAGCCGCCAACCCTACTTCAACCATGGACGCCTCCATCACTTGGCTACCCACATGCAATCCTCTTCTTCCTTTCTTCCTTCAGCCTTCAACTTTGTTTCTCCTTTGTTTTCTAACCCTTGATAGGTGTTTTGCAGGTCCCTCAAAGTCCATGAATCCAGGATTCTATCTGACCAGCTTTCGGGTCAGCAGGTCGAAAGCCACGGATCCACAGGGTCTCCAGCTTGATTTTCCAGGATGCATCCAGAAGCATAGAGCGATCTCTTCATGGATTCATCTTCAAATCACTACCGGGTATACCCCCTTGACTCACCAATTGTGGTATTATAGAAGAGATAGCCCTACCAAGGCTTCTTAGCCTCGGTGGTCCTGTTTCTTTCACTTTAGGATTTATTTCTGCATGCATGTGCTTCTAATTTTCTTTAGAATCCCCTGCTTAGACTCTTGGCTCAAAATTTGGCATATAAACTTTTAACTCACTACCTAATAACAAAAAAATAGTTTGCAAGCATAAGTAGTTCTGCATAATGCAAGCAATCATCGTCGACAAACCCTTGGGAGGAGTCGACAAAAATTCCCCATGAGGAACCGAGGGAGAAACCTTGTAAGGAGCCTCTGGCCCACCCCCAAGAGGAGAGAGCTTAGGGTGCCCTGGTGCTAGTTGCAGAGTCGGCCAGGCCCGCAACCTTGAGGCTCAGGAGGATCGCCAAGATAAGGGAGGGGTCACCTCAGCCCCCTCCCCCGGAGGCTCTTGAAGTCGTGGAGATCCTACCATCCCCTGAGGCCACCATCATGCCTAAGTAGGAAGGTGGCTCGACCATACTAGTGATTAATGCCACACCAAAGCCTCATCCGATGGGTCCAGACTTAGCGAGATCCTCCTCGTCTATGACTCCAACCCCCAAGATGGCTAGGGGGCCCACACTAATGTTGCTCGACGTGTTGTTCACCCTTGATGCAGGGCTGGCGGAGAGGCTACTGGGGTTCATCCTACAGCCTTAGGACTGGTAAGAGAAGGCTGCCGTACGTTAGGGGACACCATCAATGGGGTCTTCCATCCTTTTTCCTTCTCTCTTCTCTTCTTTTTTTAATCTCTTCTTGCTTCATGCCCCAGCTAATTCAAGATGAGTTCCTAATCAAGGCTGCGTACCGAGCACTGCTTCGGCAGGTGCTAAGTCTCACAACAGGGCCGATGCCAATGAGGCAAGGACCAAGGTTCTGGCTGAGCAACTACCAACTTGGAGGCCCAAGTGAGGAACTTGGAGGTCGAACTCAGGCAGTCCCAAGACACTATGGTAGACCTGGAGCTATGCATGGAGGGTCACGAAGCCATGCAAGCAAATAAGGGGAAGTATGTCACTGACCTGGAGAAGTAGCTCACTAAGTCCACCTCCACATCACTCCACCTGGAAGGATGACTGCAGGGCCTCCAAGTGCGACTGGACATAGTGGAGGAGTGAGCCGTAGCAGTAAAGGAAAAGGCTACCACTGCCATGATGGTGATGGAGGCCATGAGAAGGAGGTGGCTGACTCCATCAGGCAGTACAAGGCCTTGACTGAGTTTGAGGATGAAGTGCAGGAGGCTATCTACGATGTCTTCATCAAAGGCTTTGGGGAGTGCAAGAAAAAGATGGCGCAACTCTTCCACCTCCCCAACCTACACGATGTCAGCCCCATCAAGCCCGAGGGCAATTTTGACAATGTGGAGCTGCCTGTTAAAGGCACCTCATTAGAGCCCGCTGACCTAGAACATTTGAAGCCAACCGAGGTCACCCCACCAATTTCACCCTTGGTGTCCTAGGTAGCTGTGATCACCACCATGCAAGCCTGATAGAGCTCGGTGAGAGAGGTTGTGGAGCATATGGTGGCCAAGATGGGGGTACTAATAGAAGCTGGCATGAAGGCCTTCGAATTGGGCAGTGCTTCGACCTCGCGGCCAACCTAGGGACTCATCGCCAGCTCTCCTACTGCCTTCTTCTTATTCTTTTTCTTCTTATTCTTTTTCTTCTTATTCTTTTTTTCTTCTTCTTTTTTTCTTCTTCTTCTTTTTTGTGTACTGGAAAAATTTTATCAAACTCCTGGCCTATCGAGAAGTTCATTTGTATGTAAACCCAGTTCCAGTAATGAAATGTAGATTGTTAACTTTGAATTCTAACTCCTTTTCTTTTTTCTTTCCACTCTATGTGTGTGTATGCTTGCCGCTTGGTCCAGTAGCTTGGTATCATGGGAGCTGGGCAGATCACTAGAAGCATCAATACCTAGCTGAGTCCTGTTACACCTTTCTTGCTCAATAGCTAGTTAAGACTAGTCTTGGATTAGATAGGTAGATGCAAGAGCTATGGAACCGGCCATTAACAAGGGTGGGGTCATGGAGTGCCTAATCCTCCCTCCATTGAACCTGGGGCCTTATGGAGGGAGGCCGGGCCTTGGTGCCCTTAGCTTTCTTCATCGTACGTGCAGTCTAGTGGACAAGTGTGGGGTGCTGAGGCTCCCAGCTTGATTGTGGGGCACTGAGGCTCCCATCTTGAGTGTTAGGTGTTAAGGCTCCCAACTTTCCTTACCGAACCTGGGGATCGATGGATATGTGTGGGGCACTAAGGCTCCCAGCTTGGGTGCCGGGTGTTGAGGCTCCCGGCTTTCCTTGCCAGACCTGGGGACCATCAGATATATGCAGGGAACTAAGGCTCACGGCTTGGGTGCGGGGTGCTAAAGCTTCTGGCTTTCCTTGTCAGACCTAGGGACTGACAGATAAGTGTAGGACGCTAAGGCTCCTGGCTTGAGTGTGAGGCACTAAGACTCCCAAATTTCCTTACCAGATCTGGGGACCGATGGATAAGTTTGCTTTGGAGAGATAGAATCGAACCGTGCTATTGAAGGAGCATTTCATTTCATCCTTGAATACGGGGCATACATCATTGTTAGTACATTCTCAGGTTTATAGCATTCCATGTTTGGAGAAACGAAGCTCCATCAAGGTTGGGAATTTGGTATGCTCCTTGGACAAGGCTTCGACCACCCTATAGGGACCTTCCCAGTTCGAGGATAGCTTACCACATTAAGGTTAGGAAGCTTTCGCATGCCTGAGGATGAGGTCACCTAGATGGAAGGCTTTGGGCCTCACGTGCGAGTTATAGTAGCAGGCCACTTGCTACCAGTATGCTGCCATGCAAAGCCATGTCTTGTCTCTTATCTCATCTAGTAGGTCAAGGTTGAAGAAGAGGCATGCAGGGTTGTCAACCTCATCATACTGCTGCACCTGCAGCATAGGTAGGCCCACCTCAACTGGGACTACGACTTCTGTATCGAAGACCCGGCTGAAGGGCATCTCACTCGTCGCTATCCGAGGCATGGTGTGGTAGGCCCACAGCATGCTGGAGAGCTCGTTGGCCCACCAACCCTTTACCTTGTTCAGTTGGGTGCGGAGTCCTTGGAGGATGGTCCAGTTCATCACCTCAGCTTCTTCATTAGTCTGTGGGTAAGCTAATGATGTGAAGTAGGATAGATGTTCAAGTTGACACAAAACTCCTCGAAAGCCTGGTTGTCAAACTATCATCCGTTATCCATGATGATGGTATGGGGAAGTCCAAAATGGTAGATAATTGACTTCTAGAGGAACAACCTCACCTTGTCTTCGATGATCCAAGCCAGGGGTTCTACCTCCACCCACTTTGTGAAGTAGTCGATGGTGACGATCAGGTAATTCCACTGACCGGACATAGGGAGGAAAAATCCTAGGATTTCTATCCCCCACTGGGTGGACAGCCAAGGAGAAGAGAGCTAGGATAGCAGAAAAGCCGGCTAGCATTGGATATGGGCGTGCTTCTAGCAGCGATCACACTTTTGCATAACTCAACCATGTCTTCCTGCATGGTCTCCTAGTAGTACCCTATCAAAGGGCTTTGTAGGCTAGTGTCCTGCCCCATACGTGGTTCCCGTAGATGCCCTCATGTATCTTTTGGAGGACATAAAGAGCCTTCGAGGGTCTTAGACATTTCAGCAAGGGGTAAGAGTATGATCTTCGATAGAGCTGCCCATCCATAAGCACGAAGCGAGCACCCTTTCACTTCAGGAGGCTGACCTTCGTGCAGTCTTCGGGCAAGGTGCCATCGGTTTTGTACCTGATGTAGGGATCCATCTAGCTTGTCTCGGGGGCAACCTGTTGGACCTCATCCATGACCTCTAACTGGGGACCTCCAGGAATTCAATGAAGGTGCACCCCAGCAATGAGTCTGGTAGGATTGCGAGCTTGGAGAGTACATCGACACAGGCATTCTCCCCATGGAAGATATGAAAAGTACCAAAGTATTGGAGGTTCACTATGTATGAGTGTACTCGATCTAGGTACTTTGTCATCATAGGATCTCGGGCTTCGTACTTGCCAGAGACTTGGCCTGTCATGAGCTGCAGGTCCATAAAGACCTTCAGGCTCATTACACTTAGCTTGCGGGACACCTTTAGCCTTGCAAGGAGTGCTTCATATTAGGCCAAGTTGTTGGTTACCTTGAAGAGGAAACATAGCACGTACTTGATGACTACCCCATCAGAGTTGGCAAGGTTGAGTCCAGCCCCACTCCCTCCAGCATTGGATGCACCGTTGATGTGCAGAATCCATGCCATTTTCCCTATGGCTAGGTCATGTTTGGGCTCAACTAGTTCGCCCACCTCCTCCAAATCCTCGTCCACCTAAGTGTATTCCACCAAGAAGTCAGCCAGGACCTAGGCCTTCTAAGACAGCCTCTTGCAGTAGGAGATGTCAAACTCGCTGAGCTTCACTGCCCACTTAGCTAGGCACCCCGAAGTATTTAGGCAACTCAGGATGGCCCTCAGTGGTTGGTCAGTAAGGACCATGATTGGATGATCTTGGAAATAGGGCCTGAGGTGCTGTGCTATATGATACATGAAAAGATAATGTTTTTAGATTAGGTATACTTGGTTTCTACATCATAGAGCAGCTTGCTGGTATAGTAGACCGACAACTAGAGGCTGTCCTCATCATTGTAGACCAGCACTAAGCCCGACTGCTTATGGGGAGATCGCTAGAAACAAGAGGAGCTCTTCTTCGAGATCCAACCTAGACAGTAATGAGGGAGAGACGAGGAGCTTCTTCAACCCCTTGAACACCTCCCAATACTCCTCCATTCAAGTGAAGTCGTGCATCTTACATAGGGCCTTGAAGAATGGCTGGCAGTGCTTGGTAGAGTGTGAAATGAACTAGCTGAGGGCAACAATGCATCCGGTCAGGCATTGGACTTCCTTCTTGGATGTAGGATGCCTCGTGTCCATGATCACCTAGATCTTCTCCGAGTTAGCCTCAATCCCATGCTGGGTGACCATCAAGCCAAGAAATTTCTAAGCCATGATGCCAAACATGCACTTCATCAGGTTTAGCTTCATTCGGTGAAGGTGGAGTTGTCGAAGGCTTCCACCAAGTCGGTGATGTGGTCCGATTCCTGGCCACTCATGATGAGCATGCCATCCATATAAACTTGCATATTGTAGCCTATCTGGTCTTTGAAGACCTTGTTGACCAGGTGCTGGTATGTCCCCTGATATTCTTGAGGCTAAATAGCATCACCTTATAGTAGAATGTACCTCTATCGATCATGAATGTCGTATGCTCTTCATCCTTTGGGTGCATGTGGATCTGATTGTACCCAGAGAATGCATCCATGAAGCTGAGCAACCTATGTCTCGAGGTTACATCCACGAGCTGGCCAATCTTGAATAGTGAGAAGCTATCTTTTAGGCATGCCCAATTGAGGTTAGTATAGTCCATACAGATCCTCTACTTTTTGCTAACCTTTTTGACCATGACCACATTTACTAGCCAACTAGGGTATCGTGCCTCATGGACCAAGCCTGTGGCAAGGAGTTTTCCAACCTCTTTGTTTATCACCCTCTGCCATTGTGGGGTGAAGCTCCTCTCCTTCTACCAAATCTAGCAACTATTTGGGTCGATATTTAGCCCATGGGTGATCACCTCGGGAGGAATTCTGGTCATGTCTGCTATGGTCCAAGTGAAGACATTAGCATTAGCCTATAGAAAACTCAACAACCAAGCCCTCTCCTCCTCGACCATAGGGCTCCCACTTGCACCATCTTCAAGGGGTCCTTGCCTAGGAGGAATGATAGTAGGGGTTCAACCAGCCTGCCCTTCAGATCTTGCTCTATTTGGCCTAACTGACTGATTGTCGGACCTTCCTAGATCCCCCTGGACTCCAGGGATGGCTTGCAAGCAGTGCTGGACTAGCTGTCGAGATCCCCTCATCTCCCTGATCCCCCATAGGATCAGGTACTGGACAAGGAGTCACTTAGTTAAGATGGTGGCATCGAGTAGGTTGAGTCCGAGATGCCCCAAGATCATGTTGTAAGGTGAGGGAAGCCTTACAATGGTAAAGGTCACCATTATGGTGCTCTATCGGGGTGGCATCCCAACAGTGATCGGGAGGTTAATCTATCCCTCCACCCCAATTGAATCTTCGGTAAAGCTGACAAGGGGTGTAAAACTATCATTATCAGATTAAGAGATAAGTTCATCCTTGTAAAGGCATCATAAAAAAAGATGTAGATGGAGCTTCCACTATCAACCATTATTCTCTTTATAGGATGTTTAGCTATTATCGTTTCTATAATAATAGCATCATTATTTGAGTTATCCACCCTAGCTAGCCCTTCTCCCCCATAGGAAAGTACATCATCAGTCCTCTCCCTCCCCCTAACCCTCTTTAACTCCCACCCTACCCTCCAAGAGATCATTCCTACCGGCTTCTCTGTGAGCTGGTTATCGACTACAGGGTATCGGGCTTCGTTGCTCTAGGTCCCAAGCGGAGCTCTTCCTTCCATAAACTTCTTGAGGTAGCTTCTTCAAATTAGGTAATCGATCTCTCTCTTCAGGTGATGACATTTCTCAGTGTTGTGGCTATGGTCATGGTCGAATTGGTAGTACCGAGACTTGTCACATCCATTGGATGGCTTCAATGGGGGAGGGCGATCGAAGTAGCGCTCGCCCTTGATCTTCATTAGGATTTTGGCTCTTGGGATGAGGAGAGGTGTGAGCTTCTCATCCTTAGTGGGACCATCCCTTGGCTTGGAGACTATTCGAGGAGTCGAGATGGCCTTGGTTATGGGCAGCTTGCTCGACTCCCCTTGGGCTTGCCTCTTTAGGGGGCTCCCATCCAACTCCCTTCTAGTACAGTCGGCCTCCTCTGCATGGATGTACTTGTAGGCATGGAGGAGAAGCTCCGAATAGGATGTTGGGGGCTTCTTATCGAGGGAGTAGGTGAAGCAAGAGGTCCTGAGCCCTCTCTTCAGTGCTAGCATGGTGACGGGCTTATCAAGATTGTAGATCTCCAAAGTGGCCACCTTAAATTGGGCCACGTAGTCCCGAAGAGACTTATGATCCCATTGTTATAGAGAAGAGGCTATCATCCTCACGTGGAACCTTCCATCAAGCACGAAGCATGCTATGAAATTCTTCTCCAGCTACTCAAAGGAGTCTATGCTTTTCGGCTTAAGGTAGGAGTACCAGACCCGAGCCACTTTATAGAGCGTGGCTGGGAAGGCAACATAGAGGAGGGCATCAGTGGCCCCTAGACCCACATGAAAGCCTTATAACTCTCAAGGTAGTCGATGGGGTCTGTGGTCCCATTATAGGAATCTACTTGAGGCATGCAGAATCGGTTAGGAATTGGTTCCTTTTGTATCTGGTGAGTGAGAGGATGGCGAGCATCATACCTTGCTGGCTCGTATGGGGAGCCCTGAATCTTAGCAAACTAGCATGCCAGATTCACCAGCCTGTGCTTTTGTTCTTCAAGGCACTTCTCCATCCATCGGAGGATGGCTTCGTTTGTCGACCCTTCCGTAGAAGCTATCAGGAGGGAAGAAGGTGATGATCAAAGGAACTCATGCTTCAGTTTCCTGTCATGTCGATGCTAGCATGAGATGCAGTGCCATGGTTCGAGACTAGGGAGTGGCTCTTCCGGCTAGTTGAACTATCCTAGTGCCTCTTCCTAGTCACCTATAGGCTCCCTCACGGGTACGAGGTGGCCCACACGCATGACGGTCCCTCCCAAAAGGACCTTAAGCTAGCATAGGGTTCGGCATCATGGGTCGCAAGTGTCCCCGAATATAATTGCGTTACCAGGGATCGATGCTGGTGGTGTAGTTGGCACACTACTGTAGTTAGGGTCTTGTCCTGCTTCATGAATGTGGTGATCTACATGGATTGATCAACTGGAAGGGGAGGTGGTGAAGCAGGGAGGTCCTTCTCTTGGCTACGTCAGTCATCGCGATGGGATGGGTCCCCCATATGGCTGATGAAGGCTTCCCGAGTGCAGGTCACCACCATGAATTTATGGGAGGTTGGTTAGTGACCGACCATCCTATCCCCTGCCTAGCATGCCAATCTATTGGTGCTTAGATCATCATGGCTTGTAGCTCTGATATGTCCTGGATGAATCAACCTCCTTGAGAGCATCGGGTTCTTCATCCTCGTGCCTTCATGAAAAACTGGTCCTACAAAAAAGAGGAGACCCGGGCCAGGGATCCCAATGGGGACACTCCATTGGTCAAGTCAGTAAAGCAACCAAGGGAAATAGATCCTCGATCATGGTGGCTTGATACACCATCATGTAAAAGAAAAAAAAGAGAAGATGAAAAGAATAAGAGTTCAGAGGAGCTTGGGAGGTTGTTCCCTATTTTGGTCCACTGCCTTCACTCTGTTGCCCGAAAATGGAGCTCAAGAGGGGGGGTGAATTAGGTCTTTCAAAAATTTAAAACAATAATATACAGGCCTTGTAGTGTTTGTGAGCAATGAAATTGATGCACTAGATTATATGCAGCGGAAAGCAATAAATAGAGTACAATAAGTAAAGGGCAAGAGATAGAAAAGAAGATCACATACAAATACAAGGTTTATAGTGGTTCGGTGCAAACCTAGCACCTACATCCACTCTCCAAGCCACCCATAGAAATTTTACTATAATCTCTCCAAGATTATAGCCGACTTGTTTTTCCAAAGGCTCACAAGTCAAAACCTATGTTGGTTTTATCACCTAGGCTCACCAACAAACCTTTACACTTGTTTTGTCTTCGGGCTCACAAGTTAATCCTAGTTGGTTTTGTCCCTTTGGCTTACCAACAACCACAACAACTTACTTTCAAGAAACCCTTGAAAGCTAGGTCAAATCATAATAGAAATTCATATATACAATTCAAATAAACAAAACAAACTCTCTTCAAGAGTAGAATGGAAGCTTTAAGGCTCAAGTTGATGCTTTGTCTTGTCTTCTCCTTGGAATATTCTTCAAGCTCTCTTTTTGGAATGTTAAAAGGATAGGCTTGTAAGCTTTTTCAGGGAATCACTCTTTAAATGGCTTTTGAAGTGAAGTTCTTGAGAGAATATTGACTTTTGGGCTTTGAATGGACTTCAATTCTTCAAGAATGAGTTTGGTGAAGCTTAAATATTTTAAAAACTTCCAAAAAATGGTTTGCGACTATTGGAGCTTCGAATCTAGCCATTTGGAGCTTGAAAAGACATTTCTGTACTTTAAAAAATAGATCTGTTAGGGCTGTCAAAACCCGAGTGTCAATACTTGGCTGTTAGGTGTCGACACTTGGCTATCAGGTGTCGACACTTGGCTGTCAGGTGTCGACACTTGACTTCCAGGTGTCGACACTTGAACTTCCAAGTATCGACATTTGATTCACAGGTGTCAACACTTGACACAAAAATACTCCATTGGCTAAGTTCTGGATTTTCAAAAAGTCTCAGGCCTTGAGTTGACACTTGGAAACTTAAGTGTCGACACTTGAGTTTCAGGTGTTGACACTTGAATTTTGGGTGTCGACACTTGGCATGCCAAGGAGTTTTCTGCATGCCAAATGCGAAAGTATCAATACTTGACTTTCCAGGTGTCGATACTTGGTTCTACAAAATTCATAATTAAGTCAATCGAAGCCAAAAACATAAGCATCATATATGAAACTTAAATGCAATATAAATAAGCAATAAATAAACTCATTTAATCCCTTTTTCCATGGAAAAGACTTCTCAAATCATGAAGGATACTTCGTGCCACATCGTGCCACAATACTTTAATTTTGAGAATTTGAGGTGCTTGTTTTCCGAAAACTCATAACTAGAAATAAATATTAGTATACAATATGTACTCAATATTTTGTTATTCATCAAAATCACTAGGTGGAGCCAACAATCTCTCCCTTTTTGATGATGGCAAAACCTTGAGTATATAAACATTTAATTTCAAATTTCAGATATGATAATTTATAAATATGATTTCAAGCTTATACATCCACAACTTGCATAGTTAAGAAGGATGAATCTCTTCCTTAGTTAGACAATTCTAATCAGAACAAGCAGTATGCAATATTGGTATCAGATCAAATTTGAAATTCAGATTAATCAGGAATATTGTTCTACTCCCCCTTTTTGTCAATCATTAGAAAAAGGGAGTAAGCTCCCCCTCAAAATGAGCATGGAGACAAAAAGTAGTAGAGTATCAAAGTTGATATAAGAAACAGTTTTTCAAGAGTTAATAGGTATCAGAGCCAAAAAGTAAACGTAGATCATCAATTTCAAGAGTATCAATCATAGTGAATTCAAGAATTGTAAACATCAAAGTGAAATGCATATATATATATCAAGTAATGTTTTCAGTACAAAATTTGCTGACTCATCAGCAACACTAAAACAATCAAAATATATCATGAGATATAAATCATAAATAACATACAACATCTATAAGGCTAATCCTCATCAAATGGAATCTTAAGAGTAAATGGTGCGGTAATCCTAGATTTAGGAACTAATTCCTTAGGAGGTCCCTGGACTAAGGCCCTACGACTCCTAGTACAGCCAGAAGGTCCTAGTAAGGGTACAACCCTAGAAGATCTAGTGGAAGGAGGGGATAGAATCTTAGTTGGTGTAATGAAATCTGGTGTGGAATAAACTAAATCAGCTGGAGGAGGAACTGCAGGTGTAGCTGGAGGATCATCTCTACTATGCATCTGATAATGACCAGCATGATCCACACTGCCATCTGAACTCCCATCATTGGAATAACCATCTCCATCTCCATCATCATCACCCTCTCTATCATCACCATCATCAGAATCAGTACCACCCTCATCAGTGTCATCATGTCTTCTGGATGATCATCATCATCGTCATCAGCTGGTGGAGCTGCAAAAGCTGTTGGAGGAACAAAAGATCTAAGTAACTCCTCGATACATGCGAATCCAGCCTCCATGATGTGTCGTAACTCAGCATGCTCAGAAGCAGTGTGGGCTCTAAGGCCCTCTATCTCTATCCTCAGTTGAGTCGACTGCACCCCAAGTCCTACAATCTCGCTCTGTACCTCAACGAACTGCTGTCGGGTGTGCTCCTCAAAAATAACTCTGTAGTCGATGGAGGAGGAGCCGAAGGTGTAGCTGTAGGAGTCACCGGCTCTGCCTCTGATGCTGGAGCAACCTGAGGAGGTGTACTGATTGGCCCTGATGGCCAGGCCTCAGCCTCTCTGATCTCATCCTCCTCATCTGGCTCCTATCTAGACTCTCTCTGAACCCAACGACCTGCAACCAATTGATATCCCATGCGGTGTAGTGACCGCTCATCATAAACATCGATATGTAGAATCTTCTTGGGGATCTCCCCCTCCAAAGGAACTCTACAAGCCCTGAATAGGCAGGTCAGCGCCATCCTGTATGGTAGACAATATCGCCTCTGTGTCGCAGCATCACGCATCTGAACCAACATCAGTGATGGTAGATCAATCAATCTCCTCTGGGTTAGACTGACCATCAGCATCAGCTCCCTCTCTGTGATGAAGTCAAATCGTCCAGTCTTCGAAAGTAGGATACAGGTGGTGATGTGATATAGAAGGTGCATCTCCACTGATAGCTGGTTCGTGATGACCACAGTCACTCCGCAAACATCCTCTCGCTCAAGGATGCACCTGAAGGCTGCCTCTCTATCCTCTATTGAGAAAACACTGATACCTCAATGGGGTATCTCCCAAACTCTGCTCAGTAGCTCCTCTGTCAAAGAAATCTGTACTCCCTGGATGGTGGTGCTCCACAGTAATCAATGGCAATCCAAAGCACCATAGAACTCCCTCATCAGATGAGGATAGTACCTCTCCTGCATGGTGCAAAAAGATACTAATCTGGCATCTATGAGTGTCTGCTGAATCTGGAAGTGTTGTATATCGAAGAACTCTAAGTCGATCCATCTACCAACTGCCACCGCCTTCCCTGCCATCCTCTCTATAGGGGGGACCCCTGGAGCTGTGGAACTACTAGCCTATCCTGCATCGTGTCTGGCTTTAGTCCTCCTCTCAGAACCCTAACTGGATCTCATCCAGACAACTAGTCTCTTCCTCGGACCCATCACAACAAGCTGAGCAAGAAAGGAAGAAGGTAAACAACCTAAGGGGGACAGGTTTCAATTCAGGTTGAGAACTATAAATCGGCTACAGGTTAGGCTAAAGGAGACTACATTTTCCTAAAAGAGGGATACAGGTTTTAAGAGAAGCTAGAATTTGTTTTTGAAAACAGGGATAAAATCAAAAATGATTTTCTCAAAAACATGAAATCAAAGGTTGAAAGCACTTTCAATAGTTTGAAAAGAGGGAAAATTTAAAACACATTTGGGTTATAACATTAATCCCAATATGTAAAATACATTTTATAAAATTAGTGAACTAGGACTAGTTGAAACATACAAAATAAACTTAAACACATGGGATTAGGGTTAAAACCAAAACACATTTGGGTTTTAGGTAGAAATAAGTAATCAAACAACAAAATAGTGGAAATGGGGGTAAAATACCATGAAAACAACACAAATACCCTTTCCATATCAATGAAAACCTAATAAATAGCTTAGAAATCTGAATTTTGAGTGAAACCCTTGAACTTTTTGGCCAAAACACCAATCCAATAGTGAAATTATGAAGAACGAATAGATTGAGTGTGAAATCGATCAAAAATCTGAGGGAAATCCAAGATAAATTTTTTAAACATGATTTCCTTCAAATGGAAACTTTCAAATGATTCAAAAATCTGAAAAATCCAAGTTATATGCATTAAAATGGATGGATAATAAGAAATCTAGGTTACAAGATTTCAAAAATGAAAGAGAGAGAGATTACCTGATTTCAGTGGGGCAATGAGGGAAAGTGAAGATTTGGAAAGTAGAGGTGTTTTTGGGGACCACTGGAGCTCGAGAGCAAATGGGGGAAAGTAAAAATCAAAACCTCGGTTTGCCCTAAGAAAGATAAAATTTTTTGCGAGTGTCGACACTTGGAATTTCTCAAGTGTCGACACTTGGTCAGGTGTCGACACTTCACAAAATCCAAGTGTCGACACTTGGCCAAGAAAATCCCAAAAAAATATGAAAAAATTTCAAAAAAATCAAGGATGTTTTAAAAGCTTTTAGGACTTAACACAAATAATTTTTGAGTAAAAACAACTTGGGTAAGATGAAATTTGAGAGAGTTCTAGGAGAATGGATCAATGATACCTAACTCTCTTTTAATTATACAAAATCTCTCTTCACTCAGGGGTTTGGTAAACACATCAGCTAATTGATCATCAGTACACACAAATTCAAGTATCATATTAGAGTTTTGTACATGATCTCTTATGAAATGATGTCTTATTTCAATGTGTTTACTTCTTGAATATTGCACAGGATTCTTAGTTAGATTTATTGCACTAGTATTGTCACATCTTATGGATGTCTTAATTAATTTAATACCAAAGTCTTCAAGCTGTTATTTGATCCATAGGAGTTGAGCACAACAGCTTCCAGCTACTATATATTTGGCTTCCTCCATAGATAGAGCAATCAAATTCTGTTTCTTGCTACTCCAAGAGATCAAATTTACTCCAAGAAACTGATAAGTTCCACTAGTACTTTTACGATCAAGTTTACATTCAACAAATTCAGCATCAGAATAAGCAATCAATTCAAATGAAGAATTTCTAGAGTACCAAAGACCAATTTCAATTGAGCCAAATAGATATCTAAGTATGCATTTAACGGCCAAAAGATGAGACTCTTTAGGATTAGACTGATATCTAGCACACATACAAACACTAAACATAATATCTAGCTACTGGCAGTAAGATATAACAATGAACCAATCATACCACGATATAGTTTTTGGTCAATAGATTTACCTGATTCATCCTTGTCAAGTCTACAAGAGGAGCTCATAGGCGTACCTAATGGCTTGGTGTTCTCCATCCCAAACTTCTTGAGTATTTTTTTTGTGTACTTAGCTTAGTTGATGAAGATCCCCTCTTTGGTTTGCTTTATCTGGAGTCCGAGGAAGAAGTTAAGTTCTCCCATCATGCTCATCTCGAACTCACCCTACATTAACTTTGCAAACTCTTAACAAAGAGATTTGTTAGTAGCACCGAATATGATATCATCTACATATATTTGTACTACTAAGAGATCATCATTCTTTTTCTTCAAAAATAAAGTTTTGTCAACATTACCTCTAGTAAAATCATTTTTGAGCAAGAAAGAACTTAAATGATCATACCAAGCTCTTGGAGCTTGTTTCAAACCATACAAAGCTTTATGAAGTTTGAAAACATGGTTTGAAAATTCATGGTTTTCAAAACCAGGCGGTTGTTCAACATAAACCTCTTCTTCAATAAAACCATTCGAAAAGGCACTTTTGACATCCATTTGAAATAATTTAAAATCCATAAAGTAAGCAAAAGCCAATAATAGCCTAATTACCTTAAGTCTAGCTACAGGAGCAAAGGTTTCATCAAAATCAATCCCTTCCTCCTGATTGTATCCTTTGGCAACTAGTCTAGCCTTATTTCTTGTAACAATACCATTTTCATCAAGTTTGTTTCTAAAAATCCATTTAGTACCAATAATTAAAACATTTGAAGGCCTATCTACTAAAGTCCAAATATTGTTTCTTTTAAATTGGTTAAGTTCGTTTAGCACAGCATTAATCCAATTACAATCATTTTCAGCTTCTTCTATAGTTTTAGGTTCAATTTGAAAAACAAATGCTAAGTAATCACAAACATTCCTAAGGGATGATCGAGTACTTATACCTTTAGATGGATCACCAATGATAAGTTCTTTGGGATGTCCATGAGCATACCTCCATTCTTTGGATAGAGGATCTACTGTAGATGCATTTTTATCACCTTATACTTGATATCCTTCATTGTTTTGATCAACTTCTTATTCCTTTATAGGCTCTTCATTGTTGTTCACCTCTTCAGTTCTTTTGGTACCTATTTCATCATTAAGCACATCTTCTTTTCTAGAAGATTTCTGGTTAGATTCATTAAACACAACATGTATGGATTCTTCAACAACAAGTATTCTTCTGTTGAAGACTCTGTATGCTTTGCTAGATGTAGAGTAGCCTAGAAAGACACCCTCATCTGACTTGGCATCAAATTTGCTCAAATTATTTTCACCATTATTTAAGATGAAACAACGGTATCCAAAAATACGAAAATATCGAATTGAAGGTTTTCTACCCTTCCAAAGCTCATATGGTGTTTTCTTTAAAATCGGTTAGATTAAAACATGGTTTAAAACATAATATGCAGTGTTTATGGCTTCCACCAAAAAATATCTAGGTAAGTCATTTTCACAAAGCATGGTGTATGCCATTTCTTCAAGAGTTCTATTTTTCTTTCTACCATCCTATTTTGTTGAGGTATCCTAGGTGCTGAAAAATTGTGATGAATGCCATTTTTAATACAAAATTTATCAAAATCAGAATTTTCAAATTTCGTTCCATGGTCACTTCTCAAAGATACAATTAAAACACTTTTTTCATTTGAAACTCTTTTATGAAATCTAATGAATTCAGAAAATATTTCATCTTTGTGTGCTAAAAACATGACCCATGTAAATCGTGAGAAATTATCTATAATAACTAGACCGTACTTCTTACCTCCTAAACTAAATGTTCTAGTTGGCCCAAAGAGGTCCATATGAAGCAACTCTAAGGGTCTAGATATAGAGATTACTCCTTTTGATTTAAAAGATAATTTGGTTTGTTTTCCAAGCTGGCATGCACTACAAATCTTGTCTTTTTCAAAACTGAGTTTTGACAAATCTTTTATCAAATTCTTTTTGCTAAGTTTTGAAATCAAGTGCATACTAGCATGTCCTAATCTACGATGCCAAAGCCAACTAGTTTCAATGATCTTGGCTTCTATTACCACTAGGCATTGACTATTTTGAACAGGAAGATCATCAAGATCAACCATATAGATATTGCCATGCCTATGATCAATGAACTTGATTCCATTGCTATCTAAACTAGAAACAATGCATATAGAAGATTCGAAAGTAACTTTGAAATCCTTGTCACAAAATTGACTAATACTAAGTAAATTATGTTTCAAACCATCAACAAATAATACATTATCAATGTAAGTAGAAGGGGTGATATGGACTTTACCAATTCCGACAATCTTGTCCTTTCCATTATCACCAAAAGTCACATTACCATCATTTTGATATTCGAGTGATGAGAACTGCTCCACATCTCCTGTCATATATCTTGAGCAACCGCTATCGAGGTACCACATTCTTTTCTTATTGGTTGCAAGGCATACCTACAATAAAAATCAAGTGAAGATTTTAGGTACCCAAGTCATCTTGGGTCCTTTCAAGTTAGTGGCAATGGTTCCTTTTGGAACCCAGATTTTCTTAACATTACTTAATTTTCTCTTATTGCACAAGTAAGATTTATGCCCTATAGTATCACAAGCATAACAAGTAATGGATGAAGATGCAGGCACAAAGAAATTTTTGAAAAATTTTTGTTTCTTCTGAGTTCTAAAACCTAAATTGGCTTTATCAAAAACTGATCTTTGATTATTTAAAAGCATGTTTAATTTTTCAGAACTATATATAAATTTATCAACAAAAGGTTTTAACTTTTCAATTTCTTCTTTATATTTTTTGTTTTCTTCCAAAATTTCTTTGTTCTGTTTTGAAGAGTTTTCATTTGATATAGAAAAGTTTTTCTTTTTCAAAGTTTCTTTTTCTTTTTCAAGAGCAGAAATCCTATCATTTAACTTTTTGTTTTGAAAAAGTAGGCAATCAATTTCATTAAAAAACTTGTCATTAGCTTTGACTAAATCCAGATTTTGTCTTTTTAGTTCTTTATGTTTTGATTTTAGTTTTTGAAATTCTATAACTAATTCATCAAAAACTTCATGCAGTTCATCAAATGTAAATTCATTTTCAGTTTTGGATAGTACCACATCATGATCCGCCATCAAATAGAAGTTTGTAACTTCTTGCCGTTCTTCCTTAGAGCTGGAGTCTTCGTTGTCACTCCAAGTTGCCATCATGGCTTTCTTTCTTAGTTTTTTTCTGCTCTTCTTAAGTAAGGGGCAGTCCATCTTGAAGTGGCCCAGTTTCTTACATTCAAAATATGTGGGCTGCTCCTTATCTTTCTCTTTTTCTTTCTCTTTGCTTGGCTCGCCATTCAGAGGTTTCTTCTTGAAGTTGTATTTCTTCTTCCTCATGAACCTTCTGAATTTTCTTGCTATTAGAGCCGTCTCGTCTTCTTCATCTTCTTTTTCTGATTCATCGCTTGACTCTTCTCTTGCAGTGGATTTGAAAGCGATCACTTTCTTCTTCTTGTCAACATCCACATTCTTTTGTTTTAGAAAAAGCTCATAAGTCATCAATGAGCCCAATAGTTGCTCAAGTGGAAGAGTGTTGACATCCTTGGCTTCTTCAATAGCTGTAACCTTTGCATCCCAAGAAGCCAATAGAGACCTGAGAAGTTTGTTTACAAGTTCATCATTAGAAATAATTTTTTCTAAACTTCTCATGCCATTCACAATATTTGTGAACCTAGTATACATTTCACTAATAGACTCAGTAGGTTCCATTCTAAACATTTCGTAAGTGTGAATGAGCATGTTAACCTTAGTTATTTTCACTTGTGTGTACCCTCATGGGTAACCTCAAGCGTGTCCCATATTTTCTTAGCGAAGAGATAGTTAGATATTCTATTGAATTCACTCGAATCAAGAGAGTAAAACAATATATTCATAGCCTTAGCATTAAGCTCTATTTGCTTAATATCATTCTCATCCCAATCATCTTCTATTTTTTGAGTGAGAATGTCATTAATCAACATAGTAGGCTGATGAGGACCTTTTATGATTGTCCTCCAAAGATTATAATCAATGGCTTGAATGAATATGCGCATGTGAGTTTTTCAATAAGTATAATTCATGCCATTAAATAGTGGGAGACGGTTTGAAGCTTGGCCTTCAACAACATCCATTCCTATTGGGGCTGCCATGATCTTTTACTCAAGATCCTTGGACCTATAAGAGAGTATCGGGCTCTGATACCACTTGTTGCCCAGAAATGGAGCCCAAGAGGGGGGTGAATTGGGTCTTTTAAAAATTTAAAGCAATAATGTACAGGTCTTGTGGTGTTTGTGAGAAATGAAATTGATGCACTAGATTATATGCAGCAAAAAGAAATAAATAAGTGCAATAAGTAAAGAGCAAGAGATAGAAGAGAAGATCATACACAAACATAAGATTTATAGTGGTTCAGTGCAAACCTAGCACCTACATCCACTTCCCAAGCCATCCTTGAGAATTTCACTATAATCTCTCCAAGATTACAGCTGACTTGTTTTTCCAAAGGCTCACAAGTCAAAATCTATGTTGGTTTTATCACCTAGGCTCACCAACAAACCTTTACACTTGTTTTGTCTTCGGGCTCACAAGTTAACCCTAGTTGGTTTTGTCCCTTTGGCTTACCAACAACCACCTACTTTCAAGAAATCCTTGAAAGCTAAGTCAAATCATAATAGAAATTCAGATATACAATTCAAATAAATAAAACAAACTCTCTTCAAGAGTAGAATGGAAGCTTTGAGGCTCAAGTTGATGCTTTGTCTTGTCTTTTCCTTGGAATATTCTTCAAGCTCTCTTTTTGGAATGTTAAAAGAATAGGCTTGTAAGCTTTTTCAGGGAATCACTTTTTAAATAGCTTTTGAAGTAAAGTTCTTGAGAAAATATTGACTTTTGGGCTTTGAATGGACTTTAATTCTTCAAGAATGAGTTTGGAGAAGCTTAAATACTTCAAAAACTTTCAAAAAATAGTTTGTGACTGTTGGAGCTTCGAATCTAGCCATTTGGAGCTTGAAAAGATATTTTTGTACTTCAAGAAAATAGATCCGTTAGGACTGTCAGAACCCAAGTGTCGATACTTGGCTGTCAGGTGTCGACACTGGCTGTCAGGTGTCGACACTTGACTTCCAGGTGTCAACACTTGAACTTTCAAGTGTCGACACTTGATTCACAAGTGTTGATACTTGACACAAAAATACTCCATTGGCCAAGTTCTGGATTTTCAAAAAGTCTCAGGCCTTGAGTCAATACTTGGGAACTTAAGTATCGACACTTGAGTTTCAGGTGTCGACACTTGAATTCTGGGTGTCGACACTTGACATGCTAAGAGTTTTTCTGCATACCAAATGCTGAAGTGTCGACACTTGACTTCCCTGGTGTCAACACTTGGTTCTACAAAATTCATAATTAAGTACAATCGAAGCCAAAAACACAAGCATCAAATATGAAACTTAAATGCAATGTAAATAAGCAATAAATGAACTCGTTTAACCCCTTTTTGCATGGAAAAGACTTCTCAAATCGTGAAGGGTGCTTCGTGCCATAGCATGCCATGATACTTTAATTTTGAAAATTTAAGGTGCTTGTTTCCTGAAAACTCATAACTAGAAATAAATGTTAGTACACAATATGTACTCAACGTTTTGTTATTCATCAAAATCACTAGGTAGAGCCAACACACTCACTTATCTCCTTTTCTCTCTTGGTTCGCTCCCTCCACCATGGAGGCCCTCTTACCATTATATAGGAATTGATCCTTCTCGATCGAGCCTGGAGCTTCGGTCGGTAGCCCCTCCCCTAGGTGTCCCTTATAAGAGGGGTACAAGTTTGCCAGAATTTTCATTAGATCAGTTCTCGAAAGAAGGTCCTCTCGCAAGGGGCGCAGTCGGCATGCTACAGAGCCTATCCCCTTGGTGGGGTGATCCCCTATGAAGGGTGTGGGTAGCATGCTATAGGGTCTCACACTGTGGTTGAGCACTTCCACTTTCAGGGGATACAAATGGTATGCTATAGGATCTGGGGTCCTGGTAGAGCACTCTTCTTGTGGGAGGTGAAGGCGACATGCTAAGGGCTTATAGCCCTGGTGGAGCGCATGCCTGGCAGAAGGTGCAGGTAGCATGCTACGAAACCTGGAGCCTCAGTAGAGCATGTGCCATGCAGAAGATGTAGGCAGCATGCACCAAGGCTTCAACCACCGACAGAGCATGCACCTCTACAAGAATTACGGTGGTCTGGTGGAGACAACGATGTCGTGCCTCCATGTCACAATCCAAGTCTCCTCCATTTCTATCCTTCAAGAATCATGTCTCACTACCTACTACTTTCCCCAGCCATGGTCAGGGAAGCACCTTCTTATCTTTAAGGACTTGATCTAGATAGCAGCTCAACCTTTGTTAGGAGCTCAACCTCAAATGGGAGCTCACCTTGGACGGGAGCTCCACCTTACCTAGGAGCTTGACCTTGGATAGGAGCTCAATCTTGACTGGGAGCTCACCTTAGATGGGAGCTCACCTCGGATGGGAGCTCACCTCGAATGGGTTCTCAACCTCGAATGGGAGCTCATCTCGGATAGGAGCTCACCTTGGAGGAAGCTTGACCTCGATCGGGAGCTCACCTCAGAAGGGAGCTCGATCTCAGCTAGGAGCTCAACCTCAGATGGGAGCTCACCTTAGATGAGAGCTTGACCTCAGTTGGGAGCTTGACCTCGACTAGGAGCTCACATCAAATGAGAGCATGACCTCAAATGGGAGCACACTTAAAATGGGAGCTCGACCTCAATTGAAAGCTCACCTCGGATGGGAGCTCGACCTTAGCTGGGAGCTCGACCTTAATTGGGCTAGTGGCACTTTCTGCCACCTCACCGCTTAGCTGTATCCATCGTGGCTGCCATGTCAATGACTTTCCGCATCAAGGCTAATCTTCTTTTAATGGATGGAAAGAAGAAAATGGTAGTGAAGAGGGGTTCGAAAAGAAAGAAGAACCCTAGGAGTAGCATCTATAAGAGAAAGAAGGCAAAGAAGTATTCTATTGATGGAACCTATTTTTACTGCGAGAAGTAGGAACACTTGAAGAAAAACTACAAGACTTATCTTGCAAGTTTGAAGCATAATGCAAGTGAAGCATCAAAAGGTTTGTATATGATACAAACTAACTTATCATTAAGTGCTTTAGCTTTTAATTAATAGGTATTGGATACTGCTTGAGGGTCTTATATGTGCAAGTCATTACAAGGACTATAGAGAATTAGAAGCTTGAAGAAAGATGACTTTAAGCTTTATGGTGTGAGTGGTGAAGCCATTTAAACAGAAGTTATTGACATCTATCTTCTATTATTGCCTTTGGACAAGATATTAGAATTAAAGGACTATTATTATATTCCAAATATTATTAGAAATATTATTAGAAATATCTTTGTTATTATAACAAGATTTTGAAATTAATGTAAAGAGTTATGGTTGCTTAATTTATCATTCTAATGAATTTTTTGGCAATGGTTTATTCAGTGATGATCTTTTAATTTTTTTGCTCAATGATAAAGTGTTACTTGTTGAAAATTTTAAAAAAAAAGAAAGAAGATATTAATATCACTTTTCTTTAGCATTGTCGACTCGGTCATATAAGTGAGTCTAGGATAAACAAGTTATATAAAGAAGATTTCTTTGATTCGTATGTTTATGAATTATTAGAAAATTGTGAATCCTGTCTCATGGATAAAATGATTAAGTCTCCATTCACTGGACATGGAAAAAGGGAAACTAAGTTATTAAGTATTATATACATGGATGTATATGGACCTATGACAACTCAGGATAGAGGTGGATGCTCTTATTTCATCATATTCATGGATGATTTATCAAGGTTTAGATATATGTATCTTATGAAATACAAATCTAAAATCTTTGATAAATTTAAAGAGTATCAAAGTATAGTTGAGAAAAAAAACTAGAAAAAATATTAAAATCCTTCTACCTGATCAAGGAGGAGAATAGTTATCCAGTAAATTTCGTAATCATCTTAAAGATTAAGGTATTCTCTTTGAATAGATACTTATTTATATACCATAATTAAATGGTGTAGTAGAAAGGAGAAATCGTACCTTATTAGACATGGTACAATCCATGATGAGCTTTATAAATCTTCCTATTTCCTTCTAGGGATATATCGTAGAAATTGTTGCATATATTTTAAACAAGGTTCTATCAAAATCAGTCACTAGCACTCCATATGAATTATAGAAAGGAAAAAGACCAAATCTCAAATATTTTAAGATTTGGGATTATCCTACTTATGTCAAGAATGTTTTTGAGATATAAGTTAAGTGCTAGGATTGATAAGTATAGATTTTAGGTTATCTTCAAGAGGGTATTGGATACATCTTTTATCATTCGACTAAATAAAAAGTTTTTGTCAATAGGCATGCCACTTTCTTGGAGAAGGAATTTATACAAGAATGAAGCAATGAGAGAATAGTTGAACTTGGAGAAGTTCAAGACCTACAACCTACTCAACAAAATCCTGTAGACATTCCACAAGAAATTCCTCAACCACAAGTACTAAATGATCGGTACAACTACAACACACACCTCCTCTTTGAAGGTTAGAGAGAGTGCGGGGTATACCTCTTAGATATGACTTTGTCATTGGAAATGACAATGAAGCCTGTATCATTCAGGATGATGATTTTTAGATCTATATGGAAGCTATCAAAAGTAAAGACTGATAAATAGCTTGAAGTCATAAAATCTAAAATGGACTCCATGTACTCCAACCAAGTTTGGATCTTGGTTAATCCACTTAAGAAAGTAAACCCACTATGGTGCAAATGGGTCTTCAAGAAGAAGATTGGAGTAGATGGCCAAGTTAAAACCTATAAGGCTAGGCTAGTGGCAAAAGGTTTCAAACAAAGATATGGAATTAACTATGATAAAACTTTTTTATTAATAGCTATGCTCAAGTCCATTTGGATTTTGCTTGCTATAGTTATATATTATAATTATGAAATCTAGCAAATGGATATAAAAACTTCCCGCCTTAATGGGTATCTTAAGGAAGAAGTTTATATGTCATAACAAAGGGATTTGTCTCAAGTGATAGACCGAACCAAGTATGCAAACTTTAAAAATTTATCTATGGATTGAAGTAAGCTTCAAGGAGTTAGAACATTTTCTTTGATAAAACAATCAAGAAATTTGGTTTCATCAAAAATGTGGATGAACCATGTATGTATAAGAAAATAAGAGGGAGTGCCATTATCTTCTTAATCTTATATGTGGATGACATACTTATCATTGGAAATGATATCCTAATATTACAATCAGTCAAAGCTTGTCTATCTAAAATGTTTTTCATGAAAGATTGGGAAGAAGTATCCTATATATTAGGTATAAAAATCTATAGAGATAGAACTAATAGGATGCTTGGCTTATCCCAATTTAGGTACATTAATTTAGTGTTGAAAAGATTCAACATTGAGGGAAATAAAAGGAGTTACTTGCCCATAAGTCAAGGTATACACTCTCCAAGTAGATGTCTCCTAAGACACCTTAAGAGAGAGAATAAGTAAAATTCTATATGCTATGACTGTAAGATCAATCATGATGCCATGTTATGTACTAGGCCTGATATTGATTATGCTTTAGACATAGCAAGCAGGTTCCAAGCCGATCTAGGGAAGATCATTAGAAAGCAATGAAAAATATCTTAAGTACTTGAAAAGGATTAAAGATATTTTTTTGATATATAAAGGATCAGATTTAAAAGTAAAAGGCTATACTGACTCTAGTTTTCAATCCGATTCAGATGATACTTGTTGAAAAAAGTATCCTCAAGCTAAACATCTTGGTTGTAGATGATTGAGCTTCTTGTAAGCATATATGAATTATTAATAAAATAAATATTATTTTTGATAGCTCAATACTATTTTTCATCTTATAAACTTTAATGTATTGAAGTCCTTAGAACTACATTGATTCTATAAAGGAGGATTTATTGAGTGATTCTCAAATCAGTTTGCAACTAAATGATATGTTGTTACCTAGGATAATAACATTTATCAAAATAGGTCATTAAGTGCCCTATAGGTTGGTTGTCCTCTTAACCAAGGAGTATGGAAACACTGGTATGGCATGCAGGTGAGTATAAAAGTACATCTCACTAAACTGTGACCAACTCTATGGAGTACTTTGCTGTCAAGAGTACTCACAAAAAGGAAATGGATATAAGTATCTCTTCAACCTGAAACTATCACAATGATTTGGCAAGCAACTCCTTGTACTTTGGTAATGGACTACCTAGATTTCTATCCAGTGATAGAAGGTTTTGTTGGAAATAGTGTCCCAAAGCCAATCATCTAGGCTTTTAAATGAATAAAAGTTATTCTTTTGGCTGTTCATTATATGTGTATTTTCTTGAAAAGAACTCTTGTGTGATGGAGTCTTTAGAAATATATTATATTTGATTTAGAGAGGATATATCGAGTAGTTCTTAAACTGGTTCACAACCAAAGGATACATTGTTATAGGATGATGATGTATCAAGCGTAGGTTATTGTATGTCACATTGGTTGATTGCCCTCTTAACCAAGGAGTGTAGAGACACTGATATGACATACAGGTGAAATGTATAACATCTCATTGAATGTGACCAACCACAGAGCTTCCTTCTGCCAAAGGGTTGCTCGTGAAGGGATATGGATATATATGTCCCCCAGACCTGAGGTCACCATGGTAGCTTGTAAGTAACTCACTGTAATTTGGTATCGAACTACCTGAATTTCTAATCCAGTGATGAAAGGTTTCTGGGTACAGTCAAGTACTTGTGAAGCGGTGATGGATCAAGATGGGATTGACCCCTCCAAATGGTTTGGAGTGAATGACTTACTATGTCTCAATTTAGCAAAATCTTGGCCAAGGTAGTTCTTGTAAGGAGTCATAGAACTTATAAGGTTGAGACATGATGTGGATGTACTAAATTAGGATTTACAGTCAAATCCTAGATCATCCTGAGCATTATGAAATCAAAGGGATGAATTATGCGGTAACCATATGCTAGGGGTTCTAGAGAGTTCCTCTGCAATCTTTGACCTATTCGGATGTCGGGTATCATTGCTAGATGATGACTTTGATTGGTACTGGAAGGTTCCAGTGCTACCAGCTTAGTGTTTGAACCTATAGAGTAACACACCATAAGGGTTTCTACCTGATTTTAAAGGCTGGTCGACGATTGAGAATCGTTTGGCATCACTGGGGAGCAATATGATTGACCATGATCTAAGTTTCGACATTTTGGAGTGTCGACACTTTGAAGTGTTGACACTTCCATATGCCGACACTTGGCTATGACGAGGATTTTTTTTCACTAATTCGATTGGTGAATTTTGGAGGACTTATTTGCAATATGATTGCAACATGATGGGTCAAGCCAAATGTGATTTGGCTTAGGATCAAATTGGATTTTATTTTTCATGATCTCTTTCCTTTAAAAAGATTTAAATTTGAATTTCAAATTCAAATTTTAAATCTTGGCTAAAATTGGCTCCAAGGTTTTTATGGAATGCATTATTTGGGAATGCAGATTTTCTCCCATTTAAACCTAGAGCTAATTTGGTTTAACCCTTAACCCTCTCCCCTAATCACTCCACCTTCCATATCTCTCTCCCTCTTCGCTGCCACTATAAATAAGTGTTATTGTAGGGCCAGCAAAAGGATGATAAGATGGGCTTTTCTAAGAGAGAAAGAAAGGGATTCCTTAGAGTGGGTTTTGAGAGGATTAGGATTTTGGGTGTGAGTCTACCTAGCAATCAAGCTAGGGTTTGTGAAGAGAGAGTTGGTTGGGAAGGGTTCCACTTCCACTTCTCCTCATTACCCTCCAACAAGTTCTTTTCGGCAGCTTCAAGAAAGTCTTGCAAGTTCAAGGAAGGAGAAGATTGGCTTCCGGGATCCTGAAAAGCTAGCACTCCAAAGGAGTTGATTAGGATCAAGCCCTGGTGTGAACTATCCATAAAGGCCAAACACTTGTTTGGCTTGGTAGCTCTTCATCATCTCCATTCAACGGTTTAAAGATAACATACCTTTCCCTTAGTGTCATGTGATTAGATCTAAAGCATGAAATTGTTACATGCTTTTCTCTTTTATTGCTTATGGTATCCTTTGCATGCACTTTTATTATGTTGGATCCTATTGCAGGTAGATTGGCAAATCGACTTGATCGATCTACCAAGTCTTCTGCTATTCTTTATTTTAAAATAGTCTTAAAATATAGTCTGCTTGTGCTGCTTTACTTTCATTGGTATTAGAACCAAGTCCTGTAGCATAATAATAATAGCATGTTAAGATATTATTAGTTTTCTCTTTCAAAGTACTTGGATTGAGTGCATCACCATGGCTGTCTGGTCATAGGAGAGAAGTAAGGCTGCAAGACCCTCTCTTTCCATTCAATGGGGTCTCCTATGGCATGTAGGAATGCCACTTATGATGTGACTCATGAAGAAGAAAAGTAAAGGTGTCGACTCATGAGCGCGTACCGAAAAATATGGCATTCTATTGCCACCCTGTCTCAAGCTATGGTTGACCCTAGTGTCGACACCTAGTGTCAACACTTAACCCTGGTGAGTCAACACTTGACTAGAGAATACTGAAAGATAGTGAATTCAAATTCTAATTGGTTGTAAAATTATTTTACATTATAAATTGAAATTATTTTGATTTATGAAGATCTTGAACTTAATTAAAATTAAGTTATCCTAAATGATAAAGTGATCTAGAAATATGATTCAAAAATTTTAAGTCATTTCAATAAACTTTAAGGATCATAGGTTAGCTTCAATTAGGTCCTTAATTGGGTTAAACCTAAGTTTAGATGCATTGGACTAAATAGAGAACTAATCTAATCAAATGTTGAGTTAGGATTTCTTCTCTATTGATCTCTCTAATAGTTAGATTGATTAGTCCATAAATCTAAATGGACATGATTTATGGCTCAATGGTCAGCCCGAGTCTTTAGGCTAGTCTAATCGAATCTGATGAACCAATTGGTGTCTAAGATAAGTATGGCATTTGATCATGGTTCTTTGGGACTACCTCTTACCTGGCCAACCTGGTTGGTGTCTAAGGCAAGACGGTTAATGGTATAACCCATCCTATGATCTTACTTTCTTGGACAATGTGGTTGATCGAATTGATTGGATAACTCACTGACTCGTGTTAACCCATGTCACCTAAGATTAATCAATCTTGACTAATTTTAGGTGCCCATGGATCATTAGTTTCTGAAACCCTCCTTCATGACTGATGTAGTCAATGGGAGGTTGATCCATGTCTTTTTATTTATTTTATCTATCATGTTAAATTTAAACCCTCTAAATTATTAGGTCCATAAAAGGATGAAGTTATGGAGATAACTAAGTTCTTGCCTCCCATTAAGTAGAATAGTAATTGTAGGCTCAGGTAGGCAACCCAAGAGGGGGGGTGAATTGGGTTTTATAAAACTTTTAAACTACTTTGATAATATGAACTAAAGTAAGTGTGTGCTAATGCAATTCAAGTGCTTGTGTATTTCAAATAAATGCAGCAGAAATAAAGAAATAAAAGTACAAGAAGAACAATCATGTAAACACAAAGGTTTATAGTGGTTCGGTGCCAACCAAGCACCTACATCCACTCCCTAAGCCACCCTTGAAAATTTTACTAAGATTGGTTTTATAACTTAGGCTCACCAACAACCTTTACAACTTGTTTTGGCTTTGGGCTCACAAGTAAAACCCTAGTTGGTTTCAAGGCTCACCAACAACCATCCTTGGTTTTATGGGCTAACCAAGAACCTAAACAACTTATTTTGTCTTCGGGCTCATACGTAAAATCCTAGTTTGTTTCAAGGCTCACCAACCACCACTTTGGTTTTCCAAGACTTACCAAAAACCTTAAATATACAAGTTAAGAACAATATGAAAGAATACAATAAAAGCTTTCTAAAATAAAGCAAATATCTCTTTGAAGCCTTTGATTGTTGATGAAGAACTTGTCTTCAAGTTGTTGAATCTTTTGATTGATGCTTGAGGATGTTAACTTTGGATGCTCTCTTTGAAACTTGGAAGCTTGAAGGCTTGAACCACTCAACTCTTGAATCCTTGAAGAATATTCAATGATCTCACCAAAGGATTACTTTTCTATTTGATTCTTGATGTTTTTATAGCCTCCCAATACTTAAATGATCGTTTATAGCCATTAGGGAGGTGAAACTAGCCATTGGAGCCAAGTTGGGAAAGTTCTGCACTTCAGAAAAACTAGTCGTTATGCCTCAAGTGTCGACACTTGACCCTCGTAAGTCGACACTTGACTTCCAAGTGTCGACACTTCATTTTCCAGGTGTCGACACTTCACTTCCAAGTATCGACACTTCAGCTCCAGGTGTCGACACTTGACTGAAAGTGCTTTCTGAAGTTTTCTGGTTTGTCTCAGGCCTTGAGTCGACACTTCACTCTTCAAGTATCGACACTTGATCCTCAGGTGTCGACACTTCATTTCTAGATATCGACACTTCACTGTGCCAGGCTGAAACTTTGCTGAAACTTCTTCAAATTGAAACTTTAACCTCTTCAAGTTCTTCCATATCAATTCCAAAGTCCATATACTTAATTTTTCATTAATTTAATAACTTTTTCAACTGAAATACAAGCATTTCTTCATTCAACATGGTTGAGTACTAAGATATAAAAAAATATACTTAAAATACAATTAGTACTCATATATATTTAAACATTTTGTCAATCATCAAAATCAAGACCAAAGTCAACAATCTCCTCCTTTTTGATGATAACAAAATCTTTAAGTATATGAATAGGGTAAGCTTAAAAAGATTAACAATAAGATAAACATGTAAGCTCAAAACAATAAGCACCAAGCTCCCCCTCAAAATATGATCCAAAAAATCTTCAAAAATATTTTTCAAAATATGCAAAATTTTTAAATTTTCAAAATTTCTTCTTCTTACTAATTCTTTCCTTTAGATAAAAATATTTTGCATTCTTCTCTCCCTTTTGCACTTTCTTTCATTTCTTAAATGATTTTTTATGTTTATCCAATCTTATCCTTTTCATACTTAATATTTTTCTCCCCCTTTTTGACATCATAAAAAAGGGTGAAAGGCAATACAAAATGGGAATGAAGATGGAAAGAATAGCAAGTAGATCATCAAAATCAATACATAAAATCAATTAAACATGATACCACTTGAAATATGATACAATTGAACATAATATCACACAATGATAAGCACATGCAAGAAATGATTCAATATATATATTATCCATTCACCTCACTTATTCATGGGATAAGGCCACAGCGACACCCCAACACGTCATAAGAGACCCCATTGAATAGAAAGAGAGGGTCTTTAAACCCCACTTAGCTCCTATGACCGGACGTCCATGGTGACTAACTCAATCCGAAGCGGTTACTAGGAATTCTTTTAAAAATAAATTTTGATATCAATTGAATATGATACCACTTAAATGTAACACCTCTCAAAAGATTAGATTTGAAATCATGGAGGAGTATCAAAGCAATATAAGTATAGCATGATATCAAACAAGATATTCAAAGCATCAAATATATATATAATGATAACAAATCTTTAGATGTTCCCCCTGAATGTTATTCTCCCTTAAAAATATGCATTCATTTGAGGAATAAAATATGAAAGCACATGCATCATAAATTCTAAGTCTGATAGCAAAGATTTGAAATTTTCAGAATATTCATGATTTTCAAAATACAAATGATTGATCATTTAAACTTTTAGCATGATTTTAAATTCATTTAAAATGATTTGGTATCCACACAAAAGCTAGAAGTAATATGATATCAAGTATAGCTACTAGAGCAAGGGTTTATCAATATACATACCTTCTTCTGAAATATAACCCTTAACTACTAGTTCTATACTTGATCTAAATCATTTCTAGATTAAGCATAGATGTCAAACTTGGAAACACATATTTCACTTGAAATAGTTTAAAACTATATTAATCAAAATCAAGTGAAAGTCTAATAATCATAAGTTGAAATCATGAGAGCATGAAATCCATCAGCATCAAAATGGTCATGATCACAACAAATGACTATTAGTCTAAGCTTGATTCTAATTAATCAATTAAAATATTTTTCATTTTTCAAATCAATATGCATCTTTAAAAGTATTTTTCATGAAATAATTTAAGATACATTAATCAAGTGAAGGTCTTATAATCATAAGTTTAATCATGATAGAATGAAATTCATCAACACCAAAAAGTTCATGATCATAGCCAATGATGATAAGTCCAAACTTGATTCTAATTAACTATTTAAAATAATTTTCAAAGTAAGTGATGCAATAAAAATTTAACTACATTTTTAATTATGGAAGGAGATATTTAGAATTTACCAATATACAGTCATTCCTTTTACCATTTAGTCCAAAATGTTGCTTGTCCACTTTTTCTAATTATCTTGTACAGCCACTTTTCAAGAACTTCCTTTCTTCATGTTGGGCTGCAAGACATTCCTGCAAAACAAACTAAGTGGACATTTTTGGTACCCAAACTTTCTTGGATCCTTTATGATTAGTAATTATGGTTCCTTTTGGAACCTAAACTTTTCTTAATCTAGAAGGATAAGCATTAAAACCACATTTATAAGACAAATTGAAAGAAATAGGAATAGAGAAATTCCTCAAAAGATATTGCTTCTTTTATTTAATCAAAATATTTTTCTCTTTCAAAAATTTATCATATAAATCTTTCAAAACATCATTTTCTTTTCCTAAATTTTTTTTTTCTTTAGAAAAAATATTCTTTTCATTTTTTAAAATATCAATCTTGGCAATTAAATCATCATTTTTATCAGCAAGATTGGTGTTCTCAAGAGAAAATGAATCTACATGCCTATTTAATTTCTTGTGCTCAATTTTTAGCAATTTATATTCATGCACAAGATCATTAGATGCATCATGTAATTCATCAAAGGTAAAATCATTTTCAGTATATACCTTTTCCTCATTTGCCATGAAGCAAAGATAGGCAACTTCATCATTCATACTTGAATCTTCGCTATCGCTCTAAGTTCCCATCATTGCCTTGAATTTCTTTTTGGCCTTAAAGGCTATTATTTTCTTCTCTACGTCAGCATCCATTATCTTTTGCCGTAAGTTCAACTCATTGGTCATGAGTGAACCGATAAGCTCCTCCAAAGATAAGGTTTCTACATCTTTAACTTCTTGGATTGCCGTCACCTTTGGATTCCATGACATTAGCAAAGATCTAAGAATTTTGTTCACCAAATCAACGTTAGTATAGATTTTCCCAAGATTTTTTAATTCATTAATAAGAGTCATAAATCTAGTAAACATGTCAGATATGGATTCATAATGTATCATTTCAATATTTTCAAAAGAATGTACAAGCAAATTAATTTTAGAATTCTTTACTTGAAGAGTACCCTTATGAGTAACTTCAAGTGTGTCCCATATTTCCTTCGCCGATGTGCCTGATGAGATTCTATTAAATTCATTTAACTCCAATGCATAATAAAGCAAGTTCATTGCTTTCGTATTAAGTTCAGTTTACTTAATGTCATATTCATTCCAATCCTTTTCGAGCTTTGGAATGGAAATGCCATTAACCAAAATAGAAAGAATATGATGACCATTAATAATAAATTTTCAAAGATGATAATTAATAGATTGAATATGGATGCTCATGCGAGTTTTCCAAAATATGTAATTTATGCCATTGAAAAATGGTGGTCTAACACTAATACCTACAAGGGTTGTCATGAACTTTAGCTCAAAATTGATAGATTTTCAAACAGAGCACCTGCTCTGATACCAATTGTAGGCTCAGGTAGGCAACCCAAGAGGGGGGATGAATTGGATTTTATAAAACTTTTAAAGTACTTTGATAATATAAACTAAAGCAAGTGTGTACTAATGCAATTCAAGTGCTTGTGTATTTCAAATAAATGCAGCAGAAATAAAGAAATAAAAGCACAAGGAGAACAATTACATAAACACAAAGGTTTATAGTGGTTCGGTGCCAACCAAGCACCTACATCCACTCTCCAAGCTACCCTTGGGAATTTCACTAAAATTGGTTTTATAACTTAGGCTCACCAACAACCTTTACAACTTGTTTTGGCTTCGGGCTCACTAGTCAAACCCTAGTTGGTTTCAAGGCTCATCAATAACCACCCTCAGTTTTACAGGCTAACCAAGAACCTAAACAACTTGTTTTATCTTTGGGCTCACAAGTAAAATCCTAGTTGGTTTCAAGGCTCACCAACAACCACTTTGGTTTTCCAAGGCTTACCAAAAATCTTAAGTAAACAAGTTAAGAGCAATATAAAAGAATACAATAAAAGCTTTCTAAAATAAAGTAAATATCTCTTTGAAGCCTTTGATTGTTGATGAAGAACTTGTCTTCAAGTTATTGAAGCCTTTGATTGATGCTTGAGGATGTAAACTTTGGATGCTCTCTTTGAAACTTGGAAGCTTGAAGGATTGAACCACTCAACTCTTGAATCCTTGAAGAATATTCAATGATCTCACCAAAGGATTACTTCTCCATTTGATTCTTGATGTTTTTATAGCCTCCCAACACTTAAATGACCGTTTATAGCCATTAGGGAGGTGAAACTAGCCATTGGAGCCAAGTTGGGGAAGTTCTGCACTTTAGAAAAACTAGCCGTTATGCCTCAAGTGTCGACACTTGACCCTCGTGAGTCGACACTTGACTTCCAAGTGTCGACACTTCATTTTCCAGGTGTCGATACTTTACTTCCAAGTATTGATCCTTCATCTCTAGGTGTCGATACTTGACTGAAAGTGCTTTCTGAAATTTTCTTATTTGTCTCAGGTCTTGAGTCGACACTTCACTCTTCAAGTGTCGACACTTGATCCTCAGGTGTCGACACTTCATTTCTAGGTATTGACACTTCACTATGCCAAGCTAAAACTTTGTTAAAACTTTTTCAAATTAAAACTTTAACCTCTTCAAGTTCTTCCTTATCAATTCCAAAGTCCATATACTTGATTTTTCATTAATTTAAGAACTTTTTCAACTAAAATACAAGCATTTCTTCATTCAACATGGTTGAGTACTAAGATCTGAAAAAATATACTTAAAATATAATTAGTACTTATATATACTGAAACATTTTGTCAATCATCAAAATCAAGACTAGAGTCAACAGTAATGGGTCCAATAGTTAGGTGTTCATTGGCAGATCCAAAGATTAGGTATTCATTGAGCTATTGAAATTGCCATTCCTAATATGATGGCTTAGTGCAACTCTCTTAACGATGGTCAGGTGGCCGGCCAAAATTGGGCTTGACTTTTCATTGGTTAGAAGCATTAAATTTTGTCATGTTAATGGTTGGACCTAACTGGAACCTTCAATAGGAGGCCTAAAAGTCGATTGCACTGCACCTTGAGGCAAAATCTAAATACTAGAAGTTAATTAGAGAAGTAATCAGTTAAAGAACCTACCTTTAGATGCACATGGATGGGCCAGCCAAAGTCGGGCTCATGTGTTATCTATTGGGTTCTAGTACCCACTAAGAAATTAAAGTAATTCCTCATATTGGAGGTAGAGGCTACCAGTCTAAACAAAATAGTGGAAGGGCCTTTAGACTAAAGTCCATGTATTTAGGTTAATAATTCATATACACTATTACGTATTGGTTTTCCTTTTAGATGTCTACCAACTTGTCGCTTCGATCTCTTCTTGATAATGAGAAACTCATGGGTCTTAACTTTGATAGCTGGTATTGAAGGCTTAGGATTGTCCTGGAGCATGAATGGATCTTATATGTGATATTGGGTCCGATGCCTAAAACCCCTACTCCCAATGCTTGGGGTTCGATCAGAGACACTTATCAAAAGTGGCTCTCTGATAGGATCACTGTCCGATGCATCATGTTGGCAGTGATGAATGACGAGTTCAATCATAAATTTAAGGAAGCCCAGCTAGAGGAGGTCCTTCAAAAGCTGAAGGAGTCCTTCGGTATACTAGATCACGTTGAGAGGTACAAGGTCTCCTGTGCTATCTACAATGCATGGATGCTTAATGGAGCCTCAGTCATTGATCATGTATTGTACATGATCGAGATGATTGAGCGCCTAGGCAAGCTTGGATGTCCCTTGCATGAATAGCTCGGGAAAGATGCGATAATGAATTCCCTGCCCTCTTCTTATATAGACTTTTTTGATCACTTCAGAATAAATAAGCATGTAGTTAACTACCACGGTCTGTTGGTGTTACTACAGACTTGTGAGAAAAACCACCAACTCAATAAAGGGGTGGTAAATCTTGTAAGAGGATCTTCAGCGGGGCATCGTCCCTTTAAGAAAAGAAGAAAGAGAAATAAAGGGAAGAAGGTGCAAAATACTTTTGGGCCCAGTCAGGTCAAGAAGGTGAAGGTTGATAAGAGCTAGGCGGAGTGCTTCTTCTATAAGAAGCAGGGTCATTGGAAGAGGAACTGTCCTCTTTATATTGTGTCCCTTCACCTGAATAGGTCTAAGAAGAGGAAGCAGTAGGGCAGTGCTGGATAAGGTATTTATGTGATAACGCCTTATAATTTCTCTATCTTTATACTACAAACTGGATATTGGATACCGAAAGTCCAATTTATATTTGTAATTCTTTGCAAGGACTTCAACTTAGTAGGAGATTCGATGATGGTGAGAGATTCTTAAACGTGGAAAATGGAAGCCATGTTCCAGTCCTGGTATTGGGAGCCCCAAAATTAGTTTTTGAGTCTTGTACAATCATTTTAAATGAGTGTCATTACTATCCGTCTTTCATGCTGAATGTCATTTCTGTAGGCCAATTGACAATGTATGGTTATGAACTATCAATAAAGAATGATATTTGCAAAATCATTTGGAATAGTTTTGTTGTGATAAATGGATACATGAACAATGGCATTTATATACTAACGTGACCTGTTAATGTAGTGTACACATCTAGCAAATGCTGTAGGATAGATAATGTCAGCAATGCGTATCTATGGCATTGTAGGCTAGGTTATATTAACAAGAACAGGATAAAAGGTTGAAAAGCGAGGGTCTTCTCGAGATCAATGAATGTGATTCACTACCAACCTGTGAGTCATGTCTTCTTAGAAAGATGACAAGATCACCTTTTATTAGAAAAGGTTAACAAGCTAAAGAAATTCTAAGTCTAGTACATACTGATGTATGCGGACCAATGAATATTAGTGCCAGAGGTGGGTATAATTATTTCATTACATTTATAGACGACCTTTCGAGGTATGGTTATGTCTTCTTGATGAGACATAAATCTGAATTATTTGAAATGTTCAAATGATATCATAATGAAGTACAAAAATAAACTGGAAAGTATATCAAAACCATTCGATCAGATCAAGGTGGTGAATATCTTTCTGGTGATTTTCTAACATATCTTAAGGAGAATGGGATTCTCTCTCAATGGACACCTCCAGGGATACCTCAGTTAAATGGAGTGTCTGAAAGGAGGAATCGAACCCTGCTAGACATGGTTCGATCCATGATGGGCTTTACTTCTCTACCACTATCCTTTTGGGGATATACTATAGAGTCAGCCTGCTACCTTTTAAATAGGGTTCCAAGTAAGTCCGTTAGCAAAATCCCATATGAGATATGGACTGGACATAAGCCTCCACTCGCACACCTTTGGGTCTGGGGTTGCCCAGCTTATGTCAAATATTTGGAAATAAATAAGCTTGGACCTAGGTCTGATGGTGCCTATTTGTTGGATATCCAAAAGAGTCTAAGAGGTACTACTTCTACTTAGCTGAGGAATAAAAGTTGTTCGTCAGTCATAGAGCTATCTTTTTAGAAAAGGAGTTCCTTGGTGAAGGAATTGTAGCTGCTAAGATTGAACTTAGTAAGTTCAACAAGTAGAAGAACCAACACACTTAAGGGACAACATAGAATCGATTGTGATTAGATCACACCCAGAGCCCACATAGGAACCATTAAGGAGATCCGATAGGGTACCGCATCAACCAGACAGATACTATGATCTCTTGGTCTGGGATGGTGATCCTATTGAACTTAATGAGAACAATGAGGACCCAATTACCTATATGGATGCAATGTAGAGGACCAACTCTAAGAAATGGCTAGGAGCCATGAGATCCGAAATGGAGTCTATGGAAATCAACAATGTATGAACATTGGTTGATCCACCTGAGGGGATAAAACCCATTGGATGCAAATGGATTTTCAAAAGGAAAGGGGTGCAGACGGGTAGGTAGAGACCTATAAAGCTTGTTTGGTTGCCAAGGGATATCGTCAACGTTATGGTATTGACTATGACGAGACATTCTCTCCTGTGGCAATGCTCAAATCCATTCGGATCATACTTGCTTTAGCGGCACACTTTAACTATAAAATCTGGCAAATGGATGTCTGAACAGCTTTCCTGAATGGTAAGCTAGAAGAGGAGGTGTATATAATACAACCTGAAGGGTTCACATCCATAGACGAGTCAAAGGTGTGCAAGCTTCAAAGATCCATTTATGGACTGAAGCAAGCATCTTAGAGTTAGAACATGTGATTTGATAAGTATATCAAGTCGTATGGCTTCGTTAGGAATGGAGAAGAACCTTGCATTTATAAATAAGCTAATGGTTATGTGATTGTATTCCTTGTATTGGATGTAGATCACATTCTCTTAATCAAAAATGACACCCCAGCACTATAAGGAATAAAGGTCTAGTTATCATCTCAGTTCTCTATGAAGGACTTGGGTGAAGCCTCTTACATACTGGGTATGAAGATCTATAAAGATAAATCTATAAGGCTTCTGGGATTGTCCCAGTCTACGTACATTGATATTATGCTGAACCGGTTCAACATGGAGAATTCCAAGAAAGGCTATCTCCCGATAGGCCCTGGAATTATACTCCCAAAAAAGGATTACGCAATAACTCCTGAGGAGAGAGAACGTATGGTAAAATCCTATATACTTTGGTAGTAAGTTCTATCATGTATGCCATGACATGTACTAGACCAGATGTAGCATACTCACTAGGCGTAGTGAGCAAATACCAGTCTGACCCAAGTGAAGCTCATTGGAAAGTGGTAAAGACCATCCTTAAGTATATGCAAAATACTAAGGACCAATGGCAGATTTATGAAGAACCTGACTTGAAACTTGTGGGGTATACTGACTCCAGTTTTCGGTCAAATATAAATGATAGCAAGAATGTGTCAGAATTTATCTTTACCCTAAATGGAGGAGAGATATACTGGAAATGTTCCAAGTAGCCTACTGTGGCAGACTAGTATGCGAAGCAGAATACATCGCAGCATCGGATGCAGCAAAGGAAGCTGTGTGGTTGTGGAAGTTCCTAGGTGAGCTGAAAGTGGCACCTTCCCTAGATAGTTCTATTTTGGTGTATTGTGACAGCGCTGGAGCCATTGCTCAAGCCAAAGAGTGGAAGTCCCATCAGTGCACCAAACACATTCTGCAGTGCTATCACCTTGTGCGAGAAATCATGGAACGAGATGACATCGACTTCAGAAGATTGATGGAAAAGATAACCTGGCTGACCCCTTCACTAAAATCATCGGAGTTTAAGAGTTCGACAATTATAATGGAAAATGGGAATAAGATTTTGTACTGATTGGCTTTAGTCCAAGTGTTGGGAATAGTGTCCCAAATCCAATCATCTACATTGTAGATGGTTGTGCTATTTTGTAATTATATGTAAGTTTTTTAAATGAATAAAAGTTATTCTTTTGGCTAGTCATCACATGTGCATTTTTCTGAAAAGAACTCTTATGTGATGGAGTCCTTAGAACTACATTATATTTGATATAGAGAGGATATATCGAGTAGTTCTTAAACTGGTTTACAACCAAAGGATATATTATTATAGGACGACGATGTATCTAGCGTAGGTTGTTGTATGTCACATTGGTTGATTATCCTCATAACCAAGGAGTGTAGAGACACTGATGCAACATACAGGTGAAATGTATGACATTTCACTGAACGTGACCAACCATGGAGCTTCCTTCTACCAAAGGGTTGCTCGCGAAGGGATAGGGTATATGTGTCCCCCAGACCTGAGGTCACCCTGGTAGCTTGCAAGTAACTCACTGTACTTTGGTACTAGACTACCTGGATTTTTAATCCAGTGATGGAAGATTTCTGGGTACAGTTAAGTACTTGTGGAGTGGTGGTGGATCAAGATGGGATTGACCCCTCCAAATGGTTTAAAGTGAAAGACTCACTATGTCTTAATTTACCAAAACCTTGGCCAAGGTAGTTCTTGTGAGGAGTCACAAAACTTGTAAGGTTGAGACAAGATCTAGATGTACTAAATTAGGATTGGCAGTCAAACTCTAGGTCATCCTGAGCATTATGAGGTCAAAGGGATGAATTATGCGGTAACCATATGCCAGGGGTTCTAGAGAGTTGCTCTACAATCTTTGACCTATTCAGATGTCGGGTATCATTGCTAGGTGATGACTTTGATTGGTACTAAAAGTGTTCCAATGCTACCAGCTTAGTGTTCGAACCAATGGGGTCACACACCATAAGGGTTTCTATCCAATCTAAAGGCTGATCGATAATTGAGAATTGTTTTGCATCACTGGGGGTCATATGATTGATCATGATCCAAGTAGTGTCGACACTTTGGAATGTCGACACTTTGAAGTGTTGACACTTTGGAGTATCGACACTTCCATGTGCCGATACATGGCTGTGATGAGGATTTTTTTTCACTAATTCGATTAGTGAGTTTTGGAGGACTTATTTGCAATATGATTGCAACCTGATGGGTCAAGCCAAATGTGATTTAGCTTAGGATCAAATTAGATTTGATTTTTCATGCTCTCTTTCCTTTAAAAAGATTTAAATTTGAATTTCAAATTAAAATTTCAAATCATGGCTGAAATTGGCTCCAAGGTTTTTATGGAATGCATTGTTTGGGAATGCAGATTTTCTCACATTTAAACCTAGAACTAATTTGGTTTAACCCTTAACCCTCTCCCCCAATCACTCCACCTTCCATATCTCTCTCCCTCTTTGCTGCCACTATAAATAAGTATTATTGTAGGGCCAGCAAAAGAATGATAAGCTAGGCTTTTCTAAGAGAGAAAGAAAGGGATTCCTTAGAGTGGGGTTTGAAAGGATTAGGGTTTTGGGTGTGAGCCTACCTAGCAATCAAGCTAGGGTTTGCGAAGAGAGAGTTGGTTGGGAAGGGTTCCACTTCCACTTCTCCTCATTGCCCTCCAACAAGTTCTTCCCGGCAGCTTCAAGAAAGTCATGTAGGTCCAAGGAAGGAGAAGATTGGCTTCTGAGATCCTGAGGAGCTAGTACTCCAAGGGAGTTGATTAGGATCGAGCCCTGGTGTGAACTATCCATAGAGGCCAAACACTTATGTGTCTCGACAGCTCTTCATCACCTCCATCCAAAGGTTTTAATGTAATGTACCTTTCCCTTGGTCTCATGTGATCAGATCTAAAGCATGAAATTGTTACATGATTTTTCCTTTTATTGCTTATGGTATCCTTTGCATGCACTTTTGTTATGTTGGATTCTATTGCAGGCAGATTGGTAGATCGACTTGATCGATCTGCCAAGTCTTCCGCTGTTCTTTATTTTAAAATAGTTTTAAAATATAGTCTACTTGTATTGCTTCACTTTCAAGTTTCTAGGTGTAGTCAAGTACTTATTAAGTTGGTGTTGAGTCAAGAAGGGATTGATCACTCCAAGTTATTGGAGTAGATGCTCAATAGTGTTTCAATTTAGTAAAGCCTCAACCAGAGTAATCCTTGTGAGGAGTCAAAGGATTTAGTAGATTGAGACATATTTAGATATATTATTCAGAGTTAGCAATTGACTATGAATCAATCTTCAAGCATCAGGTCAAGGGGATGAATTATGCGAAAACCATGGCCTGGGTTCTTAAATGTTGCTTTACCATCATTCTACCTATCCAGATGTTGGGTACCATTGCTAGATGGTCACATCGATTAGTTTAAGAAATAGTTCTTGAGCTATTAATTTAGTGTTCAAACCTACAAGGTCACACACACTAAAAGTTTCCAATTGATCATGATAGCTGATCAACGATTGAGAATCATTCAGTGACAAAATTATAAATATGATTAACAATTTACCTTATACAAATATTATAAATAAATAAATTATTAATTATTAATTAATTTTAGGAAGATTAATTAGTAATTGGATTACTAATTGGCTTAATTTGATTAAGCAAGGAGGTTTAGGTCAAGTCCAATTGAATTGGATTCAATTGGGTTTCACTCTATTTGGTTATTCAATGACCTAATCACTAAGGGTTTACAATGTTATTTTAATTCAGATTTGTACACAAGTAATTTTTGAATTAATCATGATTTAATTATATCTAATTAGACTGGGTTCATATTAATTTAATGGGTCCAAACCATATCTTATTTGGAATAGGATTTGAATTAAAACAAGAATCCTAAAAAATTAAAACTCCACCCATGCGCGCTTTGCTTCTCATGCTGAAATAATTTTTTGCATGAAGATAATCCATGCCAAATCTAGATTAGCATCCTCTCCTCTTCCCATTTTAATTAGGATTAGGCTTATTTAAATTTAAAAGGAGTTTTAAGTTCAAATAAGTTAGAGTTTAAATTAGTTTTAAACTCTAGTCCTTATCCTAATCTTGATAGGACTTTTAACCTATCCAACTTCTCTCCCTCTCCATGCCTAATTTAAAAGAGATTTTTCTAATAGGCATGAGGTATGAGATGAGGTGTTTTACTCTAAGATAGGAAGGGAAATTATCAACAAAATAATAAGAGAGTTGGCATAAAACCCTAGGTGATTTCTAATAGTATTATCAAAGCCATAGGTTTTTGACATGATTTGATTAAATGTAGATCTGAATATTGATCTGAGTAACTATTTCAATTTAGGTTGATTACCATGGCTATCTGATCATAGAAAAGAACTAGGGTTTAAAGGCCCTCTCTTCCCGTTCCATGGGATCTCTTATGACATGTTGGGGTGCCACTTGTGGTTATATCCCATGAACAAGTAAGGTTAAAGAATAATTATATTAAAATTATTTTGATAATTTAGATCTTGTTTTTAATAGTTTAATCTTAATTATTTTAATATTATTAATTTGAAATTAATTTATTTACATTAGATTTTATGTTTAGAACATAAATTATAAATTTAATTTCATTAATTGCTTCATAGTGTGTTGTCTAGATCTAAAATTATTTTATTTATATATGATGCATATAAAAATATTTAGATCTAATTTTTAGTAAAATAAATCTTGATTAATTACTAAAAATAAGAATTTATTAGATCTGAAATTATGAATTAAAGATCTAAAGTCAATTCATAAAACTTGGATTTTGTGTTAGCTCGAATTAGGTTAAATAACTTGGTTAGACCTAGTATTAGATTTGATTAATATAGACCTTAGAGAAGTTGATTTAACCTAACCAAAAGTTGAATAGGATTAAGTCAAAGAGTCTCTAGATCAATTCTATAATAGGTTGATCAAATCTATATTATCAAATGGACCTGATTCTAGCTTAGAGGGCTAGACCCAAGTCCCTAGGTTAGTCTAATTGAAACCAACCAATTGGTATCTAATATAAGTTTAGCATTTGATCATGGTCATTAATTGGGGCTATCTCTTACCTGGCTAACTATGTTGGTGTATAAGAAAAGAGGTTAATGGTGGAACCCTCCTATTGATCTCACTTACCTAGCTAATTTGGTTAATCAGATTTTGATTAGACAGCTCATCAATTTAAGCAAACCCATGCCCGTAAGGAAGATTAGTTTGATTGATCTAGGTGTCCTTGGACTAATGTGATTCGACCCTAGTCATTGACTTGATGAAGTCAATAGGAGCATTGTTGATTGGTCCATGTCTTCTTCTCTTTTTCCTACTTAGCATAATGAAACCCTCTAAAATTATTAGGTCTATAAAATGACAAAATTATAAAGATAATTGAGTCATCGCCTCTCATTAAGAGAGTGGTAATGAGTCCAATATTTAAGATGATCATTGGAGGTGCAAAGACCTAATGATCATCTAGCTATTGGAATTATCATTTATATTATGATGAATTACTTGCTTCTTTATAAATGATAGCCAGGTGGGCCACCCAAAGTCAGGCTTGGCCATTATTGGCTAGAAGCACTCAGTTCTGTTATGTTAATGGTTAAACTTAACCAGGACTTTTAGTGGTATCCCAAAGACTTACTGATTAGTTCCTGGGATAAAATTATTACCAAAAATTTTTAGAGAAATAATTGATCAAGAACCTACCTTTGGATGCACATGGGTGAGCTAGCCAAAGTTGAGCTTATGTGCATTCTATTGGATTTTGGTATCCACTAAGGAATTAGTGCAATTCCTCGAATTGGATGTAGAGGCTACCAATTTATTCAAAATAAAGGAAGAACCTTTAGACTAAATTCCAAGTCTCTAGGATTAAATAATTCATATACTAATTAGATCTTATTCTCTTTTTAAATTAATATAGCCACCACTTTGTTGCTTTATTCATTATTGGACAATGAAAAACTAATAGGATTCAATTTTGATAGTTGGTATCGAAACCTAAAAATAGTCCTAGAGCATGAATGGATCTTGTATATATTGATAGATCTGACACTTGAGGAGCCTACTCAGAACGTTCATAGTGCTGCTCAAGATACTTACCAGAAGTAGCTCAGTGATCAAACCACGATCTGCTACATTATGCAACCATCCATGAATGATGAACTAAATTGCAAGTTTGAGGATGCTTGGTCGGAGGACATGCTTCAAGTGTTAAAAGAATATTTCAGTACTCCTGACAATATTAAAAGGTACAAAATATCTTGTACCATTTTCAATACTAGGATGAGGGAAGGGACATCGGTCATGATCATGTATTATACATAATCGAACTGATCGAGCGCCTGAGCAAACTTGGGTTTCCTCTGCATGAATAGCTAGGAAAGGATGCGATCCTCAATTCTTTGTCGAAGTCCTATATTGACTTTCTTGATCATTACAGAATGACTAAGCCAGTAGTCAACTACCATAATTTATTGGGGTTATTGCAGACTATAAGAAGGATCATCAACTCTATAAGGGGTTGGTGAATATAGTGGGAGATTTGATACGGCATCATCCCTTTAAGAAAGGAAAGAAAAAAAATAAGAAAAAGGTCATAGTGCACTGTAACTCAGCTAGGTCAGACCAAGAAGTTCAAGTCCAACCAGTCTCAAGCTGAATGCTTCTATTGTAAGAAGTATGGACACTAGAAGAAAAATTGTCCTCTTTACATTGCCTTGCTAGACCCGAACAGGCCAAAGAAGAATAAGCAAGGGATTGCCAGATAAGGTACTTATATGATAACACCTTATAATTTTTCTATTTGTGATACTATTACCTGGGTATTAGATATCAGAAGCCCTATTAATATTTATAATTCATTATAGGAACTTCAAGTCAGTAGAAGATTTGAAGATGGTAAGAAATTTCTAAATATTGGAGATAGAAGATCTATTCCACTTCTAGCTTTAGGAATAGTCAAGCTTATTTTTGATATTAGTGTCATTATTTTAGGTGATTGTCACTATTATCCCAGATTTTTTATGAATGTGATCTCTATAGGCTTTTTGACCAAAAATGGTTATCATTTATCAATAAAAAGGAGTTATTATGATGTCATTATGAATGATGTTACAATAATGTGTAGACAACTAAAGAATGATATTTATATATTATTATAGCCTGTAAATGTAATGTACATGTCCAACAAATATCCTAGGATAAAAAATATATCTGATGTCTACCTATGGCATTGTAGGCTAGGTTATAACAACAAGAATTGCATGAATAGGTTATCTAAAGAGGGAATCCTTGAGGTCAATGATTTTGAATCATTGCCAACCTGCAAATTCTATCTTTTTTTGGAAAGATGACTAAGTCACCTTTTATTGAAAAAGATAAAAGTGCTACTAAGATTTTGGATCTAATATAGAGTGACATATGTGCACCCATGAACACTTTAGCCATAGGTAGATATCACTACTTCATCACGTTTACTGTTGACCTATCAAGGTATGGGTACGTCTACTTGATAAGATATAAGTCTAAATCGTTTGAAATATTCAAATGATTTCGTTATGAAGTAGAGAAATAAACTAGCAAGTATGTAAAATCCTTCGATCTGATCGAGGAGGTGAATATCTTACTAGTGAGTTTATGACATATTTAGAAGAGAATGTGATTCTTTCATAATGGACACCTCCCGGGATATCTCAGTTAATAGAGTATCTAAAAGGAGGAATCGAATCCTGTTAGACATAGTTTGGTCCATGATGAAATTTGTGAGTCTACCTATCTCCTTCTAGGGATATGCACTAGAGTCAGCTTATTACATTTTAAATAGAGTTCCTAGCAAGTCTAACAAAATGTCGTATGAGATATGGATAGGGCGTAAGCTGGTACACTCATACCTTAAGGTCTGGGGATGTCCAGTTTATGTTAAATGTTTGAAAATGGACAAGCTTGGGCCTAGGTCTGATAGGTATACATTTATAAGGTACCTAAAAAAATTAAGGGTCATTTCTTCTACCATACTGATGAACAAAAGGTGTTCATTAGTAATAAGGCAAACTTTTTAGAAAAAGAATTTCTTGGGGAAGAAACTAATGCCTCTAAAGTTAAACTCAAAGAAGTTCGACAAGTAGAAGAACCGACATAATTAACTGAATCAATTTAACCAAATTTGATTAGATCAAATCCAAAGCCTGTTATAGATGCACCCTTAAGGAGATCTAGTAGAGTACCACATCAAACAGATAGACACTATGATTTCTTGATCCAGGATGGTGATTCTATTAAACTTGATGAAAACAACAAGGATCCTATCACCTACATAGACGCAATGTAGAGTTTTGACTCTAAAAAATGGCTTGAAGCTATGAATCAAAAATGAAGTTCATGGAGATCAACAATGTGTGGACACTAGTTGATTCAGCTGAAGGGGTAAAATCCATTGGGTGCAGTGGATTTTCAAAAGGAAATGGGGAATAGACAGGATGGTGGAGATCTATAAAGCCCATATGGTTATCAAGGATTATCGCCGGCATTATGGTATTGACTATGATGAGACATTTTCTCTTGTAGCAATGCTTAAGTCCATTTAGATAATGCTTGCGATAGTGATGCATCATGATTTTGAAATCTGGCAAATAGATGTCAAAATTGCTTTTCTAAATGAAGAGTTAGAAGAAAAGATGTATATGATATAATTTGAATGGTTCACATCCTAAGATGAATCAAAGGTGTGTGAGCTTCAAAGATCTATTTATGGATTGAAGCAAGCATCTCGAAGTTGGAACATGCATTTTGATAAGATGATCAGAACATATAGCTTCATTAAGAATGGAGAAGAACCTTGCTATACAAATGGGCTAATGGTTCAATAGTTGTATTTCTTGTTTTATATGTAGATGACATTCTCTTAATTATGAATGATATTCCTGCAATGTAGGGAATAAAGATTTGGCTATCATCCTAATTCCTTATGAAGGATCTGGGAGAAGCGACCTATATCCTTGGGATGAAGATCTATAAGGATAGATTAAATGGTTGCTAGATTTTTCAATCGACATACATTGATATTATGCTGAAGCAGTTCAACATGGTGAATTCCAAGAAAGGCTATCTTCCAATAAACCATGGAATTACTCTCTAAGAAGGATTGTCCAACAACTCCTCAAGAAAGAGAGCATTTAAGTAGGATTTCATATGCCTTGGCAATGGGATCCATTATATATGCCATGACAAATATGCGACTAGATGTGGCATACTCACTTGGAGTAGTGAGTAGATACCAATCTGATCCAAGTGAGAACCATTGGAAGATCATAAAAACTATCCTTAAGTATTTGAGAAATACTAAAGATCAGTGGTTGGTTTATGGAGCATTTGACTTGAAACTAGTTGGTTATACGGACTCTAGTTTTTATTCAGACTGGGATAATAGTAAAAGTGTATCACATTATGTCTTTACCCTTAACAAAGAAGTTGTTTGCTAGAAAAGTTCCAAGTAGCATATTGTAGCTGATTCAGTATGCGAGGTAGAGTACATTACGGCTTCTAATACTGTAAAGAAAGCTGTATGGTGCAGAAGTTCATCACCAAACTTGGTGTGGCACCCTTCATTTATGATCCAGTTGTTCTACATCATGATAGCACTTGAGCATTGCTTAAGCGAAGGAACCAAGGACACATCAGCATACCAAGAACGTTCTACATTGCTAACACCTTGTCCAAGAAATAGTGAAAGTGAGATGACATCGACTTTTAGAAGATTGATGAAAAGGAGAACCTGGACAACCCATTTACTAAAGCCCTTAGAATCAAAGAGTTTAATGATCACAAGTGAAAGATGGATATATGATACTATTTTGATTGGCTCTAGTCCAAGTGGGAGTTGTTGGGAAAAGTGTCCTAAAGCCATTCATCTGAATTATAAATGATTGAGCTATCTTATAAACATATAAAAATTATTAATAAAATAAATATTAGTTTTGGTAACTCAATACTATTTATTATCTTTCTATAAACTCTAATGTGTTGAAGTCCTTAGAACTACATTGATTCAATAAAGAAGGATTTATCGAGTGGTTCTTAAATTAGTTCATGACCAAATGATACGTTGTTACCTAGGATGACAACATTTATCGAGAATAGATTGTTGAGTGCTATATAGGTTGGTTGTCCTCTTAACCAAGGGCATACAAGTAGTATAGGAGTACATCTCACTGAACTATGACCAACTTTGTAGAGTACTCTGTTGTTAAGAGTATTGTTGGCATGGAGTCCCTGTATCGCTGGTCGGAGCTACTGCACCGCGGACCGCTCCCTGGTTCACCTGCAAAATAGGTCCCTTGCCGGAGTTATTCTGGCGGGGGAAACTCCGATGCCTAAGTCAGTGGCGGATCCTAGCCATGGAATGGGGAAGAGTGCCGAGAGTATGAGGGAAAGGCTCTTGGAATATGCATGAGTGTATGAGTGAGGGTCTGCGTACCTCCCCCGAGCCATTCTTCTTACCACTATTTAAGAGGAGGCCTCCGGCTTGCAACCCGCCCTTTTTCCGGTGATTATGGGGAGTCAGTTTCTCCCTATGACTGGCGATCATGGGTTGTCATTGAGCGGTTCTGGCCAGATCGGAGGTGTGGCAGTTGGAGTTGCGTGCCATGATCGTGGCATGGAGATTGTCGATTGTAACCGTTGGTTACAGTTGCCTATCTGGGCCAGATTATGGTCCCATCTTTGAATTTTTCCTGTTTAGGGAGATTCTCGGTCGAAGACTTAGCCCTCTGCGTGGGCCGGAGACTTGGAGTCTATCCAGGGCTGGAGATCATGTCTCTGGTAGAAGTCGAAGAGTGTGTCTTTGGAAGTTGATGAGGAGCCTGGTCTTCGATTAAGACCGAAGACGTCATCCGAAGCTCTAACCTTCGGATGTTGTGGATCGGTGAGAAACCTTGGATCACTTGCAGTTGGCCTAACCTTTTCTTGGTCTGAAGTCCATGGTCCGGAGAATAGGGCTTCGGCCAGCCGAACCAGCATTCGGTTCGTAGCTGAACTGGGATATCCCAATAGTTGCCCCCCTACTCTCAGTTTTCGAAGTAGAGATTTATCTCGAGAAGTGAGAGTACTAATGCTTTATCATTTTCCTCCCAGGAGATAGTGTAGTGGATTATTATGGGATCTCTGATTGGACTATCCATCATGACTGCTGATTGATCTAGGAATCAGGTGGTGGACAGCTATCACTCCCAGGTTGGGGGAGAAGGAAAAAGCGGGCGGCCCTAGGACCGTCTTTCTTTTTCTTGTTGCATGATGGTTTAGCCAATCTTTCAGTTGAGATTTGGATGATTGTGATGGCTTTCCTCCATCCGTTGGATGATGGATGCACCTTATCTTGGCGGTTAGTTGAAGGCGGGTTACCTTCCTGGATAACCTTGGGTCAAATCAACCTGGTAGGGCTTCAGAGACCCCTGTTTCCTCTTGGAAAAGGGAGAAGGTCCGGCTAAGGAAGCTTCTTCAACCTCGTCTCATCCTTCATCCAGCTTTCCTTGTTCTAGACTACCAGTCTATTTCATAGGTAGAATCTTCCTTATGCCCCCTTGCTTCACTCTTTTATCATGGAAGAAAACGTAGAAAGTCAGGAGAAAAAAGTTGGGCCCTCGGGGGCCGACAATGTAGTAGGTCCAGAGTCGATCTCCAGTTCAGTTTCTCAGGAAAAGGCGGCCCTTCTTTGGGAACGCTATCACATTCCTGAGGAGTTCCCTTTTGTTCTCCCCGCACCCGAGGAACGGGTGAACAAACCTCCCCCTGGGTGTCTAGCTATGTATGAAGATCATCTGAAAGCTGGTCTTTGGTTTACCCTACACCCCTTCTTTGTCAAGATATTCTGCTTGTACCAAGTGGTGCCGGCGTAGTTAACCCCGAACAGCATCTGAAACATCTGCGGGTTCCTGGTCTTGTGTAGCATTGCAAACATAGAACCTAGGACGAATTTATTCATGGCCCTTTTCGTACTCAAGAGGGATTTCTGCAGTAATGGATGGTGGGTGATTGGCCCTCGATCAGGCTGCAAGGTTATCAAGGATATGCCCAGCGCCATCCATGGGTGGAAACCCATTTTTGTGTTTGTATTGTCTTTTGATCCATGGGGCTTCAACACTGTTTGGAAGAAGCCTCATTTAACTACCAATGATGGGAAGAAGGTCATGGCGGCTGATCAGTCGGATTATGATCTCTTGGTCGATTCAGAAGTTGCCCCTATTCGAGAGTTGTTAGAGAAAAGAAATCTCTATATCGCAGGAATTAGCAAATTCCCCACATTAGGTATAGTGACGAAAATTTCTGCTCCCCTTCCCCCGGTTTTGTTGTAGCTCGGTCGATTAAAATAACCTCTTTTGCTTGTAGGTGGCGGGATGAAGCCTGGTGTGAGCTGGCTCCGTCAGACCTCTGAGAAGAGGATAGCACAAGCCCCTCTCACAAGGTCGGCGGTTCGGAAGAAGGCTCGAAGGGACAGTCCTGAGTGATAGGATTCCAGTGCACCACAGTGAAAAGATAATTTCAAAATGATGAAATTTACACCAAAACCCTTAGCCAGGATCTTCTTATTCAGGATTAAAACATATGAGAAACATGCAAACCTACACTATTAAAATTAGGGCACCAACCTGTTATCGCTAAATCCAATTTTGATGTAGAATCAAAACTTGATGTTGAGTGACCCTTTTGAATTCACCAGGCGTCCAAATGTCCACCCTCCAATAGTGATCCACAAGAAAATTGATCAAGATGTTTGCTTCTTCAAAAGTTCCTTCACTTGAATTCTTCTCCTAGAACTCAAGAGGACTATGGCTGAAAAACTCCACGGCAGGGACTTCTTACTTCCTTTGTTTCTTCTTCCTCTCCCTTTATTAAGACCTTGTCCTAAGAATACACTCTTGTCTTGAAGAAGGAGGAGGATTTAAGACACTAATGTCTTAATGTAAAAGGAAATAGAAACAGAGTATATCTTCTTTTCTTTTACCGTTCGAGAGATTCTTCCTATCTCTTGTTTTAGACTTGAGTTTCAACAGAGAAGAGAACTCTATAAAAGGGAAACTCTTGTGTCCTAAACAATCTAAGAAGGAATCAGTCTCCTGGAAAGGAAAGAAAAATAAAAAAACTCTGTCGTACATTAGAAAAACACCCGAAGCCTCTGTTCCTTAAATAGACTACAAAAAGATGTCTTCTCAAAAGAACACAACTCTCCATAAACTATTTCTCACGGCTTTCCACATTTCTCACGCCCTCTCCTTCCTTCTCACGGCCCTTCAGATTCAAACTCATGGCTCTTCCTAAAAGAAAAGTCGTGAAGTTTTAAGAAGAAGGAAGTCGCGATGTTTCGGTCTCCGAAGAGACGTTATATCGCGCAACCGGGAAGAGTTAGCGCCTTTTGTCTTTCTCAAAATCTCCCAAACCGTTAGATGACCATCTAATGGTCATTAGGAGATGCGCTAATAGGGAATAACCGGCCAAAAGATAAAAATGCGGTGAAATAAGAAGACTTCATGCGCGCATGAAGAGTCCATGCGCGTGTGGAGTCTTTCCTCTTATCCACGCGCACAAGTTTTTGGGCGGCCTATATGGATGGGCTTGGGTGTTACTTAAGATGTAGTCTTAGCCATGGGTTAGCCCAAAGTCCTATATATTTTAATTAGGGTCTAGTTAGGTCCAATTAGAACCCAAATTGATCCAATTCGGAACCCTAATTCAAATCCAATTCGAATAGAAGCTAGGGTTTGCAACACCTGCTAGAGTGTTATCCTGCAAAGATGATTTAATTACAAATTAAACTCTTGATCAATCCTCTTAAGTGTGTGACCCATTGGGTTCCATATCCAGCCGGCAGTAGGTCTGAGTACAAGTTGACCTAACTTGATTAGAACTCTTTCTAATCGATTTAGGTCAAATCGAGCTTACCCGACTTGATCAATTAGGACTCTTCCTAATAAGTGATCTTTAAATTTGATCAACCCACAAGACAAGATAGACGTCTAGCAACGTGTCATGTCTACCCGGAAGATATGAAAATTCTAGTGAAATACCAAAACTACCCTTCAGTAGAAAGTTACCGTACAATTAAATCTTTCGATCAGCCTGCACCCAAAATATAATTATGGATATGGATATATGTCAAATCCAATATTATATTTATTTCTAGCTTAATCTTGTATTGATGATTCAATTATCTTGATATTAGAAACCATCTCTAATATCTTTACTTTGATCAAAGATTCCATGAATCATCATCCGATTGATAACTAGCTGGATGCAATCTCCTCTTACTAAGAGTGATCGATTCCTTGTTGACCTACTCATTACCTTCATACACAATTCACCATTCCCAGTATCAATCCTGTGCATGACTCAATGTCATGATTTGGATTGAACCAAAGGATGGGTTCATATACATAAGGTACTTATGGCAGTCTCAGGTCAAAGGATTACTTGTACCACTCCCACTATGAGAACCTTCTATTGACATGTAGCTAAGACTCCATTAGATGTTCTCAAGTTGGATCATATCAATGAACTCATTCACTAATGAGCACCCACATCCTAGTATTAGTGTCATACACAAGTGACTATGAGAGCAGTCACCCTTTCCAGTATACATGGGATGTGCTAATCTTACCGGAAAAATCCTGATCCCCTACTTAGGGTTCCTTTGACTAGGAATATTTTAGATTAAGGTTTTCAGACTTTAGGTCTCACTGGTATGATCTCATCATAACCCTAAAATCATAGCCCTAATCTATGGGGTTCATCATAATAAAAACACAGCGTATGACGAAAAATAATGCCTTTATTAGAATATTGTCAATTGCATTGATTTGGGAGATACAATATTGATTGGCTTATAGGGCATATCCCTTTCAATCTCCCACTTGCACTAAAGCCAATCGCCTTTAAATCTTAACCCCATACCCTCGAGGTGGCGATCAAAATCTCGCTGTGGTAGAGCCTTAGTGAACGGGTCTGCTACGTTGTTCTTTGTATCTACTCTATTTATGTAGGCATCTTGTCTTTCGACTATTTCTCGGACGAGATGGAAGTGTCTCAGAATGTGCTTGGACTTATGATGAGCTCTTGGTTCCTTAGCTTGAGCAACAGCTCCAGTGTTGTCACAGTAAAGTGGCACTGGGTTTTCAATCTCAGGAACAACACCCAACTCTGTGATGAACTTCTTCATCCAGACTGCTTCCTTGGCGGCTTCACTGACAGCTATGTATTCTGCCTCTGTGGTTGAGTCAGCTACAGTCTGCTACTTAGTACTCTTCCAACTCACTGCTCCACTATTTAGGGTAAAAACATATCCCGAAATGAATTTGCTATCATCAATGTCTGATTGAAAACTAGAATCAGAATATGCTTCTAGTTTAAGATTAGAACCACCATAAACCAAAAAAATATCCTTAGTCCTTCTCAAGTACTTAAGAATATTTTTAACTGCTTTCTAATGATCCTCTCCTGGATCAGCCTGAAACCTACTGACAATGCCTAAAGCATATGCCACATCAGGCCTGGTACATAACATGGCATACATTATGGACCCTATTACCGAAACATAAGGTATAGAATTCATTCTATTTCTTTCTTCATGTGTCTTAGGAGACATTCTTTTGGAAAGATGTATGCCTTGACTCATAGGAAGATAACCTCTTTTACTTCAATCCATGCTGAATCTTTTCAGCACTAAGTCAATGTACCTTGACTGGGATAAACCTAGCATCCTCTTAGACCTATCTCTATAGATCTTAATACCTAGTATATAGGATGCTTCTCCCAAATCTTTCATGAAAAACTGGTTTGATAGCCAAACCTTGACTGATTGTAACATTGGGATATCATTCCCAATGAGGAGTATGTCATCTACATACAAATCCAAGAAGACTATGGCACTCCCACTAGTCTTCTTATAAACACAGGGTTCATCCACATTTTTGATAAAACCAAACCTTTTAATAGTTTCATCAAAACGGATGTTCCAACTCCTTAAAGCTTGTTTCAATCCATAAATGGATTTCTTTAGCTTGCATACTTGATTAGGTTTATTCATTGAAATAAAACCTTCTGGTTGTGACATGTAGACTTCTTCCTCAAGGAAACCATTGAGGAAAGCAGTCTTCACATCCATTTGCCAGATCTCATAATCGTGGCATGCTGCTATAGCAAGTAAAATCCGAATTGATTTGAGCATGGCTATAGGTGAGAATGTTTCATCATAATCAATTCCCTGTTTTTGTCTAAAACCTTTTGCCACTAATCTGGCTTTATAGGTTTCAACTTGGCCATCAGCCCCAATCTTTTTCTTATAGACCCATTTGCACCCAATAGGATTAACACCCTCTGGTGCATCGACCAAAGACCATACTTGGTTGACATACATAGAGTCTATCTCGGATTCCATGGCTTCTTGCCATCTATCTAAGTCACTACTCAAGATAGCTTCCGTATAGGTTAGAGGTTCATCATTTTGAATGACTTGGGCTTCATTATTTTCAATAATAAATCCATACCTCTTAGGTGCCCGTGGTACTCTATCAGACCTACGGGGAGGAGTTTTGTGTTCTAGTTCTGACCTAGCTATATGTTCTAATGGTTGAGAATTGTCTATCTGTGTTTCTTGTACTTCTCCAAGTTTAACAGTTCTACCATTGCCTTTTTCTAAAATGAACTCTTTTTCTAGAAAAATGGCATGCCTGCTGACAAAAATCTTTTGTTCAGTAGGATGGTAAAACAGATATCCTCTACCCTCTCTAGGATATCCTACAAATAGACATTTATCCACTCTAGCTTCCAACTTATGTCCAAAATTTCTTTTAACATAAGCTGGACATCCCCATATCTTAAAATATTTAAGATATGGTTTCTTTCCACTCCAAATCTCATACGGAGTACTAAAAACGGATTTAGAAGGTACTTTGTTAAGAATGTAAACAGCAATTTCTAGGGCATGACCCCAGAAGGAAATGGGTAAATTTGTGAAGCACGTCATGGATCGTACCATATCTAATAAGGTATGATTCCTCCTTTCAGCTACACCATTTAGCTGTGGTGTATAAGGAGGGGTCCATTCAGAAAGAATTCCATTAACTTTAAGGCAGTCTAAAAACTCCGTGGATAAGTATTCTCCTCCTCAATCATACCGAAGAACTTTAATACTTTTCCCGGTTTGTTTTTCGACCATACTTTGATACTCCTTAAACTTATCAAAGGCTTCAGATTTAAGTTTCATAAGATACACATATCCGAACCTAGATAAATCATCTGTAAAAGTGATAAAATATGAGTATCCACCTCTGGCCTGAGTCGTCATTGGACCACATACATCAGTATGTATATGTCCTAATAACTCAGTTGTCCTTTCTCCATGTCCAGTAAATGGAGTCTTGGTCATCTTACCCATGAGACATGATTTGCAAGTCCCTAATGATTTATATTCATAAGGATCAAGGAATTTCTCCTTGTATAACTTGCTTATCCTAGACTCATTAACATGACCAAGTTGATGATGCCAAAGTAAAGTATTATTAAAGTGTTCTATTTTTCTTTTATTATTGACATGAAAAACACTATCATTGGAAGGAAGAGTTAAGAGCCCATTGCTAAATATGCCAGAACAAATAAATTCATTAGATAACATTATCGAGCAACCAGTGCTCGTTACATCCATTATATATCCTTGTTTTAATAATAAGGGAATAGATATAATGTTCCTAATAATCTTAGGCATATAATAACAATTTTCTAACTCCAAGATTTTCTCTGAAGGCAACTTCAGAATATAGGTCCCTACAGCTTCTGCTTGGATGATATCACCACTAGCACCGTAGAGATTGAAGTCACCTTCCTTCAATACTTTAAGCTTGTGGAGGTCTTGCAAAGATTTGCATATATGGTAACCACAAGCGGTATCCAATACCCAAGTATTTGAAACAGATGAATTTAATGTCAATATAGCATGTATCTCATACATACCTTTTGGCGCATCTGATGCACCAGGCTTCACAGTTGCAAGGTAAGCCTTGCAATTCCTTTTCCAATGTCCCACTTTGCCGCAAAAGAAATAGGTCGACTGTTTAGAGGCCTTCTTTCCTTTCTTGTTCTTATTGATGCCACTCTTAGGGTTTAGCTTCCTATTAAAACCCTTTTTGCCTGATTTCTTCTTATTGGTCTTATCAATAAGAAGAAGTGGAGCCTTTTCTTTCTTTATGTGGCTCTCCACTGTTTTTAACATATTTAACAGCTCAGGCAAGGAAGTGTTCAGTTTGTTCATGTGATAATTCAAGACAAACTGAGAAAATGACTCTAGGAGTGATTGCAGGATTAAATCCTGATTCAACTCCCCATCCATAATAAAACCTAATTGGCCCAATCTGGTGATCAAGTCAATTACTTTCAGAACATGATCCTGAACGGATGTTCCCTCTGTCATCCTAGCAGGAAATAACTGCTTAGATATTTCATATCTAGCAGTTCTGCTATGTTCTCCATAAAGCTCTTTTAAATTGAGCATTATGGATTGAGTATCCATGCTTTCATGCTGTCTCTGTAACTCATTGGTCATAGAGGCTAGTATGATACACTTGACAGTAAGGGAGTCATTCTGCCACATTTTGTATGTGGCCATATCTTCCTTTGTGGCATCGTCCCCTAGTGGATTAAGACTAGGGGTATCAAGAATATAAGAAAGTTTTTTCTGAACTTAGCACAATCTTTAAATTTCTCAACCAGTCCACATAGTTTGGACCAGTCAGTTTGTTGGTATCTAAGATACTTCGTAGTGATAATGAAGATGCCATTTATCTACATTTAACAAAGCACAATACATATGCAAACAAGCATGAAATGACATACATAATTAAATTAGGTCTTTAATTTAATTATGTTTCCCACTATTTTATCAAAAATCATAGCCCTCACTATGATAATCGAGAAAAAACCCTGATAGGTTTTTCTTAGTGAGATTGAGATCCTAATAACTTATAAAAGATCTTGCAGAAAACACAACAAATCTTTTATAAGCTTAAAGGTAGGAAACTCTTCTAATTATCTCTTATATAATTCTCAAGAAGTAACTTAGCCTCTAGAACATTATTAGTCTTGTAGAAGACACAACAAACCATAATGTTCTAGTTAAGTCAAGACCCTTTCATTTCCTTACAGTCAATACTTAAATATAATGCCCTTGCAGATAACACAACAAAGCATTATACTGAATATGTGATGCAGGACTAATATGCATGCAATTCTTTTTGTATGTTTTATATGTGGGGTTAGGTGATTAATTCCTGAATTTTAGATCAAAATTAGTTGTAGGGAATTTTGTATGAATTTTTGAATCCAAGCATGCAAATTAGAACCTAGAAAAGTACTAAAGAAGGATCGCCGGGCTAAGAAGCCTCGGTTAGGGCAAGTTCTCCTACAATAATAAGACTGGAGGCAGAGGGGGTGTACCTGACAATGTCTGAAGTGCCCGGTGAAGATCGCAATGAAGGGATCTCTCATTCCTCGATGGATGCAGCCTGGAAAATCGAGCCAAAGACCCGCGGATACCCGGCTTTCTGCTCGGTGGTCCGATTGAGGCTTGGCTGGAGTCGTTGGATTCGTAGGAACTCGGGGACCTGCAAACAACCTGTTAGGGGTTAGAAAACTCAGAGAAAATTAAGAAAACAAAGGAAAACAGCAAAGGAAAGAAAGTTTTGGAGGGGGCTGGAAGGATGGTTGGCGGCAGGAAGATGGTTGCAAACACTGGGAAGAAGAACTCTCAAACCCCTTTATGCACACAGCAGGGTAATCACACAAAACAATAGAAGAACTCAAAGTTTATTTCATATATCAAAATCTCCCTTCATACAAGAGGCTAGGGTCCTTTAAATAGACCCTTAACCTTGGGCTCCAAGTAAGGGCACATTAGTCTTTACATAAGAATCCTTTTCCCTCTCAAACCCTAGCTAGAAAAAAAAGAAATATTAGGTAGAGAAATCCCTAAAAATTTTCTTGACTTGGTCAACACTCCAAGGACGCCTAGGGGGGCATGTTGGGCTTCTAGGAGCAGCAAGAGGCTGGCCCAAAGGGGCTCGGGCGCATGGGTTTGGGCCTCTGGAAGCTGGGGTGGCCTGGTAGCCAGGTAGCAGGAATATTCCCTAGTATCTTGCTTCTTAGGGGCTTGGGCTTGGCGCCTGGGCTTGATTTCTTTGGGCTAGGATGTAGATGGACCTCTGGAATCATGGATGCCCTTATCTATGAATATACTTTGGAATCTGGAAGGGAATCTGGGCATTTGGAGGGCATCTGCAAGAAATCAGGGTTTTCTGAATTTTCCTCCTGGGGTCTTCAAATCTTCAAGCTGGGTTCGACTTGGGCTATACTTCCATGTCTTCAATCTAGATGGACTTGGTCTTCACTTGTATGATATAGTCTTGAGTCTTCAGTATGCTTGGACAGGACTCAAAAAAATAAAATTAGCTCAACATGAGCTGACTAGCATTGGACTGAACTAGCTTAACGTAAGCTGACAAGTATAGAACTAAAATAACAACTCAAAATACTCAAATAACAACTAAAATGGACTCAGATGAGCTAAGCCCTTATTACAGATGGACTCATAAATTATTTATCAATTTACAGAGGGTTGAAAAGCCTATGTCTTATTCTGGTGCCTCCGGTGTCCCCATCAATTCTCCCGGGGTGGGAGGAACTCGACCCTGTCGAGTGAAGATCAAGCTGGCTCACATATCTCTCGAGGAGGTCAAGGTTGAGGTGCTGCAAGTCCTCTTGAGAAATTCATGAATCGTCCGACTCTGGCCGGCCTTGCCATCGGACCAGGAAACGTTAATAACCGTAACCCCGGGTCATAATGGCTTGATCGTCCAGGATACGCTCGATCCGTCTCCTCTCTCAGGCCAAATTTATTAGTGGATACTTTGGGTTAGGGTCACTCACAATGAAAAGGAATAGGTTCAAAAGCCTCACTAGGTATCGTTGCCGGTTCCCTATACTCAGCCAGGTCTATAATATTGAAGGTAGAACTAATGCCCAAATCCGAAGACAAGTCTAACACCTAGGCATTTGATCCAACCTTCTCTATTACTTTAAAAGGTCTGGCTCTACGAGCATGAAGCTTCTTTTAGTCCTATGCCTAACCAAGATAGAATCCACTACATCAAATTCTTTGGTCCATCTTCGAGAATTAGCCAGCTTGTTTAAAATTAGTGTAGGTGGTGAACATGCTGGGCACATGCAGACTCCTAACAAATGATTCAAAGGACTCGTACTAACACCTAACAGACTCGACTATGCATTCCTATCGAAGGAAATTTTATTGAACTCTTTGGATCTAAACCTAATAGATTATAGGTTCTCTAGGTTTGATCCTAACTTGACATGCACATGAAAATTTACAGTGAACTCCTAGCAAATTCCAAAGAGTATGCCAGAAGTAAAATGCAAACCTAACATGCGTGATGAATGCATGCAGTATGCTAATCTCAGCTAAATGAAATCTAATGATCCTAGAAATGCTGGAGGTATCTGGAAAGGGCAGAAAATAGAAAGTGGATTCAAAATTAGTCTGGTAGGGTAGGGAAAAAGGTTCAAGGTTAGTTGGATAAAGTTCGATATAAGAAGGCATGTCAGGGACTAATCCTAGACTAATGAGGCTAACCTTATGAGGTTACGGTATATCTATTGGTGTGGACACCAGAAGCCGAAAGAAACTTCACTCCAACAAGGTTAGCCTTATCCCAATTTGGATCGAAGATAATTAGGTTACCTTGTATCCTTTAGTTCAAAAATATTTTATTTTCAAGAGTCATTTCCTTTTCAAGAGTCCTGTAATTAATTTTGAGTTTCAAATCAAGAGTGTTTATTGAGTCCTGTAATTACTTTTAAAATTTCATTTCCTGTAAGTCCATTTCAAGTTTTAAAGTCTAGGTCAGTTAAGTCAGTTCAGTTGAGTTAAGTCTAATTCAGTTGAGTTAAGTCTAATCAAGTCTTAAAGCCATGAAAGCCAGCAACAAGACTCAAATTCTAGACCCCAGAATTTGACCACATGAAGAAGAGAAGACACATCAACCAAGCAAGAGAAAAGGACCATCAACTAGGACCACTGGGCGCCACATGTCATTCTTATCCAAAGTAGAAGACCACCTCACCATGCCACGTCATCAGGTGCCACTTCACCAGCCACCTCATCACCCTTTGGGCGCCAACAAGGAAGATTCAAATTCAAGGAGGTTGGCCACATCCCTCCAAGTCCTCCACCAAATCCTCCAACCCCCCCCACATCCCTCCAAACTCTCCACCAAATCCTCCAACCCCCCCCACATCCCTCCAAACTCTCCACCAAATCCTCCAACCCCCCCTTGTAATCCTCCTTGATTTGGGTAGTTTTTAAATTTCAAAGCTAGCTTTGTGAGGCTATTAAAAGCCTTGGACACCCATTGTAAAAGGGATTGATTTTGATGAGATGAATGAAAAATGAAGTTGAAGTTGAAGTTGTAGTCTTATATTATTTCTTTGAGTGATTGTTCCTAAGCCCCTTTTCCCCCCACTCGAATCTACTTTCTTCTCCAAGCCATCCAACGCCAAGTTCAAGAAGGATACATTGGAGCCGGCCAAACCATCTCAGACTTCCTTCCTTGCTCATAAATTATTCCATCCCTTCCATATGCCTGCTTTCTTCTTCCTTAACTTTTGATCTTCAGTGCAGGGTCCTTCGAAGTCTTTGAGTTGTGAACAAGGTTCCCCTTGACAATGAACCAACAAGCTGAAGCCCAAGCCCAGCGTTCTGATCTCTGTTATCCGAGTTCTCCAGTCCAGAGCATCGGTAGTTTCAAGGTTTGAAATCATTAGAAGGTTGGAAAGCTCAACAAGGCAAGTCCTCAATCATTAGCCCCTATTGTCTAGATCTTCTTCCTTCTTAGTTTCAGGATTGTGTCTAATCATGTAATAGTCCCTTTTCATGTAATCCTTAAGACTTATTATGATGAGTACAATGCTAGTGTAATTAGGTTTCATTGCTCTACAAACACGAATCAAATCACTAATCATATGCTTGCCGCATCATTCTTGGTATCAGAGCATGGTAGAATAAGTTCCTGATTGCATAGCATTAAGTCCTTGAAGTACATGGATCGGGGGCGTTACCAGGCCGTCCGGTCTTAGGAGAAAGTAGGGTTTAAACACCCTCTCTTCCCATTCCACGGGGATCTCCTAAGGCGTGTCGGGGTGCCATTGTGATTGACCCGTGAAAAAGAAAGCCAAAGGACTTCTTAGATTTCATTTGTGAATTTTGCATTAGGCACGTTCTGTTTTTTCTGCTTGCTGTATTTTCTGTAGGCTGACTGTAATCCGCCTGCAACTCCAAAGGCAAGTCACTGATTTTTTATTAAAATATTTTTTTTCTTGTTCCTTTTTAAGTCGGTTATCACCATATTAAATTTCATCATCAAAAAAAAAATTATAAAAAAAATAAAAATTTCTGCAGTTCGATACTGTCATTAGGGTTATGTTCTGTCCTTTTTATTTATCTTCATTTGTAGGATCTGCTTAGATTGGTATAGATCTTAGTTTTAAAATTCCTTTCATCTACATTGAAACATATAAGTTAGGAATCCTTTGTGAATTTTTTAGAATTTTTGGACATTTTTTTCATCACGTTTTCCACACCACTTTCAAATTGCAACACACTTCTGCAGCACCTTTGCATTTCATTCATCTCATGAGAAATCAAATTAAGGGCATCAATTTGACATAGGGTCAGGGTTTCATCACCTGTCCCTAGCCCAAAAATCACCAACCAGCATATCGATCCCAGCCCGTTAATTAAAATTGAGTAGAACGTTAATTGCCCTAGTGGGTTAGGGACACCAACAAATTGGGTTCAGGTTAGGGTCAAGTTAACTGTGTCAGCTAATTGGTGTGTGCTTACTGGCTTGGTGTCTAGGATTGGTGCATCAGGGCTTGTGATTTGGTCCGCCTACCTGGCCAATCTCAGATTGGTGTCTAAGGTTGGCAATCAGGGACCTACACTCCCCTCCACCTACCTGGCTAAGTCCCATAAGTACTACTAGCTAGTTGGTTCACTTAATTAGACTTCTAATTTGTGCTCTAGGTCTAGGAAACCTTAGCTCGAACTTGAGTCCATTTGCATGCATGACAACTAGAGCAGGAACACCATATTCACCAATCCAAGCCCAGTCCAGTGTAGCCATGGACCCGAATCTTGAAACCATGCTGAAAGGCCTAAATGATCTAATGGCCCAATTGAACCAAATGCTGGCTAAACAATTTTCCTTAGACCAACCAACTCCTACTTTCCCATTAGCTCATATGAATGATAGGAGTAAGAACCCTGAAGTACAAGTTGAGTTCATGAATACTCAAGACTTAGGGTATCCTCAAACTGAAGGGCTAGGGAAGGAAAAAGGCAAATTTGAACAACCTAGTAAATATGTGTATGAGACTGACATAAGTTTAATAGATGAATATGAAGGGGAAGACTGTGAAGAGAACAACTTTAGTACCTTACCTGAGGAAACCTTTGGTAAAGAAAAGATTATTGAGCCAAGTCCTGAAACATCAGAACAACCAAAATTTAGTGAGGACTTGGTTCCCGTAAGACAATGCCCTCAGGAAGAACCCAATACTTTAGCTTCGACACAAGAACTCCTTCAAGTACCTGAGAAGAACCCAATCATTATTTTAGAAGACTTTCCTAATTACCTTCAACTACCTAGAAGCATCCCGCCTATAGATCAAAATTCTAATCTTAAGGTCATCATAATTAGCCAAGGTCTGTTTCAAGATTCCCCTAAATTATCCCAAGTCTCGGATTCCTATTTCCTGCCTTTCCCTGAGTCTTATCATAATTTTAGAGACATTAAGTTTCATTTGGATGAGATTACTAGGATGCATGAGCTTTTAAAGCCTATTCCTTTTGCTACCTACTTTTGGAAAACCTTATGGCATTTGCTAGGAACCCATGGTAAATTCTCATGTGCATACCAAACCAGGGTCAAACCTAGAGAGTCAATAATCTATTAGGTTTAGGTCCTAGAAAGTCCAATAAAATTCCTCTCAATAAGGATGCCTAGTTCAGTCTGCATTTTGTAAGTGCTTGTGTAATTTTCTAAGTTTGCTGAATCTTTCGCACAGCATGTCACTAATTTGCATAAAGAAATCAGTAATAAGATCAAACTGAGCAATGAAACTTACAAACACTTAGCTGACTCACATAAGAGGGCTAAAGAATTCTACGAAGGGGATTATGCGATGATTAGGCTCAACCCTGAACGGTTCCCCTCTAGAACCATAAAGAAGCTGCATGCCCGTGGAGCGGGACCTTTCAAGATCTTAAAGAAAATAGGGCCTAATGCATATATTTTGGAACTTCCACCTGATATGGGTATTAGTACAACCTTTAATGCTTCAGACCTAGTAGAATACAAATAACCAGTACTAATACCTAGTGAGCATTTTGGGCCAGAAACTTTCATTGAGAGTGAACATATTTCCGAGTGTCCACCACCAACCCTATCTGAGCGAAGAGAGAGGATTGAGAGAATCCTGGATGACAAGACCATTACTACCAGGAATAAGGACTATCAGCGATACCTGGTTCAATGGCAAGGTCGACCTATGTCCGACAACTCTTGGATTACTCGAGAGGACCTGCAAAGACTTAACCCAGACTTGTTCGAGCATTACCAAGGCAAAACTGAACCATACTCGACTGGGTCGAGTTCTGCCCACCCCAGGAGAATTGGTGTGGACACCAGAAGCCGAAAGAAACTTCACTCCAACAAGGTTAGCCTTATCCCAATTTGGATCGAAGATAATTAGGTTACCTTGTATCCTTTAGTTCAAAAATATTTTATTTTCAAGAGTCATTTCCTTTTCAAGAGTCCTGTAATTAATTTTGAGTTTCAAATCAAGAGTGTTTATTGAGTCCTGTAATTACTTTTAAAATTTCATTTCCTGTAAGTCCATTTCAAGTTTTAAAGTCTAGGTCAGTCAAGTCAGTTCAGTTGAGTTAAGTCTAATTCAGTTGAGTTAAGTCTAATCAAGTCTTAAAGCCATGAAAGCCAGCAACAAGACTCAAATTCTAGACCCCAGAATTTGACCACATGAAGAAGAGAAGACACATCAACCAAGCAAGAGAAAAGGACCATCAACTAGGACCACTGGGCGCCACATGTCATTCTTATCCAAAGTAGAAGACCACCTCACCATGCCACGTCATCAGGTGCCACTTCACCAGCCACCTCATCACCCTTTGGGCGCCAACAAGGAAGATTCAAATTCAAGGAGGTTGGCCACATCCCTCCAAGTCCTCCACCAAATCCTCCAACCCCCCCCACATCCCTCCAAACTCTCCACCAAATCCTCCAACCCCCCCCACATCCCTCCAAACTCTCCACCAAATCCTCCAACCCCCCCTTGTAATCCTCCTTGATTTGGGTAGTTTTTAAATTTCAAAAGCTAGCTTTGTGAGGCTATTAAAAGCCTTGGACACCCATTGTAAAAGGGATTGATTTTGATGAGATGAATGAAAAATGAAGTTGAAGTTGAAGTTGTAGTCTTATATTATTTCTTTGAGTGATTGTTCCTAAGCCCCTTTTCCCCCCACTCGAATCTACTTTCTTCTCCAAGCCATCCAACGCCAAGTTCAAGAAGGATACATTGGAGCCGGCCAAACCATCTCAGACTTCCTTCCTTGCTCATAAATTATTCCATCCCTTCCATATGCCTGCTTTCTTCTTCCTTAACTTTTGATCTTCAGTGCAGGGTCCTTCGAAGTCTTTGAGTTGTGAACAAGGTTCCCCTTGACAATGAACCAACAAGCTGAAGCCCAAGCCCAGCGTTCTGATCTCTGTTATCCGAGTTCTCCAGTCCAGAGCATCGGTAGTTTCAAGGTTTGAAATCATTAGAAGGTTGGAAAGCTCAACAAGGCAAGTCCTCAATCATTAGCCCCTATTGTCTAGATCTTCTTCCTTCTTAGTTTCAGGATTGTGTCTAATCATGTAATAGTCCCTTTTCATGTAATCCTTAAGACTTATTATGATGAGTACAATGCTAGTGTAATTAGGTTTCATTGCTCTACAAACACGAATCAAATCACTAATCATATGCTTGCCGCATCATCTATGGGATTTGCATAATGGAAGGATGGGTTGCTAATCTCAGGGAAGAGGTCCTTAATGGGAACTATAGGAGAGGGCTCATCTTGAAGGTATTGATTCAAAGAGATCAGGTCCTTAATAAATTCTTCTGGTTCTTGTATTTTTGGACTATACTCTATAATTTGGCTCTCCTCTATGGTTTCCTCAGGTAAGGCTCTAGCAGTAGTACCTAGGTTCTCTTCCTCTAATTGTTCTTCTACTATAGCTTTAGGTTGGATGTGGTCAAGGTCAACTAGCTCTAGGTTGGTTTCTACCTGGGTATCTACTGGGTTAGCTAATTTAAGGTCTACTAAAGGTGTCTCCTCTTCTCCTTCATACTCATCCACTATGCTCGCATCAGCTTCATACAATTCTGCGTTAATGTAAGCCTTGTCAAACTCAGGAATGGTTGGAGAAGGTCGGCTAGGGAAATATTGGCTAGGTCCTAGTTTCTGATTATGGACACTAATCCTAGTAGGTTCAAGTTGCCTAAGGGATAGTGGCTCACTACTGGGCTCATATTTAGGGGTGCTAATCCTATGGGGTTCAAGTTGACTAAGGGAAACCTGACTAGAACTAGATTGATACTTAGGGGTTATGGGTTCTCTGGGCTCATAGGACAAGGGTGCAGATCTATGGGTCATGGGATTATAAGATCTGGGGTCATAGGATTTTAGGTCAGCTCTATGGTCAGGTTCTAAGGATGGATCATGGTATGGGGTCCTCCTAAGGTTGGGCTCTCTATATGGGTTAGGATATTGGGTGTTGGGTCTACTAGGCTCATAGGGTGTGGGTGCATAGGATCTATGATCATGGGATCTAGAGTCATAGGATCTAGGTTCATAGGTTATGAATTCATAGGTTCTAGGTTCATAGGATTTGGAGTCATAAGATCTATAGGTTGTGGGTATACTAGGCTTATAGAGAGAGGGTAAATAGGATCTATCTTCTTGGTCTATAAAATCCTTATTAGGTCTTCTAGGACTAACCTTAGGGATTGGGTCATGACGATGGGCTCTCCTAGGTTCAGCCTCAAGGTATGGATCAGGGTTTGGGGTCCTCCTAGGTTGAGGGGAATCAGGATCTGGCTCAGACTGTGACCCATGGGTTTTTCTTGGGGTCCCTACCCGGACTTTTAACTGATCAAACCTATTGGCAAAATGGTCAATTCTATCATTGGTTTGAATACCAGACTTAGTTAACTGGGTCATATGGGTAGCCATCTGGGCCATTTGATCAGCTAGGGCTTTCATTTGGGCTTGCAAATTTTCCATGGGTTCAGACATTTGTGAAGGAGGTGGGTGATATGAAACTCCTGATCTAGTGCTCATGCAAGACTCGATCAAACCAACTATAGCTGACTAGACCTAGAGTCCAAAATTGGATGCTCAATCAGGGTGGCAAACTAGCCTATAGTAACCCTATACTCAGCCAGGCAGGTGTAAGGGGAGTGTTAGGTCCCTGATTGCCAATCCTAGACACCAATCAGAGATTGGCCAGGTAGGCGGACTAGCACACAAGCCCTTTGGGATTGAATCCCAAAACCACCGTTCTAGACACTGAGCATAAAGCACACACGGGTTAGCTTGACACAATGATCTGACACATAGTCCGGACCCGACTAGTTGGTGTCCCTAGCCCACTAGGGCAAATTAAGTCTAGTTAATTTTAGGTTAAGGCTTGGGACTGAATGCAAGGGGTGTGGTTTTAGCCTAAGGAGAGGTGATAAAATCCTCCCCCCATCTGATATAGCAAGAGTGCCCTTAAAAGTAGATTACGCAATGATGGCAGGCAGATGATGATGAAAATTAGGGTTTAGATGTTTTTTTTTTTTTTTTGGTATTTTTGGAGAATATGTATTTTTTTTTTATTTTGGTATTTTCTTAAATAGAAGAAAACTTGCAAATTATGGCCTAATATGCAGGAAATATACTAAAATTAAAAGATATGCAAAAAAGCTAAACAAAACCCTAAAACTTCCAACTTGTCTTGCTAAAAAAAACAGAGCCAAAAATTTGCAGGCTGTATTTTGGCTTGCAGAAAATTCACAAGCCATAATAAAATATGAGAAAATTCTTAAAATTACTGTGAATTATGATAAATCTATCAAAATAAATTTTATAATTTTTAAAGTTTTTATCAGGAAGAAATAATTAAAAAAATAGAGAATATACAGACTAAACAATTGCAGAAAATAAGCCCTAATCTAAGCTCTGATACCAAATGATGTGGGACTAATATGCATGCAATTCTTTTTGTATATTTTATATGTGAGGTTAGGTGTTTAATTCTTGAATTTCAAATCAAAATTAGTTGTAGAGAATTTTGTATGAGTTTTTGAATCCAAGCATGCAAATTAGAACCTAGAAAAGTACTAAAGAAGGATCGCTGGGGCTGAGAAGCCTCGGTTAGGGCAAGTTCTCCTACAATAATAAGACTGGAGGCAAAGGGGGTGTACCTGACAATGTCTGAAGTGCCCGATGAAGATCGCAATGAAGGGATCTCTAGTTCCTCGATGGATGCGGCCTGGAAAATTGAGCCAAAGACCCGCGGATACCTAGCTTTCTGCTCGGTGGTCCGATTGAGGCTTGGCTGGAGTCGTTGGATTCGTAGGAACTCGGGGACCTGCAAACAACCTGTTAGGGGTTAGAAAACTCAAGGAAAATTAAGAAAACAAAGAAAAATAGTAAAGGGAAGAAAGTTTTGGAGGGGGCTGGAAGGATGGTTGGCGGCAGGAAGATGGTTGCAAACACCGGGAAGAAGAACTCTCAAACCCCTTTATGCACACAGCAGGGTAATCACACAAAACAATAGAAGAACTCAAAGTTTATTTCATATATCAAAATCTCCCTTCATACAAGAGGCTAGGGTCTTTTAAATAGACCCTTAACCTTGGGCTCCAAGTAAGGGCACATTAGTCTTTACATAAGAATCCTTTTCCCTCTCAAACCCTAGCTATAAAATAAGGAAATATTAGGTAGAAAAATCCCTAAAGATTTTCTTGACTTGGTCAACACTCTAAGGACGCCTAGGGGGGTGTGTTGGGCTTCTAGGAGCAGCAAGAGGCTGGCCCAAAGGGGCTCGGGCGCATGGGTTTGGGCCTCTGGAAGCTGGGGTGGCCTGGTAGCCAGGTAGCATGAATATTCCCTAGTATATTGCTTCTTAGGGGCTTGGGCTTGGCGCCTGGGCTTGATTTCTTTGGGCTAGGATGTAGATGGACCTCTGGAATCATGGATGCCCTTATCTATGAATATACTTTGGTATCTGGAAGGGAATCTGGGCATTTGGAGGGCATCTGCAAGAAATCAGGGTTTTCTGAATTTTCCTCCTGGAGTCTTCAAATCTTCAAGCTGGGTTGGACTTGGGCTATACTTCCATGTCTTCAATCTAGATGGACTTGGTCTTTACTTGTATGATATAGTATTGAGTCTTCAGTATGCTTGGACAGGACTCAAAAAAATAAAATTAGCTCAACATGAGCTGACTAGCATTGGACTGAACTAGCTCAACATGAGCTGACAAGTACAGAACTGAAATAACAACTCAAAATACTCAAATAACAACTAAAATGGACTCAGATGAGCTAAGCCCTTATTACAGATGGACTCATAAATTATTGATCAATTTACAGAGGGTTGAAAAGCCTCTGTCTTATTCTGGTGCCTCCGGTGTCCCCACCAATATGCTGTAAGCATCTCTATGCACTAGGCTAGTATTATGTCAATCACCATATTAGGTCTTGCATATAACACAACAAACCTAATGTGGTTCATAACACAATAACGCTCCAGCATGAAGGAAGGCCAATATATTTAGTATTTTTAACACTAAGCATTTTAGTCAAGATTTAAATTTAATCAAATCGGCCAGGCAAGTGGAAGAGATGTGGGAGTCCCCCCGTTGCTTTCCTAGACACCAATAAAAATTGGCCAGGTCAGTCAACGGAACCAATTAAAAACCATAATTCTCTTTACCTTCCCAGAACAACCTTTCTAGACACCGAAATGATCAATTGTTCATCATGACTGGTGATTCTTATCAGTTAAATATACTAAGACTTAATATAATTTTTAAGAGGAGGGATTTATAAATTGCCAGCACATCCTTATAAAATTTATCACAACATATCATTCTTATAAATAAGAAAATATGTGCTAAGTGTGTCATCATACTAGGACAACCATTTACCACATAATGGATCCACCATTATGCCAGGGCAACCTTATTTCAGTATGATGACTTCAAAACTAAACATATCTCTATAATAATTAGGGTTTGAGTGAAAAACCCTAATTAGTGACACACATCAAACATAAATTATCAAACATACATGCATCCCATAAATGTGCTAAGTGTATCAGCATTCAAGGGTTTAAAAACCCTAACATGCGACACTACAACAAAAACACATATAAATAATTTCCATATGTTTTAACTGTAATAAGGGTGGCTCTGATACCACTGATAGGATTCCAGTGCACCACAGTGAAAAGATAATTTCAAAATGATGAAATTTACACCAAAACCCTTAGCCAGGATCTCCTTATTCAGGATTAAAACATATGAGAAACATGCAAACCTACACTATTAGAATTAGGGCACCAACCTGTTATCGCTAAATCCAATTTTGATGTAGAATCAAAACATGATGTTGAATGACCCTTTTGAATTCACCAGGTGTCCAAATGTCCACCCTCCAATGGTGATCCATAAGAAAATTGATCAAGATGCTTGCTTCTTCAAAAGTTCCTTCACTTGAATTCTTCTCCTAGAACTCAAGAGGACCATGGCTGAAAAACTCCACGGCAGGGACTTCTTACTTCCTTTCTTTCTTCTTCCTCTCCCTTTCTTAAGACCTTGTCCTAAGAATACACTCTTGTCTTGAAGGAGGAGGAGGATTTAAGGCACTAATGTCTTAATGTAAAAGGAAATAGAAACAGAGTATATCTTCTTTACTTTTACCGTTCGAGAGATTCTTCCTATCTCTTGTTTTAGACTTGAGTTTCAACAGAGAAGAGAACTCTGTAAAAGGGAAACTCTTGTGTCCTAAACAAGCTAAGGAGGAATCAGTCTCCTGGAAAGGAAAGAAAAATAAAAAAAAACTCTGTCGTACATTAGAAAAACACCCGAAGCCTCTGTTCCTTAAATAGACTACAAAAAGATGTCTTCTCAAAAGAACACAACTCTCCGTAAACTATTTCTCATGGCTTTCCACATTTCTCACACCCTCTCCTTCCTTCTCATGGCCCTTTAGATTCAAACTCACGGCTCTTCCTAAAAGAAAAGTCATGAAGTTTTAAGAAGAAGGAAGTCGCGATGTTTCGATCTCCGAAGAGACGTTATATCGTGCAACCGGGAAGAGTTTGCGCCTTTTGTCTTTCTCAAAATCCCCCAAACTGTTAGATGACCATCTAATGGTCATTAGGAGATGCGCTAATAGGGAATAATCGGTCAAAAGGAAAAAATGCGATGAAATAAGAAGACTTCACGCGCGCATGAAGAGTCCATGCGCGCGTGGAGTCTTTCCTCTTATCCACGCGCACAAATTTTTGGGCGGCCTATATGGATGGGCTTGGGTGTTAATTAAGATGTAGTCTTAGCCATGGGTTATCCCAAAGTCCTATATATTTTAATTAGGGTCTAATTAGGTCCAATTAGAACCCAAATTGATCCAATTCGAAACCCTAATTCAAATCCAATTGAATAGAAGCTAGGGTTTGCAACACCTGCTAGAGTGTTATCCTGCAAAGATGATTTAATTACAAATTAAACTCTTGATCAATCCTCTTAAGTGTGTGACCCATTGGGTTCCATATCCAGCCGGCAGTAGGTCTGAGTACAAGTTGACCTAACTTGATTAGAACTCTTTCTAATCGATTTAGGTCAAATCGAGCTTACCCGACTTGATCAATTAGGACTCTTCCTAATAAGTGATCTTTAAATTTGATCAACCCACAAGAAAAGATTGACGTCTAGCAACGTGTCATGTCTACCCGAAAGATATGGAAATTTTGGTGAAATACCAAAACTATCTTTCAGTAGAAAGTTACCGTACAATTAAATCTTTCGATCAGCCTACACCCAAAATATAATTATGGATATGGATATATGTCAAATCCAATATTATATTTATTTCTAGCTTAATCTTATATTGATGATTCAATTGTCTTGATATTAGAAATCATCTCTAATATCTTTACTTTGATCAAAGATTCCCTGAATCATCATCCGATTGATAACTAGCTGGATGCAATCTCCTCTTACTAAGAGTGATCAATTCCTTGTTGACCTACTCATTACCTTCATATACAATTCACCATTCCCAGTATCAATCCTGTGCATGACTCAATGTCATGATTAGGATTGAACCAAAGGATGGGTTCATGTACATAAGGTACTTATGGCAGTCTCAGGTCAAAGGATTACTTGTACCACTTCCACTATGAGAACCTTCTATTGACATGTAGCTAAGACTCCATTAGATGTTCTCAAGTTGGATCATATCAGTGAACTCATTCACTAATGAGCACCCACATCCTAGTATTAGTGTCATACACAAGTGACTGTGAGAGCAGTCACCCTTTCCAGTATACATGGGATGTGCTAGTCTTACCGGAAAAACCCTGATCCCCTACTCAGGGTTCCTTTGACTAGGAATATTTTAGATTAAGGTTTTAAGACTTTAGGTATCACTGGTATGATCTCATCATAACCCTAAAATCATAGCCCTAATATATGGGGTTCATCATAATAAAAACACAGCATATGACGAAAAATAATGCCTTTATTAGAATATTGTCAATTACATTAATTTGGGATATACAATATTGATTGGCTTATAGGGCATATCCCTTTCACTGAGGGGGACCGGAGCACTTCGTCTTCCCGGGGAACCTCAGGGGAAGATGTGGCACCCACGGAAGGGGCCCCGTCAAGACCTTGTCCAGTCGAAACTCCACCAGCGGCTGCTTCCCCGGTTTGCACAATGGGGAGTCCGCCTCAGGCGGTGGGTGTGCCACCATTTTGCCCTCTTGCGATTGATAGGGGCAAAGCACGACAAGTCGAGGAAGAGTTCGTTCACGGGGCCTCCACAGCTGGAAGTCATTCAGTGAACTCTTCGGAGCTTTCACCTACGGGGGGACTCCTGGTCCCCGCCGTAGCCAGGCAGGCATTGAAGGGTATGCTGCAACCTCATGACTTGGCAATTCTTCAGAATCAGAACCTTCCCAGGGTGTCCAATTCTGCCTTTTCCGCCCTGTAATAGGTATGATTATTGCCGTCTCCTTTGTTTTGAGAACTGTTCGCTCCATAACTCCGCATGTTTTATGCAGTTGGTTTATGACCTTACCTTTATGGAGGAGGGCCTGGGAAATGTTGACGACCTCATCCATGGCCTCAAGGAGGAGCTCCATGCTGCCAGGGTCGTAAAAGAAGTGGCCGAAGAGTTGAGACAATCTATGGAGGATTGCCTTGTCTGGGTGAACGATGAGGTTCATGACCTGAAGGGCCAATTGAAGAATGCCCATCTAACAATAGCGGAGCAAGAGGCAAGGTGGAGGAAAAGTAGGAAACAGATCGACTCCTTGGAGCAAGCTACCAGGAAGAATCAGGAAAAGATAGAAAGCTTGACCAAGGTAGCGGAGGAGGCTTCCAGGAGGGCCGAAGAGGTGATTCTGGAGTCCAAAGTGGCCAAGAGGGAGTCCGTATCCCTAAGAAAGCGGGTGGACAATGTTGTGGCAGACTTCAAAATGTCTTCACAATTCCAAGAGAAAATGAATGAAGCATCTTTGTACGGCTACTAGCATGACTTTAACGACGAACTCTCCAAGGTAAAGGAGGCCTTCCCTCACCTTGATCTTTCCGGCATCCCTCCCTTCAACATAGCCAAAGAAGAAGAGGAGGAGGTAGAGGAGGCTGAAGCCGCAGTAGAGGCTGAAGAGGCACCATGCCCGAGTGAGGAGGCCTCTGCCTCAGTCAAAAATCTAGGGGTGACCCCAACTCCAATTCTGGTTCAGGAGGAGGTTCAGGCTGGGGGAGTCCAAGCCGAAGGTTCTCCGGTCCCGGCCCAAATTGATGAGATCCTTTCAGCATAGGTTGACAAGTTGCTTCAGTCATGTGGTATGGGGTCTCCTCCTGTTGATATTAAGTGATTCAAGTTGCTTTGGATGTATTTTCTTCTTTTCCCCTTTTTATTGTCAATGGATTTTGTATGACAACTCATCCAGATCTTGAAATGACCTTTTTTTCTCTGCATATGCAATGTTGCATTTCGTATGTAGCTTGAACTAGTTTTACCATTCTTTTTTCTACTTGGTCGAACGGCCATGGCCGAAGGCCATTTAACTGGTAGTTGACGAAGATGAACTCCATTATGGAAGACCGTTTACAATAAATTAGGCCGGTGTCACCCTCCTTTGGATGCTAAATCTATCCGTTGGGGTAGACAGGCATCAACTCCCCATCAACTGGTGATTAGGGAAGTTTGATCGCATTTCTCGTTGTCCACGCGGCATATCGACAGTCATGATTTCTTGCACCTTGTGTGCCACCGGGTCTCCTTTTTCTAAAAAGGAGCCATTAATGTTGCCGTCGCACGATGGGGATTTCCCTGGATTAGAAGTGCCAGCAGTTGTTGTCTTGGAAATGACCCTCGAGCAGCCTTCTAGTTCTCGAAGCGTCACTCGGACATGTGGCACTTTCTGATATGGCTTGGAAAAGACGTGGAGCATGCCTCCCCGTAGTCGGTCATGGGTGCAGGGTTTCTATAAATATGACCTTGCCTTCTACCGTCAAGGGCCATTATTCTCATAAACTCGTTCTTCCAATTAAATATGAGGTTCAGCACATCCGAGCTTCGTCGAGCCATGAAGAGAAGGGCTGTCGATCCAAAGAGGAAGAGGAGTTTGGAGTTCTTCAAGCTATGGAATGATGAGGAGCCTCTCGTGGACCATCTGGAGAAGAAGGTCCACTTGTTGGAGGCCCAACTGAGGTCGGCCAGGGCACAAGTCGCGGTGGCAATCACGGAGGTAGAGGAGGCCAAGAAGGAGGTGGTGAAGGCTATCTTAGACTTTAAGGCATCCACTGCCTTTAGGGAGGAGGTCACCAAGGCAGCTCTAGACTCCTACCATCAGGGGTTCCGGGAATGTAGAGCAAAGGCCTTCAAGTTTTATGACTTGAAGGGCCTGGACAACATCAAGCCCTCCGTTCCCTTTCCCAGGCATGAATTTGATTCTGACTCTGATGAGAGGTTAGATTCTGGTTTGGACAGGAACCTCGGGGCCCCTTCGTCATCCCTCCAGATCTCCCCCCACCGGTACGGAAAAAATCTGGCAGGAGGTTATTGAAAAATTTCCCGCATCTTTCCAATGTTACTCCCTTTTTTTTTTTGGTCTCTCATTTTTAGGAGTTTCTTTTTTTTGTTCTCTCTTTATGAGAGTTTCTTTTTCTCTTTTTTTTTGTAAAAAATCGAAAGAAAAAAAGAAATGAAGTATCTTTCTTTTACCTCTTCCCATGCATTTCTTGCGATATGTTGTATCATGTTTTGTTTGGAATGTAAATTTCTCAGATCATTTTTGATCTTTAGGAAAGAAGTGAGGTCAGTTGGACCATTCTTGGAATGTCTGCTGTTGACAAAAAGGATGACAGTGGTCCTTTTAGGCATGTTTTCAGATTTATCGTAGGGTAGGGTGCTTACACCATCCCTGTGCACTTCTGTAGTGATCAAGGTAGGCTGTTTAGGCCCGCCCCGATGCATCTTCGGGTTCACCGTAGGGTAGGTTACGAAAACCATCCCTACGCCTTTTTTCTTCTTGGTGGCCTGGTTAGGCCATCCGTTGCGCTCGTCGGCCATACCGATAAGGTGAGTGGATCAGACTCTCCTTTATGCAGTTGACCGATTTTTCAGATCATGTCATTTAGGCTGTTGTCGTTCAGTCGAAGCAACCAGCCATTTCGAGTTGAGTAGGGTTGAGCAATCTTGCACAGGAAATTTAGGAACTCATTTATTGATAATATTTGTGAAGGTTTTGTACATTTCATGGCCGGGATAGAGTCTTCCCCTCCAGGGTCTTAAGTCGATATGTTCCTGGTCGAATGACCTCTTCGACTTGATATGGGCCTTCCTAGTTGGGGGAGAGTTTACCCTATTCCGTTGGCTTGGATACTTCTGCCCTTCGCAGTATCATATCCCCTGTGCGGAAAATCTGTTCTTTCACCCTTGAGTTATAGTATTTGGCGACCTTTTATTGGTACGCCAACATTCTTATCTGGGCCTGAAGTCTGGTGCTTGGCAGCAGATCCAAGTCGATCCTTCTATGATCGGAGTTTCCAGGCTCTTCATAGTTATCAATTCTCAGGGACTGCAGGGAGACTTCAATAGGTAGTACAGCTTCGGTACCGTATGCCAGGTTGAACGAAGACTCGCCGGTGGCCATTCTCGGGATAGTTCGGTATGCCCAAAGAACGGAGGTCAGTTCTTCGGCCCAAAGCTCTTTGGCGGCATTCAACCTCGTCTTCAGACCATGGAGAATGGTCCGATTAGTGAATTCGGCTTCTCCGTTGGACTATGGATGAGCAATGGAAGTCAACCGATGTTGGACATGATACCGAGCACAGAAGTCCTTGAACTTCGGATTGTCGAGCTGTCTCCCGTTGTTCGTGATTATGACATGTGGGATGCCGAACCGGAATATGATAAATTTTTTTATAAAATTCTCCACCTTGCCTTCTGTGATATGGGCCAGTGGTTCGGCTTCTACCAACTTTGTAAAGTAGTCGATGGCCACAAGAAGGAACTTCCTTTATCCTGATGCCGGCGAGAATGGATCTAGAATGTCCATTCTCCACTAGGCAAAAGGTCATGGGGCTGCCTGTTGGGTCAGGTGACTCGCAGGCTGTCTCTGAATATTGGCGTACCTCTGACACTGGTCACACTTTTGCACAAAGTTAGTCGAATCCTTCTGGATGGAGGGCCAGTAATATCCTTGTCGAATGATCTTATATGCCAGTGATCTGCCTCCCAAATGATCACCGTATATGCCCTCATGGACCTCTCTCAGGGCATAATCCGCATCTATCTGTCCCAAGCATTTTAGCAGTGGTTGAGAGAAGGATCTCTTATAGAGGGTCTCATCTACGATGATATACTGGGATGCCATCCAGCAGATCTTCTTGGCCTCTGCCTTGTCCTCTAACAGTACACCTTCATTTAGAAATTTGATGATAGGATCCATCCAGCTTGGCTCGGTGTTGATCTGGCGCACCTCCGCAGCCTCTTCGGCTATACTTGGACTTTCCAGATGTTCAACAAAGGTGCACCTGAGAGATTCCGGTGCTGTAGTTGCCAGTCGAGACAATGCATCCGCCCGAGAATTCTCTGATCGTGGGACATGGATGATCTCAAAATGTTCCAGTTGAGAGGATAAGGCTCGTACCTTCTCTAGTTACTGCACCATGGTTGGATTCTTGGCTACATACTCTCCGTTAACTTGATTTACAACCAACTGGGAGTCTGAGAAGGTTCGAAGTTGCTGAACTCCCAAATTCTTGGCAATCCGAAGTCCGACGAGCAAAGCTTCGTATTCGGCCTGATTGTTGGAAGCATGGAAGGAGAACCAAAGTGCGTACTCTATGGTGTGACCATCAGGTTCGGCCAGCATAAGCCCAGCCCCGCATCCAGTAGCATTGGAAGCTCCGTCCACATGAAGCACCTAGATGGACTTCGTCTCCTTTAGGACTTCGTCTTCTACCGAAGATGCTTCGTCTTCGGACTTCCAGGTGCATTCAGCCAAGAAATCGGAGAGCACCTGGGCCTTCATAGCTGCTCGAGGCTGGAAACTGATGTCAAATTCACTTAACTTCACAGCCCACTTGGCTATCCTTTCAGAGGTGTCCGGAGATCGGAGAACGGCCTTGAGGGGCAAATCGGTCAGCACCACAATGGCATGGGCATGGAAGTACGGTCGCAGTCGCTTCGCCTCAATCACTAGAGAGTAGATCAACTTCTACATCCTCGCATAACACATTTTGACATCATGCAGGACCTTGCTGATATAGTAGATCGGCTTGTAGGATCCGTCTTCATCTCCCCGGACAAGGACTGAACTAATGGCTTCATCTAAAGCAGAGAGGTATAGGTAGAGAACCTTGCCTTCTTGTGGTTTGGAGAGTAGTGGCGGGGTTTCCAGGTACTTCTTCAACTCCTCAAAGGTAGCGCAACAATCTTCGGACCATTCAAAGCTCTTTGACTGTCAGAGTACCTTGAAGAATGGGAGGCATTTCTCGGTTGACCGAGAAATGAATCTGCTTAGGGAGGCAATTCTTTCTGTTAACTGCTGGACTTCCTTTTTGTAGGAGGGATGTCTCATATCTCTTAGAGCTTGAATCTTCTCAGTGTTTGCCTCAATCCCTCGTTTAGTGACAAGAAAGTCCAAGAACTTACCTGAAGTGACCCCAAAGGCGCACTTTATCGGGTTTAGCTTCATGTGGTAGCGCCGTAAAGCACTGAATGACTCTTCTAAGTCATGGATGTGATATTTCTGGAGGAGGCTTTTAACAATCATGTCGTCAACATAGGCCTCCATGTTTCTCCCCAGTTGCTTTTCGAATACCTTGTTGATCAGTCTTTGAAATGTTGCTCCGACGTTCTTGAGGCCGAACGGCATCATCTTGTAGTAGTAGAGACCTTTATCAGTGATGAAAGCCATCTTCTCTTCGTCCTGTGGATCCATTCTAATTTGGTTATAGCTGGAAAAAGCATCCATGAAGCTCAACAACTGGTGGCCGGTAGTAGCGTCGACTAGCTGATCAATCTTCGGGAGAGAGAAGCTATCTTTTGGGCAAGCCTTGTTGAGGTCTATATAATCGATGCAAATCCTCCACTTGCCACTGGCTTTCTTTACCATTATCATATTGGCCAACCACTCGGGGTAGTGGGCCTCTCGGATGAACCTTGCTTTAAGGAGCTTGCCGACTTCTTCGTCCATGGCTTGCTGTCTTTCAAGAGCGAAGCTCCTTTTCTTCTGTCGCACTGGCTTGTACCCAGGGGTAACTTCCAATTGATGAGTGATTACTTCGGTAGGAATCCCCGGCATATTCGAAGTTGACTAGGCAAAGACATCAGCGTTATCTCTAAGGAAATGGATCAACTCCATTCTGGTTTCCTCATCGAGTACACTCCCGATCTGCACAACTCTGGAGGGGTCTTCCTTTGTCATAGGTACTGGAACATTCCTCTCCATGGGTTCACCAAGGCTTGTGGTTGTATCCCTCGGATCCAGCTGATCCAGAGTTGCTGAATTATTGAAATGCCTGTTTTGGATCATCAGGCACTGCCGTGCTGTCCTCTGGTTTCCTCTAACTTCTCCGACACCGTTCTTGGTGGGAAAGCGCACCAAGAGGTAGTGAGAGGAGATCACAGTTCGAAACCTATTCAAGGTAGGCCGCCCCAGAATGATGTTGTATGCCGAGGGGATTCAGACCACCATGAAGTTGATTGGCAGTGTCTTTTATCGAGGTTTAGTGCCAAGGGTTACAGGCAACATTATCTCTCCCTCGGCATGAACTTGATTGCCTCCAAAACTAGTGAGCGGTATGGGGGATCTTCGTAGTTGATGTCTAGGTAAACACATTTTAGAGAATGCATCCTAAATCAAGACATCAGTCGAACTTCCATTATCAACAAGGATTCGTTGTACATCATAATTGGCCACTACGATCGAGATTACAAGGGGATCATCATGTGGGAGCCAAACTCCCGCAAGGTCATCGTCGGAGAAGAAGATAGCGTTGTTGTCCTTGAGTCGCTTTGGGATATCATCCTCATCCCTTTTTCAGTTGGTGGGTCGGTGTATCATCCCTACACCTCCATTGGTGGGCCTTTGATTTGACAGTTCGGTCTCTTTAGAAGGTGGTTGGGGAACAGTTGCTTCCGACCGAGGTCCTTGGCGACCAATGTACCGTCCCAAATACCCTCTTTCGATGAGATCCTCAATCGCATCAACTGGATGCACTCTTCAGTGTTGTGGCCGTGGTCCCGATGGAATCGGCAGTATTTGTTCCTATTCTTTGTGGAAGAGGAGGCCTTCATGGGACGGGGCCGTTGGAGATAGTTTTCTTTCTCTATCTCCATAAGGATCTTTTCTCGAGGGAGGCTGAGGGGGGTGTAGGAGTCGAATTTTCCCCCCGATGCTCTAGGCCTGGGAGGACTTCTTCGGAGGTCTGTATATTTGCCGCCATTGTTATTGGAAGTTGGGAGACCTTGTCTCCTATTATTCTTTTTTTTTGAAGGGGGTTTCCCTTCGATTAGTCATCGATTAGCCGCCTGCTCTTCAGCATCGGCATATTTCTGAGCCCTTGATAAGAACTCAGCATAGCTTTTAGGGAACTTCTTGTCCAAGAAAAAGGTAAGCCTGGAGGTATGAAGCCCCTTCTTCAGCGCAAACATGGCCACGTGCTCGTTGAGATCGGGGATCTCAAGTGTAGCCGCATTAAACCTGGAGATGTAGTCTCACAGGCTTTCTCCTTTATTCTGGTGAAGAAGGAACAGTGTGTTCATATTCCGGGGAGTCTTGTGGCAGGTCCTGAAATGCAACACAAATAGTTTTTCTAACTCAGAAAAAGAGTCAATGGTACCTGGCCGCAGGCTCGATTACCTCATCCAAGCGGCTTTCTTCAAGGTGGCCGGGAATGCTAGGCAGTACATCGTATCCAAAGCTCCTTGGATCATCATATGGTCTTTGAAACTGCCCAAGTGGTCGAGGGGGTCAGAGGTGCCGTCGTAGGATTCCATCTGGGGAACCCTGAAGTGCCGAGAAATAACTTCGGCCATAATACATCGGTGTAGGGTGGGCGTTGATCATCCATAATCAAATCGTCGGGATCCTTCAGATCCTGCATTCTCTGTTCCCGTGCCTTCGCCATCTCTAATTCGATGGCTCTGAATCTTCCGTCATAATCGGGAGTCTGCTTCAAAGCTCTCTTCACTGAGGTGGAGTCTTCGAATGAGGGTGAAGGAGTTTGCCTAGGCTTTTTTCCTTTCTGTGGGAAATTGGCGGACCTAGGCAGTCTCGAAGTTCGATCTTCAGGAGAGGGCCGAGAACGGGGGGAGGGATGTGTAGGATCCTCCCGTGGGGCTCTCTTCCTTCGGGACCGAGAGCTATGTCTGGAGGTGGCCGGTGGATTTTTCACTGGAAAAGCTCTATTCTGGAAGTCCTGAACCATGGCCATGAGGTTGGTGACCTGGTTCACAAGGGCTTCAAATTGTTGTAGTCCCACAACAACTGTGGGAGGTGGGATGTCGTTCTCCCCCGGGGGCGCGCCCCCTTGGGATGGAGCACGACTTGGACTTGTAGAAGCTATCTGGGTCTTTCTTCTCGCCATCGAGAACCTCTTACTTCCCCTTGGTCTAGGAGGGAGCCTAAAGAGTGCTGTGTCCTCCCTACCTGGCATGCCAATCTATTGGCGTGGAGTCCCTGTATTGACCAGTCGGAGCTGCTGCACCGCAGGACCACTCCCTGGTTCACCTGCAAAATAGGTCCCTTGCCGGAGTTGTTCCGGTGGGGGACACTCCGATGCCTAAGTCAGTGACGGATCCCAGCCATAGAATGGTGAAGAGTGTCGAGAGTATGAGGGAAAGGCTTTTAGAATATGCATGAGTGTATAAGTGAGGGTCTGCGTACCTCCCCCGAGCCATTCTTCTTACCACTATTTAAGAGGAGGCCTGCGGCCCGCCCTTTTTCTGGTAATTATAGGAAGTCAATTTCTCCCCGTGATTGATGATCGTGGGTTGTCATTGAGCAGTTCCGGCCAGATCAGAGGCGTGGCAGCTGGAGTTGCGCACCATGATCGTGGCTTGGAGATTATCGATTATAACCGTTGGTTATAGTTGCCTATCTGGGCTAGGTTGTGGTCCCATCTTCTGATTTTCCTTGTTTAGGGAGATTCTCGGTCGGAGACTTAGCCCTCTATGTGGGCTGGAGACTTGGAGTCTATCCAGGGCCGGAGATCATGTCTCTAGCAAAGGCCGAAGAGTGTGTCTTCGGAAGTTGATGAGGAGCCTGGTCTTCAGTTAAGATCGAAGACATCATCCAAAGCTCTGACCTTCGAATATTGTGGATCGGTGAGAAGCCTTGGGTCACCTGCAGTTGGCCTGACCTTTCCTTGGTCCGAAGTCCATGGTTCAAGGAATAGGGCTTCGGCCAACCGAACTAGCGTTCGGTTCATAGCTGAACCGGGATATCCCAACAAGTATCTTGTAAAAAGAGTATGAGTATAAGTGTCCCTCCAACCTGAGATTATCATGGTGACTTAGCAAGCAACTCACTATATTTTGATACTGGACTATCTGGATTTTTAATCCAATGATAGAAGGTTTTTGGGTATAATCAAGTACTTATTAAATTAGCATTGAGTCAAGAAGAGATTGACTGCACCAAGTTGTTGGAGTAGATGCTCGGTAGTGTTTTAATTTAGCAAAGCCTTGACCAGGGTAATCCTTATAAGGAGTCACAAGATTTAGCAGGTTGGGATATATTTCAATACATTTTTTGGATTTGGCAGTTGACTCTGAATTCATCTTCAAGCATTAGGTCAAATGGATAAATTATGTAGAAATAGCCTAGGTTCTTGAATGTTGCTTTACCATCATTGAACCTATCTGGACAACGGGTACCATTGCTAAATGGTCATATTAATTAGTTCAAAAAATAGTTTCTAAGCTACCAGCTTAGTGTTCGAACCTACAAGATCATACATATCAAAAGATTCCGATTGATCATGATGGTTGATCGATAATTGAGAATATTTATTGACAAAATTATATATATGATTAACGATTTCTTTATACAAATATTGTGAATAAATAAATAAATAAATATTATGGTGCGGGCACCAGACTCAGAAGAAGACTTCAGAGCTCCATCTGGATCTCTGATTAACTTTGCCCGAAGAATTAGGGTTTTTGGTTTGTAATAAGAGTTGACTAGATCAACTCAATTTAGCTTGAGTCTACATTACCTGCATTTTATTTTGTTGAGTCATGTTGACTCAGTAGTGGACTAGGGTTTCAACCGGGGATGTTACATTTTCTTCCAAGACCAAGCAAGTGGAAACCACACTCCCAGCCACACTCCCAATCCAAGGGGCGCCATATCTACATCCAGCAGCCTTTGGTCCCCACTCCACAGATGGCAACTTCCTTCTTTCATGCACCAGATAAAGAGAAGTCCACCAAGAGAGCACAAATCAAGGGGGCGGCCAAGACTTTCCCAAGTAATTCCAAGCAAAGAAGGGAAGAAGTTTTTCTTGAAAGAGAATATCAAGGGGCGCCCATTACCTACCAAAAACACCTAAAACAAAGATGGGAAGGGCCTTGACTTAGGGAGGAAGAAAAGGAGGAGTCCAAAAGAGTTCATCCAGGGAAGGAAGAAAATTTTTCTTGAAAAATCCAAGCAAGGTGGCGCCATCTACCTGCCATTTATAACCCAAATCCTAATTTTTGGTATTTTGGCCGACCATATGTAAGGGATTTGCCCTAATTTGGAGATCCCCTCCTTTAGTCCCACATGGGAAAATATGAAACCCTTCTCCCTTGTAAAGCATTATAAATTAAACCCCTCTTGTAAGTTGAAAAAAATCATAGATGAATGAAAGAAATTTTTTCTTGAGCAAACTTGTGTTTTCTCTTGTCCGCACTTGTTTCCAGGTGTTGAGCTCCATGAGGGAGTAAATCCGGGTTCCCCTGGAACCTTGAGGAGGTGAGAGATCTCCAAAACCCTAAACCCTAGGTTAGCACTCAATTCCCAAACCCTAGCCGCCATCACCCTTCTCTTTCCACCAAGCCCTAGTCTTTTCCTCTTCTCACGACCACCTTCTCCAAGTCCTGGCCGACCACCAGCATTCGACTCCAGTCCAGCTACTGCAGATCCACAGCAATTCTAAGAGGAAGTCAGATCGGCCTCCAGGAGAATTCGATTTCAGCAACTTCAGCTTTCAAGTTCTTCAACCTGGTAAGATCTTTTCTTGAGTTTCTGAATTCCATCATTGTTCCTCTTCTTTTCCAGATCTTGAGTCCAGGAGAAGCCGACCAAACCACGAGACCAGTATTGGAGGATCCATTGCGAAGATAGCCGACTCCGAGGATCCCACAATCTGCTCGAGAGAGTTCTTCCACCAGAATCCTGAGAAGATCACTGTCTGGTGAGTAAACCGTCCCTCCTCTCTATTTCTGTTCTGTTGAAAGTTCAGAGCGAAACCCTAGGTCTGGGAGTTTCTCAACCCCCAGCGATCCGTTACTTCTGAACTACTCTGATAATTTGGTTCCTTCTAAACTGTGCTTTCAATCTTTACTTAGTTTCCTTCAACATAGTTTAGCTTTACTTTGAGTCAAAGCCAATTTCTGAAATATATATATAAAAAAAAAAAATTAAAAAAAAATAATCTTAATTTTACTTCCGCATACGCTTCTTTGTTCTTTGTTCTGCATCATTTTTGGTATCAGAGCCCTGTCTAGGGTTTCTGTTTGATTGCTTGTTTGAGTCCCTCTCTTTTTACTTTGTCAGCTCGAAGTAGACTCCCCAGGATGTCCGGTCCTAGGAACGAAGCGAGGTGCAAACCTCCTCTTTCCATTCCACGGGGTGTTCCTAGGGCGTGTAGGGGATCCGTTGGGTTACAACTTCGTAGCAGAAATTGTAAACGGGGAAGTGCTCTGTTTTCAGCCCGTAATTGCCCTGTTACAGGAATTATTTCTTAATGCAAGTAACTCCAAATTCAGTGATTTTTATTTTTATAAAACTAGTATAATTGAAACTAATTTTCATAATTTTCTCATGATTTATTGGTTTCCGTGCGATTTCTGAGAATTAAATTACTGCAACTCTATTTTTGTGTTCTGCAATCCTTTTATTTTTGAGTGTTTATCACTTAATTCAACTTAAGGGCATTTGAGTATCTAAGATAAGGGGAGGAGTTGATAACCTCTCCTTAGCCCAAAACCACCACCCCTCATTTGAACCTAAGCCTTTAATCTAAAATTGATTAGACCTAATTTGCCCTAGTGGGCTAGGGACATCAACAAGTCGGGTCAAGGCTAGTGTTGAGTCAGTTTGTCTGGTTACTCTGTGTGTGCTTTGTACTCAGTGTCTAGAACGGTGGTTCAGGGATTCCATCCCGAAGGGCTTGTGTGCTGGTCCGCCTACCTGGCCAATCTCTGATTGGTGTCTAGGATTGGCATTCAGGGACCTAACACTTCCCTTACACCTGCCTGGCTGAGTCCTGAGTTACTACAGGCTAGCTTGCCACTCTGATTGGGCATCTAGTTTGGGCTCTAGGTCTAGTTAGCCCGTAGTCGTTCAGTTGAGTCTCATTTTGTGTGTTTGCTTGCATCATGTCTACCCGGAATGGAGTGCCCTACCAACCTGGTCAAACCCAACCTGATTTAGAAGCCATGGTTAGAGCTCTTACTGAGAGTATGAACAAACTGAGTCAGGATGTGACTACCACTGTTGCCCAATTTAAAGAACAAGTCCATGAGGATTTTGCCCAGCTTAGGGATCGAGTCCAAGTGCTAGAGGAACCTAGGCATCGGAACTGGACTCCTGACCCAGATTTTAATGTACCTCACCCACACCAAGAGCCTAGAAGACCTCTATACCGAGATCCTGAACCTAATCATAGGAGGCCTGACCCAGAACCTGAGGATAGAGATGATAGGTTCATTCGAAATATCAAGTTAGATGCACCCACTTTTGATGGTAGCCTAAATCCTAAGGTGTATTTTGATTGGGAGGGTGAGATGGACCAGTACTTTGAGTGGTATGCCATGTTTGAGGAGAGGAAATTCAAGTTTGCCAAGATGAAATTAATACGTCAAGCTAGGTTATACTGGGGAAACATTGAGCTGACCACTAGAAGACGAAATGTAGAGCCCATAACCACTTGGCAGGGTATGAAAGAGAAACTTAGAGACAAGTACCTACCCATTTCATACCAGCAAAATCTGTTAGACCAATGGCAGACTTTGAAACAAGGGAACCGATCTGTTTCAGACTACATAACCACCTTTGATGAATACCTGATGAGATGTGATGTGAGTGAAGCCCATGAGGTCACTTTGTCTAGATTTAGGGCTGGACTTAGGGAAGATATTAAGAGAGAGTTGTTTCTGAGAGAGGTTACTGACCTAGACCAAGCCTATCAAATTGCACTGAACACTGAGAAGTTTCAGAGAGGACCCATGCCATCTAGGGTTAGTGTCCCAATCCCAAGAAATGGACCTAGCCAGGTTACCCCTACCAAGCCTAATCAGGGTATCCCCACCCCTAGGCCCATGGACAAAGGTAAGGCACCTGACACCCAGAGAACCCCTAGTATCGTCTGTTTTAAGTGTCAGAAGCCCGGTCATATCTCCACTCAGTGCACAGCCATAGCTTGTTTCAAGTGTCATAAGGTAGGTCATGTTTCTAGCCAGTGCCCTCGTAGATCCCTATATATAGAAGAGGGAGGAGAAGAGAGTTCCGAGCCTAATGAGGAGTTTGAAGAAGAAGTTTATGAGGCCGGAATGAATTTGGTTGATGAGTATGAAGGAGAGGAAGAATCCACTGAATCTGACCACTTAGGGGTTGTAAGATGCATCCTGTCCCAGACTAAAGTTCAGGAAGATTGGCGTAGGACCAACATCCTACAGACTTTCCTTAAACTAGGAGATAAGGTTTGTAAAATCATCATAGATAGTGGGAGCTGTGTGAATGCCATTTCTACTAGCACTGTCAAAATGTTAGGCTTAACCCCAGTTCCCCACCCCAACCCCTATAAGGTTTCTTGGGTAGACTCTACCTCTATACCCATCCAGTCTAGATGTCAGGTCCAAATCCAAATGCAATCCTATCAAGAGAAGATTTGGTGTGATGTCTTGCCCATGGGGGTGAGCAGTATAATTCTTGGAAGACCTTGGTTGTATGATCATGATGCCACCCTCTTAGGAAAATCCAACACCTGTGTCTTTAGTTTCAATGGGAAGAAAATCACAATCCATTCAGTCCCTCCTAAGGACAAGGTAACTAAAGGAACCAGTAAGGTTAGGGAGATGAAGACTGGAGTGAACCTAATTAGTGCCAAGGATTTAGAACAAGAAATTCATAGTGGTTCACCCATTTGGATGTTGACTGCTAAGGAACTTAGGACTCCTACACCCTCAGAGCCTCCTCAGGAAGTTAAGCCTTTATTAAAAGAATTTGAGGATGTTTTTCCCGAGGATCTGCCAGACCACCTTCCACCTCTTAGGGATATTCAGCATTCCATAGATTTAGTCCCAGGAGCTACTTTACCCAACTTGCCCCATTATAAGATGAATCCATCTGAGCATAAAGAACTGCAAAAGCAGGTTGGTGAATTGTTGAGGAAGGGATTCATTAGAGAGAGTCTTAGCCCTTGTGCAGTCCCTGCACTTCTAACCCCGAAGAAGGATGGCACGTGGAGGATGCGTGTTGACAGTCGTGCCATCAATAAAATCATAATTAAGTATAGGTTCCCCATCCCTAGACTAGATGACATGCTGGATATGATGGCCGGTGCAATGGTTTTTTCTAAAATTGATCTCAAGAGCGACTATCATCAGGTTAGGATTAGACCAGGGGATGAGTGGAAAACAGCCTTCAAAACTAAGGATGGTCTCTATGAATGGGTTGTTATGCCTTTTGGGTTGTCCAATGCCCCTAGTACCTTCATGAGGATTATGACCCAGGTACTTAGAGCTTTCATAGGGAATTTTGTAGTGGTCTATTTTGATGATATCCTGATCTATAGTAAGACCCCTGCAGATCACCTAGGCCACCTTAGACAAGTCTGTCAAGTTTTAAGGAATGATAGTCTCTACGGTAATCTCAAGAAGTGTGAATTTATGACCAATAGGATTATCTTCCTTGGATTTGTTGTAACCCCTGACGGCGTGGCTGCCGACCCTGAAAAGATTAGGTCCATAGTAGAATGGTCAGAGCCGACTAGTGTGCATGAAGTCAGAAGTTTCCATGGCTTGGCTACCTTCTATAGGCGTTTCATCAAGGGGTTTAGTACTGTAGTTGCTCCTATCACAGACTGCATCAGGAAGGGAGAATTTCAGTGGACCAAAGCAGCCCATAAAGCCTTCCTAGATCTTAAGGATAAGATGACCCAGGCACCCATTTTGAGACTACCAGACTTTTCAAAGGTATTTGAGGTTGCCTGTGATGCTTCAGGAGTAGGTATAGGTGGAGTCCTAAGCCAAGAGAACCATCCCGTAGCATTCTTTAGTGAAAAACTTAATGATGCTAAGCTTAGGTATTCTACCTATGATAAGGAATTTTACGCGGTAGTGCAAGCTTTGCGTTACTGGAGACATTATTTACTACCGCAAGAATTTGGGCTGTTTTCGGACCATGAGGCTCTTAGATTCTTGAATTCTCAGAAGAAGCTTAACCCTAGGCATGCTAAGTGGGTAGAGTATATCCAGTCCTACACTTTTGTTTTGAAGCATAAGGCTGGGTCTGAAAATAAGGTAGCTGATGCCCTTAGTCGTCGATCTTTGTTGTTGAATTCTGTTAGGGCTGAAGTCATAGGGTTTGAGCAAATCAAAGAAGAATATGGGTCGTGTCCGAATTTCAAGACTGTATACCAGGATCTAACTCAAGGACCATCTAGTGAACATAAGGATTATTCCCTTATAGATGGCTTTCTGTTCTTTAAGAATAGGCTTTGCATCCCTAGAACCTCTCTTAGGGAATTCTTGATTTGGGAAACTCATGCTGGAGGTTTAGCTGGCCATTTCGGAAAAGATAAGACCACCCTGGCTATTGAAGACCCTTTTTCTGGCCTAGCTTAAAAAGAGATGTAGCACACATTGTGGCTAGGGGTCGGACCTGCGCTGTTGCCAAACAGCGAAAACAAAACACCGGCCTTTATACCCCACTCCCTGTCCCAGATCGTCCTTGGCAAGATGTGAGCATGGACTTTGTGTTAGGTTTGCCTAAGACCCAGAGGAGGCATGACTCTATCTATGTTGTAGTAGACCGATTTTCCAAGATGGCCCATTTCTTGCCTTGTTCCCAAACATTTGATGCGTCTAAGGTAGCCACCCTGTTCTTTAATGAGATAGTTCGACTCCATGGCCTACCCAAGACTATTGTTTCCGATAGGGATGTTCGGTTCACTAGCTATTTCTGGAAAACCCTTTGGCATAAGTTAGGGACAAAACTTAAGTTTTCAACTGCCTATCATCCCCAGACTGACGGCCAAACCAAAGTAGTGAACCGTAGTTTAGGCAATCTGCTAAGGTGTCTTGTTGGTGAAAACATTAGGAACTGGGATTTGTACTTACCTAGAGCTGAATTTGCATATAATGACTCGGTCAATAGGTCTACGGGTAAGAGTCCATTTGAAATTGTGCATGGTTACAAACCACACACACCTCTTGACCTAGCTCCTTTACCAGTCCACACACGGGTCTTTGAGTCTGCCGAAGTTTTTGCACAGCATATAAAAGACTTGCATAAAGAAATTCAAGCCAAAATAAATTTAAGTAACGAAACTTATAAGAAATTGGCTGATTCTCAAAGACGAGTCAAAACTTTTGACGAAGGAGACTATGTAATGATTAGGTTAAGGCCTGAACGGTTTCCTCCTGGAACCGTTAGAAAGTTACATGCTAGGGGAGCTGGACCATTTAGAGTGGTAAAGAGAGTAGGATCCAATGCCTATGTGCTCGAGTTGCCTCCAAACTAGGCATTAGCTCCACTTTCAACATTACAGACCTAGTAGAGTATAGGGAGCCAGCTGTGATTCCCAGTGAGGCTTTTGAACCTAATCCTGCTCTTGAGAGTGAACCTGACCCTGTGTGTCCACCAACAAATCGGCCTGTGAGGAAAGAGCAGATTGAAAAGATCCTGGATGATCAGGTTATCTCTACTCGTAATCGAGGATACCAAAGATACCTGGTCCGCTGGCTAGGAAGGCCAGATTCTGATGACTCTTGGATCTCCCGAGAAGAGTTACAAGAGCTGGACCCAGACCTCTTGGAGAGATACCAGAGCCAACTTGATCCATACTCGACAGGGTCGAGTTCCTCCCACCCTGGGAGAATTGGTGCGGGCACCAGACTCAGAAGAAGACTTCAGAGCTCCATCTGGATCTCTGATTAACTTTGCCCGAAGAATTAGGGTTTTTGGTTTGTAATAAGAGTTGACTAGATCAACTCAATTTAGCTTGAGTCTACATTACCTGCATTTTATTTTGTTGAGTCATGTTGACTCAGTAGTGGACTAGGGTTTCAACCGGGGATGTTACATTTTCTCCCAAGACCAAGCAAGTGGAAACCACACTCCCAGCCACACTCCCAGTCCAAGGGGTGCCATATCTACATCCAGCAGCCTTTGGTCCCCACTCCACAGATGGCAACTTCCTTCTTTCATGCACCAGATAAAGAGAAGTCCACCAAGAGAGCACAAATCAAGGGGGCGGCCAAGACTTTCCCAAGTAATTCCAAGCAAAGAAGGGAAGAAGTTTTTCTTGGAAGAGAATATCAAGGGGCGCCCATTACCTGCCAAAAACACCTAAAACAAAGATGGGAAGGGCCTTGACTTAGGGAGGAAGAAAAGGAGGAGTCCAAAAGAGTTCATCCAAGGAAGGAAGAAAATTTTTCTTGAAAAATCCAAGCAAGGTGGCGCCATCTACCTGCCATTTATAACCCAAATCCTAATTTTTGGTATTTTGGCCGACCATATGTAAGGGATTTGCCCTAATTTGGAGATCCCCTCCTTTAGTCCCACATGGGAAAATATGAAACCCTTCTCCCTTGTAAAGCATTATAAATTAAACCCCTCTTGTAAGTTGAAAAAAATCATAGATGAATGAACGAAATTTTTTCTTGAGCAAACTTGTGTTTTCTCTTGTCCGCACTTGTTTCCAGGTGTTGAGCTCCGTGAGGGAGTAAATCCGGGTTCCCCTGGAACCTTGAGGAGGTGAGAGATCTCCAAAACCCTAAACCCTAGGTTAGCCACTCAATTCCCAAACCCTAGCCGCCATCACCCTTCTCTTTCCACCAAGCCCTAGTCTTTTCCTCTTCTCACGGCCACCTTCTCCAAGTCCTGGCCGACCACCAGCATCCGACTCCAGTCCAGCTACTGCAGATCCACAGCAATTCTAAGAGGAAGTCAGATCGGCCTCCAGGAGAATTCGATTTCAGCAACTTCAGCTTTCAAGTTCTTCAACCTGGTAAGATCTTTTCTTGAGTTTCTGAATTCCATCATTTGTTCCTCTTCTTTTCCAGATCTTGAGTCCAGGAGAAGCCGACCAAACCACGAGACCAGTATTGGAGGATCCATTGCGAAGATAGCCGACTCCGAGGATCCCACAATCTGCTCGAGAGAGTTCTTCCACCAGAATCCTGAGAAGATCACTGTCTGGTGAGTAAACCGTCCCTCCTCTCTATTTCTGTTCTGTTGAAAGTTCAGAGCAAAACCCTAGATCTGGGAGTTTCTCAACCCCCAGCGATCGGTTACTTCTGAACTACTCTGATAATTTGGTTCCTTCTAAACTGTGCTTTCAATCTTTACTTAGTTTCCTTCAACATAGTTTAGCTTTACTTTGAGTCAAAGCCAATTTCTGAAATATGTATATAAAAATAAATAAATAAATAAATAAAATAATCTTAATTTTACTTCCGCATACGCTTCTTTGTTCTTTGTTCTGCATCATATTAATTATAGAAAGATTAATTAAAAATTGGATTGCTAATTGGCTTAATTTGATTAAGCAAAAGGTTTTGATCAAGTCCAATTGAATTGCATTCAATTGGGTTTCACTCGATTAGGTTATTTGATGGCCTAATGCTAAGGGTTTACAATATTATTTTAATTTAGATTTAGACATAATTAATTTTTGAATTAATTATGATTTAATTAGACCTAATTTGATTGAGTTCATATTAATTTAATGGGTCTAAACCATATCTTATTTGGAATAGGATTTGAATTAAAACAAGAGTCCTAAAAAACTAAAACTCCTCCCATGCGCCACTTTGCTTCTCATGCCAAAATAATATTTTTACATGAAGATACTCCATGCCAAATCTAGATTAGCATCCTCCTCTCTTCCTATTCTGATTAGGATTATACTTGATGTGGCAAGATCGCTGACGTGGAGAAACCGGCAGGCACCACATCAAGAGAAGACGCCACGACGATTCTCCCGCTCGGACCCCACTACCGAGCTGAGCTGAACTCCCTCAGGACAGCAAGTCGAGCTTAGTCCTCCGCCAGGTCGAGCTCATGAGCTCGACGCCTAGGTCGGAGCCGCCTTCCACCCTCTAGAGTGAGACTCTCGGAGGTTAGTGCTCTGTGATCGAGGTCAAGCCAAGAACTCACCCACCGATGTGGAGACTCTCCGAGTGCGTGCCCTCTGGACTGGGTCCCCGCCTTCCGCCCTCCAGAGTGAGACCGTTGGAGGTTAGTGCCCTACGGTCGAGGTCGAGCCAAGAACTCACCCACCGATGTGGAGCCTCTCCGAGCGTGCGCCCTCTGGACCGAGTTCACCTTCTGCCCTCCAGAGTGAGACCCTCGAAGTTTAGTGCCCTGCGATCGAGGTCGAGCCAAGAACTCACCCACCGATGTGGAGCCTCTCTGAGCGCATGCCCTGTGGACCGGGTCCACCTTCCACCCTCCAGAGTGAGACCCTCAGAGGTAAGTGCCCTACGGTCTAGGTCGAGCCAAGAACTCACCCGTCGATGTGGAGCCTCTCCGAGCGCGCGCCCTCTGGACCGGGTCTGCCTTCCACCCTCCAGAGTGAGACCCTTGAAGGTTAGTGTTGGGATCTGGTGCAACGCAGCGGAAGGGTAATTTCAAAAATTGAAATTAATATGCACCAAAACCCTAAACCAGGAGCTCCTTAATAAGACTAAAATGTATGAAGACTAACATTCTTATACAAATTAGAATTAGAGTACTAACTTGTAACCGCTAATTCCAATTTGATGAAGATTTAATCTTAAAGATGAATGGGTTATTTGAGTTCACCAGGCATCTAGGTGTCCACCCTCCGATGGTGATCGACACAAAGCAATGACCAAGATCCTAACTCCTTGTTCCAATGGTTCCTTCAATTGAATTCTTCTTCCAGGAATTCATTACTTGGATTATGGCTGGAAATCTTCCACTCAAAGGTGTGTCTTCTTCCTTCTTACCCCTTCTCCACCTTCTACCAAGACTTAGAACCTTTAGGACACCTTTGTCTTGAAAGTAAGACCTTGTCCTAAGAAGATTTATGCTTGTCTTTAATTGGTGGAGAAATTAAGACAAGGATGTCTTAATGTAAGGAAGAAAAGAATTGAATCAGAACTCTTCTTTTCCTTTACCGTCGGAGACTTTCTCTCTTAACCTTGTTTAGTAGCAGAGTTTCGATAGAGTTTTACTCTGTAAAGGAAACAATGCAAAAACAAGAAAGGGAGAAAGAGTCTTCAGGAGAGGAAGGAAGAAAAAAAAATCACATCACCGAGTTCTGATTCCCACCCCCTTTTTTATAGTTTTCGGAGAGGCGCCCTCAGAACTATCCGATAACAATTTCTCATGCCATTTCCCTTCTTTCCACGCCCCTTTCCCTTCTTCCCACGCTCTTTCCTTTTTCTCACGGCCTTCTGGATTATTTCTCATGGCCTTCCAGATCAATCCTCATGACTTTTCTCAAAAGAAGAAGACACGACGATTGGGAGAAAGAAGTCGTGAAACTTGAATCTCCGAAGAGATCTGATTTTGCGCTCCTGGGAAGAAACTGCACTTTCTTTCTTTCTTAAAAAACCTCTCCACCCGTTAGATTATCATCCAAGGGTGGACAAATGAGGCGCTAATACTAAGAAAGAAGGCCGCCCCATCTTAATTCATCGGAGAATTAAATGGGCGTGCGCCAAGAGTCCATGCGCCCATGGACTCCTCCAAATGGTGCGCCAAGAGTCCATAAGCGCATGGACTCTTGGTGTTTTTGGCATGCAAGGGAAAGGGGGTGGGTGGGGAAGTGGCCTAGCTAATAGGTTAGCCAATTGGGTTAGCCATAATCCCTAGATTCTCAATTAAGGTCTAATTAGATCCAATTAGAACCCAAATCGAGTCAATTCAGAACCCTGATTCGATTATGATTCGAATAGGAGTTAGGATTTGCAACACTTGCTAGAGTGTCTTCATGCAAATGACTCTTGATCGATTCTTTTAAGTGTGTGACCCATTGGGTTCAACATCTAGCCGGCAGTGGGTTCGAATACAAGTTGACCTAGTTTGATTAGAACTCTTTCTAATCGATTTAGGTCAAATCGGGCTTACCCGATTTTGATCAATTATGACTCTTCCTAATAAGTGATCATTCAAATCAACCCACAAGACAAGATTGACGTCTAGCAACATGTCATGTCTACCCGGAAGATATAAAAATTCTGGTGAAATACCAAAATTACCCTTCAGTAGAAAGTTACCGTACAATTAAATCCTTCGATCAGCCTACACCCAAAATATAATTATGGATATGGATATATGTCAAATCCAATATTATATTTATTTCTAGCTCAATCTTATATTGATGATTCAATTATCTTGATATTAGAAACCATCTCTGGTGGGGACACCAAAGGCACCAGAATAAGGCAGAGGCTTCTCAACCCTCTGTGAATTGATTAATAATTTATGAGTCCATCTGTAATAAGGTCTTAGCCTATCTGAGTCCTTTTTTTTAGTTATTGTTTGAGTCTTTTGAGTTGTTATTTCAGTTCTGTACTAGTCAGCTTATGTTGAGCTAGTTCAGTCCAATGCTAGTCAGCTCATGTTGAGCTTATTTTATTTTTTTGAGTCATGTCCAAGCATACTGAAGACTCAAGACTATATCATACAAGTGAAGACCAAGTCCAACTAGATTGAAGACATGGAAGTATAGCACAAGTCCAACCCAGCTTGAAGATTTGAAGACCCCAGGAGGAAAATTCAGAAAACCCTGATTTCTTGCAGATGCCCTCCAGATGCCCAGATTCCCTTCCAGATGCCAAAGTATATTCATAGATAAGGGCATCCATGATTCCAGAGGTCCATCTGCATCCTAGCCCAAAGAAATCAAGCCCAGGTGCCAAGCCCAATCCCCTAAGAAGCAAGATACCAGGGAATATTTCTACTACCTGGCTACCAGGCCACCCCAGCTTCCAGAGGCCCAAACCCATGCACCCGAGCCCCTTTGGGCCGGCCTTTTGCTGCTCCTAGAAGCCCAACACGCCCTCCTAGGCGTCCTTGGAGTCTTGACCAAGTCAAGAAAATTTTTAGAGATTTTTCTACCTAATATTTCCTTATTTTCTAGTTAGGGTTTGAGAGGGAAAAGGATTCTTATGTAAAGACTTATGTACCCTTACTTGGAGCCCAAGGTTAAGGATCTATTTAAGGGACCCTAGCCTCTTGTATGAAGGATAATTTTTGATGAATAAAAAAACCTTGAGTTCTTCTATTGAGTGGTGTGATACCCTGCTGTGTGCATAAAGGGGTTTGTGAGAGTTTTTCTTCCCAATGCTGCAATCATCTTCCTGCTGCCAACAAGCCTCTCAGATCCCTGGATGCCCACTCCAAAAGAAGCCTTCCCTTGCTGTTTTTTCTTTGTTTTATTGTTCCTTTGTGAGTTTTCTAACCCCTGACAGGTCATTTACAGGTCCCCGAGTTCCTACGAATCCAACGACTCCAGCCAAGCCTCAATCGGATCACCGAGCAGAAAGCCGGGTATCCGCGGGTCTTTGGCTCGGTTTTCTAGGCCGCATCCGTCGAGGAACGAGAGACCCTTTGCTGCGATCTTCACAGACATTGTCAGGTACACCCCCTCTACCTCTAGTAGTTTTATTGTAGGAGAACTTGCCCTAACCGAGGCTTCTCAGCCCCGGCGATCCTTCTTTTCTACTTTTCTAGGTCCTAATCTGCATGCTGATCTTCTAAAATCCATATAAAATTCCCTATAACTTATTTTAATCTGAAATTCTGGAATTTATCATTCAGCCCCACATATAAAACATACAAAAAAAATTGCATGCATATTAGTTCCCCATCATTTGATATCAGAGCTTAGATTAGGGCTTGTTTTCTGCAATTTTGTTATCCATATATGCTCTATTTTTTTAATTATTTTTCTCTGATTAAAACTCCAAAAATTCTGAAATTTATTTTTCTGGATTCATCATAATTATCAGGAATTTTATGAATTTTCGCAGATTTTATTATGGCTTGTGAATTTTCTGCAAGCCTAAATACAGCATGCAAATTTTTGGCCCTGTTTTTTTTTCAGCAAGACAAGTTTGGAAGTTTTAGGATTTTGTTTAGCATCTTTTGCATATCTTTTAATTTTAGTATATTTCCATCATATTAGGCCATGATTTAAAAGTTTTCTTTTATTTAAAAAAATACCTAAAAAAAATACATATTCTCCAAAAATACCAAAAACATCTAAACCTAATTTGCATCCTCATCTGCCTGCCATCATTGCATAATTTACTTTTAAGGGCACTCTTGCTATATCAGATAGGGGGAGGATTTGATCACCTCTCCTTAGCCCAAAACCACATCCCTTGCATTCGATCCCAAGCCTTAACCTAAAATTAACTAGACTTAATTTGCCCTAGTGGGCTAGGGACACCAACTGGTCGGGTCCGGACTAAGTGTCAGATCACTGTGTCAAGCTAACCCGTGCGTGCTTTGTGCTCAGTGTCTAGAATGGTGGTTTAGGGATTCAATCCCGAAGGGCTTGTGTGCTAGTCCGCCTACCTGGCCAGTCTCTGATTGGTGTCTAGGATTGGCAATCAGGGAACTAACACTCCCCTTACACCTGCCTGGCTGAGTACAGGGTTACTATAGGCTAGTTTGCCACCCTGATTGAGCATCTAGTTTAGACTTTAGGTCTAGTCAGCTGTAGTCGGTCTGATCAAGTATTGCATGAGCACTAGATCAAGGGTTTCATATCACCTACCTCCTTCACAAATGTCTGAACCCATGGAAAATTTGCAAGCCCAAATAAAAGCACTCACTGAGCATCTAACCCAATCCATGGCCCAATTGACTACCCAGTTAACTCAGTCTAGTACCCAAACCAACAATAGAATTGACCATCTTGCCGATAGGTTTGGCCAGTTAGAAGGCCATGTAGGGACCATAGAAAGAACCCATGGGTCACAGTCTGAGCCAGATCCTGAGTCCCCTCAACCTAGGAGGACCCCAAACCCTGATCTATACCATGAGGTCGAACCTAGGAGAGCCCCTTATCCTGACCCGTACTACAATCCTCAACCTAGGAGGACCCCAAACCCTGATCCATACCGAGAGGTTGAACCTAGGAGAGCCCCTCAGCCTGACCCATACTATAATACTGAACCTAGAAGAACCCCTTACCATGACCCTTATTATGATACTGAACCTAGAAGAACCCCTTACCATGACCCTTATTATGATACTGAACTCAGGAGAACCCAATACTCTGACCCATATAGGGAGTCCAATCCTAGGAGAACCAAATACTCTGACCCATATAGGGAGTCCAATCCTAGGAGAACCCAATACTCTGACCCATATAGGGAGTCCAACCCTAGGAGAACCCAATATTCTGACCCATATAGGGAGTCCAACCCTATGAGAACCCAATATCCTGACCCATATACGGAGCCCAACCTTAGGAGGACCCTATACCATGATCCATCCTTAGAACCCGACCATAGAGCTGACCCAAAATCCTATGACCCCAGATCTTATAATCCCGTGACCCATAGATCTGCACCCTTGTCCTATGAGCCCAGAGAACTCATAACCCCTAGGTATCAATCTACTACTAGTCAAGTTTTCCTTAGTCAACTTGAACCCCATAGGATTAGTACCCCAAAATATGAGCCCAGTAGTGAGCCACTACCCCTTAGGCAACCTAAACCTACTAGGACTAGTGTCCATAATCAGAAACTAGGACCTAGCCAATTTTTCCCTAGCCGACCTTCTCCAACCATTCCTGAGATTGACAAGGCTTACATTAACGCGAAAGTGTATGAAGCTGATGCGAGCCTAGTGGATGAGTATGAAGGAGAAGAGGAGACACCTTTAGTAGACCTAGAATTAGCTGACCGAGTAGATACCCAGGTAGAAATCAACCCAGAGCTAGTTGACCTTGACCACATCCAACCTAAAGCTATAATGGAAGAACAAATAGAGGAAGAGAACCTAGGTACTGCTACTAGAGCCTTACCTGAGGAAACTATAGAGGAGAGCCAAATTATAGAGTCTAGTCCTAAAATATAAGAACCAGAAGAATTTATTAAGGACCTGATCTCTTTGAATTAGTACCCTCAGGATGAGTCTCCTCCTATAGTTCCCATTAAGGACCTCTTTCCTGAGATTAATAACCCATCCTTCCATTATACAAACCCCTAGATATATCGCAACCCCATAAGGTTAACCTCATTAGTCTAGGATTAGTCCCTGACATGCCTTCTTTGATTCTACTTTATCCAACTAACCCAGAACCGTTTTCTCCACCCTACCAGAGTAATTCTGAACCCACTTCCTATTTTCTACCCTTTCCTGAGTTTTCTCATGTGTCTAGAACTATTAGGTTACATTTTGTTGAATTTATTAAGGACCTGATCTCTTTGAATCAGTACCCTCAGGATGAGTCTCCTCCTATAGTTCCCATTAAGGACCTCTTTCCTGAGATTAATAACCCATCCTTCCATTATACAAACCCCTAGATATATCGCAACCCCATAAGGTTAACCTCATTAGTCTAGGATTAGTCCCTGACATGCCTTCTTTGATTCTACTTTATCCAACTAACCCAGAACCGTTTTCTCCACCCTACCAGAGTAATTCTGAACCCACTTCCTATTTTCTACCCTTTCTGAGTTTTCTCATGTGTCTAGAACTATTAGGTTACATTTTGTTGAGGTTACTAGGTTGCAAGGATCCATAGAGCCCATCCCATTTGCTACCTACTTTTGGCAGACCCTCTGGCACTTATTAGGAGTTACTAGCAAATTTTCTTCTGCATGTCATCCATCAACCACGACTCATGCCCCCATGCCCAAGTGGTAGTTAAGACCTAATAAACCTCTTTAGTCGAGTCTGTTAGGTGTAGGTTTGAGTCCTTTGCATCATCTTGTTAGGAGTTTGCATGTGCCTAGCATGTTCACCACCCGCACTAATGTTAAAACAACTGGCTAATTCCCGAAGATGGATCAAAAAATTTGATGTAGTGGATTTTATCTTGGTTAGGCTTAGGCCTAAAAGAAGCCTCATGCTCGCAGAACCGGACCTTTTAAAGTGATAGAGAAGGTTGGATCAAATGCCTAGGTGTTAGACTTGCCTTCGGATTTGGGCATTAGTTCTACCTTCAATATTACATACCTGGTTGAGTATAGGGAACCGGCAGCGCTACCTAGTGAGGCCTTTGAACCTATTCCTTTTCATTGTGAATGACCCTAACCTAGAGTGTCCACAAACAATTTGGCCTGAGAGAGGAGAACGGATCGAGCGTATCTTGGATGATCAAGCCATCATGACCCAGGGCCATGACTATCAACGCTTCCTGGTCCGATGGCAAGGCCGGCTAGAGTTGGACGATTCGTGGATTTCTCGAGAGGACTTGCAACGCTTCAACCTAGACTTTCTCAAGAGATATGTGAGCCAGTCTGACCTTCACTCGACAGGGTCGAGTTCCTCCCACCCCTGGAGAATTGGTGGGGACACCAAAGGCATCAGAATAAGGCAGAGGCTTCTCAACCCTCTGTGAATTGATCAATAATTTATGAGTCCATCTGTAATAAGGTCTTAGCCCATCTGAGTCCTTTTTTTTAGTTGTTGTTTGAGTCTTTTGAGTTATTATTTCAGTTCTGTACTAGTCAGCTTATGTTGAGCTAGTTCAGTCCAATGCTAGTCAGCTCATGTTGAGCTTATTTTATTTTTTTGAGTCCTGTCCAAGCATACTGAAGACTCAAGACTATATCATACAAGTGAAGACCAAGTCCAACTAGATTGAAGACATGGAAGTATAGCACAAGTCCAACCCAGCTTGAAGATTTGAAGACCCCAGGAGGAAAATTCAGAAAATCCTGATTTCTTGCAGATGCCCTCCAGATGCCCAGATTCCCTTCCAGATACCAAAGTATATTCATAGATAAGGGCATCCATGATTCCAGAGGTCCATCTACATCCTAGCCCAAAGAAATCAAGCCCAGGTGCCAAGCCCAAGCCCCTAAGAAGCAAGATACCAGGGAATATTCCTACTACCTGGCTACCAGGCTACCCCAGCTTCCAGAGGCCCAAACCCATGCACCCGAGCCCCTTTGGGCCGGCCTTTTGCTTCTCCTAGAAGCCCAACACGCCCCCCTAGGCATCCTTGGAGTCTTGACCAAGTCAAGAAAATTTTTAGGGATTTTTCTACCTAATATTTCCTTATTTTCTAGCTAGGGTTTGAGAGGGAAAAGGATTCTTATGTAAAGACTTATGTACCCTTACTTGGAGCCCAAGGTTAAGGGTCTATTTAAGGGACCCTAGCCTCTTGTATGAAGGAGAATTTTTGATGAATAAAAAAACCTTGAGTTCTTCTATTGAGTGGTGTGATACCCTGCTGTGTGCATAAAGGGGTTTGTGAGAGTTTTTCTTTCCAGTGCTGTAATCATCTTCCTGCTGCCAACAAGCCTCTCAGATCCCTGGACGCCCACTCCAAAAGAAGCCTTCCCTTGCTATTTTTCCTTTGTTTTCTTGTTCCTTTGTGAGTTTTCTAACCCCTGACAGGTCGTTTACAGGTCCCCGAGTTCCTACGAATCCAACGACTCCAGCCAAGCCTCAATCAGATCACCGAGCAGAAAGCCGGGTATCCGCGGGTCTTTGGCTCGATTTTCCAGGCCGCATCCGTTGAGGAACGAGAGACCCTTTGCTACGATCTTCACAGACATTGTCAGGTACACCCCCTCTACCTCCAGTAGTTTTATTGTAGGAGAACTTGCCCTAACCGAGGCTTCTCAGCCCCGGCGATCCTTCTTTTCTACTTTTCTAGGTCCTAATCTGCATGTTGATCTTCTAAAATTCATATAAAATTCTCTACAACTTATTTTAATCTGAAATTTGGGAATTAATCACTCAACCCCACATATAAAACATACAAAAAAAATTGCATGCATATTAGTTCCCCATCAATCTCTAATATCTTTACTTTGATCAAAGATTCCCTGAATCATCATCCGATTGATAACTAGCTAGATGAAATCTCCTCTTACTAAGAGTGATCGATTCCTTGTTGACCTACTCATTACCTTCATATCCAATTCACCATTCCTAGTATCAATCATGTGCATGACTCAGTGTCATGATTAGGATTGAACCAAAGCATGGGTTCATGTACATAAGGTACTTATGGCAGTCTCAGGTCAAAGGATTACTTGTACCACTCCCACTATGAGAACCTTCTATTGACATGTAACTAAGACTCCATTAGATGTTCTCAAGTTGGATCATATCAGTGAACTCATTCTCTAATGAGTACCCACAACCTAGTATTAGTGTCATACACAAGTGACTGTGAGAGCTGTCACCCTATTCAGTATACATAGGATGTGCTAGTCTTACCGGAAAAACCCTGATCCCCTACTCAAGGTTCCTTCGACTAGGAATATTTTTTATTAAGGTTTTAAGACTTTAGGTATCACTGGTATGTTAACCCTAAAATCATAGCCCTAATCTATGGGGTTCATCATATAATAATAATCACAGCGTATGATGAAAAATAATGCCTTTATTAGAATATTGTCAATTACAATAGTTTGGGAGATACAACATAGATTGGCTTGTAGGGCATATCCCTTTCAGTTAGTGCCCTGCAGTCGAGGTTGAGCCAAGAACTCACCCGCCGATGTAGAGCCTCTCCGAGCGCGCGCCCTCTGGACCGAGTCCGCCTTCCGCCCTCCAGAGTGAGACCCTCGGAGGTTAGTGCCCTGCGGTCGAGGTCGAGCCAAGTGCTCACCCGCCATGTGGAGCCTCTCCGAGCACGCGCCCTCCGGACCAGGCCCCACTTCGCCCTCCTCCACCTAGGCACCCTCGCGAGCTCAGAGCACCTAGGGTGGAGCGAGCCTTGCCATCCCAGCTCAGCCCCATCCCAGACGAGGTCCTCATCAGCCGAAGACACCGGCGAGTCACCCGAGGACCATACTGTAGCGCCTCCCAGACCGTACTAACCGCCTGAAATGACCAATTACACCAAAAAGGCAGGCAGTGCATTGATCGAGATGCTACATTCCTCACCAACTTCTTATATCACCCAAGAAAGAAGGCCAACCGAGATATTCGAATCCCGCGGGCAGTGGCCCGCTGTTCGAGGCACCTCCAAATTTCCCAAAACAAGGCAACCAAGGAGAGTGTCGGAGCGCCTGACAACGCATCCTATCATGAATCAGGAAAGGCTCCCTGGGACACCGCCGCATACACCTGACAACCCAGCGGGGATCCTAAGATAAGCACCGAACGGTAACCAAGTTCACAACCAACCTGGAGGTAACACAATAATAACAACAAAGAAAACACACAGGCAAGAAAAAAAGAGAAAAAGGGGGCATTGCACCACCATGACCACCATCACTACCACAAGAACAAGCACAAGCCCGACCAAGAGGGCGAAGTGTCACTACCATAAGCATAAGCGCAAGCCCGACCAAGAGAGCGTAGCGCCACGACCACCACTGATGAAGGGAAATGAGGGGCACAAGGAGAGACGGAGGAATATAGCATCCCTCTATCCCTATTACCATTCTCCCCCTGCGATGTTTACACCTCCACGCACATCTTTACTCCTCCTAGTGCAGAGTCCATCAAGAGGGGCCCGACCAGGAGGATCTGTTCTCCTGGATCATCACTGACTTGATCGTTGGAGTTCCCCCGTCAGAAACCTCGGCCCGGGTCTCTAACTGTTATGTCGCAGGTCCAGGAGCAGAGGATCGCCGGGCTGCAAGGCGTCCGCACCTAGTAAGGAGATCTAGGAATCGAGAATGGCGGGCGGTCTAAGGAACACACTCCGGCACCGACAGCAGCCATGCGAGGAGGAGGAAGTGAAAGAGAAAGATAAATAAAGATGCCACAGTCGTCAGAACGACGATCGCAAACCACCATAAGAAGGCCCCCACAAGATGGCTTAAGATCCATCAGGAGGGGTCCGTTACCTCGAAGAATTTGGCAGCATCAGACTCCCCGAGGGAGGAAGGCCTACAACCTATAAAGACGCCCCCAGTGAGGTAAGTTCTCCCATCAACGATCATGGTAGCAATTTTTTCCCTTGCATGGATATCCGCATGTTTTGCAGGAAAGGATCAACAGCACCCTCGGGCCTAGCTCCAGGATGTCGAAGAACCTCTGAGCCACGTAGCTCCCACTTCTCAGCATTCCCGGGCCCAGCCCTAAGATGCTAGAGGAACTTCGAGCCACATAGCTCTCCAACTCCAAGCATCCCCGAGCCCAGCTCCAGGATATCGAAGAACCTCCGAGCCACGTAGCTCCCACTTCCCTGCGTTCTCGGGCCCAGCCCCAAGATGCTAGAGGAACTTCGAGCCATGTAGCTCCCCAACTCCAAGCATCCCCGAGCCCAGCTCCAGGATGTCGAAGAATCTTCGAGCCACGTAGCTCCCACTTCCCAGCATTCCCGGGCCCAGTCCCAGGATGCTAGAGGAACTTCGAGCCACATAGCTCTCCAACTCCGAGCATTCCCGAGACCAGCTCCAGGACGTCGAAGAACCTCCGAGCCACGTAGCTCCCACTTCCCAGCATTCCCGAGCCCAGCCAAGGATGCTAGAGAAACTTCAATCCATGTAGCTCCCTAACTCCAAGCATCCCCGAGCCCAGCTCTAGGACGTTGAAGAATCTTCGAGCCACGTAGCTCCCACTTCCCAGCATTCTCGGGGCCAGCCCCAAGATGCTAGAGGAACTTCGAGCCACATTGCTCTCCAACTCCAAGCATCCCCGAGCCCAGCTCCAGGATGTCGAAGAATCTCCGAGCCACGTAGCTCCCACTTCATAGCATTCCCGGGCTCCACCCCAGGATGCTAGAGAAATTTCGAGCCACGTAGCTCTCCAACTCCAAGCATTCCTGAGCCCAGTTCCAGGACGTCGAAGAATCTCTGAGCCACGTAGCTCCCACTTCTCAGCATTCCCGGGCCCAGCTCTAGGATGCTAGAGGAACTTCGAGCCACGTAGCTCTCCAACTCCAAGCATCCCCGAGCCCAGCTCCAGGACGTTGGAGAATCTTCGAGCCAAGCAGCTCTCTATCTCAAACATCTCCAAGCCTAGCTCCGAGATGCCAAGAGATCACGGGGCCATGAAGCTCCCATCAACGCCTCGAGCCTAGCTCCAAGGTGCCAAAGACCTGAGCCAAGATCTTAGGCAACCCCTCAGGCCCGAGCCTAGCTCCACGTCCAGGAAGGCCTCGAGCCTAGCTCCAAGGCAATCAAGACCGGTAACCCCCCTTCTCTGATCTTCCCACTCGAAAAGAAGACGAGAGGGGAAGGAAAGAAAGAGAACAAAGGGGGGAAGCCTGGTAGCCCCCTTCTCTAATCTCCCCGCTCGAAAAGAAGATGAGAGGGGAAGGAAAGAAAGAGAACAAGATAGGGGTACAACCAGCATCCTCTCCTCTGATCTCCCCACTCGAAAAAAAAAAGAAGAGAAAAGAAGGACAAGAACAAAAAGAAAAAAGAGAAAGAAGAAGAGTGGGGAAGGAAAGAAAGAGAGAACAAGAAGAAAATACAACATCATCAAAGCTACCACTTTCAGCAGCTCTCAGCAATCATCGTCCCCGAGCCCAGCTCCAGGATGCCTTCTCAAGACTGGAGCTTAGATCTCTGGCCAAAGGAACTCCGAGCCAAGCAGCCCTCAGCAATCATCATCCCAGAGCCCAGCTCCAGGACACATTCTCAAGACCGGAGCTCAGATCTTCGGCCAATGGAACTTCGAGCCAAGCAACTCTCAGCAATCTATTGGGAATTGTGTCCCAAAGCCAATCGCCTGGGTTGCAGGTGGTTGTGCTCAGTATTGTACTCATTTTATGAATTAATAAAATATTATTTTTGGTAGCTCATCACATACTTAATTTCCCTGAAATGAACTCTTTCCATGTGATGAAGTCCTTAGGACTACACTGACTTCGATACAGAGAGGATGTATCAAGTGGTCCTTAAACCCTGTTCACAACCAAAGGATATATTGTACTGGATGGCAATATATCAAGTATAGGTTGTTATAGTTCACATCGTTTGGTTGTCCTCTTGACCAAATGAGTGTGGTGACACTGATGTGATCTGCAAGTGGGATATGTGATATCTTATTGAACGTGACTCTGTGCAGCCCCTTTCTGTCAAAAGGATACTCACGATTGGATATGGGTATATGTGTCCCTCTGACCTGAGGTCATCACGGTAGCTTGCAAGCAACTCCCTATGCTTTGGTGCCGGACTACCCGGATTTTTAATCTGGTGATGGAAGGTTTCTAGGTACAGGCAAGTACTTGTGGAGCAGTGATGGACCAAGATGGAATTGACCTGTCCAAACAGTTTGGATTGAATGTCTCGTAGTATCTCAATTTAGCAAATCCTCGGCCGGGGTAGTCCTTATGAAGAGTCACTGGGCTTGCGAGGTTGAGACACGTAGTTGACTGACTCAGTCTGGTTGGCAGCCCAATCTCAGTCGTCCTGAGCATAAGAGGTCAAAGGGATGAATTATACGGTAACCATATGCCAGAGGTTTGATAGTTTGCTCCCGCATCTTCGACCTATCCGGATGCCGGGACCCATTGCTAGATGGTTTCCTGTGCTGGTACTAGAAATTGTTCTAGTGCTACCGTTTAGGTTCGAACCTATGAGGTCACATGCCACAAAGGATAACTCTCTGATCCGGATACCGATTACGGTTGGAATCGTCTCGATTTTATGGTCACAGTATTTTTGAGCACTCTTTTCCCTGTCTTGCCCTTGTTTGTGTCAACCGAAAAATGTTCCGAGTTGACTAGCGCTGCACCAGGATTTTTCTGAATCAGTTTTGAACTGATTCGGAGTTCGTTTCAGCCTCCTATTGGTTGTGAACCAATTATATTCCCTGAACCAGGTTCAATTGGATTGAACCGTTTGGTTTAATGAGATTGAACCAATGGGTTGGTTTATTTGCTTGGACCGGTTATTTGAACCAATATTTTTTTTTCACCTTGGACCATTTTACACGGTAATTGGAGAGAAAAATTCCAAGCGTTTGAAGGGAGAAGGCCTTACGTTTGAAGCGTCCAAATCGTTGGCGTCTCTTCCCTTCTCCTCCACCCGTTCTTTAATGGCTTTAATCCTGGATTAAGGCTGATTAATTGGTTTACTGCTGCAGCCTCTCCACCTCACGTCGCTCCACCTCCCTCTCCCTCCCAGCAGCCTTTATAAACACCAACAGCCATCCCTGTTTTGGGAGTTGAGTTTCAACGAAAGTTTTCACCGTGAGAGTGTTTTGAAAGGGGTCTTTGTAGCTTGAATTATCCTTCTTATTTGAGAGCCTTAACGAGAGACTTTTGGGGTTGGATTTAGGAGCTTTAGAGGGAGAGAAAATCCCTTGTTTTGAAGTGCTCAAGTTCTGCCCAGTGCTGCAGAATTCTGTGACCGTGAAGCCCTCTTCCGGTGACTAGCACCGTGCATGGAGGCGGATCTGAGAGCCCCGGGCATGTCTCCCCTCTAGAGGGAGTACCTTTCTACTCCTAGGAGCAAACCACGTGAGCCGGGCTCGCTCCAGCTGCTCTGAAATGAAGGCCAAAGTCTGCTACCCAATTTTACTACAGAAATCTGGCAGCAGACTTTGGTGATTTATTTAATTTTTTTGGCTTAGATTTGATTGCAGTTATCAGTGGCAAATCAAGAAGACTTGTCCAAGTTGCTGCTGCTCAAATTTGGGAGCAAATGGAGGTCCGAAAGGAGGTGTTCCGATGATGTTTTGCAAGCCAAAAACAGGGTCCCAAGGAGGAAGACGACTGGAATAACTTTATTCCAGTTATTCCAATCTATTCCAGTTTATTCCAGAGTTATTCCAGGTGGAATAAAGGTATGGAAAATTCATTTTTTATCATGCATGGATAGATTAAATTGTTTAATATTTTATAAATATTTTATATGCTTATACATGCCTAAATGCAACTAGATTTAGATTAGTTCCTGGCGGAGCAGATTTCTGCAGCGTGAATTTTAAAAATTGTTTTAAAATCAAATCTGCTCCTGCAGATATTTGCATGCCTAGTGTAGGATCTTGTCAAACTACCTGCATCAATTTACTATCAGTGGTATCAGAGCCACGTTGAATTTGTAATATAATCTAGTATGCATGCTTATAGATTAAAATTTGTTTAATCTTAAAAATGTATCAAGTTTTCTTTTTGGAACCTAGTTGAGACTTTCACCATGACCGTGTATCTTTGACACGATGCGGATCGTCTGTGTTGGCCTCTTCAGAAGGATCCTTAAAGAATATTAAAAATTAAAAATTGTTTTAATTTGGAGATACATGTTTTAGGCATGTTTTATAAAATATTTGTAAAATGTTTTGATGCATGTTTGGTATGTAAAAATGTTTTATATAAAGACTTAGTTAAAAAATATTTTAATTAAATGTTTGGCTTATTAAAAAATTTTTTAGGTTTATGAAATCTAATACAATTTGCATAAGCCATTTTTTGGTTAATTGGGTTAGCTGACTAGTTGGGTCCAATACTGGGTTAGACCTAAGTTTAGTTGAACAGGATAATAAGAAGAAGATTAAACAAAAGTTGTTTAAGGTCCTTCTTTAGAACTATCTAATAGTTAGATTAGTTGATCCGTTCATCTAAAATGGATCCAATTAGTAGCTCAGTGGACGCCCGAGTCTTTAGGCTAGTCTGATCGAGTCTGGTAAACCGACTGGTGTCGAGGTAGGTTTGCCATTGTGATCATGGCTGTATGAGGCTACCTCTTTCCTGGCCAACTTGGTTGGTATCTAGGAAAGATGGTTAATGGCAGATACTCACCCATGATCTCACCTACCTGGCTAGTCGAGTCGACCAGAACTGATTGGAAAAGCTCAATGACTCGAGTTAACCCATGTCACCCAGGTTGATCGGTCTGACTGATCTATAGGTGCCCATGGATCATTTGTTGATTTATTTCAACCCTCCTGAAATCTGATTGATTCAGTGGGAGGATGATCCATGTCCTTGTAACTTTTCTTCTGTCACAACTAAAAAAATCCTCTAAAATTATTAGGTCCCTAAAAAGACTAAGTCAAGGAGTTGATAGTGTCTTAGTCTCCCATTAAGTTGGATAGAAATGTGTCCACTATCTTGGTGTGCATCGGCAGTTCCATAGAACGGGTGTACATCCAGTGACTGGAATTTCTATCTGATCGATGATGGTTCAGTGCAACCTCCTTAACGGGACCAGGTGGGCCGGCCATAGTCGGGCTTGGTCTTTAGTTAACTAGAAGCATTGGATTTGTTATAATAATGGTTGGACCTAACCAGAGACCCGCAATAGGAGGCCCCTAGGCTGATTGGGGTGCTCTCTGGGGCAAAATAAAATACTGAAAATTGTTTAGGGAAATAATTGGTTTACGAACCTACCTTTAGGCTCGTATGGGCGAGCCGGCCATAGTCGGGCTCATGTGAGGCCTATTGGATTTCAGTACCCACTTGAGAAAAAGTATTTTCATGGATTGGAGTTAGAGGCTACCAATCTAAAAATTAGTGGGAGAAACCTTTAGACTAAAGTCCAAGTCTTTTGGTTAAGTTATTAATTCATAAACTAATTTGGTCTTATTTTCTTTTCAGATGTCTTCAAATTTATCGCTCCGGTCACTTCTCGATAACGAGAAGTTAAAGGGTCACAACTTCGATAGTTGGTATCGAAGATTGAGAATTGTTCTGGAGCATGAATAGATCCTCTATGTAATAGCGGATCCGGCACCTGAAATCCCTCCCGCTAATGCACGGAGTGCGGTCAGAGATGCTTATCTGAAGTGGGTCTCTGATCGGACTACTATCTGTTGCATCATGTTAGCGGCTATGAACGACGAGTTCAGTCGCAAATTCGAGGAGGCCCAACCTGATGAAATCCTTCAAAAGTTAAAGGAATCCTTCGGCACCCCGGATGATGTAGAACGGTACAAAGTGTCTTGTGCCATCTACAATTCCAAGATGCCGAATGGTGGTTCAGTCACTGATCATGTATTGTACATGATCGAGTTGATTGAAAAGTTGGGTAAACTCGGATGCCCCTTGCACGAGCAGCTCGGCAAGGATGCGATCCTGAATTCTCTTCCCTCCTCCTATCTTGATTTTCTCGATCATTACAGAATGAACAAGCCTGCAGTCAACTACCATGGTCTTTTAGGGTTGCTGCAGACTTTCGAAAAAGACCACCAACTGAATAAGGGGGTGGTGAATTTAGTGGAAGTAGAGGTCGTCGTCCCTTTAAAGGGAAGAAGAAAACAAATAAGAAGGGAAAGAAGGTGCAGAATGTTCCTGGCCCTAGTCAGACCAGGAAGTATAAGGCTGATCAGTCTTCTGCAGAGTGTTTCTACTGCAAGAAGGGACACTGAAAGAGGAACTGTCCTCTTTATATTGCGTCCCTTGATCCGAACAGGCCAAGGAAGCAGAAGTCTACTGAACAAGGTATTTATATGATAAAACCTTGTAATTACTCAATTGTTGATACTGCTAACTGGGTATTGGATACTGGTAGTCCAATTCATGTTTGTAATTCATTACAGGGACTTCAAGTTAGCAGAAGATTTGAAGATGGAGAACAGTTTCTGAGTGTCGGGAATGGAAATCGTGTTCCAGTACTGGCGATCGGAGTCCTGCGTCTTGTCTTTGAGTCTTATACTGTCGAGCTAGTCGACTGTCACTATTGTCCTAGTTTCATTATGAGCATAATCTCTGTAGGCCTTTTGGCCAATTGTGGTTTTGAACTTTCAATAAAAGGAGATTTTTGCAATGTTATTTTGAATAACTCTGTTATAATGAAAGCTGGATTAAATAATGGCATATACATACTATCAAGGCCTGTTAGTGTAATGTACACTTCTTGCAAACGCCCAAGGATAGATAACGTCAATGATTTGTATCTTTGGCATTGTAGGCTAGGTCATATTAACCAAAATAGGATAAACAAGATGCGAGGAGATGGACTTCTCGAGGTCAGTGATTCTGAATCACTGCCCACTTATGAATCCTGTTTACTTGGTAAAATGACCAAGTCACCTTTTACTGGAAAGGGTGAACGGGCTACAGAACTTCTAAGTCTAATACATACTGATGTATGTAGACCGATGACAGTTAGTGCTAGAGAAGGATACAAATATTTTATTACTTTTACAGATGACTTTTCAAGATTCGGTTATGTCTTTTTAATGAGATATAAGTCTAAATCGTTTGAAATGTTCAAACGATACCGTAATGAAGTAGAAAGCAAACTGGAAAAAGTATTAAAACCCTTCGATCTGATCGAGGTGGTGAATACTTATTTGGTGCTTTTTTGACATATCTTGAGAAGAATGGAATTCTCTCTCAGTGGACTCCTCCAGGAACACCACAGTTGAATGGTGTGTCTGAAAGGAGGAATCGAACCTTATTGGACATGGTTCGATCCATGATGGGCTTTGCAACTCTGCTGCTATCCTTTTGGGGATATGCGCTTCAGACAGCCTGTTACTTATTAAATAATGTTCCAAGTAAGTCTGCTGTCTCCACTCCGTATGAGATGTGGAATGGGCGTAAACCCTCAATCTCACACCTTCGGGTCTGGGGTTGTCCGGCTTACGTAAAGCATTTAGACTCAGACAAACTTGGTCCTAAGTCTGACAGGTGTTTATTCATTGGTTATCCTAAGGAAACCAAAGGGTATTTCTTCTACTTGGAGAATGAACAAAAGGTGTTCGTTGCTCTTAGAGCTATCTTTTTGGAAAATGAGTTCCTTGGAGAAGGAACTATAGCTTCTAAGATTAAACTTGATGAAGTTCAGCCAATAGAAGAACCTACACACTCTAAGGACATCGTAGAATCGGCTGTGATTGAATCACACCCAGAACCCATTAGGAGATCCGGTAGAATACCGCGTCACCCGGATAGATACTACGGTTTCTTGGTCCGGGATGGGGATCCCATTGAGCTCGATGAGAACAATGAGAATCCGATCACCTATATGGATGCACTTTAGAGATCTGACTCTAAGGCATGGCTTGGAGCCATGCGATCCAAATGGAGTCCATGGAAATCAATAATGTTTGGACATTGGTTGATCCGCCTGAAGGAATAAAACCCATCGGGTGTAAATGGATCTTCAAGAGAAAAAGGGGCGTAGATGGGAAGGTAGAGACCTATAAAGCCCGTCTGGTTGCCAAGGGTATCGTCAGCGATATGGTATCGATTATGACGAGACTTTCTCCCCTGTGGCAATGCTCAAGTCCATTCGGATCATGCTTGCTTTGGCAGCATATTTTGATTATGAAATCTGGCAGATGGATGTCCGAATCGCTTTCCTAAATGGGGAGCTGGAAGAAGAGGTGTATATGATACAGCCTGAAGGGTTCACATCCACAGATGAATCAAAAGTATGCAAGTTGCAGAGGTCCATCTATGGACTCAAGCAAGCGTCTCGAAGTTGGAACTTACGGTTTGATAGGTGTATCAAATTGTATGGCTTCGTTAGGAACGGAGAAGAACCGTGCATCTATAAATAGGTTAATGGTTCTGTGATTGTATTCCTAGTACTGTATGTTGATGACATTCTCTTAATCGGGAATGATGTCACAGCATTACAAGGAATAAAGGTCTGGTTATAATCTCGGTTCTCCATGAAGGACTTGGGTGAAGCTTCTTACATACTAGGTATGAAGATTTATAGAGATAGATCTAAGAAGCTTTTGGGACTGTCCTAGTCTGTGTACATTGACACTGTGTTGAAACGGTTTAGCATGAAAAATTTCAAGAAAGGCTATCTCCTGATAGGTTCTGGAATTACTCTTTCCAAGAAGGATTGTGCGACAACTCCTGAGGAAAGAGAGCACATAAGTAGAATACCTTATGCTTCTGCAGTAGGCTCTATCATGTATGCTATGACTTGTACTAGACCAGACGTGGCATACTCACTAGGAGTAGTGAGCAGATACCAGTCTAACCTAGGTGAGGCGCATTGGAAGGTGGTTAAGTCCATCCTTAAGTATTTAAGAAATACTAAAGATCAATGGCTGATTTATGGAGAACCTGACTTGAAACTACTGGGGTACTCTGACTCCAGTTTCCAGTCAGATAGAGATGATAGCAAGAGTGTGTCAGGGTTTGTATTTACCCTAAATGGAGGAGCGATCTGCTGGAAAAGTTATAAGCAGGCAACTGTTGCAGACTCGGTATGCGAAGCAGAATACATTGCAGCATCAGATGCGGCAAAGGAAGCTGTGTGGTTGCGGAAGTTCTTTGGAGAGCTAGGGGTGGCACCTTCCCTAGATGGTCCTGTTCTGGTGTACTGTGATAGCACTCGAGCCATTGCTCAAGCTAAGGAGCCTAAAGCTATCACTGCACCAAACACATTTTGCGGAGCTACCACCTAGTACGAGAGATCGTGGAACGAGGCGACATCAATCTTCTGAAGATCGATGGAAAAAAAAATCTGGCCGACCCCTTCACTAAAGCCCTCGGAATAAAAGAGTTTGACTATTATAAATGGGAAATGGGTATTAGATACTCTTCTGATTTGCTTTAGTACAAGTGGGAGTTGTTGGAAATTGTGTCCCAAAGCCAATCGCCTGGGTTGTAGACGGTTGTGCTCAGTATTATACTCATTTTATGAATTAATAAAATATTATTTTTGGTAGCTCATCACATACTTAATTTCCCTGAAATGAACTCTTTCCATGTGATGAAGTGCTTAGGACTACACTGACTTCGATACAGAGAGGATGTATCAAGTGGTCCTTAAACCCTGTTCACAACCAAAGGATATATTGTACTGGATGGCAATATATCAAGTATAGGTTGTTGTAGTTCACATCGTTTGGTTGTTCTCTTGACCAAATGAGTGTGGTGACAATGATGTGATCTGCAAGTGGGATATGTGATATCTTATTGAACGTGACTCCGTGCAGCCCCTTTCTGCCAAAGGGATACTCACGATTAGATATGGGTATATGTGTCCCTCTGACCTGAGGATATCACGGTAGCTTGCAAGCAACTCCCTGTGCTTTGGTGCCGGACTACCCGGATTTATAATCTAGTGATGAAAGATTTCTGGGTACAGGCAAGTACTTGTGGAGCAGTGATGGACCAAGATGGAATTAACCTGTCCAAACAGTTTGGATTGAATGTCTCGCAGTATCTCAATTTAGCAAATCCTTGGCCGGGGTAGTCCTAGTGAAGAGTCACTGGGCTTGCGAGGTTGAGACATGTAGTCGACTGACTCAGTCTAGGTTGGCAGCCCAATCTTAGTCGTCCTGAGCATTAGAGGTCAAAGGGATGAATTATACGGTAACCATATGCCAGAGGTTCGATAGTTAGCTCCCGCATCTTCGACCTATCCGGATGCTGGGACCCATTGCTAGATGGTTTCCTGTGCTGGTACTAGAAATTGTTCTAGTGCTACCATTTAGGTTCGAACCTATGAGGTCGCACGCCATAGAGGATAACTCTCTGATCCGGATACCGATTACGATTGGGAATCGTCTCAGTTTTATGGTCATAGTATTTTTAAGCACTCTTTTCCCTGTCTTGCCCTTGTCTGTGTCAACCGGAAAATGTTCCGGGTTGACCAGCGCTGCGCCAAGATTTTTCTGAATCAGTTTTGAACTGATTCGGAGTTCGTTTCGGCCTCCTATTGGTTGTGAACCAATTATATTCCCCGAACCAGGTTCAATTGGATTGAACCGTTTGGTTTAATGAGATTGAACCAATGGGTTGGTTTATTTGCTTGGACCAGTTATTTGAACCAATATTTTTTTTTCACCTTGGACCGTTTTACACGGTAATTGGAGAGAAAAATTCCAAGCGTTTGAAGGGAGAAGGCCTTACGTTTGAAGTGTCCAAATCGCTAGCGTCTCTTCCCTTCTCCTCCACTCATTCTTTAATGGCTTTAATCCTGGATTAAGGCTGATTAATTGGTTTACTGCTGCAGCCTCTCCACCTCACATCGCTCCACCTCCCTCTCCCTCCCAACAGCCTTTATAAACACCAACAGCCGTCCCTATTTTGGGAGTTGAGTTTCAACGAAAGTTTTCACCGTGAGAGTGTTTTAAAAGGGGTCTTTGTAGCTTGAATTATCCTTCTTCTTTGAGAGGCTTAAGAGAGACTTTTGGGGCTGGGTTTAGGAGCTTTAAAGGGAGAGAAAATCCCTTGTTTTGAAGTGCTCAAGTTCTGCCCAGTGCTGCAGAATTCTGTGATCATGAAGCCCTCTTCCGGCGGCTAGCACCATGCGTGGAGGCGGATCCGAGAGCCCCGGGCATGTCTCCCCTCTAAAGGGAGTACCTTTCTACTCCTAGGAGCAAACTACGCGAGCCGGGCTCGCTCCAGCTACTCCAAAATGAAGGCCAAAGTCTGCTACCCAGTTCTGCTATAGAAATCTGGCAGCAGACTTTGGTGATTTATTTAATTTTTTTGGCTTAGATTTGATTGCAGTTATCGGTGGCAAATCGAAGAAGACTTGTCCAAGTTGCTGCTGCTCAAATTTGGGAGCAAACAGAGGTCCGGAAGGAGGTGTTCCGATGACGTTTTGCAAGCCAAAAACAGGGTCCCAAGGAGGAAGACGACTGGAATAACTTTATTCCAGTCTATTCCAGGTTTATTCCAGAGTTATTCCAGGTAGAATAAAGGTATGGAAAATTAATTTTTTATCATGCATGGATAGATTAAATTGTTTAATATTTTATAAATATTTTATATACTTATACATGCCTAAATGCAACTAGATTTAGATTAGTTCCTGGCGGAGCAGATTTCTGTTGCGTGAATTTTAAAAATTGTTTTAAAATCAAATCTACTCCCGCAGATGTTTGCATGCCTAGTGTAGGATCTTGTCAAACTACCTACATCAATTTACTATCACAATCATCATCCCCGAGCCCAGCTCCAAGACATCTTCTCAAGACCGAAGCTCAGATCTCCGGCCAAGGGAACTTCGAGCCAAGCAGCTCTCAGCAATCATCATCCCCGTGCCCAGCTCCAGGATGCCTTCTCAAGACCAGAGCTCAGATCTCCGGCCAAGGGAACTTCGAGTCAAGTAGCTCTCAGCAATCATCGTCCCCGAGCCCAGCTCCAGGACGCCTTCTCAAGACCGAAGCTCGGATCTTGGCCAAGAGAACTTCGAGCCCAGCAGCCCTCAAGTGTTATGACTTAACCTCAAGCAAGGTGAAACCCTTCTCCCTGAGCTCCCCATACAAGAAAGAAAAGAAAGAGAAGGGATGAACCAAGCAATGAGGGTGGGTGATAAAGCAATCCCAGCTTCATTGATTAAGCACAAATTACAAGTGTTTTCTGGGCCCCCGACATGCCGGGTGACCCCGAACAAGTACAAGAAACAAAAAGTACAAAGCAAAGTAAGGAAGAAAATGGTCATTCCGCGCCGGCCGGCTTTGCTGCCGGATCCTAAGGCCGAGAGCTCCCGCCCTCAAATATCTTTGGCTGAGCTGCGCTGGCCATGGAAGGGCCACCCTCAGCCGGTGTCTGAGGCTCTGAGCCTGCGCCTCCCGCGATGACCTCTTCATCAGCCTCCTCCTCCGTGGCCGAAGGGTACTTGAAGCAGCCATGGTCCTTGTCATGAACAAGCACCTCGACCTGGCCATGCAAGTACATGAAACCCTTGTAAAGGAGTCTGACACCATCTGCTGGATTTCGGCGACAAACTCCTCCAAAGCATTAAAGTTGGCGACGACATTCTCGGCGCCCTTCGTGGCCTCAGCGGCCACCCTCTTCGACTCGGAAGCCTCTAGCCTGGCTGTCTCCACCGAGTTGGTTGCCGTCTCTGCCGCTTTCTCAATAGCGACATGTTTCTCCTTCACGGTCGCCAGTTCTGCCTGGGCGGCTTGGGCAATCTCCTTGTGCCGGTCGGCCTCGGCACTGTACCAATTTAATTTCTTTTCGACAACAGAGAGGTCATCAATCACCTTCTTCGAACGGCTCTGCTCCAAGTCGCGAACCGTCAAGAGTCCTCTTGCTCGCCCCTCGACATCGGCGAGCTCTCTTTCAAGGTCCTTGATCTTCAACTCAAGGGCCCCATGATGCGGAACAAGGGGGTTAGGGCTAGGGATGCTGGATGCCAATAAGGATGCTTACGATGCAATGGAATTCTTTTTAGGGTTGATGATTTTTTTTTTTTATGTTTCTTGTTGTTCTTCTTCGTTGTTTTAGGGTTTCAATTCTCGATCACAAGCAAAGATAAGAAATATGAAGAACAGTAATGGAAGCTTATGCTAGCAGTTCAAAGCCCTAAAGTAAGAACGAGAACAGGACCCCGAGATTAAGAAACCCCGGTAGGACTAGCTCGACCTACAATATCTACTTAGAAGATAAAGAGAAGGCAAACCTCAAACTTCTGAAGCGCCCGGTGCAGAGATCGCTTAACTCGGCGGATGCGGCCTGGATGCCCGAGCATTCGAACCCGTGGGAGCTCTGGCTTTGGGTCGGGAGGTCACGATGGCAAAGATGACTGTCTCCAATGCTCGAGATGCCAGGGAGGACCTGTAGGCAGACAAAAGAAAGGTCAACGGAATGTGGAGATGCACGAAAAGGAATTGAACTGGAGTTGGGAAGGGGCTTCGAGCCCGGTGTCCGGTTGGATTCCGAAGTCGAAGTTGGAGATAACTTGGGGCCTCGCACCCCACGACATCCCGGAGGATGAAGGAATGCAGCCTCACACCACGCGATGTCCTGGAGGATGAAGGATTCGCGATGCCCTGGGGCAACAGACAGGTGGCCTCACACCACTCGACGTCCCTGGGGACGAACGCAATTTCACTCAAACCTAGCCTAAGAGACAATGGTTGGAGGGTGGAAGAAACTCAAACTTTTCATTAATCAATCAATCATTCATTCATTCATTAGTTCTACAAGGAGGGATTGGTGATGTGGGACTAATATGCATGCAATTCTTTTTGTATGTTTTATATGTGGGGTTAGGTGATTAATTCCCAAATTTTAGATCAAAATTAGTTGTAGGGAATTAATCACCTAACCCCACATATAAAACATACAAAAAAAAATTGCATGCATATTAGTCACGCATCATCTGGTATCAGAGCATATACGGACTGAAAAATTACAGAAAATAAGCCCTAATATAAGCTCTGATACCAAATGATGGGGGACTAATATGTATGCAATTCTTTTTGTATGTTTTATATGTGGGGTTAGGTGATTAATTCCCAAATTTCAGATCAAAATTAGTTGTAGGGAATTTTGTATGATTAGGGTTGAAAAGCCTAACACTGGACTCAAAAAAAATAATTCCCTACAACTAATTTTGATCTGAAATTCGGGAATTAATCACCTAACCCCACATATAAAACATACAAAAAGAATTGCATGCATATTAGTCCCCCATCAATTGGGTCCTTTAAATAGGCACCCAAGGCCCATTTGAAATTCAAATTACAAAATTCAAGGTGGCGCCCAAAAGTTTCCAACATCCCTTCTCTTTGGCCAACCAAATAATTTTGGAGTTGGGCATGGCATGAGCAAAGGCTTGGAGAGGGGGATTGATCCCTTGACTTCCTTCCTTAGCATGCTTATTTTGGAAGAAGGAGTGGGGCATGGCTTGCTTGGAGGGATGTGTTCCCTTGGATTCTTCAACGCCATCTTCTTGGATTGATTCAAGGCCAACCAAGGGAGAGCTCCATGGGCGTTGCATGGTTGAGGGCTTGAAGGGGGGAGTGTGTCCTTTGACCTTCCTTCCTTGTAAGAACATTTTGGGAAGAAAGCTTGGGAGGGGGCTTGCTTTGAGGCTTGGTTTCTTCAAGGATCTTCAACGCCCTCTTTTGATGGAACAAGGCGTGATGTGGGGGAGGGAAGAGGGGGATGTTGTCCAAGGCATGTGGAAAGCATGAGGATGCCACTTTGTTTCCCTTCTTGGATGCCCAAGTGGCAGCTGATGTGGCACCACATAGGTAGCTAAGGTGGCACCTAAGTTGGCATTATCCCAAGTAGAAGGGGTGGGTTGGCCCACCAGAACTTGATTTGGTGAAGAAAACCAGAGTGACTTCAATTGGGCTTGGCCCCAGTCCAAACTCAGACTCGAACAAATACAGGACTCATGACCTAACTTGACCCAAATTGGTCAAGCTACAGGACTAAACAAACTTTGACAAGAAATTATAATAATGCTTTGGGCTCAAGGCCTTATTACAGGACTCATAGAAAGGGGGAACCCTAATCTGAGATCCATAGAGGGTTGAGGAGCCTCTGTCAGATCCTGGTGCCCACACCAGTTCTCCCGGGTGGGAGGAACTCGACACTGTCGAGTAAGGGTTAGCTTGGCTTTGATACCTTTCCAGGATGTCGGGGTCGATGCGCTGCAAGTCCTCCCGTGTGATCTACGAGTCATCGGATTCGGGTCGGCCTTGCCATCGGATCGGGCAACGCTGGTAGCCTTTGCCCTGGGTAGTGATGGCTTGGTCATCCAGGACATGCTCGATCCGCTCTCCTCGCTCAGGTATATTTGGAGGTGGACACTAAGGTTCAGGTTCACTCTCAAAAGAGAGGTCAGGCCCAAACGGCTCACTGGGTATGTTTGCGGGTTCTCTATACTCAACTAAGTCAGAGATATTGAATGTCGAGCTAATTCCGTAATCCGGAGGTAGTTCTAGCACATAGGTGTTAGGGCCCATTCTCCTAATTACTTTAAAGGGACCCGCCCCATGAGCATGAAGCTTCCTAACGGTTCCCGGTGGAAACCATTCAGGCCGGAGCCTAATCATTACAAAATTTCCTATTTCAAACTCTTTGGCTCGTTTTCGGGAATCAGCCAAATTATTTTAAAATTGTATTTAATGCATAATCCTAACATGATGCAAAATGCAGACTCAACTTATGCATCCCTACTGAAAAAAAAAATTTTGGATGCTCTAGGGCCTAGACCTAACAGATTATGGACTCTCTAGGTTTGACCCTAGTCTGGTATGTACAAAAAAAATTATCAAGGATCCCTAGCAAATGCCATAAAGTATACCAGAAGTAGAGGGCAAAAGGGATGGGCTCTAAGGAGTCACGCATTCTGGTAATCTCAATAAAAAGTAACCCCATGGCTCTAGAGATGTGAGAAGGTTCAGGGAAGGGTAGGAAATAGGAATCGGTGTCTTGGGGTGGCTTATGAAAAACATAAAACAGGCCTTGGTTATTCAGGATGACCTTAAAATTTGGGCATCATTCTATAGGTGTCATATGGTCCACTTGTTCCGGTAGATCTTGAGGCTCGCTAGGGTCAATCCCACAGTGAGGAAGGTCTGTTAAAGAGGATCCGGGGGCCACGTCTATAGTATGACGGATCTCTCAGGGGTGGAAGTTGATCAGGTAACTCATCGGGGACTTCATCCTCAATTTCTTTTCGAGCTTCAACCATCTCTTGAGGATGTTCTCTTTGGTTCGTTTCATTAAGGGTTGGTTCCTGAACTCCTGTAGAAAAGACTAGTGAATCCTCATGTTTATTTACTAGATGTGATCATGGCTCGATCATTTCCTCTTCAAATTTTGTAGTGGGTTCAGGATCATTTTCCTTGGATTCCTCAATGATTTCACCCTCGGGCCCATCTTCTACTAAACTTGACTCATAGATGATTTCTTTAAATTCTTTAATGGGCTCAGGAGTTTCTTTCCCTAGATTTTCAATGGGTTCAACCTTCAAGTCTTCCTCAGGTTCAACAATGGGTTCGAGTTCAGTTTCAGTCGGTTCATCCATAAGTAGGGCAGGGGCGGTGCACTGACTAGCAAAATGCTCAGGTTTATGGCACCTATAGCTGTTACCTTGGGGATCGGGTCTCCCTTGGACTTCAATAACCTTACCCTTGTCCTCTCTACTGTATTGGGGTCGATTCAGACTGGGAAGACTAGGACTGGGTCGGGCTAGGCTTGGTCGACTGGGATCAGATCGGTTCAGGCTTGGTCGACTTGGGTAAGCCTGGCTATAACCTTGGGTGGATCCGGGGATACGGCTCTGGTTCCTAAAGGGCTCAGGTCTTTTGTAGGCGGGAGCTCTCTGGAAATGCTCATGGAACCTAGCAGCTTCTTCTATGGGTCCTAGTCTGGCCTCTATTTGATCAACTCTATTAGTCAACTGGTTGCTTAAATGAGTCATGGATTGAGTTAGGGATTGAGTTAGGGCTCCAATGTCAGCTCGAAGTTGGTCCATGGCTTCGGTAGGGGGTGGAGAAGGTGGGTGAAAAGAGGTTCCTGATCTAGTGCACATGTAACACACACACAGAACGGTGCTACGGTTTGCTAGACCTAGGAGATCTCTCCAAATGTAAAGTCAAGAAAATGAACCTGAAAGCAGTAACTTGGCACCTGGCCAGGTAAGTGTAAGGTGAGTGGAGGTTCCTCTTTGCTTGCCTAGACACCAATTAGAAATTGGTCAGGTAAGCGAACCAACCCACTTCCTTTCGGGCTCTAGTCCCTGAACCACTTGCCTAGACACCAGCTACTCAAGCACACACTAACAAGCAATCTAGCTTGGCTCGGCACTTGGGTCGACCCGACTTCATGGGTGTCCCTAGCTCACTAGAGCAGATTAAATGTCTAATCGATTTTAGTTAATGGCTAGGGTTCGATATATCAGGTGGTGGTTTTTGGGCTAGGGACAGGTAACGAAATCCTGACCCTATGTTAATTTGACACCCTTAAGATAAGTTATGTGAAATGAAGCACAATAATGACTAATGAAATGACTTAAAATTTTTTTCTTGTTTTTTGTGTCTTTTAGATGGGTGAATGCTAAACACAATGCAGGAATTAAAACATGCAAGAAACAAGCTAGATGGATGAATGAATCAAAAGATGAGATGCTTGCTGAAATTTCAGACCTGAGATTTTCTCATGTAGTATTTTGGTTTGTAGAAATTCTACAAATTGAAATAAAATCTGAGAAAATAAACAAGAATACTTTGAAATTACTGTGATCTAAAAAAATAGAAATCATGAAATTTGGATGTCTCTGTAGAGAGAAACAATCCAGTGATCAGACCATATACGGGCTGACCAGAATGCAGAAAATGACAAGAAAAGATGCACTAGTCCTAACCTTGCTCTGATACCAGAAATGATGCGGAACAAGGGGGTTAGGGCTAGGGATGCTGGATGCCAATAAGGATGCTAATGATGCGAAGGAATTCTTTTTAGGGTTGATGATTTTTTTTTTTTTGTTTCTTGTTGTTCTTCTTCGTTGTTTTAGGGTTTCGATTCCCGATCACAAGCAAAGATAAGAAATACAAAGAACAGTAATGGAAGCTTATGCTAGTAGTTCAAAGACCTAAAGTAAGAACGAGAACAGGACCCCGGGATTAAAAAACCCGGTAGGACTAGCTCGACCTATAATATCTACTTAGGAGATAAAGAGAAGGCAAACCTCAAACTTCTGAAGAGCCCAGTGAAGAGATCGCTTAACTCGGTGGATGCGGCCTGGATGCCCGAGTAGTCGAACCTGTGGGAGCTTTGGCTTTGGGTCGGGAGGTCGTGATGGCAAAGCTGACTGTCTCCAATGCTCGAGATGCCAGGGAGGACCTGTAGGCAAACAAAAGAAAGGTCAACGGAATGTGGAGATGCACGGAAAGGAATTGAACTGGAGTTGGGAAGGGGCTTCGAGCCCGGTATCCCTCTGGATTCCGAAGTCGAAGTTGGAGATAACTTGGGGCCTCGCACCCCGCGACGTCCCGGAGGATGAAGGAATGTGGCCTCACACCACGCGATGTCTGGAGGACGAAGGATTCGCGATGCCCTGGGGAGACGGACAGGTGGCCTCACACCACTCGACGTCCCTGGGGACGAAGGCAATTCCACTCAAACCTAGCCTAAGAGACAATGGTTGGAGGGTGGAAGAAACTCAAACTTTTCATTAATCACTCAATCATTCAATCATTCATTAGTTCTACAAGGGAGGGATTGGGTCCTTTAAATAAGCACCCAAGGCCCATTTGAAATTCAAATTACAAAATTCAAGGTGGCGCCCAAAAGTTTCCAACATCCCTTCTCTTTGGACGACCAAATAATTTTGGAGTTGGACGTGGCATGAGCAAAGGCTTGGAGAGGGGGATTGATCCCTTGACTTCCTTCCTTAGCATGCTTATTTTGGAAGGAGTGGGGCATGGCTTGCTTGGAGGGATGTGTTCCCTTGGATTCTTCAACGCCATCTTCTTGGATTGATTCAAGGCCAACCAAGGGAGAGCTCCATGGGCGTTGCATGGTTGAGGGCTTGAAGGGGGGAGTGTGTCCTTTGACCTTCCTTCCTTGTAAGAACATTTTGGGAAGAAAGCTTGGGAGGGGGCTTGCTTTGAGGCTTGGTTTCTTCAAGGATCTTCAATGCCCTCTTTTGATGGAACAAGGCATGATGTGGGGGAGGGAAGAGGGGGATGTTGTCCAAGGCGTGTGGAAAGCATGAGGATGCCACTTTGTTTCCCTTCTTGGATGCCCAAGTGGCAGCTGATGTGGCGTCACATAGGTAGTTGAGGTGGCACCTGAGTTGGCATTATCCCAAGTAGAAGGGGTGGGTTGGCCCACCAGAACTTGATTTGGTGAAGAAAACCAGAGTGACTTCAATTGGGCTTGGGCCCAGTCCAAACTCAGACTCGAACAAATACAGGACTCATGACCTAACTTGACCCAAATTGGTCAAGGTACAGGACTAAACAAACTTTGATAAGAAATTATAACAATGCTTTGGGCTAAAGGCCTTATTACAGGACTCATAGAAAGGGAGAACCCTAATCTGAGATCCACAGAGGGTTGAGGAGCCTCTGTCAGATCCTGGTGCCCACACCACCCCACTTGCCCCGACCTTCTCCTTCAGGTAGGACTTCAAAGATTCGATCTCGGTGGCCTATTGCCGCTCGAGATGCTCCCCGCTCTGGAAGTGGCCCTTGATGTAGAGGGCCTCGGCACCAATCAACACTGTAAAAAGAAGAAGAGGTCGGTAAAAAAAAAAACTGAAATAAAAATAAATAAAAGAAGCGAAAGAGCTCACCGAATACAACTGAGAAAAGAAGATCTTGAAGACATCGACCACCTGCATCCCGGCCTCTCTTGCCAGTCGTACGCTTGGATGGAGAATCCATCAAGCGTTCGACAAGCTCGGGGCTCCAGAGGACTAAGTTCTTTAACCCCATCCTGAAGGGGAGATGGCACCGCACCTCCTCCCTCCGGCTCTCTTCATGAGCCGGCGGCCTTGCACCGCTGACTGAAGGACCCCGAGGGGCAGGCTGGGAGGCCAGCGTCGATGCAGGCGGTGCATCTGTCATGGCCCTGGGAGTGCCTCGGGTCTCCTGAACCCTGGCTTCGGCAACAGACAGACCCGGAGGATGGCAGGGAGCAGTAGCAATGGCAGCCCTCGATCGGACTACCACTACGGGCTCTGCAGCAAGGGCCTGCTGGGCGGACCTCAGAGCCACGGGAACTGCCCTCTCCACCGGCACAGGAGCAGCGTGGGGCACCTCTAAGCTTGGGCCAGCAGCTGCAATCGAGCTTAGATCGATCACCACCATGGGGGTGACCGTAGAAGCGCTCTCACCCCGGGCCCACTTGGAAGCGGGCTCCCCGGCCAGCCCGGTCGGCCGCCTCTTCTTGGTAATGGCCAAAAGATCACTCTCAGAGAAGATCATACCTGCATGCAAATTACGCAATGGTTAGAACCTGTGGGAAACAACACAAGAAGTGCAAGAAGGAAGGAAAAGAAAAAGGTTAGGTCGAACTCACTCGACCCATTCGTTGGGTTGACCCTGGAGTCGATGAGGTTCTGCTCAAACAATAGGACCTCGAGAGGAGGAATCTGCATGGTGTGGAGCTGCTCGTAATCATCTCGGTTAGCCGCATCGATCATAGAGTTTCAGTTGGGGGACTTGTCCGGATCGCTCCAGACCCAGTCAACCCCCTCGACCTCAACAAAGAAAAACTTACTCTTTCATCCCTTGATGGAAGAGGAGAGCTCAAACTTAATCCCCTTCGGGCGAGAGGTTAAAGACCACCACCCATCCTCGGTTGGGTGGCGCTTCAGAGCAAAGAAAGCCCTGAACAAAGAGAATCGGGCCACGAACCCATGAAGATGACAAAGCACAATGAAGGAGAAAATGACCCTAATAGTATTTGGCACCAGCTGCGCCAGGACCAAACGATAATTGTCTAAGATTAACAGAAAGAAAGGGTGGAAGGAAAAGTGGAGACCTCCAGAGAAGGTCCCCTCATAGAAGGCAAGACGGCCCAGGCTACTCGAAGTAACCCGCTCCCCCGGATGAGGGATCTTGAGCTGGACAGAAGGTGGGATGCCATAGACTCCCGGATAGTCCTGAGTTCCCCGGCGGTGATCATGGAGGCGACCCCACTAGGACCCGCAGGCTAGACAAGTTCGAAGACAGGAGCAAAGGGAGGAGGAAGAGAAGGACTAGATCCCAGTTCCGTAATGGGAACCAGACCAGGAGGGCGCCTCCTACTGAGCTCAAAGCGAGCTACACCTCCCTCCCCTTCAGAAGAAGAGGAAGAAGATGCTGGCCTCCATTCAGAGGGATCGGCCTCGCGCTAATTAGCGGAGGGACGGAAGCTCAGACCAAAACGGGACATCCTCAAAGGCAAAGGAGAAGAAGAACTCAAAGCTGAAGACCGAAGGGGAGACTCAACTGAAAGAAGACTTCAAACCTCGGAAAAGAACACTATTCTGATGGGAGAAAGGAAGAAGAAGAAGAAGAAGCTGACCTGTTGCCTTAGAAAAATTCGGGGTGACTGGGAGGAGGAAGAAGCTTGGGCACGGCGGCAGCAGGCACGGAGAATTCAAAAAGGATAGATGGTTCAGGTAAGGACTTCCTTTCATTTCGAAATGACCCAAGGGATTCATACCGATTCAATCGCTCCACCAATGGATCTGTGCCACGTGCCTCCCATCGGTGAGAATGGCATCCCGGCCACTCTGCATTCTGTGCTAGCATTAACTGCTCCTCGAACATGGCCACGTGGCATCCCCGCATTGGCCCGCAGGCACGGTCCCCGAAGCACCAGCAATCATGGCATCATCGCACCAGATCTTTGCCTTTTCATGTCAGCACTGCAATTACTCCCTTCGACCTGAGCATTGTACACTAACGAGCCTCGGGAGTGGGGGGCAAATGATATGGCAGAATCGCTGACGTGGAGAAACCGGCAAGCACCACATCAAGAGAAGATGCCACGATGACTCTCCCGCTCGGACCCCACTACCGAGCTGAGCTGAACTCCCTCAGGATAGCAAGTCGAGCTCAGTCCTCCGCCAGGTCGAGCTCATGAGCTCGATACCTAGGTTGGAGCCTCCTTCCTCCCTCCAGAGTGAGACCCTCGAAGGTTAGTGCCCTACGGTCGAGGTTGAGCCAAGAACTCACCTGCCGATGTGGAGCCTCTCCGAGTCCGCGCCCTCTAGACCGGGTCCGCCTTCCGCCCTCCAGAATGAGACCCTCGGAGGTTAGTGCCCTGTGGTCGAGATCAAGCAAAGAACTCACCCACCGATGTGGAGCCTCTCCGAGTGTGCGCCCTCTAGACCAGGTCAGCCTTCCACCCTCTAGAGTGAGACCCTTGGAGGTTAGTGCCCTGCGGTCGAGGTTGAGCCAAGAACTCACCCGCCGATGTGGAGCCTCTCTGAGCGCGCGCCCTCTAGACCGGGACCACCCTCCAGAGTAAGACCCTCAGAGGTTAGTGCCTTGCGATCGAGGTCGAGACAAGAACTCACCTGTCTATGTAAAGCCTCTCCGAGCACGCACCCTCTGGACTGGGTCCGCCTTCCACCATCTGGAGTGAGACCCTCGAAGGTTAGTGCCCTGCGATCAAGGTCGAGCCAAGAGCTCACCTGCTGATGTGGAGCCTCTCCAAGCGTGCGCCCTCCGGACCAGGCCCGCACTTTGCCCTCCTCCACCTAGGCACCCCCACGAGCTCGGAGCGCCTAGGGTGGAGCGAGCCTTGCCATCCTAGCTCGGTCCTAGCCCGGATGAGGTCCTCATCAGCCAAAGACAATGACGAGCCATCCGAGGACCGTACCATAGCACCTCCCAGACCATATTGATCGCCTAAAATCGCTAGTTACACCAAAAAGGCAGGCAGCGCGTTGATCGAGATGCTACATTCCTCACCAACCACTCAAATCATCCAAGAAAGAAGGCCAACCTGGAGATTCGAATCCCGCAGGCGGTGGCCCGCCATTCGAGGCACCCCCAAATTTCCTGGAATAAGGCAACCATGGAGGGTGTCGGAGTGCCTAACAATGCATCCTATCATAAATCAGGAAAGGCTCCCTGGGACATTATCGCATGCGCCTGACAGCCTGGCAGGTATCCTGAGACAAGCACTGAATGGTAACCAAGTTCACAACCAACCTGGAGGTAACACAACAACAACAACAAAAAAAACACACAGGCAAGAAAAAAAGAGAAAAAGGGGGCATGGCACCACCATGACCACCATCACTACCACAAGCACAAGCGCAAGCCCGACCAAGAGGGCGAAGCTCCATGACCACCACTGACGAAGGAAAACGAGGGGCACAATGAGAGACGGAGGAACAAAGCATCCCTCTATCCCCGTTACCATTCTCCCCCTGCGATGTTTACACCTTCATGCACATCTTTACTCCTCCTAGTACGGAGTCCATCAAGAGGGGCCTGACCAGGAGGATCTGTTCTCCTGGATCATCACTGACTTGATCGTCGAAGTGCCCCCACCAGGAACCCTGACCCGGGTCTCTAACTGTTATCTCGCAGGTCCAGGAGCGGAGGATCGCCGGGTAGCAAGTCGTCCGCACCCAGCAAGGAGATCCTGGAACCGAGAATGGCGTGCGGTCCGAGAAACACACTCCGGTGCTGACAGCAGCTACGAGCCACGACGGTCTTGGTGGCAACAATACTTATTTAAATTTAAAAGGAGTTTTAAGTTCAAATAAGTTAAGTTTAAATTATATTTAAACTCTAGTCCTTATCTTAATCTTGATAGGACTCCTAACCTATCCAACTTCTATCCCTCTCCACACCTAGTTTAAGTGGGATTTTTCTGATGGGCATGAGGTATGAGATGAGGTGTTTTATCATGAGATAGGAAGGGGGATTACCAAACAAAATAATAAGAGAGTTAGCATGAAACCCTAAGCAATTTTCAATAATCAAGGTATATATTTACTTTGTATGGTGGTGCACTGAGTTGGCTTCATATCAAGATATATATTTACTCTATATGGTGGTGCAATGAGTTGGAAAAATACCAAGCAATAAACTATAGCTAATTCAGTTATTAAGGTAGAATTGCTGCAAGTGAAGCCACTAAGGAAGCTGTATGGATAAAAAAGTTCATCACAGAATTGGGTATAGTTCTTGGATATAACAACCGGTGCCATTTTATTATAATAACACTAGAGCTATTGCACAAGCTAAGGAACTAAGGTCTTATTAAAAGTCTAAACACATCCTTAGGTGCTTTCATCTCATTTGAGAAATCCTTGAAAGACAAGCTATGGTCATAAAATGAATAGATACAAAGAATAACATAGCAGACATATTATGATGCAGAACGGATATGTGGAATGCGGAAGCAAATTAAAATTAATGTATTTTTTTATATATATTTTCAGAAGTCGACTTTGACTCAAAGGAAAGATAAACTAATGTTGAAAGAAACTAAGAAATGACAGAAAGCACAATTAAAAGGAGTGGATTATCAGAGTAACTCAGAAGTAGGATCGCTGGGGATTGAGAAACCCCCAGATCTAGGGTTTGCTCTGAGTTTCAACGAAACAGACAAAGTGAGAAGGGAAGGTTCTTGTTGCCTAGCAGTGATATCTCTCCATTTGGTGGAAAAAAGACTCTCTCGAGCAGATTATTGGATCACGGGAGTCAAGGTATCTTCGCAATGGATCCTCTGATAATGGTCCTTGGCAAAGTTGGCCTCTTCTTGAACCTTGGATCCTAGAGAGAAGAAGAACAAGGTTAGGAACAAGAGACTCAGGGAAGAGAGTTACCAGAGTAGAAGAAAGGATGGGATCTGAAGGTCTTCAGCTGATCTGGAACTCCTAGGCTGCGGATTTGGGACTTCTTCTCCTGGATCTGCTGGATGGACTCTGAAGCAGTGGTAGCTGACTTGAAGATGGTTGGACTGGGGTCCTGGTGGTCGGTCACCCTTTGGAAGAAGAACCTTGGAGATGGTGTAGAGGCTAGGGTTTGGTGGTGTTGGAGTAGAGATGGGTGGACTAAGCTAGGGTTTTGGGGTTGGAGATCTCACACCTCCTCAAGGTTCCTAGGGAACCCGGATTTACTCCCTCATGGAGTTCAACACTCAGAATAAGTGCGGAAGAACAAGACTTTGCTCAAAAACAAGGGATTTCATTCATAAGATTTCATAAGATAAGTTCAAGTTACAAAAGGGGTCTAATATATAGACCTATAAGAAAAATCAAAACCATACAAGTTCCCATGTGGGACTAAACTCCCTAGCCTATACTTTTGGTAGGAAATATTCTCCCTCTTGGCCAACCAAAGAGTCCTACAAGGAGTGGGCAGCCTTAAAAGTCATGAAAATCCTCTCAAAAGGTAGAAAGATGGCGCCTCCTAAGTCTTCTCCTTGAATTTAGGGTTCTTCCTTCAATGGTTCAACTCTTTTGGACGCCTCCTTTTCTTTCTCCCCAAGTCATGGCTCTTCCCAACTTTGCTTTGGTCTTTTTAGGCATGGATTGGGCACCCCCTTGAAGTGCTCCCCAAGACATGCCTCTTTCTTTCTTTAGCTTGGCCTTTTAAGGTATATATGGGGCGCCTCCTTGATTTTGGCTTCAAGAAAAATTCTTGCTCCCTTGGGTGTGGGACCAAGACACTGGGATGCAGTTATGGTGCCTCCTGGACTCTGGCGTGTGGCTGGGAGTGTGGCGCCCACTTGCTTGGGCCTTGACTTGACTGGAAAAAAAAATGGCACCAATCTGGAGAAGACCTAGACCACTACTAGGACTTGTACTGAGTCAACATGACTCAACAAAATTTAAATTGCAGGGAAATACAAACTTAAGATTAAAATTGAGTTGACCAAGTCAACCCTTATTACAAAACTAGAAATCCCTAATTCTTCGGGCAAGGTCAATCAGAGATCCAGATGGAACCCTGAAGTCTTCTTCTGATTCTGGTGCCCACACCATATTCACTAAAGCCCTTCCTCAATAGTAGTTTGATCGCCATTTAGATTGTATGAAAATTAAATACAATGATGATTAGCTTTAGTGCAAGTAAGGGATTGAAAGAATAGTACCTTATAAGTCAATCACATTTTATATATGACAGAGGCTTTTCAATAAATTCTTTCAACTCATGTATGGCATTTATTAAAAAAGAGGTATTTATGTTTCATTATTTACTATATCTTATACTCTTTATCTTAAGATTATGATGAACCTCATAAATTAAGGTAATAGATTTAGGATTATGAAGAGTTCATAATAGTGAGACCTAAATCCTGTAAATCTTAGTTTAAAGCATTTCCAATCATAGGATCTATGAGTTAGAGATCGATGATTTTAGTAAGACTAGCACATCCTATGTATGTTCGATGAAGAGGGTGGTTGGTCTCGCAATCACTATATAGAGACATTAATATAAGGATGTAGGTGCTCATTTGAAAATAAGTTTACTAAATTAATCTGCCATAAAAATATATTTTGGTATCTTACTTATTAAAAGATGGTTCTCTAAATGGAAGTTATACAAGTGATCCTTGGACCTGAGATCACTGTGGAACCTTGTGCACATGAATCCATGATTTGGTTTATACTCAATTGAAAGGGATATGCCCTACAAACCAATCTCTGTTGTATCTCCCAAACCATTGTAATTGACAATTTTTCTAAATAAAGGCATTATTTATTTTATCATACGCTGTGTTTATTATATGATGAACCCCATAGATTAGGGCTATGATTTTAGGGTTATGATGAGATCATACCAGTGAGACCTAAGATCTTAAAACCTTAATCTAAAGTATTCCTAGTCAAAGGAACCCTGAGTAGGGGATCAGGGTTTTTCCGATAAGACTAGCACATCCCGGGTATACTGGAAAGGGTGATTGCTCTCACAGTCACTTGTGTATGACACTAATACTGGGATGTGGGTGCTCATTGGAGAATGAGTTCACTGATATGATCCAACTTGAGAACATCTAATGGAGTCTTAGCTACATGTCAATAGAAGGTTCTCATAGTGGGAGTGGTACAAGTAATCTTTTGACCTGAGACTGCCATAAGTACCTTATGTACATGAACCCATTCTTTGGTTCAATCCTAATCATGACACTGAGACATGCACAGGATTGATACTGGGAATGGTGAATTGGATATGAAGGTAATGAGTGGGTCAACAAGGAATCGATCACTCTTAGTAAGAGGAGATTGCATCCAGCTAGTCAACAATCGCATGATGATTCAGGGAATCTTTGATCAAAGTGAAGATATTAGAGACGGTTTCTAATATCAAGATAATCGAATCATCATTATAAGATTGAGCTAGAAATAAATATAATATTGGATTTGACATATATCCATATCCATAGTTATATTTTGGGTGCAGGCTGATCGAAAGATTTAATTGTACGGTAACTCTCTACTGAAGGGTAATTTTGGTATTTCACCAGAATTTTCATATCTTCCGGGTAGACATGACACGTTGCTCGATGTCAATCTTGTCTTGTGGGTTGATCAAGTTCAAAGATCACATGTTAGGAAGAATCCTAATTGATCGATTCGGGTAAGCCCGTTTTGACCTAAATCGATTAGAAAGAGTTCTAATCAAATTAGGTCAACTTGTATTCGAACCCACTGCTGGCTAGATGTGGAACCCAATGGGTCACACACTTAAGAGGATTGATCAAGAATTTAATTTGGAATTAAATCATCTTTGCAAGATAACACTCTAGCAGGTGTTGCAAGCCCTAGCTTCTATTCGGATCGGATTTGAATTAGGGTTCCGGATTGGTTCAAATTGGGTTCTAATTGGACCTAATTAGACCCTAATTAAGAAAACGGGAATGTGGCTAACCCTATTGGCTAGCCATGTAGCTTGGCTAGCCTCCCCACCCGCCCCCTTTTATTTTTGACGCCAAACACCAAGAGTCCATGCGCATATGGACTCTTGGCGCGCCTTAAGGAAGAGTCCATGGCGCATGGACTCTTGGCGCGCCCCAAATAAATTCTCCGATGTTTTTATTTGGGCGGCCTCCTTCTTAAGTAATTAGCGCACCTTCTCTCCCCCCTTGGATGAGAATCCAATGGCTGATGGGATTTTGAGAAAGAAAGAAAGCGCTAACTCCTCCCGGGCGCGCGAAATAACATCTCTTCGGAGATGAAAAGTCGCGACTTCCTTCCTTTTAAAACACCGCGGTTTTTCCTTTAAGAAGAGCCGTGGGATTTAATCTGGAAGGCCATGAGATGGGAGGATGGGGCGTGAGAAATTGGGAAGGGTGTGAGAAAGAGATTACGGAGAGGTGTGTAGGCGCCTATCTGATTTCTATTTAAAGGGTCGGGAAAATCAGAACATATGTAATCTTTTCTTTCTTCCTCTCCTGAAGACTCTTTTATTTTTTCTTGCTCTTGCATTGTTTCCTCTACAGAGTAAACCTCTGTCGAAACTCTGCTACTGAACAAGAATAAAAGTAAAAGTCTCCGACGGTAAAGGAAAGAAAGAAGTTCTGATTTCTTCCTTTCTTTCATACATTAAGACATCATTGTCTTAATTTCTCCTCCAACTTAAGACAAGCCTATGTCCTCTTAGGACAAGGTCTTTTTCTTCAAGACAAGGGTGTCTAAAGGGCCAAGGTCTTGGTGGAAGGAGGAGAGGGAGTCAAGGAAAGGAAAGCAAGCCTTTGTGTGGAGGAATTCAAGCCATAGTCCAAGCAATTGAGTTCTAGGAAGAAGAACTCAATAGAAGGAACCTTTGAAAAGAAGATAGAGTTGTCTTGATCACTACTCTGTGTGGATCACCATCGGAGGGCGGATACTTGGACGCCTGGTGAATTCAATCAGCCCCTTCAACATCAACTTTGTTGGAATTAGCGATTACAGGTTGGTACTCTAATTCTAACAATCTAGTTTTGAATGTTAGTATGTATGTTTTAATTCGAAATAAGGAGATCTTGGCTAAGGGATTTCGGTGCAAATTTCATCATTTTGAAATTACACTTCCGCTGCGGTGCACCGGAAACCCCAACATCAATTATGACTAAGTCATGTACGGGGTGCTCACAGATATAGTGAATTATGTATAACGTTTGTGAGTAGGTCAAGGAATCGATTACTTCTAGTAAGATAATAATTTTATCCCATATAATCTTATCGTAGATGACTCAGAAAGTTTTTGATCAAAGCAGGATAAAATTAGAAATAGTTTCTAATTTTTTGTTGATCAAGTCTTAATTATTAGATTAAGATTCAAAAGAATAAAGTGTTAGGGCTTGACAAAATTCCATACCCATTGCTTATTTGGGATAAAGGGTGATCGAATGATTAAATTGCATAGTAACTTATTACTAAAGGATATTTTAATAATTTCAATCAAATTTCACATCTTCCAAGTAGGTATGACATATTTCTAGATGTTAATTATGTCTTATAGGTTTTCATGAATTAAAGAATTTAATTCACGGTTAATTAGAAAGAGTTCTAATTGAGCAGCTTGAACTAGCATGGGTTTTGACCTAAATCGATTAGATGGATTCTTATTGATTTGGTTACGCATATATCTGAACCTATTGCTAGCTAGATGTGGAATCCATAGGTCATGCACATAATAAAATTAACCAAAAACAAGTTTTGGTTAGTTGGTTAGACCAATGGAACTAATTAGGGTAGCCAAGAAACATGCTAGCACATATGGCATAAATCCTAGCTAATTAATCGATTTGAGTTTATCATAATCTTATTGAATTAATTAATCCAACTAAGTTATTAATTAAATTGGGTTATCCTTTGATTTGGACTAATTTTATTTGGATTTTATTGGATTTTTTTTAGTAATTTATGCTGCCAATTATAGAGTCCAAGCTGACTTAGACTCTATTATGCTTAGTGCTAAGGATAAGGCTGATTGTTTTGTATGATTTCGAGTTCTATTTGAGAAAGGTTTTCTCAGATGTTTTAGATCCATGTGGTAGTCCTCTAAGCCCTCTACCATGTGGACACATATTTTTAAGTATGTGTTAGTCTCAAGGGGCATTAAACTCCTCTTAATCTTTGGTGTGCATAGTAGAAAATCATGCAAAGCAATGCATGATGTTTCTTCTATTTTGGGAAAAAAGAAATGAATTTTAAGGTGAATTTGAGTCACTAGAATCTTGATTTAAAGAGCTTTCTATGTGTCCAAATTAGAGTTTTTTTTATTTATGGAAGATCATCTAATACATCCTTATTTCTGCATGTGCATGGGAGAAGGCTGAATCGATGTATCACAAAATTAAAAGTCCTTCTCAAGTAAGTCTCTTATTTTTTGATAGGCTAATTTATATGAATTTGAGAATAATGTATCTAGACCATTTGGCTACTCTCCTATTATTATAAAAAAGGGGTCAACAGATAGGTTCAGATCATTCCAACTCTATCCAAATATTTTTTTCCTTCTCTTGTTAAGACAAAGTCTTAATATTAAGCAAGTCTACCTATTTAAGATAAGAGTTTAGGAAGATAATTGTGAGGAAAATAGAGTTAGGCAAAGAAGATTTAGAAGTCCAATTCCAAGTCTAAGACATTCCAAGTCCAAGTCTAGAGTGGGTTTGATCAGGTCCGGTCAAACCGATTTCTATAGATTAGAACACTTCAACAAGGTTTTTTGGAAGAAGGAGCCCTATTCTTGGTGTGATTTTCATGTGGGTCACCTTTGGAGGGCATGTGCATGTGTGTCTATAGAAAAATAAAGATTTGGTATTACAGGTATTCTTCTAAATTCCTTCTTGATTATTCTAATTAATTGATATAATCAAGGGATCCTAGGTCTAGGATTTTGGTTGATAAGGATTTCATCAATGAAAATTTTTAAAATCCAACCTTCTACTATATAACTGTAACCCTACAGTATAACTCAAAGTAGTAGTCCATGTCACTCTGCCAATCTAGGTAAACCTGAGTCAAGACATCCATTAATGATGGGGACCTCACCAGCATGAATCCCGGAGAAAGCACGAATCTTGGAGCCGCATGAATCTCGGAACATATCCAGAATAAATTTAGGATTTATCTTTTATTTGAAATTTGAATTAGGATTTGGTTGGTTAGAATTTAAATATGGATAGGCTTATCTTATCCTATCTTGTATTTGAATTTGAATCATTCCTATCTTTTTATCTTGTATTCAAATTCAAATGAGGGTTGGACAGGTTTATAAATACCACCCTCAGTCCTTTGTGAAAAACAGTTTAGTCAAGTTTTGGGAATGAAAATGAGTTTTAGAAAAGAGTGGTTTTTTTATTTTACTCCGTGAGGAGAGGGTGTGAGGCCCAACCACAGGACATTATGTGAGGTCATAACCAGTTATCCCCCTTCCCATTCCATCTTCTCTATCCCCTCGTGGCCTTTGAGATCCATCCTAGCACCTCCAAGTATCGATGAGGGTGTCATGCCCTAGAGGTTAGAGGTCTCTTCGTTAGGGTGAGTCCCAAAGTCCATGAGATCCAGATCCCTATCCTACATCCCCACTATTCCTTCGCCACCCCTAGTGAAAAAAATATCAAAAAAAAATAGTACCCAAATTTAGGTGACTTCTAGGCTCACCAATGATCCTACGCACCTGTCCCCTATCAATTTTGGTATCAGAGCCTAGAAAAATTAGGGAACCTTCATATTATTTCAAATTTTCTCCTACCAACTATCCCCCACTTCCCGGATTCAACCCAAAAAAATAAACAAAAAAAAAAGAAAAAATATCTCCCAACCCGTTCATCCAGGTCATCAATAATTTTTTTTTCTTTTCGGATCTTCATCTTTTGTTCTTCATCCCTGCTCTCCTATTTCTCTGGATTACTGAAATCTTCTCTGTTCCCCTCGCTATTCCAATCTCGAAAACTTCAACTCCCAAATAATCCAGTCCATCACCAATTCCTCCTACCTGTTCCATCATCGCACAACATCCCATGACCCCATCTAGATCAAAGCCCCACTAGAACAATTCCTCGGAAGCCCTACTCATCCTGGCCCCTTGCAAGCCGGATGAGTAGCAGCCCTCATCGTCCGGCGTCCACTTCCACCCCTGCAACACCTTCTTAATCTCATACACCATCTCCTCCGGCAACTCTATCTCTGGCAAGCCCTTCGGTGAGCCTGCCAAATCCCAACCCACCATCTTCTTTGCCATCTACCGCATCATCAACCCCATCCGAACCTTCTACACGGCCTCCGACATCAGCGATCTCTACATCTGCCCAGCCTAGATCCACCGTCCCCCACGTTGGCCTCCCACTCTACGAATGGTGGTACGAGTCCTCCATGGCCTTGCCCCAACAGACCTGACGTCTTCTTCAATGACACCATCCGCTCCATTACCGCCTTCCCTGCCCAAGCCGAGTCCGCCCAACTTACGGTCGGAGATCGAAGCACCACCGCAAGGTCCTCCGCGACAATATCCAGGGCATCACCAAGCCGGCTATTCGCCGCCTTGCCCACCATGATGGCATGAAGCGGATCAGCGTTCTCATACACGAGGAGACCCGAGGAGTCCTCAAGATCTTCATTTAGAATGTCATCCGTGATGCTGTCACCTCCACCAAGCATGCCCGCCGGAAGACCGTCACCACCACACCACATTCCCCCCCCCCCCGACTTGCCTCTCTGCTTTCCGTCGAGAGCCATCATCCCTTGCTCCAGAGAGCATCGTCGGGTTTGCAGCGAAGGTGTTGGAGAGGCAATCGAACCCGATGAGGGAGATCAAGGTCCAAAAATTGGTGCAAGGGAACCACAAAAAATTATATTCTTGCTCTGTCAGGTTGCCAAATGAGAATACAACATGGCATCGCTAGGCATTTGCGAGGTTTTCTAGTACAGCTAAAACTTCTAATTGGTAGACTGACTCCTTCTCATTGGATTTTTTGAGTGAGACTTTCTCTGGGGCAAATTCAGGGAAGAGGATTGATTCATTTTTCATAGTACAAGCAATGGCATCAGCATCGACCAAAATTGGCTCATTTGCAGCCACTGCTGCCAATGACTATGAGCTTCATTTGCTGCCTTGGGCATCTGTTGCAGGATGTATATCTATTGGCTTGCCTGAAGATAGTGTTCTTAAACAAGGCCTGGCATTCTATTTTCTTCCACTGCCAGTAAGAACGGGATTACCTGTGCAAGTGAATGGTTACTTTGAAGTCTCCTCTAACAGATGTAGCATATGGTACGGAGCTAATATGGACAGGGGTGGGAAACTTCGGTCTGGAACAGGCTTTTGTTAGAAGATGTGGTGGCTCCTAGTTTTAATGAGTTATTGCTTGGCTTACGCAAACTTTTGGAACCCACTGAAAGGTACTATTCTTTATGGCCAAGTGGAGCATTCGAGGAGCCTTGGGACATTATAGTTGAACGGATCTCAAAGCATAGGGATCTAAGAAATGCATGACTTTCAGAGATGTCTCATGGCTAGCTGGATCTGAGCCTGACTCGATGGAATCGAGTTCTCCCCACCTCAGGGGAATGATGGGGACCTCACCAGCATGAATCCGGGAGCAAGCACGAATCTTGGAGCTACACGAATCTCGAACATATCCAGAATAAATTTAGGATTTATCTTTTATTTAAAATTTGAATTAGGATTTAGTTGGTTAGAATTTAGATATGGATAGGCTTATCTTATCCTATCTTGTATTTGAATTTGAATCATTCCTATATTTTTATCTTGTATTCAAATTCAAATGAGGGTTGGACAGGTTTATAAATACCACCCTCAGTCCTTTGTAAAAAAACAGTTTAGTCAAGTTTTGGGAATGAAAATGAGTTTTAGAAAAGAGTGGTTTTTTTATTTTACTCCGTGAGGAGAGGATATGAGGCCCAACCCCAGGACATGATGTGAGGTCATGCCCAGTTATCCCCCTTCCCATTCCATCTTCTCTATCCCCTCATGGCCTTTGAGATCCATCCTAGTGCCTCCAAGTATCGAGGAGGGTGTCATACCCTAGAGGTGAGAGGTCTCTTTGTTAGGATGAGTCCCAAAGTCCATGAGATCCAGATCCCCATCCTACATCCCCACTATTCCTACGCCACCCCTAGTGAAAAAAATACCAAAAAAAAATAGTACCCAAATTTAGGTGACTTCTAGGCTCACCAACGATCCTACGCACCTGTCCCCTATCAATTTTGGCATCAGAGCCCAGAAAAATTAGGGTACCTTCATATTATTTCAAATTTTCTCTTACCAGCTATCCCCAACTTCCCAGATTCAACCCAAAAAAACAAAGGAAAAAAAAAGAAAAAATATCTCCCAACCCGTTCATCCAGGTCATCAATATTTTTTTTTTCTTTTCGGATCTTCATCTTTTGTTCTTCATCCCTGCTCTCCTATTTCTCTGGATTACTGAAATCTTCTCTGTTCCCCTCGCTATTCCAATCCCGAAAACTTCAACTCCAAAATAATCCAGTCCATCACCAATTCCTCCTACCCATTCCATCATCGCACAACACCCCATGACCCCATCTAGATCAAAGCCCCACTAGAACAATTCCTCGGAAGCCCTACTCATACTGGCCCCTTGCCCGTCGGATGAGCAGTAGCCCTCATCTTCCGGCGTCCACTTCCACCCCTGCAACACCTTCTTAATCTCATACACCATCTCCTCCGGCAACTCTATCTCTGGCAAGCCCTACGGTGAGCCTGCCAAATCCCAACCCACCATCTTCTTTGCCATCTACCGCATCATCAACCCCATCCGAACCTTCTACACGGCCTCTGACACCGGCGATCTCTACATCCGCCCGGCCCAGATCCGCCATCCCCCACCTCGGCCTCCCACTCTACGAATGGTGGTATGAGTCCCTCCACGGCCTTGCCCCAACAGCCCCGACGTCTTCTTCAATGACACCATCCGCTCCGCTATCGCCTTCCCTGCCCAAGCCGAGTCCGCCCAACTTACGGCCAGAGATCGAAGCACCACTGCAAGGTCCTCCATGATAATATTTAGGGCATCACCAAGTCAGCTATTCGCCGCCTTGCCCACCATGATGTCATGAAGCGGATCAGCAGTCTCATATACGAGGAGACCCAAGGAGTCCTCAAGATTTTCATTTAGAACATCATCCGTGATGCTGTCACCTCCACCGAGCATGCCCACCGGAAGACCGTCACCACCACACCACATTCCCCCCCCGACTTGCCCCTATGCTTTCCGTCGAGAGCCATCATCCCTTGCTCTAGAGAGCGTCACCGGGTTTGTAGCGATGGCATTGGAGAGGCAATCGAACCCGATGAGGGAGATCAAGGTCCAGAAACTGGTGCAAGGGAACCACAAAAAATTATATTCTTGCTCTGTCAGGTTGCCAAATGAGAATACAGCATGGCATCGCTAGGCACTTGCGAGGTTTTCTAGTACAGCTAAAACTTCTAATTGGCAAACTGACTCCTCATTGGATTTTTTGAGTGACACTTTCTCTGGGGCAAATTCGGGGAAGAGGATTGATTCATTTTTCATAGTACAAGCAATGGCATCAGCATCGAGCAAAATTGGCTCATTTGCAGCCACTGCTGCCAATGACTATGAGCTTCATTTGCTGCCTTGGGCATCTGTTGTAGCATGTATATCTATTGGCTTGCCTGAAGAAAGTGTTCTTAAACAAGGCCTGGCATTATGTTTTCTTCCACTGCCAGTAAGAATGGGATTGCCTGTGCAAGTGAATGGTTACTTTGAAGTCTCCTCTAATAGATGTAGCATATGGTATGGAGCTAATATGGACAGGGGTGGGAAACTTCGGTTTGGAATGGGCTTTTGTTAGAAGATGTGGTGGCTCCTGCTTTTAATGAGTTATTTGCTTGGCTTACGCAAACTTTTGGAACCCACTCAAAGGTACTATTCTTTATGGCCAAGTGGAGCATTCGAGGAGCCTTGGGACATTTTAGTTGAACGGATCTCAAAGTGTAGGGATCTAAGAAATGCATGACTTTCAGAGATGTCTCATGGCGAGCTGGATCTGAGCCTGACTCGACGGAGTCGAGTTCTCCCCACCTCAGGGGAATGATAGGGACCTCACCAGCATGAATCCCGGAGCAAGCACGAATCTTGGAGCCGCGCGAATCTTGGAACATATCCAGAATAAATTTAGAATTTATCTTTTATTTGAAATTTGAATTAGGATTTGGTTGGTTAGAATTTAGATATGGATAGGCTTATCTTATCCTATCTTGTATTTGAATTTGAATCATTCCTATCTTTTTATCTTGTATTCAAATTCAAATGAGGGTTGGACAGGTCTATAAATACCACCCTCAGTCCTTTGTAAAAAATAGTTTAGTCAAGTTTTGGGAATGAAAATGAGTTTTAGAAAAGAGTGCTTTTTTTATTTTACTCCGTGAGGAGAGGGTATGAGGCCCAACCCCAGGACATGATGTGAGGTCATGCCCAGTTATCCCCCTTCCCATTCCATCTTCTCTATCCCCTCATGGCCTTTGAGATCCATCATAGCGCCTCCAAGTATCGAGGAGGGAGTCATGCCCTAGAGGTGAGAGGTCTCTTCGTTAGGGTGAGTCCCAAAGTCCATGAGATCTAGATCCCTATCCTACATCCCCACTATTCCTTCGCCACCCCTAGTGAAAAAAATATCAAAAAAAAATAGTATCCTAATTTAGGTGACTTCTAGGCTCACCAACGATCCTACGCACCTGTCCCCTATCAATTAAAGCTAGGGCTTCGATTTGGATACTCCAAGGATTTGATTATCTTGATCATTTAGGTCACAACGGTGATGTCTATCCAAAGGGAGTTCTATTCAAGTTCATGATATTAGGCTCTAGGTCTCATTAAAGGTCGAGGTGAATCCATGTTAACTTGCTGTGTTTGGATTCTTCAATGGCAATGGCTCTATCGACCCGAGTTCTATGGTCAGTATCATGTTAAGGGCCATAGCTTTTAATTCTACCATGATGTCGTTCAGGGTGTGTTTTTTATCGTATTCCATGGGATTACTAGGTTGAGCTTGGGAATAGTTGATTCCTAGCCTAGTGGGCATGTAAACAAGATGATCAAACAATTAAATCCTAGATGACTAAGGGTAACTTAGACCTAGTAGTTCAGATACTACAAATTGATCCAAGCACAAAATAAATCTAGACCAACTCCTTCAACTGGCTAAGTGGTAGGGTTGTGGGAGGTTCCCCTTTCTTTCGTAAGGTCCTAATTTAGTAATGACGTGCCCACTTAAGGCATTTTCCATTTAATCACTAGCCTTAGACACCAATCTATGGGGATTAAGCAAATCTAGTTCTCACCCAATCTTAACATACCCCTTGAACTTTATCTTGATTGACCCTAGTTGGTGCCTACTTGATTTTAAGTTAGGCTTAGGTCAATGTAAGATGTTGGTGGTTATTTTTGGACTAAGGAAGAGTGATGAAGTTCCTTCCTTATCTAATTAAAGGGGATTGCCGTTAAGTATCTTGTGCAATAAATGCAATCAAGTAAAATAAGGAAATAATGCAAGACTATCTTAACTTAACCTTGCTCTGATACCAAAACTAATGCGAAACATGATGCATGAACAATTTAAGATCAACAATTGATTAACATAGTTCATAAAGTACTAACCAAATATCAATAATTTTAAGCGAGTTTAAGATACATTACTGCAAAACAAGAATAATTAGATTAAACTAAACCATAATTGTTGTCCTAAGAATAAGCAATTTAAAACTATATGACACTCAAATCGATCATGTTTAGGAAAATACTTAGATTAAGATAGTCCTCCTAAAATATATGAGATCTATATGCAATAAAGATAATAGAACATTTCATAAAATTACCAAACAACAAACTTAATTTATTTATAGAAAGATACTTACAAAACAAGCCAAATTAAAACCTTGGAAGACTTAAACCACTTGTGGAGCTGACTTTAATAGTTTGGATTTGTGATAATTCAGATTCCAGTTGTTAGAATCTAGATCTTGACTCCTTAATTGATTGGCCTCTTCATGGAAAGCTCTTGAAGACAGAACTAGGTGATGAAGAACCTAGAACCCACTTGGTGACAATATACTTGGATTGGGAGAATCTAAGGGCTGATCTGGGCTCTAAAACTCCTTAAAAAATTTTAGAAAAATTTGTATAGGTGTGTGATATTGTAAGAAATAGGGGTAGGTAATTGATGATGGGTTTAGACATGATGTGGATAGGTGGAGAAGCTTGGTAGAGGTGGCGCTCAGGAAAATCTAGGTACAGAATTTTCTGCTTGCAGGGGTTGATTCAACAGGACATGAAAAAATTTAGAAAATGATTTTGAAGATCTATAAGTTGGAGAAGATGCTCTGGATGTTGGGCTTCTAGAAAAAAATAGAAAGTGGTTTGGACATGGGGTTAGAGAGTTGTGGAGGTTGGAAAGTTGCAAGCATAGAAATCCGAGAATAGGATGTGAAGGAGACAGAGAGAAGATGGGCCTCTCACCCTCCCTTGTAGGCACTATTGATCTATCATCCTCTCCCTCTTAGAGCAATCACACCATACATGGTGAAGAAAAAAATAGACTAGTAATTTTCATTAATTTAATAGCTTGAGTACATCTATTTTTATAGATTCATGAAAGAGTCCTAGTCTAAGTAGGAATATAAGTACCAAATCAAATACAAATCTATAATGACTAAAGACTTGACTTATGCGGAGTCTTAAATATGGAAGGATATCTGAGGGGTGCCACATTATTTCAATGCCATAAAAAAAGAGGTGATATAAATATGGGATGGCAAGAATAGGAGAGGTGCCAACCTAAGTTATGTTTACATTGATTTCTCCAATAAGTTGTATTCACATTTTGGTTCTAGCACTTAATCAAAATAACTTAATTAAATCAAGCCAATTAAGGGATTAGACTTAATTTAACCCAAAATATAGACTCAAATGACTCAATTAACTAAAATAAGATAAAATTACCTTGACTCGATTGGATTGGACTAAAATTAAATTAAAGGGCTTCGATTGGCTACTTTCTTAATCTATATAGGATGTGATGTGGCACCTTCGCTAACATAGAGCCTGCTAGCAGCCATGCTAGCAAGGGATCCGCCATCTAGACATGGCAGTCTGACGAGGAGCGAAGGCGAGCCCTCCTACCGAGGTCAGCTCCTAGTCGGAGTCATGCTCATGACACGAGCCCTCCATCTGAGATCAGCTCCCGACTGGAGTCATTCTCATGCTGCCAAGGAGAACCCTCCTATCGAGGTCAGCTCCCAGCCAGAGTCATGCTCAAGAGACGAGCCCTCCATCTGAGGTCAGCTCCCGACCGGGGTCGTGCTCATGCTACCAAGGCGAGCCCTCCTGCCGAGGTTAGCTCCCAGCTAAAGTCGTCCTCATGAGGCAAGCCCCCCGTCTGAGGTCAGCTCCCGGTCGGGGTCATGCTCATGCTGCCAAGGTGGTCGTCCTACCAAGGTTAGCTCCCAGCCAAGGACATGCTCATGCTGCCAAGGCAAGCCCTCCATTTGAGATCATCTCCTAGTCGAGGTTGTGCTCATGCTGCCAAGGCGAGCCCTCCTGCCGAGGTTAGCTCCTAGTCAGAGTCGCGCTCATGAGACGAGCCCTCCATCTGAGGTCAGCTCTCGACGGGATCATGCTCATGCTACCAAGGCAAGCCCTTCTATCGAGGTCAGCTCCTAGCTGGAGTCATGCTCAAGAGGCAAGCCCTTCATCTGAGGTCAGCTCCCGGTGAGGGTCATGCTTATGCTACCAAAGCAAGCTCTCCTATCGAGGTTAGCTCCCAGCTGGAGTCATGCTCATGTGGTGAGCCTTCTATTTGAGATCAACTCCTAGCAGGGGTTATTCTCATGCTGCCAAGGCAAGCCCTCCTGCCAAGGTCAGCTCCTAGCCGGAGTCATGCTTAGGAGGCGAGCCCTCCATCTGAGTTCAGCTCTCGACCTGGGTTGTGCTCACACTACCAAGGGCAGGCCTTCCAAAGGGAGGTCTCTCCTTGCCATGCACAGGCCAGAATTCTCGCTCTCGATGAAGGAGGGAAAGATCAACAGAAATTCAAACCACAGCATGGGGCTCCTGTCCACCTACAATCTCTGGGAGGTGGCATACACCCTGCCATTAATTCAAGCTCTACGACATGCCACCTACATGCTCTATGCAAGGTGAGTTCCACCAGGCCCGAGGCCCTATAATGTGCCACCACGTACACCACCATACGATCGAAGGATGCTGACCCTTGTGGTGCGAGACCTAGAGTTCCCCTAGAAGGAGGATTCTGTCGAGGCCCCAGGCCCTGCAACACATCGATAGCCCCTCCTAAAATAGAAGTGCCAGACCTTGGCTCAGGGCCCAGAAAAAGAGAGGGGAATGGCACCCTCAAAGGACACTAGGACAAAGCCCCCAAACTATCTCTGGACTACCAAAAAAGGTACAAAGGAGAAAAGAGAAAAGGTAAGAGAGTTAAGAAGAGAAAAAAGACACTAAGCGAGAGGGGCGGGGAGAGGTAAGCGGGCAACCAAAAGCTTAGCGACCAAGGGACCGACTAGAGAACCTTCCTGCTCCCCGCTCTCTATTCTTTCTTTCTACTATTTGAACATTACTATCTTATCACCCTCTGAGGTGAGGGACTCTCCTAAGCTCCCCGCCTCAGAGGTTCTATTTTCCTCGATCATCCTACTGACTTGATCATTGGAGTGTGCTCACCGAAATCCCCAGCCCAGGTCTTCTCTATTTTGCAGGCCAACAAATCCAGGAGCCGACCGGAGAGGGGAGGACCTAGCCCCCGATGGTGGGGCCTGCCCGATGCATCAGAGCTATAAACCATGGCAATCTTGGTAGTAACAGATTGGTGTACGAGGTAGGGGGTGCGAAGCGGACATAACTGCAGTGGGATAAGCGGCAAGTCCCCTACCTTAAGAAGAATTTTCAAGCATCCCTGCTCTTGATGGTGATGATGCATGCACGAGAGGCCTCCATCGACCAGGCAAGGAAACCCCTGTTAGCCCTGTAGGGGAACTCCCTACTCCTCTATCGCCGTCTCCAATGGACCCCGAGATTGGTGCATCGGCCCAGTGAGTCTAGGCCCTGGCTACGACGGTGCACCACCTCTATCAGGGGGAGGGGGTAGGAGAACCACCTGGTTTTGTACCAAGTCCCCATGGAGACCGTCCGCAGGACATGGGGCCTTGCATGAGGTTAGGTGAGGCCAAGGGTCAATGAGTAGTCAAGTAGCCTAGTGCACCATGGGCCAACCGTACCTACCCCGCATGGCCACCGGCGAGGCACCATTCAACCTCGCTTTCAGCACTGAAGCCTTGACCCCGAGGGAAACTACTATTTTTCCAGGCTCAGCGGTGCCCGATCTACATGAACATGGAGCACGAGCAACTCAAGAATGCGATATTTGTTGAGCTCGGGTGGTACGTTCAAGGCTTGTTGGGTCAATATCCATGTATTGGTCTAGTATATCATGATTGTCCATGATGTATCTAGGGCTAGGAGTAAGTCTAGGGTGAGTCCTAGGTGTTTAGGCTGAGTTTTGGTCAGTCTGGATCTTAGAGTTGGCTCCTCTGATGTAAGAGTCGGCTCTACTAGTTGGCACGGCTTAGAATAGGAGATTGTGTTCTGGTCGAGTTGGCTCGTTGGATTTGAGTGGCTCGATTACATAGTCAAGAAATCCTGTGGTCTGAATGAGTCGGCTCTGATACCTAGAGTCGACTCGGTTCCAAGGTTGAGTCAACTCTAATGTCTAGAGCCGGCTCGAATGACGGGTGAGAAATTTTTAAAAGGTGCCAGCTGGAGGGAGTTTTGGGGTTCTCAGCCATGTATGATCGAGATATATATATTGTAACTAACTGAGAGGTTAATGGTGTAACAAGAAGTGGTGTAAATGAACTTCTGGAACACGGAATCAAGAAAATACCCTCTCTCCCAAGAATTCTCTCTTTTTTTCTCTCTTCTTCCCTTTATCCTCTCGTTCTTGGATCTCGAATGTGCTTGATCTTCAAAGACTTGTATCTTACCGTGATCTCAAAGAAGATCGCTACCAGATGGTCATCCACAACTTGGTACGCTTCTGCTATTGCTTTGTAGATCAGGGCATTCGTTCTTGATCGGGAACAAGGCTATTCTTGGGTATTTGATTCAACGTTCAAATTGAAGTTGGATCAAAATTCTCAACATTTGGTATCAACACAAGGTTCGTGGAAGGAAGATCTCAAGATCAGAAGGTTGGAAGAAAAGCTTCTTGCAGGTACGATTTTCAGATCTCTTGATTTCTTGATTGTGGTAATGGCATCAAATGGTTTCAAGGAAGATTTTAAAAAGTATGGTGGCAAGGAAAACTTCACCCTATGGCAGCAAAGGGTTAAAGATTTACTGGTTCAATAAAGGATCTACAAGGTATTGGTTAAAGAAAGATCGGAAAAGATTAGTGTTGAAGAATGGGAAGAGTTAGAGGAGTTTGTTTTTAGCACCATCAAGATGTGTTTGACTGATCAGGTTCTACCTGAGGTTTGTTCGGAGACTACCGTAAAAGGTCTTTGGAGAAGACTAGAGAACACATATGTGGAAAAGAACATGACGAATAAGCTATAGTTGAAGAAGCAATTGTATAGCTTGAGAATGCCTGAAGAAGGAGACCTTGATGCTCATATTCAGAGGTTCAACTAGGTATATTCAAAGGTTATGAATCTGGATATGAAGATTAACAAGGAGGATCGAACATTGTTGCTGCTGTGTTCACTCCCTGGATCGTATGATGGTCTCATAACAACCTTGGTGTATGGGATGGAAACCCTGAATTATAAAGAAGTTGTTGGTGTGCTCAGATCTAATGAGCAAAGGAAAAAGATCTGCAAAGGTAATCCTAACTCAAAGGTTCTTATTATGAATGAGAGGCAAGGAAGACCCAGGAAAAGAGCTAGGAAAAAGTCCAAGGGCAAATCTCAGTCTCAGAACCATAAGAACTTGAAATGCTATAAGTGTTATCAGCTTGGGCATATCAAGAAGCATTGTCCCCTTTAGAAGCCATAAAAGGGAAGAGTCAACACAAGTAGTGCTAATGTATCAAAAGGTAATGGAGGAGATGTAATGATTGTATCAGATGGATTAATAGATTGGGATAATACCTGGATTTTGGATTCTGCATGCTTATATCACTATACCTCATATCGGGAATGGTTTTATACCTGCGATAGGTCAGATAGAGGTAGTGTAAGCCTTGGTGATGATCACCCTTGTGCAGTAGCTGGAGTTGGCACCATTAGGGTGATGATGTATGATTGAGTGATAAGAACTTTATCAAATGTCAAACATGTATCAGAGTTGAAAAAGAATTTAATTTCTTTGGGCTACTTGGAAGAGCAGGGATATGCTTTTAGTTGCCAATCTGGTGGTGGATGTTTGAGAATAATCAAGAGGACTTTGGTGGTAATGAGAGGAAGAAGATTGAGCAACAATCTGTATAAGATGGAAGGCTCAATTATGAATGATAATGCGAAGGTGCTTATAGCAGCACAGGAGGAACGTTGACATATAAAATGTGGCACTATCGGATGGGTCATATGAGTGACCGAGGGCTCACGGAGTTAAGCAGAAGAGGAAACATTCTAGCTTTGAAGAAGGATGGAAATGATTTGTGTAAGCCGTGTATCTTTGGTAAACAGCATAAGGTGAAATTTGCTGTTGTACCAAGCCATGTAAAAGAGTGCTAGATTTGGTGCACTCGGATGTATGGGGACCAGCACATGTTATATCCAGAGGTGGAGCAAGGTATTTTGTTACCTTCATTGATGACTTCTCTAGGAAATTATGGGTATATCTGATGAGAAAAAAATTAGAGGTATTTGCCCGGTTCAAAGCTTGGAGGATTGAAGTAGAGAAGGAGAGAGGAAAACATGTGAAGTGTCTTCAGTATGATAATGGTGGGGAGTACTCTAGTAAAGAGTTCAGGAGTTACTATGAGGAAAATAGGATCAGCCATTACATAGTAAGGATGACCCCACAGTAGAATGGTATTGCTTAAAGGATGAACCGGACATTATTGGAGAAGGCAAGGAATATGAGGCTGCAGTCATCACTACCGAAAACCTTTTGGAGTAATGCTATTACTCTGTCATGTTTTCTTGTGAACAGGTCCCCTCACTTCAAGTTGAATGGAGGACTTTCGAAAGAAGATTGGAGTGGAAATAAGATGGAGCTTGGCCACCTGAAGGTATTTGGTTGCCCGGCCTATGTACATGTGGAGGCAACTGAAAGAAGCAAGCTGGATCCTAAGTCAAGGAAGATGATTTTCATAGGGTATCCACAAGGAGTCAAAGGTTACCTACTATGGGATCCTCAATCATAGAGTACAGTGATTAGTAGGGATGTCATATTTTATGAGAGGAGCATCTTAGAGAAATCGGAGACTGTAGTTGGAAGTACAGTCACGAAGATGAATAGTAGAGAGTGCCCTTCATAGGTGGAGGATAGGCCATTAACATCAGCTAGAAATGGAGTTTCAGTTGAGGTAGAGTTAGGCAGGAAAGATTCTTCAGGGGTGAAGGAGAAGCAAGTAGAACCAGCTATTCAAAGGGAGGTGCAGGAAGAGCCACAAACAGAAGACTTGCAGGAGAGTGTAAGGAGAGTGGCATTGCATAAGCCTCAACACACAATTCGGAAGCCAGTGAGATATGGAATGGATGAAACTATATCATATGCTTTTATATCTGTTAATGGAGATCTAAAAAATTTTATGGAAGCCATGAAAAGTCCTATAAAGAGTCATAGATGCAAGGCAAGATAGAAGAGATGGAATCTCTTAAGAGGAATCAGACATGGCAGCTGGTGGATCCACCTAAAGATGCCCATGCTATTGGCTCCAAATAGGTGTTCACAAGAAAATCAATACCTTCAGAGCAAGGTGGATTGAGATACAAGACAAGGCTGGTAGCAAAGGGATATTCACAGAAGGAGGAGTTGACTACACTGAGATGTTTTCTCCTGTGGTACGCCATACTTTAATTCGGGTGTCGTTGTCATTGGTGGCAAAACATGATATGGAATTGGAGCAGATGGATGTGAAGACAGCCTTTCTATATGAAAGTCTAGAAGAGAAAATCTACATGAAGCAACCAGATGACTTCATTGAGATTGGACAGGAGAACAAGGTATGTCTACTCTAGAGGTCATTGTATGGTTTGAAACAATCACCTTGTCAGTGGTATAACAGATGTGATACATTTATCATGAGCCTTGGGTTTCTCAGATGTGAACATGACCATTATGTTTATGTCAAGGATGAGGATACTATGGATGCTCTGTATTTACTTCTATTGTAGATGATATGTTGATAGCTAGCAGAAGCCAACAGAAATATAAAAGCTATGAAAGGGCTAAAGAGAACATTATCTCATGAATTTGAGATGAAAGATTTGGGATCAGTGCAGAAAATCCTTGGAATGGAGATTTGTAGGGATAGATGCAAAGGAGTACTCCATTTGTTACAAGGTGGGTGCATCAAGAAGGTACTCGAGAGGTTTGGGATAGAGAAGGCCAAACCTATGGAAACACCATTACCAGGGCATATTTCTCTCCCGAAAAATCAGAGCCCCCAGACAGATATGGAGAGAGAGTACATGGAAAGAGTTCCATATGCCAATGCAGTGGGCAGTGTGATGTATGATATGGTTTGTTGCAGGCCAGACATAGCATATGTTGTAAGCCAGGTGAGCAGGTACATGGCAAATCCTGGAAAGGAACATTGGAGGACATTGAAGTGGATTTTGCGATATCTGCAAGGGACTCAAAAGCATGGACTGGTATTTGGTGAGTAGCCAGAAGGACATGAATGGAACTCAACAAAATCATGTGAAGATTCAGGTCCTTTGGAAGGGTTTGTTGATGCAAGCTATGTAGGTGATCTTGATACAAGAAAGTCTACAACAGGTTACCTCTTCTGTATGTATGGTGGACCGGTTTCTTAGAGATCAACCCTTCAACCTATTATTGCTTTATCTACAATGGAAGCAGAGTATATAAGAATTACGGAGGCTACAAAAGAAGCACTATGGCTGAGAAGGCTAGTGACTGAAATGGGGGTAAAACAGTGTATGGTGGTCCTGTACAGTGATAGCCAGAGTGCCATATACTAGACTTAAAACCCAGTCTATCATGCTCGCACCAAGCATATAGATGTGAGATACCACAGGATCAGAGAGCTGGTGGAGGAAGGAGAAGTGATGCTGGTGAAGGTGATGCGGGATGACTCTAAGACTACTAAACAAGCATGAAAAATACTAAAATATTTATTTTGTAATTTTTATAATTTTATTTATAGGCTAGATTCCCAAAATAAAGTAAAAACTAGCGAAAAGACTAGCAGTGCAAAGAATCATCGGATTGCAGGCAAACTCATGCAAACTAATGAAATATCCAGGACCTGAGAGTTGAGAAACTTCCAATTTAGGATAGTTTATCTTCATCAAAATTAGATAATAAGATAAGGGAAGGTTTCTTACCAGTTAGAGATTAAAATTCAGCAACAAAAGGGATCACTCACACTCTAATCAGAGCCTGGAAGAAGAAGCCTTGTTTTCCTTGAATCTAATGACAGATTTGGGCGATCTGGGCAGAAAAGAAGGCCTCCTCAGGGAAGGGGAAGCACCTCGGGGATCTTGCAAAATGTCAAGGGTCAATCAAAACAGCAAGAAAGAAAAAGAAAGGAAACTAGGTTTAGAAGAAATCAGATTAGGGATTAGAAGATGGGCTGTTTCAAGCTTGTTGAAGATCTCCTTGCTTGGTAGCTTAGGGCACTCCTCCTTGGATGTGTGAACGCTTGGATGGCAGTGATTTAGGGCATGGAAGGATGCTAGGGTAGCAAGGAATTCGTCCAAGCACAAGAACTGTTAGCATGGAGTCCCTGGATCGGCCGGTTGGAGCCACTGCATCACAGGACCGCTCCATGGTTCACCTGCAAAACAGGTCCCTTGTTGGAGTTGTTCCGACGAAGGACACTCCAATGCCTAAGTCAGTGGCGGATTCTAGCCACAGAATGGGAAAGATGTGGAGAGTAGAAGAGGAAAAGGGCTCTTGGAGATTGTAAGCGTATGTGGGCATGAATGTTCGCGTGTACCTCCCCAGCAATCCTTCTTATCCTTATTTAAAGAATGCCTCCGGCCTGTGTCCCGCTCTTTTTTCGGTGATTATGAGGAGCCAATCTCTCTCACGATTGGCGATCATGGGTTGTCATTGAGTGGTTCCGACCAGATCGGAGGTGTGGTAGCAAGAGTTGCGCGCCATGATCATGGCACGATGAGTGTCCATTGTAATCATTGGTTACAGTTGCCTTTCTGGAATAGATTATGGTCCAAGCTTCGGGTTTTCCTTCACATGGGCCGAAGACTTGGTATTTCCCTGAGGCTGGAGATCGCGTCTACAATGGGGACCAAGTACGTGCCTTCAGAAGTCGATGGATAGTTCGGTCTTCGACCAGGGCCAAAGATGTTACCCGAAGGATTGGCCTCCGGATGTTGTGGTCCAGTATGAAGCCTTGGGTTGCCTGCAATTGGCCTGTCCCCTTCTTGGTCCAAAGTCCATAGTCCGTAGAAGCAGGCTTCGACCAGTCGAACCAGAGTTTGGTTTATAGTTGAACCGGGATATCCCAACAGTTGCCTTCCTACTCTCAATTGTCGAAGCGGATATCTGCCTCGAGAAGTGAGAGTATTAAGGCCTTGTCATTTTCCTCCTAAGAGATGGTGCAGTAAATGATTACAAGATCCTTGATTGGATTGTCCACCATAATCTGAGAATCAGATGGTGGACAGGTGTCACTCCCGGATTGAGGAAGAGAGGAAAAGTGGGTGGCCCTGGGGCCATCTTTTCTTTTCTCGTTGCACGGTGGTTGAGGCGATCTTTTGGTTGGAATTTGGATGGTTGTGGTGGTTGTCCTTTGTCCGTTGGATTAAGGATATACCTTATCCTTGCGGTCAGTTGCAGGTGGGTTACCTCCCAGGATAACCGTGGGTCAATTTAACCTCGGCGGGGCTCTAGAGACCCTTACCTTTCTTTTGGGGAAGGGCGAAGGTCTGGCCAAGGAAGCTTCTTCAACCTAGTCTCATCCTCCGCCCGAACTGTTACGGACTACCAGTCTATTCTTCAGGTAGAATCTTCTTTCTGTTCCCTTGCTTCATTCCTTTGTCATGGAAGAGATTGTAGAGAGTCAAGGGAAATGGGTTGGGCCCTCGGGGGCTGGAGACATAGTAGGCCCGGAGTCGGTTCCCAGCTCGGTTTCTCAAGGTAAGGCGGCCCTTCTTTGGGAACGCTACCGCATCCCTGAGGAGTTTTCCTTAGTCATCCCCGCATCCGAGGAGCGGGTGAACGAACCTCCCCCCGGGTGTATAGCCGTATACGAAGATCATTTGAAAGCTGGTCTTCGATTTCCCCTGCACCCTTTCTTCGTCAAGGTCTTCCGCTTATACCAAGTGGTGCCAGCGCAGTTGACCCCGAACAGCATCAAGAACATCTGTGGGTTTCTGGTTATGTGTAGCATTGCGAACATAGCGCCTAGGACCAATCTGTTCATGACCCTTTTCTTCCCCAAGAGGGATTTCCACAGTAACGGATGGTGGATGATTAGTCCTAGATCTGGCCGTAGGGTTATCAAGGATATGCCCAGCGCCATCCACGGGTGGAAACCCGTTTTTGTATTTGTGTTGTCTCTTAATCCATAGGGCTTCGATACGGTGTGGAAGAAGCATCGCCTAACCGCCAATGACGGGAAGAAGGTCCTGGCGACCGACCAACCGGACTATGACCTCTTGGTCAACTCTGAAGTTGCTCCCATTCAGGAATTATTGGAGGAGAGAAATCTCCATCGGGCGGGAATTAGCAGATTCCCCTCATTAGGTATAGCAATAGGAATTTCTGCTCCTCTTTCTTGGATTTATTGTAGTCCAATCAAATGAAGTGGAATCCTTGCTTGCAGGTGGCGGGATGAGGTCCGGCTTGAGCTGGCTTCGGCAGACTTCGAAAAGAGGGTGGCACAGGCCCCTCCTACCAGGTCTACAGTGCAGAAGAAAGCTCGGAAGGATGGTCCCGAAGGGGACCAAAGCACTTCGTCTTTCCAGGGGACCTCAGGGGAAGACATAATAACTGCAGAAAGGGCTCCGTCAAGACCCCATCCAGTCAAAGCACCGCCGGTGGCTGTTTCCCCAATGCATGCCACGGGGAGCCCGCCTCAGGGAGTGGAAATACCACCATTCTGCCCCCTGCTACTGGTGGAGACGAGGCACGGCAAGTCGAAGGAGAGTTCGCCTGCAGGGCTTCGTCATCCAGAGTCCGTTCGACGAACTTCCCAGAGTTTTTGCCTACGGGGGGACTGCTGGTCCTGGCCGTAGCTAGACAGGTGCTGAAGAGTACACTTCTACCTCACCACTTGGCTATTTTCCGGAACCGGAGCCTTCCCGGGGTGTCCGATTCTGCCTTCTCTGCTCTGCAACCGGTATGATCCTGCCATTCCTCTTTGTCTTAAGGATTGTTCGACTCATGACCCCTCCCTTTTGATGTAGCTGGTCTACGACCTCACCTTCATGGAGGAGGGCCTGGGGAGCATAGATAGCCTCATTCACGACCTCAAGGAAGAGCTCCAGACTACTAGGGCTGCCAAGGAAGTAGCCAAGGAGCTGAAGCAATCCATGGAGGACCATCTTGCCCGGGCGATTGATGAAGTTCGCGAACTGAAGGGCGAACTGAGAAGTGCTCATGTAACGATGACGGGGCAAGAGGCAGGGTGGAGGAGGAGCAGGAAGCAGGTCGAATCCCTAGAGCAGGCTACCAGGGAGGATCAGGAGAAGATAGGGAGCCTGACCAAGATGGCAGAGGAGGCTTCCAGGAGGGCCAAAGAGGCGATCCTGGAGTCCAAAGCTGCTAAGAGGGAGTCTGCGTCTTTGAAGAAGCAGGTTGATGATGCCGTGGCGAACTTCAAGACGTCTCCGCAATTCTAGGCAGAGATCGATGAAGTAACCTTGTATGGCTACCAGCATGGCTTCAACGACGGACTCTTCACGGTGAAGGGGGCCTTCCCTCACCTCGACCTTTCCAGCATCCCACCTTTTGATATAGCTGGAGAAGAAGAGGAAGTGGAGGGGGCCGAAGCCATGGTAAAGGCCAAGGAGGCGCCATGCTCGGAGGAGGAAGCTGCTACCCCAATCGAAAATCTAGAGGTAACCCCAACTCTGACTCCGGTCCAGGAGGAAACTCAGGCTGGAGGAGTCCAAGCTAAAGGTTCTCCGATCCTGGCCCAGACTGATGAGGTTCTCTCAGAGCAAATCGATAAAGTGATCCAGTCCTGTGGTGTGGAGCCTTCTTTTGCTGATGTTGAGTGACTTGGGTCACTCTAGATGTATTTTCCTCCTTTCTTTTTTGCTTGATCAATGAACTTTATATAGTAGCTTTTCTAAATTTTGGAATGAATTTTTCTTCCTTTGCATACATCATGTTGTGCTTCATGTGTAGCTCGAAACGGTTTTACAGTTTCTTTTTCTGCTTAGCCGAATAGCCGTAGCCGAAGGCTGTTCAGTCGATAAGAACCGATTTTACCATTCTCTTTCCTGTTTGGTTGAGCAATCGTAGCCGAAGGCCATTCAATTGGTGAGGACAAACTCCGGAACAGACCAGAACTCAGTTGCTGAAGACCGTCACATTCCTTCGGATGTTAGGTTTGTCCGTTAAGGCGGACAAGAGTCGTTTCTTCACCAATCAGTGATCTGGAAGATCTGATTATGATTACTGCTATCCATGTGGCATGTCAATATTTGTACAATCATGATTTCTTGTGCCTTGCAAGCCGTTGGGTCTCCTTTTTCCAAAAAGGAGCCATTAATGATGCCGTCGCACGATGAGGACTTCTCTAGATTCAAAGCGATGGCGGTTGTTGTCCCGTAGGTGGCTCCAAGCAATTTTTCTGGTTCTCGAAGCGTCGCACGGACACGTGGTGCTTCCTAATGTGGTTGGGAAGGATGTGAGGCATGCCTCTCCGCAGTCAGTTATTAGCACAGGGATCTATAAATAGGACCCTGCTCTCCGCTGTCGAAGGCCATCATTTTCGTAGGCTTCTTCCCTCCATTAACCATGAGGTTTAGCACTTCTGAGCTCCGCCGTGCGGCGAAGAGGAGGGCTATCGACCGAAAGAGGAAGTGGAGTCTGAAGTCACCTAGGCCAGGAGACGAAGAGGAGGAGCCTCTCATGGACCGTCTCGAGAAGAAGGTCCACCTGCCAGAGGCTCAGTTGAGGGAAGCTTGGGCTCAAGTCATGGTGGCGACCACGACAGTGGAGGAGGCAAAGAGGGAGGTGACGGAGGCCGTCACAAACTTCAAAGCTTTTGCCGCCTTCAAGGATGAGCTCACCGGGGTGGCCCTGGACTCCTTCCACCAGGGGTTTTGGGAGTGCCAGAGGAAAGCCTCCAAGTTTTACAACTTGAAGGGCTTGGACAACATCAAACCCTCCGTTCCCTTCCCCGACCACAAATTCGACTCTGACTCCGATGAGGGGTCGGACTCGAGTTCGGACGAGAACCCTGGGGGCCCTTCATCATCCCACCAGGTCTCTCCCCGACGGTACGGGAAAAACCCGTCAGGGAGTTATTAAAAATTTCCCAGATTCTGCTGCTGCTGCTCCTTTTTTTTTTTTATCCCTCTTTAGGAGAGTTTCTTTTCCTTTTTCTTACTCTCTCTTTAGGAGAGTTTCTTCCTTTTTCTTTTTTTTTCTTCTTTATTTTTAGTGTAAAAATTTGAAAGGAAAGAAAAAATCTTTTCTGTTACCTCTTCCCATGCACTCTTTGCGATAATTTGTCTATAATGTAGACTGCGTAGACCACTTTTGGTCTTTTGGAAAGAAGTGAGGTCAATTGAACCATTCTAAGAATGTTTGTTGTTGACAGAAAGGACGATAATGGTCCTTTTAGGCACGTGTTCAGATTTTCCGTAGGGTAAGGTATATACACCGTCCCTGTGCACTTTCTGTCATGATTAAGGTAGGCTGTTCAGGCCAGTCTCGGCACGTGTTCGAATTTACCGTAGGGTAGGTTACGAGAACCATCCCTGCATCTTTGATCTTTTTGGTGGCCTGGTTAGACCATCCATTGCGCTTGTCAGGCATACCGATAAGGTGAGTGGATCAGACTCTCCTTTACATAGTTGACCGATTTTTCAGATTGGGTCATTCAGGCTGTTGTCGTTCAGTCGATGCAACTAGCCGTTCTGAGTTAAGTAGGGTTGAGAAGCTTTGCACAGGTGTTTTTGGAACTTTTTCATTGATAGTATTTATGAAGGTTTTGTGTATTCCATGGTCGGGATAGGACCTTCCTCTCCAGGGTCTTGAGTCGATATATCCCTGGTCGAATGATTTCTTTGACTTGATATGGACCTTCCTAGTTGGGGGAGAGTTTATCCTGTTCCATTGGCCTGGATACTTCTGCTCTTCACAATACCATGTCCCCCGTGAGGAAAGTTTGCTCATTCACCCTTGAGTTGTAATACTTGGCAACCTTTTGTTGGTATGCCGCCATTCTTATCTAGGCCTGTAGCTTAGTGCTTGATAGCAAATCCAGATTAATCCTTCTACGATCAGAATTCTCAGGCTCTTCATAGTTGTCAATTCTCAGGGACTGTAGGGAGACTTCAATGGGTAGTAAGGCTTCGGTACCGTAGTCCAGGTTGAACGGAGATTCACCGGTGGCCGTTCTCAGGATAGTTCGGTATGCCCAAAGAATGGAGGTCAGTTCTTCGGCCCAAAGCCCTTTGGCGGCGTTCAACCTTGTCTTCAGACCATGGAGAATGGTCCGGTTGGTGACTTCGGCTTCTCCGTTGGACCGTGGATGAGCAATGAATGTTAGCCGATACTGGATATGGTACCGAGCGCAGAAGTCCTTGAACTTCGGATTGTCGAACTGTCTCCTATTGTCCGTAATGATGACATGTGGGATGCCGAACCTGAATATGATGGAATTTTTTACAAAATTTTCCATCTTGCCTTCCGTGATCCGGGCTAATGGTTCAGCTTCTACCCATTTCATGAAATAGTCGATGGCCACTATGAAAAACTTCCTTTGCCCTGATGCTGGTGGGAATGGGCCAAGAATGTCCATTCCCTACTGGGCAAAAGGCCATGGGGCTGCCAGCTGAGTCAAGTGACTCGCAGGTTGTCTCTGTACATTGGCATACCTCTGGCATCGGTCGCACTTTCGCACAAAATCCACTGAGTCCTTCTAGATGGAGGGCCAATAATACCCCTATCGAATGATCTTGTATGCCAGAGATCTGCCTTCCAAATGGTCACCGCATATGCCCTTGTGGATCTCTCTCAAAGCATAATCTGCATCGGTGGATCCCAAGCATTTTAGCAGTGGCTGGGAGAACGATCTCTTGTAGAGGGCTCCGTCTAAGATGATGTACTAAGATGCCATCCAGCGGATCTTCTTGGCCTCTACCTTATCTTCCGGTAGTTCTTCCTCATTCAGAAACCTGATGATGGGATAGATCCAGCTAGGCTCATTGTTGATCTGGCACACCTCTGCAGCCTCCTCGGCTATGCTGGGAGTCTCGAGATGTTCAACAAAGGGGCATCCGAGGGACTCCGGTGCTGTAGTTGCCAGTCGAGACAATGCATCCACTCGGGAGTTCTCTGATCGGGGAACATGTATAATCTCAAAATATTCCAATTGGGAAGATAAAGCCCGTACCTTCCCCAGGTATTGTACCATGGTTGGATCTTTGGCTGCATATTCTCCGTTGACTTGATTCACAACCAATTGAGAATCTGAGAAGGCTCGAAGTTGTCGGACTCCTAAATCCTTGGCGATCTGAAGTCTGGCAAGTAGGGCTTCATATTCAGCCTGATTATTGGAGGCGTGGAAGGAGAAACGGAGTATGTACTCTATGGTATGGCCGTCAAGTTCGGCCAACAAGAGTCCAGCCCCGTACCAAGTAGCATTGGAAGCTCTGTCCATATGAAGCACCCAAACGGAGTTCGTCTCCTTCGGGGCTTCTTCTTTTATCGAAGAGGCTTTGTCTTCAGACTTCCAGGTGCACTCAGCCAAAAAATCGGAGAGCACCTGGGCCTTCATAGCCGCTTGGGGTTGGAAGCTAATGTCAAATTCACTTAGCTTCACAGCCCACTTGGCTATCCTTCCAGAAGTGTCCGAAGATCAAAGAACGGCCTTGAGAGGTTGATCAATTAGCACCACGATGGTGTGGGCCTGAAAGTATGGCCGTAGTCGCTTTGCCACAATCACTAAGGAGTAGATCAGCTTCTGCATCCTTGCATATCATGTTTCTGCATCATGTAGGACCTTGATGATGTAGTAAATCAGCTTGTGGGACCCGTCTTCTTCCTTCCGGACAAGAACTGAACTCACTGCTTCATCTGAAGTAGAGAGGTACAGATAGAGGACCTCGCCTTCTTTTGGCTTGGAGAGCAATGGCGGGGTTTTTAGATACTTCTTTAGTTTCTCAAAGGCAACACGACAGTCTTCGGACCATTCGAAACCCTTTGATTGCTGGAGCACCTTAAAGAATGGAAGACATTTCTCGGCTGACCGAGAGATAAATCTGCTTAAGGATGCAATCCTCCCTGTCAACTGCTGGACTTCCTTCTTGCAGGAGGGATATCTCATATCTTTTAAAGCTTGAATCTTCTTAGGGTTCACGTCAATCCCTCGTTTGGTGACAAGGAAGCCTAGGAATTTGCCCGAAGTGATCCCAAAGGCACACTTTGCCGGGTTTAGCTTCATATGGTAGCGCCGGAGAGCGCTGAATGATTCCTCCAAGTCATGGATGTGATCTCTCCGGTGGAGGCTCTTGACGATCATGTCGTCAACATAGGCCTCCATATTTTTGCCTAGTTGCTTTTTGAACACCTTGTTGATCAGCCTCTAAAATGTCGCTCTGGCATTCTTGAGGCCAAACGGTATCATCTTGTAGCAGTAGAGGCCCTTATCAGTGATGAATGCCATCTTCTCCTCATCTTGTGGATCCATTCTAATTTGATTGTAGCCGGAGAAGGCGTCCATGAAGTTCAGCAACTGGTGGCCGGCGGTAGCGTCGACCAGTTGATCAATCTTTGGGAGAGGGAAGCTATCTTTTGGGCAAGCTTTGTTGAGGTCTGTATAGTCGATGCAAATCCTCCACTTGCCACTAGCTTTCTTCACTATCACCACATTGGCCAACCACTCGGGGTAGTGGGCCTCTCTAATGAACCCTTCCTTGAGGAGCTTGCCAACTTCTTCGTCTACAGCTTGCTGTCTTTCGGGGGTGAAGCTTCTCTTCTTCTGCCGCACCGACTTATACCCAGGGGTTACTTCTAGCCGATGAGTGATCACTTCGGCAGGAATCCCGGACATGTTCAAAGCTGACCAGGCGAAGACATCGACGTTGTCCCTGAGGAAACGGATCAGCTCTATTCTGGTTTCCTCATCAAGTGCGCTCCCGATCTACAAAACTCTGGAGGAATCTTCCTCTTTCAAAGGCACCGGAATGGTCCTCTCCATGGGCTCACCAAGATTTGTAGTTTCATCCCTCGGATCCAGCTGATCCGGGGTAGTCGAATCCTTGAAATGCCTGTCTTCAATCATCAGACACTGTCGTGCCATCCTCTGATTTCCTCTAACCCCTCCTACACCATTCCTGGTGGGGAACCATACTAAAAGGTAGTGAGAGAAGATTACGGTCCGGAACTTGTTCAAGGCAGGCCACCCCAGAATAATTTTATATGCTAAGGGGATCCGGACTACCGTGAAGTTGATCGGCAGTGTCTTTTGTTGAGGTTCGGTGTCGAGGGTTACAGGCAACACAATTTTCCCCTTGGCAAAAACTTGGTTGCCCCCAAAACCAGAAAGCGGTACGGGGGATTTTTGCAATTGATGTCTAGGCAAACATATTTTAGAGAATGCATCATACATCAAGACATCTGTCGAACTTCCATTATTTACAAGGATCAGTTGTACATCATAATTGGCGACTACAGCCGAAATTACAAGAGGATCATCATATAGGAGCCGAACTCCCGCAAGATCATCATCGGAGAAGAGGATGGCATTGTTGTCTTTAAGTCACTTTGGAGCATCGTCCTCATCCCTTCTCCAGTTGGTGGGTCGCTGTATCATCCCTACACCTCCGTTGGTGGGCCTTTGATTTGCCAATTCGGCCTCTTCAGGAGGTGGCTGGGGAACAGTTGCTTTCGATCGGGGGCCTTGACGACCGATATACCTCCCAGGTACCCTCTCTTGATGAGATCCTCAATTACATCCTTCAGCTGGATGCATTCTTCTGTATTTGTGGCCGTGGTCCTGGTGGAATCGGTAGTATTTGTTCCTATTCCTGATGGAAGAGGAGGCCTTCATGGGATGGAGCTGTTGGAGATAGTTTTCTTTTTCTATCTCCATGAGGATCTTCTCTCGAAGGAGGTTGAGGGGGGTGTAGGAGTCGAATCTTCCTTCCATTGCTCTAGGCTTGGGAGGGCTTCTTCGACGGTCTGCATATCTGTCGCCATTGTTATTAGAAGTTTGAGGACCTTGTCCCCTGTTATTCTTCTTCTTTGAAGGGGGTTTCCCTTCAATCAATCGTCGATTCACCACCTGCTCTTTAGCATCGGCATATTTCTGAGCCCTTGATAGGAGCTCAGCGTAGCTTTTAGGAAACTTCTTATCCAGAAAAAAAGTAAGCCTGGAGGTACGAAGCCCCATCTTCAGTGCTGACATGGCCACGTGTTCGTTGAGATCTGGGATCTCAAGCGTGGACGCATTGAACCTGGAGATATAATCTCGCAGGCTTTCTCCTTCGTTCTGGTGAAGGAGGAACAATGTGTCCGTATTCCGAGGAGTCTTGCGGCAGGTCCTGAAATGCAAGACAAACAATTTTTCTAACTCGGAAAAAAAATCGATGGTACCTGGACACAGGCTCGAGTACCACATCCGAGCGGACTTCTTTAAGGTAGCTGGGAATGCCAAGTTGTATATCGTGTCTGAAGCTCCTTGAATCATCATATGGACCTTGAAGCTGCCCAAATGATCGAGGGGGTCAGTGGTGCCATCGTAGGGCTCCATCTAGGGAACCCTAAAGTGCCGAGGGGTGACCTCGGCTATGATGCGATAGGTGTAGGGTGGGCGTAGGTCACCCATAATCAGGTCATCGGGATCCTTAAGATCCCGCATCCTGTGCTCTCGCGCCTTCTCCATCTCTGATTCGATGGCTCTGAACCTCCCATCATAATCGGGAGTCTGCTTTGGCGCTCTCTCCACAAAAGTGGAGTCTCCGGAGGAGGGTAAGAAAGTTTGCCTATGCCTCTTCCCTTTGTGCGGGGAATCCTCCCATGGAGCTCTCCTTCTTCGAGATCGAGAGCTACGTCTAGAAACAGCCGGTGGGTTGGCCACCGAAAAGGCTCTGTCTTGGAACTCTTGAAACATGGCCGTTAGGTTGGCAACCCATATCATAAGAGCTTCAAAATGCTGTACTCCCACAACAACTGTGGGAGGTGGAGCATCGTTCTCCTCTGGGGGTGCACCCCCCTAAGATGGAGCACGACTCTGACTTGTAGAAGCGATTGGGGCTTTTCCTCTTGCCATCAAAAACTTTTTTCTTCCCCTTGTCTGGGAGGAAGCTTAAAAAATTTTAATGCCCCCCTTCCTGGAGTGCCAATCTATTGGCGTGGAGTCCCTGGATCGGCCGGTCGGAGCCGCTGCATCACAGGACCACTCCCTAGTTCACCTGCAAAACAGGTCCCTTGCCGGAGTTGTTCCAACGGAGGACACTCCGATGCCTAAGTCAGTGGTGGATTCCAGCCACAGAATGGGAAAGATGTGGATAGTGGAAGAGGAAAAGGGCTCTTAGAGATTATAAGCGTATGTGGGGGAGAATGTTTACGCGTACCTTCCCAGCAATCCTTCTTACCCTTATTTAAAGAATGCCTCTGGCCTGCATCCCATTCTTTTTCCGGTGATCATGGGGAGCCAATCTCTCCCATGATTGGCGATCGTGGGTTGTCATTAAATGGTTTCGGCCAGATCGGAGGTGTGGTACCAAGAGTTGTGCGCCATGATCATGGCACAATGAGTGTCCATTGTAACCATTGGTTACAGTTGCCTTTCTGGAACAGATTGTGGTCCAAGCTTCGGATTTCCCTTCGCGTGGGCCGAAGACTTGGTATTTCCCTGAGGTTGAAGATCGCGTCTACAACGGGGACCAAAGTACATGCCTTTGGAAGTCGATGGATAGTTCGATCTTCGGACGGGGCCGAAGACGTTACCCGAAGGAATGGCCTCTGGATGTTGTGGTCCGGTATGAAGCCTTGGGTCCGAAGTCCATAGTCCGGAGAAGCGAGCTTCGACCAGTCGAACCAGAGTTTGGTTTACAGTTGAACCGGATATCCCAACAAGAACATAAACCAAAGAACCAAAACAAAACACCAACACAAGGCAATAACTCAAAATTTCAGCAAGTTGTATTCATAAGAAAGAGATGCTTACAAAAGGAGAAGGGGTGGGGTATTTATAGAGTTCCCATGCCCTCACTAACCATGGTTACACTTGAGTTACAAGTCCTCTTCCAAAGTGGAATACAAGTCCTTTCCTAGCTAGGTTAGAATTACAAAGTTTAAAAGGATTAGAAATCCCAACTAGGTTACGAATAAACTTGGTCTTCTCCTTCTTCTCTTCAACTTGGACTTGGTCAAACCTCTTTGGACATGGTCAACACTTCAAGGATGCCTAGGGGGGAGTGTTGGGCCTCTAGGAGTAGCAAGGGGCCGGCCCAAAGGGGCTTGGGTGCATGGGTTTGGGCCTCTGGAAGCTGGGGTGGCCTGGTAGCCTGATAGTAGGAATATTCCCTGGAATCTTGCTTCTTAAGGGCTTGGGCTTGGCACCTAGGCTTGATTTCTTTGGGCATGGATGCAGATGGACCTCTGGATTCATGGGTGACCTTTTATGGGAATATGCTCTGGCATCTGGAAGGGAATCTGGGCATCTGGATGGCATCTGGAAGGAATCAGGGTTTCCGGAAGCATCTTGGTCTTAGGTTGTCACACAAAATCCAATGGACTGATGTAGTGGCCTCTGACTCCTGGATGTAACCTAGTGAAACTCCAAAATAGGGTAACCTCCTCTCTTGTACAAAAATTGGGCTCATACTAGACTCATAGCTGAGGTACAGGACTCAAAACTAGACTAAGGTTGAGGGTTGAGACAAATCAACTAACCTCAACTTATTACAGGACTCAATCCTAGTTGATTACAAAATTTGACACATGGCTAGGTAAACCAAATAGGGCCCAGTAATTTGTGTCTGATCCTGGTGCCCTCACTAATTCTCTCGGGGTGGGAGGAACTCGACCCCATCGAGTATGGGATAACTTGGCTCCTATAGTGCTCGAGTAGGTCTGGGTTAAGGTGCTGCAGATCCTCACAAGTGATCCACGAGTCCTCAGATTCTGGCCGACCTTGCCACCGGACCAAAAACCTTTGATAGCCATGATTTTGGGTACATATGGCTTGATCATCCAAGATTCTCTCGATCTTTTCCTCACTATTTGGCCAATTAGTTGGTGGACACTCTGGAGTCGGTTCTCTCTCAAAGGGAGGGATAGGCTCAAGATGCTCGCTAGGTATCACTGCTAGCTCCCTAGACTCTATAAGATCTAAGATGATAAAGGTGGAGCTAATACCTAAATCAGGTAGTATCTCATGCACATAGGCATTGGGTCCACTGATATTCATTATCTTGGATGGGCCAGCTTCGCGAGCAGAAAATTCTTTACAACTACAAATCTCCAGCAAAATTCTTTATCTCTCTTTCGGGAATTAGCCAAGTTGTTATTTAATTCATTAGTTATGTTAGGCTTTTAACTAATTTCCGTATGTTGTGTAGAGGGTAGCGCAGGTGCAGACATGTAATTCTGGTTGTGCATTTAATGGACTCAAAACTAATACCTAAAAGACTCGACTAAACCTTCCTATCAAAGGAAGTTTATTGGGCTCTATGGGCCTCAACTTTAATAGATTAGAGGCTCTCTAGGTTTAACTCTAGTTTGGTATGCACATGAAAATGTGACATGAACTCTTAATAGATGCCAGAGAGTCTTCCAGAAGTGGGAAGCAAACATGACTGACTCGATGAATGAATGTAGTATGCAAACCTCTATGAAATGCAATCTAAGGATTAGAAAATCATGAAAAGTTTCGGAAAAAGGTAGAAAATAAGAAGTGGATTCAGGGTTAGTCTAATTGGGTGGAAAGTAGGAAAAGGGTTCGGGGTTAATCAGATAAACTAAGAGACAAGAAAGTGTTTTAGGGATGAGTCCTATACTAATGAGATTTACCTTATGGGTTTGAGGCATATCTAAAGGATCTACATAATGGAAGAAAGGGTCATTGATTTCAGGAAAGAGATCAAGTGGAGTCAAAGAGGTGACTTCATCTTGAGGGCATTGATCTAAAGAGATTAAGTCCTTAATAAACTATTCTGATTCATAAATCAAAGGACTAGGCTCTTTAATTGAGCTTTCTTCTAGTGGCTCCTCAGGTAAAGCTATACTAGTAGGACTGAATTCCTCATGGTCTTCTTCCTTTAAGGGTTCTTCCACTACATGGTCAACTAACTCTATGTTGGCTATTATCTGGGTATGGTTAGGGTTAGCTAAATCTAGGTCTGCTCCTACTTGGGTATGGTCAGGTTCAACTAATATTGGATTGGTTTCTACTGGATCAACTAATCCTAGGTCTTCTATAGGGTACTCTTCTAGATCTTCAATATCTTCATACTCCTCTACCAGACTTGGGTCAGCCTCATATATTTCTTCTTCTAAGTCATCTAGGTGAACCAATGGGGTGGTAAGAGGGGTTTGGCTAATAGGAAATTGACTAAAGTCTAGGGTAACAGAGGTGGGTAAACTAAGGGTTATGGGTTCATAGGTTATGGGTTTAAAGGTTATGGGTTCAAAGGTTATGGGTTTATAGACTATGGGTTCAAAGGTTAGGGGTTCAAATCTAGAGGTATCAATCCTATAGGGTTAAGGTCGATTACTGGGTTCATATCTAGGGACTATGGGTTCCTGGGGTTCAGCTCTATGGGTCATGCCTAAGGTTCCTACTTGGTTATCTAATGGATTAAAACTATGGATTGCTTGATTACTTGATTGGATCAGTTGGTCAAGCTTAGTATTAATTTGGACATCGGATTGGTCAAACCTACGGTTCATTTGGGCAGTTAATTGGGTAACCATCTGGTCATTCATGGCTTTTATGAAAACCTCGAAATTGGGATCCATGGTTGGGTCTGGTTGGGGTTTAGACTTTTGATATTGGATTCCTAATCTAGTGATCATGCAACAAATCAAACAATCAAAATGAAATGATGTAGCCAAGCATGCAAAATAGAAAGAAAAGGCTAGTATAATCTAGGGTTTCCTAGACCTAGAGCCGGAAACTAGGTGGCTCAGCTCAACTTACACCTAACCCAATAGCTAATCCTTCCATTGGTCGGGTAGGGGGTGGGAGTGTGGGAGGCCCCCTTGCTTTCGCAGGGACCCAATTAAAAATCATAGCACCACTTAGGTCATTTGACTCTAGACCCCCAGCCTTAGACACCAGCTTTCAGTAATAGCTAAGAGGTTAAATGCACTAGTTGGCCCACACAGCTCGAACCCGACCTATTGGTGTCACCTAGCCCACTAGGGCAAATTATATCTAATTGATTTTAATTAGGCTTGGGTGGGAATGTTGGGTGGTTGTTTTGGGCCCAAGACAGGTGATGAAATCCTGCCCTGATGTTAGATAGAGAAATGCCCTTAAGATTAGGTTAAGAATGATGGCAATCGATGGCCCTGATGCAATCTACAACAATCAAAAAATAAAATATTTTTTTTAATAATTTATGATGTGACAAGTTAGGTTTAAGTTAACTGGGGTTATCAAACAAAGTTTGGCTTGGGATTCGGGGTTTGGTAGTTGATTAGGTTAGGCTGAGTCAAGATGCAGAATGTAGCAGAAATCAGTGAATTAGGGTTTCAGTGGTTATAGAGTTTGACATAGATCCCGATGTAGAAAAAAATCAAAAAAAATCTGGAATAGAGGATGGATAGTTTTGATGATTCCTACCAAATTTCATGTAGAACAAAAATCATATGATGATGCAAACCTAGGGTTGTTTTGACTGTAATTGAAATTATCAGGATTCTATTAGAGTTTCTATTATGCCAAAGTTTAGAGACTTAGATTTTCAGTAAAATTAATTAAAAATTCTAATAATTACTATAACTGAACAAAGGACATGAAGTGCAAATTTCACAAAAAAATAAATTGTTTATGATGCCAAAATCTGATGGAAACTAGACACCTAATGCAATGGATAGAATTCATATTAGGGTTTATGAATGCGAAGCAAATAAAAAAACTATCATAAACCCGCTCTGATACCAAACTAATGCAGAATGACTCTAAGACTCCTAAACATGCATGGAAAGTACTAAAATAACTTTTTTGTAATTTTTTTAATTTTATTTACAGGCTAGATTTTCAAAATAAAGTAAAAACTAACGGAAATACTAGCAGTGCAAAGAATCATCGGATCACAGGCAAACTCATGCAAAATAATGAAATATCCAGGACCCAAGAGTTGAGCAACTCCCAGTTTAGAATAGTTTATCTTCATCAAAATCAGATAATAAGAGAAGGGAAGCTTTTTTACCAGTCAGAGATTAAAATTCAGCAACAGAAGGGATCACTCACACTCTAATCAGAGCCTGGAAGAAGAAGCCTTATTTTCCTTGAATCTGAAGGCAGATTTGGGTGGTCCGAGCAGCAAAGAAGGCCTCCTTAGGGAAGGAGAAGCACCTCGGGGATCTTGCAAAACGTCAAGGGTCAATCAAAATAGCAAGTAAGAAAAAGAAAGAAAACTAGGTTTAGAAGAAATCAGGTTAAGGATTAGAAGCTGGGCTGTTTGAAGCTTGTTGAAGATCTCCTTGCTTGGTGGCCTAGGGCACTCCTCCTTGGATGTGTGAAGGCTTGGATGGTAGTGATTTAAGGGATGGAAGGATGCTAGAGCAGCAAGGAACTCATCCAAGCACAAGAACACAAACCAAATAACCAAAACAAAACACCAACACAAGGCAATAATTCAAAATTTCAGCAAGTTGTATTCATAAGAAAGAGATGGTGGGGTATTTATAGAGTTCCCATGCCTTCACTAACCATGGTTACACTTGGGTTACAAGTCCTCTTCCAAATTGGAATACAAGTCCTTTCCTAGCTAGGTTAGAATTACAAAGTTTAAAAGGATTAGAAATCCCAACTAGGTTAGGAATAAACTTGGTCTTTGATGCAAAACGAAAACTTTGATACCAAAAATGATGTAGAACAGAAGAACAAAGAAGTGTACGTGGAAGTAAAATTAAGATTAATTCCATTTTTTTTTATATATTTTAGAAATTGGTTTCGACTCAAAGTAAAGCTAAACTATGTTGAAGGAAACTAGGTAAGGATTGAAAGCACAATTTAGATGAAACTAAATTATCAGAGTAGTTCAGAAGTAACGGATCGTTGGGGGTTGAGAAACTCCCAGACCTAGGGTTTCGCTCTGAACTTTCAACAGAACAGAAATAGAGAGAAGAGATAGTTTACTAACCAGACAGTGATCTTCTCAGGATTTTGGTGGAAGAACTCTCTCGAGTAGATTGTGGGATCCTCGGAGTCGGCTATCTTCACAATGGATCCTCCAATACTGGTCTCGTGGTTTGGTCGGCTTCTTCTGGACTCAAGATCTGGGAAAGAAGAGGAACAAGTGAAGGAATTCAGAAACTCAAGAAAAGATCTTACCAGGTTGAAGAACTTGAAAGCCGAAGTTGCTGAAATCAGGATTCTCCTGGAGGCCGATCTGACTTCCTCTTAGAATTGTTGTAGATCTGCAGTATCTGGACTGGAGCTGGATGCTGGTGGTCGGCCTAGACTTGGAGATGGTGGCCGAGAGAAGTGGAATAGACTAGGGCTTGGTGGAAAGAGAAGGGTGATGGCGGCTAGGGTTTGGAGTGGAGTGGCTAACCTAGGGTTTGGGGTTTTGGAGATCTCTCACCTCCTCAAGGTTCCAGGGGAACCCGGATTTACTCCCTCACGGAGCTCAACACCTGGAAGCAAGTGCGGACAAGAGAAAACACAAGTTTGCTCAAGAAAAAATTCTTTCATTCATCTGATTGTTGTAAACTTACAAGAGGGGTTTAATTTATAAGGCATTACAAGGGAGGAGGGTTTCACATCTTCCCATGTGGGACTAAAGGAGGGGATCTCCAAATTAGGGCAAATCCCTTACATATGGTCGGCCAAAATACCAAAAAAAATAGGATTTGGGTTATAAATGGCAGGTAGATGGCGCCACCTTGCTTGGATTTTCAAGAAAAATTTTCTTCCTTCCCTGGATCAACTCTTTTGGACTCCTTTTCTTCCTCCCTAAGTCAAGGTCCTTCCCATCTTTGTTTTGATTGTTTTTGGCAAGTAGTGGGCGCCCCCCTTGAAGTTCTCTTCCAAGAGAATTTCTTCCCTTCTTTGTTTTGAAATTCTTGGGAAAGTCTTGGCCGCCCCCTTGATTGGTGGTCTCTTGGTGGACTTCTCCTTATCTGGTGCATGAGAGAAGGAGGTTGCCATCTGTGGAGTGGGGACCAAAAGCTGCTGGATGTGGATATGGTGCCCCCTGGACTGGGAGTGTGGCTGGGAGTGTGGTGTCCACTTGCCAGGTCTTGGAAGAAAGTGTAACATCCCAGTTTGAAACCCTAGTCCACTACTGAGTCAACATGACTCAACAAAATAAAATGCAGGTGATGTAGACTCAAGCTAAATTGAGTTGATCTAGTCAACTCTTATTACAAACCAAAAACCCTAATTCTTCGAGCAAGGTTAATCAGAGATCCAGATGGAGCTCTGAAGTCTTCTTCTGAGTCTGGTGCCCGCACCAATTCTCCCAGGGTGGGAGGAACTCGACCCTGTCGAGTAAGGATCAAGTTGGCTCTGGTATCTCTCCAAGAGGTCTGGGTCCAGCTCTTGTAACTCTTCTCGGGAGATCCAAGAGTCATCAGAATCTGGCCTTCCTAGCCAGCGGACCAGGTATCTTTGGTATCCTCGATTACGAGTAGAGATAACCTGATCATCCAGGATCTTTTCAATCTGCTCTTTCCTCACAGGCTAATTTGTTGGTGGACACACAGGGTCAGGTTCACTCTCAAGAGTAGGATTAGGTTCAAAAGCCTCACTGGGAATCACAGCTGGCTCCCTATACTCTACTAGGTCTGTAATGTTGAAAGTGGAGCTAATGCCTAGTTCTGGAGGCAACTCGAGCACATAGGCATTGGATCCTACTCTCTTTACCACTCTAAATGGTCCAGCTCCCCTAGCATGTAACTTTCTAACGGTTCCAGGAGGAAACCGTTCAGGTCTTAACCTAATCATTACATAGTCTCCTTCGTCAAAAGTTTTGACTCGCCTTTGAGAATCAGCCAATTTCTTATAAGTTTCGTTACTTAAATTTATTTTGGCTTGAATTTCTTTATGCAAGTCTTTTATATGCTGTGCAAAAACTTCGGCAGACTCGGAGACCCGTGTGTGGACTGGTAAAGGAGCTAGGTCAAGAGGTGTGTGGGGTTTGTAACCATGCACAATTTCAAATGGACTCTTACCTGTAGACCTATTGACCGAGTCATTATATGCAAATTTAGCCCTGGGTAAATACAAATCCCAATTCCTGGTATTCTCACTCAATCAAAATCTAAGATAATGTCCTAAACTCGCCTGACGATGCATTCCTAAAGAATGGACTTTTATTCAAAGGAACCCTAGGTCTAAACCTAACAAACTACGGCTCTCTGGGTTTGACCTTAGGGTCGGAGGATGGCATGCAGAGCATGAAAACTTATCATGGGTGCCTAGTAGGTGTCATAAGGTCTTCCAGAAGTAGGTGGCAAACCCAATAGATTCTGACATGTGATTCACTCTAAAGACTTTGACAAAGTATACTTGGATGGTGTAAGAAGCATTGGAAGTCCTAGAGAAAGGGAGGAAATATGAGGTGGAGTCTCGAATTACCTGCTAGCTAAAGGTGGTGACCTGAAGGTTTGAATGGTGATCTATGAATGTCAACTGGTCATCCTTACGAAAGGAAAAGTTTGCTACTCCCAGGAATGGGTCAAGAGATGGTTCGGGGAGTAGCCTAGGACATGTGATTGCAATAGTTAAGGTTTGTTCTCTAAGCAAATAATGATCCACTTTTTCAAGAAATGGATTAGAGAATGATTCATGGAAGGGCCTATGGATGATGACCTCAAGACTTGAAATTTGACCTATGGGTGAGGAAAGGTAAACTCTATAGAAGGGTAGGTCAGTCTTGCGAAGGAAGGGATCTGGGTTCATAAGGAGGACTTCTACAGGACTGGGTGAATCAATCCGCTCAAGAAAAGGATGTCCAACTGAGGTTACGGGAGAGACCTTAGTGGCTGAGCATGGGACAAGGTCCAATTGTAAGAGGCTTGATTCAGTCATCCTAAGGAGAGGATCTACCATAGGGTGGGCAAACTTAAACAGTTCAGTGCAAAGATCTTCAATTGGTACTTGGGGAATGACTGTCATTAGAGGGTACGAACTAATAGCTCGGGCTAACACTATGAGTTCTTCCTGGGGGTATTTGACTAAAGGAACCTGGTTCTCACAAATCTCTTGAATTTCTGAACTAGGTCCTACCAGTTGGTTGTTTTCCAAGGTCTCCTCAGGTAAGGAACCAATAGTATCAATGTCACATTCTTCAAGTTCTTTCCCCTCATATTCATCAACTATACTCAAGCCAGCATCATATACTTCCTCGATGCCATCTTCAATGGGTTTCGAGTCAGTGGTAATCGGGTCAACTGATTCTAGGCTTGTCATACCTAACCATTCTTCCTTATTGGTAGGCTTGGGTTCTCCCTCATTAATGTCATCCTTAGGATTCTTACCACTTAGCTGTGCACAAGCCAGTCCTATGCATGGGCACTGACTAGATTTATGGCCTCTTTCTCCACAAAACAAACATTCTTGCGATATAGGAACCTGGGTCACACTGGGTTTCAAGCTAGTAGAGACCTTACTTGGGCATGGGTGTGGATCTAAATGGTTTGATCTAGAAGACTTGGGTTGTTGAGTGACTGGTCTAGAATATTGTAAGGACCTCTCATAGACACAATCCATACTATAGATATCATGGTTAGGCTTCCTAAGGTTATGCTCGGGATCATGGTATAAGGTCCTCCTAGGCTCCTGGCATGGATGAGGTTGGGGCCTATTAAATTTTGGATCAGGGATCCAATTTTGATGTCTACGTTGCTCAAGTACTTGGACTCGATCCCTAAATTGGGAAAAACCCTCATTCATGTCCTGACTCAATTTGGTCATACTTTCGGTAAGATTTCTAACCATGGCCTCTAAATCTGGTTGGGTTTGACTAGGTTGGTAGGGTACTCCATTCCGGGTAGACATGATGATGCAAGCAAGCACACAGAATGTGACTAGACTAAAGCGACTACTGGCTAACTAAACCTAAAGCCCAAACTAGATGCCCAATCAGAGTGGCAAGCTAGCCTGTAGTAACTCAGGACTCAGCCAGGCAGGTGTAAGGGGAGTGTTAGGTCCCTAGATGCCAATCCTAGACACCAATCAGAGATTGGCCAGGTAGGCGGACCAGCACACAAGCCCTTCGGGATGGAATCCCTGAACCACCATTCTAGACACTGAGTACAAAGCACACACAGAGTAACCAGACAAACTGACTCAACACTAGCCTTGACCAGACTTGTTGATGTCCCTAGCCCAATAGGGCAAATTAGGTCTAATCAAATTTTAGATTAAAGGCTTAGGTTCGAATGAGTGGGTGGTGGTTTTGGGCTAAGGAGAGGTTATCAACTCCTCCCCTTATCTTAGATGCTCAAATGCCCTTAAGATGAATTAAGAGATGAACACTCAAAAATAATTGGAATGCAGAACACAAAAATAGAGTTGCAGTAATTTAATTCTCAGAAATCCCATGGAAACCAATAAATCACAGGAAAATTATGAAAAATATTTTCAATTATATTGGTTTCAGCAAAATAAAAATCACCGAATTTGAAGTTACCTGCAGTGAGAAATAATTCCTGCAACAGGATAATTATGGGCTGAAAATAGAGTACTTCCCCGTTTACAATTCCTGCTACGAAGTTGTAACCCAACGGATCCCCTACACGCCCTAGGAACACCCCATGGAATGGGAAGAGGAGGTTTGCACCTCGCTTCGTTCCTAGGACTGGACGTCCTGGGGAGTCTACTTCGAGCAGACAAAGTAAAAAGAGAGGGACTCAAACAGGCAATCAAACAGAAACCCTAGACAGGGCTCTGATACCAAAAATGATGCAGAACGGAAGCTCTGATACCAAAACTGATGCAGAACAAAAACTCTGATACCAAAAATGATGTAGAACAGAAGAACAAAGAAGCGTATGCGGAAGTAAAATTAAGATTAATTCTTTTTTTATATATTTATTTTAGAAATTGGCTTCGACTCAAAGTAAAGCTAAACTACGTTGAAAGAAACTAGGTAAGGATTGAAAGCACAATTTAGATGAAACTAAATTATCAGAGTAGTTCAGAAGTAACGGATCGCTGGGGGTTGAGAAACTCCCAGACCTAGGGTTTCGCTCTGAACTTTCAACAGAACAGAAATAGAGAGAAGAGATGGTTTACTAACCAGACAGTGATCTTCTCAGGATTTTGGTGGAAGAACTCTCTCGAGCAGATTGTGGGATCCTCGGAGTCGGCTATCTTCGCAATGGATCCTCCAATACTGGTCTCGTGGTTTGGTCGGCTTCTTCTGGACTCAAGATCTGGGAAAGAAGAGGAACAAGTGAAGGAATTCAGAAACTCAAGAAAAGATCTTACCAGGTTGAAGAACTGGAAAGCCGAAGTTGCTGAAATCAGGATTCTCCTGGAGGCCGATCTGACTTCCTCTTAGAATTGTTGTAGATCTGCAGTATCTGGACTGGAGCTGGATGCTGGTGGTCGGCCTAGACTTGGAGATGGTGGCCGAGAGAAGTGGAATAGACTAGGGCTTGGTGGAAAGAGAAGGGTGATGGCGGCTAGGGTTTGGAGTGGAGTGGCTAACCTAGGGTTTGGGGTTTTGGAGATCTCTCACCTCCTCAAGGTTCCAGGGGAACCCAGATTTACTCCCTCACGGAGCTCAACACCTGGAAGCAAGTGCGAACAAAAAAAAGAGAGGGGCACGGCACCCTTAAAAGGACACCAGGACAAATCCCCCAGACCAGCTCTGGACCACCACGGAAGGTACAAAAGAGAAAAGAGAAAAGGTAAGAAAGGTAAGCAGAGAAAAAAGATACCAAGCGAGAGGGGCAGGGAGAGGTAAGCCGGTAACCGAAAGCTTAGCAGCCAAGGGACCAGCCAGAGAATCTCCCCGCTCCCCGCTCTCCATTCTTTTTTTCTACTATTTTGAACATTACTATCTTGTCACCCTTTGAGATGAGGGAGTTCCTTTAGCTCCATGCCTCAAAGGTTCTATTCTCCTCGATTATCCTACTGACTTGATAGTCAGAGTATCCTTACCGGAATCCCTAGCCCAAGTTTTCTCTATTTTGCAGGCCAATGAATCCAGGAGCCGACCGGAAGGGGAGGACCTAGCCCCCGACGGTGGGCCTACCCAATGCATCGGAGCTGTAGGCCATGACGATCTTGGTGGCAACAGGTTGTAACTTTGATAATTTCTTTCTGGTTGCTCTAGTATCCATACCATTTAATTGAAATAGCTAGAAGTTAATTGGCTTCTATTAGTTAGTTTGATGTTACTGACTCCGAGTAGATGAGATAACACACTACTGGTCCGATAGGTGGACTACTCCAAGTTGGTGGAGCTTGGTGTTGTATATGGACAAGTCCAACTAGATCTACCTAAGTAGATAGCTGGTCTTGTATAGATGTTCGGTATAGAAAAGTAGTCGATACCAAGTAAGTACTCAATCTGGCTGATAGTGCCACTTGGTAAAATTAGTCAACACCAAATAAGTTCTTAGCATGGCTGATCATGCTACTTGGCATGGTCATCTTCTTCACACTCAAGGTTGTATTCAATAGTCGACTGTATTGTCTTGCTGACGAAGTAATTAGCATTCCGACAAGTAGCAAGATATCCAACTAGTTCTTAAGTTTGAGTAAGTAACAACCATAATATAGCTAAGGGCTCATTACACGGCATGTGAGGTAATGTCCATTCTGGCCCGGGGGCCTCATGGTTTTTTCTTTTGGATTCCAATACAAAAGGCGCCTTATATGAGAAAAGTAGTTTCTTCTTTATAAGCTAGAGTTTCACTTGACACAACCAATGTGGGACTAATGATGCACTCCCACCACAACACCAGGCAAAAGGAATACATAGGTATGATGAAGGAAACCCACACACGATACTCTCTCCCTTTCATATTTTATTTTCTCTTGAAACTCTACCTAACTTAAGCATTGGAATGTTCCCACCAGACATGTCTGGCAAATCTCTAACTATTTTTTCTGGTTACAAATCCTTTCTAGGATTGAGCTAGACTCCTCTATCTCCATCGAGCAGGGTAGCCCACCCATCCACCCTATTAGGTCGAGTTTTGTGTGGCAAATAGGCATCTTGCATATCGGACAATGTTCACTCTTCACGGGTGAGTAGTTGAGCTCTTTCCATATTCATTGATCAAAGTAGTGATGATTTCTTTTAGGTATGTTGTGATTGAGTGCTTTCCTTATCTACTAGTTGGTTATGATATTTCCTTTTGGATGGATTACACATCAAGCTATACTGATTGTTGATTATTCAAAAATTTAATTAATCCTTGATTTTGTTTGACTTGTGTCATTGCTTGATTTGGCTGGGTAAGTTGTTAGGCAAGATTTTTGGAATAATGAATCTGAGCCATATCAACATTGTTGTAATTTAATTAATATTTATATAAAATTGAAACTAAATATAATGTTTGATTTGGTGTTAGGAGTGTAAACAAGTTGTTGAGCCTCAAAGCTAACTCATTAATTTTTAGTCTAGCTTAAACTGTTCATGTATAGCTTGCTTAAGAAATATGGTTAAAGTTTAAGATAGTTTGGAACTTTTACTTATATAATTTATAATAAGAATCTTGATTTAGTCGACTATAGTTTAATTTAAATTTGAAATGCATTTTATTCTACATTATCTACTTAATTTATAATTGATATGTCAGGATCCAGTTGCTCTAGCATGGCACCAAGTCTCCAACCCACTCCAGACACATCCCAGCCAGCTCCAAAAATAAGGCTACCTCCCAACACCTCACAACCTAGACATTGAGATATGCGCTCACGTACTCCATGCATGGGTGTCAATCACTGTTGGGCTTGCCCCTGTCCACCCAGTTGCACATATTCTAGGTGCGACAGCCATTAATGTTGCCATCTAAGGGACTCCCTATCACAAGGACATGCCATGACAGTCACTACTCCCTACCTCCCTATCATAGCATGATCTCCCACTCCGATTGTACCTACAATAGTCGGAATATACTAGCCATCATTTCCTGCCTTTAGACATCATGTACATGCCTATAAATTGGTTTCCTTAGACCCTCCAAGTAAAAGAGAGAAGGTAAGAGAAGAGAAGAAGTCTCAAGAAAGAGGCCATGGTAAACAAGTCACTAGAGAAGAACAGAGTGGGGGTGAGGTAATGTGGAGCTGAGAACCACTACTAGCTACCCTAAGAGGCACACACCCAGCTCCTTGATTATATGAGTATCCACTCGAGTGTTCACCAAAATATTTGTAGGCCTCCTAATGCATCTTCCCCTATCCACGAAATATCCTAGCCTTTACAAATCTACTCATAAGTGTGTCATCTCCTAAGAAGCGAGCCTCATATGCACTGAGCACCCCTTCTTCCATAGACCTCGCTTTGTCTCCCTTCCTCATTCCTTCTCTGGCTCCTCTCAACTCCACTCTACTCTCTAAACCTAGAGGGGGCTCCAAGCCTCCTCTATTTGCCTCTCCAGAAAACCAACTTAGGCATTGGAGGGTTCACTATTAGGAACCCACCCCTAGCATGCAGACTTTCTGGTCTTCCTTATCTTGCAAGACTAACTCCCAGTGATAGGATCCTGTAAGACCCGGCTCCTTGATAACAGCTATGTCAGCTCCAGTCCTACTCAAGTCGAGCCCGAGTCAACCCATCTCTAGGTGCGGCAACAATAATCAATAATTATAAAATAATAATTTACATATAGGGAGATACCATTATAATTATGTTGTTGAAAAGCTACATTATATAAAAGCTAAAATTTTAATTTCAATTCCAAGTTAGTGATGCTAACCACACTTTTTGGCTTTACTAGCCCAGTAGCCTTTTTGTATTGGAAAAAAGTTATCTATTTATTTATTTTTGTTTTTATTAAAAAATACTTTGTTTTTATCAAGTATTTTTTATGCTAATATAATGTTTAGCATTATTTATATTTTTAATTTTTTATTAAAAATATAAAAACCAAGATAAAAAATATGTTTGATACTATTATTTTTTATTTTATATATTTTTAGAGCTGCCTTCATTATTTCTCAAAAAATGAAAATAAGATATTTTTACATCTAATATTTTCTAAAAAAATTATGATTTTTACCACCACCACTAACATCACTTTAATATTAATTGTTGCCATTACTATTGTTGTTACCTTGGCTATGATCCTTATTATTGTTTCTATTTCCATTGGAACTGTGCCTTAGCCATGAGAGCCTAGGCCACGAGCTACCTTGCCCAGCGCAGCTTCGCTTGCCTCGGCCATGAGCACCTCGGCCATAAGAGCCTACGCCACGAGCTGCCTTGCCCAACGCAGCCTCTCCTATCTCAATCATAAGCTGTTTCGCCCAGCATAGCCTCGCATACCTTGTCATAAGCCGTTTCATCTAGTGTGTGCTGGATCTACCTCACCACGAGCGACCTTGCCCAGTGTATCCTCCCCCATCTCAGCTTTGAGCACCTCAACTGTGAGGAGCTAGGCCATGAGCTACCTTGCCCAATGCAGCCTTGTCATCTCTGTCGCGGGCTACCTTGCACAATGCAGCCTCACCACCTTTGCTATGGGCTACCTCATTGCATGCTCTGTGCAATAGCCATCAAGCTAGCTCTACCCTAGCAATGGGAGCCCCCATGCCCTGCTAAACCAATGGAGTCTCTACTTCCTTCGTCCAAGACCATAGAGGCTAGACCACTTAGATAAGGAAGTGGGGGGCATTTGGTATGTCAAGGTTCGGTGGTCTAGTGGTCCAGCATAGCAACCAGGCTCCAACTCGTTCTAAATACGTGTCAACTGGCTCAAGTGATGAGACTACCCTCCAACATATCGTGGCATAGACACAAAGGTGCGTGCCTACCAAATTCCTGCGTGCACACAACCACTGCTTGTTTTGTCCTGGCCACCTATCTACACGTGCTCTCAGTGCGATGGACATTAATATTTGCCACCTGAGATATACTCCCATCATAGGTGGTGCGGGCACCAGACTCAAAAGAAGACTTCAGGGTTCCATCTGGATCTCTGATTGACCTTGTTCGAAGAATTAGGATTTTCTGGTTTTGTAATAAGGGTTGACTTGGTCAACTCAATTTTAGTCTTGAGTCTGTATTTCCCTGTAATTTAAATTTTGTTGAGTCATGTTGACTCAGTACAAGTCCTAGTAGTGGTCTAGGTCTTCTCCAGGTTGGTGCTACTTTTTTTTCAGTCAAGTCAAGGTCCAGGGTGCCACATTTTTTCTCCCAGGCCGAAGCAAGTAGGCGCCACACTCCCAGCCACACGTCAGAGTCCAGGAAGCACCACATCTCCATCCAGTGTCTTTGGTCCCTACACCACAAGAAGTAAGTTCCTTTTTTTTCTTGCACCACTTGGGAGAGAAATCCATCAAGATACCTCAATCCAAGGAGGAGCCAATTTCTTTCCAGATAAACCCAAGCCAGGATGGCAAGAATTTTTCTTGAAGAGAGGATCAAGGAGGTGCCCCACAATGTTCCATAAAAAATCCAAGTTATAAAAGGGAAGAGAGCATGTCTTGGGAAGGAATTCAAGGAGGTTCCCAAAAGTTTCCAAAAGTGCCAAAGCCATGAAAGGAAGAAGCCTAAACTTGTGGAGCAAGACTAGGAGGTGTCCAAATGAGCCAAACCATGAAGGAAAAATCCTTGATTCATGGAGAGATACTAGGCGACACCCCCATAACCTGCCATTTGGAGCTGATTTTCAAGTTTTCTTGGAGTTTTTGGGCTACCCACTCATGGAAGGAGTCTTGTTGATGCGGCACGGATATGATTAATGTTTAGATTATGGTTTGTAGAGCAATGAAACCAAATTACACTAGAATTGTACTCATCATAATAAGACTTAAGGATTATAAGAAATTGGACTTTTACTTGATTAGACACAATCCTAAACTAAGAAGGAAGAAGATCTAGACAATAGGGGCTAATGATTGTGGACTTACCTTGATGAGTTTTCCAACCTTCTTTTGATTCATACCTTGAAACTACTAATGCTCAGAACTGAAGAATCTGGATAACAGAGATCAGAACCCTGGACTTGGGGCTTCAGCTTGTTTGTTCTTTGTTAAGGTGAACCCAGCCCACAACTCAAAGACTTCGAAAGACCCTGCAATGAAGATCAAAGTTAAGGAAGAAGGATAGGAACATATAGAAGGGATGGAAGAATTGATGAACTAAGAACAGAAATTTGAGTAGATCTGGCCGACTCCAATGCCTTCACTTGAGCTTGGAAGATTCTTTGCTAGGGAAAAAGAATGGCTTTGGCGTGGAGGAAGAGGATGGAAAACTTTCACATAAGAAAAAAATACAAGACAACTTCTACTTCCAAAATTTCAACTTCAATTTTCATTCATTCCCAAAATCCATCCCTTTTACAATGGGCGTCCAAGGCTTTTAATAGCCTCACAAAGCTAGCTTTTGAAATTTAAAAACTCCCCAAATCGAGGAGGATTACAAGGAGGGTTGGAGGATTTGGTGGAGAGTTTGGAGGGATGTGGGGGGGTTGGAGGATTTGGTGGAGGACTTGGAGGGATGTGGCCAACCTCCTTGAATTTGAATCTCCCTTGTTGGCGCCCAAAGGATGATGAGGTGGCTGGTGAAGTGGCACCTGATGATGTGGCATGGTGAGGTGGTCTTCTACTTGGATAAGAATGACATGTGTCACCCAGTGGTCCTAGTTGATGGTCCTTTTCTCTTGCTTGGTTGATGTGTCTTCTCTTCTTCATGTGGTCAAATTCTGGGGTCTAGAATTTGAGTCTTGTTGCTGGCTTTCATGGCTTTAAGACTTGATTAGACTTAACTCAATTGAATTAGACTTAACTCAACTGAACTGACTTGACTGACCTAGACTTTAAAACTTGAAATGGACTTACAAGAAATGAAATTTTAAAAGTAATTACAGGACTCAATAAACACTCTTGATTTGAAACTCAAAATTAATTACAGGACTCTTGAAAAGGAAATGACTCTTGAAAATAAAATATTTTTGAACTAAAGGATACAAGGTAACCTAATTATCTTCGATCCAAATTGGAATAAGGCTAACCTTGTTGGAGTGAAGTTTCTTTCAGCTTCTGGTGTCCACACCAATTCTCCTGGGGTGGGCAGAACTCGACCCAGTCGAATATGGTTCAGTTTTGCCCTGGTAATGCTCGAACAAGTCTGGGTTAAGTCTTTGCAGGTCCTCTCGAGTAATCCAAGAGTTGTCGGACTCAGGTCGACCTTGCCATTGAACCAGGTATCGCTGATAGTCCTTATTCCTGGTAGTAATGATCTTGTCATCCAGGATTCTCTCAATCCTCTCTCTCTGCTCAGGTAAGGTTGGTGGTGGACACTCGGAAATATGTTCACTCTCAATGAAAGTTTCTGGCTCAAAAGGCTCACTAGGTATTAGTAGTGGTTCTTTGTATTCTACTAGGTCTGAAACATTGAAGGTTGTACTAATACCCATATCAGGTGGAAGTTCCAAAACATATACATTAGGCCCTATTTTCTTTAAGATCTTAAAAGGTCCCGCTCCGCGGGCATGCAGCTTCTTTATGGTTCCAGGGGGAAACCATTCAGGGTTGAGCCTAATCATCGCATAATCCCCTTCACATAATTCTTTAGCCCTCTTATGTGAGTCAGCTAAGTGTTTATAAGTTTCATTGCTCAAGTTGATCTTATTACTGATTTCTTTATGCAGATTTGTGATATGCTGTGCAAAAGACTCAGCAGACTCAGAAACTTACACAAGCACTTACGAAATGCAGACTGAACTAGGCATCTTTATTAAGAGGAATTTTATTGGACTCTCTAGGGCCTAAACCTAACAGATTAATGACTCTCTAGGTTTGACCCTGGTCTGGTATGCACATGAGAATTTATCATGGGTTCCTAGCAAATGCCATAAGGTTTTCCAAAAGTAGGTAGCAAAAGGAATAGGCTTTAAAAGCTCATGCATCCTAGCAATATCATCAAAATGAAACTTAATGGCTCTAAAATTATGATAAGACTCAGGGAAAGGCAGGAAATAGGAATCCGAGACTTGGGATAATTTAGGGGAATCTTGAAATAGACCTTGGCTACTCATGATGACCTTAAGATTAGAATTTTGATCTACAGGCGGGATGCTTCTAGGTAGTTGAAGGTCATCAGGAAAGTCTTCTAGAATAATGATTGGGTTCTTCTCAGGTACCTGAAGGAGTTCTTGTGTCGAAGCTAAAGTATTGGGTTCTTCCTGAGGGCATTGTCTTACGGGAACTAAGTCCTCACTAAATTTTGGTTGTTCTGATGTTTCAGGACTAGGCTCAATAATCTTTTCTTTACCAAAGGTTTCCTCAGGTAAGGTACTAAAGTTGTTCTCTTCACAGTCTTCCCCTTCATTTTCATCTATTAAACTTATGTCGGTCTCATACATATATTTACTAGGTTCAAATTTGCCTTCTTCCTTCCCTAGCCCTTCAGTTTGAGGATACCCTAAGTCTTGAGTATTCATGAACTCAACTTGTACTTCAGGGTTCTTACTCCTATCATTCATATGAGCTAATGGGAAAGTAGGAGTTGGTTGGTCTAAGGAAAATTGTTTAGCCAGCATTTGGTTCAATTGGGCCATTAGATCATTTAGGCCTTTCAGCATGGTTTCAAGATTCGGGTCCATGGCTACACTGGACTGGGCTTGGATTGGTGAATATGGTGTCCCTGCTCTAGTTGTCATGCATGCAAATGGACTCAAGCTCGAGCTAAGGTTTCCTAGACCTAGAGCACAAATTAGAGGTCTAATTAAGTGAACCAACTAGCTAGTAGTACTTATGGGACTTAGCCAGGTAGGTGGTGGGGAGTGAAGGTCCCTGATTGCCAACCTTAGACACCAATCTGAGATTGGCCAGGTAGGCAGACCAAATCACAAGCCCTGATGCACCAATCCTAGACACCAAGCCAGTAAGCACACACCAATTAGCTGACACAGTTAACTTGACCCTAACCTGAACCCAATTTGTTGGTGTCCCTAACCCACTAGGGCAATTAACGTTCTACTCAATTTTAATTAACGGGCTGGGATCGATATGCTGGTTAGTGATTTTTGGGCTAGGGACAGGTGATGAAACCCTGACCCTATGTCAAATTGATGCCCTTAATTTGATTTCTCATGAGATGAATGAAATGCAAAGGTGCTGCAGAAGTGTGTTGCAATTTGAAAGTGGTGTGGAAAACGTGATGAAAAAAATATCCAAAAATTCTGAAAATTCACAGAGGATTCCTAACTTATATGTTTCAATGTAGATGAAAGGAATTTTAAAACTAAAATCTATACTAATCTAAGCAGATCCTACAAATAAAGATAAATAAAAAGGATAGAACAGAACCCTAATGATAGTGTCAAACTGCAGAAATTTTCATTTTTTTTATAATTTTTTTCTGATGATGAAATTTAATATGGTGATAACTGACTTAAAAAGGAACAAGAAAAAAAATATTTTAATAAAAAATTAGCGACGTGCCTTTGGAGCTGCAGACGGATTATAGTAAATAGATGCAAATTTTTAGAAAACAGAACCTAATCAAACAAGTGCAATGGCTTACCCAAAACTTCAATCTAAAAACTCACGTCCGGCCAGGGGCTCATTATTCCCATGGGTCGTGACAGTGTACTGGAGTACACCCGCTCAGGAGGCGTGAATTTTAGATCTTGCTTGGATTTAAAGAAAACTATTCTACCCTAATGCAACCATGCTCTGATACCAAGTTGATGCGGCACGCATATGATTTGAGTTTTGATTATGGTTTGTAGAGCAATGAAACCAAATTACACTAGAATTGTACTCATCATAATAAGACTTAAGGATTATAAGAAATTGGACTTTTACTTGATTAGACACAATCCTAAACTAAGAAGGAAGAAGATCTAGACAATAGGGGCTAATGATTGTGGACTTACCTTGATGAGCTTTCCAACCTTCTTTTGATTCATACCTTGAAACTACCAATGCTCAGAACTGAAGAATCTGGATAACAGAGATCAGAACCCTGGACTTGGGGCTTCAGCTTGTTTGTTCTTTGTTAAGGTGAACCCAGCCCACAACTCAAAGACTTCGAAAGACCCTGCAATGAAGATCAAAGTTAAGGAAGAAGGATAGGAACATATAGAAGGGATGGAAGAATTGATGAACTAAGAACAGAAATTTGAGTAGATCTGGCCGACTCCAATGCCTTCACTTGAGCTTGGAAGATTCTTTGCTAGGGAAAAAGAATGGCTTTGGCGTGGAGGAAGAGGATGGAAAACTTTCACATAAGAAAAAAATACAAGACAACTTCTACTTCCAAAATTTCAACTTCAATTTTCATTCATTCCCAAAATCCATCCCTTTTACAATGGGCGTCCAAGGCTTTTAATAGCCTCACAAAGCTAGCTTTTGAAATTTAAAAACTCCCCAAATCGAGGAGGATTACAAGGAGGGTTGGAGGATTTGGTGGAGAGTTTGGAGGGATGTGGGGGGGTTGGAGGATTTGGTGGAGGACTTGGAGGGATGTGGCCAACCTCCTTGAATTTGAATCTCCCTTGTTGGCGCCCAAAGGATGATGAGGTGGCTGGTGAAGTGGCACCTGATGATGTGGCATGGTGAGGTGGTCTTCTACTTGGATAAGAATGACATGTGTCACCCAGTGGTCCTAGTTGATGGTCCTTTTCTCTTGCTTGGTTGATGTGTCTTCTCTTCTTCATGTGGTCAAATTCTGGGGTCTAGAATTTGAGTCTTGTTGCTGGCTTTCATGGCTTTAAGACTTGATTAGACTTAACTCAATTGAATTAGACTTAACTCAACTGAACTGACTTGACTGACCTAGACTTTAAAACTTGAAATGGACTTACAAGAAATGAAATTTTAAAAGTAATTACAAGACTCAATAAACACTCTTGATTTGAAACTCAAAATTAATTACAGGACTCTTGAAAAGGAAATGACTCTTGAAAATAAAATATTTTTGAACTAAAGGATACAAGGTAACCTAATTATCTTCGATCCAAATTGGAATAAGGCTAACCTTGTTGGAGTGAAGTTTCTTTCAGCTTCTGGTGTCCACACCAGTCTTGGGAAGAGAATTTGATGCCTAAAGTGTGGGTTAGTCCTATTAGTCCCACATGGAAAATGTATAAAATTTTATTTCTTTGTTATGTCTATATATTCAACTCTATGTAACTCTTGAATTTAATGATGAATGAAATCAATTTCTTTGTGAGCAACTTTGTGTTTCTCTCTTCTGCACTTGTGTTCAGGTGTTGAGCTATGTGAGGGAGTAAATCCGGGTTCCCAAGGAACCTTGAGGAGGTGTGAGATCTCCAACCCCAAAACCCTACCAAAACCCTAGGTTAGCCACTTCAATTCCAAACCCTAGCCGCCCATCATCTTCTTCATTCCACCAATCATCCAAACCCTAATCTACCTCATCATCTCACGGCCCCTCTCTTCCAAGTAGAGGCCGACCACCAGCATCCAGGTCCAGATCGGCTACTTCGAATACAGAGCAAATCTCAGAGGAAGTCAGATCAGCATCTAGGAGAATCAGGATTTCAGCAACATCAATTTTTCAAGTTCTTCTTATCAGGTAAATCCTTTCTTTGAGTATCTGGTTCCTTAACTTGTTCTTCTTCTTTCCCAGATCCTGAGTTCAAGAGAAGCCAACTCTGCCAAAGGACCAATATTGGAGGATCCATTATGAAGATATCCGAATCCGAGGATCCAACAATCTGCTCGAGAGAGTCCTTCCACCAAACTCTGTGAAGATCATTGCCTGGTACATAACCCTTCCCTTCTCTTTATTTCTGTCCTGTTGAAAGTTCAGAGCACGAAACCCTAGGTCTGGGAGTTTCTCAACCCCCAGCGATCCTTTACTTCTGAACTACTCTGATAATCTAGTTTCTTTGAATTGTGCTTTCAATTATTATATAGTTTCTTTCAATTTAGTTTAACTTTCATTTGAGTCAAAGCCGACTTCCGAAATATATAAAAAAATAAAAATAAATAAAAAAATAAAAATATACATTAATTTTAATTTGCTTCCGTATTCCAAATATCCGTCCTGCAATATTTTGGTATCAGAGCCCTGTCTAGGGTTTCTGACTTGCTTGCATGTTTTGAGTGTCTCTCTTTTTTACTTTGTCTGCTCGAAGTAGACTCCCCAAGACGTCCAGTCCTAGGAATGAAGCGAGGTGCAAGCCTCCTCTTCTCATTCCATGGGGTGTTCCTAGGGCGTGTAGGGGATCCGCTGGGTTACAACTTCGTAGCAGGAATTGTAAACGGGGGAAGCATTCTATTTTCAGTCTGTAACTGCCTTGTTGCAGGAATTGTTTCTCATTGCAGGTAATTCCAAATTACATGATTTTTATTTTTCTGGAACCATTATAATTGAAATTATTTTACATAATTTTACTGTAATTTATTGGTTTCTGTGAAATTTCTGAGAGTTAAATTACAGTAATTATGTTTCTGTATTTCTGCAATTCAATTTTTTTTTGAGTGATCATCTCCTAATTCATCTTAAGGGCAATTGAGCATCTAAGATAAGGAGAGGAGTTGATAACCTCTCCTTAGCCCAAAACCACCACCCACTCATTCGATCCTAAGCCTAATTTTAAAATTTATTAGACTTAATTTGCCCTAGTGGGCTAGGAACACCAACTGATCAGGTCCAGCCTAGGGTTTAGTTAGTTTGTCTGGTTACTCTGTGTGTGCTTTATACTCAGTGTCTAGAACGGTGATTCAGGGACTACATCCCGAAGGGCTTGTATGCTGGTCCGCCTACCTGGCCAATCACTGATTGGTGTCTAGGATTGGCAATTAGGGACCTAACACTCCCCTTACACCTGCCTGGCTGAGTCCCGAGTTACTACAGGCTAGCTTGCCACTCTGATTGGGCATCTAGTTTGGGCTCTAGGTCTAGTTAGCCCGTAGTCGTTTCAGTCGAGTCTCATTTGGTGTGCTTGCTTGCATCATCATGTCCACCCGGAACGGAGTACCCTAACAACCTGGTCAAACCCAACCTGCTTTAGAGGCCATGATTAGAACTCTTACCGAAAGTATGACCAAATTGAGTCAGGATATGACTGATACTGTTGCCCAGTTTAGAGACCGAGCCCAGGTACTTGAGGAGCCTAAGCACCGAAATTGGATCCCTGGCAAAGAATTTGGTAGACCCCAACCTCACCCATACCCAGAGCCTAGGAGACCTTTATAAAGGGATCCTGAACCTAATCATTGGAGGTTTGATCTAAGAGCCTATGACCATGATCTTGCCCCTGAGTCTAGCCCTAGGAGCCTATACCCATACTTGGTTGACTCAGAGAAGGGACCCGTTAGGAACACCGAACCTTATGCACCTACTTTTGATGGAAGACAAGAGACATATATTAAGTGGGAAGAACAAATGGATCGGTATTTTGAGTGCACTAACATATCGGAATTAGGACAAGTTAGGTTGGCCAAAACCAAGTTCACCAAACATGCTAGGTCGCATTGGTATGCTATTGAGCGTGAGTGTTATCAAAGAAAAGAGGAAATATATACTTGGAGAGATATGAGAAGTAAGTTGAGAGATAGGTACCTAGGTAGATCCTATGAGAAAAGACTTTTAGACCAATGGTACCAATTGCGACAAGGTAATAGGCCTGTGTCAAATATATTGAGGACTTCCAGTGGTATGACATGAAATGTAATACCATTGAGACCGAAGCTCAGATCACATCGAGGTTTAGGGTTGGGTTACACCCAGACATTTATAGGAAGCTATGCCTTGAAAAGACCAATAAGTTAGACCGAGCCTACCAAGAAGCCCAAGACTATGAGTGGTCTTTAAGATATAACCAATCAAGTACTTTGGACTTAAAGCCAACCTCTACTAACTTGAGTCAAGTTCCGATTGATCCGACATCCGTAGTGAACCAGACTTTTGTTTGTCAATTCCCACTTGTGTCACCTCTTGACCAGAAGGATAACACTGAGAAGGAGTTAGGCATGGCCATCCCAAAATTAGTTGACCAGACCAGAGCCGTACTTAAAGAGGAATCAAAGGAGAATAGATTAGAACCTTTCAATGAGATTGAGGAAGAAATATATGAGCCTGACATAAGTTTGATAGATGAATATGAAGAAGAAGAATTTGAGGATATCTCTCTCGATAATTCAATTAACCAACTCCTACCTAATGGGGTTATTGAGAGGATCCTTGCCACTTAAGGAATTCAAGAGCTAACCCTAAGAGAAGACCCTTTTGAGGAAGTTCAGGAAGAGGAAATTACACCAAATGAAAGTTTAAGTGAGAATACCCCTGAACTCATTGAGGAATCCAAAGAAGACACCCCTGAGTCAAATCTGGTAGAGAAGTGTGAAGAAGGAAGGGGTTCACAAGAATTGCCCATTGAGAAGGTCCAAGAACAAGAAAAAGATAGTAGCTTAGAGGACTTTCTAGATAAACATTCCAAAGACCTTCCTGATAACCTTCCACCTTCTAGGAGCACCCAGCCTATCCTAGAACTTGCACTTGTAGACCCTCCTAGAGCAAATCATAAGGTTTGGATGAGTGTACCTATAGAACAATGTCCTCATTTTAAGGTCATCCTGAATAACCAAGGTTTGTTTCTTGTTTTCGATAAGCCACCTCAAAACTCTGATTCTTATTTCCTACCCTTCCCTGAATCTTCTCATGTTTCTAGAGCTATGAGATTACACTTTACTGAGATCTCTAGGTTGCAAGACTCCTTAGAACCTATTAGGTTTGCCACCTACTTCTGGAAGACCTTATGGCACCTACTAGGCATCCATAATAAGTTTTCATGTTCTGCATGCCCTCCTCCGACCCAAGGTCAAATCTAGAGAGCCTTAGTTTGTTAGGTTTAGACCTAGGGTTCCTTTGGAATAAAGTCCATTCTTTAGGAATGCATCGTCAGTCTAGTTTAGTTTTTCTTGACCCTTTACTAGGCTTTGGCTCAGATTTTGGTTTGATTGAGAGCACCAGGAATTGGGATTTGTATTTTGTCCAGGGCTGAAATTGCATTCAATGTTTCGATCAATAGGTCTATAGGCTAGAGTCCCTTTGAAATTGTTCATGGATATAAGCCTCACACACCACTTGATCTGATTTCACTATTAGCCCACACACACAAGTCTCTTGATGCACTTGCATAGCATGTAAAGGACTTGCATAAAGAAATTCATGCCAAAATAACTTTAAGTAATGAAACTTATAAGAAGTTGGCTGATTCTTAAAGACGAGTCAAAACTTTTGTTGAGAGAAACTATGTAATGATTAGGTTAAGGCCTGCACGGTTTTTTTCTGGAACCGTTAGAAAGTTACATGCTAAAGGAGCTGGACCATTTAGAGTAGTGAAGAGAGTAGGATCCAATGCCTATGTGCTCGAGTTGCCTCCAGAACTAGGCAATAGCTCTACTTTCAACATTACAGACTTAGTAGAGTATAGGGAGCCAGCTGTGATTCCTAGTAAGCCTTTGAAACCTAATCCTATTATTGAGAGTGATCCCGACCCTGTGTGTCCACCAACAAACTGGTCTATGAGGAAAGAGCAGATTGATAAGATCCTGAATGATCAGGTTATCTCTACTCATAATCGAGGATACCAAAGATACCTGGTCTGCTAGCAAGGAAGGCCAGATTCTGATGACTCTTGGATTTCCTAAGAAGAATTAAAAGATTTGGACCCAGACCTCCTGGAGAGATACCAGAGCCAGCTTGATCCATACTCGACCGGGTCGAGTTCCTCCCACCCCGGGAGAATTGGTGCGGGCACCAAACTCAGAAGAAGACTTCAGGGCTCCATCTGGATCTCTGATTGACCTTGCTCGAAGAATTAGGGTTTTCTGGTTTTGTAATAAGGGTTGACTTGGTCAACTCAATTTTAGTCTTGAGTCTGTATTTCCCTGCAATTTAAATTTTGTTGAGTCATGTTGACTCAGTACAAGTCCTAGTAGTGGTCTAGGTCTTCTCCAGGTTGGTGCTACTTTTTTTTCAGTCAAGTCAAGGTCCAGGGTGCCACATTTTTTCTCCCAGGCCCAAGTAATTGGGCGCCACACTCCCAGCCACACGCCAGAGTCCAGGAGGCACCACATCTCCATCCAGTGTCTTTGGTCCCTACACCACAAGAAGTAAGTTCCTTTTTTTTCTTGCACCACTTGGGAGAGAAATCCATCAAGATACCTCAATCCAAGGAGGAGCCAATTTCTTTCCAGATAAACCCAAGCCAGGATGGCAAGAATTTTTCTTGAAGAGAGGATCAAGGAGGTGCCCCACAATATTCCATAAAAAATCCAAGTTATAAAAGGGAAGAGAGCATGTCTTGGGGAGGAATTCAAGGAGGTTTCCAAAAGTTTCCAAAAGTGCCAAAGCCATGAAAGGAAGAAGCCTAAACTTGTGGAGCAAGACTAGGAGGTGTCCAAATGAGCCAAACCATGAAGGAAAAATCCTTGATTCATGGAGAGATACTAGGAGACACCCCCATAACCTGCCATTTGGAACTGATTTTCAAGTTTTCTTGGAGTTTTTGGGCTTTCCACTCATGGAAGGAGTCTTGGGAAGAGAATTTGATGCCTAAAGTGTGGGTTAGTCCTATTAGTCCCACATGGGAAATGTATAAAATTTTATTTCTTTGTTATGTCTATATATTCAACTCTATGTAACTCTTGAATTTAATGATGAATGAAATCAATTTCTTTGTGAGCAACTTTGTGTTTCTCTCTTCTGCACTTGTGTTCAGGTGTTGAGCTCCGTGAGGGAGTAATCCGGGTTTCCTAGGAACCTTGAGGAGGTGTGAGATCTCCAACCCCAAAATCCTACCAAAACCCTAGGTTAGCCACTTCAATTCCAAACCCTAGCCGCCCATCATCTTCTTCATTCCACCAATCATCCAAACCCTAATCTACCTCATCATCTCACAGCCCCTCTCTTCCAAGTAGAGGCCGACCACCAGCATCCAGGTCCAGATCGGCTACTTCGAATACAGAGCAAATCCCAGAGGAAGTCAGATCAGCATCTAGGAGAATCAGGATTTCAGCAACATCAATTTTTCAATTTCTTCTTATCAGGTAAATCCTTTCTTTGAGTATCTGGTTCCTTAGCTTGTTCTTCTTCTTTCCCAGATCCTGAGTTCAGGAGAAGCCAACTCTGCCAAAGGATCAGTATTGGAGGATCCATTGCGAAGATATCCGAATTCGAGGATCCAACAATCTGCTCGAGAGAGTCCTTCCACTAAACTCTGTGAAGATCACTGCCTGGTACATAACCCTTCCCTTCTCTTTATTTCTGTCCTGTTGAAAGTTCAGAGTGCGAAACCCTAGGTCTGGGAGTTTTTCAACCCCCAGCGATCCTTTACTTCTGAACTACCCTGATAATCTAGTTTCTTTGAATTGTGCTTTCAATTATTATATAGTTTCTTTCAATTTAGTTTAACTTTCATTTGAGTCAAAGCCGACTTCCGAAATATATAAAAAAATAAAAAAAAAAAAAAATAAAAATATACATTAATTTTAATTTGCTTCCGCATTCCACATATCCGTCCTGCATCAATAGGGACATACTATACCAATCACCACTCCCTACCTCACCTATCATAGTATGATTTTTCATTCCGAGCATGCCTGCAACAGCTAGAACATGCTAGCCATCATTCCCTATCATTAAGTATTAGGTACACATACCTATAATTTGGTTCCTAGAAAATCTCCAAGTAAGTCGAACAAGGGCTTGGTAAAGACATAAGGAAAAGAATAAGAGAAGAGAATGAAGATGGGACCGAGAGCTTATACTTCTCAAGAGCCATCTTCTTCTACCAAGAAAAGGAACCTAGCTTTTGTTCTCACTTAAAAATACACACATAGAGCTTCCTAAATTGAGTTTTTCATAGCTATCCATATGAGTGAGATCCCTATAAGCTATTCCATGCACTCCCCTTGCTCATAGTGTGCCTGAACCTCCGCAACTCTACTCATCTATGTACCGATCTCAAGAAAGTGGGATTCATATGTACTAAGATCCTCTTCTCCCATAAATCCTGTTCCATCCCTCTTTCACCCTCTCCTTCACTTCTTTTCTAGTTTTTCTCCTACTCCTACTCTAAATCCAGAGAGGACTCCAAGCCTTCTCTATTTGCCTCTCCAAAAGACTGAATTAAGCATCGGAGGGTCTACTACCAGGCTTCTATTCTCGGTGTATCAGACTTTCTGATTTTCTGTCTTGCAGGACCAATTCTTAATAATAGAATCCTGCGAGGTTTAGCTCTGCATCAATAGCTACTTCTGTTCTAGCCACCATCTGAGTCGAGTTTAAGTGAGCACCATCTCTAGTAGATCCGTAACAACTTCCATTATTACTATCGTTGTTGCCTCCATTGTATTAGTATTGTCATTTGGCACCCCTACATGATTGATATCCATGCCACTAATATTTTTCTTATCATTGCTTAAGCTACACCATTACCATAGTCATAATCTCCATTATACCACTAGCAGACTTGCCACCAATATCTCTACCACCTCCCCTATGGCAAAAGATTTATATTTTAAAATTTATATAAAAACAAAGTTGTTGTGTCCAAACAAATTACAATGAAACTCGGGCTCAAGCTCGATCAAATGAGAATAGACAGAGCTAATGGATCTTCATTTTCTTGGAGGCTTTGTGCATAGAAGTACTCCTGCTCCCAAGGTCATCGATGGTGTTTGGACTAAACAGATGTAATCTGAAGAAAATTTGAGTGGAAGGAGTCTTTGGAATTCGAATCCCATCTTCATCGTGCTTACTGATATTTATAGGCCTCGAACCTAACCGATTCTAGCCAACTCCAACTGTAGATGATTAGTTTGTTAAGACATAAACACATGTAGCAAACATTATCCATAGTTGGTCAGCCATTTTCTAGATGTTGAAGAATCTCGCACCATTTGAACATGAATCAGCTTCGCTTCTCTTAGGCATTAGTCGCTCTAGGCCTCTTAGGCATTACTTAGCTTTGCACCTCTTGGACGTTGATCAGCCTTATGCCTCTTGGGCATTAATCGGATTTATGCCTCTTGGGCATTGATCGGATTTATGCCTCTTGCCTCTTAGGCATTGATCGGATTTGTACCTCTTGGGCATTGATCAGCCTTATGCCTCTTGGACATTGATCGGCTTTATGCCTCTTGGGCATTGATCAGTCTCATTCCTCTTGGGCATTGATCGACTTTGCGCCTCTTGGGCATTAATCGGCTTTATGCCTCTTGGACATTGATCAGCCTTATGCCTCTTGGGTATTGATCGGCTTCGCATCTCTTAGGCGTTGATCAGCCTCATGCCTCTTGGGCATTGATCGGCTTTGCACCTCTTGGGTGTTGATCAAGCAAATTTATATCCCAACCAAATCAGTATAAGTAGACCAAACATGTCGTATCCCAACACTAGTCCCTCCAGTTTCTGAATTCATTAATTAGAAATCAGAAACAGTCAGAAGCTTCTATTCTTGAGCAGCACGCTTTGATGACATGTCAACTCTGATAGGGGAGGTGGTTATAAAAACTAACAGCCGTATCCTGCCATCATTATTGTAATTTTTAAAATCCACAAAAGATTGAAAGATCTTCATCACAAACTAAATGCAAATATCCCTTCGGTGGCACGTTGCCATCGGATTACAAATGGTCATTTTGGCTCTTCAAAGAATTGTATCTTTTTACCATATATTATGGCCAGGTGGCAAGATCTGGATCAATCCCATTATTCGAGAAAAATCTCAGACCGTTGAAGGATAGTATATAAGCACCATCTTCTCCAGGAAAATAGGTATTTCATCATTTCAGTTTCTTCACCTTAGGAGCAAAAGAAACCTCTCAGGTCTGTCTCTTTCCTTCTTTATCTTTTGTTTAAGTTAATCTTTCTTCGTTCATTCCTTTCTTTATGGCTAGAATCTTAGAAGTTAGTCGTACTGATAACCCTGAAGAATCTACTTCCCAAAAACAGAAAAAACAAGCCGAATCAGTGAAAATAGGTGATGTCAGGTCTTCTTTGATAGAATATTGAATTTTAGCATTGAAGCAGTATTATAATATTTCAGACGATTATGCTGTAGTTCTTCCAAACCCTGAAGAGCAAATAGATCAGCCTCTACCTGGTAGCCTAACAATTTTTGAAGAACATTTAAGAGCCGGTCTTAGATTTCTGCTTCATCCCTTTTTCCTTGCAATCTTCTGATTATATCGCATATTACCAACTCAATTAACTCCCAATAGTATCCGAATAATCTGTGCGTTCCTGATACTTTGCAAGGATGCAGATATAGTCCCCAAAACTTTCCTTTTCACTACTTTGTTCATACTAAAGTGGGATTTTCATGGCCATGAGTGGTGGGTAATTAATCCATTCCATGGTCGGAAATTTATTCTGGAGCTTCCTTTGGCCATTCATGGTTGGAAGCCTTGTTTCTTCTACATTCTAAGATCCCTTGGGATTTCACCATTAGTCATAGGAAACCCCAATTAACTCCCAACGATGGCAAGAAAATCCTGACAGTCGACCAAGAGGATTATGAGAAGCTCACGGGGATGGGGATTCCCCCGATAAAAGAACTTCTTGATGAAAGAGGACTTTTTTCGATGAAAATCAATCCTAAACCATCTTTAGGTATTTTCATTATTGATATTATCTCTTTTCTTTGATAGTGTACTTGAAAAGAATACAAATGACCAATCTATGTGAATGATATAAGAATTCATTTTGTTCTTAATATAAAATGAAAAATCTTTTTCTTTAATGATGTCTATTAGAGTTTAAGTAAAGTAAATGCTTTTTCTTCTACCTTCCTTGTTTTTTTTTTTTAAAAAAAAAGAAGGTATGATAGATTATTTCCATAAAAATCAAAGAGTTATAAATGAAAAATTTTTTAAGTATGAAATCGTCAGATCAAACAAGAAAATTTCCAAGAAAGACTGGTCTAATCATGAAATTATCTAAATCAAATTATAAATGCTAATCATTATTCAGAAAAATTTAGTCAAATCAATTCCGAACAAGTCCAGTGAATAAGAATCTTCAACATAATAAGTTGATCGGAAAGCATAATCTCTAATTTCTCCGGAGGAAAAAGTTAGCACTTACCGAACATTTAGAAAATTCAATCTTTAAATCAATCAAAACCACTAACTTACTCACAAATAGTATAATATTTCAATCAGATTTACCAAACATCTCTTGCCTTTCTTCTTATATTTCAAGAAGAAAAATCCTTCATGAGAGATTTTCCAAAATGAAGTTTAATAAGTCATCATACCAATTTTATCAAATGTCATCTTCCTATTGGAAGAGCAGTTGTTCGGTAGGCCGTATAACCACATTTGTCAGTATTTCAGAGACCGTATAAGATTTGAATTCAAATTCAAATCAAATACCATTATATATATTTTTATAACTAACCTCTTGAAAATCAAAAATAGTGCATGAATTCCCACCAAATTAGGATCTCGAACATATTAAGATCTCAAGATATCTCGAAATTTGAACCATAACTCATGGCCATTGACACCCTCTATATAAAGAGGTCCTAGGCTCGGGTCTTTGAGCCAATTTTGTCTCAAGTATTTTGAGTTTCTTTTCTTCTTCGAAATTCTTTGTTTCGAGGAATACTTTCAAGAAGAAATCTTCATCGTATTTGAGAAATGGAATCAAGCGACAAGAAACTTTATCAAACACTCAAGAGAAAAGCCATGCCAGTATGATTTAGAGAAGAAAGATCATGCGTAAGAAGAAGCCGCTTGTCAAAAAGTACTTTTAATAGGCCGGAATCTCCCGAATATGTTGCATCTTCATCCGAGGAAGAGGAACAAGAACCTTCTGTTCCTCTCTCAAAAGAGCCAGAATGTGACCTACCTGCTAAGCATACTTCAACAGATAAAGAAAAAGCTCCTATAGAGGAATTGTCTGATCCGAGTAATGAAAATGAAGACGTTCAAGTGCTCATCGCTGATACGAGCATTAATAATCCGAAGCTGGCAAAAACCATACTACAATCCACCATCCTTTGGAAAGATTGGGAGACAACGATCAGACATGGAGTAAAAGAGACTCTATCTTCAATTTATCCAAAAATAATGAAAGTAAATAGAACTTCCCTTTTTCTCTCTTTTTTCTTTTTTTTTTTTTAAGATAGTCTATTCTTGTTCTGATGAGATTCCAACTCTTTTTCTCAGTTTATCAATGATATTTCTATGATTGAAGAAAGTTGGTGTCAAATGATTGGCCTTCAAGAAGATCTTCAGAAGCAATTAGTATTGGCCAAAGAAGAAAAAGACAAGGCTGATGCTAACCGGATAGTCTTAGAATCAAGGGTTGTCCGATCAACTACAATGATTTTGTCCTTACAAAACCAACTAAGAATAACTGAAAAGCAAGCTACACAGCTTGTGAATGATGCAGCTAGAAGAAGAAAAATACTCCAACAGGCAGACGAAGCTATATAAAGAAAACTCAAGCATACGAAGAAGTATTGAATCAAAAATCCATGATGGAAAAGAGAATAACATTTCTTGAAGAAAAGTTGGAACAAATCAAATAAGAAAATGCTTCTATAGTTCAACAAAGACTTCTTGCAGTTGAAGAATTTAAGAAATCCAAAGCGTTCGAAGATGAAATAGATCAAGCAGGAGCAAAAGGCTATGAATTTGGCTTTGAAGATTGCATCAATAAGGTTAAGAAATTATACCCTGACCTTGATATCTCCTCCATTTCCATAGACAATTTTGTCGAAGAAGAAGAAGAAGAAGAAGACAAACCAACCGATAATCTTGTAATTTCTCCTGTTAAAGAAACATCCGAACAAAAGAAAACTTTATGTGATCAAACCAACGAAGAGGAAGCTGAATAGCACTTGTAATGATAAATTTCTAGCAACTTCTTGTGAATCCATGTTTGCTGTTGTTTGTCTTCTTTCTCCTTTTTTTTTTAGCAAAATATTAATGAAATCCTCTATTTCTCTCTCAATGTTATATAATAAGCACATCAAGCTAACCATACCAAACCAACTTTCTAATGTCTTTGACATTCCGAGATAATAATATTGATAGAATGGCAATTTCAAGCCAACTCTCATTATTCATATCATGGTCAACTTATCAGGTCAACCTTTTAATCAATCAATTATTCTGATATTAACAGACCGATGAGTTAGTGGGTCAGACCAACTCGATTTATCGGATTATGGTCAGCTTATCAGGCCAATCTTTCGATTAGTTATTTTGATCATTAAACACTGATGAGTTAGTGGGTCAGACCAACTCGATTTGTCAGATTATGGTCAGCTTATCAGGCCAACCTTTCGATCAGTTATTCTGACCATTAAACACCGATGAGTTAGTGGGTCAGACCAACTTGATTTATCGGATTATGGTCAGCTTATCAGGCCAACCTTTCTTTCCTCTATTTTCTATAGAACATTTCATCTTCATATTTTTCCTTCACGTGAAAGGAAAAAAGAGAAAAAATATCTTTATTGATAGTATTTACGAAGATTTTCTACATTCCATGGTCGAGCCATTGGATAACCATCCAAGCTTTCAAGTCGATAGGTTCCGGATCGTACAACTTCAGTAATACGATAAGGGCCTTCCCAATTTGGAGCAAGTTTACCTTATTCAGTTGGTCGGGATACTGTTGTTCGGTGCAAGACAAGGTCTCCAATCTGAAAGACTCAAGCATTGACTCTTGAATTATAATACCGCTCCACTCTTTGTCGATACGTTGCCATTTTTATTTATGCTTGTAATCTGGAGTTTTCGAGCAGATTTAGGTCAATCCTCCTTTGGTCAGCGTTACTCGATTCTTCAAAGCAGTCAGTTCTTCTAGAATGAAGAACAATCTCTATATGCAACATAGCTTCACTCCCAAAAGCAAGGTTGAATGAAAATTCTCCTGTTGTAGATCGAGGAGTTGTTCGGTAAGCCCATAAAATAGAGTTGAGTTCATCAACCCAAGTTCCTTTGGCTTCATTCAATCGAGTTTTCAATCCATGAAGAATTATTCATTGGTTACCTTAGCTTCTCCATTAGCTTGTGGATGTCCAATGGATATCAATTTGTGAAGAATATCATACTGAGCATAGAAATCCCTAAATTTCTGATTATTAAATTGCCTTCCATTATTAGTGATAATAGCATGAGGAATTCCAAACCTATATATGATGGAATTTCTGACAAACATTTTGACTTTTGCTTCAATAATTGAAGCTAAAGGCTCGGCTTCTACCCATTTGGTAAAATAATCAATGGCAATAATCAAAAATTTTTACTGCCCAGAAGTTGGGAGAAACAGACCAAGTATATACATTCCCCACTAAGCAAATGGCCAAGGAGCCGTTAACTATGTGAGCTGACTAGCATGACGCCTTTGTATATTTGCATATCTTTGACAAGAGTCACATCTTCTTACAAAATCTGAAGCATCCTTCTGTATAGTCGACCAGTAATATTCTTGTCTTATGATTTTATAAGCCAATGACCTTTCTTTCAAATGATCACCGCATATTCCTTCATGCACTTCTCTAAAAGCATAATCGACATCTAAAGGAGAGAAAAACTTCAATAGCGACTGGGAAAATAATTTTTTATATAATAGGCCATCCAAAATAACATACTAAGAAGCAATCTTTCGGAGTTGTCTAGCCTCTACATTATCTTCGGGCAATACTCCTTCAGTCAGATATTTGATTATTGGACTCATCCAACCCATTTCCGGCTCTATTTGAAGAACTTTTCTTTTTCAGTTGTTGAAATACTTGGGGTCTCCAGATATTCCACAAAAGTCCGATCCATTTGATCAGGTGTAGAAGTAACCAATCTAGACAATGAATCGGCTTGAGAATTTTCAGTTCTGGGGATATGAGTGATGTCCCAAGAATCAAATAAAGCTCTAAGCTCTTGAACCTTTTTCATATACAAAGTTAAAGTAGCATCACGAACTTCAAAATCTCCTTTTACTTGGTTGACGACTAATTATGAGTCAGATAATACCGTTAACCTTTAGACATTTAATTCCTTTGCAATTCTCAAACCAGCCAAGAGGGCTTCGTATTCGGCTTGATTATTAAAGACTTTAAAAGCGAATCGGAGGGCATATTCAGTAACATCTCCATTTGGATTGGATAAGATCAATCCAGCTCCACAACTAAAGGAATTTGAAGCTCCATCTACATGTAATATCCAAGGTGCATCGATCTTTTTCATTTCATCATATGGCTGGATTTCCTTTTCATTATCACTCCAAGTACATTTGGCTATAAAATCAACCAGTACTTGAGCCTTCATTGCAGATCAAGGTTGATAGGTAATATCATATTCACTTAATTTGACTACCCATTTCACCATCCGACCAGAAGTATCAGGACAATATAGAATAGTCCTTAGAGGTTGATCGGTCAATATAATAATACGATGAGATTGAAAATATGGCCTGAGGTGTTTGGCCGATATTACCAGGGTATAAACAATCTTCTGAAGTTTTGGGTACCTGGTCTCTACATCATGAAGGACTTTGCTGATGTAATAAATAGGCTTATGTGACTCATCAGATTTCTTTCTTATCAACATAACTGATTGCTTCATCAGATGCAACCAGATAAAGATATAGATCTTCTCCTTTTTGGGATTTAGATAATATGACCGGATTCGTCAAATACTTCTTAAGTTCTTCAAATGCTAACCGACAATCATCCGACCAACTAAAATCTTTGGTCTGTTGTAAAGCTTTGAAAAAAGGCAAACATCTTTTAACCAAACAAGAAATAAATTGACTTAATAAAGCAATTTGTCTAGTTAACTGTTGAATTTCTTTCTTATTAACTGGATGCCTCATCTCTAATATGGCTCGAATCTTTTCAAGATTAGCTTCAATCCCTCGCTTCGTAACCATGAAGCCTAACAATTTTCCAGAGGTTATACCAAAAATACATTTGGTCGGATTCAACTTCATATGATTTTACCATAGAATATCAAAGGCTATCTGCAAATCTTTAATATGATCATTAGATTGATTACTCTTGATAATCATATCATCTACATATACTTTCATAGTCTTTCCAATTTGATCTTCAAAGATCTTGTTCACTAACCTCTGATAAGTAGCTCCAGCATTTTTAAGACCAAATGACATGACTTTATAACAATATATCCCTCGATCTATGACGAAGGACGTCTTTTCTTCATCTTTTGGACTCATTCGTATCTGATTATATTCAGAAAAAGCATCCATGAAGCTCAAGAATTTATGTCCAAATGTTGCATCAACGAGTTGATCAATTTTAGGCAAAGGAAAGCTATCTTTAGGGCACGCCTTATTGAGATCAGTATAATCTATACATATTATCCATTTCTCGTTTGCTTTCCTTACCATTACTACATTGGCAAGCCAATCGGGGTAGTGGACCTCCCGAATGAATCCGGCATCAAGCAATTTAGATACTTCTTCATTGATAACCTTCTATCTTTCTGGGGCAAAATTTCGTTTCTTTTGTCGAACATGCCGACTAAGTGGGTCAACTTTGAGTTCATGCATAATTATTTCAGGAGGAATGCCCAATATATCAGTAGCTTTCCATGCAAATATGTCAGCATTTTTTTTGTAGAAAGTCGATCAACTTCTTCCTTTAGTCTTCAGTAAGTGAACTTCCAATCTGAACAGTTTTAGTAGGATCATCTTTTGTCAAAGGAGCATGAATTATTCTTTTTATTGACATGCTTGTCCTTTCAGTCAGATCATGCGGATCTATTTGCTCAGAAACTGAGTTATTGGTTGATTGTTGATTTTGAATTGTCAAACATTGACGGGCCATCTGTTGATTTTCCCTTACTACTCCAATCCCATTTTGGGTTGGAAATTTCATCAGAAGATGATATGTTGATATGATAGCTTGGAACTTATTCAAAGCAGGCCTCCCCAAAATGGCATTATATGCAGAGGGAATCCGAACAATCATAGAAATAAGAGGAAAAGTTCTTTGCCTTGGCATTGTTTCGAGGGTTACAGGAAGTGTAATTTCTTCCTTTACTTCTATAGAGTTTTTGCCAAATCCATTTAGTGGCACATGAATTCTTCGTAGCTTATTAGTTGGTAATTTCATCTTGACAAAAGCATCATGAAGCAAGACTTCGGTAGAACTTCCATTATCAACCAAAATTCTATGTACATCATAGTTCGTAATTATTACGAAAATCACTATATGATCATTATGAGGCATTTGAACACCTTGTAAGTCATCATCAGAAAAAATAACACTTTCTCGAAGCCTCTTGGGGCTCCGATTATTTTCATAGTATGCTTGGTGAATCATTCTGACTGATCCATCGATCGGTTGTTGATTTGGGAGCTCCATCCCATCAGTGATCATTCTTGGGCCTACTGGCCTTGGCACCGTTGCCTCAGTTGGTCGATTTTGATTTTGATTTCGAACATATCTGCCCAAATAGCTCTATTTAATCAGGCTTTCAATCTCATCTTTCAGTTGGATGCATTCCTCTGTATCATGTCCGTGATCACGATGAAATCGATAGTACTTGGCCTTATTGCGTATAGCAGGTGGAGCTCTCATTGGCTTTGGCCTTTGAAGAAATTTTTTATTTTCAATTTCTATCAAGATTTTCTCTCTATGGAGAGTCAGGGTAGTATAAGTGTCAAATCTATTGACATAGTTTCTGCCGACCAAGTTCTTCGACCATTGATCTTGTCGTTGAATTGATCGGACTCCAGAAGATCAGGGGTCATTTTCCTTGGAATTCTTTTTACTTGGCACCGATTTCCTTTCCATCTGTCGCCAGCTCAGGGCTTGATCTTCGGCTTGAGCATACTTTTGGGCACGGGCCAGTAGTTTAGAATAATTGGTCGGAAACTTTTTATCTAAAGAGAATGTGAACTTAGAGGCTTGCAATCCCTTTTTCATAGCTAACATCGCCATATATTCATTGAGATCTGGAATCTCCAATGTGGCATAATTAAACCTTGTTATATAGTCTCTCAAAGACTCTCCTTCTGATTGTTGAATAAAAAACAAGCTGTTGGAGTTTCTGGGCATTTTCCTGCTTATTCTGAAGTGAGAGACGAACAATTTCTCTAACTGACTAAAAGAATGAATAGTATCCGACTGAAGGCTTGAATACCACATTATTGTTGATTTCTTTAAAGTTGCTGGGAAAGCAAGACAGTGGAGTGCATCTGATGCTCCCTGGATCAACATGTGGGCTTTAAAGCTGCCCAAATACCAAGGGATCGGACGATCCATCATACAGCTCAATTTGTGGAATTTTGAAGTAATGTGGAATTCTCTCCTCCATGATCTTTTTGGAAAAAGGAGGTAAAATGTCGCAGCTTGGTGTTGTATCCTCTGCTTTCCTCTGCTCAACAACTCTGACAATCTACATCTCCAGCTTTTTGAATTTCTTATCGAAATCAATTATCCTCGCAGGATTTGGAACTTGTGCACTGTCAAGAGTTGATTCCCTAGAAGATGTCGAATGAGATCATGGGCATTTTCCCTTATTTTGTTTCTTGGTGTGATGATGAGATCGATGATGTTGCTTTGAAGGAGATTGTTGACCTGAATAATATTGATATGATAAATGTCTTCTTGGACTAGGATGTCTACTTACCTAAGAGAAGGTCGCCCCTACTTCTTGATGCAACAGGTCGAGATGATTCCTTTACAGCGATTTCTTGGAGATTTTGCACCGCCACAGTGAGTATTTCCACCTTGTCCAAGAGAGTGTTTAATCTTTCTTGATCCAAATTTGCAGCAGGAAGAACTTCCATTCTTTCGCCAAGAATGGGATCGTTTTCTTTTGGAGGACGAGGAATGTCTTCAACAGGGAGATTCCGATTCCTACCTTTTACCATATTTTCTTTTAGATTTTTTGAGACTTTTGCTCCTTCCTGGCGCGCCAATCTATTGTGTCCAAACAAATTACAATGAAACTCGGGCTCAGGCTCGATCAAATGAGAATAGATAGAGCTAATGGATCTTCATTTTCTTTGAGGCTTTGTGCATAGAAGTGCTCCTGCTCTTAAGCTCATCGATGGTGTTTGGGATAAACAGATGTGATCTAAAGAAAATTTGAGTAGGAGGAGTTTTTGGAATCCGAATCCCGTCTTCATCATACTCACTGATATTTATAGGCCTCGAATCTAATCGATTCCAGCCAACTCCAGCTGTAGACGGTTAGTTTATTAAGACATAAACACGTGTAGCAAACATTATCCACAATTGGTCAGCCATTTTCTAGATGTTGAAGAATCTCGTACCATTTGAACATGAATCAGCTTCGCTTCTCCTAAGCATTAGTCGGCTTTAAGCCTCTCAGGCATTACTCATCTTTGCGCCTCTTGGACGTTGATTAGCCTTATGCCTCTTGGATATTGATCGGCTTTACGCCTCTTGGATATTGATCGGCTTTACGCCTCTTGGACGTTGATCAGCCTCATGCCCCTTGGGCATTGATCGGCTTTGCGCCTCTTGGACGTTGATCAGCCTTATGCCTCTTAGGGCATTGATCGGCTTTGCACCTCTTGGGCATTGATCGGCTTTACGCCTCTTGGGCATTGATCGGCTTTGCACTCTTGGGCATTGATCGGCTTTACGCCTCTTGAGCGTTGATCAGTCTCATGCTTCTTGAGCATTGATCGGCTTTACGCATCTTGGACGTTGATCAGTCTCATGCTTCTTGAGCATTGATCGGCTTTGCACTTCTTGGACGTTGATCGGTTTTGCACCTCTTGGACGTTGATCAGCCTTATGCCTCTTGGGCATTGATCGACTTTGCACCTCTTGGACGTTGATCAATCAAATTTAAATCCCAACCAAATCAGTATAAGTAGATCAAACAGTATCCCAACAAAAATATTTTATTTTTATTAATAAAAATATATATAAAAAATTAAATTGATGGCAACGACATCAAAGTCTACCCTTTGGTTCGGCTGAAGTAGTTCACGCATGTGGGCTGGGCTAATCGGGACAAGCGGTGAATTGGGCGGATATTCCCATCATTGTCCACCCGGCTTAAGTGCAGGATCTTGGATCCTAAGCCAAGCCCTGGTGTGAACAAATAAATACCCGCAGCGAAGCTAATGTGGAAAGCTCAGATCAGCGAAGGGCTGCAAGAAGAGTGAGGACCAACATCTTCTGAAATCCTTCGCGTTGCGATGGCCTTTTGGAAGAGGAGGCTTTGGCTCAGAGGTCAGGGAGAGAAGCAGAGGAATATTCGGGATGAAGAGGAGGGCTATCTCCAGGAATTCGGAGTAACGGAGCAGCTTTGCAACTTCGTCAAGGGCTTCAGCGTCGATACCTTTAAAACTTTTCCCCTTCAAGGTTTCCATCTGCGCTTTTTTCCTCCCCTTTTCCCGTTCCCTTCCGAGGAATTTGTAATTCTAATTTCCATTCTTCTCATCGAGCTACAGATGATCGGGCTGCGGATTCTGTTGATGGGTCCACTCCATCAACGGCGACTAATGTCCGGAATGACCTCACGGAGTGGCAGGAGAGGCATGCTACCTTGGTTCTCTCCAAAGTTAAGGTCAGTTGTTTAAAAGAGAATTATATTGAATTATACAGGCTTTGTTTATTTCCCTGACTCTTCTTGGATGGTAAAAGTTGGGGCTTACAGATCTCTATTGCGTTAGGAAGTTTCAGTTTGCACAATAAATTGTTTAGAAGAGAATTATATAGATTTCGGTGGTGATTTGAATTTAATTGATGAAGCATCGATGCAATTTGATAAATCCAATGTCGCTAAGCCTTCGTCCTCCATAGGTTTAGGGTCCTTACGTATTCCATTAACTTTTACTTTCTTTAATTCTATCCCATGTGTTTATGTTTTTCTATGGTTTTCTTTGGCTTTTGGTGCACAATGATAGGTAACTTGATCTCCATCATTGTATCATAAATATTGAACACCAAAGTTTTACCATCTGCTGCTAATAACCTATTTGATTCTTCTTCTTCTTGACTTGCCCATGAACTGCTTACCACCGTCAACTTTGTATCTAAAAATAGTTGCCTTAACTGTCCTTAACACCTGGTGGTCACAGCTAATTGTACAAGGGTCTCTACGGAAACATTTGTATCGTGAATATCTTCATTCTGCTGTTTCGTGGGGCTTGATATATCGGTAGTAGACATGAGATTTATTATCATATGCTTTCCACTGGTCACTGATTTTAAACTAAATGACATCTTAATATAATTCTCATTACCTAATATAAACTATTCTTTACAACATGTAGTCATTAAAATACTTTCCTCAAGATTATTCAATGGTTTCACCTATTATTTTGCTTCTGTGCTGTCTTTTAGCCTCATAAATAGATAGCAATTTGTCACCACTTTGTGGAAAATTCTTAGGTATGAATATGTCAGATATCTATTACTCAATCGGGGAAATTATCTCCCTTGCCAAAAAGGTATATAGATTTTTATTGATGCACAAAGAAGATATTTTGTTGCAGCTGAACAAGTTATTGATGAATTGACCAAAATATGGTTGTTCTCCACATTGACATAAACTATAGAGTAGAGGGTCTCTTTGTTTTGTTTCCATTGTTCCTGCTGCTGCTACCATCATTGTCATTGTTATTATGGTTTCAGGCTACGAGTACTTGTGTTTTGGAATTGAAATGTTTTGGAAGTGCTTTAGACTTTGTTTCTGAACTTAACCCATACTGACATGGCTCAAATTGGATGCATTCTAATCTTTTAATGTTTGGGTGATCTCAGTCTTTTACAAGGTTCTACCACATCCAAGTTTTTATGCAACTTCTTTCAATTTATTTGTATTGGTTTGAATTGGATCTTGTTAACTTTGTTAAAATAACTTTGTCCAACATGTTCACTTAGATCTAGACCTTTGATACATAAAAGAGCTTCCAATTTTCCTTCATCGAATATCTATCGAGCAGATTCAACACACTTTTTGAAATTTAACCAAAACCATACTTCATTGTCCACCCAAATTATTAATTCCCTACTTGCTTCTATAATAATTTAGTACTAGTGCATTTATTAGTTTGGCTGACTATTTAATGAGACAAACATCTACATACATACATATGTACATGTGTAGGTACATATATACGCACATATGTAGGTACATACATACATTAAAAACTTTACTATCAAAAATACCCAAGAGCTTCTCTCCTTAAGTCTTAAACTCACCATGATTTGATCATCATCATTTCATAATGTTGTCCCTTAAAATTATTAGTTTATAACTATTATTTACTTTGACTAGAGTTTACCATGGGTTTTTAGTCCATCTATACAAGAATTTGGGATTTAAAACTAATTATTTATGGAATAATCCATAAATTTAAAAATAATTATTTGACATAATATAAGAGGTTGAAAAAAGAAGAAATTAAACTGAAGAATACTAGAGACATCTTGATCAAAGAAAAGCATAATTAATAGAATTGCACAAAAGTTTGGAGCATGTTATTTATTATTATTGGAGAAGTTCTTTGTGGTTGTTAAGAGATTGCAAGATGCAATTCCAAGGACTAGTGTAATGGGTAGGATTGGGGAACCAAGGGTGGCCTTTTTCTTGAGCATGAAAATCTGCCATATCTCTTAATATATCTGATACAGGATTTAATTCATGAGGTTCATAAAGGGGGACATTGGTATTGAAAACAAAAGAAACTAGAGACTATGATTTAATTTACAGTCTTATAGGAATAGTTTTTGTTGATTGCAGTGAATGATTTTGATTGCTGAGCTGTTGACAGAAATTTTACATAGAGACAGCTGGTTTTGATATGCTGTAGAAATAGAAGAGAAGCAACAAGAAGAGGAAGAAGGAGATCATAATTGGAAAAACAAGGGAAGAAGAGAGAGGAAGGAAGCTTTGAATCTCTTCAAATCTGCCTTAAAAGAAGTTAGTCTCTTCTTCTTAGGATAGAGAAGTAGACCACTTATTGGAAGAACTCCTAAAGAAGAAAAGATTGCTTGTATTTCTCAAATCTCCCAAATGTCACTAAATGAATTATGAAAAAGGGAAGGAAATATAAAAATCATTTCAAAAATCTTGTGAATAAAAACATGTGAAAACCATAAAAAGAATCATATTTAATCTGACCAACTTGATATTCTTCTGAATACTTCGTACTTGAAGAGTGAACATAGATCTTCAATGATCTTGCATTAGATCCAGACATAAAATTGGCCTTCTGAATTTATTCGTTTCTCACTCGTTCTGATTGAAATCCATTTGTAGCCCGAATGAAGCATTAATCATTCCCAGCAGCTGGCTACATCTTGGTTCAAATCAAGAACCCATAAAATGTAAATTATTGATAGGAATATCTAAAGTTAAAATGCTTGTTTCTTGTATGTTGTGATGGATGTAGGAAAATGCAAATTAGTGTTTTAACTTCAAGAATCATCTATTTTTAAGAAATTAAGTTGATAATTTTAGGGTGGTTAAAAATTGCAATTATTTGCAAGATTATTACAAGTTGGTTCTTCAAAGATCACATATCAACAATGTCAAATTCAACTACAGATATCTAAGAGCCCAGTGATGAGAGGCATGATAGTCTTTTCAATGAAACCTGACTGGCCATCCTTAACCCACCCACTAACCTGACTTGGAACTAACACGAAGTTAAGTTGAATCAGGTTTAGGTCATAATGAGTCAACCCAACAATCTGTTTTTCAAAGGGTCAGGCTTGTGCTTAGTGATTTGCTTCATCTGACCTGGATTAGCTCATCTAGTAATTAGGTTGCCTTGACATGATCACAAACCAAATCTTAAAATTGACTTTGTGCCTAGCCATTTATGTAACTACAGTAATATATTTAAGTAACAGTTACTAAATATTATATAAAGGAACATGTCAATAGAACGTGAAATTAGAGGATTAGCAAAATGTATTTGATTAACTATGTCATTGTTGGTTTAAATATGTCAGACCATTTTAACTATGTCAATTTAGCTTTATAGGTTAACTATCTAATCTTAGATGTGACCTGATACAATCTGTTTATTGAATTACATGTGTTGGGATGTGTTACGCATTTAATAAACAGGTCTTGTTAATTAGGTTTGGCTCTAGTTAACAGTTTTGGCCAGATTAACCATGTTACAACCCAACAAGAATCTGACCAAACCCAATCCATTGCTGCCCCTGATAAATATGCTTGGGTCCAAGTTTACCGTATTTCCAATAGATCCACACATGAAGCTTGTTCTTGATCAAGGAGAATGGCACATGATCTGAAAGATATAGAAGATTGGTAGAAAAACTCATTGCTGTGCCATAATACAAATATTCCTTTCAATGAAGTTTTCCTGTTGATGCATAAGCCCTGCAAAAAACTTCACCTGGATATGATTATTGAAATTCTACAATCTTAATATGGTGCATTGAAACACGATAATTTATATGAAAGGAAGGATCTTCGGCAAGTTGAAAGATTCTCTAAGCCTAGAATACCTTTGTAGGGGAAGATCATGAAATTTAAGAAACAAGGTATAGCTGTACAATCAATTGCAACAGTTATGTTTCAAGCTATGGATTATACTCTGGGAAATTATCTGGTTTAAAAAAATTCTGTAACTAAGGGTTCGGTAAAAGCTAATAATTGCAGAAAGTGACAAGTTAATTTGAACTGATTTATATGCTTTTCATTACTGCTATAACTTTTATTATATGTACCTAAAAACTATGTAAGTTGGCTTAATGCATTTTCCCAGTAATTGTTGCAGGGTCTTTAGTGTTATGATTTAATGATTGTTGTTGTAGGAAATTGCGCAACTTCGATATATTCTATGTCCCCGTCATCTAAAGGAGAAACAATTCTGGAGAATATATTTCCAACTTGTTAAGTGCTATGTGGCCCCGTAAGTTCTTTCACCATTTGTTCCTGAAGTTGCTCTGTTTTTATATATTTGACATAGGACGAGACAATGACCAAAGGATGCCAAACCAGAAATTGTTTTTGTCATTAGCTGTAGTCTTGTTTTATAGCATATATCTGTAGGTATATATGTATATATGTTTGTATGTGTATGGAATGCTGGGAAACGGATGCATAGTGGAAACAGATTTTTTAAAAATTTTTAACATAATATTAACAATGAAAATCATGCATTGAAATCCTAGAACCAGGAACTACTTGCAGATATTAATCAAATAAGATGAGTAACAATAAAAGGTAGAAGTGTGCCTGAACGACGATCGTTCGATGCTGGTTTGAACTCCACGAGGCTCCTTTCAAGAGCTAGTCCACACGGAAACCTATCAAGGACTTTTCTAATTGAAAGAACTTCGCTGAAAATCTTCCTTAAGGAATTCAACCTTTCTCCTTCTCAAGGAGATACACATCCTTTTTCTCTCAATCACATGATTCCTTCCCAAGGATTTTACCATGCCCCCCTCTCTCTTCCCCTTTTCTTTTCTTCTCACTTGACCCCTAACTTTTGGAGGTCCTCTTATATTATAACCTTCTCTCATGCTCATACCAAAACCATTTCGATGCAGGAGTCCTAGCATGTGAACCCTCTCAACTACTTCCAACTCTTGATTGTAGTCCCCTGGGGGGACTCCTTTCTTTGGGGTGCCAACTCTTGACATGAAAGAGGGTTTTAATGTGAAGAAGTCCTAAATTACCTGAACTTCTTTGGGGCATGGAAGAGCCTTTGCGCCAATCCTTGATGCAAGGAATTTTGACGCTATGAAATCCCAAAATGCTAACCCTTTTCGGGCATTAGAAATCCTAATTCTTTATGGCATGTAAGAGAGAGATTCCTAGGAAAGGACTCTTTTGGGCACTAATTAACCTTCTCTTATGTTGAGAGCAAAGTGGGCATGGAGAAATATTTGGAGCCCCAACTTTTGGGTGCCACAAGGAATCCTGGTCCTAGGATTGGGATTTGACCAAGTCAAAATTGGCCTTTAAATTGATTGAAAACTTGGGTTTAACTTATGTACTAGCAAGTCTGTTAGACTTATAGGATTTACAATAAACCCGATTACATTTGGTCCATGATTGATTCCTTCTTGTATGACTCATTAGGTTCCACACCTAGCCAGTAGTTAACTTAGGTTTGAACCCAAATCAATTAGGTTAAACCCAAATACTTCTAAACAATCACTGAATTAAATTCCTTAATTCATGCAAGTCCACAAGTCAAGATTGATGTTTAACATCATATCATGACTATTCAGAAGTGAAATTTTGGTGAAATTATTAAAACTCTTCTATGGCAAATTACTGTGCAGTTCAATTATTTGATCACACATCTCAGAAAAGCCATGGGCATGGAATCATGTCAAGCCCAAATATCTAATCATATGTATCTCGATCCAAGACGACGACTCAATTAATGAAACATCATAAACTCTTCTTGATTTTCATTTTATTTTAGTCAGATGTTCTTGAGTCGTTATCCTATGAGATTATATAGATGTTTTTTTCTATTATAAGGAGTGATTGATTCTTGTTGACCACTCACAACCTTTATATATATATTTCACCATGCTTACAACATCCCACACGTCTCAGAGTCATACTTAGGAATGAATCAAAACATAGATTCATATATATAAGGTACGATGGTGATCTCAGGTTTAAGGATCACATGCACCATTCCTACTAGAGAACCATCCATTAACAAGCTAGTAAGGCTCCATTAGATATTCTCTTTAGGTCAGTCCAGTGAACTCATTCTTTAATGAACATCCATATCCTTATATTAGTGTTCCTGCACAAGTGATTATAAGATCAATCACCCTCTCCATCGAGCATACATAGGATTATCAGTCTATCCGGTATTTTCGATCCCCAATTTGATGATCCTATGACTAGGAATATTTTAGATCAGGGCTATTAAGTTTTTAGGTCCCACGGACATGATCTAATCTTGATCTTAAAATCATTGCCTTAATTTATGGGATTCATCATAAATTTAACAATATGCAGCATATGATGAAACAAAATGCCTCAATATATTAATAAATAATAAATATCATTTATATGAGTAAGATAAAATATAGAAAAGCTCCTTCGTATCAACCATGTGATTGGCTTGTAGGGCACAAATTTTTAATCTCCCATTTACACTAAAACCATCGCCCTTATATTTGATGCCTATGCAATCAAGGTGCCGGTCGAACTGCTATTGTGACAAGGTCTTAGTGAATGGGTTCACTATATTGTTATTAGTGCCAACTCGCTCGATGATCGCATCTTGTCTTTCGACCATTTCTTGAACGAGGTGATATCGTTTCAGGATGTGCTTGGATTTCTGGTGAGACCTTGGTTTCTTTGTTTGAGCAATAGCCTCACTATTATTACAATGAAGTGGCATGGGGTGTTCAATCTCCGAAACCATCCTAACTTGTTGATAAACTTCATCCAAACAGCTTCTTTGGTAGCTTCACTTACAGCAATGTATTCAGCCTTGGTGACTGAGTCTGCTATAGTTTAGTTGTTTTGAATTCTTTTAACTCACTACTCCTTTATACAGAGTAAATACATATCCTGAGATGGATTTGCTATCATTAGGATTAGACTAGAAACTAGAATCTATATATCCTTACAGTTTCAAATCTGATCCACCATATATGAGAAAAACATCTTTAGTCTTTTTCAAGTACTTGAAAATATTCTTAATAGCTTTTCAATGATCCTATCTTAGATCTGTTTGAAATTTGCTTGCAATGCCAAAGCATAAGCAACATCAGGCTTGGTATATAGTATAGCATACATGATTGACCCCACAGTTGAAGCATAAGGGATTTAGCTCATTCTTTTCTCTTCAAGCATCTTCGGAGACATCTTCTTAAAGATATATGCCATGACTCATGGATAAGTAATCTCTTTTACACTATCCATGTTGAATCTATTCAACATGAGATCTATATACCTAGACCAGGACAAGCCAAGCATCCTTTTAGATTTATTTCTATAGATCTTAATACCTATTATATAGAACGTTTCATCCAAGTCTTTCATAGAAACTTTTGCAATAGCCAAGTCTTTGATTGATTATAATATCGGGATATCATTCCCAATGAATAGTATATCATCTATATACAGAACCAAGAAGATAATGGCATTGTCGTTAGTCCTTTTAGACATATATGGTTCATCCACATTTTTAATAAAATCAAATGATTTGACAATCGCATCAAAATAGATGTTTCAACTCTTGGATGCCTGCTTTAATCCATAAATGGACTTTTTTAGCTTATATACCTGATTCGTCCTACCACTTGGGACAAAGCTCTCTGGCTAAGTCATGTAGACTTCTTTTTCAAGGTTTTATTGATGAAAATAATCTTCACATCTATCTGCCATATCTCATAATCATGATATGTAGCTATAGCAAGCAAAATTTGAATGAACTTGAGTATCTCTACTGGTAAAAAGATTTCTTCATAGTCAACAATTTATCTTTGTTCGAAATTCTTAGCCACTAGCCTAGCCTTATAGATCTCTACTTGGTCATCTACTTTAATCTTCTTGAAAATTCATTTGCAGCCTATTTGGGTCACACCCTCAAGTGGATCAATCAAAGTCCATACTTGGTTGCTATACATGGAGTTCATTTTGGATTTCATGGCTTCAAATTATCTATCAGAGTCAGTACTTATGACTACATCCAAATAGATCACGGGATCATCATTCTTAATGATGTGTGGGTTACTGTTATTCACAATGACGAACCCATACCTTATTAATACATTATGCACTCTGATTGACCTTTGGATGGGAGTTGTGTTGTGTTGTTTCATCAGTGGGCACTTTTGATTGAGGATCGACTTGTGGACCATCCACCGATTGTTGCAAGTTTTAAACTTCTCCGAGTTTAATTGTCCTCCTATTATCCCTTTCTAGGATAAACTCTTTTTCCAAGAAAATGGTATGCCCACTAACAAATATCTTTTGTTCAGTGGGATGGTAAAAGTAGTATCCCGACTATTCTTAGGGTAACCTACAAGTCTATATTTATCCAATCTAACATTTAGCTTATTGCCTTCAATCTTTTTGACATAGGTTGGATAGTCCCAAATCTTTAAATGCTTAAGACTGGGCCTCTTTCCTTTTCTATATCTCATATAGAGTGCTAGAAACAGATTTAGATGATATCTTGTTAAGTATATATGCAGTAATTTTCAGGACGAACCCTCAGAAAGAGATTATAAGCCTGTGAAATACACCATGGATCGCACCATATCCAATAAGGTGCAATTTCTCCTTTCTGTAAGACTATTAAATTGTAGTTTATAAGGACGAGTCCATTCAGAGATATTTCCTTTTTCTTTAAGATGGTCAAGAAACTTGTTAGTTAAGTATTCACCTCGATCAGATCAAAGAGCTTTGATACTCTTATTGGTTTATTTTTCAACCAAATTTTGGTACTCCTTGAACTTATCAAAGGTTTTGGATTTGTATTTCATTAAATATACATATCCAAACCTAGACAAATCATCAATAAAGGTGATGAAGTATGAGTATCCACCTTCGGCCAGAGTTATCATCGGACCATAGACAACTGTATGTACAATGCCCAATAAGTCACTTGCCCTTTTTCCATGTCCAATAAATAAAGTTTTGGTCATCTTGTCCCTGAGATATGATTCACAAGTTCTGTACGATTCAAAATCATATAGATTAAAGAAATTATCCTTATAAAGCTTGTTAATCCTTGACTCAATAACATGTCCAAGTCGACAGCGCCAGAGATATGTAACAATAGTTTCTCTCTCTTATTGATCTTATCAATATTAAGTATATTATCATTGTGTGATATTAATAAAAGATTATTATCCAAAAATATATTGTAATAAAAATTACTAGAATTGTTAGTAAAAATATGATCGAGCTAGAGACATGGGGCTCGTAGTAATAAAAATGGTTTGTTGGTCAATCAAAATGGTCACCAGCATGGGCTGCAGACCACATGTCGGGCCAAGACATCATAAAATGAACAGGACTACTGCAAATGTGTGATCGGCTACTTGGATAGGAAGCCCATGCCAGCCATTCAAGGAGTGTTCGGCTACAAGCTCTTGAGCGGACGCCGATAGAGGCCAACTCCTATGCTCGGAGGCATCAGTAAGCTCATGCCAACCACTCAGGGAGCATTCAGCCACAAACTATTTAGCGAACAACTGCAAAGGCCAACTTCTATGCTTGAAGGTATCAGCGAGCCCATGTTAATCGATCAGGGAGTGTTCGATCACAAACCCTTGAGCGGACAACGACAGATGCTAATTCCAATGTCCGGAGGCATTAGCGAGCCCATGTCGATCGATTAAAGAGCGTTCAGCTGCATACCTTCAAACCTTCAAGCAGACAATGGTAGAGGCTAACTCCTATACTCGGAGGCATCAGCGAGCCCACGTTGACCACTCAGGAAGGATTCAGCCACAAACCCTCAAGCAGACACTGACAGAGACCAATTTCTATACTTGGAAGTATCAGTGAGCCCATGTCGATCGTTTAGAGAGCGTTTAGCCATAAGTCCTAGAGCGGACACTGATAGAGGCTAACTCTTATGTCCGGAGGCATCAGTGAGTCCATGTCGACTGCTTAGAGAGCGTTTAGCTACAAATCCTTGAGTGGACAATGGTAGAGGCCAACTTTTATGCCCGAAGTTATCAATGATCCTACGCCGACTATTCAGGGAGCGTTCGGCCACAAACTCTCGAGCGGACAATGACAGAGACCAACTCCTATGTTCAAGACATCTGCGAGTCCATGCTAATCGCTTAGGGAGTATTTGGCTACAAATCCTTGAGCGGACACTGGCAGAGGCCAACTCCTATGCCCGGAGGCATCAATGAGCCCATGCCAACTACTCAGGGAGCGTTCGGTCACAAACCTTTGAGCAGACAATGTTAGAGGCCAACTCCTATACTCGAAGAGTGAGTCCATGTTGATCACTTAGGGAGCGTTTAGCCACAAGCTCTCGAGCAGGCATCGACAAAGGCTAATTCTTATACCCGGAGGCCTTAACGAGCCCATGCCGATCGCTTAGGGAGTGCTTGGTCGCAAGCTCCCCAGTTTGTCCGGGCCATAGACACCTCGTGAGCACTCTGACCAGTAAAACTTTGGTAGTACACCTATCTCGAGTTTCGAAGAAATGACACTCGAACATTCGTTGCCACAGCTTCCATCATGTGGCCAGCTCTCCATTACGTCCTAAAATCCTAATTTATCACTAGATTTGGGGATGAGGGAGGCATGCCTAGATTTTTTGTAATCTAGTGCACCATTTAATGAAGCATGCCATATATCGGACTAGCGACAAGGATGCATTTAAAGAGATAGGATGCTTTTCGCAGACAAGAAAGCTCCATGCGACACGTGGAGGTTGTCTTTTACTAGATCCGATAGGATCTTGGTCAGGCTTTCGGGAGTTAAGCATCCGGCCAAAGGCTTTTCAATACTGGCCCGGCCAAAGGCTTTCGGGCATTGAACCTTTTTGTCCTGGTCTAAGATTTTTGGGAGTTAAGCATCAGGCTAAAGGCTTTCCAATGCTGGTCCAGTTAAAGGTTTTCGAGCGTCGAACCTTTTTGTCTCAGTTAAAGGCTTTCGAGAGTTGAATTTTTTTGTCTTGGCCACAGGCTTTCCTATGCATGCTTGATCAAAAACTTTCAAGTATTGAGTTTTTTTGTCCTGATCAAGGGCTTTTGAGAGTTAAGCATAAGTCAAAGGTTTTCCAATACTAGTCCGGTCAAAGGCTTTCGGGCATTGAACCTTTTTGTTCCAGTCAAATGCTTTCAGGAGTTGAGCGTTATGTCAAAGGCTTTTCAATATTGGTTCAGTCAAAGGCTTTTGAGTGTTGAATTTTTTTGTCTTGGTCAAAGGCTTTTGGGAGTTGTGTGTCAAGCCAAAGGCTTTCCAATGCTAGTTCGGTCAAAGACTTTTGGATATTGAATCTTTTTATCTTGGTTAAAGGCTTTTGAGAGTTAAGCGTCAAGCCAAAGACTTTTCAATGCTGGTCCGACTAAAGGCTTTTGGGTATTGAATTTTTTTGTCTCGGTCAACGGCTTTCCAATACTGGCTCGATCAAAGGCTTTCGGGCATTGAACCTTTTTGTCTCGACCAAAGGCTTTTAAGAGTTAAGCATCAAGCAAAGGCTTTCCAATGCTGGCTTGGCCAAAGATTTTTGGGTATTAAACCTTTTTCTCCCGGTCAAAGACTTTCCAATGCTGATCCGGTCAATGGCTTTTGGGACACTTGCCTCGGATATGTTAACCTTTTTTGGTAGGATCTTATGCTCTTAGAGATAGGATGTATAGCTTATAAGTAATATCAAATATCGGGAATTCCAATTTTTCCTCGAGCCAAGAGTACGTATATGGCGCCGCTCGACCAGGAATCCCACCAGGTTTTCGTGCTTATCTTAATGATGAAGAAAATGAGATTTTGTCCTAAAAAACCCACCGTATCTAATTTCCTTTCCAGGAATTTTGGATTGGCAAGAGAGCCATGTGGTGACCGTCGGCTTGGCCTTTGTTGGTATCTCCCAACTCTGGCAAGAAAGTTTTACTAACTTATCCTAGTGGTACCTTTGGTCGTGGGTATTAGCATTGAAGATATGCGATCTTCTTCATGGATGGGCGAACGTTCTCGGAGAATGACACCTAAGTGAAACTAGTAGCATAATGAGAAGGCGTTTACTTTGGAATGGGAGTATTGGAAATGGTTGGTGGTTCGGCCGTTGCGCTACTACCTTCTCTGGCATGGGCACGAGACTAGAGGGGGGTCTCTACGATGGCCCCCCTCTTCTGGTCTTCCCTCACCCAGTGTCAATAGACTCTGGGAGCAAGGAGGTGGGGAACACTCCCCGAGAATTCCTGCAGCAGGCGATGAGTAGCTACGGATCTCCAGGATGTTCCTCTCCTTTTCCTTCTTGTAACAGGTGGGAACCTTTGGTCTGCATAAGCTTCTTCTCCACCTATTGGCAGATTAGCGGGGATCTTTTTATTGCTTTAACACCGTGTAGCGAGGGCCTAGAAATGCTGCCCGCCGGCCTCGTTCCCCTGCATGGTGTACCTCTCTGCCACAACTTTCTTAATAGTTTTTTGTGTTCCATCTATATTTCACGGGGCATTCCTAGAAAAAGTGTAACTTAGTCGAAATAGAAGTGTATGTATTTCAGCATTTTGTATGGGAAAGAATTGTTTTGACGTTTTATATGCTTGACATCACATGCTTATTATTTATTTTTTCTCGAGGCTTGTGGTTGTCTATATTTTGACCGATGACTTATAGTCCAAATCTTTATTTTGTGAATTCTAGTGAGGGCTCCATTTGACCCTCGGGACTTTGGGTTCGGTAGTTGTTTCATGCTTTTGAATTTCCTACTAATCAAGAAGATAGTTTTCATATAGAACTGTGACGGAAAGTATACATTACTGATAATATTTTCGTAGGTTTCTAGAGTTCCAAGGCCAAGGTAGAGGCTTGTCGTCTAGTTGTGTTAAACAATAAGTGCCGGGATGGATAAATTCTTTCACTTGATACGGTCCCTCCCAGTTAGGAGAGAACTTTCTTTGGTGAGCTGGCTGGGATACTTCGGCTCGCCTCAAAATTAAATCTGCCATCTTAACAAATTTACCTCGTACTCAGGCGATATGATAGCTGGCGACCCTTCTTCGGTAGGCGGCCATTCTGATAGCTGCATGCTCCTATACTTTATTAAGTCCAGGTTCACCCGAAATCGTTTGGGGTTGCTGCTTTCTCCAAAATTCTCTACCGGATGGGAGTTCGACCTCCAAAGGGATGACAATCTCAGTATCAAAGGCAAGATTAAAGGGGTTCTTGCTCGTTGGGATTCTCTGTGTGGTTCGATAAGTCTAAAAGACATCATATAATTCATCCGCCCATCACCTTTTGACCCGATCCAAGCGTGTTTTCAGTCCTTGCAAAAGAATTTGGTTAGCAATTTCGGCCTCTCCATTAGCTTGAAGGTAGCCGATAAAGTGAAGCATTGGTTCATATCTAGATCCTAATAGAATTCAACAAGTTTAGAACTACTAAACTATTGACCATTATCGATGATAATGGTCTGGAATAATTCGAAGGAGCATATAATGGATTTTCAAACGAAGTTCTAAACTTTGGTTTCATAATCTTAGCAAGTGGTTCAGTCTCAATTTACTTGGTAAAGTAGTTAATTGTCATAAGTAGGAATTTCCGTCCTCCAGTAGCCAGGGCAAAAGGTCCCACTATGTCCATGCTTTACTGAGCCAAAGGCCATGGCATGCTTATGGGGGAGAGCGAATCAATGGAGTCACTGTACATTGAAGTGGTGCTGGTACTGGTCGCATTTTTGGACCATGTCCTTGGCGTCTTGCTCCAGGTGGGCCGATAATACCTTTGCCTTAATTTTGAGGGATAAAGCCCTGCTTTCTAAGTGATTGCTGCAAATTTCTTCATGGACCTATTGGAGGGCATATTTTGTTTCAAAGGGATGTAAGCACTTCAATAGTGGTTGGAAAAATCTCCTCTTATAAAGCTTCCCTTCATGGAGTATGAACCTGGAAGTTCGGTTCCGTAATTTACGAGCTTCCGTCTTTGAGAAGGCTTCCGTCACAAAGATATTGAATAATTGAATTTATCCACCAAGATTCGACATCTATCTGGAGTACTGGTGTTGGCTTGTGGATGCTAGGCTCCTCCAAGACTTCGAAAAAGATTTGTGCACACAAGTATTAGGCATAGCTGTAGCAAGCTTGGACAGGGTATCAGCTTGAATATTCTCCTCTTTAGGGACTTGCCGAATGTCAAAACTACGGAAAACCGAAATCAGATCCTTCGACTTCTAGAGGAACCGTTTCATGTTCTCTTCCCTGGTCTCATATTCATTCATAATATGGCTCACCACCAACCGGGAGTCACTATGAACTTTCAGCTATTGCACTCCCATTTTTTAGCAATGACGAGGCTAGCAATCAAGGCCTCATAAGCCTCATTGTTAGTAGAAGAAAATCCAAATCAAAGAGCATATTGAATGTCCTATCCTTCAGGATTGATGAGTACGAGTCCTGCTCCGAAACCATTAGCGTTTGAGGCCCTATTTAAATCAAGGTTTTCCGATCTGTGCCGAACCGGCCGGTTTGGGGCGTACCGAACCAGACCGTTGGTCGGCCGGCACGGTTCGGCTTTAAAAAACAGCACAGCCCCCCTAAAAATAAAAAAAAAAGGTATCGCACCGAACCGGTGCCAAACTGGTCGAAACGGGCCTGAACCGGGCGGTTCGGCGTGGTTCGGCCCGGTTTGGGTCGGTACGGGTGGGCGGGGGCAGGTGGGCCTTTTTTTTTGTTTTTGTCACAAGGCACTGTAGCTATGTGACTGCTTTGAGAGGGGGGGTTTGTTCAGGTTTTAAGAAGAGAAGGCACAGAGCTCGAGCTCTCTGCTCTCTCTGCTGCAGCATCGTGGAAGGAAAAACGATTCAAAAAAAAATTCGTGGATCAATTTAAATCCAATCTGCAAAAATCAAAGGGGAAGCTTGAATCAAGGTCCGTATATCTTTTTTTTTTCATATTTTTTTCTTTCGTATCGTTATGTTTTTTTAAAATCTATGCAAAATAGAAAATTAAGAAAAAATGCTGTCAAAATTTATTTGTTGGCAATGATTTTAGAGTATGTGGTAGATTTAGGATAGATCTATACAATGATACTAAAATCTTAATTTTTTGTTAAGTATATAATTTTTTAAATTAAAAATTAATTTCGAATTAATAAATTAATTACAAAATAATTAGAAAAAAAAATTATAATTATAAATTATTAATCTAGGGCGTGCAAGTTACTCTTACTATAAATTTCATATCGATTTATTCAAATTTTGTGCATCTCATGAATAGTGCCCGTAGGTCTTAAATTGAAAAAAAAAAAGACTTAATGTAATTTTAGGATCTTAAAAAAATATATGTAGCATGTATGATGGAATCCTATATGAATCTAAAATTTTAATTTTTTTTATTTTTCTTTATTTTTTGAATTTTTTAAATAAAAAAATTTAAAAAATAAATTAGAATTTAAAAATTAGGTTAATAAAGTGTTAATTAATAAAGATTATTATTGACCTTATATATAATTTAAATATTTAGGTATGGATCTATCAAGGAGGAAGAAGGATCCGGAGCGGGACATTGGCTGGTTACATGGAGAGATGCTCTCGGGTCGGCATCACTGGAGGTGTAAATGGTGTAATACCGAAGATTGTTGAGCTAGCACAGTCTATCACCAGATTTATATATATGGGTCTTATCATTTATAGACCTCATGTTGATAGATATTGGTAAAATTTGCAGGGTGCAGAAGATTGTTGAGCTAGCACAGTCTATTACCAGATTTATGTATAACCATACATGGGTCTTATCATTGATGAGGAGCTTTACAGGGAAAAAATATTGAGATCGGGGGTCACACGATTTGCTATTAATTACATTGCACTTGATAGTTTTCTTGGCAAGAAAGCAGAGCTGCGTCAGATGTTTGTCAGTCAGGACTGGCAGGAGAGCAGATATATCAGGACAAATACTGAGGGAAGCAATGTGGAGAATTTAGTGACAAGACAGATATTCTGGTAGTGGGCTAAGAGGGTAGTGGAGGCTATCAAGCCTCTATATGAGGTACTTCGTACCGTGGACTCCGAGAGGTATGCTCAGATGGGTTTCTTATATTTCATGATGTAAAGGGCAAAGGAAAAGATCCAGGAGGCAGATCCATCACATGCATATGAGTATATTCGGATCATTGATGGACGGTGGAGTTATCAAATGAATTCGGATTTGCATCTAGCAGGTACGTAGTATTTTATGAAGTTCCTAAAAATTAAGTTTCAATTAGATTCATACAAGTATGCTTGACTGATTCTTAAAAAATATATATAGCTTACTATCTAAATCCGAGATTTCAGTACTTCGTACTGGACATTGCCATGGACGAGGATCTTATGTCTGCCTTACGCAATGTTATATATAAGATGAAGCCCGATCCAGATATCGCTGCTATGTGCCTTGAAGAAGTAAGTTAGGTTGAAATTATTGAATGATTTTTAAGAGCATTAATTTCAACAAGCTAACAATTTTTTTTCTGGCGGACGAAATTTTTTAGGGAGGGCACAGATTCATTTGGATCCACTGTAGCGGTCAGAAGTAAATCAAAGATGAATCCTGGTAGGTACTACTAAGAAGTAAGTCTATTATTATATCAGGATTAAATTTTTTATTTTGTCAAATCTAAAATTTTAAATGATGTAATGTCTTTTGCAGCTGAATGGTGGGTGCATTTTGGTGGATCTGCTAAAAATTTGAAGGTTCTTGCAGTGAAGATTCTCTCCCAGACGGTGTCATCCAGTGGATGTGAGCGCAACTGGTCTACCTTTGGTCTTATCCACCCCAAGCAGAGGAACCATCTGAAACAAAAACGCCTCAACGATCTTGTGTATGTACACTATAATTTAAGGTTGAGGCTAAAATGTATTCAGGAAGAAGTAAAATTGAAATATCCCGATCCCACTGCAAGTTCATATGTTGATGAGGATGAAGATCCAATGATTGGATGGGTCATGAGTCAGCAGCAGATGCCAGAGCTTGATGAGCCAGGATCGCCTCCTCGACCAGCCAGTTTTGTAGCTAGTGAGGCTGGAGTGGATGCTGGACAATGAGCAACAAGTCATATTCCTTATAAGGCTCTAGCAAATACAGTACATCGTCCGTCCCCACCATCTAGTAGACCTGGAGATAGAGGAAAAGGAAAGGCAGTTGTACCTTCATTGGAGCACTCAGTCCACTCAGATTCAAATACTAGAGACAGTGATGATAGTGCTTCAGATAGTGGAGGATATAGTGATCAGGGAGGGGCAGGAGGACAGGAATCGCAGCCACCTGTTCATATTCGATTCACCGGGAAGTCGCAGTTTAGCCATGCCATGCAGGATACATATCATGGAGTACCATCTGATAGATCCCGTGGTGATACGATTTCATATAAACGACGGGCTCCGCGTGGTCATTCAGGACACGATACAGTTGCAGCTTTTGCACGTGGAATAGGATCCATGGATGTATCTGGATCATCCTCATATTTAGGATCCTCTTATCCGCAGCTACCGACAGCTTCTGGTCCATATGATCTATATGGTGTATCTGAGACATCAGCATCCAGTGGTTATTATCCCGAAGCATCTTATGCATCTGATTTTGTTGCTGGTATATTTGGATTCCCCCCTGCACTGCCCTATCATCAGTCTTTGGACAGTTCTCGGAGTCGAGACATCAGAGAGGGATCTGCGATTAGTTATGATCCATCACGCATACCTCCTGGGATGAGCTTAGAGGAGTATCATGCTACCTAGCAGGAGGGACATGCCGAATTTCCTACAGAGTACATATATGATTCCTATATTTATGGACATCGTCACTCTACCCGATTCTAGACATTGGTATGTAATTATATATTTATGCCACATTTTACTTTCATTAATTGCTGATAATCTTAGTTTAATTATCATTTTTTTAATTTTAATTGAAAATAGTCCTAAATATTAGTATTTAGTCCTAAACTCTAAACCGGTACGCCATCCTAAATCCTAAACTCTAAACCCTAAAGCCTAAATACTAAATTCTCCCTAAACCCTAAACCCTTAAAAAATAAAATAAAAACCTTAAAATTACAAAAAAAAAATCAAAAAAAAAATTGAACCGGTATGCCCTGCTGTACCATGGCACAGTACGGTACCGTACCGGTACCGGCCGGCCACCGGTACGGCATCCAGTACCGGTACCGGGAACCTTGATTTAAATATATTGTCCATTGGTTCTCGGGATCTTTGAGCATAATATCTTCAGGTTCTCCTTTAGGAATTGTGCATTCGGTGACAAAATCTGCTAGTATATGTGCTTTAATAGGTCTCGAGTGGAATGCCAAGTCGAACTGAAAGAGTTCAAGAGTCCATTTAGCCATCTTGCTCGAGATATTAGGTCGATGTAGTGCTTCTCGTAGGGGTTGGTTTGTGAGGACCATCACCGAATGAGCTTGAAAATACGGCCAAAGCTTTCTAGCCGATACTACAAGAGCAAAACTAAGTTTTTCTAGTTGGGTATATCTTGTTTCGGCATTTTGTAGAACTTGATTGGTGTAATACACATGCTTTTGCATCCAGTCTTCTTCTCGGATAAGAATATAACCAATGGCTAAAGGAGAGACCGCCAAGTACAGGTACAACTCTTCACTTTTTTAGATTTGCTAAGGAGTGGAGGCATGCTAAGATAAGCTTTTAGCTTTTCAAATGTCTTCTGACATTCTTTGGTCCATTGGAAATCCTTCGACTTTTTCAATATTTGAAAAAAGGGCAGATATCGTTCGACCGATTTAGAAACAAATCGGCTAAGGGCGGCAACCCACGCGGTAAGCTCTGGATTTCTTTTATAGTTTTTGGGACGGCCATTTGTCTTAGAGCTTGGATCTTCTTCATGTTGGCTTCAATCCCTCGTTTGAATATCATAAAGTCGAGGAACTTTCTCGAAATAACTCTGAAAGCATATTCTGCAGGATTCAGCTTCATCTGATACTGTTGTAAAGTAGCGAAGGTTTCTTCAAGGTCCTCCACATGGTTCCGGGATGCATGGCTCTTGACCAGTATGTCATTGACATAAACTTCCATTTTTCGATCAATTTGACCCCAAAAGATTTTATTTACTAGTTGCTGGTAGGTTACTCCTGTTTTTTTAAGCCAAACAGCATTGCCTTGTAACAAAACAAGCCTTGGTCAGTTATAAAAGAGATTTTTTCTTCTTCTTCGGATGAGGATTTGATTACATCCCGAAAAGATGTCCATGAAAGTCAAGAGGTCAATTAGTTGATCAATGCAAGGAAGCGAGTAGCTATTCTTGGGACAGGCTTTGTTGAGATCCGTGAAGTCTATACACATCTACTTTTCGTTGGCCTTTTTGACTAGCACTACATTGGCCAGCCATTCGGGATACTTAACTTCCTGAATGAACCCGGCATCGGTGAGTCCTTGTACTTTTTCTATTGTGACTCTTTGCCTTTTGGGTGCAAATTTCCTTTTTTCTGTTTGACGAGGCGGTGATTCTGGTTTACTTTCAGGTGATGCATCATTACTTTGGGATCAATCCTTGGCATATCCACAAGAGTCTAGGCAAAAAATATCAGCATTTTTTTGTAAAAAAAGTGTCAGCTATTGCTTTGTGTCCGCATCTAGCCTTGAGCCTATTTGAACATGTTGGGGATCTTCGTCGTGTAGAGGGATGGCCACAAGATCCTCTGCAGGCTTCCCTCTTTCTTTGGTTAGCTTGTTTCTGGTATGCAGCCCTTTGATTGGGAGGCCGTCTGGAGGACTGGCTTGTCTAGTTTGACAGGTCATCAAGTAGCATTGTTTTGCTAGAACTTGGTTTCCGCATACTTTGCCCACTCCCTGAAGTGTGGAAAACTTTGTTAACAAGTAAAAGGTAGACACTATTGCCATAGGGCATTTAATCCCGGTCGGCGAAATATAATATTATAGGTCAAAGGAGTTTTTACAACTGTAAAGGTGAGACGTACTTAGAAACGTTGGAGGGCACTTCGTGCTATCACGGGCAAAATGATAATACCCTTAACAGGGACCGGTTTTTTTGAAAATCCAGTTATTGGTGCATCTACCTTTCTTAGTCATTGTGGAAGGATATTCATCTTTAATAAAGCATCATAAATAAAACGTCTACCGAGCTTTCAGTATCCATAAATACACGATGGACATTATAGTCATCGATATTAAGAATTACAACAACGGGATCATGGTGGGGATATTGGATCCTGTTTGCATCGGCTAAAATAAAAGTCATGACTTCAATAAGACTCTCTTTTGGGCTGCTGGTTCTGGCTTCTTCCTTTGGCCTTCCATAATCGTGTTGACATCATCTCTAGTGGGTCAATCAGCGGGCTCTTCCACTTTCAGTGGTGGTTCGGGTAGACGTGGGACTGGAGCATCACGTCTTTCTCTTCAGTCCCAAAAGAACCGGTTCAGCTTGCAATGATGGATAAGCTTCTCTATTTCGTCTTAGAGTTGTATATATTATTCTGTGTCATGGCTTTGGTCTCGGTGATAATGGTAATATTTGTTTTGATTCCTTCATTTGGGTTTCGATTGTATCTTCTTGGCTTCAGGCAACTATCCTCGAATTTGCATTAGGACTTAGAACGGCGGGGCATCCAGAGGGGTGTAATGGCCGAACATTTGCAGTGGTAGAACACTCGGCCGGTTGGGACTTTGAAGGCACCGAATTTTGGTGAACGTTCTTTATCACAGGGGTGATTGGCTTCTTGGCATTTTCTCTTGGTCTTCTCTTTTCAGGGAAAACCCAGGCGAAGGTTTCTCCTTGAGCACCGAAGCAGGAGGCAAAATGGTGGCAAGAATAGGAGTTAGATTGGGAGGAACAGTTAATGGAACATGAGCACCGTACGCCTCCTCCGCATGAGCATATTTCTTAGCCATGGTAAGCATCTTGGAAAAACTTCTTGATGGTTTCTTTTTTAGAGAGAAAAGAAAGGGAAATTGGTGAAGACCGCACTTTATGGCAATCATGGCGACCAAATGATCGAGGTTATATACCTCGAGGGCTGCTTCGTTGAACTGACTTACATAAGACCCGAAGATTTTCTTTTTTTTTGTTTGATGTGAATTAGGGAGTTAGAACTCCACCGCGGCTTACGGCTACTAGCAAGAAACTTGGAACCAGTATTGGGGTCCATATCGGTCACTGACTAGTACGGTACTGTACCATACCATACTGGTCTAGTATTGAGGCCACAAAACTTTAAAAAAATTCTCCCTATCAAAAAATTATTTAACTTGAATCGGACACGAACCGGACCCGAACCGGACTCGAACCGGGCCGAACCAAGCCTGAACCGGGCGGTATGGTACGGTACAGTACCGTACCATATAAAATATAATTTTTAAAATTTTTTTTAACGATTCGGAGTCCTGACTATTTTTTATATATGAACCGTACCGGTTCTTGGCCGATACAGTACAGTACGCCCCCTTCCGGATAGTACAGGATGGTACCGCAAACCAAGGCTACTAACAAAATAAGAAACAAAGGGTCGATTTAACTGGTCAAAGAAGTGAATGGAATATGGTTTCAAGCTAGAATATCAATATTGCGTTGATTTTAAGAGTTGAAGGGAATGCCCAATACAATACTTCATCAGTGGCTCCATGCAGGAGTATCACCATTTTGAAATCTTGTAGATAGTCTACCGGATCAGTAGATCCATCATATATCTCTAGCTGCGATATTTTGAAGTGTTTCGATAGTGGCTCTTATAGGATACGGGCTTCAAAATGCAGCTCAATAGTGAAGCCAAGGTCATCATCTCTGGATGGTGCTAAGCCTTGTAGGGCTTCAAGGTATCAATCTATCTCCAGGAACTTAAGGTTCACCTTGCATTTCTAGTGGATGTGCTATAGAAGGTAGTGGAGGTGAACAGGCCGGAGTGGACCCTTCATCTGATCGAGGTGAAAGGGAGTGCCTCCTTGTTTGCTTGGAATCCTTCTGTGCCATGAAAGGAACAGGGTCCTCGTGCACATCTTGGTGAAGTGGAAGTCATCGTGGCTCTAAGCAAGTGGCTCCTAGGGATGTAGGGGTCTGCGGTGACATGGTCGGACATTCTTCTGGCTGCGGTGCAACTGTCGGCACTGTGGGTATTGCTAGATGTTGCATCATCGCCTGAACAACTGTAGTTAGCTGATGCCATTTGGCGGGTGTGTCTTTCTAAGATGTCAAGTTGATTTTTCTATGAGGGGTATCGATTTGAATCCCTAGGACTAAGTTCCCAGTGGGTTGGCTATCCCGTTGGGAAGTGGCGGCGTTGCAGCCCCGTGTGGACACACCTTTTGGCATTATGCGGTCTTTACAAAGAGTCTCCTTAGAACAGTGGGCGAATAGTAGGCCCTTCTCTATCTGATGGTGCCGAAATCTGCCCGAACACCAGAATGAGCTAGAGAGGGAATGCAGACTAACGAACTTGCAAAAAAAGTCCTGGCTAGAGGTGGTTTCGATGAAGGCCCTTTGATGCTCAAGTCAGTATCTCAGACAGCTCAGTGTAATGGAGGTGAAGTAAAACACAAGCGTGTATACAAGGGGACGTACTTCTAGGGAGTTTGCTATGAACTCCCTTTAATATTCAAACTCCAAGGACACTGGGGAATACTTGACGTGATGGCTGGTAGACAGATGGAGATCGGATCTTCTCTTTTATCAGGGCTGCTGAGAGGAAAGTATCATTGTCTTATCTAGAATATCCTCTTTTCATTAACGAGGGTTTTGTCTTGTTTATCTTTCTGCTGTTTGCTTTAATAGTTCCAGGAATTATGGCACGATAGAGGGCTATGTTTCTTTAATGGTTAAGATTGGCTTTTGATTATAGGATTTGATTGTTTGTTCGTTATATGGAGTATACCAGAGCGAGTATCGGTGAGCCTTTGGCCATTCGATAGTAAGTGGCCAATAGGTAGGTTTTGGATCTTGGCAGAGGAACTCGATAGCCTCGGGGTTTTCTGGTACTGGAATCTCGCAAAACCCAAGAGTCAGAGAGACTGGACATCAATTGTGTCCGAGATTGTCGCCCGAATACCCTTTGATTAGAGATCAGCCTATGATCGGTCCAGGCAATCGAGTGTTAATCTAGGCGAATTTGGAAGACCAAAGATAGAACCCGGTGAAGGATCTTGGAGACCGTAAGTTCACATTCGATGGAAGGCTATGGGGCTGAAGGTTAATCCTGATTCTGACTCGAGAGTCAGAATGTTACTCCTTCCCTATGTCCCAGTGAAACAAGATCGAATGAACAGTGAGGTCCTTTGGAAAAATGTCCTAAACCAGAACTTATTGCTTTCACGTGATTCGGCAAATATATCATCTTAGCAGGCGAACTCAGTTATTTTGGTTTGGTGTATTCACATCCAAGGTACTGTAGTTTTAATACTAGAAGCTGGAATGATTAGTCGTAGTTCCTGACTACCCTGGCTTAGGTTTGGGCGGTCTCCTTCTTAGCTGTCCTTCGGGATTCTGAGGCTAGGGTCTTTTTCCATATCAGGCATGGAATCATGTGAAGCCCAAATACCTAACTATATATATCTAGATCCAAAATGACATTCAATTAATGAAACATCATAAACTCTTCTTGATTTTCATTCTATTTTGGTCAGAAATTCCTGAGTTATCATCCTATGAGATCACATAGGACTTACTTTTCTCTTACAAGGAATCAACGATCCCTTGTTAACCGCTCACAATTTCTATACACACTTCACCTTGCCTAGAACATCCCACATATCTTAAAGAGTTATTCTAGGATATGAACCAAAGTATAGATTCATGTACACAAAGTATCATGGGATATCAGGTCTACGGATCACATGCACCGTTCTTATTGGAGAACCATCCATTGACAAGCTAGTAAGGCTCTAGTAGATATTCTTTCTACAAGTCAATCTAGTGAACTCATTTGTCAATGAGCATCCACGTCTTTATATTAGTACCTTCACATAAGTGATTATGAGATCAATCATCCTCTCTATCGAGTATACATAGGTTATGTTAGTTTATTTATTATCATCGATCCCCAATTCGCTGATTCTATGATTGAGAACATTTTAGATTAGGGCTATCAAGATTTTAGGTCTCATTGGCATGATCTCATCATGGTCCTAAAATCATTGCCCTAATCTATGAGGTTCATCATAATCTTTAACAAGATGCAACATATGACGAAACAAAATGTCTCAATATATTAATAAATAATAAATATTTTTTACATGAGTAGGATAATAAATTATAGAAAAACCTCTTCGCATCAACCATGCGATTGGCTTGAAGGGCACAGTTCTTTTAAAATATGTGTACATATACAAACATATACATATATATGCTTATATGCATGTATCTATGTTTGTACATTGGCCTATAAGGTTAAGACCTGTGTAAGGCACAAATATTTGTTATGAAAAAAATAATCATCATGGAGTAGGTAGGAAATTCATAATGATTAAATCACATGATAACTAGTGGTTGCTTCCTTTTGCATTGAGCTTTTGAATACAAATCTTGGTAATGTTCTTGCCAAAGAATTTGAATTTTGACCTAGGTAATTCTAATTGGTAGGTTTTAACCGTTATTCTCAAAAAATGCCAAAAATAATAAAGATTAATGAATATGGTTAATTTAAAGCCAATGTAACAAACTGAAGTCATGTTATGATTTTTTGAAAGCCTATGTAGTGCAAGGCATACACTTTAATCAAACTAAAACAATAATAAAACATACTCTTGCCTTGTAAAGTAGATATTAAGGTTGTAGAATAAGGAACCAAAGTTGTATAAATAGTCATATGAAAAGTGTTGGCCCAATGATTGATTTCGATGATTACAAAATAATTGAGTTAGGTATTACGACTAATGCCTCTATGCTTTTGCAGAGTATGTTTTAGGGAAGTCCAAAAAAAGTTTGAGCAAACATAGATGCATAGAGAAAATCTGAGGATTAATTTTTTTCAAGTTGGAGACAAGCTTGATGGTTTTTGAAGACTTCAAAAGTGTAACAGATGACCCCAGTGGATAGGAGGCGATCTTGTGTTGTTCGACACTCAAAACATTAAAGATCTAGCGATCCAAACATCAAGAGTTGATTTCAAGGGGCCAAGGGCCAGTCTGCAAATCAGCTTCAAGGAAAGAGGATGGCCGGCACACCGGTCATGGTCTAAGGGGCGGCCTTGATGTTCGTTTCCTAGGCATCGACCCTAGGGTTGTCCTCTGAATCTGATGTGCCATAGGTGGAAATAGAGACTTGCATCTCTGTTTTTCCACGGGGGGTGACCCACATATTGATCCTTGATCCATGGGTCGATCCTGATGTCAACCCGTGATATGGCAGTGTGTAATGGCAGATTTTTAGAAAAGTTGCATTTAATGCTCCCCAACCACTCCGCAATGGTCTCCACTGGATAGTATTGATTCTTCTCTAGCTACCATTCAGTATAAATAGGCTTCCAAAAGGTGGAAAATAACAAGAATCAAAGGGAAAAGAACTTTCAAAGAAGAAGAGCATTCATTACGAGAAGCATTGATTCTATCTTCAACCACCACTTCAAGAGCTTCCTTTGAGCACTTCCAACTAAAGTGTGCATTAAAAGGGCTTCTCCAAGTGTTTGTAAAGTGCTTTTAATTGTCACCATTGCTGCTGATTAAGAAGCTTTCTTGTTTTCATTGATTCTCTCTTGTATTCATTGTACTTGTGGAAATAAATTTTGGTTGAGAACTATGCCTTGAATAGAGTGTCTAGGGCTTGCTTGTGCCTGAAAAACAGATGGCTAGCTTGCGGAAAGGTAGGTTGTTTGGTCAGTAGGATCCGATGTTGTAATCATTTGCAAATGATCAGTGGATTGAAATTCCTAAATAGGGAGTTTAGGAAGTGGATGTAGGTGCTAGGTTTGGCACCGGATCACTATAAATCCTTGGTGTTTGTGATATTTGCTTTGACTACTTAATTCTTTATCTTGTTTATTATTTATGCTTCCACCTACACATCACTTACACTTTGAAAAACAAATTTATTGTTGTACATTGTTCTTAAAATTTTTGAAAAATCCAATTTACCCCTTCTCTTCAGTTGCTTAGTTGGGCAACAAAAAGAGTAACTAATTTAAATATTTATGAAAATGTGCCCTTGGTATTACATTTTTAACAATATTTCATTATGTTGCAATATAATATTTTCTTTATAATTTATAGAAAAAATCTTGTGTAATAATAGATATGTTCATGAACTGTAGTAAGATATATGTTATAGTTATGATTGAGATTATCCATGAAAAATGCTGTTTGATTATTTTTTGAACAAAACTTGTACATGAGATCACACTGAGAGTTGAAGAAAACAGATCTTGAGCACGAAATATATCCATGTGTGTGCAAAATGCAATTAACACATGCACATGCATGTTGATGATTTGTATGTAGTTTAACACAGGAGGGTCAACGTTTCTATAGCTTCTGTTCATGTATTCTTTATTAACTCAATTTCTACTATTTAATCATCTACCAAGTTAAAAACTGTTTCTTAGAACAGAAAAACCAAAACAGTTGTAATGAAAAAAAACACATGTCGGACTTTTTGCTAAACTATATGTTGGACTTTGTTGACCCTAAAATTATCATACTTCTTGTTAAACTCTTGGATACTTCAACCACAATCTTCTCTCTCTTAAACTGAGTATATTTATTAAGGAAGACAGTCCTGAATCCAAGCTAAGGAAGGCATATCTGGACTTTGGAGTTTCTTTAAGAGGCTATTGGGTTTAATGAGAAATTGGATACCTATATGCTGTGGGTTTTGAAAAATGTAACCCTGTTTGTTGTAATAATACCAAAGTGTGGAAGCAAAAGACATGATATGAATGCATGGCTTTGAATTAAGAGTTTATTAGAGATGTGGACTCTATGTGAGGCTCCTGTAGATGGTGGAAACAAGTGATGAGACTTGTGGCAAGGAGTTTCACTGTGTGAGTTCCCAACTGGTGTGGAATCTGACTGTCCAAAAGTGAGGAAAGTAGGTGTGTGCGAGAAAGAGAGAGAGAGATAATCTAGCTATATCTTTTAGTGACACTTAGGATTAGACACCACACATTATGAGCAGAAAAAGAGTTTCCATAGGAATCAGATATTAATTGGATTGATTCGGAATGAAGGCTATTTAGTACTACAAGATCCTTGAGATGCATAGTTCTGGTCTCTCATGCAGAGTAGGCATGAGTAGGGATTATGGGGATGCATGGGTAGGAACTTCATATGTATTGGAGCTAATCTCCAGCAGGATCAAGCAAGGCTCAAAGTACCAGTCAATAACATATTGGCTAATACATATCATGTCAACCCCTTCGTACTGTACCAAGGGTTTATTAGTTTGGATAAATAACATCAGCATCACAACTAAACCTCTCAAACTAATCTCCAAATCGAGCTGGTCAGGGCAGATCAAATTTTATTTGCCGTAAACGAGATATGGGCAAGTAGCATTAAAAGATGGTCAGTGATGATGACCACTTTGAGGATTTGGACAAGGACTGGAAGTATTGTATGTTGGGTTCCATCAGTCATCAAGATATTGAGTTGATGAGCCATGATACAGATCCTATTGGAGCAGCAACTACTTAGAGCGTCAATGCCCACGAGGGGAACGAGGATACCAACCTTAATAAATCTAGCACAAAATGTAGTAATGCCAAAGCAAAGATCCAATTTGATCTGTTAGAGGCACTAGATAACGTATTGATGATGACACAAGACTATGAGTTTTCTAATCTTGGTTTGCCTAGTCCAGAAGCCACTAGCAACTTCTTTGGTGACAGTAGTATTGGTGGTGTAGGGAAGGGCTGACTTACGTGGTGTCACAACTTTTAAGACCAGGCCCATTGATATGCGAGGCTTAGTTTGATTGCTTTAGTGAGGCTGCAGTTTGTGGTGTGAGAGTTAGCTATCTCACTTCCTTGAGGGGTTACTAAAGGAATGTTTAGGGTAAGGGAAAGGGGAGGGTGGTATATGACCTCATCAAGATGAACATAGGTATGGATGGGGACAACTTGCTGTGTACGGCAGTGCAGAGGATTTAGCTTGATTAGGTGTTTGGGTGTTCAATTCTTTCATTGTAGAGGATAACCTATTTCCCTTTCATCCATCTCACAACATATCCAACTCCTGGTCCATCTTTGATGTTTCAAGTATCCAGCCAGAATGACTTACCCCAGTGCATGCACGTGATATTTATCATGTTAGTGATGACTCATGAGGGATAGGTTCATATTAGACAAATGTAACCTGTACCTCCATTTGGCTAGATAGCTTCGGATGCATATGGTACCCTTCAAACAGCCTCAACTCCATACCAGCTTATAATTCTGTTGGTTTTAGTGTTGGTGCCTATGCTACGGCAAATTACATATCTCGCACATGTTTATGATCCAGTGCAGTTCGATGAGTAAGGCATTGGCATGCATATTATAAATGTATTATTTCTTTGCTTACTTGTCAAATGTTTTAAATGTATTTTAAATTCTAAGTTATTGGATATTATGTGATACATATCATGTTAATGTCTTTAGAAACTCAAATCATTTCTCTTACCTTGTTTCTTGCAAAAATAAAGCATTAAGAAATAAAATGTGAAAAAGTAAAAAGGCAGATTTTGGATGCCAAAAAATGCCATTGACTGATGGAACTATGGGCCATATCTATGCAATGCTCTTTGTTGGCATGATCCTTTATAGGATGTTTTGTACCCACCCTTGGTAAGCCTTCGCACCTTGACAATTCGAATCATCTATCAAACAGAGGATAACGAGGAGAGACTTGACCCTCTCCTTCATCAGATACAGAAGATGGAATACGATCTAGAAGTGCCAGAAGTGAGGAAAAATTAAATATCAAAAGAGAAACCAAGTGCATGTTGATGGAAGGATGGTGAGACACATGATGAGCAGATCATCTCATTCTGACATTACAGCCTTGGAAGCAGGCTTTTTCTAAATAACCTAACTATATTCCTCCCATGAAATGGATACAATGTCTATTGAATTTGAAAGGAACATATGCTAAATGTCCGGGATGTTTTGAACTAGAGCTAGATGGTTGATGTGCTCTAGGTATTGCTAGCACATAATGGTCCCATTAAGTACCATGCTCCTGCTGTTCAAGATTTGGCATGGTACAAGATCCGTTGCACATTGTGTCAGTACTAGGTATGGATTGATGTGGAAAAAATGCAAGTTTATAAAAAAACTTATAGTTACTTTTTGGTTGTCTAACATTTTCAAGCATAATCAATTTAATTTTTTTATAATGGTTTAGAGGAATATGTGGAGCATATACATATAGACTTTCACTAGTCCATATAAATTTTGGATCATAAATCATTATAACATTTTTGTTCTAATTTCTATTTATCATGTCATACAATTGTGTTTATGTATAAGTACAATCAAAATGTCAAAAATCATAATAAAATATTCCATAGGACATGCAAAATTTTTATCCAATAGAAACGAATGTTTAAATATTTTTAATTTTATTTTAGTTATTCTAGGAAGCTTATATAACAACAAACTGTGGGAAGGACTCCAAAGTACGTTGCATGGAAACATGACTGTTTGATTTGGTTAGGAGGGTACAAGCATGTTTGTAGTAAGGTTTGAAAACTGCCCTAGTTTGATATTTGTCAATTCATGTTTGTTGTAAGGTTTGAAAACTTAATTGTAGTTTTAATTGGGTTGCGACTTTTTTGACAATTGCAAAGGTTTCCATAGTTTAATTGTAAAGCTAAAAAAAAGAAAAAATAAAGAAACATAAAGAATCTAATATAAGTTGTCAGAACAACACTCCAGAGTATTTTATGTTATAAGATTCTTTGATTGTGCACTTTTGCTAGTATTTGCAGAGATTAATATTGGATATAAGTGCAACACAGAGTATAATGGTTTTGTGATGTGAATATGTATATTATACGTTTCTTTACATTCAGTTGTTTGGAATTTACTATATTTAGCAATTTTGAAGCTTTTTCAGTGCCTAGTGTATTCAAGAGTCCTTTTCTGTACATTTTTTACAAGATCTCACAAATGTTTTGAGTTTGGGTATCTCTTCTACTTTTGAGGTTAGGTGGTTATTCAGTTAAATGCATGGTGATGTAGATTGTCATATTTATGTTATACAAGAGAATGCTATCATTATAAATTGTGCTCAGTTTATAAATTAGTTCCCTTTTTTTTGGTGACTCTTCATTCTAATCGTTATTGAATATTATAATTGTGGTGTTTCCGATGGCCTTGGCCTATCAAAGGTTGTGTTAATCATCTCACCCTTCTTTAATTCAAGAAGAAGAAAGAAAAACTCCTTACAATTGACACTTTATAGCCTGATCCTTGAATAAAAGGAAAATGACAAAACAAAACTTTTAAAATGAATCTGTGGTTACTTTTGGTTAGTTTCAGCCAGAATTGTCTATTTTGGCTGAAAATACTGAGGGTAGATCAGCTGGAACTGACTGAAGCTGAATCAGACCATACAAAGGGAGTAAGTTTCAGCTTGATTCTGGATGAATCTAATTTATTTTGGCCAAAAGGACCTGCTTTGGCTGTAACTTCAAAAGTTGGCCAGTATGCAAGGATATGGTACAACATGCATGTTACATGATATGCAACCCATGTGTTTTGCCGACAAACTGCTGGAGCAGTGCAAATTGTAGATACAGGTGTGTATGGATGGGAACTGAATCCTTGGTTTCAATAGTATTTCTCTCTATGATTTGTGCACCTACGTCTGGTATACCTTCTATCATTGGCTGCATGGCCTTTACCATGGCCATTCAGCCTCCATGTCCTTTACCATGTCCTTGATAAATAAACAAGAAAGAAGTCACATATTTCAAGAGTTTTTGTTCCTTGGAATGTAGGCTTTACATAATAACATTTGAAAGTTAGGTTTCTCAGATTTAACGTTGATAACTGAATTAGCTGTACTGTTGTAGAGGGTATGATTTGCACAATTAAACCTTCTCTTATTGGTAGAACAACCAAGCCAACATGTTACAACCATTCAAAGACAACACCTAAGGCGTCAGCTGTAACAAAGTTATTAGTATTCCTGAAATCGCTGTAGTCCAAATCATATAGTCTAAACTACGAGAATCCAAGTCTGCTCGATGGTCAGCAACCTGATTTCTTTCGCAGAAAAATGTCTCTACACTTGAAATAGCCTGTCTACCACATCTCGGATACCTCTGGGGCAAGGATGATTGTTTTCAAGCCTGCCAGTTATCACTGAAGACAACTAGATGTTTTAGTTATAATTGTTTAGACTCACACCCAATAACAAACTGGTATCATGAAAATGGCTTTTGGTGTTTTGAACTTGAATCTGTATGCTATCGGTTCCTTGCCATCCGCATCTGGCCTTCTCATCTAGCTTAGCAGAAAATCTTGCCAACTCTAACATGAATGGAATAAATTTAGCATTTTATTGATGATTCATATTTCTTGCCTTTTTTTCTCACTTGGAATGCAGTTAACCTATGTGTTTGAATGCCCTAATTTGTTTGGCAGATATGAGATGCGTGCCATACACAAGGCAAAGATCAAAATGATGGGGTTGGACCATGAGAAGTCAGTCAGTAGAACTGTGGTTGAAGTGGAGATGACAGATGCGAAGAATGAAAGCTGCTCAAAACCTCTTGGTAGCAACATAGGCAGAGATGAAGGCGTTACCATGTTTTAAAAATCACATTCTGTGGTTTTTAGGACTTTGCTGATACCAGGATTCACATCTTACGCAATGTTTTTAACTTTGATGATATCCCATGGCTACTATAGTTGATGACCAGGGCCCTATTTGGATTCATGCTCTCCTATCTGGTAGATATCCCAAACAATTGGGAGTATGAAAAGCTGAGAGTATAGCAAATGAGGAAGCCCGTCCATTCCCCACTCCCCCTATACCATTTGGATGCAAGGATGCCACTAAAGTAGCTGGTGACCGGTAACCTAAACCCTCCGGACGGTGGAATTACGACTTCCCCCAAATCTACCAATTCAACCTTCTCTAGTCTTTTTTTTTTTTTTTTAAATATTTTTGTTATGATATTCCAGTTTTATTTTAATTAATTATTGGCTGAATCAATTTCAATTTTTTTTTTTTTGGTTTATTGGTCAAATCAACATACAAAGAAAAATGTTTACTGGGCTTGATGAAGATTCTAATATATAAAAGGATAGTCTTCCGTTTCGTATATTTTTCTTGGTCCGAAGATTATGTCTGAAATTTATGGCTTCATATATTTATCTTGGTCCGGAAGCTAAGTTTATTAACTTTATGTCTTCGACTTCGTATATTTATCTTGGTCCGAAGATCATGCTTGGTATTTACATCTACGGTTTCGTATCCTTATCTTCGTCCAGGAGATAAGTTTATTAGTCTTATCTTCGGCTTCGTATCTTTATCTTAGTCTGAAGATCCTGTTTCATATCTTTACATCTATGTTTTTAAGCTAAGTTTATTAACCTTATATCTTTGGCTTCGGGTTATCATCTTGGTCCGAAGATTTAACCTTTCAAGTGAATATCTTCGGTTTTATTCCTTCAACATAATCTAAGAGCATATTATCTCATTTTCTAGACCGTAAGTGTTTACTTTCGCTATTTCCAAAAAGACTTCTTCGAAGTGTATAGCTAATATTCTCTTTAGAAGCGTTACTAAAGGGAATGTTGAGCTCACTTCTGATCTACTCTAAAAAAGAGAGAAGCTTATTAAGCATGTGGGTCTTTTCAATATTAGAATAGCCAATCTTGCTCTAATTATTGCAATCATCAACATGATCGAAATTATCAGATCAAATAAGCTTCGAAATAATTATTTTTTCGATCGCTACTACTTACAGTTATGAAGTTGTTATATTTGCCAGTTTTTAATAACCGTAAGTAGTTACGTTGGAGCCTATAAATACTGGTAAGAGGGGGCACTCGAGATAAGTTTGGCTCATTCCTGCAATTTGAATTCTCCCTTTCCCTCTTTACTTTCAAAAATTTTTCATTTTGCTGCTGCTTGAGTTTCTTTTGACTTTGGCATCGGAGTGTCCCCCGCCGGAAAATTTTCAGTTAGGGATCTGTTTTGCAGGTTCTGGTCGATAATAATCCAGCGGAAGAACCACTCCATCCGGTCGGCGGAGATTCAGCGTCAACAGATTGGCACGGCAGGTAGGGGAAGAAGCTCTGTTTCCTCTGCTTTGAATGAGAGTTTGCTAAGCAAAATGGTGAAAGGGAAAGCTAAGAATACATCTACGAGTCAGGAGCAGCAGGCTCCTCCGTTAAACGGTCCTCCGGTCAGCAATCCTCCGGTGGATCAGGGACTACAAACTCCTATGATAATGGTGGGACAACAGCAGTTTGAAAGCCTGGTAAACAGGGTAGAGGCCTTGATGGCACTGGTTCAGCATTTGCATGAAGCTGTAGCTCAAAAGCAATGTCTATCACCTATTCCGCAATCCAGCCATCAACCTGGGAAGGAGAAAGATCAACTTCAAGAGATCACCTCCAGTTTCTCACAGATTCGGTCATCTCGTGATAGCTATGCCTTTCTACCAGATCGACAAGTAGGGGATTATGGTGGAATGAAAAGGGTCTGGTGATCTCCCTCTATTTCTTTTAGAAGCTTTGTATCAGAAGGGGCTAGGCAAAGAGAGATCAACTATGAATTCGAAGAGAAATTTAAATCTATGCAAACATAGATAGCAAGAATATCAGATTTGAGAAGGAACGATGAGGTCATCACCTTCAACTCTTAGCCTCCTTTTTCTGATCATATTACAGATCTAAAGGAGTCTTTTGATGTTCTTAGACATCATCGGATGAGGTTGAATCCTACCAAATGTGTCTTCGGTGTAACTTCTAGAAAATTTCTGGGATACTTGGTCACCAAGCGAGGAATTGAAGTTAATTCAGAAAAAATTCAAGCACTTCGGACAATGAGGCATCCTACTTGCAAGAAGGAGGTACAAAGGTTAACAAGGAAAATTGTTTCTTTGAACCGATTTCTCGTTCTGTAGAAAGATGTTTGCCATTTTTTAAGGTTCTCTGCCAGACTCAAAATTTTGAATGGACAAAAGATTGCAGAATTGTCTTTGATAAACTGAAAGAATACTTGGAAAATTCCCCATTACTCCCTAAGCCCTGTGAAGGAGAAACACTATTTATATCTATCAGCCACAGATGAAGCAGTTAGTTTGGTTCTAGTATGAAGAGATGCCAATCATTCATAGAATCCGATTTACTACACTAGTAAAGTGTTGCATGAAGCTGAAGTCTGATATCCCAGAGTGCAAAAGATTATCTTTTCTCTAGTGGTTGTAGCAAAACATCTTCGGCCTTATTTCCAAGCCCATTCTATTATGGTTCTGACAGATCAACCCTTAAAAGCCATACTTCGTTGTCCTGATACCTCAGGAAGGATAGCTAAATGTGCTGTTAAATTAGGGGAGTTTGATATTGAGTATCAGCTTAGGTCAGCAATGAAAGCACATATTTTGGTTGATTTTATAGTTGAATGCACATGGAGATCCGAAGAGGACCAGCTGAGAGCCGAAGAAGAAGGGACCGAAGACAATATGGAGTTTATTTGGATGCTACATGTCGATGGTGCTTCGAACGTCAACGGTTGTGGTGCAGGTTTAATTCTGGCTGGTCCGAATGAACAAGTTATTGAATATGCTCTTCGATTTTCTTTTCAAGCTTCAAATAATCAGGCAAAGTATGAAGCACTCATTACTGGGCTTAGAATTTTCCAAAAGTTAGATATTAAAAGGCTCAAAGTTTTTTCCGATTCACAGTTGGTGGTGAATCAAGTAAAAGGTGATTTTGAAGCCCGGAATCCAAGTATGATCCAATATTTGGAGAAAGTCCGAAGCATGATATCTAGTTTTGAGCATTTTGAGATTATTCACGTACCAAGGACAGAAAATTCTCGGATAGATGCTCTTTCAAGACTTGCAACCACGACACCCGATTCTCTTGGAATGACATATGTAGAATATCTTGAAGACCCCAGCATATCAGAACCCATAATTGATGTATGTCAAGTTGAGCATGAACCTTCATGGATGGATCATATTCTCAAGTTCCTAAAAAAAGGAACCTTGTCCGAAGACAAGCTCGAGGCTAAACGGCTTCGTTGAATGGCTTCGCAATATGTGATCTTGAATGAAATATTATATAAGAGGTCCTTCACACAGCCTTTGTTGAAATGTTTGGGTCTATCCGATGTAGATTATGCATTCAGGGAAGTGCATGAAGGAATATGTTGAGATCATCTGGGAGGTAGATCCTTGGCATATAAAATAATTCATCAAGGTTATTATTGGCCAACCATCCAGAAGGATTTTGCAGAATTTGTCTGAAGATGTGATCATTGTCAAAGACACGCTAATATACAAAGGCGACCTGCAAATCAGTTAACTCCATTAACAGCGCCCTGGCCTTTTGCATAATGGGGAATGGACATTCTTGGTCCGTTTCCTCTAGATTCTGGGCAGTGAAAATTTTTTATAGTAGCTATTGATTACTTTACCAAATGGGTCGAAGCCGAAGCATTGGCACAGATTACTGAAGCAAAAGTTGAAAATTTTGTGAGAAATTTCATCATCTTCCGTTTTGGAATTCCTTATTCTATAATAACTGACAATGGAAGACAGTTTGATAACCCGAAATTCATGAGCTTTTGCACCCAGTATCATATTCTTCATAAACTCACTTTAGTGGCACATCCTCAATGTAATGGAGAAGCTGAAGTAACAAACAGGATTATTCTTCATGGTTTTAAAACTAGATTGAATGATGCTAAAGGATCATGGGCTGATGAGTTAAACTCAGTTCTTTGGGCATATCGAACTACTCCCAGAACAGCTACTGGTGAATCTTCATTTCATCTATCTTATGGTACCGAAGCGATCCTTCCCATAGAGGTCTCTTTGCAATATTTACAAATTGATCACTACAAAGAGCCCGAAAACTCTGAATGTCAAAGAGTTGACTTGGATTTACAACAAGGCATACGACTTCAGGTACAGTTGAAAATGGCTGCGTATCAGCAAAAAATGGCAAGATACTACAACTCTTGTGTAAAAGAATGGACCTTTCATCCTAAAGATCTAGTTCTGCGAAAGTTGAAGTATCCAAACCAATTGAACAGGGTAAACTCTCTCCTACATGGGAAGGACCATATCGAATCAAAGAGGTTATTCGACTTGGAGCTTACTGATTGGAAACCTTAGAGGGTATTCTACTACCTCGATCTTGGAATGTACAAAACCTCTGCAAGTATTATCAATAAAGATTTTATTCAAGATCATCAAGATAGATTTAATTATTCCGTCTTAATTCTATTTTTAAAAGACATGATGAGGATGATCTCCGTGATCTACCGTATGAAATGCCGAAATAAGCTTAACTAGCCTATCTTAATTTTTTTTTAAGGCATAAGAATGATCTCTGTGATCTACTCTACGAAGTACCGAGTTGGGCTTAACTAGTCCATCTTAATCAAAAAGGCATGAGGATGATCTCCGTGATCTACCTCACGAAGTGCCGAGGTGGGCATGATCAGCCTGTCTTAATTTCAACATAAAAAGGCATGAGAATGATCTTCGTGATCTACTCTATGAAGTACTGAGGTAGGCCCAATCAGCCTATCTTAAAGGTGATCCAAGTGATCTATCCCGCAAAAATGCCAAAGGTTAATCAACCTTTCCTCCATGATAGAGATGTAGGTGACTCGCACGGTACATCTTATCCCAAGTCCGAAGACTTGGTATTTTCATCTAAGAGATTGTTTCGTCTTAGTTATATGGAATTATTCCTATGTCCGAAGACTTAGTGTATTCTCAAGTCCGAAGACTTGATTCTTATCTGGAAACTTGGTATTCTTTTCTTCTAAGTCCGAAGACTTAGCGTATTCTCAAGTCCGAAGACTTGGTTCTTATTTGGAGATTTAATATTCTCTTATCTCAATTCTCTGGAATTCTTCTAAGTCCAAAGACTTAGTGCATCTTCAAATTCGAAGACTTGGAGTCTCAATCATTCTTATTCCAGTATTACCATCCAACATGATATAATGTTGGATCAGATTTGGGAATTCTGTTTCTTAAAAGATTATTGTCCTAAGTCTGAAGACTTAGTATCATTTTTTATGCTTCGGAGTTCTTAATTATCCGAAGACCCTATACTTGGAAAAATTCTCATCCATTTACATACGCATTCATAGGAAAGTTCTCATTGGAAAGGATTTTCATTGATAATATTTCTTTTACACTTTTCCAAAAAGAGAATAGAAGAAAGTTACAAGTTCTCCATTGCTGGAGTGCCTTCGGTCTGAGTAGGTTTGGCTGGATTGGCCATTTCTTCAGCTATCAATGGAGCTTCGAAACCCCCTTGTGATTCAGGCTCATTTGGACTTTCAGAATCAAACAGTTGAATCACTGACATGTCCAAATCTGGATAAAGGCTTTGCACTTCCTTCATCCCATCATTGAAGCCCCCTTTATAGCTGTGTTCCTGCTTCAACCATCTCATTTTCGAAAGCCGAAGATGCTTTATAGTCCTTTACCGTCCTCTTCAGTTGATCTTTCAAAGATCGAATTTCTTCGACAGCTTCTTCGATCTTCTTGGTAGCCTCTTCGGATTTCTGTTGAGCTTCCTTAAGCAGAGCTTCCAGAGATCGAACCTTAGCTTTTCTCTTCTTAAGCCTTGCTTCCTGCTCAGAGTTCTTCGATTGGAGTTTCTCTACATCAGCTTTCAAACTCTGAACTAAGGCATCGCTTTGGACAAGCTTCTCCTCCATAGCCTGCCTCTGCTCTTCGGCTACTGCCTTCTCAATTTCAGCTGTTTTCATTTTGTCCTTCATCTCTTTATAGTTGTCTATAAAATCGAAGATGCTTTCTTCCATGACAGTTATGTCATGCATCATCTACATTAATAGATTAAAGAGTTAGCAACAACAAATTTGTGCCTTGAGAATACAATAAGATATTTACCTTCAGTACTGATGAGAACACCGAGTCGGAGACTTCTTCAATGCATCGGGACTTAATATTGTCCCAATCTTTAGGAAGAAGCGTGCGCTTCATCAGTTCCCTGGCCAGATCGGGGTTCTCCAAGCATTCTCTATCTGAAAAGACAGTGAAGTCTACATTGCAACCTCCTTCCGAAGAGGCGTTCCACCTAGGATTGTTCTCGGACCGAAATTTTGATCTTTCTTTCCTTTTCTCCGTTGGAGTTGCAAGTAAGGACTCCCTGTCAAATGACAAATCACGTTGATTTGGAGGGGGCATCGGACGAGGACTCTTCAGAGGAGGCCTCCTCGGAGATGGACTCTTGGCAGGTTCAGGAGGACTTGGTGAAACAGGTGGTATCTCTTCATCCGATGTCGATCTCATCGGAGGAGTGCTCGAGCCCTCTTCGGCTCTTCTTTTCTTGCGGACTTCGGTTGTCGTTGGAACATCCACTGCCCTTTTCCGGGAAGCTTGCTAAACTTTCTCAAGTTGAGGCTTCATTCTTTCACCTGCAATCGAAAGATTTCATCATATAAAAATAAAAGGAAAAGAAAAAGGAAGATGGAGGGAATGAAAATCTGAAGACCACTATTTTTATACCTAATACTGGGACTTCGCTGATGTGAGCTCGGTGAAGGTTTTCTTCCTTCAACAATTCTTTGAATGAAGGAATTTCTGGTTCTGACAAAGTTTCGAAGTCTTTGAGATCAGCTTTCAGAACCCTTTTCCCGGTGTTTGCATCCAAGCGCGGAGCTCTCCAGTCAGTATTGAATCCCTAATGGGTGTAATATACAAAGAAAAAACAAGGTTTCCACCCATGTATTGCACTGGGGGTTCCTTTTATTAGTCTTCGGCCTGGCTGAGGACCTATGACCCACCACCTTTTGCCGTGGAAATCTCTTTTCAGCATAAATAAAGAGGTGAACAAGGATATCTTTGGCTCTACATTTCTAAGTTTATAAAGGACTAGAAACCCACAGATGTTCCTAAAGCTGTTGGGGTTAATTGAGTCGGTACTATTCGGTAAAGGTTAAAGATTTTTTCAAAGAATGGGTGGAGTGGAAGCCGAAGACCAGCCTTACGGTGGTCTTCGTATATAGCAATTGAATTCATGGGAGGTTTATCTACCCGCTCATCGGGTTTTGGAAGGATTATTTTGAAGGTTCGAGGAATGTGAAAACGTCGCCTAACATCTTCTATCTTAGCAAGTGAAAAAAACTGGCAACGGAATCAGGTGATCTTTTCGGGCTTCTCTTCCTACCGGAGTTTTTCCTCCTATTGGTTTCGCCTCCCAACGAACCCCTAACGGTCCCATCTCCTGGTGAACTGTCGATTTCCCTTTCCAGTGGTTCCCTATTGGTTTCACCCCTTGATGAACCTTTGCTAGAATTAGAAAAAAGGTTCCTAGCAGATTCTGACATGGCAAAGAAGAAGAAAATAAAAAGGAAGGGCTTCTAACCTCTGAAGGAACAAAAATGGCGGACTGTAGCACGGGATGAAAGGAAGATGGAGCGCAAGTGCAAGGAAAGCCCTTCTTCTGAAATTATTTTCTTTTTATAGCTAAGATTGTGGAGTTTTGAGACGCTTCAGAAATCTCCTCGTATCGTACGGCATATTAATAGCTTCGATCCTGGGCACGATTTTCTGAAAATCGCCCATTAATGAAATGGTGGCTGCGATCCGCATGAAGTGAAATGAATGGCTACGATGATTTCTTAATTATGATCAGCCTCCAGGTGATTGCTAAGTGTCCCACCTTGGTACAATAAAAACTCTTTTTCTAAAGAGATTTTTTAGAGCTTTCTAAATTTGAAACGTTTCTTTTGAAATGACAAATGACATGGTGACACGTGTCTTCTCCACATCTCTCGCGCCACCAAGCAGTTATTGCGAAAAGACATGCCAGGGTTTAATGCCATCATGGTATATCAGTTACTGCAAAACGACAGATTTCAAGTACTCCCATTTTTCGAAATTAAATTATTTCGAACTTGGGAGTGGGGGCCAGCTGTTATGATATCCTGGTTTTATTTCAATTATTGGGTCACTCTCTGAACCAATTTCAAATTTTTCTTGTTTTGGTTTATTGGTCAAATCAACATACAAAGGAAAATGTCTATTGGGTTTGATGAAGATTCTGATCTACAAAAAGATAGTCTTCGGCTTCGTATATTTATCTTGGTTCGAAGACCATGCTTGATATTTACAGCTTCATATCTTTATTTTGGTCTAGAAGCCAAGTTTATTAACTCTATATCTTCAGCTTCGTATATTTATCTTGGTCCGAAGACCATGCCTGGCATTTACATCTATGGCTTCGTATCCTTATCTTCACCCAGAAGATAAGTTTATTAGCCTTGTCTTCGGCTTCGTATCTTTATCTTAGTCCGAAGACCCCGCCTCATGTCTTTATATCTATGGTTTCAAGCTAAGTTTATTAACCTTATATCTTCGGCTTCGGGTTGTCATCTTGGTCTGAAGACTTAACCTTTCAAGTGAATATCTTTGGCTTTATTCCTTCAACATAATTCGAAGAGCATATTATCTCATTTTCTTGACTGTAAGTATTTACTTTCATTATTTCCAAAAAGACTTCTTCGAAGTGTGTAGCTAACATTCTCTTTAGGAGCGCTACTAAAAGAAATGTTGAGCTCACTTCGGATTTACTCTAAAAAAGAGAGAAGCTTATTAAGCATGTGGGTCTTTTCAATATTAGAACAGCCAACCTTGCTCTGGTTATTGCAATCACCCAAATGATCGAAATCCTCATATCATATAAGCTTCGAAATAACTATTTTTTCGACCGCCACTACTTACAGTTATGAAGTGGTTATATTTGTCAGCTTTCATAATCGTAAGTAGTTACGTTGGAGCCTATAAATACTGGTAAGAGGGGACACTTGAGGTAAGTTTGGCTCATTCCTGCAATTTGAATTCCTCCTTTCCCTCTCTGCTTCCAAAAACTCTCCATTCTACTGCTGCCTGAGTTTCTTCTGACTTTGGCATCGGAGTGTCCCCTGCCAGAAAATCTCCGGTCATGGATTTGTTTTGCAGGTTCCGGTCGACGACAATCTAGCGGAAGAACCACTCCATCCGGTCAGCGGAGATTCAGCGTCAACAGTTTTATTATATGTTTGTTTAAGGACATGAATGATGGATGGGGTTGGAAGGATGGATGGTCCTATTTATCATTGACTTTAAAGAATCTTAGGAAAGATGGATGAAAATGAGGGATTATTTATCTATCATGGTCCATCAATTTGTATTTTCTCAATTTGGAAGAATATAAGAAAAAATGGATGGAGCATGTAAGAGATATAATTTTATGTTAATAAAATTATCACTCATTAATTTTTTAATAAAATTCTAATACTTGTTTACCTTTTCATTTATTTATATTTTTATTGTTCTTATATATTTATCCAATACTATTAAATTTTATTAATAATTATTTTAGTTTTAGTATATAATTATCATAATTAAAAGTAAATAATTAAAATTATCTTTTTTAATTGCATTATTTTTAGTTAATTATCAATATAAAATTAATTAATTATTTAAATTAAATTAAAAATTAATTTGTTATTTACATAATTAATATATAAATAAATTTATACATATCATTAATTTATAAATTATTTGTTAAATTAAATTAAATATTTATATTTTTTTATATAATTATAAATTATAAAGATTATAGGTTTATATATTGTTTTATTTTTTAATGTAAATAAGTATTATAAATTTAAAAAAAATAATTTTTCATTAAAGGATAGTTTAGTAAAATTATCATATAAATATCATCTTTCCTTTCTTTCATTTTTCTTATGTTAAAATAAAGAAGAAAATCATTCTGATTTATTGTTTCATATTTTATCTGACACACAATGATGGATGGATCTTCCATCAACTTTTTTTTTCATTTATTTTTCCTTCTCTTTTCATCCTTTGTACCAAATAGAGGGTTATGAATTTTTTATCATCTAAGCTTCCAAACAAATTCCAGATATTCTAATGGAAATGAATGGTCATTATATTGATCTTTTCCATCTTTCATAGGTCAACAGAATTTATTGAATTAGCTGCTTTGAAAATTTGAGATATGATGTGATCCCAATTGAGGAACAACAATCATGTGTAGTGGGTATTATGGAATATTATATAACATGTTTCATAGTTTGTCATATTTTTTTAACATCAATCTTTAAAAAATTTAAAAATAAAATATATTTTTTTATTAACGAAGTTATTAGTTTCATAACTATGATATATTCTTTTTTCAATTTTTGTACATATTTTTTATTGATACATAGTATGTATCAGTAAACTATTTAATATGCATTATTTGATTATTTATTGTATATTGGTGGATGTTATGTTCTAGAAACTATATATTGATTTATCTAAAAATGTATATTGAAACATCGGATGAATATTTTGTTAAAGTATATATCAATTGACCATATATTGTATACCGATGAATATTATGTTTAAAAAATTATGTATTAATTTATCTATAAGTATATATTAGGTCATTACTAGTTATGTATTAAAAAAGTTTATAGTATGTATTATGTTGGTATTGAAATTTGTCGAGTGCTGGAGAAAGAGTTAGAGGTATGCTAGAGTTGAGACGATGCAGCTCGAGTCCGAGAGATGGTATTTGCAAAAAAGTCCTGTTAGGGGTGTCTTTGGTGATGGAACTTTGATGCTCAAGTCACTATCAATACTAATAATGAGAGAGTATAAGTGGGAGAGTTAGTGTATCTTGGAAACCCGAATGAAATTCTTTTTTATAGATAGATTTAGGGGTAATTCCATCTTGACTACGATCTTGTCTGATCCGGTGAAAGATGGCAGAACCCCTTATGTGTTGCATGGAGTTTTCTTATTTATGAAGAGTATCCTATCTCTTTAAATATGTCTTTGTCACTAGTCTAGTATATGTCATGCTTCATTAGATGATGGACCAGGTTACAAGGAATTTGGACATGCCTCTCCATTTCGATATGGTGATGATTAGGGATTGGGATGTAACGAGGAGTTGGCTACGTGGTGGAAGCCATGCTAATGAATATCAGGGTATCATTTCTTCAAGACTTGAAATAGGTGTACTGCCAAGGTTTTACTGGTTGGAGTGCTGGCAAGGTATTTAAGGTTCAATCGGGCCAAGAAACTTATGGTCAAACATTCCTTGAGCGGTCTTGTGGGCTCGTCGATGCCTTTAGGTATAAGAGTTGGTCTTTATCAGTATTCGCTTAAGGGTTTATGGTTGAATGCTCCCTGAGCGATTAGCGTGAGTTCGTTGATGCTTTTGGGCATAGGAGTCAATCTTTGCTGGTATCCACACAAGGACTTGTGGCCGAATGCTCTCTAAGAGATCAGCATGGACTCGTTGATGTCTTTGGATATAGGAGTTGGCCAGTAACAATATTCGCTCGAGAAGTTATGGCTGAGTGCTCGTTGAGCGGTCGGCATGGGCTGGCTGATGCTTTTGGGCATAAGAGTTGGCCTCTACCGGTGATCGCTTAAAGGCTTGTGGCCGAACTCTCTCTGAGTGGTCGGCTTGGGCTCGTTGATGCTTTTAGGCATAGGAGTTGGCTTTTGCTGGTAACTGCTTGAAGGCTTGTAGCTGAATGCTTCCTGAGCGACCGGTGTGGGCTCACTGATGCTTTTAGGCATAGAAGTTAGCCTCCATCGGTATCCACTCTAAGGCAGGTGGCCGAACTCCCTCAGTGATTGGCATGGCCTTGCTAGTGCCTTTGAGCATAGGAATTGGCCTTTGTTAATGTCCACTCGAGGGCTTGTGGCCAAATGCTGTAGGATTTTGTGTGGTACTCCCAAGCTTTGGAAAGACTTGGAAAATCATGGCAGGGGTGTTCGAGACGATTCCTAGGAACTTGGAGGTGTGCCAAGTAGTTTCTGGAGGTGTTCCAGGGGGTTCATGATGTATTCATGGGTGTTTATACAGGTTTGAGGGCTTAGGTTTATAAGTTTCCAGGATCCCAGAGTCTTGTTAGGTCAGGGGCTTGACCCATGGTTGAGGGAACATGTAGGACATGGGTATACATGGGCTCAGGGTTTGAGTATTTTTTCATATTGATTTCTTGAAGGGAGTTTTTTAAGAGATAATAACATAACCCTATTGGGTTATGGGATTTAGGTCCAGAGGTATAACCAGTTGCCCTTAGGTGTGAAATGGGAGTATGTTGGTTAATTGGTTAGGAGGTTAGCTTAGTTGGTCAGAAGGTTGGTTGGTTGTAATCAATTATGAAATCTAACTAACTAAGGAGTTCTAACAACTCAAGAATTGGACCAAGTCCTAATAGCCCAAGAAAGTCCCTAACCACCTAGAACTAAACCGCCCCATCTATATAAGAAAGGAGGGGGCGTGCGTGCGTGGGGGGCTTGAGATCGCCCCCTTGGGGCATGACGGTGGGGGGCTTCCAGATTTTGGGAGGCCATGGTTCAAGGGCATAAGAGTGGCATGCGTGGAGGGATTTTCATGTGGGGACTTGGGATTGTGAGGGTATTTCACAGTTTTGAAGAGGGGAAGAGCACATGCGCGAGTTCTTGGGGCGTGAGGCTTTCAAGAGAAGACGTGCATGGAGGCTTCTTCTCGGGTTTATGAGAGGAGGCAGGTGTCTTGAGTGTATCAAGTGTTCTTCTCCAAGGAATTAATAAAGCAATATCTCTTTTTCTTCTATATCTCTTTTTTATCTCCTTGTAAATTTTGAATCCAATAACAGGTTGCTTCTGCTGCGTAGGCGCTGATTTGGATTCTCCTAACAAGTGGTATCAGTGCCTATGAATCTCTACAAGCGGTATCAGAGCAAGGTTTTCTCAGAGCCTTGTTCGAGCATGGAGAGACGAGGATTTAAGGAAGAAGGATGTGCTACTCCTTGGTTCATCCCCAAAGAAGAAGGAAGAAAACTGGCTTGCAACCGGGTTTCTGCTACACCCATCTGCATGTGTTGCAGATTTCTACCTTAGGATCCCTTCAAGGTATTTATGAAATTTAGCCTTTTAGTTATTCTTCGTGACCTGATTAATCATGAACAGCGGTAGCAAGGTGGAGTTTGAAAAATTTAATGGAAAGGGAAGCTTCTTTATGTGGAAGGTTTAGATGGAGAATTTGTTGGTGCAGAATTTTCTTGATATGGCTTTGGAAGAAAAGCCAGAGGGGATGACGGATCGGGATTGGTTGTCTTTGCAGAAGAGATCTGTCATTGGCATTAAGTTTGCATAGCTGTCTGGGTGCAATGCAGAAGTACAAGTTGGTGTTGCAGTCACGGGGACAGAGCCAGAAGACATCAGTTCGAGGTTAGGAGTGCGGTGGAGCGCGAGTCTCAGGAGCCGTGGAGCATGGGTTGATGTTCCAGTTGGGGAGGCGAGGTAGCTTCGACGGAAAGATGTCAGCTCTATAGACAGCAAGAAGGGTGCACGGAGCTTGTTAAGACTTATGACGGTGTTGTCCAGCATCCTTAAGAAGAAGTGCAGGGATAGAGAAGGAAAAGCCCAGATTTTTCAGGTTTCGTCATTGGGTCAAAGAAAGAGTCGGATGAGCTCTTGGTTGTTTCGGAGGAGCTTGGGGGTGCAGTGTATCCAAAATGATCTCGAAGAGGTTCGTGGGATGCGAAGGGTTCGAGGAGGTAGCTACGGGGTACGTGGTACAGCGACAGGCTCAGCAGGGTAGCATTGAGTGGCTGGCCTCAGGATTTGATTCTGTGACATCAGGTGGACTTCAGTTTCAGGTGGAGCACTAGGAAGAGGTGGCTTCATGGATGGAGCAGGATTCGACACTAGGTCAGAGCAGAGTGGTGTATGGGGTGGAGTCATATCCCAGCACTAGTGCTGGGGGTGCACCGTGGTAGGTGGAGTAGTGTGCACAGATAATGAGACATGGCTCTAAGGAGATGGTGTCAGGTAGAGTTCCAGTTACAGCGAGTGTCGGTTCAGGATCACTGTGGTCTCTCTAGGAAAGTTCAAGGAAAAGACTGATGCATCTACCAGGCTGAAGAAAGGCTACAATAGTGGACCTTCAGCTGAGGAGGCGGTCATCTCAAAGGCCTCTAAGGGAGCTCAGTAGCTGAAGGGTGTTGGCAAAGTCAAGGAGATCCGCACAAGAGGTTATCAGGACACGTAGTTATAGCGGGGTTGTGCAGGACGTTGCCAGGTTTGCCAAAGTTTAAGGGCACCAAGATGAAGATTGTGGGGTTTTATGTGGTCCTCCCAAGCTTTGGAGAGACTTTGAAGACCATGGTAGGGATGTTCGAGGCGATCTCTAGGAGCTTGGAGGCGTGCCAAGCGATTTCTGGAGGTGTTCCATAGGGTTTTGGAGATGTTCCTAGGGATTCATGATGTATTCATGGGTGTTCACACAGGTTTGGGGACTTAGGTTTATAAGTTTTCAGGGCTCCAAAGTCATGTTGGATCAGGGGCCTTGATCTAGGGTTGAGAGAACATGTGAGACATGGGTGTACATGGGCTCAGGGTTTGAGTGTTTTCTCATATTGATTTCTTGGGAAGAGATTTTTGAGAGATTATAATATAACCCTATTGGATTATGGGGTTTAGGTCCAGAGGTGTAGCTAGCTACCCTTAGGTATGAAAGGGGAGCATGTTGGTTAGTTGGTTAGGAGGTTAGCTTAATTGGTTAGAAGGTTAATTGGTTGTAACCAATTAGGAAACCTAACTAACTAAGGAGTCCTAATAACTCAAGAATTGGACCATCCAAGTTCTAACCATCCAAGAAATTTGCTAACCACCTAGAACTAAACCGCCCCATTTATATAAGAAAGGAGGGGGCGTGCGTGCATGGGGGGCTTGAGATCGCCCCCTTGGGGCATGACCATGGGGGGCTTCCTGATTTTGGGAGGCCATGGTTCAAGGGCATAAGAGAGGTGCGCGTGGAGGGATTTTCACATATGGACTTGGGACCGTGAGGGTGTTTCACGGTTTTGCAGAAGGGAAGAGCACGTGCATGAGTTCTTGGGGTGTGAGGCTTTCAAGAGAGAAGATGTGCGTGGAGGCTTCTTCTCGGGTTTGTGAGAGGAGGCAAGTGTCTTGAGTGTATCAAGGATTCTTCTCCAAGGAATTAATATAGCAATCTCTCTTTTTCTTCTATTTCTCTCTTCTATCTCCTTATAAATCTTGAATCCAAGAACAGGCTGCTTTCGCTGTGTAGGCGCTGATTCAGATTCTCCCAACAAGTGGTATCAGTGCCTAGGAATCTCTACAAGTGGTATCAGAGCAAGGTTCTCTCATTGCCTTGTTCAAGTGTGGAGAGGAGAGGATTCAAGGAAGGAGGTGTTGCTCCCTGGTTCATCCCTAAAGAAGAAGGAAGAAGATCGGCTTGCAACCGGGTTTCTACTGCACCCATCCGCACATGTTGTAGATTTCTACCCTGTGATCCCTTTGAGGTATTTCTGAAATTCAACCTTTTGAGTTGTTCTTCATGGCCTGATCAATCATAAACATTGGTAGCTAGGTGGAGTTTGAGAAATTTAATGGGAAGGGAAGCTTCTCTATGTGGAAGGTTTGGGTGGAGGATTTGTTGGTGTGGAATTTTCTTGATGTGGCTTTGGAAGAAAAGCTAGAGGGGATGACGGATCGGGATTGGTCGTCTTTGCAGAAGAGGTCTGACATTGGTATTAGGTTTGTACAGCTGTCTGGGTGCACTGCGGAAGCACAGGTTGGTGTGCAGTCACGAGGATAAGCAGGAAGATATCAGTTTGAGGTCAAGAGTGCGGTGGAGCACGAGTCTCAGGAACTATAGAGCACGGGTCGATGTTCCAGCTGGGGAGGCGAGGTGGCTTCGACGGGAAATGTCAGCTCTGGAAGTAGCAGGAAGGGTGCAGACAGTCACGCAGAGCTTGTCAAGACTTTTGATGGCATTATACAGTGTCCTTAGAAAGAAGTGCAGGGATGGAGAAAGGAAAAGTCCAGATTTCTCGGGTTTCATCGCTAGGTCAAAGGAAGAGTCGGATGAGCTCTTGGTTATTTCGAAGGAGCCTGGAAGGTGTAGTATATCTGAAATGGTCTTGGAGAGGTTCGCAGGATGTGAAGGGTCCAAGGAAGCAGCGACGGGGTACGAGGTGCCGTGGCAGGCTTAGCAGGGCAACGTTGAGTGGCTGGCCTTAAGATTTCATTCTATGACATCAGGTGGACTTTAGTCTCAGGTGGAGTACTAGGAAGAGGTGGCTTCACAGGTGGAGCAGGATTCGACACTATGTTAGAGTGGAGGGGTGCACGGGAGGAGTCATATCCCAGCACCAGCATCGGGGGTGCACCGAGGCAGGTGGAGCAGTGTGCACAGGTAGTGAGGCATGGCTCTGAGGAGATGGTGTCAGGTAAAGCTCCAGTTACTGTGAGTGCTGATTCAGGATCGCTGTGGTCTCTCCAAGAAAGTCCAAGGAAAAGACTGATGCAGCTGCCAAGCAGAAGAAAGGCTACAATAGTGGTTCCAGGGTACAAGCATGGATCTTCAACTGCCTCCAAGGGAGCTTAGCAGCTGAAGGGTGTTGGCAGAGGCAAGGAGATCTGCACAAGAGGCTGTCAGGACACGCAGTTATAATGGAGTTGTGTAGGAGGACGTTACTAGGTTTGCCAAAGCTTGGGGCACCAAGGTGGAGATTGTAGGGTTTTGTGTGGTGCTCCCAAGCTTTGGAGAGAGTTGGAAGACCATGGCAGGGATGTTCGAGACGATCCCTGGAAGCTTTGAGGCATGCCAAGCAGTTTCTGGAGATGTTCTAGAGGTTTCTGGAGATGTTTTAGGGGGTTCATGATGTATTCATGGGTGTTCACACAGGTTTGGGGACATAGGTTTATAAATTCGTAGGGTCCTAGAGTCATGTTGGGACAGGGGGCTTGATCCATGGTTAAGAGGACATGTGAGACATGGGTATACATAGGCTCGGGGTTTGAGTGTTTTTGTACATTGATTTCTTGGAGAGAGTTTTTTTGAGAGATTGTAACATAACCCTATTGGGTTATGGGATTTAGGTCTAGAGGTCTAGCCAGTTGCCCTTAGGTGTGAAAGGAGAGCAGGTTGGTTAGTTGGTTAGGAGGTTAGCTTAGTTGGTTAGAAGGTTGGTCGGTTATAACTGATATGGCAACATCGCTGACGTGGAGTATGCGTCAGATCCAGTTGGTCGCCAGGCAGTGCCACGCGGCGTCATCTCCGGGCTCTCCCGTCAGGTGGCTTGGCTAGCAGTCAAGCCGACCTCGGGCCGAGCTCGGCCTCTCTGCCACTTCGCCAGGTGTCGACCCACGAGGGGTCCACCTCGACTGAAGTGGCTTTGTCTCTGCCTCTACTCCTCTGCCAGGTGGCACCCTCAGATGGGCCCACCTCGTCGGAGTCGAGCCAGACTCTCCCAGCTCCTTTGCCAGGTGTCACCCCCAGATGGGTCCACCTCGGCCAAAGTCGAGCTGGCCTCTACTACTTTGCCAGGTGTCGATCCAGGTGGGGTCCATCTCGATTGAAGTGGCTGCCTTTACCTCTGCTCCTCTGCCAGGTGGCGCCCCCAGAGGGGCCCACCTTGCCGGAGTCAAGCCAGGCTCTCCCAGCTCCTTTGCTAGGTGATGCCCCTAAATGGGTCCACCTCGGTCGAAGTCGAGCTGGCCTCTGCCACTTCGCCATGTGTCAATCCAGGTGGGGTCCACCTCGACTGAAGTGGCCTGCCGCTGCCTCTGCTCCTCCGCCAGGTGGTGCCCCTAGAGGGGCCCACCTTGCTGGAGTCGAGCCAAGCTCTCCCAGCTCCTTCGCTAGGTGGCGTCCCCAGATGGGTCCACCTCGGCCGAAGTCGAGCTGGCCTCTGCCACTTTGCCAGGCGTCGACCCAGGCAGGGTTCGCCTTGGTCGAAGTGGCCGGTCTCTGCCTCTGCTCCTCCGCCAGGTGGCGCCCCTAGATGGGTCCACCTCGTCGGAGTCGAGCCAAGCTCTCCCAGCTCCTTCGCCAGGTGGCGCCCCTAGATGGGTCCACCTCGGTCGAAGTTGAGTTGGCCTCTGCCACTTCACCAGGTGTCGACCCAGGTGGGGTCCACCTCGGTCGAAGTGGCCTGCATCTGCCTCTACTCCTCCGCCAGGTGGCACCCCCAGATGGGCCCACCTCGTCGGAGTCGAGCCAGGCTCTCCCAGCTCCTTCGCCAGGTGGCACCCCCAGATGGGTCCATCTCGGTCGAAGTCGAGCTGGCCTCTGCCAGTTCGCTAGGTATTGACCCAAGTGGGGTCCACCTCGGTCAAAGTGGCCTGCATCTGCCTCTGCTCCTCTGCCAGGTGGCATCCCCAGATGGGCCCACCTCGTCGGAGTCGAGCCAGGCTCTCCCAGCTCCTTTGCTAGGTGGCGCCCCCAGATGGGTCCACCTCGACCGAAGTTGAGCTAGCCTCTGCCACTTCACTAGGTGTCGACCCAGGTGGGGTCCATCTTGGTCGAAGTGGCCTATATCTGCCTCTGCTCCTCTGCCAGGTGGCGCCCCCAGATGGGCCTACCTCGCCGGAGTCGAGCCAGGCTCTCCCAGCTGCTTCGCCAGATGACGCCCCAAGATGGGCCCACCACGGTCGAAGTCGAGCTAGCCTTTGCCACCTCGCCAGGTGATGACCCAGGCGGGGTCCACCTCGATCGAAGTCAGCCTTCTCCACTAGGCATGAAAGGACCAGGGGGCAAGCCCCAAGGAGGCCACTGAGGATGGCGCGCACAGGCGGTGCATCCAGTATGGCTTCCCCAGGCCTGTATCGGTGTGCAGAACCTCGTTAATACCAGTTTAGAAGGGGCACCCTGCTCGAGGTGCCAAATCCAGCACCCGGTAACCCGGTACACCAAAAAGGGAGGGCCACGATCAATACCTCAGGCCCGAGGGTGCCTTCATAAGGATCGGGACCCGCCAGGTTTCTCCTTTCATGACTGCACGGTATACGAGACCGGATCATCACTTAAGTCCCGACCGTAAAGGGGGGCAACGTAGGAGAACGATCGCGAAGTGTCGCTGACCTCCAGAGCCTCCCCAGGGGGAGGGATCGAGGCATGAACATATCCAGCGACCAGCGACCTAAAAAGGGGGGTGGGGGCAAGAATGAAGGTAAGCAACTGAGAGGACAAGCATGCGCACCGGAAGAGGAGGCGATCCCACGATAGGAGCTCCAGAGGAACTCACAAGTGCGAGCCCAACGAGCCCGGTTGCGGGAATCAAAGTGCTGATCTCTCTCGTTCTCACTCATCTTCTCATCAAAGATTCCTCTAGGCACGAAAGCCTAGCAGGAATTCATCTTAGTGGATCTGTTTCACTTTATCGCTCTCTAACTTGACCATCGGAGTATCCCCGCTGGGATCCCAACCCAGGTCTTTAACCTCGTTTTTGCAGGTCCGGGAGCATCGGGATTCCATCGCAAAGGGGACTACAGTCCGGCGCCAACTCATAGCTGCAGGCCACAGCGGTAAGGTCGGCAATAGTAACCAATTATGAAACCTAACTAAGGAGTCCTAACAACTCAAGAATTGGACCGTCCAAGTTCTAATCATCCAAGAAAGTCCCTAATCACCTATAACTAAACCGCCCCATCTATATAAGAAAGGAGGGGGCGTGCGTGAGTGGGGGGCTTGAGATCGCCCCCTTGGGGCGTGACCCTGGGGGCTTCCCGATTTTGGGAGGCCACGGTTCAAGGGCATAAGGGAGGTGCGCTTGGAGGGATTTTCATGTTGGGACTTGGGACTGTGAGGGTGTTTCACTATTTTGGAGAAGGGAAGAATACGTGCATGAGTTCTTGGGGCGTGAGGCTTTCAAGAGAGAAGATGTGCATGGAGGCTTCTTCTTGGGTTTGTGAGAGGAGGTGGGTGTCTTGAGTGTATGAAGGGTTCTTCTCCAAGGAATTAATAAAGCAATCTCTCTTTTTCTCCTGTATCTCTCTTCTATCTCCTTATGAATCTTGAATCCAAGAACAAGTTGCTTCCACTGCGTAGGTGCTGATTCGGATTCTTCCAACAAGTGGTATCAGTGCCTAGGAATCTCTACAAACGCTCCTTAAATGATCGATATAGACTTGTTGATGCCTTTGGACATAGGAGTTGTCCTCTGTCGATATTTGCTCAAGGGCTTGTGGCCGAACACTCCCTGAGCTATTAACATGGGCTCACTGATACTTTTGGACATAGGAGTTGATTTCTACTGATGACCGCTAAAGCATTTATGGCCGAATGCTCCTTGAGCGATTAACATGGGCTTGTTGATGCCTTTGGATATAGGAGTTGGTCTCTATCGATGTATGCTCGAGAGTTTGTGGTCGAACGCTACCTGAGCGATCGGCATGGTCTTGCCGATTCCTTTGGGCATAGGAGTTAGATTTTATCGGTGATCGTTCGAGGGTTTGTAGCCGAATGCTCCTTGAGCGATCGACGTAAGCATTATCCAAGGGGTCGATTGTTCTTTTGTAATAGTCTTGTTTATGTTATGATGGCCTGATTCAATGTATAGTCTGCAGTATATGCTGGCGATTGGGCTAATGGCCCATTTTTGCCATCGTGGGCTTTATATTTCTAGCTCGACCACATTTTCTACTAATAGATACCTCCCTACTTTTTGGTTTGAACTTTGATCGGATCATGAAAGTACTTAGAGAAAAAGGAGGGCCAAGGGCATGGGGTTCCTTCTGTTGGGTTACCAAGGCCGGGCGTAGCGAAAGACTAGGTTTCCAAATTTTCATATTTGAAATCCTGACCGGCCGGAATCCTAAACTCTAAGCATACTTGAGCATAACAACTAATAAATCAAATCTTTAGGATTATCGAGGAATACCTGGTATGTTGTATTTCTTAATTTTCATGAGGCATACAAGTGCATACCCTCTAAAAGTGATCCACATAGGAATCGGACCAAGAAAGCACTCCTACAAAAGTTGCTTCTTTGCCTGGTACTCTTCCGGCATCCTTTCAGACTTTCTTCTTTGTTGGATCCTCTATCCTCCTGTAGGGCTCTTAGAGAACATTCTGGATCCTCTCTCAGTTTCTTAATATCCCTTCTATTTTTCTTTCTAGGCTCTTGTCTTAATTAGACTAGCCTTGTCTTGAAAGAACAAGCTTTGTCTTAAAGAGACAACCTTGTCTTAAGGAAGAGGGAGAGAAAATAGCAAGTAGTATTATGATGGGAAACTCTTGTGCCTTGGCATCAGATTATCGACGCCAATATATAGAGAGGGATGGGGCGCCTGATATGTTTTTCCTTCAGTCATTTGATAAGACCCTTCAAGCAGAAGGAGCTTATAAGGATGAAAAGACATATCTTGATAATACTTTTCATGCACTAAGAGACAAATCTGTCTCTTCGGTTTCCAGCATTATTCCTCCTTCTGCCATATGGCTTTTGATCGGTTATGAAAGGCCAAAAGGTATGGTTTCAGATGTGAAGTATTGGAGAAATATAGGAGCCTTCAAATAGAAGGACTCCTGGTCTCAAATTAGCGCCAAAATGAAGAGACGCAACTCTTCATTTTGCACCAACCCCTTCCACACCGAATTCCTTTTTTTTGATCGATCAATGCCCTTCCAAAAGGGCGTGGAGATGAGGATGAAGTCCTTTGGACTTTATCTGGCCTTTGTGACTAACTGGTAGGACTCTTGGTCCTTTTGTGCATACTTTTCTTGGCGCATACCATAAATTGGCGCCAAGAGTCCATGCCATGTAGGACTCTTCATTTTGACCAAGATAAATCCCAAATAAATCTAGATAAATATTGAATTAGGCTATCCCACTTAGGACTCAACCCAATTTAAATACCACTTAAACTGGTTAGCCTAATTAGCAAAAAAGCTAACCCAATCCAATTGGGTTAGGAGTTGGGCTAGCCAACATATGCTAGTATGTCAATTAGCTAGCCGATTAGGATCTCATGATCCTAATAAAAATACAATTGACTTTCTTGGCCAATTCTTTAATGTGTGTGACCTTTTGGGTTCCACATGTAGCTAGCAGTAGGTTTAGGTCCAAGCCAATTCGATCTAATCAAATCTGATTGACCTAATTAGGTCAAATTGAGCTGACCTAATTAGGTTAAATTTAGCTGACCTAAGTTTCCAATTCGAACCAACTTTCAAATTGACTCATGAATCTAATCGAATTGATCCATGAAACCTACAAGACATGATTGATATCTAGCAACATATCATGTCTACCCAGAAGATGAGAAATTTAGTAGAAATTATCAAAATACCTTTTAATGGAAAGTTACCGTGCAATTCAATCCTTCGATCTTCTTTTATCCTGATTAAGTGATGGACATGGATAAATGTCAAACCCTAGTACTTAATCATTTTGTATCTCAATTCGATGATGAAGACTCGACCAATGAAAGAGTAGAAACCATATCTAATCTCATCATGCTTTGATCAATGATTTCCAAGTCATCATTCGAAGAGATCACACAAGATAATTACTCATCTTACTAGGAGTGATCGATTCCTTGTTAACCTACTCATTACCTTCATACATAATCCACCATATCCAAAAGCATCCCGTACATGACTTAATTGCCATGAATGAGCATGCACTAAAACATTGGTTCATGTGCACAAGATACTATGGTAGTCTTAGGTCTAAGGATCACATGCATAACTCCCACTAAGAGAACATTCTTTTGACAAGTGAGACTTCCATTTGATGTTCTCTTATCGAATCAATTTAGTGGACTCATAACCTAATCAGCACCCACATCCTTGTATTAGTGTCTCTACACAAGTAGTTATGAGACCAACCACACTCTTCATTGACCATACATAAGATGTGCTAGTCTTTCTAGATTCATCTATCCCTGAATCGATGATCCATCTATCCCTGAATCGATGATCCATCGACTAGGAATATTTTATATTATGATTTATAGGAACTTAGGTCTCACCGTTATGATCTCCATCATAATCCTAATTTCATTGCCCTAATCTATGGGGTTTATCATAATCTTATAATTAAAATATAAGACACAGTAAATGATGAATCATAAATTGCCTTTATTAATATCAATCTTGAGTTGGGAGAATAAAAAATGTCACTGGTACAATAACTGTAATTGACTTTCAGGGTATAATTATTTCAATCTCCACTTGCACTAAAGCCAATTGCCCTTGTATTTAATACCCATACAATCTAGATGATGATCTAACTACTATAAAGGAAGGGCTTTAGTGAATGGGTCTGCTATATTGTTCTTTGTATTAACTCATTTTACTATCACATCATTTCTTTCAATGATTTCTCGAACGAGATGGAAGTCTCTTAGGATGTACTTGGACTTATGATGAGACCTCGGTTCTTTTGCTTGTGCAATAGCTCCGTTGTTATCACCATACAATGGTACTAGTTGCTTTATTACAGGAACCACACCCAATTCCATGATGAACTTCTTCATCCATACTGCTTCCTTAGCAGCTTCACTAGCAGCTATGCATTCTGCCTTAGTGATTGAGTCAACTATAATTGGCTACTTGGTACTCTTCCAACTCACAGCTCTGCCATTCATAGTAAAAACATACCTTGATATGGATTTACTGTCATCTGAATCAGATTGGAAACTAGAATCTGTATAACCTTCTAGTTTCAACTCTTATCCATCATATATCAGAAAAACATCTTTAGTCCTTAGGTACTTAAGAATGTTTTTCATAGCTTTCCAATGATCCTCCCCTGGATCAGCCTGGAACCTACTTACTATGCCTATGGCATAAGCAACATCAAGCCTGGTATATAGCATTGCATACATCATTGATCCAATTGTCGAAGCATAAGGGATCTTATTCATCCTATCTCTTTTTTCTGGAGTCTTAGGTGACATCCTTTTAGATAGGTATATGCCTTGACTCATGGGCAAGTAACCCTTCTTACTTTCCTCCATATTGAATCTTTTCAATATTAAGTCTATGTACCTGGATTGTGATAATCCTAGCAACCTTTTAGATCTATCACTATAGATCTTTATTCCTAGAATATATGATGCTTCTCCCAAATCCTTCATGGAAAACTATTTTGATAGCCATGTTTTAACTGACTGTATTATTGGAACATCATTTTCAATGATAAGCACGTCGACATATAAGACCAAAAAGACAATGGCACTCCCACTTGTCTTCTTATACACACATGGCTTATTCGTATTCTTGATGAAATCAAATTCCTTAATAGTTTCATCAAAATGAATGTTCCACCTCCTTGATGCTTGCTTCATTCCATAGATGGATTTCCTAAGCTTACATACTTGATTTGGACTCCCACTTGAGACAAAACTCTCTAACTGTGACATATAGACTTCTTTCTCAAGATTTTTATTGAAAAATGCAGTTTTAACATCCATCTACCAGATCTCATAACCATAGTATGCAACAATGGCAAGCATAATCCTAATGGACTTGAGTATGGCAACTGATGAGAGGGTTTCATCATAGTCTATACCATGCTTTTGCTTGAAACCTTGTGCCATTAACCTAGCCTTGTAGGTTTCTATTTTTCCATCTGCTCCAATCTTCCTTTTGAAGATCCAATTGCACCTTATTGGGATAATTCCTTTAGGTGGGTTAACCAAGGCCCAAACATGGTTATCATACATTGTTGGCTTTGGCTCCTTAATTTTGATGATTAACAAAAGGTTGAGTATATGTTTGGACTAATGTTTCATTTCAAGATAAAGTTTCAGGCCATACGTTATTCAAAAAGAGTATCAAGAGTACAATGATGAAACCAAGCTTGCTTGATTTGGGAAAGAGCTCTTCAACCTTGAACAAAATCAAATTTCTCATATTGGACCTTTTTATTAAGAAGCAATTCACAAAAGAAACAAAGGCTTAAAGAAACTCAAGCATGGCACGCACCTCTCCAAGAGTTTCAGAAAAATTCAGACCAGAGGTCGACCACCAGAGGTCGACACCTTGCCAAAGGTTGACCACCAGAGGTCGACTCATGAAGAAAAGAAAAGTTCAGCTAAGCCGGCACGGTAAAATTTCAGTGGCACGCTCTAGAGGTCGACCACCAGAGGTCGACACCTGTCCAGAGGTCAACACCAGAGGTCGACTCATCGCCTGAGAATTCAAACTGGGCAGAACTATGGTTTTCTGGATTTTTGCCTAAGATAAACTGGAGGTCGACTCATGAGGTCGACACTTGATCCAGAGATCGACTCATGAGGTCGACTCATGGCATAACGGCTATTTTTTCTGAACTTTTGATTTGATTTCTAACAGCCATAAACGGCCATATTTTTGATTCTAACGGTCTTGTGGAGTTGTTTCAGCTTGAATGAGGTATTTAACCTCCACCTAACTTCAAAAAAGACAAGGAGACAAAGTGAAAAGGAATAGAGTGAAAGTACAAAGCCTTCAATCAATTCCAAGCCAAAAAGAGTGAGAAAACCAAGAGATTCCTTAGCCAAAAGTGAAACTTTGAGGAATCCAACTTTCAAGTGTTTGGCATTTAGTGAGGTCCAAGATTCCAAGAGAAAGGCTTGAAGAGTCTCCATCAAGAGCTACATCGAATTACTTTTTGCTCAAAAGGAGTTTGTCTTGTTTTATTCATTGTATTCATATTCTTTTTGTCCTAGGCTAGTTTCAAGGGAATTTGAAACTAGTGTGAGGTTTGTTGGTGATCCAATTGATAAAACCAACTAGGGTTGCTTGTAAGCCCGAAGTCAAAACAAGTGAGTGAGGTTTGTTGGTGAGCCAATTGATAAAACCAACTAGGGTTGCTTGTAAGCCTGAAGCCAAAACAAGTGTGTAAGGTTTTGACTTGTGATCCTTGGAAAACAAGTCGGCTGTAATCTAGAAAAGATTATCGTGGAAATTTCCAAGTGGAGCTTGGGGAGTGGATGTAGGTGGTAGGCGCACCGAACCACTATACTTCTTGTGTGTTTGCATTGCTTTACTCTTCTTTTGCTCTTTAATTGTTGTTATCTTTCTGTTGCCCAGATATGGTACCCAAGAGGGGGGGTGAATTGGGTATTTTAAAAATTAAAGCAATATATGTTATTTCAAGTTCAAAGGTGAAGAGTGATAGTGCTCAAGTAATTGTGCAACGGAAGCAATGAAATAAAACAATAATTAAAGAGCAAAAGAAGATAAAGAGTAAAGCAATGCAAACACACAAGAAGTATAGTGGTTCGGTGCACCTAGCACCTACATCCACTCCCCAAGCTCTACTTGGAATTTTCACTATAATCTTTAGATTACAGCCGACTTGTTTTACCAGGCTCACAAGTCAAAACCTTACACACTTATTTTGGCTTCGGGCTTACAAGCAACCCTAGTTGGTTTTATCAATTGGCTCACCAACAAACCTCACTCACTTGTTTTGGCTTCGGGCTTACAAGCAACCCTAGTTGGTTTTATCAATTGGCTCACCAACAAACCTCATACTAGTTTCAAATTCCCTTGAAACTAGCCTACTACAAATAGAATATGAATACAATGAATAAAAATAAGACAAACTCCTTTTTGAGCAAAAGATAATTCGATGTAGCTCTTGATGGAGACTCTTCAAGCCTTTCTCTTGGAATCTTGGACCTCACTAAATGCCAAACTCTTGAAAGTTGGATTCCTCAAAGATGGAAAGCTTTTGGCTAAGGAATCTCTTGGATTTCTCACTCTTTTTGGCTTGGAATTGATTGAAGGCTTTTTACTTTCACTCTAATCCTTTTCACTTTGTCTCCATGTCTTTTTTGAAATTTGGTGGAGGTTAAATACCTCATTCATGCTGAAACAACTCCACAAGACCGTTAGAATCAAAAATATGGCCGTTTATGGCCGTTAGAAATCAAATCAAAAGTTCAGAAAAACTAGCCGTTATGCCATGAGTCGACCTCATGAGTCGACCTCTGGATCAAGTGTCGACCTCATGAGTCGACCTCCAGTTAGTTTTAGGCAAAAATCCAGAAAACCATAGTTCTGCCCAGTTTGAATTCTCAGGCTATGAGTCGACCTCTGGTGTCGACCTCTGGATAGGTGTTGACCTCTGGTGGTCGACCTCTGGAGCGTGCCACTAAAATTTTGCCGTGCCGGCCTTGCTGAACTTTTCTTTTCTTCATGAGTCAACCTCTGGTGGTCGACCTTTGACAAGGTGTCGACCTCTGGTGTCGACCTCTGAAGCGTGCCACTTAAAACACAATTAGTACTCATATATACTTAAACATTTTGTCAATCATCAAAATCAAGACCAGAGTCAACAATCTCCCCCTTTTTGATGATGACAAAACCTTTAAGTATATGAATAGGGTAAGCTTAAAAAGATTAACAATAAGATAAACATGTAAGCTCAAAACAATAAGCACCAAGCTCCCCCTCAAAATATGATCCAAAAAATCTTCAAAAATATATATATTTTTAAAATATGCAAACAAAATTTAAAATTTTCAAATTTTCTTCTTCTTACTAATTCTTTCCTTTAGATAAAAACATTTTACATTCTTCTCCCCCTTTTGCACTTTCTTTCATTTCTCAAAAGATTTTTCATGTTTATCCAATCTTCCCCTTTTCATACTTAACAATTTTCTCCCCCTTTTTGACATCATGAAAAAGGGTGAAAGGCAATACAAAGTGGGAATGAAGTTGGAAAGAATGCATGATCAAAATCAATGCATGAAATCAAATATTTATGATATCAATTGAATATGATATAAATTGAACAAGATACCAAAGAATGTAAGCACATGCAAGAAATGATTTGATGTATATTATCCATTCGCCTTACTTGTTCATGGGATAAGGTCACAGCGGCACCCCTACACGTCATAAGAGAGCCCGTTGAATGGGAAGAGAGGGTCTTTAAGCCCTACTTATCTCCTATGACCGGACGGCCATGGTGACTAACCCAATCCGAAGCGGTTACTAGGAATTCTTATAAAAAAATTTTGATGCCAATAGAATATGATACCATTTGAATGTAACTCCTCCAAAGAATTAGATTTGAAAACAAGAAGGAGTACCAGAGCAATATAAGCAAAGCATGATATCAACAAGATATTCAAAGCATCAAATATGATAACAAATCTTTGGATGCTCCCCCTGAATGTTATTCCTCCTTTAAAAATATGCATTTATTTCAGGAATAAAACATGAAAGCTTATGCATCAAGATTTGAAGTTTTTCAAGATATTCATAATTTTCAAAATACAAAGCATTTATATCGCATAAAAATGTTTAGCATTATTTCAAATTCATTTTAAGATGATTTGATATCCATACAAATGCTAGAAGTAATATGATATCAAGTCTAGCTATTAGAGCAAGGGTTTGTCAATAAGCATACCTTCTTCTTAAAAGTAACCCTTAACTACTAGTTCTATACTTGATCCAAATCATTTCTAGATTATGCATAGATGCCAAAAATAAAAACATATAAATCATTGCATTTCACTTGAAATAATTTAGAAACTATATTAATCAAAATCAAGTGAAGATCTAATAATCACAAGTTTGACCATGAGAGCTTGAAATCCATCAACATCAAAATGGTCATGATCACAACAAATGATTATTAGTCTAAGCTTGATTCTAATCAATCAATTAAAACATTTTTCAAATCAATATGCATCTTTAAAAGTATTTTTCATGAGATACATTAATCAAAATCAAGTGAAGGTCTTACAATCATAAATTTAATCATGATAGCATGAAATTAATCAACACCAAAAAGTTCATGATCATAGCCAATGATGATAAGTCCAAACTTGATTCTAATTAACTATTTAAAATAATTTTTCAAAGTAATTGATGCAATAAAAATTAATCTACAATTTTAATTATGGAAGGAGATGTTTAGAATTTACCAATATACATAATCCTTCTTTTTACCATTAGTCCAAAATATAGCTTGTCCACTTCTTTAAATTGTCTTGTACAACCTCTTTTCAAGAACTTCCTTTCTTCATGTTGGGTTGCAAGACATTCCTGCAAAACAAATTAAGTGGACATTTTTGGTACCCAAACTTTCTTGGGTCCTTTATGATTAGTAATTATGGTTCCTTTTGGAACCCAAACTTTTCTTAATCTAGAAGGATAAGCATTGAAACCACATTTATAATAAGAATTGAAAGAAGCAGGAATATTGAAGTTCTTCAAGAGTTTTTGCTTCTTTTCCTCAATCAAAATATTTTTCTCATTAAAAACTTTTTCACATAAATCTTTTGAAATAACATTTTCTTTTTCTAAAAATTCTTTTTCTTTAGAAAAATTATTCTTTTCATTTTTTAAAATATCAATCTTGGCATTTAAATCATCATTTTTATTTGCAAGATTGGTGTTGTCAAGAGAAAATGAATCTACATGCCTATTTAATTTCTTGTGCTCAATTTTTAGCAATCTGTATTCATGCACAAGATCATTAGATGCATCATGTGATTCTTTAAAGGTAAAATCATAATTATTTTTAGCACATACCTTTTTCTCATTTGCCATGAAACAAAGATGGGCAACTTCATCATCCGTATTTGAATCTTCGCTATCGCTCCAAGTTGCCATCATTGCCTTGAATTTTTTTTGGCCTTGAGAGCTATTATTTTCTTTTCTGTATCAGCTTCCACTATCCTTTGCCATAAGTTCAACTTATAGGTCATGAGTGAACCGATAAGCTCCTCCAAAGGTAAGGTTTCTATATCTTTAGCTTCTTGGATCGCCGTCACCTTTGGATCCCATGATTTTGGCAAGGATCTAAGAATTTTGTTCACCAAATCAGCATTAGTATAGATTTTGCCAAGACTTTTTAATTCATTAATAATAGTCATAAATCTTGAAAACATATCAGATATAGATTCATAATGCATCATTTCAAAAGTTTCAAAAGAATGTATAAGCAAATTAATTTTAGTGTTCTTCACTTGAAGAGTACCCTCATGAGTAACTTCAAGTGTGTCCCATATTTCTTCGCTGATGTGCATGTAGAAACTCTATTAAATTCATTTAAGTCCAATGCACAATAAAGCAAGTTCATTGCTTTAGCATTGAGTTCAATTTGTTTAATGTCATATTCATTCCAATCCTCTTCGAGCTTTGGAATGGAAATGCCATTAACCAAAATGGAAGGAATATGAGGACCATTAATAATGGTTTTCCAAAGATGATAACTAATAGATTGAATATGGATGCGCATGCGAGTTTTTCAAAATGTGTAATTTATGCCATTGAAAAATGGTGGTCTAACACTAATACCTACAAGGGTTACCATGAACTTTAGCTCAAAATCGTTAGATTTTCAATCAGAGCACCGAGCTCTGATACCACTTGTTGCCCAGATATGGTACCCAAGAGGGGGGGTGAATTGGGTATTTTAAAAATTAAAGCAATATATGTTATTTCAAGTTCAAAGGTGAAGAGTGATAGTGCTCAAGTAATTGTGCAACGGAAGCAATGAAATAAAACAACAATTAAAGAGCAAAAGAAGATAAAGAGTAAAGCAATGCAAACACACAAGAAGTATAGTGGTTCGGTGCACCTAGCACCTACATCCACTCCCCAAGCTCCACTTGGGAATTTCTACTATAATCTTTAGATTACAGCCGACTTGTTTTACCAGGCTCACAAGTCAAAACCTTACACACTTGTTTTGGCTTCGGGCTTACAAGCAACCCTAGTTGGTTTTATCAATTGGCTCACCAACAAACCTCACTCACTTGTTTTGGCTTCGGGCTTACAAGCAATCCTAGTTGGTTTTATCAATTGGCTCACCAACAAACCTCACACACTTGTTTTGGCTTCGGGCTTACAAGCAACCCTAGTTGGTTTTATCAATTGGCTCACCAACAAACCTCACACTAGTTTCAAATTCCCTTGAAACTAGCCTACCACAAATAGAATATGAATACAATGAATAAAAATAAGACAAACTCCTTTTTGAGCAAAAGATAATTCGATGTAGCTCTTGATGGAGACTCTTCAAGCCTTTCTCTTGGAATCTTGGACCTCACTAAATGCCAAACTCTTGAAAGTTGGATTCCTCAAAGATGGAAAGCTTTTGGCTAAGGAATCTCTTGGATTTCTCACTCTTTTTGGCTTGGAATTGATTGAAGGCTTTTTACTTTCACTCTAATCCTTTTCACTTTGTCTCCATGTCTTTTTTGAAATTTGGTGGAGGTTAAATACCTCATTCATGCTGAAACAACTCCACAAGACCGTTAGAATCAAAAATATGGTCGTTTATGGCCGTTAGAAATCAAATCAAAAGTTCAGAAAAACTAGCCGTTATGCCATGAGTCGACCTCATGAGTCGACCTCTGGATCAAGTGTCGACCTCATGAGTCGACCTCCAGTTAGTTTTAGGCAAAAATCCAGAAAACCATAGTTCTGCCCAGTTTGAATTCTTAGGCTATGAGTCGACCTCTGGTGTCGACCTCTGGACAGGTGTTGACCTCTGGTGGTCGACCTCTGGAGCGTGCCACTGAAATTTTGCCGTGCCGGCCTTGCTGAACTTTTCTTTTCTTCATGAGTCGACCTCTGGTGGTCGACCTTTGACAAGGTGTCGACCTCTGGTGTCGACCTTTGAAGCGTGCCACTTAAAACACAATTAGTACTCATATATACTTAAACATTTTGTCAATCATCAAAATCAAGACCAGAGTCAACACTTTCATTACTTCCGTTGCACAATTACTTGAGCACTATCACTCTTCACTTTTGAACTTGATAGCACATATATTGCTTTAATTTTTAAAATACCCAATTCACCCCCCTCTTGGGCACCATATCTGGGCAACAAGTGGTATCAAAGCACCGATACTCTCTTGTAGGTCCAACGATCTTGAGTGAAAGATCATGGCCACCCCAATTGGAATGGGTGTAGTTGAAGGTCAAGCATCAAATCGTCCTCCTTTCTTTAATGGCACAAACTACACTTACTGGAAAACTCGTATGCGCATTTACTTACAAGCTGTAGATTATAATATATGGAGAGTAATTACTAAAGGGCCTCATCAGCCCACTCACTTGGTTAATGGCATTATCACCTCAAAATCTGAAGAAGAATGGGATGACAATGACATCAAACAAGCTGAGTTAAATGCTAAGACGATGAATTTGCTATTATGTGCACTTGACCCAAGTGAATTTAACAGAATATCAAATTGTATTTTCGCCAAAGAAATTTGGGATACACTTGAGGTTACCCATGAGGGTACACACCAAGTGAAGACCACAAAGGTGAACATGCTCATTCATACGTATGAGATGTTCAGGATGGAACCAACTGAAAGTATCAGTGAAATGTATACTAGATTTACCAATATAGTAAATGGTATGAGAAGTTTGGAAAAAATTATATCTAATGATGAACTGGTTAACAAACTTCTCAGGTCTCTTCCGGCTTCATGGGATGCGAAAGTAACAGCCATAGAAGAAGCCAAGGATGTCAATACTCTATCTCTTGAGCAGCTTCTTGGATCATTGATGACTTATGAGCTTTCACTAAAGCAGAAGACAGTGGACAATGACAAGAAAAAGAAAGCCATAGCCTTCAAGTCCACTACAAAGGAAGAATCAAGTGATGAATCAGAAGAAGAAGCTGATGATGATGAGACAGCCCTCATTATAAGAAAATTCAAAAGATTCATGAGAAAGAAGAAGGGCTTCTACAAGAAAAGGCCACGAAAAAATGATCACAATAAAGATAAAGAGAAAGAAAAAGAAAGGGATCCACCCATTTGCTTCGAGTGCAAGAAGCCTGGACATTATAAAACGGATTGCCCTTTGCTTAAAAAGAGTCGAATGATGTTGAGAAAGAAAGCCATGATGGCTACCTGGAGTGAGAGTGAGGACTCCAGCAGTGATGAAGAGCAGTAGGTAGTCGCCAACCTGTGTTTCATGGCCAATGAAGATAATGAGGTAAATTCTGAACCTGAAGTTGAATTTACTTTCAATGAATTACATGATGCTTTTGATGATTTAGTTATGGAATATGAAAAATTAAAACTGAAAAATAAGAAATTAAGAAAGCTAAATCTTGAGCTTACCAAAAATTCAGAAAAGTTTTTAATTGAAATTGAAGATTTAATTCAAGAAAACAAGAAATTAACTGAACATGTAAAGACCTTGAAAAATGATAAGGACAATCTTTTAAAAGAAAATGATTCTTTGAAAAAAAATAGAAGTCTTAAAACGAATGAGAAAATTGAAAAACAAAACAAAGAACTGTTGCTTCAAAACAAGAATTACAAAGAAGAGTTAAAAAAAGTAAAACCTTTTATAGAAAAGTTTACTTATAGTTCAGAAAAATTAAGTATGCTTTTAAATAGTCAACATGCAGTTTTTAACAAAGCTGGACTTGGATTTAAGCCACAGAATCAGCAAAAACTTTACAAAAACTTTTTCATACCTGCATCTTCAAATATTACCTGCTATGCATGTGGTAAGTTAGGACATAAATCATATATTTGTAATAGAAGAAAATTAATTACCTTTGGAAAGATTTGGGTTCCAAAAAGAACCAATTTGACTAACCCTAAAGGACCCAAGATGACTTGGGTACCTAAAGTTTCAACTTGATTAATTTTTGCAGGTGTGCCTTGCAACCAAAAATAAAAGAAGAATGTGGTATCTGGATAGTGGTTGCTCAAGGCACATGACTGGGGATGTGAAGCAATTCTCATCACTAGTAGCTATTGATGGTGGAAACGTTACTTTTTGTGATAATAGAAAAGGCAAAATCATCGGAATTGGTAAAATCCATATCACCCCTAGTGCTTATGTAGATAATGTATTATTTGTTGATGGCTTAAAGCATAATCTTTTCAGCATTAGTCAGTTTTGTGACAAGGGTTTTAAAGTTATTTTTGAATCATCTTTGTGCATGGTATCTAGTCTAGATGTCGATGGCATCAAGTTCACTGGTCATAGGCATGGAAACATTTACATGGTTGATCTTGATGATCTAGCCATGGAAAGTGGTCAATGCTTAGTGGCTAGGGAAGCCAAGGCAAGTGAAACTAGTTGGCTTTGGCATCGTAGGCTAGGGCATGCTAGTATGCAGTTGATTTCAAAATTAAGCAAAAAGAATCTTGTAAAAGAATTGCCAAAACTCACATTTGAAAAAGATAAGATTTGTGCTGCATGTCAATTTGGAAAACAAACTAAATCTACTTTCAAACCTAAAGGAGTAGTATCTACTACTAGACCCCTTGAATTATTGCATATGGACCTCTTTGGACCAACCAGAACAACTAGTTTGGGAGGTAAAAAATATGGGCTAGTAATTGTAGATGATTACTCACGATTTACTTGGATAATGTTTTTAGCTCATAAAGATGAAACATTTTCAGCTTTTGTTAAATTTCATAAAAGGGTTTCAAACGAAAAAGATCTCACTATTGTTTCTTTGCATAGTGATCATGGAACTGAATTTGACAATCATGATTTTGAAGCTTTTTGTAATGAAAATGGCATTAGTCATAATTTTTTTGCACCTAGGACACCTTAACAAAATGGGGTGGTAGAAAGAAAGAACAGGACACTTGAAGAAATGGCATGCACAATGCTTTGCGAAAACGATTTACCTAGATATTTTTGGGCAGAAGCCATTAATACTTCCTGTTACATTTTAAATCATGTTTTAATTTGACCTATTTTGAAGAAAACACCATATGAGCTTTGGAAAAATCGAAAACCTAATCTCAAGTATTTTCGTGTATTTGGTTGCCGCTGTTTCATAGTAAACAATGGCAAAGATAATATCAGTAAATTTGATGCCAAGTCAGATGAGGGTATCTTCTTAGAATACTCTACATCTAGCAAGGCATACAGGATCTTCAACAGAAGAACTCTTCTGGTTGAATAATCAATTCATGTAGTGTTTGATGAATCTAACAAAAAATCTTCTAGAAAAGAAGATTCTATTGATGATGAAACAGGTACAAAGAAGCTTGAACAATTGACAATCAATGAAGATGAGCCCAAAGGAGATGATGATCAAGAAAATCAAGATCAAACTTAAAGATCAATGCAACTTCACCAAAACCTTTACCTAAAGAATGGAGGTATGCACACGGACACCCCAAAGAGCTAATTATTGGTGATCCGTCAAAGGGAGTAAGTACACGCTCTTCTATTAGAAATGTTTGTGATTATTTAGCTTTTGTATTTCAGATAGAGCCTAAGTCAATTGAAGAAGCTGAAAAAGATTGTAACTGGATTAATGTTATGCAAGATGAACTAAATCAATTTAAAAGAAATAACATTTGGACTTTAACTGAAAGACCCCTTAATGTTTCTGTAATTGGCACAAAATGGGTTTTTAGAAATAAACTTGATGAACATGGTATTGTAATTAGAAACAAAGCTAGTCTTGTTGCTAAAGGCTACAACCAGGAAGAAGGGATTGACTTTGATGAAACCTTTGCTCCTGTTGCTAGGCTAGAAGCAATTAGACTTTTACTTGTTTTGCTTGTTTTATGGATTTCAAGTTATTTCAAATGGATGTTAAAAGTGCTTTTTTAAATGGATTTATTGAAGAGAAAGTTTATGTTAAACAACCTCCTGGTTTTGAAAATCATGAATTTTCTAACCATGTTTTTAAATTGCATAAAGCATTGTATGGTTTAAAGCAAGCTCCTAGAGCTTGGTATGATAGATTAAGTTCATTTTTGATGAAGAATAATTTTTCTAGAGGTAATGTAGATAGTACATTATTTTTGAAAAAGAAAAATGATGATCTCTTAGTAGTACAAATCTATGTAGATGATATTATTTTTGGTGCTACTAATGAATGTCTTTGTCAAGAATTTGCAAAGTTAATGCAGAGTGAGTTCGAGATGAGCATGATGGGAGAACTCAACTTCTTCCTCGGACTCCAAATTAAGCAAACCAAAGAGGGGATCTCCATCAACCAAGCCAAGTACACAAGGGAAATATTGAAAAAGTTTGGGATGGAGACTGTCAAACCAATAGGTACCCCTATGAGCTCTTCATGTAAATTAGACAAAGATGAATGTGGTAAATCAGTAGACCAAAAATTATATAGAGGCATGATTGGTTCATTGCTATATCTAACTGCCAGTAGACCAGATATAATGTTTAGTGTTTGTATGTGTGCATGTTTTCAGTCTGCTCCTAAAGAATCACATCTCTTAGCTGTAAAACGTATATTTAGATACTTATCTGGGTCAATTGAAATTGGTCTTTGGTACTCTAGAGAGTCATCATATGAATTGATTACATATTATGATGCTGATTTTGCTGGGTGTAAACTTGATCGTAAAAGTACTAGTGGAACTTATCAATTCCTAGGAGTTAATTTGATTTCATGGAGCAGCAAGAAACAGAATTCGGTTGCTCTATCTATGGCGGAAGCTGAATATATAGCAGCTGGAAGCTGTTGTGCTCAGATTCTATGGATCAAACAACAACTCGAGGACTTTGGCATCAAACTAACTAAGACACCCATAAGATGTGATAATACTAGTGCAATCAATTTAACGAAAAATCCTGTACAACATTCAAGAAGCAAACATATTGAAATAAGACATCACTTCATAAGAGATCACGTTCAAAACTCTAATGTGTTGTTAGAATTTATTTGTACTGATTATCAATTGGCTGATATATTCACAAAACCATTGAATGAAGATAGATTTTGTATGATCAGAAGAGAACTGGGAGTCATTGATCCTTTTGCTTGAAACTCTTCAATTTTCATCAAAATTCCTCAAAAAATGATTTATAAATTCTCAAATTGTTTAAAGCCTATTTTTCTAAATTTTATCAATTTTTTAAATCTTACCGAGTTTTATTTTGGCTAATTTATTTTTTGGAGGTCGACACTTAAGTTTTCGGAGGTCGATACTTGAGGTCGACCCCTGAGATTTTTTAGAGGTCGACACTTGAGGTCGACCCCTGAGAATTTTTAGAGGTCGATACTTGAACGGAAATCATCTTTTTTAAAACCCGTCCGCAAGCCTCTTTTTCTCCATTTCTTTCCATTTCTCCTTCGTGTGGTCCCCCTCCAACGTTCCTAAGGTCTAAACAGTGGATTTCCATCCCTCTCCCTCCTCTTTTTGGGTAATCTTCTCCTCTCCTCTTGTTCTCCTTTGAACCAAACCGTTTTTTGACCGTGTTCTTGGTTTTGGACAACCGAAAGCTTTTGCCTCTATCTACCCTCAAATATCGATTGTTTTTCAATTGAAATCACTTATTTCTTTCCTCTGTTTCTTGCATTTCCTCCATTTACTCTCGATTTTCTCCATTTTCACGAACCCTATCTTACCATTTCACCATTTCCTCTTTTACTCAACCCATGAACCTCTCTTCTCCTCTCTTTTCTTGGTTCCTTTTCTCTTAGCTCTGCATTACCCTACTTCTCCCTAATTTACCCCTCTTCCATCCATATGGGTCCAAGAAAGCACTTGGCAGTAAGAAAAAGGAGAATGGAATAAGGCCAAAGTAGCACTGAGCGACGAAGAAAGGTCAGACATGAACGTGAGCCATCCCCGGAGCCACCTGCACCAGTGCCAGCCAGTTTAGTTCGGAAGAGCATTGCGAGCGGGAGACGTATAGATATACCTTTCTGGGATCAGCATCACTTTTTTATAGGAGATGTACTGAGAGATGCAGGTATGGTTCATTTCTGCACGATGACTGAGAGATTTTACCCAGACCTCATCAGGGAGTTCTATGCATCCATGGCCACTGATGGTATTGGATGGTCAGCTACTGTTCGTGGGATCGAGATTCCAGTGACACCGGAGGTCATCAATCATGTTTGGAGGATCCACTTCATGGCACAACTGCCACTTCTATCAGCGACAGAGAGCGCGCCTTCAAATGTATCTTAGAGCGCGAGGATGTTAGCGGCATTTTCATAATGGCCGCTAACCAGCTTTCACTGGAGATGAGAGTGCTGCATCATATCATCGCCCGTATCTTGATTCCAAAGAGCTGGAGGTTCGACTTTATCACTGAGCGTGAGCTAGTGTTGATGGTGTCCCTGAGACAACGGACTCCCATCAACCTTCCCAGGTTCATGCTTCAGCAAATGGGTGAGGCAGCATCTCACAGGAGACTAGTTCAGCCATATGGCATGGGGCTAACACAGTTATTCAGGGAGTATGGAGTATCTTTTGATGGTATACCTTTCAGTCAGCTACAGCATACTGATACATATGGAGAGAAATCCCTGCATAGGATGGGATTTCGACTGATTGGTGACCGTTGGGTGCGATGAGAGTCTGGCCAGGAGCCAGATAAGGAGGAGGAGATTCGAGCAGCTGAGGCAGGGCCTTCAGACCCTACTGATCATGGTACACCTCCTCGCCCAGCACCAGAGTCAGAGACTGCAGAGCCTGAGCCATTCACGCCACCACCCTCATCAGCTCCAGCACCTACTGCTACTGCTACACCACGGAGGACTACAGTGAGGATATCGGACTTTGAGCAGAGAGTGACTGATCACATTTCAGAGGTCCGGACAGAGATTGCTGGTGTACGACAGGAGCTACATGGTCTGCGGATCCACACAAATATGCACATTGGAGCTCTCTCAGCTAGTGTAGATGCAGGATTCCGACAGATCCTTAGCCTACTGAGATTAGCATTGCCACCAGGGACTGTAGATCCGACAGTACCTCCTCCACATTCTAATGATGATGACTCCAGTGGATATAGTGATAGTGATGGAGATCAGCCTGGAGCAGGTAGCTCTGATGTTCCACCTGCTGATCCGATTCCAGAGATTTCCCCTTCTGTTGATCCTCCTTCTACTGATCTTCCCAGTACAGATCCTCCAGCTACAGATGTGCCAGTAGATACTGAGATTACTGAGTCACTTTTTGAGACTATTACAGGGATTCTGGATGATAGAGATGAGCATACAGAGACAGATATTGATGATCCCACTGCTTATGAGCTAGTCAGCAGGCACACTCCAGCTCAGTCTGCTCAGCATACTGATCCATCTACTCCTTTTGCTACTGCTTCTGTTAGGACACATGTGGAGCCTTTTCCTCGGACCTATAGATCTCGTAGGACTACCCCTAGGTCTGGTCCCTCTCTGAGGACTCGGAGTCTTACTCATAGGACTCCAAAATCCTCATCTAGGATTTCGGCTCCTATCTCTTTTGATATACCTTCTGATGAGGAGTAGCCTCATAGATGTACTTGATGTATGTTGTACTTAGTTTGCTTTGTATGATCTGATGTATCAGTGTTTTGTGCTTACTATGTAAGCAATTTTGTAACTGAATACATTCATATATTTATCTACATTATGGTATTTTACTGTCTGATACCAGCTCTTAGCATTTATCTTTTTAAACCCTCAAGTTAGAATGTTTTTGTTATATCGAATGCGCAAATTGAGGGGGAGCATGTATCTTATGCAACTAAGTACTTCATTATAATGGAACATAATTTCCTTTAATATATCTTTTACTACAAAGAATGCACTTTTTGATTCTTGACAAAAAGGGGGAGTATGGTAAAGTTTGTAAAGTATAAGTGGTAAAGTATAGTAAAGTATATATGGTTCTTATGACTCTTTCATAGAATAGAGTAAAATCTTTTTGACTCATGGTTCTTATTTTTTTGACTCATGAGAATGTTTTCACAAAAAAAGTAGATGAAAAGTAAAATTTTTATGATATACTCATGCATGTGAGGTTTCTTTGAAAATTTTTATTAGTGCTATATTTTGCTTTTGGACTTAATTGCATATATACTCAAGGTTTTATCATCATCAAAAAGGGGGAGATTGTTGGCTTTGGCTCCTTAATTTTGATGATTAATAAAAAGTTGAGTATGTGTTTGGACTAATGTTTCATTTCAAGATAAAGTTTCAGGCCATGCGTTATTCAAAAAGAGTATCAAGAGTACAATGATGAAACCAAGCTTGCTTGATTTCGGAAAGAGCTCTTCTACTTTGAACAAAATCAAATTTCTCATATTGGACCTTCTTATTAAGAAGCAATTCACAAAAGAAACAAAGGCTTAGAGAAACTCAAGCATGGCACGCACCTCTCCAAGAGTTTCAGAAAAACTCAGACCAGAGGTCGACCACCAGAGGTCGACACCTTGCCAAAGGTTGACCACCAGAGGTCGACTCATGAAGAAAAGAAAAGTTCAGCTAGGCCGGCACGGCAAAATTTTAGTGGCACGCTCCAGAGGTCGACCACCAGAGGTCGACACCTGTCCAGAGGTCGACTCATCGCCTGGGAATTCAAACTGGGCAGAACTATGGTTTTCTGGATTTTTGCCTAAGATAAACTGGAGGTCGACTCATGAGGTCGACACTTGATCCAGAGGTCGACTCATAGCATCGGCATAACGGCTAGTTTTTCTGAATTTTGATTTGATTTCTAACGGCCATAAACGGCCATATTTTTTATTCTAACGGTCTTGTGGAGTTGTTTCAGCTTGAATGAGGTATTTAACCTCCACCTAACTTCAAAAAAGACAAGGAGACAAAGTGAAAAGGAATAGAGTGAAAGTACAAAACCTTCAATCAATTCCAAGCCAAAAAGAGTGAGAAAACCAAGAGATTCCTTAGCCAAAAGGCCTTTTTATTTGAGCTAATAGGCCAGACTAAACATTGACAATAGGCTAACCAAGATATAAATAAAGGCCTTTCTTAGTTATAAATAAAGGCCTTTAGCCAAAAAGAGATTCCTTGCGGCCAGACTAAACATTGACAACAGGCTAACCAAGATATGTTGGTTCATAGAGAATTATGGCCTCCTTAATATATTCTATGGGTAGTTCTAATAATGGTTTTAATCGTTGACTATTAACTTTGAAAATAGCACCATTGCTTGGGTTTTCAATTTTTACAGCCCCATATGGGAAGATTTTTTTTAACTAAGAAAGGTCCTGTCCATCTAGACCTAAGCTTTCCAAGAAGAAGATGTAACCTCGAATTATACAAGAAAACTTTCTATCCAGGAGTAAAAGATTTTTTAAGAATTGCTTGATCATGAAATACTTTTGTTCTATCCTTGTACACCCTGGCTTTCTCGTAAGCAACATTTCTAAGTTCTTCCAATTCATTTAATCGAAGCTTTCTATGGTTTCCGGCTATGTCCAAGTCCATGGTTAGTTTTTTGATTGCCCACATAGCTTTATATTCTAACTCAACAGGCAAGTGACATGGTTTTCCAAACATAATCCTGGAGATAAGGTAGGAGTCCTTTGGGATTAATCTGGGATTTGTGATTGATCTACAGAAGGACTCTTGGTCCTTGAGCATGCACATAATATGCTTGAAAGCATTATAGTGCCTAAGAGTCCATGCTAACATGGGATCTTTCATAAATCCAAGATAAGTCCCAATAAAATCTAGATAAATACTGGATTAGGCTGTCCCACTTAGGACTCTAACCAAAATAAATTTCATTGAAATTGGTTAGCCCAAATAACAAGCAAACAAACCCAATCCAATTGGGTTAGGAGTTAAGCTTGCCAACATATGCTAATATGTTAATTAGCTAGCCAATTAGGATTCCATAACCCTAATAAAAATATAATTGACTTTCTTGACCAATTCCCTAATGTGTATGACCCCTTGAGCTCCACATCTAGCCAGCAATAGGTCTAGGTCCAAGCCAATTTGATCCAATCGAAACCAAATTGACCTAATTAGGTCAATTTGAGCTGACCTAAGTTGCTAATTCGGACCAGATTCTGAATTGACTCATGAATCCAATCAATTTGATTCATAAAAACTCATAAGATATGATTGACATCTAGCAACATGTCATGCCTACCTAAAAGTTGAGGAATTTGATAGAAATTATCTAAAGACCCTTCAGTGGAAAGTTACCGTGCAATTCAATCATTCGATCTCCCTTTATCCTGATTGAGTGATTGGCATGGATAATGTCAAACCCTAGCACTCAATCCTTTCGAATCTCAATTTGATAATGAAGACTCGATCGATGAAAGATTAAAAACTCTATCTAATCTCATCATGCTTTGATCAAAGACTTTCTAAGTCATCATTCAAAGAGATTTCATAGGATAAGTCCTCTTACTAGGAGTGATCGATTCCTTGTTGATCCACTCACATCCTTCATACACAATCCACCATATCCAAGAACATCACTACATGACTCATTGTCATGAGTGAGTATGAACCAAAATATGGCTTCATGTGCATAAGGAACCATAATGATCTTAAGTCTAAGGATCACTTACATAACGCCCATTATAAGAACCTTCTTTTAACAAGTAGTAAGACTTCTATAAGATATTCTCAATGCAGATCAGCCCAGTGAACTTATATCCTTATTAGCACACATATTCTTGTATTAGTATCCTTACACAAGTGGAAATGAGACCAACCACCCTCCCTTTGAGCATACATAGGATGTACTAGTCTTTCTAGAAATATCGATCCCTGAATCGATAATCCAATGACTAGAGACATTTTAGATTAGAGTTTATAAGAACTTAGGTCTCACTGTTATGATCTCCATCATAATCCTAATTTCATTGCCCTAATCTATGGGGTTCATCATAATCTTAGATAAGATATAGAAGTATGATGAATCAATAGATGATTTTTATTGATAAATAATATCATACATAAGTTGGAAGATCATAGAAATGTCCTTGTAAAGATTGGCTTTTATGACATTATTCTTTCATAAGGAAGCCCTGGCAGGGTTTCCTGCTTACCATAGTTGAGGGTTATGGTATTCGAGAGAAAATAGTGGGAGATATAATTAGATGCAAAAGTCCTTGTCTAATTATGAATATTATCATGAGTGGTCTGCTTATAATTATTCTTTACTTACTGTAAATTTTTTTATTATGGCTTCTATTCTTTCACTACGAGGCATCTTGGATGCCAACAAGTTGATCAGTCCAAATTATGTGGACTAGTTGAGAAACCAGAGGATTGTATTAGCTTAGGAAAAGATTGCCTATATCCTCAATTCTCCTGACCTAGATCTAGTAGGAGAGGATGCTACTGAGGAAAGAGCCACATATAAAATATGGTAAAATGATAGCATGACTGTTAAGTGCATCAAGTTAACCTCTATAAGCAATGAATTATAGAGGCAACATGAGAAAATGGAATCTCAGTCCATATTGCTCAATCTTAAAGAGCTTTATGGAGAGCATAGTTAAATTGCTCGATATAAGGCATCAAAGCAGTTGTTCCAAGCACGGATGAGTGAGGGCTCTTCTGTTCAGGCATATGTCCTCAAGATGATTGACCTGATTACTCGATTAGGTCAATTGGAATTTGTGATGGATGGAGAGCTTAATCAAGACTTGATCCTACAGTCACTCCCAGATTTCTTCTCACAGTTTATTATGAATTATCACATGAACAAACTGAATATGTCATTGCCTGAGCTACTGAATATGCTCAAGACAATAGAGAGCCACTTTAAAGGTGATAAGGCTCAGCTTCTTCTGGTTAATGAAAAGATGAAGCGGGCAATGAAGAAGGGTTCAAATAGAAAAAAAAACCCTAAGAGTAGCTTCCAGAAGAGGAAAAAGGCAAGGAAGCCCTCTGCTGATGGGTCCTGCTATCATTGTGGGAAGCAAGGTCACTGGAAGAAGAATTGCAAGTTGTATCTTGAAAGTATGAAGCATGATGCTGGTGGAGTATCAAAAGGTTTGTACATGATACAAACAAACTTGTCATTGAGTTCTTCAGCTTTTGATACAAGCGTATTGGATACCGCATGTGGGTCTCATATATGCAAGTCATTGCAAGGTTAATAAAGACCTAGAAACTTGATGAAAGAGAGATGATGTGAATGTCACTTATCTTTGGTACTGCCATTTGGGTCATATTAGTGAGTCCAGGATAAACAAGTTATACAAAAAAAAAATTTTGAACCTTTTGATCTTGAGTCATTAGGAATTTGTGAGTCCTGTCTCATGGGTAAGATGACCAAATCTCCATTCACAGCACATGGAGAGAGGGCAATTGAGTTGTTAGGTCTAGTACATATAGATATGTGTGGTCCTATGACAACCCAGGCCAGAGGAGGATACTCTTATTTCATCAGTTTTAGTTTTTTTGATAACTTATCAAGGTTTGGATATATGTATCTTATGAAACACAAGTCCAAAGCCTTTGATAAATTCAAAGAGTATCAAAGTGTGGTTGAGAAACAAACTAGGCATAATATTAAAATCCTTCGATCTAATAGAGGAGGAGAATAGTTTTCTAGTAAATTTTTCAATCATCTTAAAGACAAAAGCATACTCTCTGAATGGACTACATATACACCACAACGAAATGGTGTAGCAGAAATGAGGAACTGAACCTTGTTGGACATGGTACGATCCATGATATGCTTCATAGATCTTCCAATATCCTTCTGGGGTTATGCCCTAGATATTGCTACCTACATATTGAATAGGGTGCTATCAAATGTGGTTAAGAACACTCTATATGAATTATGGAAAGGAAGAAGACCATGTCTTAAGTTTTTTAAAATTTGGGATTGCCCTGCTTATGTCAGAAATGTTTTTGGACTTAAGTTAAGTGCTAGGGATGACAAGTGCAAGTTTGTAGGATATCCTAAAGAAGGTATGGGTTACCTTTTCTACCACCCTATTAAGCAAAAGGTCTTTGTCAGTAGGCATGCCACATTCTTGGAAAAGGAGTTTATCCAAGAAAAGGGCAGTGAGAGAATATTTGAACTTGAAGAAGTTCAATATACACTTGAAGCAATTCCTCAACCAGATGTTCCTAAGATTCAGGAACAATCACAATACACACATCCTCTCCATAGGTCAGAGAGAGTGTGAAGTGCACCTCTTAGATATGGTTTTATTATTGGAAATGATAATGAAGCTATTATCATATTGGATGATGATCTTGTGACCTATATGGAAGCTGTCACGAGTAGAGACTCTGACAAATGACTGGAAGCCATGAAATCTGAGTTGATTGCATGTACTTTAATCAGGTTTGGACATTAGCAGATCTACCTGAGGGAGTAAACCCAATTGGGTGTAAATAGGTCTTCAAGAAGAAGATTGGACCAGAAGGTCAAATAGAGACCTACAATGCTAGGCTGGTGGCAAAAGATTTCAGATAAAGACCTGGTATTGACTATGATGAAACTTTTTCACCAGCAACCATGCTCAAGTCCATTCGGATATTGCTTGCCATAGTTGTATACTATGACTATGGAATCTGGCAGATGGATATAAAAACTGCTTTCCTTGATGGATATCTTGAGGAAGAAGTCTATATATCACAACCAGAAGGGTTTGTCTCAAGTAAGAGACCAAACCAAGGCTTAAAAAATCCATTTATGGATTGAAGCAAGTATTGAGGAGTTGGAACATCCGCTTTGATGAAATAATCAAAGAGTTTGGTTTCATCAATAATGTGGATGAACCGTGTATGTACAAGAAGACAAGTGGGAGTATCGTTATTTTCTTGGTCTTGTATGTCGATGACATACTTATCATTGGGAATGATATCCCAATGTTACAATCGATCAAATCTTGACTATCTAAGCAATTTTCCATGAAGGATTTGGGAGAGGCATCCTATATACTGGATATAAAAATCTATAGAGATAGACCTAAGAAGATGCTTGGCTTATCCCTGTTGTCGCCAAGATTGTCGTGGCCCATAGCTCTGACTCGTCGGGTTCCCGCTGGATGATTGGCTCCCCACCTCGTGGTCGGCTCACTCGCTTGCTTGGGGATCCTGCAAGACAAAGGAAACCTTTTGGTGTAGGTCTTATATAGGTGAGTGGCTTTTTATTGGCTTCTAGGTTATCTCTTTTGAAGGAGGCTTTCTATTGCCTGCTGTCGCCTCTCTATCAAGCTGGTTCTGTGTCTGAGCCCTAAGCCATAACGGGATGTTGCCATTTTGAAGGAGGCTGCCTGGGTACCACAGTGCCTAGGGTCTAGGGCCTAGGATCTAGGTGTCCTGTCATGAAAGTCATAGTCTCCCAGTCATACGATCATCGACGTGTCGGCACACTGCAAGGCTGGGAGCTTGGTGTTGCCCGGATCGTGCAGATCATGAGCACGGCATGCCACAGGGGGCCTGTGCCCATGGCAGGGCATGCGCCACCTCTCGGAGGATCTGCGTGATCAGGTATTCCCTCATCTTCTTTTTGAATTATGGCCTCACCCCCTCTTTATGCCTTTGGCTAGAATCCATGCTCCTGCTGGTAGGAGGATCCGCATCGGAGGGGTGGACTCGACCTCGACCAAGAGCTGACCTCAGGTAAAGGGCCTGTCCAATGAGCCCTACCTTGGTTGGGAGCTGACCTCAGCAGGGTGGTCCATTCTGGAAGCTTGAGCTCGACCCCGACCAGGAGCTATCCTTAGTCGGAGGGTTCGCCTTGGAGGGATGGACTCGACCTTGACCGAGAGCTGACCTCATATGGGGGGCCCGCCCAATGAGCCCTGCCTCGGTTGGGAGCTATTCTCGGCAGGGTGGTCCGCCTCGGTTCTTCATCATGTAGCCTTGCCCAGGTGCTGGGTCTCTTGCCGTCGTGGCCACCTGTAGGCTCCATGTCAGCGGATGTCACTATATCAGTCCTCAAGCTCCACGTCAATGGATGTCACTATATTAGTTGCCCCCCACTCCCGAGCCCGGAGAACGAAGCGTCCGCTTAGGACGAAGGGAGTAATGATTGTGCTGGCATGGAGGGGGCATGCCCCTTCTGTTACCAATGCTAGATGCACCGGTGTTTGGGTGGTCATGTTTCTGTGCCATCTAGGTGTCACCACATCTTCTCTCTTTAAAAATGGTCATTAATAACGCATCGACTTCAAGGGAATTGCTCCATGTTTGAAGCACCGCTTCGATACGTGGCATCTCTCAGTAGGCTTGGTGCAAGACATGGCACACATCTTCTATATTCACGAGGCAACAGGACTCCAGGCCATTAAATAGGATCCATCTTCCCAATCCTTAGAGATTCTTTAGGCAGTGAAAAGATTAGACTTTTGCTCCAGAGCTACTCTCCCCTTCCCCTTAAGTGGAGTCTTGAAAAATTAGGCTCCCTTCCTTCTTTCCCCCCTTTTTTCTCCTTGAGTTGGGGGAGTACCCTTGCTAGGGTCTTCAGGTCTCTGTACGACCTTTATTTTTGTTCTTTATACTGTAAGGATAAGGTTCAGCCTCAAGGATCTCTGGGAGATGTCCTGAAAGAGAGATGCTGTCGAGGAGCACGAGGGGGAGCCCAGTGCAAAGGTCTGGGAGGGCGATGTGGGAACTATGGAGGCGGTCAAGCATAAGGTGGCCCCTGTCAGAGGGAGGGATGCTGACTCCCTGCGGGCCGAGGAGATGGCCCATCTAGAAAAGAAGGTGCAGACCCTCCAGACTCAACTAGAGGAGGAGAAGGCTCAGGCTGTGGCGATAGTTGATTGGGCGACGGTGGTTGCTGCGCTAGTGGAGATGGCCAAAAAGGAGGCGGCGAAGGCCATCCCCAAGTTCATGGCATCCCAGGCCTTTAAGGATGAGGTCACCGAGGCTATCTTGGATTCCTTCCATCAAGGATTCAAGGACTTCAAGAGCAAGGCCTTTCACTTTTATGGGCTAAAAGGGCTAGACAACATCAGGCCTTCCATTCCATTTTCTGGGTAGGAGGATGAGCCTAGCTTCAAGGAGGAGTCAGGGTCAGGGGAGGCTAAGGTTAAGGTAGGATCCGAGGCCTCCCCAAGTACCTCGTGGGAGGCGGGGGTCTCCTGTCGGTCTAAAAAAGAGTCGTTGGTTGATGTTTAGATCTCCCTTTCCTTTTTTGTGTTTGTAAGTCAATGAAGGCCTTCAATTTATTGGCGGCACCTCGCAGGAAATGTACAGGAAGTTTTCACCATATCAATGAAACCTCTTGGCTATCATTCTGCTTCTTTCTCTTCTTCTTTTCTCTTCTTTCTCTTTTTTTTTTGTGTTGCCCGGTTGCGGGTCAGGTGGTAGATGGTGGGACTTGCTTACAACTCCCATCTGACATCTTCGAACTGTGAGCTGGGCGATGAAATTGTTTGTCTCTAAGTGCCGAGCTTCATAAGTTTCCAGACTTGAAGTGCCAAGCTTTGGGAGTCTCTGGGCTTTTGTGCAAGGCACTAAGGCTCTAGACTTGAGTGCGGGGCTTTGGAGGTTTCCCAGCTTTGGTATGGGGTGCTATGGCTTCCAGCTTGACTGCAGGGCTTAGGAAGTTTCCTGGCTTTGGTGCAGGGTGCTGCGGCTCCCGGCTTGAGTGTTGGGCTTTGAAAGTTTTCCAGCTTTGGTACGAGACGCTACGGCTCCTGGCTTGAGTGTAGGGCTTCGAAAGTTTTCCAGCTTTGGTGCAGGGTGCTGTGGATCCAGGCTTGAGAGCGAGGCTTCGAAAGTTTCTCGACTTTGGTGCGGGGCACTATGGCTCCTAGTTTGAGTACAGGCTTCGAAAGTTTCCCGACTTTGGTGCGGGGCACTGTGGCACCTGGCTTGAGTGCGGGGCTTCGAAAGTTTCTTGGCTTTAGTGCGGGGTGCTGTGGCTCCCAGCTTGAGTGCGGGGCTTCGAAAGTTTCCTGGCTTTGGTGCCGCCGAATCGGGCTGGTCTACGGCAGGATGGAATCTGCTCCCCTTAGGCCTGGAATGGTCTACCAACAATGCTGCACCGGCTGCTGAGACTCTCTCATCTCTCTAGTCCCCCATGGGGTCGGGAACTGGACAAGGAAGCATTTTGTGGAAATGGTAGTATCAAGCAGATTGAGTCCTGGGCATCCCAGGATGACATTGTAAGGTGAGGGAAGCTTTACAACAGTGAAGGTCACCAGCATGGTGCTTTACTGGGGTGGTGTCCCAGCAATTATTGAAAGCATAATTTCTCCCTTGACTCAGAGTGACTCTCCGGTGAAGCCTACTAGAGGCGTGAACACCGGTCTTATTTGGTCAGTGGACAAATTCATCCTTGCGAAAGCATCATAAAAAAGGATGTCCAAGGAGCTCCCACTGTCTACCATGATTCTTTTTACAAGATGTTTGGTTATCATCATTTCAACGATGACAGCATCATTATTTGGATTGTTTACCCCAGCTGACCCTTCTCCCATGCAAGGGAGTACATTATCACTCCCCTCTCTCCCCCTAGCCCTCTTCGGGGTTTTTTCTGCCCCCCAGGATATCATCCTTATCGACTTTTCGGTGGGACAGTTATCGATGGCGAGAGGTCGAGGCCCTTCAGTCTAGGCTACAGGGGGCACTCCCCCCTCCACATACTGGCCGAGGTAGCTGCACTTGATCGACTCTTTGATCTCCCTCTTCAGGTGGTGGTATTTCTCTATGTCATGGCCATAGTCTCGGTGGAAACAGCAGTAGCGAGATTTGTCCCATCTAGCGAATGGCTTCAATAATGGGGGTCGGCACGAAAAATGCTTGCCCTCGATCTCCATCAGGATCTTCGCTATAGGGGCAAGGAGAGGAGTGAAACTCTCTTCGTTGGCAGGGTCAGCCTTGGGCCTTGGCTCTGGTCACGGGACCCACACCATTTTCCAGGTCGGGTGGCCGGAGGTCTCCCCGATGGCCTACCTCTTCGGGGGCCTCCCATCTAGCTCCCTCTTGGCATGATCCACCTCCTCGGCGCAGATGTACTTTTGCACCCAGAGGAGGAACTCTGAGTACATCTTTGGGAGCTTCTTGTCAAGGGAGTAGGTAAAGCGAGAGGTTCGCAGCCTCCTCTTCGGGGCTAGCATGGCAATGGACTCATCGAGGTTGTAGATCTCCAAGGCGGCGATCTTGAATCGGGATACGTAGTCCTAGAGAAGTTTCCGGTCCTGCTGTTGGATTGAGAAGAGGCTATCGATCTCATGCGGTGCCTTCCTGTAAGCGTCGAAGTGTGCCGCGAACTTCCTCTCCAGCTGAGGGAAAGAGTCTATACTCTCAGGTTCGAGTCTAGAAAACCAGACTCGAGCGGCCTTTTATAGAGTGGCTAGGAAGGCAACGTAAAGGAGGGCATCCATGCCCCTTAGACCCTCATAAGGGCCTCATAACTTTCCAGGTGGTCCAGGGGGCCGGTTGTCCTATCGTACGGGTTAACCTGCGGCACACAGAATCGGCTGGGGATCGGCTCCTCTTGGACTTTCTTCGAAAATGGTGGACGAGTATCATAACCTGTGGACTCAATAGGGGAGCCATAAACTTTCACAAACCAGTGGACCAGATCCGCCAGCTTGCGCTCATGCTCCTCGAAGCACCTTTCTGCTTGGCGGTGGATGGCCTCGTCAGTTGACCCCTCGATGGAGGATGCCGGGGGTGAGGGAGGGCCGGAGTGGAGGAACTCGCGCCTGAGTTCCTAGCCACACCAGTGCTGCTGGCACGAGGGTGCACAGTGGTTCGAGACTGGGGAGCGGCTCCCCCGACCGGTTGGATCACGCTGCGGCCACTTGCCGCCCACCTGGTGTGCCTCCTATAGGGGGATGCCGCATGTAGTGGCCCCTCCCAGAAGGACCGTAAGCTGGTGCAGGGATCGACTGCTTAAGCCACCAGAGTCCCTGGCTGCTGTTGTGTTTCTAGAGAGCAATGCTTCTAGTGGAGCTGATGCACTGCCGCAGCCAGGAGCTGGACCTGGTGGGCAAGTGCAGTGTACTGGGGGTCCGCCAAAGGTGGTTACGATGGAGGGGATGCTCCCCCTCCGGGCATTGGTCACCATGGTGAGGGTGGTCCCCCGCTCGACTAACGGGGGCTTCACAGGCTCGTGTAGTCACCATCGGACTATGGGTGTCCGCATGGTCTTTCTTGCTATGGGAGGGATGATGCTTTCTTCCGATCACCCTGACCTGGTGTGCCAATCTGTTGCTGCCAAGATCATCGTGGCTCGTAGCTCTGACATATCAGGTTCCCATCGGATGCTTGGCTCCCCGCCTCGCGATTGGCTCGCTCGCTCGCTCGGCGGTCCTGCAAGACAAAGGAAACCTTTTCATGTGGGTCTTATATAGGTGAGTGGATTTTTGTTGGCTTCCAAGTTCTCTCCTTCGAAGAAGACTTTTCGTTGCCTACTGTTGCCTCTCTGTTGGGCCGGTTCTGCACCTGAGCCCTGAGCCATAATGGGATGTTGCCATTTTGAAGGAGGTCGCCCGGGTACCATAGTGCCTAGGGTATAGGGCCTAAGGTCCAAGCATCCTGTCATGGAAGTCACAGTCTCCTAGTTGTGCGATCATCGATGTGTCGGCACACTGCAAGATAGGAGCCTGATGTTGCCCGGATCATGTAGAGAGTGCGCACGGCATGCCGCAGGAGGCCTGTGCCCATGGCAGGGCATGCGCCATCTCTCGGAGGCTCTGCATGATCAGGTATTCCCTCGTCTTTGTTTTAAATTTTGGCCTCCCCCCTCTTTATGCCTTTGGCTGGAACCCACGCTCCTGATGGTAGGAGGGTCTGCTTCGGAGGGGTGGACTCAACCAGACTGGGAGCTAACCTTAGGTTAGGGGCCCACCAAATGAGCCCTACCTCGGCTGGGAGTTGACCTCGGCAAGGTGGTCCGTTCTGGAAGCATGAGCTCGACCCCGATCGGGAGCTGTCCTCAGCCGGAGGGCTCGCCTTGGAGGGATGGACTCGACCTCGACCGGGAGCTGACCTCAGATAGGGGGCCCGACCAATGAGCCTTGCCTTATCTGGGAGCTGACCTCGGCAGGGTGGTCCGCCTCGATTCTTCATCATGTAGCCTTGCCCAGGTGGCGGGTCTCTTGCCATCATAGCCGCCCACAAGCTTCATTTCAGCGGATGTCGCCATATCAGTCCGCAGGCTCCATGTCAGTGTATGTCATCATATCAATCCCAATCCAAGTACATTGAGTTAGTGTTGAAGAGATTCAACATAGAGGAAAGTAAGAAAGGTTACTTGCCCATGAGTCAAGGCATACACCTCTCCAAGATGTCTCCTAAGATACCCAAAGAGAGAGAGAATGAGTTTGATCCCTTATGCTTCGGCTGTAGGATCAATTATGTATGCCATGTTATGTACTGGACCTGATGTTGCTTATGCCTTGGGCATAGTAAGCAAGTTCCAAGCTGATTTAAAGGATGATTATTGGAAAGCTGTGAAAAATATTCTTAAGTACCTGAAAAGGACTAAAGATATTTTTTAATATATGGTGGATCAGAGTTGAAACCAGAAGGGTATACAGATTCTAGTTTTCAATCAGATTCAGATGATAGCAAATCCATATTATGATATGTCTTCACCCTATATTATGGTGCAGTGAGTTGGAAGAGTACAAAGCAACAAACTTTAGCTGACTCAGTTACTGAGGCAAAGTACATAGCTACAAGTGAAGCCACAAAAGAAGCTATGTGGTTGAAGAAATTCATCATGGAATTGGGCATGGTTCCTGCTAAACAGCAACCAGTGTTACTTTATTGTGATAACACTGGAGCTGTTGCATAAGCTAAGGAACCAAGGTCTCATTAAATGTCCAAGCACATCCTAAGATGCTTCCACCTCGTTCTAAGACAAGATATTGTCATCGAACGAATAGATACAAAAAATAATATAGCAGACCTATTCATTAAAGCACAAACAAAGCAGCAATTTGATCACCACTTAGATTGTATGGATGTAAAATACAAAGGCAATTGGCTTTAGTGCAAGTGGGAGATTGAAAGAATGGTGTCCTAAAAGCCAATCTTTGTATGGCATTTCAGTGATCTTCTAGCTCAAATATAATATTATTTATTAATAAAAGGTATTTGATTCATCACACTGCTGCATCTTATCAAGATTATGATGAACCCCATAGGTTAGGACAATGGATTTAGGGTTATGATGGAGATGATAACGGTAAGACCTAAATTTTTATAAATTCTAATCTAAAATGTTCCTAGTCGATGGATCATTGGTTCATGGATCGATGAATCTGAAAAGACTAGCACATCTTATGTATGCTCAATGGAGATGATGGTTAGTCTCATAACCACTTGTACAGAGACACTAATACAAGGATGTGGGTGCTTATTAGTTTATGAGTCCACTAAACTGATCCAATAAGAGAACATCAAATGGAAGTCTTACTTATCAAAAGTAATGTCTCTTAGTGGGAGTAGTGCATGTAGTCCTTAGACCTGAGACTACTATAGTATCTTATACATATGAACCCATATTTTGGTGTGTGCTCATTCATGATAATTAAGTCATGTACGGGATGCTTCTGGATATGGTGGATTGTGTATGAAGGTAATGAGTAGGTCAACAAGAAATCAATCACTCCTAGTAAAAGCAGAAGTTATCCCATATGATCTCTTTGAATGATGACTCAGGAATCATTGATTAAAGAATGATGAGATTAGATGAGTTTCTAATGTTTCATCGATCGAGTTTTCATTAGCAAATTAAGATTCAAAAATATTGAGTGCTAGTGTTTGACATTTATCCATGCTCATCACTTAATCAAGATAAAGGGAGATCGAAGGATTGAATTGCACGGTAACTTTCGACTAAAGGGTATTTTGATAATTTCTATCAAATTTCTCATCTTTGAGTAGGCATGACATGTTGCTAGACATCAATCATGTCTTGTAGATTTTCATGAATCAATTCGACTGGATTCATGAGTCAATTCGAAAGTTGGTTCGAATCGGCAACTTAGGTCAACTCAATTTGACCTAATTAGGTCAATCGAGTTCGATTGGATTGAATCGGCATGAACATAGACCTACTGTTGGCTAGACATGGAATCCAAAGGTTCACACATATTAGGAAATTGTCCAAGGAAGTCAATTATATTTTTATTAGGATCATGGGAACCTAATTGGCTAGCTAATTGACATACTATCATATGTTGGCTAGCCCAATTCCTAACCCAATTGGATTGGATCAGCTTGTTTGCTATTTGGGCTAACCAATTTAAGTGAAATTTAAATTGGGTTGAGTCCTAAGTGGGGCAGCCTAATTCAGTATTTATCCGAATTTATTTGGGACTTATCTTGGATTTATGGAAGAGTCCTCATGGCATGGACTCTTAGTGCCAAGTTACGATGTGCGCCAAGAACAAGTGTGCGCAGAAGGACTCTTGGTCCTTCTGCTAGTCAGTCACAAAGGCTAGATAAAGTCCAAAGGACTTCTTCCTTATCTCCATGCCCTTTTGAAAGGGGATTGACTAGTCAAATAATGGAAATTTGGCATGGAAGGAGTTGGCGCAAAATAAAGAGTTACGTCTCCTCATTTTGGTGCTAATCTGAGACCAGGAGTCCTTCTGTTTGAAGGCTCCTGTATTTCTCTGACATTTCATTTCTAAAATCATCCCTTTTAGCCTTCCCATAACTGGTCAAAGCCTTGTGGCAGATGGAGGAAAAGGCTAGAAACTGAAGAGATAATGATCTATCTCTTGGTGCATGAAAAGCATTATCATGATATGTCCTTTCATCCTAATAAGACTCCTTCTGCTTGAAGGGTCTTATCAAATGCTGAAGGAGAGACATATTAAGTGCCCCATCCCTCACTATAAATTGGCATCGGTAATCCGATGCCAAGGCATGAAAAGTTTCCTATCATAATATACTACCTACTATTTCTCTCCCTCCTTAAGACAAGATTTGTCTCTTTAAGACATAGCTTGTTCTTTCAAGACAAGGCTGTCTAATTAAGATAAGAGTCCAGGAAAAAAAATACAAGGCGTATTTGGGATATGAGAGAGGATTTAGAGTGTTCTTTGAGAGCCCTACAGGAGGGTAGGGATTCCAACAAAGGAAGAAAGTTCGAAAGGCTACTGGAAGAGTACTAGTCGAATAGGCAACCTTCATAGGAGTGCTTCCTTGATCTGATTTATGTGTGGATCATCTCTGGAGGGCATGCACTTGTGTTCCTCGTAAAAATTAAGAAATATAGCATTCTAGGTATTCCTCTATAATCCTAAAGTTTAGATTTATTAATTGTCATGATTAAGTGGTCCTAGGGTTCAAGGTTCCGGCAGGTCAGGATTTCGAATATGAAAATTTTGAAATCCAATCTTTCACTGTGCCCGGCCTGAGGAACCCAGTATGAGGTTGAAATACTTTGTTAATGTGCCATTTAAGGGTTGGCAGCTAAACCCTGAAGTCATCTAGAGCATTGAGGATTTAAAGGGATGAATTATATCGTAAACATATGCTAGAGGTTCGTGATTGTTGCACTGTAACTTTTGACCTATCTGGATATCGGGTGTCATTGCTAGATGGTGACTACAATTGGTACATAAAGTTTCATATGCTACTGACTTACTATTCGAACCTATGGGGTCACATGCAATAAGAGTTTCTACCTAATCTGATGGTTGATCAATGATTGTGAATCATTTCAATGATTGTGAATCATTTCTATGATCAATTATCAATATGATTGATAATAGACCTTGAGTCAATACTTCCAAATGTCGACACTTTGGTGAGCCAATACTTGAGATTTTTTAAGTATCGACTCATCATTGTTGCAAAAGTTATAATAAATTTTTGAAAGGTTTGATTAGTAATTGGATTGCTAATGAGCTTAATTTGACTGAGCAATAAATTTTGAGTCAACCCAAATATGATTTAGTTTAAGCTCGGGGTTTGGATCCAATTGGATTGGACCTGACCCATACACCCAAGCTACATTATTTGAATTTCAAATTCAAAATTTAAATTATATTTAAGTTTGAATTTAAAATTTAAATATTTTGAATTTAAATTTAGATTTAAATTTGAATTCAAATTCGATTTGAATTTCAAATTCAAAATTTAAATTATATTTAAGTTTGAATTTAAAATTTAAATATTTTGAATTTAAATTTAGATTTAAATTTGAATTCAAATTTTGAATTTGAATTCAAATAAGTTGCTTTTAACTCCCTAACCTCTCTCTCCTTATCTCTCCCTAATCCACTCTAACTCCCTAACTCCCTAACCCCCTTTGGTTCCTACTTTATAAGGGGCTTCAAAATGGGCATGAGAGAGGCTTTGGCTGGTTGGAAAAGAGTCTTCTACCAAGGGAAAAAGGGATTTTGGGACTAGAGAGGAAAGGATCTTGGGTGGGAGCTACCTAGTATTTTTACTAGATTTGGAAAGTGAGGAAGATTAGAGAGTCTTATTTCTTCCACCACTTCTTACACATCTCAGTCCTCCCTAGAGTTCTTCTTGGTCTCCTCAAGTATCCTGGAGTTTCGAAGGAGAAGAAAGGATCAGTCATCGAGGTTCTAGAGAAACTGGTACTTCGAGGGAACTATTCAAGCAAAAGCTCTTGTGTGGATTACTTGTAGAGGCTAGACATACTATGTGGCTTCTAAAGTTTCTACCAAAACCTTCTAGTAGCAGCAAATGTCGATGACTCATAAAGAAGGTAATGATATAGTCATTGTGCTAAAGATATAGTCTATAGGCATCAGGTTTGTTATATAGATATCATCTATGCAAAGGTTTGTATGTTTACATTTTAGTTTGATTTATATATTTTATATCATGTCAAGATCCTACTGCAGGTGTTTAAATGACTCGATTATTTGCATGCATAGATTAATTTGATTAACCTTTTGCTTCCGTTGCATATATTAATTCAAAAAGGTTAAAAATGCATGCTAGAATCCCTACATCTTCCTTTCAAGAAGTTTTAGAGCATGGTTCGTTTGGCATGATATAAATGTATATAAAAACTAAAATAAATGTTAGTTTCCCACTTGCTTAGTACTTGGGTTACGTGGATTCACCAGGTCATCTGGTCATATAGAGAAGTTGAGTTTAAAGGCTCTCTCTTCCCATTCAATAGAATCTCCTATGGCATATAAAAGAATAGTACCCTATAAGCCAATCACATTTTATATGTGATAAGGGTATTACTATAATTTTCTTCTAACTCATGTATAACATTTATTTATGAAAAGATATTTTTGATTCATCATATGCTGTGTCTTATACTATCTATCTTGAGATTATGATGAACCCTATAGATTAAGACAATGGATTTAGGATTATGATATAGTTCATAACAGTCAAATCTAAATTCTTATAAATTCTAATATAAAATATTTCCAGTCCTAGGATCATTGAGTCGAGGATCCATGTTTCTGGTTAAAAGTGGCACATCCTATGTATGCCTGATGGAGAGGGTGGTTAGTCTTATGACCACTTGTGTGGAGACACTAATACAGGGATATGGGTGCTCATCAAAGAATGAGTCCACTAAATTGATTTACTATGAGAACATTTTATGGAGTCTTATTAAAATATGGTTCTCTAAGTAAAAGTTGTGCAAGTGATCCTTAAACCTGAGATCACCGTAGAACCTTATGTACATAAATCTATGTTTTAGTTCATACTCATTCATAACTAAGTCAAGTACAGGGTGTTCATGGATATGGAGTATTTTGTATGAACGTTATGAGTGATCAACAAGGAATCGATCACTCCTGGTAAAAGAAGTATTTATTCCATGTAATCTCATCATATGATGACTCAGGGAGTCTTTGATCAAAGCAGGATGAAATTAGAATTGGATTCTAATATTTGATCGATTAAGTCTTCATTATTGGATTGAGATTCGAATGAATAAAGTATTAGGATTTGACAAATTTTCATACCCATCATTTATTTAGAATAAAAAGTGATCGAAAGATTGAATTGCATAACTTACCACTAAAGGGTATTTTGATAATTTTTACCAAATTACCCATCTTTTGAATAGGCATGATACTTTGCTAGACATTAATTATGTCTTGTAGGTTTTCATGAATTAAAATGATTAATTCATGAGTCAATTTGAAAGATAATCCAAATTGACAATTTGGATTAGCTTGATTTTGATCTAATTCGATTATTTGGATTCTAATCGAATTAGATCGATATGAACCAAAACCTATTGCTAGCAAGATGTGGAGCCCAAAGGATCACACATGCTGAGAAATTGATCAAGGAAGTTAGTTATATTTTTATTAAAGTCATAAGATCCTAATTGGCTAGCTAATTGATATACTAGCATATATGGGTTGTCTAGCTCCTAATCTAATTAGATTGGATTAGTTTGCTAGGTATTTGGGTTAGCCAATTTAGGTAAGACTTAGATTGGATTAAGCCCAAAGTTTTTCAGCCTTTTTGGACTCCTAAAAGTCCTTATATATGCCAAATAGCAAGAGTTCCAAAAGTCCTACCCTAGTATTTAAGGATCCTCCTTTGCATCTGAGCCTATTTTGTATCTAAGGAATCTAATTTAGCTTCAAGTCGATATATAGTGGCTTCTAAATTAGATTCCATCTTGTTAATTGAGTGGGAAGACTGTGCTTGATATAGAACTTTTGATCTAGTAGTCATACAATAGTTGTAATGGTTCTTAAAGGAAGCAGATTTTTTGTTAAAAAAATTTAGAACTTTTTAAAAAACTAAATTTTAATGATGCAAATAAGTTAATGAAAAATGCAATTAGCCCTAACCTAAACTAAACTAAATAGATATGATCATGATTAGGGTGTGGTCTAGGAAGTAGCCTGATCATCATACACAATCAAGAATTTTAAAAGGTGGATCATTGGTCGTTAAGGAATGATTGCTAGATTAGGATTAGATAACTCAGTTAATTTGGATCTAAAAGAATTTAAAGAAAAATAATAAATATAAAAAAAAATTCAGCATTGATTAAATTCTATTCTCACCGATGTTGAGATCTCACTGAGGAGCACGGGATGTCATAGTATCCTAGGCAAGGAGACCTTCCAAAGATGGTCGAGGAATCCATCCAATGGTTCATGGGCAAATCAAGTTGGAAGCTGTCAAATCTAAATCACCAAAATATAAGAGGGCCAACCAATCATAAATTTAAGCCAATCCAAAATAAAAAAATCATAATCAGCCCAAAACAGTGAAGTCGAAGAGTGGCTTAAGATTGCTTTGAGGAATGTGCAGTGGCTTCCCAACTACTATCACTGATCAGTAGAGAATGGACTGGGTGAAGCCTAAGATCGGGAGGACCTCGAAGGAGAGGATCTCCTCGATAGAGATGCGAAGGAAAGGAAATTGTCTCAACGGAGCTCACAGGCTGGGTTGCTATCACAGAGGGGCTTGGAGGAAGAACTCTCGGGCAAGACAACTTCCACGGAGAAGCTCGGTTAAACAAGACGTGCCCGGTTGCCGAAAGGATAGAAGGTATGTGGCCAAGGTGCTTAACAAGACGGATGAGACCGGGGTTGGTAGCGTTAGGGCACAGATGCAAGTGTTCTAGAAGGACTGAGGGGAAGGGATGGTGGTGCTGGACCTGGGAGGGTAGCGTAACGGAGGATGCAGTTGGCGTCATCACCTGAGAAGAGGTAGACGGAGGAAGCAGGAAGTAGGGGGGAAGATGAAGGGGACGGTGGGAGCTCAGGTTCATGGTCACAGTGGACCAATGGCGGAGGAAAGTGGATGGCAGTTGGGGAAAAAATGAAGAGCGGTCGAGTGCCCGGGAGCAATGGCGGTGGGGTGGCACGCAGCGGTAGTGGGTAAGTGGCAGTAGTCAAAGATATCATAGGTGAGTGGCATTCCAGTGGTGGGTGGCAGTCAATGGGATCGGGTAGAAAATGGGATCAGGTGGGTTCGTATGGGCTGGGATATCAGGTGTGCGGAGGTTGACAGTGGCGGAGGGATTGGGGTTAGCTGGGCGGTGATGAATTGGCTAACACGGATGAAGAGGGTGGTTTGAGGACTTGGAATTCTCAGGGGACTTAGAGAAGCAAGGATTTGGATCTTAAGAGTTAGGATAGAAGGGGAAGAAGAATAAGAGGGAGAAGAAGAAGAGGAGGAGGAGGGGAAGAAGAAACAGAGGAAGAAGGAGCCGGGAGGAGGGAGGAAGAAGAAAACAAAGGAAGGAGGAAAACTCTAAAATTCAATTCTATTAGCTCTCCATTTCCATTACAATAACCCATTTAAATGCGTCTTAGGTCTCTAACATCCCACTAACAAACCAATAAATAAGCTAACAGATACCAACAGAACACTTAACAAATCCCTAACCATCCACTTACTAATACATGCATAAACTAGAAAAAAAATACACCCATCCTCCATATACCCATAAATTCATCCAGATGTAATACATAAAAAAATAAAAAAATAAATCCATTTGCATCAAGATCTATATTAGGTGTGCATCAAAAATAATGCCAGGTGATATTCTCATCAATCAATGTTGCAAAAGTTGTGATAGGATTTTTCACTAAAAATTGGTAAATTATTGGAGATTAATTAGCAATTGATTGCTGGTTAACTCAATTTGATTGAGTTGTAAAATTTGGATCAGCCTAAATATAATTTAGTTTGAGCTCGAGTCCAATTGAATTGGACCTAATCCAATATCCTAATTTATGTTTTGAATTTGAATTTTGAATTCAAATTCAAATAGGTTTCTAAATATAAATTTAAATCTAAATTTTGAATTTAAACACTTGAATTTTGAATTCAAGTGATTAGAAATCTCTGCCCATTTCTCTTCCTTATTCTCTCTTTCTATCTCTTCCTATCTCTCTCACACTTCTAACCACTTGGGTACCTATGTAGTATGGGTTGCCGGTGGGTTTGTAAGGTTGATGAGATTAGAGCGGAAAAGAGCTAGAAATTAGAGAGAAAAGACTAGTTAAAAGAAAGTCATCTACTTAAGAGAGAGTGGGATGTATGGGGTTTTGTATAAGGAGAAAGAGTATCTTTTGGGCTAGGTTTCTAGATTATCTAGACTTAGGAAGTGAGTTCTACCTTAAAATTCCATCCTCCAATAAATTCTTCGATTTCAAGAGTGTTCCAGCATCCAAAATAAGGAAAATTAACCATTGAGGTTCCATTGAAGCTAGTACTTTGTAGAGAGCTGATCAGGGAAGAGCTCCTATGTAGATCATCTATAAAGACCAGACACTCTATATGGCTAACACGGTCTTCAAACCTCCACCTTCCAATAGCAGTGAGCGTCATCTACTACTAAAAGATAATGATATGATCATTATACTATGGATATTGTTGGGATATGTCGGTCCAAGTACGAGCCAGCCAACAGTTCAACCAGCTGAAGATATTTCTTCCGAACCATAAACTTCGAACCAAGATATTTGGAAAAAACCAAGCAACCTACGGCAAGCCAAAACTCTTAAGGGGCTTACGGCCCCTGAAGACAAGGTCCTCAACCTGGACTGGGGAGTGACCTTCACTGACTCTCGAAGACACGGTCTTCGGTTTATGCTGAAGACTATGTCTTCAGCCTATATCAAAGATCAAGTTCTATGGCCCCTGAAGATGAGGTCCTCAACCTAGACCGAGGAGTGACCCTCACTGACTCCCGAAGACACAGTCTTCAATTTATGTCAAGGACATAGTCTTCGGCCTACGTCAAAGATCAAGTCCTTGATCTATGTCAAAGACATGATCCCCGATCTCCGATCTGTCTCAAAAGGATCCGAGGACGAAGACATTCCCTGATTCAATCATGGAAATCTTCCTAAAAGGGAAGTCTGAAGATGGATCCTCGATCTATCTCAAGTCTCTATGAACACGACAAGCAACGATTATCATCGACTATTTCTGGAGCACAATCATGGCACGTAATTCTAGTGGCAACGCCTCCGGTCTGGCCGCCGGAATCGTTTAATAACTATCCATGATTTCAAATTATGGGAAAGAAATTAACTCCCCCATCGTAATCGCTGGAGGAAGAACGAAACCGCAGGCTGGACAACTTATAAATAACGGTAAGAGAGAATGCTCGAGAAAAAGGCACAAGATACTCCTGAAAATCTCAGAGTCTTTCTTTCTCCATCTGATCCTCCTCAAAATCTTTTTCATTCTGTGGCTGGAACCCGTCTCTGACTTTGGCATCGGAGTGTCCCCCGTCGAAGCAATTCCGACCAGGAATTTGTTTTGCAAGTAAACCGGGGAGCGAGCCTGTGATCCAATAGCTCCACCTGGTCGGAAAAGGGACTCTGCATCAACAAATTAGTGCACCAGGTAGGGGTTACATGCAATTCGCATTATTAAGCTCCCCTCCTTGACTAAGGGGAAGTAAGAAATTTTTTATGGCAAGAGGGAGGACTCAAATTGCCTCAACGAGTCGAAATCATGCTCCATCCCAAGGGGGTGCACCCCCGGTAGAGAACGATATTCCACCTCCCATAATTATCGTGGGACAGTAGCAGTTTGAAGCCCTCATGAACCAGGTCACTAACCACACGGCTATGGTTCAGGATTTCCAAAATAGAGCTTTTCAATGGGGCATCCGCCGGCCACCTCCAGATATAGCTCTCGATCCCGGAGGAAGAGAGCCCCTCAAGAGGAAACCATACATCTCTCCCTCCATCCTCGGCCCTCTCCTGAAAATCGAAGTTCAAGAATGCCTAGGCCCACTGATTCCCCATAGAGAGGGAAAAGACCTAGGCAAACTTTCTCACCCTTTTCTGAAAACTCTACTCCCGTAGAGAAAGCGCTAAAGCAGGCTCTCCTTAATTATGATGGAAAATTCAAGGCCATCGAATCAGAGATGGAGAGAATGCGAGAGCAGAGAGATCACAATGATTTGGCAATGTGTGAGCTATGCCCGCCCTACACCGATCGCGTCATGGCCGAAGTCATCCCTCAGCACTTCAAGGTTCCCCATATGGAACCCTACGACGGCACCTCCAATCCTTTTGACCATCTGGACAGTTTTAAGGCACATATGATGATCCAGGAAGCTTCGGATATGATATACTGCCTCACGTTCCCAGCCACCTTAAAGAAAGCCGCTCAAATATGGTACTCAAGCATACGTCCAGGTACCATCGATTCCTTCTTCGAGTTAGAAAAATTGTTTGTCTTGCATTTTAGGACTTGTCACAAGACCCCCCGAAATATGGATATACTGTTCCTCCTTCACCAGATTGAAGGAGAAAGTCTGCGAGATTACATCTCCAGGTTTAATGTGGCCACACTCGAGATCTCCGATCTCAACAAGCACGTGGCCATGTCTGCATTGAAGAAGGGACTTCACACATCCAGGCTCACCTTTTCCTAGATAAGAAGTTCTCCAAAAGCTATGCTGAGCTCTTGTCGATGGCTCAGAAATATGCCGATGCCGAAGAGCAGGCGGCAAATCGACAACTAATTGAAGGGAAGCCCCCTTTGAAGAAGAAAAACAACGGGAGACAAGGCCCCCCTATTTCCAACAACAACAACAAGTATGCTGACTGCCGAAGGAGTCCTCCCAGGCCCAGAACATTGGGCGAGAGATTCGACTCCTATACCCCCTCAACCTCCCTAGTGAAAAGATTTTCTTGGAGATAGAAAAAGAAAACTATCTCCAGCGGTCACGTCCCATGAAGGCATCATCTTCCGCAAGGAATAGGAATAAATACTGCCAATTCACCGGGACCACGACCATAATACCGAAGAATGCATCAAACTGAGAGATGCGATAGAGGATCTCTTCAAGAAAGGGTATTTGGGGCAGTACGTTGGTTGCCAAGGACCTCGGTCAGAAGCTACTGTCCCCCAATCGGATCTTGAAGAGGTTGAACTGCCAAATCAAAGGCCCACCAATGGAGGCGTGGGGATGATACATCGACCTGTCAACTGGAGAAGAGACGAAGATGATGTCTCGAAGCAACTCAAGGACAACAATGCCATTCTCTTCTCCGACGACGACCTTGGGGGAGTTCAGCTCCCACGATGATCCTATTGTTATCTCGGCTGTTGTGGCCAATTACGATGTACAACGAATCCTAGTTAATAATAAAAGTTTGACCGATGTATTAATCTACGATACATTCTCTCAGATGTGTTTTCCTAGAAACAAACTACGGAGATCCCCTATACCACTTACCAGCTTTGGAGGTAATTAGGTTGATGCCGAGGAAGAAATAATACTACCTGTAACCCTCGGTACCGAACCTCGATAAAAGATACTACCGATCAATTTCACGGTGGTCCGAATCCCTTCGGCCTACAACATTATTCTAGGACGGCCTGTCCTAAATAAATTCCGGATCGTAGTGTCATCCTACTACCTCCTGGTGAGCTTTCCCACCAAAAATGATGTTGGAAAAGTAAGAGGCGACCAGAGAATAGCACGATAATGCCTGATGATCCAGGACAAGCACTTTAATGATCCTACAACTTGGGATCGTCTAGATCCGAGGGACTTGGCTATAGATTCTGGTGAACCTATGGAGAGAACTATCTCGGTACCCTTAGCTAAAGAGGACCCCACCAAGGTCGTACAGATCGGAAGTATGCTTGATGAAAAAACCAGAACGGAGCTGATATGCTTCCTTAGGGATAATGCTAATATCTTCGCATGATCGGCTTCGGACATGCTAGGGATTCCCGTCGAAGTGATCACTCATCAGCTGGAAGTTGCTCCTGGGTATAAGCCAGTCCAACAAAAGAAGAGAAGCTTTGTCCCTGAGAGACAAAAAGCAATAGATGAAGAGGTGAGCAAGCTCCTCAAGGTAGGGTTCATCCGGGAAGCCCACTACACCGAGTGGTTAGCCAATATGGTAATGGTAAAGAAAGCTAATGGCAAGTGGAGGATCTGCATCGACTACACAGACCTCAATAAGGCTTGCCCAAAGGATAGCTTTCCTCTTCCAAAGATCGACCAACTAGTCGATGTCACTGCCGGCCACCAACTGCTAAGTTTCATGGACGCTTTCTCTGGCTACAGTCAGATCCGAATAGATCCCCGGGATGAAGAGAAGATGGCCTTTGTCACCAACAAAGGTCTATACTGCTACAAGATGATGCCATTTAGGCTCAAGAACGCTGGAGCAATATTTCAGAGATTGATTAACAAGGTATTCAAGGAGTAGTTGGGGAGAAACCTGGAGGCTTATGTCAACAACATGATCATCAAAAGCCTCCTTAAAAAAGATCACATCCAGGACCTGGAGGAACATTCAGCACCCTATGATGTCATCAAATGAAGCTAAACCCGACGAAGTGCACCTTTGGGATTACTTCGGGCAAGTTTCTTGGTTTTCTCATTACCAAGCGAGGGATTGAAGCAAACCCTGAGAAAATTCGGGCCCTCAAAGACATGAGGCATCCATCCTGCAAGAAGGAAGTCCAACAGCTGACAAGGAGGATCCCCTCTTTAAGCAGGTTTATCTCTTGCTCAGCCAAGAAATGTCTCCCATTTTTCAAGGTACTTCGATAGTCTCGAAGCTTCGAATGGATAGAAGACTGTTGTACTGCCTTTGAAGAGTTGAAGAAGCACTTAGAGACCCCACCTTTACTTTCCAAACCTTAAGAGGGGGAGGTGCTCTATTTATACCTTTCTGTCTCGGACGAAGCAATCAATTCAGTCCTTATCCGAAGAGAAGAAGATGGCTCTCACAAGCCGATCTACTACATCAGCAAACTTCTGCATGATGCTGAAACAAGATATTCAAAAATGCAGAAGCTAATCTACTCTCTGATAATTGTGGCAAAGCGACTATGACCTTACTTCCAAGCCCACGCCATCATGGTGCTGACTGATCAGCCCCTCAAAGCCGTTCTTCGATGCCCTGATACCTCTGGAAGGATAGCCAAGTGGGCTATGAAACTAAGCGAGTTCAACATCAGCTTCCAGCCCTAATCGGCTATGAAGGCCTAGGTGCTTTCAGATTTCCTAGCTAAGTGTACCTGGAAGTCCGAAGACGAAGTGCCTCCAGCAGAAGAAGGAAATTCAAAGAATATAGAGTCCGATTGGATGCTCCATGTGGACGAAGCTTCCAATTCTGCTGGATGCGAAGTCGGCCTTATACTGGCCGAACCCGATGGCCACACGGTGGAGTACGTTCTCCGGTTCTCCTTCCGTGCTTCAAATAATCAGGCCGAATATGAAGCCCTGCTTGTAGGACTTCGGATCGCCAAGAGTTTAGGAGTTCGGAGACTCCAGGCTTTTTTAGACTTCCAATTGGTGGTAAATCAAGTTAAAGGAGAATATGAAGCCATAGACCCCACCATGATGCAGTACCTGAAAAAAGTACGAATCTTATCTTCTCAACTGGAATACTTCGAAATCATCCATGTTCCTCGATCGAAGAATTTCCGGGTAGATACGTTATCTTCTCAACTGGAATCCCTCGGTCGCACCTTCATTGAACACCTTTAAACCCCAGGTATTACTGAAGAAGCTATGGAGGTGCACCAAATTGAGATCGAGCCGAGCTAGATGGATCCCATCATCAAGTTCATAAACGAGGGAGTGCTGTCGGAAGACAAGGCAGAGGCCAAAAAGATCCAATGGATGGCATCTCAATATGTCATCCTAGATGGAGCTCTCTACAAAAGATCATTCTCTCGACCTTTGCTGAAATGCTTGGGACCGTCAGATGCTGACTACGTCCTGAGAGAGATCCACGAGGGGATATGTGGTGATCACTTGGGGGGCAGGTCCTTAGCGTATAAAATTATACGCCAAGGATACTATTGGCCCTCCATCCAAAAGGACTCGGCTGATTTCGTACGAAGATATGATCAATACCAGAGATATGCCAACATTCAGAGACAACCAGCGAGTCACTTGACCCAACTGACAGCCCCCTAGCCTTTTGCTCAATGGGGGATGGATATTCTTGGCCCATTTTCGCCCATCTGGACAGAGAAAATTTCTCCTTGTGATAATTGACTACTTCACAAAGTGAGTCGAAGCTGAACCACTGGCTCAAATCACAGAGGGCAAGGTTGAGAATTTTGTCAAAAACTTCATCATATTTCGATTCGGGATTCCACATACAATAATCACTAACAACGGGAGGCAGTTCGATAATCCGAAGTTTAAAGACTTCTACGCTCGGTACCATGTGCAACACAGGCTGACTTCCGTTGCCCACCCGCAGTCCAACGGAGAAGCCGAAGTAACTAATCGGACCATTCTCCATAGTATGAAGATGAGGTTGAATGCAGCCAAAGGACTCTGGGTCGAAAAGCTGACCTCCGTCCTCTGGGTATATAGAACTATCCTGAGAACGGCCACCGATGAGTCTCCGTTCAACCTGGCATATGGTACCGAAGCCGTTCTTCCTATCGAAGTCTCCCTCTAATCTCTAAGAATCAATAAATACGAAGAGCCTAAAAACTCCGATCGTAGAAGAGTTGACCTAGATCTGCTACCAGGCACCAGTCTTCAGGCCCAAATGAAAATGACGACATACCAGCAAAAGGTCGCAAAGTATTACAATTCCAGAGTAAATAAGCAAATTTTCTGCATAGGGGATATGGTGCTGTGAAGGGCAGAAGTATTCAGGCCAACAGAACAAGGTAAGCTTTTCCCCAACTAGGAAGGTCCATACCAAGTCGAAGAAGTCAGACGTCCAGGGACATATCGACTCAAGACCCTAGATGGTAAAACTCGGTCCCAGCCATGGAATGTATAAAACCTTTGCAAATACTATCAATAAATAGGCTTCTAAATCTTTCGTGCAAATTTGTCCAACTCTAAATGGCCCGTTACATCAATTGAACAACAACAGCTTGAATGGCATGATCTAAGGAATCGGCCAATGGCACAAAGGAGAGTCGGATCCGCTCACCTTATCGGTATGCCCGAAGAGTGCAACGGACGGCCTAATCAGGCTACCAAAATGATCGAAGGCACAGAGACGGTTCACGTAACCTACCCTACAGAAAACTCGAAGACATGCCGGGATGGGCCTAATCAGCCTACCTTACACCAAAGAAGGTGCAAGGATGGTTTCTATAGCCTACCCTATGGTATGTCCGAAGACATGCCGGGGTGGGCCTAAACAGCCTACCTTAATCATGACAGGAATGCACAGGGATGGCTTGGACGCCCTACCCTACGGTAAATCTGAAAACATGCTAGAGTGAACCTATATCACTCATCCTGTCAACAATAAAATACTTGATGGGACGGCCCAACTGATCTCACGTCTCTTTGTAGATCCTAAATGTTTTGGAAAATTTACACCTTTGACATATCATAGTATGACAAGTCATAGAAGAAGAGTGGAAGAAGTTGGAAACTTCATTTCCTTTTTGAATTTTTACATAAAAAAAAGAAGAAGAAGACAAGGAGCATTGCAGATAAAGGGAAAAGTAGATTCAGTGACCGCCAGCTGGCCCTTTCCCATGCCGGTGGGAGGCATCAAAGCCCTGGAAGGAGGATGGAGAGGCTCTGCCATTCTCCTCAGAGTCGGACTCTGACTCCTCTTCGGAGTCAGAATCAAACTCGTAGCCGGGGAAGGGGACGGAAGGCCTAATATTTTCCAAGCCCTTCAAATGGAAGAACTTGAAAGCCTTGTCTCGATACTCCCAAAAACCCCGATGGTACAAATCCAAGATCACCTCTGCAACTTCATCCTTGTAGGCGGAGTCCGAGATGGCCTTCGCCAATTTCTTCCTGGACTCCTCCGCCTCCGCAACGGCGACCTCAACCCGCGCCTTGGCCTCCACCAGGCGGGCCTCTAAGATCCAGATTATCCTCTCCAGGCAAGCAATGACCCCCTGCGAGTCAACGTTATTGCCCCTCCAAGGAGCCTTAGAGCTAGGCTCCCCCTCAGATAGGGCCTCAGAGGCCCTCTTCATTGCCGCCTTCTTAAGTTCAGAAATGCTGAACTTCATTCTACTGGGATGGTGGAGAAAGAAGGAAAACTTCCAAAATGGGGGTCTGAAATTATGATGGCCTTTGATAGGGAGAGATAGGGCCCTATTTATAAGGACCTTACAACCATGACCAGTCACAGGGAAACATGCTTCGTGCCCTTTCCCAGATGCATCGAAGGATGCCACATGTCGGAGTAACACCTTGAAACTCTAGGTGATCTCTCGGGAGCGGTGTGATCACCAATAACTGCTCTTAGGGATGGCAACCACAGGCACTTCAAATCCAGAATAATCTTCATCGTACGACGACGGCATTAATGGCTCCCTTTCAGAAAGAAAGGATATGGCGGCACCCAGGGTGCATGAGGATGCAACCGTTCAAATATCGACATGCTCAACACGGGCAACGAGAATCATAATCAATGTTCTTTAATCAACGATCAACAGAAAAATAATACCTGTCCGTCGTGTCCATTCTTAGACATACGGATTAATTATGAAGGAAGACTGACATCAGCCCGACTTGATCGTGGTCAGTCGTTGACAACGGCATTCCGATTCTGCTTCGAAACTTATCTTCGATGCCAGCCACAAGCCAAACAGTCTTCAGCTTCAGCCCTTCAACCAAAGAGGAAGAAGAGCAATGTAATTCAAGTCATCACCAAAGCCAGCAACCTTATTTAAACCATAGTCAAAAACATGATATAGTATGTATAAAAAGGAGAAAGTCACTTAAAAATTCAGAATAGTTCATCAGTTATATTTCAGAGGAAAGTAAGAAAGAGAAATAACGCCTAAAGCTACACAGATCTCTAAGCATTGGCTGGAAGAAAACCAGCATCGCAAGATTAGAGCATTCTATCAATTTGCGCAGAGAGAGTTTCCTCGAATTGGGTTAAGTCCAGAGGGCCTTCAACCTGGACCCCCTCCTTAGCTTGGACTCCCTCTTGAGCCAAAATCGAAATTACATTTAAGTCTCCGGCTATGACGGGTGTTTTTTCCCCCAAGCATGGCACCTCTTCAGCCTCTTCAACCTGGGCCGAAATTATGCTGGGAGCCTCAACCACGATTGGGATATCCTCCCTTGGACTTGACATCCCTCCGATCTCCTCTTCGGCCACGGCTCTCTCCTCTTCTTCTTCCATAATGTCGAAAGCAGGGATAGCAGAAAGATCATGGTTAGGAAAAACCCCCCTGACCTTAGCGAGTCTGTCGTTAAAACCATGCTGGTAGCTGTATAAGGTCGTCTCATTCATTTCCTGTTAGAACTGTAAGGACTTCCTAAAATCTGCTACAGCTCTACTCACCAGCACTTTTAGGACTTCGGACTCTCTCCTAGCTACCTCAGACTCTAAGGCTGCCTCTTCAGCCCTTAAAGATGCCTTTCTGGCTCTTAAGGATACCTTTTCAACCCTCTTGGTTGCCTCCTCAACCGCCTTGGCCAGGTCTTCCATCTTTTCTTGATTCTCCTTGATGGATTGTTCCAAGGAATCGACATGTTTTCTACTCTTCCTCAACTCTGCCCCTTGCCCCACGATTGTCAAATGGGCGCTCTTTAGCTCACTCCTCAGGCCGTAAATTTCAATGTCCGCTTGAATGAGATGATTCTCCATAGACTGCTTTAATTCTTCGACCACCTCTTTTTCAACCCTAGTTGTACAGAGCTCTTCCTTAAGACCATGGATGAGGCTATCAACATTCCCTAGGCCCTCCTTCATGAAGGTGATGTCGTCGACCAACTACATTGACAAAGCGAGGTTATGGACTGAACAACCCTCCGGGCAAAGAAAAAAATGATGTGGATCTTACCTATTGCAGGGAGGAAAAGGTAGAGTCGGATATTCTAGCAAGGCTTCGACCTCGAATATTTGCTAAATCATGAGGCAGCAACGTATCCTTTAGCGCTCGCCTAGCCACGGCGGGGATCAACAATCCCCCCATGGGGGAAAGCTCCGAAGAGTCCGCGGGACAGCTCCCAGTTGGAGAAGCCTCTCGAACAGGCTCCCTCTCGACTTGCAGTGCCTCGCCCTTATCTACCGTAGAGGGGCAAGGCGGAGGCACATCAGCCACTAGAGGCGGACTCTCCCTTGTGTGAACTAGAGAGATAACCACCGATGAAAATTTAACTAGCTGATGCCCTGTTGGGGCCTCCATCATTGGCGCCACGTCCCCTCCAGAGATTCCTCTTGAGGATGAAGTGCTCCTTCTCCTCTCAGAACCATCCCTTCAAGCCTTCTTCCGAACTACCAATCTTGAAGGATGGGCCTGAGCTACCCTTTAATCAGAAGATTGTTGGAGCTAGCTCAAGTTAGGCTTCATTCTACAGCGTACAAAAAAAAAAAAAACCCTCTGAGTTGACTGAACTATAACAGGAATGAAAGAGAAGAAGTAAAAATTTCTGCCATTTATACCTAACACAGGGAACTCACTGATCCCTGCAAGATGAAGTTCCTCTCCTCCAACAACTCACAGATAGGAACGGCCTCCGAATCAGTTAGTAAGTCATAATCAGATTGATCAGCCGCCAAAACCTTTTTTCCATCGTTGGCGGTTAAACGCGGCTCCTTCCAATCACTACTGAAACCCCACGGTTCGGTAGAAGACACAAAAACGAAGATAGGTTTCCACCCATGGATGGTACTAGGCATATCCTTAATGATCTTGCGACCAGGTCGAGGGCCAATCACCCACCATCCGCTACCGTGGAAATCTCTCTTAAGCATAAAAGGGGCAGTAAACAAATTGGTCCTGGGGTTCACATTAGCTATGTGACACCAGACCAAAAATCCACAGATGTTCCGAATGCTATTCGGAGTCAACTGCGCAGGCACTACTTGGTACAGGCGAAAGATTTTGATGAAGAAAAGATGCAGGAAAAATGAAAGGCCAGCCTTCAAATGGTCTTCATACATGGCCAAACACCCAGCAAGAGGTTTGTTCACTCGTTTCTCAGATATGGGAAGGACTAGAGGAAACCTTTTGGGAACATGATAACGTTCTCAAAGACAAATAACCTTTCTTAATGAAACGGAGATGGGAACTAACTCCGGACTAACTACATCTTCGACCCCGGAGGGCCCGACTTTTTTTCTTTGGCTTCCTACAGACTTGGCCATGATAAAAGAGCGAGGCAAAGAAGCAGAAGGAAGATTCTACCTGGGAAAAGCATTGATGGCCAAGAACAGAGAAAGCTGAGCCAAAACTGAAAGTGTGACGTTGAAGAAGCTTCCTCAGTCGGACCTTTTCTCCTTCTCAAACAGAGATGAAAAAACTCTTAAGGTAATATCTCGATAAATAGAACCATCATCATAAACTCGCCACGGATGCTCGAGATAGCTGCACAACCCCAAAGCGGCCCTAAGCTGATTTGACACAGAATAAACCAAAAGTCATAATCCATATGAATCAATGGCCAAGATGGAGCACACTCGTCATCCAAGGGGCGGGGAGGAACCATGACCACCGCTCAAATCCCAACCAAAAGATTGGTTGAACCGTCGCGCAACGGAAAAAGGAGAGACAATTCCTGGTTCGCCTACTCCTTTTTCACTCCTCAATCAGGGAGTGACAACTATCCATTGCCTGATCCCCGAATCAACCGGCAGTTATGGTAGACGGTCCAATCAAAGATTTTGAAATCATCCACTACACCATCCCCCAGGAGGAAAACGACAAATCAATAATACTCTCACTCTTCGAGGCGAATATTTACTTTGAAAACTGAGAGTAGGGGGCAACTGTTAGGATATCTCGGTCTAAGTATGAGCTAGCCAATAGTTCAACTGGCTGAAGACATTTCTTTCGAACCGTAAACTTCGAACCAAGATATTCGAAAAAAACCAAGTAACCTACGGGCAAGCCAAAACTCTTAACGGGCCTACGGCCCTTGAAGACAAGGTCCTCAGCATGGACCGGGGAGTGACCTTCACTGACTTCCGAAGACACGGTCTTCGGTTTATGCTGAAGACATAGTCTTCAGCCTACATCAAATATCAAGTCCTACGGCCCCTGAAGACAAGGTCCTCAGCCTGGACCGAGGAATGACCCTTACTGACCCCTGAAGACACGGTCTTCGATTTATGTTAAGAACATAGTCTTCGACCTACGTCAAAGATCAAGTCCTCTATCTATGCCGAAGACATGATCCCCGATCTCCGATCTATCTCGAAATGATCCGAGGAAGAAGACATTCCCTGATTCAATCATGAAAATCTTCCTAAAAGGGAAGTCTAAAATCGGACCCTCGATCTATCTCAAGTCTTTACGAACACGACAAGCAATGGTTATCATCGACTATTTCTGGAATGCAATCATGGTACTTAATTCCAGCGGTAACGCCTCCGGTCTGGCCGCCGGAATTGTTTAATAATTACCCACGATTCCAAATTATGGAAAAGAAATTAACTCCCCCATCGTAACCGCTAGAGGAAGAACGGAACCGCAGGCTGGACAACTCCTTATAAATAACGGTAAGAGGGAATGCTCGAGAAAAAGGCACAAGATACTCCTGAAAATCTCAGAATCTTTCCTTTCTCTATCTGATCCTCCTTAGAATCTTTCCCATTTTGTGGCTGGAGCCCGCTTCTGATTTAGGCATCGAAGTGTCCCCCACCGGAGCAATTCCGGCTAAGGATTTGTTTTGCAGGTGAACCGGGGAGCGGGCCTGCAATCCAGTAGCTTTGCCTGGTCGGAAAAGGGACTCTGTGTCAACAGATATGGTCAACAGCAATAGATTTATATATTTATCATTTTATATTTTAGCTTAGTTTATATACATATTATCATGTCATTATCTTATGTAGACTATTTGTAGGAATGTTTTAATACATAAATAGATTAAATAGTTTAATCTTGCAAATTTTGCTATGTTTATATTTCAAAAATTTTTGAAATGCATGCATGAAATAGCTTAGATTTTTCAATAGAAGGATCTCAACGAATCAGGTGAGAAATGACAAGACTCTCCACATGTTGTCTGAAGCTTGTTATTAGTAGAAAATGTCATGTCCTATTTAATAGAACCTTGTTGGTTATGTAGGGCAAGGCATGCTTCTTTAATGGGCGTATGGATTACTGTACAAGTCCAAGCATGCTCTCTTGATGGCATAGATTTGACAATGATTAGAGATCTCAAGGCTTGATGCGATGTAAAGGAAAGCCACGTGAGCATTGAAGCATTTGACCTTTGGAAGATCAAATGGATGTACCGCCTAATGATTTGCCATGGTGCCTTCTTGGTGACCAAGTTTTAGTCGGCTGAGGAGACTTGCTTGAGTAGATCCAATTGAAGGTAGAGTGCATCCACTGACTGGTGGGTGACTTCCAACATGATTTGATCAGCTAAAGCATTCTTCCCCAGCAATTGGGCAGGCAGGTTAAGGGGTTGCTGCATGCCAGGCATGTGATCATATCCAATGAACGAGCGACAAGCACTTGCTAGCAGTTTTCAGGTACGTGAATTAACTCTTGCCAAGGCCTTCTCCGATGGAGATGATAGGCAGAATCCGATATAGCCTTGCCGATCAGAGTATCTTTGATGGATAGGTAAAGGGGTTGTTGTGGGGTGAGTGTGTGGTCCAGCCCGACAAGTGGTTGGCAAGTATTTGCTGTTAGCCACTTCCGAGGCTTGCTTGGATATAGGTGTTGAATGGTTTGGCACTTAGCTGAGTCTGGCCGAATGAAGCAAATGCCTGGCTTCCGATGAATGGTTGGATGGACAGACAGTGGGAATACGGCTGAGCCATTCCTGTGTAAGTTTGTTCAAAGATCTGGTGCTCAGCCGGTCGGTCAAGGAAGGTCTTCACCCTTTCCAATAAGGGATTGGCCTAAGGGTGAGGCTGATTGGATGCTGGTGGAGTTGCTCGCTTGGTAGTGCTAGGGTCAGTGGCTTTCTATGATCAAGGCTCCTATATCCAATCAATGTTTGGCATGACAGTACCAAAAGTGCCTAATGGCATTGAGGCTTTGCCTTCAATAGGGGGTCTAATCCGACACATGGTCAATGGATGCACAGCAAGCCTGCATGGTCGGCTTCACATTCGCCATGTATGGTCAAATGATGAAATCATCCAGCTTGGCTAACCCACTTAGACTTTATGCTCCTGGTTGGTTGTGCTACGCAATTGGACCAATGGATCATACTTACTGGCCAGGGTCTCATATTTCTGACCTGAGCCTACATAGTAGAAAGTGTATGTGCAGCCTAGAACAATGCAACTCGGTGTGCAATTGCTAGTACTTCCTCATAATCTCACACTTTGATAATATCATATGAAAATTATCCATCTCAGAGAAATGCAGACTTCTGAGCTAGTTCTATTACAACAAATAGATCTTGACATGGGATGTCTTAGCTAAGAAGGGCATCTCCAGGAGGAGCAGATATTCGCTCTATCGAAACATTAGACCACCTAATATTGGGATGCACATATGGCCAGGAGATATGGAGGATTCTATTGCAAAATAAACTCCTACCCAACAATGTCCATGACCTTTGGCACTCGTGGAGACAACAGCATTTCGATAAATCAAACTTGAAAGCTAAGATACTCTACTAGCAATCTCACTTTGGTGTTTCTGATTTTTCGATCCCAAGCTTTATGTGTTATAGAATTAGTCAAATTCTGTTTCTATTGTTCTAGTCTTTTGGGATTTGTTGTTAAAAATAAATCCTTGATGTATATCTATTGTTAGTTGTTTTGTTTTTTCTATTAATGTACTGGTTATTTAAAGGCTGTTAGCCTATGAATAATAAAAAAAAAAGATATCTTAAGTTCTTCCTATTCTATCTCTATATATCAGTCTATTATATCTCAGTTTGGTGACAGTGGTATTAAAGCCTAGGTGTTGAATGATGACCTCCAAAAATTTTGTACAACCTACAATTTCTTGCTTTGATGGTCATTTTGATCATTGGAGCATGTAGATGGAGATTTTTTTTGAAATCAAAAGAATACTGGCAAGTAGTTTCCAATGGCATACAAGAACCAGTAGATGGCACAGCAGTCATAGATGCACAGAAAGCAGAAATTGAAAGCCTGAAGTTGAAAGATCTCAAAGCAAAGAATTACCTTTTCCAAGCAATTGATCGTTCAATCTTGGAAACTATTCTTTGCTAAGACACCTCCAAACATATTTGGGATTTGATGAAGAAAATGTACCAAAGTACTGCAAGGGCAAAGAGGCAGCAGCTTCAAGCACTTCATATGGAGTTTGAAACATTTCGAATGAAGTTGGGAGAATCAGTTACAGACTCTCTCTCTAACAATGGCAATCATGGGCAAGATGCGAATTCATGGTGATAAGATGGAGGATATCACTGTTGTTGGCATGAAGTCCCTGTTCCGGTCGGTCGGAGCTGCTGCACCACAGGACCGCTCCCCAGTTCACCTGCAAAACATGTCCCTTGCCAGAGTTGCTCCGGTGGGGATACTCCGATGCCTAAGTCAGAGGCGGGCTCCAGCCACAGAATGGGAAAGATTCTAGAGAAGCAGAGGAAAAAGCTATGTGAATTTAGAGTGTATCGTGCCCCCTTGAGCATTTCCTCTTACTGTTATTTATAAGGGGCCGTCCGGCCTGCGAATCCGTTCTTCTCCTAGTGATTACGGGAAATTAATTTCTCCCCATGATTGGCAATCGTGGGTTGTCATTGAGCGGTTCCGGCCAGACCGGAGGCGTGGCAGCTGGAGTTGCGCGCCATGATCATGCCATGGAGATAGTCGATAGCAACTGTTGGTTACTGTTACCTATCTGAGATAGATCGTGGATCCATCTTCAGATTTTTCCCGCTTAGGAAGATTCTAATAATTAAATCGGGAATCCCCTCGTCTTCGGATCTTCTCGGTCGGAGATCCTGTCTTCAGCGTGAGTTGAGGACTTGGTGTTTACCAAGGGCCAGAGATCGTGTCTTCGACAAGAAACGAAGAGTATGTCTTAGGAAGTCGACGAGAAGTCTGGTCTTCGGTTAGGACCGAAGACATAATCCGAAGGTCTTGCCTTCGGATGTCGTAGGCTGACGGAGAGCCTTGAGTTGCCCGTAGTTGGCCTGATCTTTCTGGACCCGAAGTTGTGGGTTAGGAGGAAAGGTCTTCGGTCGACAGAACCGGTGCTCGGCTCGTACTTGGACCGGGATATCCCAACAGTTGCCCCCTACTTTCAATTTTCGAAGCGAAGATTTGTCTCGAGAAGTGAGAGTACCAATGCTTTGTTGTTTTCCTCCGAGGGGATAGTGTAGTGGATGATCATGAGATCTCTGATTAGACTGCCCATCATGACTGCTAGTTGATTTGAGAATCAGGCAGTGGATAGTTGTCACTTCCTGATTGGGGGAGAAGAAAAGAGTGAGTGGCCCTGGGACCGTCTCTTCTTTTCCCGTTGCATGATGGTTCAGCTAATCTTTCGGTTGGAATTTGGACGGTTGTGGTGGCTTCTCCCTTCCCGTTGGATGATGGATGTGCTTCATCCTGGCCACTGATCCAAGATGGGTTACCTCCTTGGGTTACCCTTTGTCAAATCAACCTGATGGGACTTTAGAGGCTCCTGGTCTCCTTTTGGGAAAGAGAGAAGGTCCGGCTGAGGAAGCTTCTTCAACCTCGCTTCATTCTTCGCTCAGCCTTCCCTATTCTTGACTACCGATCTATTCTGCAGGTAGATCTTCCTTCTACCTTTTTGTTTCATTCTTTTATCATAGAAGAAACTGTAGAAAGTCAGGGGAGACAAGTTGGGCCCTCAGGGGCCGGTGACATCGGCATTGTCTCTGAAGAAGCAAATAAGCTCCGTTCTGGTTTCTTTATCAAGCATACTCCCGATTTGCACAACTTTGGTGGGGTCTTCCTTTGTCAAAGGTACCAGGACAGTTCTTTCCATGGGTTCACCAGAATCTATGGTTGTGTCTCTCGGATCCAGCTGATCCAGGATGGCAGAATCATTGGAGTGCTTGTCTTGAATCATCGGCATTGTCGTGCCGCTCTCTGATCTCCTCTAACTTCTCCGACACCATTCCTGGTGGGGAAGCGTACCAGGAGATAATGAGAGGACATCACGGTCCGAAACTTGTTCAAGACGAGCCGCCCGAGAATGATGTTGTAAGCCAAGAGGGTTCAGACTACCGTGAAGTTGATCGGCAGTATTTTTTGTTGAGGTTCAGTGCCAAGGATCACAGGCAATACTATTTCTCCCTTGGCATCAACTTGATTACCCCCGAAGCCAGTGAGCGGTATGGGGGATCTCCATAGTTGATGTCTAGACAAACACATTTTAGAGAATGCATCGTAGATCAAGATATCAGTCGAACTTCCATTATCAACAAGAATTCGTTGTACATCATACTTGGCTACAACGGTCGAGATTACAATGGGATCATCATGCGGGAGCCGGACTCCCGCAAGGTCATCGTCGGAGAAGAGGATAGCGTTGTTGTCCTTGAGTCGCTTTGGGACATCGTCCTCATCTCTTCTCCAGTTGATAGGCCGGTGTATCATCCCCACACCTTCGTTGGTAGGCCTTTGATTTGGCAGTTCGGCCTCTTCAGGAGGTGGCTGGGGAACAGTAGCTTCTGACCGAGGTCCTTGACGACCAATGTGTTGCCCAGATAGCAATCCAAGAGGGGAGGGGAATTGGGTATCTAAAAATTATTTAAGACTAAGCTTGATAAACAAGTAGCAATTCAATCAATACAAGGTACTACAATTTAAATGTAAAGCTCTAATGTAAAAGTGCAGCGAAAATTAAAGGCAATGAGAGAATTAAAAAGAGCTAGGAGGAAGAGACAAGCAATCACAAACTCAACAATATATAGTGGTTCGGTGCCAACAATACACCTACATCCACTTCCCAAGATCCCCTTGGAAATTCACTATAATCTCCTCGATTACAGCCGATTAATTTTTCGGGCTCACTAATCAAAACCCAACTTGTTTTACAAGGCTCACAAGTCACAACCTCCCTTGGTTTTGCGAGCTAATCAAGAACCTAATTGGTTTTCACAAGGCTAACCAACAACCTCCCTTGGTTTTCTGGGCTAACCAAGAACCTTAGTGGTTTTGTGGGCTAACAACCAATTTAAATGGTTTTCACAAGGCTAACCAATAACCTCCCTTGGTTTTGCAAAGGCTAACCAAGAACCCTTTACAAGATATGAAGTATAAACAGAAGGAACCAATGTAAGCTTTCAAAGTAAAAGCAAATAAAACAATGTAGCTTGAAGTAGAGTTGATTTTCCCTTGATGAAGCCTTTTGAATGCCCAAGAAGGAATGATCTTCAATGCACTTGATATCTTTGAATGCTTGGAAGGCTTCTCTTTGGCATGAGAGTGGTTGAGCTTAGAATGAATTGGAGTTAAGGATCTTCTTTCTTCTTTTTTCTTCAAACTCTCTTTTATATTCAATGCAAGTGCTTAGCTCTCTTTTTGAATTGATTTGAAGCCATTTAAATACCTTTGTAAGTCCCCAAAATAGAAATCTAGCCGTTAAGCACGAGAAACTAGCCGTTTGGGAGCAAAAGAGAGAGTTCTGCTCAAGAAAAAACTAGCCGTTACTGTTGTCAGAACTCCATGTGTCGACACTTGCTCTTCATGTATCGACACATTAGGTCGACACATACTCTTCTTGAGTCGACACAAGTTCAAAATAATACATTCAGATTCTCTGAAAAAATCATCTGTGTTGACACATTCTCAGTGGAGTCGACACATTCTCAATGGAGTCGACACATTGAGTCGACACATAAAATCCATGTGTCGACACATCAAATGCTCCATCATCTTCTGCATGTTCTGCTGCTTGAAATTCTCAAGCGATGTATTGATCCATGTGTTGACACTTTGAGTCGACACAGGGTTCATGTGTCGACACATCATCTATGCCATTTGGAGTTATGTTTCGTGCCATCTAGAGTCGACACACCATCTTCATGTGTCAACACATCATCTCATGTGTCGATACCTTGAGTCGACACATCACCAAAAAGTTTGCAGAAAATGGCTGAACTTGTTTCTATTTTCCTTGAACATCCATTCAAACAATTTTTGAGTTTCCAAGACTTGATTTCTGCATTCATCCCACTCAAACTTGGTTCTTCAATACAATTGGGCTTATTCGATTTGTGTGAGCATCCTTTCAATTGAAAATACACTTAAAGCAAAAATTAGTCCTCAAATTATACTTAACTGTTTTGCTTATCATCAAAATTAATAAGTGGAGTCAACAATCTCCCCCTTTTTAATGATGACAAAACCCTTAAGTATAAATTGTCATAAAAATGAAGCTTTAAAAGTAAAGGTCAAGATGCACAATATTGAAAGCATTAAGTATCAAACATTACTTAAAGATATAGTCTTTCAAACATAAGTAATGAAATTGTGAGCTTTTTTCAAAGATAGAGAGTATCAGAACTTTAGTTAGAACATTGAAAAACATGTATCAAGATACTCTTATAATGAAAATTTCAGTATATAACAAAGCTCCCCCTGAATTAATGACTTATAACAAAATTTGTGAGAATCTTTTCAAAAAAATTGAAAGAGGGGTTTTGAGAATCAAAATTGACAAAAGGTGCAGCTCCCCCTTTCAAAAATTCAGGTTTTCAAAAATAGAAAGTTTCAAAAATTGAAAGATACTTACTCTCCTTTAGTTTGAAAAAGTAAATACATTTATACTTATACGTACTACTCCCCCTTTTTGTTATCATTAAAAAGGTAGAGAAAAGTGATAAACACAAGAAATGCAACTCCCCCTTTCATTGAATAGTCATTGAAGAAAAACAAGATGGAGAAATGTGATAAATATAAGATTTTTCATATATTAATATACCATCAAATTACACATAGAAAAGATAAAAAAAACATGTAAACATGAAGTGAGACTATCTAGTAATACAAAAGTATCTAAAAATACAACAGTAATGTCCTAATCCTCGTCCATCGAGTTATCAGAAGATGAACCGATCTCGATTGGTCCGATATCAGTAAAAGCTCGTGCTCGAGGCCAAAGTGATCTCAGATCTCGAAGTATGGTCCTGGTCGGCTGAAGAGGGGTACGACGTCCACGTCCTCTACGACGAATGTAGGTCCGACCTTTGGCTGAAGCAGTAGAGGTAGAAGCTACGTCCTCTGCAGGAACTGAACTAATCAGACGAATCATCTCACCAACAGTAGGAGTACGATCAAATGAGGGACCTGAATCGGAATGCTGAAAGTCGGGTGTATAAAATCCAAGCTCTCGAGATACAGATAAGGTATAAAGAATAGGACTGTCAACAACAGGTATATCAGCTGATGATATAGGTGTATCAAGAATGACAGTATCAGCTAAAAAATGTATAGGTGTATGAACAATAGATGTGGGTGTCTGAATAATAGGTGTAGTAATATCAGGAGAGTCAATAGTAGGTAAATCAATGATAGGGCTAAGAATAGGAATCGGAATAGGAATTGGAATAGGATCTGAAGTATGAATATCTGATCTGAAAGGAGAGGATGGAACAGGTGAAAAGGATGGATCAACAACTAGACTCGCAGGAACATCATCCGTCACCTCCACTGGCTCTGACGTAAGATCAGCAATATCAAATAGGTCTAAGTCAGTCATCTCATCCGAATCTCCAATAGCAGTGTCTCCAACTCCATCTCCAATAGTAGTCTCAGCACCAATACCAAAATCTCTAATGTCATCAGCTGGTGCTGGAGCAGGAATATCCACAGACGCTGGAACTGTGTCAGCAGCAGGAGCACTCGTAGAAGCTCTGGATATGGCTAAGAGAATAGCCGAAATATCATCACTGAGACCTCTGTAGCTCTCTCTAGTCTTAACAATGAAAACATCCAGACGCTGTCTCATGATAAAGACATCTGTCTCTATGCATCTGACTCTATCCTCTAGAGTGTCTGACATACCATGTGTCTCTGTCTGCTCTGGCTGTGGCTGGGCAGAAGTATCTAGCTGAGCTGACTATGCCGCTGTCTCAGGCTATGTCTCGCTCGGTCCAGCCTCGCCTGACAAAATATGCTCCTCCTCTACAGCGTCCTCATCAACATCAGCTGCATCCTCGGCCTGTCCAGATATCCTCCGTGTCCACTAGCCTCAGATCAAATGAAAGCAGATACGATGCAACGACCTGATGTCATATACATCGGTGTGGATCAATGAACGATACGGCTCACTCTGGAAACTGACTCCATACTCTCTAAACAATACAGTCAGTCCCATGCCGTATGGTAAGCAAAGTCGCTGACTAGATGCCGCCTCTGTGATCTGATGCATCATCAAAACAAGCAAGCATATCGGCGTCCCCTGAATCAATGAGACCATCACGAGCAACTCCCGCTCAGCAATGTAATCAAATCATCCGGTCTTCGACAGAAGAATCCGGGCAACTATGTGATGAAGCAGTCTCATCTCTGCTGAAAGTCTCGAGGCAGGAATGGTGGCTCCCTTTGGTAAGATGTCTGACTCAAAAATACATTGAAGTCCACCAGCTCTGTCCAGCAAACTCACAACAACGGATCCAGTCATAGGTATATCCCATACCCTGCTCAGTATCTCAGCTGAAATAGGAATGTCTCGTCCTCTGATCTGAGCAATCCATCCATCTGCTCCGCGGGCGAGTGATCCATAAAACTCTCTCATCAGCCCCGGGAAATATCTCTCGCTGAGTGAGAAAAAAGATGCCAGGCCAACATGTCGAATCCAGTCTCCTATCTAAAAATGCTGCTAGTCCAAGAATGAGAAGTCCACTCTGCATCCTCCTACTACGGTCTTGGAGCTCATCCGGCTGGAGGGTGCGAACAACTGACGTGCGGGCGGATCTGGAGCCCTAGACTCATGTCTTGCCTTTATTCTTCTTTCTTCCTCAAGCTGTGACTGACGTGGTCAGCGAACAACTTGTTTGTGAGGTCCCATTGTTGATAAGCAAGGTTTGGGTAGGGATTTGGATGGAAATTGAGGTTTTTTTTTTGGGGTTTAGGTATTAAAACCTAAGAGGATTAAAAAAAAAAATGGCTACACACGATCCAAATCCAAGAAAACTACGACTAATCAGCAAGAAACAGTAGAATGAATAGTATGGGTACCTTGAAACGAAGTGTCGGCTCAGAGGGAATAAAAATTGGGGGAAAAAAAGTCTGGAAACCCTTAAAATCTCAGTTTCCCGTCGGCCATGTGTCGACTCACGAATGTGTCGACACCTTTTGGAGTCGACACATGATGTGTCGACACATCGACTTAAAAAATCGAAAATTCAGGAATTTCACTGAAAGATCAAAATCAATTGAATCAACAGGTTTGTGGAGTCAAATTATCAAAGATTAATCACAATTCATCAAAAATAAGATTAAAGGATCTGATTTTAGTCAAAATATGAAACGAAGATTTAATCAAATGGATTTATGATCCCGAGTTCACTTCTAATCATACTGAACCGATCTTCCAAGAAAGGTTTAGTTAAAATGTCAGCTAATTATAGCTTAGTACAAACAAATTCAAGCAAAATATCATTGTTTTCAACATGATCTCTAATAAAGTGATGCCTAATTTCAATGTGCTTGCTCGTAGAGTATTAAATAGGATTTTTAGTCAAGCAAATAGCACTTGTATTATCACATTTAATAAGAGTTCTAGCCAACTTGATTCCAAAGTCTTCAAGTTGTTTCTTAATCCACAAGATTTGAGCACAACAACTTCCTGCTACAATATACTCAGATTCAGTTGTGGATAGTGCAACTGAAGTTTGTTTCTTGCTAAACCATGAGATTAAGTTAACCCTAAGAAATTGGCAAGTTCCACTAGTACTCTTTCTATCTAATCTACAACCAGCAAAGTCTGCATCAGAATATTCAATTAATTCAGCAGAAGAATTTTTAGCATACCACAAGCCAATGCCAATAGTACCAAACAGATATCTAAAAATACGTTTAACAGCTATAAGATGTGATTCCTTTGGTTCAGACTGATACCTAGCGCACATGCAAACACTTAACATAATATCTGGTCTACTAGCAGTTAGATACAGCAAAGAGCCTATCATGCCTCTATATAGTTTGTGATCTAAAGATTTACCATTTTCATCTTTATCTAATTTACATGAGGGGCTCATAGGCGTACCTATTGGTTTAGTAGTCTCCATCCCAAACTTCTAATGATTTCTCTTATATACTTAGCCTGGTTGATGAGGATACCATCTGAAGTTTGCTTGATCTGGAGTCCGAGATAGAAGTTGAGTTCTCCCATCATGCTCATCTCGAACTCACCCTGCATAAGCTTAGCAAACTCTTGACAAAGAATTCATTAGTAGCACCGAAAATGATGTCATCAACATAAACTTGTACTGCCAATAAATCAGCATCTTTCCTTTTCAAAAATAAAGTTTTGTCAATATTTCCTCTAGAAAATTCATTTTCAATAAGAAATTTGCATAACCTTTCATACCATGCTCTAGGTGCTTGCTTTAATCCATAAAGTGCTTTGTGCAGTTTGAAAACATGATCAGGATGTGCATGATTTTCAAATCCTGGTGGTTGTTCAACAAAAACCTTTTCATTTATGAAACCATTTAAGAAAGCACTTTTAACATCCATTTGAAATAATTTGAAATTCATAAAACATGCGAAAGCCAGCAGTAGTCTAATTGCTTCAAGTCTAGCAACAGGAGCAAAAGTTTCATCAAAGTCAATCCCTTCCTCCTGATTGTAGCCTTTAGCAACTAGCCTAGCCTTATTTCTTATGACAAAACCATTTTCATCTAACTTATTCCTAAATACCCATTTAGTGCCAATGATTGAAACATTGGATGGTCTTTCTACAAGTATCCAAACATTATTTCTGTCAAATTGTATTAATTCTTCTTGCATAGCATTCATCCAATTAGCATCTTTTTCAGCTTCTTCAAAACATTTAGGTTCTACTTGAGATACAAAAGCTATGTAATCACATTCATTTCTAATAGAAGCTCTAGTTCTTACCCCTTTAGATGGATCACCTAAGATTAATTCCTTAGGATGTCCATGAACATACCTCCACTCCTTGGGTAGATCATGACGCGCTGGAGTGTCATCTTCTTTTACATCCTTGTCTTGACTTTCTTCACTTGGTTGAGCTTGATCTTCCAATGTTAATTTTTGAAGCTTGTCAGCACCTGCACAACTATCAGATGTTTCCTCTTTTCTCGAGGATAGGTTAGATCATTCTTCAAACACTACATGTACTGACTCTTCTACAACTAAAGTTCATTTGTTGAATACTCTGTATGCCCTGCTCGATATAGAGTATCCTAAGAAGATACCTTCATCAGACTTGGTATCGAACTTTCCTAAATGATCTTTTCTATTGTTCAAAACAAAACATTTACAACTAAAAACTCGAAAATACTTTAAAATTGGTTTTCTTTGGTTCCAAAGCTCATATGGTGTTTTCTTTAAAATAGGATGTATTAAAACTCGATTTAAAACATAACAGGCTGTATTTATAGCTTCAGCCCAAAAATATCTTGGCAAATTATTTTCGCAAAGCATAGTACGTACCATTTCTTCTAAAGTACGATTTTTTTCTTTCTACTACCCCATTCTGCTGAGATGTCCTAGGTGCAGAGAAATTGTATTCTATTCCTTTTTTATTACAAAAATTTTTGAACTCTTGATTTTCAAATTATGTTCCATGATCACTACGGATACACACAACAGAAACACCTTTTTTGTTATAAACTTTTCTATAAAACTTTATAAATACTGAAAATGATTCATCTTTTTGAGCTAAGAAGAAAACCCAAGTAAATCTCGAAAAATCATCCACAATAACTAATCCATATCTCTTGCCTCCTAGACTTGATGTTCTAGTTGGTCCAAAGAGATCCATATGGAGTAGTTCAAGTGGTCTACTAGTAGTTACAAATCCTTTTGGTTTAAAAGAAGTTCTAACTTGTTTTCCAAATTAACAAGCTTGGTAAATTCTATCTTTTTCAAAACTTATTTCAGGTAAATCTCTAACTAAATTCTTTTTGCAAAGTTTTGAAATAAGGTACATACTAGCATGCCCTAACCTTCTATGCCATAACCAACTAGTCTCTTCTTTAATTGAATTCATTGTAACAAGGCATTCTCCATTAGGTAAAGATAGATCATCAAGATCTACAAGATAGATATTTCAATGTCTTTTTCCAATGAATTGCACTCCATTTAGATTACGACTAGAAATCATGCAATATGATGATTTGAAAATTACTTGAAAACCTTTATCGCAAAACTGACTAATACTTAATAGATTATGCTTTAGACCATCTACTAGAAGTACATTACTAATACTATTAGAAGGAGTTATGTGAACCTTACCAATTCCAATGATTTTACCTTTACCATTATCACCGAAGGTCACACTACCTCCATTCAAAGCTTCAAGAGAAGTGAATTGCTTCACATCTCCAGTTATGTGCCTTGAGCAACCACTGTCAAGATACCAAACATGTTTATTTTCCTTGGTTGTAAGACACACCTGTAATAAAATCAAGCTTTGACTTTAGGTACCCAAGCTAACTTGGGTCCTTTAGGGTTAGCATTTAAGATGGTCCCTTTTGGAACCCAAACTTTACCAGAAGACATAATTTTTTTAAAATTGCATTGGTATGATTTATGACCTAACTTCTTGCAAGTAAAACAAGTAATGTTGGATGATGCAGGCACAAAAAAGTTTTTAAAATACTTTTGTTGTTTTTGGGGTTTGTATCCTAAATCTGCTTTGTTAAAAATGGCTCTTTGGTTGTTTAAAAGTAAATTCAGTTTTTCAAAACTATAAGTGAACTTATCAACAAAAGGTTTGATTTTTTCAAGTTCATTTTTGTATTTCTCATTTTTAAGTTCTAAATCATTGTTTTTCTTTAAGAGATCATTATTAGAAATAACATGTTTTGGTCTTTTAAGAACTTCATTTTTCATAGTTAAGGCATTATTTCTTTTTTCCAAAACATCTAGCTTAATTTTCAAAGAACTAACATCATTAAGCAAAGAATTGTTTTCTACTGAAAAACTATTAGCATGCTTTTTCAGTTTTCTATTTTCAGATAAAACTACTTTATAATCATGTATTAATTCTTCAAATGCACTTCTTAGTTCATCAAAAGTAAAATCTAATTCAGAATCGGAACATACCTTTTCATTGTCCTGAAGTACCATGAAGCAGAGATTTGCCATTTCAGTCTGCTCTTCTTCTGAACTAGAGTCCTCACTATCACTCCAAGTAGCCATCATTGCTTTCTTCCTCAATTTCTTTCTTGATTTCTTAAGGAGAGGACAATCAAATTTATAATGTCCCGGCTTCTTGCACTCGAAGCATATAGGTACTTCTTTCTCCTTTTCTTTTTCTTTCTCCTTTTCTTTTTCCTTTCCCTTTTCTTTGGATTGAAACTTCTTTTTATAGGGAAACTTCCTTCTCTTCATAAATCTTCTAAATTTTCGGGCAAGGAGGGCTTCTTCACCTTCCTCTTCTTCATCATCATCGGACTCTTCAATCGAGGATTCTTCTTGAACATTTGATTTAAAGGCGATCCCCTTCTTCTTTTTATCCAGGTCCATTGATTTCTGTTTCAAGTTAAGCTCATAGGTCATGAGTGAACCTACTAACTGCTCAAGTAAAAGCTTTTCTACATCTTTTGCCTCTTGAATTGCGGTCACTTTCAGATCCCATGATGTCGGTAGTGACCTAAGAATTTTGTTCACAAGATCAGCATTAGATATGACTTTACCAAGACTCCTCATAGCATTTACAATGTTTGTAAAACGTGTATACATATCAGTAATAGATTCATTTGGTTCCATCCGGAACATCTCATATGTGTGCACTAACATATTTATTTTGGTGTTCTTCACTTGATCGGTACCCTCATGAGTAACTTCAAGTATGTCCCATATTTCTTTGGCGGACGTGCATGTAGATATCCTATTGAACTCACTAGGATCTAATGCACAATACAAGAGATTCATTGCCTTAGCATTGATCTCGGATTGTTTAATATCATTTTCATCCCAATCCTCTTCAAGTTTAAGGATGGAAACACCATTAACCACCACCGAAGGAACATGAGGACCTTTATCTACTACTTTCCATAAGTTATAGTCTATAGAATGCATATAAATTCTCATCCTAGTTTTCCAATAAGTGTAATTTGCACCATTAAAAAATGGAGGTCTATTCGAGGCATGTCCCTCGACTACACTAGTACCAATTGGGGTTGTCATAGATCTTTACTCAAGACGGTAAAGCCTACAAACTGAGAACAAGGCTCTGATACCACTTGTTGCCCAGATAACAACCCAAGAGGGGGGGTGAATTGGGTATCTAAAAAATATTTAAGACTAAGCTTGATAAACAAGTAGTAATTCAATCAATACAAGGTACTATAATTTAAATGTAAAGCTCTAATTTAAAAGTGCAGCGAAATTAAAGGCAATGAGAGAATTAAAAAGAGCTAGGACGAAGAGACAAGCAATCACAAACTCAACAATATATAGTAGTTCGGTGCCAACAATGCACCTACATCCACTCCCCAAGATCCCCTTGGAAATTCACTATAATCTCCTCGATTACAGCCGATTAGTTTTTCGGGCTCACTAATCAAAACCCAACTTGTTTTACAAGGCTCACAAGTCACAATCTCCCTTGGTTTTGCGAGCTAACCAAGAACCTAATTGATTTTCACAAGGCTAACCAACAACCTCCCTTGGTTTTTCGAGCTAACCAAGAACCTTAGTGGTTTTGCGGGCTAACCACCAATCTAAATGGTTTTGCAAAGGCTAACCAATAACCTTCCTTGATTTTGCAAAGGCTAACCAAGAACCCTTTACAAGATATGAAGTATAAACAGAAGGAACCAATGTAAGCTTTCAAAGTAAAAGCAAATAAAACAATGTAGCTCGAAGTAGAGTTGATTTGCTCTTGATGAAGCCTTTTGAATGCCCAAGAAGGAATGATCTTCAATGCACTTGATATCTTTGAATGCTTGGAAGGCTTCTCTTTGGCTTGAGAGTGGTTGAGCTTTGAATGAATTGGAGTTAAGGCTCTTCTTTCTTCTTTTTTCTTCAAACTCTCTTTTATATTCAATGCAAGTGCTTAGCTCTCCTTTTGAATTGATTTGGAGCCATTTAAATACCTTTGCAAGTTCCCAAAATAGAAATATAGCCATTAAGCATGAGAAACTAGCCGTTGGGGGGCAAAAGAGAGAGTTCTGCTCAAGAAAAAATTAGTCGTTACTGTTGTTAGAACTCCATGTATCGACACTTGCTCTTCATGTGTCGACACATTAGGTCGACACATACTCTTCTTGAGTCGACACAAGTTCAAAATAATCCATTCAGATTCTCTGGAAAAATCATCTGTGTCGACACATTCTCAGTGGAGTCGACACAAAATCCATGTGTCGACACATCAAATGCTCCATCATCTTCTGCATGTTCTGCTGCTTGAAATTCTCAGGCGATGTGTTGATCCATGTGTTGACACTTTGAGTCGACACATAGGGTTCATGTGTCGACACATCATCTAGGCCATTTGGAGTTATATTTCGTGCCATCTGGAGTCGACACACCATCTTCATGTGTCAGCACATCATCTCATGTGTCGACACCTTGAGTCGACACATCACCAAAAAGTTTGCAGAAAATGGTTGTACTTGTTTCTATTTTCCTTGAACGTCCATTCAAATAATTTTTGAGTTTCCAAGACTTGATTTCTGCATTCATCCCACTCAAACTTGGTTCTTCAATACAATTGGGCTTCTTCGATTTGTGTGAGCATGCTTTCAATTGAAAACACATTTAAAGCAAAAATTAGTCCTCAAATTATACTTAACTGTTTTGCTTGTCATCAAAATCAATAAGTGGAGTCAACATAATGTACCGTCCCAAATATCCTCTTTTGATGAGATCCTCAATCGCATCCCTCAGCTGGATGCATTCTTCAGTATTGTGACCGTGGTCCCGGTGGAATCGGCAATATTTGTTCCTATTCCTTATAGAAGAGGAGGCCTTCATAGGACGGGGCCGTTGGAAATAGTTTTCTTTCTCTATCTCCATGAGGATCTTTTCTCGAGGGAGGTTGAGGGGGGTGTAGGAGTCAAATCTTCCTCTCGATGCTCTGACCTAGGAGGACTTCTTCGGCAGTCAGTATATTTATTGTTATTATTATTGGAGATCGGGGGACCTTGTCCCCTGTTGTTCTTCTTTTTTGAAGGGGGCTTCCCTTCGATCAGTCGTCAATTGGCCACCTACTCTTCAGCATCAACGTATTTCTGAACCCTTGATAGGAGCTCAGCGTAGCTTTTGGAAAACTTCTTATCCAGGAAAAAGGTGAGCCTGGATGTACGAAATTCCTTCTTCAGTGCAGACATGGCCATATGCTCGTTGAGATCAGGGATCTCAAGTGTGGCCGCATTAAACCTAGAGATGTAGTCTCGCAAGCTTTCTCCTTCGTTTTGATGAAGGAGGAACAGTGTGTCCGTATTTTGGGGGTCTTGCGGCAAGTCCTAAAATGCAAGATAAACAATTTCTCTAACTCGAAAAAAGAATCGATGGTACCTTAGCGTAGGCTTGAGTACCATATCCGAGCGGCTTTCTTCAAGGTGACCGGGAACGCGAGGCAGTACATCGCATCCGAAGCTCCTTGGATCATCATATGGGCCTTGAAACTGCTCAAGTGGTCGAAGGGATCGGAGGTACCATCGTAGGGTTCCACCTGGGGAACCCTGAAGTGTCAAGGGATGACTTCGGCCATGACACGATCGGTGTAGATCACCTACTATCAAGTCATTGTGATCTTTTAGGTCTCGCAACCTCTGCTTCCGCGCCCTCGCCATTTTCGATTCGATGGCTTTGAATCTTCCATCGTAATCAGGGGGAGCCTGCTTCGGCGCCCTCTCTACGGGAGTAGAGTCTTTGGAGGAGGGAGAGGAAGTTTTCCTAGGCCTATTCCCTTTCTGCAAGGAGTTAGCGGGCCTAGGTAGCCTCAAACTTCGGCCTTCAGGAGAAGGCCGAGAATGGGGGGAGAGATGTATTGATTCTGTAAGAAACAGGGTGCAGGTGGTTTGACAAGATCCTACGCTATGCATGCAAACAGTTACGGGAGTAGAATGGATTTTAAAATAATTTTTAAAAATCAGGCAACGGAAAACTGCTCCGCCTAGAACCTAATCTATTCAAGTTGCATGTATTAAAATAGGCATGTAACAAAGCATATAATATTTGTAAAATATATAAATAAATACATTTATTTATGCATGATAAAATAAAATTTTTCATACCTTTATTTCACCTAGAATAACTCTGGAATAACTGCTGGAATAGCTGGGATAACAGGAATAACTTTATTCCTGTTGCCTTCTTCCTTTGGACGTTTGGGAGCTCTATTTTTGCTCTTCAAAACAGCAACCAAACGGCGATGTCCGGAGCTCCTTTTCCTTCCAAATCGAAGCACCGGCAAGGGAGAATGGTCTTCTTCGATTTCCAACCAAAATCTGCAAGAAAAACACAATGTATAGGGTGTACAAAATCACCCAAGTTGCTACCAGAAAAATTCTGCTGCAGAAAAACAACAGCCTTCTTCCTTGCGTTTGGAGCTGTGGCAACGAATCCGGCTCGACCCTCTTGCTCCTAGGAGTAAAGGGACACTCCCTCTAGAGGGGAGATACACCCGGGGTTCTCCGATCCTTCTCCATGAGTGGTGCTAGCCGCTGGAAGGAGCAATGGTCACGGTAAGTTGCAGCAATGTTTTCTTTGCTGCAGAGCAGATTTTTGAGTACTTCAAAGAGGGGATTGATGCCTTGTTTCTCTCCTTCACACACTCCAAATCCCAGCTCAAGGAACACTCAAAGGAAGCAAGGTTTGAGCTCTCAAAAAAGGAACACTCAGCCTCTCAAAGAAGACCACTCCCTAGTTGCTATTGCACGGTGTAAAAAAAAAAACTTACCTTGAAACATGGGACTGCTGGAATATATAAAGAGCAGCAAGGAGAAGGGAGTTGGAGAGGCTGGGAAAGCCAAGCGGCAGCAGCTGCTGTTCACCCATTAAATAGGCAATAAACAGGGATTAAAGAGGACGAGTGGAGGGAGGAGAAGAGACGCCCAGCGACGTTCGGATGAAGGGTTTTGGTCGTTTGAGCTTCCAACGCTTGGGGTCCAACCAGCAATGTGTAAACATTTACACGATAAAAGGAACACCGGTTCAAAACCGGTCCAAGCAAAAAACAGTCCAATCCCTTGGTCCAAAAACCGGTCCAATTAAAAGGGGTTCAATTCAATTTAATTGGTTCAAGCCCAAAGAATTGGGTTCAATTGGTTCACAACCAATTGGAGGCCGAAACGAACTCCGAATCAGTTCAAAACTGATTCAGAAAAATCCTGGCGTAGTCCTGGTCAGCCCGGAACAATTTCCAGTTGATGCAGACAAGGGCAAGATGGGAAAAATAGTGCTAAAAAATATCATGACCATAAAACTGAGACGATTCCCAATCGTAATCGGTATCCGGATCAGAGAGTTATCGTCTGTGGTGTGTGACCTCATAGGTTCGAACCTAAACGGTAGCACTAGAACAATTCTAGTACCAGCGCAGGAAACCATCTAGCAATGGATCCCGGCGTCCGGATAGGTCGAAGATGCAGGAGCAAACTATCGAACCTCTGGCATATGGTTACCGTATAATTCATCCCTTTGACCTCTAATGCTCAGAACGACCCCACAAGCTTAGTGACTCTTCACTAGGGCTACCCCGGCCGAGGATTTGCTAAATTGAGATACTACGAGACATTCAATCCAAACTGTTTGGACAGGTCAATTCCATCTTGGTCCATCACTGCTCCACAAGTACTTGCCTATACCCAGAAACCTTCCATCACCGGATTAAAAATCCGGGTAGTCCGGCACCAAAGCACAGGGAGTTGCTTGCAAGCTACCGTGATGACCTCAGGTCAGAGGGACACATATACCCATATCCAATTGTGAGTTTTTCTTTGGCAGAAAGGGGCTGCACGGAGTCACGTTCAATGAGATATCACATATCCCACTTGTAGATCGCATCAGTGTCACCACACATTTGGTCAAGAGGACAACCAAACAATGTGAACTGCAACAACCTATACTTGATATATTGCCGTCCAGTACAATATATCCTTTGGTTGTGAACCGGGTTTAAGGACCACTCGATACATCCTCTCTATATCAAAGTCAGTGTAGTCCTAAGGACTTCATCACATGGAAAGAGCTCATTTCAGGAAATACAATATGTGATGAGCTGCCAAAAAAATATTTTATTAATTCATAAAATGAATACAATACTCAGCATAACCGCCTACAACCCAGGCGATTGGCTTTAGGACACAATTCCCAACAACTCCCACTTGTACTAAAGCCAATCAGAAGAGTATCTAATACCCATTTCCCATTTACAATAGTCGAACTCTTTTATTCCGAGGGCTTTAGTGAAGGGGTCGGCTAGATTTTCTTTTCCATCGATCTTCAGAAGATTGATATCGCCTCGTTCTACGATCTCTCGTACGAGGTGGTAGCACCGCAGAATGTGCTTGGTGCGGTGATGAGCTTTAGGCTCCTTAGCTTGAGCAATGGCTCCAGAGCTGTCACAATACACCGGAACAGGACCATCTAGGGAAGGTGCCACCCCTAGCTCTCCAAGGAACTTCCACAACCATACAGCTTCCTTTGCTGCATCTGATGCTGCAATATATTCTGCTTCGCATACCGAGTCTGCAATAGTTGGCTACTTGGAACTTTTCCAGCAGATCACTCCTCCGTTCAGGATAAATATAAATCCTGACATACTCTTGCTATCATCTCTATCTGACTAGAAACTGGAGTCAGAGTATCCCACAAGTTTCAAGTCAGGTTCTCCATAAATCAGCCATTGATCTTTAGTATTTCTCAAATACTTAAGGATGGACTTAACCACCTTCCAATGCACCTCACCTGGGTCAGACTGGTATCTGCTCACTACTCCAAGTGAGTATGCCATGTCTGGTCTAGAACAAGTCATAGCATACATGATAGAGCCTACAGTAGAAGCATAAGGTACTCTACTCATGCGCTCTCTTTTCTCAAGAGTTATCGCACAATCCTTCTTGGAAAAAGTAATTCCAGAACCTATCGGAAGATAGCCTTTCTTGGAATTCTCCATGCTGAACCGTTTCAGCACGATGTTAATGTACGTAGACTGGGACAATCCCAAAAGTTTCTTAGATCTATCTCTATAGATCTTCATACCTAGTATGTAAGAAGCTTCACCCAAGTCCTTCATGGAGAACTGAGATGATAACCAGACCTTTATTCCTTGTAATGCTGCGACATCATTCCCGATTAAGAGAATGTCGTCAACATACAGTACTAGGAATACAATCACAGAACCATTAACACATTTATAGATGCACGGTTCTTCTCCGTTCCTAACGAAGCCATATGATTTGATACACCTATCAAACAGTAAGTTCCAACTTCGAGACGCTTGCTTGAGTCCATAGATGGACCTCTGCAACTTGCATACTTTTGATTCATCTGTGGATGTGAACCCTTCAGGCTGTATCATATACACCTCCTCTTCCAGCTCCCCATTTAGAAAAGCGGTTCGGGCATCCATCTACCAGATCTCGTAATCAAAATATGCTGCCAGAGCAAGTATGATCCGAATGGATTTGAGCATTGCCACAGGGGAGAAAGTCTCGTCATAATCGATACCATATCGCTGACGATACCCCTTGGCAACCAGACAGGCTTTATAGGTCTCTACCTTCCCATCTGCACCCCTTTTCCGTTTGAAGATCCATTTACACCTGATGGGTTTTATTCCTTCAGGCGAATCAACCAATGTTCAAATATTGTTGATTTCCATGGACTCCATTTCGGATCGCATGGCTCCAAGCCATGCCTCAGAGTCAGATCTCTGAAGTGCATCCATTTAGGTGATCAGATCGTCATTGTTCTCATCGAGCTCAATGGGATCATCGTCCCGGACCAAGAAACCATAGTATCTGTCCGGCTGACGCGGTATTCTATCGGATCTCCTAATGGGTTCGGGATGTGATTCAATCACAGCCGATTCTACGATGTCCTTAGAGTGTGCAGGTTCTTCTATTGGCTGAACTTATCAAGTTCAATCTTAGAGGCTATAGTTCCTTCTCCAAGGAACTCCTTTTCCAAAAAGATAGCTCTAAGAGCAACGAACACCTTTTGTTCATTCTCCAAATAGAAGAAATACCCTTTGGTTTCCTTAGGATAACCAATGAATAAACATCGATCAGACCTAGGACCAAGTTTGTCTGAGTCTAAACGCTTTACGTAAGCCGGACAACCCCAGACCCGAAGGTGTGAGATTGAGGGTTTACGTCCAGTCCACATCTCATACGGAGTGGAGACAACAGACTTACTTGGAACATCATTTAATAAGTAACAGGCTATCTGAAGCGCATATCCCCAAAAGGATAGCGGCAAAGTTGCAAAACCCATCATGGATCGAACCATGTCCAACAAGGTTCGATTCCTCCTTTCGGACACACCATTCAACTGTGGTGTTCCTGGAGGAGTCCACTGAGAGAGAATTCCATTCTCCTCAAGATATGTCAAAAAAGCACCAGATAAGTATTCACCACCTCGATCAGATCGAAGAGTTTTAATACTTTTTCCAGTTTGCTTTTCTACTTCATTACGGTATCGTTTGAACATTTCAAACAACTCAGACTTATGTCTCATTAGAAAGACATACGAACCTTGAAAAGTCGTCTGTAAAAGTAATGAAATATTTGTATCCTCCTCTGGCACTAACTGTCATCGGTCCACATACATCAGTATGTATTAGATTTAGAAGTTCTGTAGCTCGTTCACCTTTTCTGGAAAAAGGTGACTTGGTCATTTTACCAAGTAAACAGGATTCACAAGTGGGCAGTGATTCAAAATCACTAACCTCGAGGAGTCCGTCTCCTCGCATCTTGTTTATCCTATTTTGGTTAATATGACCTAGCCTACAGTGCCAAAGATACAAATCGTTGACATTATCTAACATTGGGCATTTGCTAGAAGTGTACATTACACTAACAGGCCTTGATAGTACATATATGCCATTATTTAATCTAGCTTTTATTATCACAGAGTTATTCAAAATAACATTGCAAAAATCTCCCTTTATTGATAGTTCAAAACCATAATTGGCCAAAAGGCCTACAAAGATTATGCTCATAATGAAACTAGGACAATAGTGATAGTAGACTAGTTCGACAGTACAAGACTCAAAGACAAGATGCAGGACTCCGACCGCCAGTACTGGAACACGATTTCCATTTCCGACGCTTAGAAATTGTTCTCCATCTTCAAATCTTCTGCTAACTTGAAGTCCCTATAACGAATTACAAACATGAATTGGACTACCAGTATCCAATACCCAGTTAGCAGTATCAACAATTGAGTAATTACAAGGTTTTATCATATAAATACCTTGTTCAGTAGACTTCTGCTTCCTCAGCCTGTTCGGATCAAGGGACGCAATATAAAGAGGACAGTTCCTCTTTCAGTGTCCCTTCTTCTTGCAGTAGAAGCACTCTGCAGAAGACTGATCAGCCTTATACTTCCTGGTCTGACTAGGGCCAGGAGCATTCTGCACCTTCTTTCCCTTCTTATTAATCTTCTTCTTCCCTTTCTTAAAGGGACGACGACCTCTACTTCCTCCCACTAAATTCACCACCCCCTTATTCAGTTGGTGGTCTTTCTCGAAAGTCTGCAGCAACCCTAAAAGACCATGGTAGTTTACTGCAGGCTTGTTCATTCTGTAATGATCGAGAAAATCAAGATAAGAGGAGGGAAGAGAATTCAGGATCGCATCCTTGCCGAGCTGCTCATGCAAGGGGCATCCGAGTTTGCCCAACTTTTCAATCAACTCGATCATGTACAATACATGATCAGTGACTAAACCACCATTCGGCATCTTGGAATTGTAGATGGCACAAGACACTTTGTACTGTTCTACATCATCCGGGGTGCCGAAGGATTCCTTCAACTTTTGAAGGATTTCATCAGGTTGGGTCTCCTCGAATTTGCGACTGAACACGTCGTTCATCGCCGCTAACATAATGCAACGGACAGTAGTCTGATCAGAGACCCACTTCAGATAAGCATCTCTGACCGCACTCCGTGCATTAGCGGGAGGGATTTCAGGTGTCAGATCCATTATCACATAGAGGATCCGTTCATGCTCCAGAACGATTCTTAATCTTCGATACCAACTATCGAAATTGCGACCCTTTATCTTCTTGTTGTCGAGAAGTGACCAAAGCGATAAGTTAGAAGACATCTGAAAAGAAAACAAGACCACATTAGTGTATGAATTAATTTTAACCCAAAGACTTGGACTTTAGTTTAAAGGTTTCTCCCACTAATTTTTTAAGATTGGTAACCTTTAACTCCAATCCATGAAAACACATTTTCAAGTGGGTACTAAAATCCAATAGGCCTCGCATGAGCCCGACTTTGGCCGGCTCACCCATACGAGCCTAAAGGTAGGTTCGTAAACCAATTGCTTCCCTAAATAATTTTCAGTATTTCATTTTGCCCTAGAAAACACCCCAATCGGCCTTGGGGCCTCCTATTGCGGGTCTCTGCATAGGTCCAACCATTAAAATGACAAATCCAATGATTCCAGCTAACTAAAGACCAAGCCCGACTTTGGCCGGCCCACCTGGTTCCGTTAAGGAGGTTGCACTGAACCATCATCGATCAGATAGAAATTCCAGTCGCCAGATGTACACCCGTTCTTTGGAACTGCCGATGCACACCAAGCTAGTGGACACATTTCTAACTGACTTAATGGGAGGCTAAGACACTGTAACACCTTGACTTAGTCTTTTTAAGGACCTAATAATTTTAGAGGATTTTTAGTTGTGACAGAAGAAAAAGACAAGGACATGGATCATCCTCCCACTGAATCAATCAGATTCCAGGAGGGTTGATATGAATCAACAAACGATCCATGGGCACCTATAGATCAGCCAGACCGATCAACCTGGGTGACATGGGTTAACTCGAGTCATTGAGCTTTTCCAATCAATTCTGGTCGACTCGACTAGCCAGGTAGGTGAGATCATGGGTGAGTATCCACCATTAACCATCTTTCCTAGATACCAACCAAGTTGGCCATGAAAGAGGTAGCCTCATACAACCATGATCACAATGCCAAACCTACCTCGACACCAGTCGGTTTACCAGACTCGATTAGACTAGCCTAAAGACTTGGGCGTCCACTGAGCCACTAATTGGATCCATTTTAGATGAACGGATCAACTAATCTAACTATTAGATAGTTCTAAAGAAGGACCTTAATCAACTTTTGATTAATCTTCTTTTATCCGGTTCAACTAAACCTAGGTCTAACCCAGTTAAGGACCCAATTAGAGAACTAACCCAATTAACCCAAAATGGCTTATTCATGTCAAATTAGATTTCATAAACCTAATAATTTAATAAGCCAAATTCTTAATTAAAATAATTTTTAATTAAGTCTTTATGTAAAATAATTTTACATAACAAAAATCATGCATCAATATATTTTACAAATTTTATATCCAATATAAAACATGCCTAAAAACATGCAAATATCATGTATCTAAAACTTAAAACAATTTTTTAATTTTATAGCCTTTAAGGATCCTTCTGAAAAGGCCAACACAGACGATCCGTATCATGTCAAAGATACACGGTCGTGGTGAAGGTCTCAACTAGGTTCCAAAAAGAATTTGATACACTCATTGATTAAACTATTTAATCTACATACATGCATACATGAATAAATTACACCTGTAACCTCGCTCTGATACCACTGAAAGAAACAGGGTGCAGGTGGTTTAACAAGATCCTACGCTAGGTATGCAAACAGTTACGGGAGCAGAATGTATTTTAAAATAATTTTTAAAAATCACGCAACGGAAAACTGCTCCGCCCAGAATATAATATATTCAAGTTGCATGTATTAAAATAGGCATGTAACAAAGCATATAATATTTGTAAAATATATAAATAAATACATTTATTTATGCATGATAAAATAAATTTTTTCATACCTTTATTCCACCTGGAATAACTCTGGAATAACTGCCGGAATAGATGGGATAACAGGAATAACTTTATTCCTGTTGTCTTCTTCCTTTGGACGTTTGGGAGCTCTGTTTTTGCTCTTCAAAACAGCGACCAAACGGTGATGTCCGGAGCTCCTTTTCCTCCCGAATCGAAGCAGCGACAAGGGAGAATGGTCTTCTTCGATTTCCAACCGAAATCTGCAAGAAAAACACAATGTATAGGGTGTACAAAATCACCCAAGTTGCTGCCAGAAAAATTCTGCTGCAGAAAAACAGCAGCCTTCTTCCTTGCATTTGGAGCTGTGGCAACGAATCCGGCTCGACCCTCTTGCTCCCAGGAGTAAAGGAATACTCCCCCTAGAGGGGAGACACGCCCGGTGTTCTCCGATCCTTCTCCACGAGCGGTGCTAGCCGCTGGAATGAGCAATGGTCACGGTAAGTTGCAGCAATGTTTTCTTTGCTGCAGAGCAGATTTTTGAGCACTTCAAAGAGGGGATTGATGCCTTGTTTTTCTCCTTCACACACTCCAAATCCTAGCTCAAGGAACACTCAAAGGAAGCAAGGTTTGAGCTCTCAAAAAAGGAACACTCAGCCTCTCAAAGAAGACCACTCCCTAGTTGCTATTGCACGGTGTAAAAAAAAAAAACTTACCTTGAAACAGGGGACTGCTGGAATATATAAAGAGCAGCAAGGAGAAGGGAGTTGGAGAGGCTGGGAAAGCCAAGCGGCAGCAGCTGCTGTTCACCCATTAAATAGGCAATAAACAGGGATTAAAGAGGACGAGTGGAGGGAGGAGAAGAGACGCCCAGCGACGTTCGGATGAAGGGTTTTGGTCGTTTGAGCTTCCAACGCTTGGGGTCCAACCAGCAATGTGTAAACATTTACACGATAAAAGGAACACCGGTTCAAAACCGGTCCAAGCAAAAAACGGTCCAATCCCTTGGTCCAAAAACCGGTCCAATTAAAAGGGGTTCAATTCAATTTAATTGGTTCAAGCCCAAAGAATTGGGTTCAATTGGTTCACAACCAATTGGAGGCCGAAACGAACTCCGAATCAGTTCAAAACTGATTCAGAAAAATCCTGGCGCAGTCCTGGTTAGCCCGGAATAATTTTCGGTTGACGCAGACAAGGGCAAGATGAGAAAAAGAGTGCTCAAAAATACCGTGACCATAAAACCGAGACGATTCCCAATCGTAATCGATATCCGGATCAGAGAGTTATTCTTTGTGGCGTGTGACCTCATAGGTTCGAACCTAAACGGTAGCACTAGAACAATTCTAGTACCAGCACAGGAAACCATCTAGCAATGGATCCCGACGTCCGGATAGGTCGAAGATGCGGGAGCAAACTATCGAACCTCTGGCATATGGTTACCGTATAATTCATCCCTTTGACCTCTAATGCTCAGGACGACTGAGATTGGGCTGCCAACCCAGACAGAGTCAGTCCACTACGTGTCTCAACCTCACAAGCCCAGTGACTCTTCACTAGGGCTACCCCGACCGAGGATTTGCTAAATTGAGTTACTGCGAGACATTCAATCCAAACTGTTTGGACAGGTCAATTCCATCTTAGTCCATCACTGCTCCACAAGTACTTGCCTATATCCAGAAACCTTCCGTCACCGGATTAAAAATCCGGGTAGTCCGGCACCAAAGCACAGGGAGTTGCTTGCAAGCTACCGTGATGACCTCAGGTCAGAGGGACACATATACCCATATCCAATCGTGAGTTTCCCTTTGGCAGAAAGGGGCTGCACGGAGTCACATTCAATGAGATATCACATATCCCACTTGCAGATCACATCAGTGTCACCACACTCATTTGGTCAAGAGGACAAGCAAACGATGTGAACTGCAACAACCTATACTTGATATATTGCCGTCCAGTACAATATATCCTTTGGTTGTGAACCGGGTTTAAGGATCACTCGATACATCCTCTCTGTATCGAAGTCAGTGTAGTCCTAAGGACTTCATCACATGGAAAGAGCTCATTTCAGGGAAATACAATATATGATGAGCTGCCAAAAAAATATTTTATTAATTCATAAAATGAATACAATACTCAGCATAACCGCCTACAACCCAGGCGATTGGCTTTGGGACATAATTCCCAACAGATTCCTCCCGAGGGGCTCTCTTTCTTTGAGATCGAGAGCTATGTCTGGAGGCGGCCGGTGGATTTCCCACCGGAAAAGCTCTGTTTTGAAAATCTTGAACCATGGCCGTAAGATTGGTGACCTGGTTTACAAGGGCTTCAAATTGCTGCAATCCCACAACAACTGTGGGAGGTGGAACATCATTCTCTCCCAGGGGCGCACTCCCTTGGGATGGAACACGACTTCGACTCATTGAGGCGATCTGAGTCTTTCCTCTCGCCATCGGGATACTTCCCCTTGTTAGGGAGGGGAGCTTAAAGAGTGTTGGCGACTTGCCCCCCTACCTGGTGCGCCAATCTGTTGGCGTGGAGTCCCTGTTCCGGCCGGTCGGAGCTGCTGTACCACAGGATCGCTCCCCGGTTCACCTGTAAAACAGGTCCCTTGCCGAAGTTGCTTCGATGGGAGACACTTCGATGCCTAAGTCAGAGGCGGGCTCTAGCCACAGAATGGGGAAGATTCTGTAGAAGCAAAGGGAAAGTCTCTGTGAATTTAGAGTGTATCGTGCCCCCTTGAGCATTTCCTCTTACCATTATTTATAAGGGGCCGTCCGGCCTGCGGATCTGTTCTTCTCCCAGTGATTACGGAGAGTTAATTTCTCTCCTTGATTGGCAATCATGGGTTGTCATTGAGTGGTTCTGGCCAGACCGGAGACGTGGCAGTTGGAGTTGCGCGCCATGGTCATGCCATGGAGATAGTCGATAGTAACTGTTGGTTACTGTTGCCTATCTGAGACAGATCATGGATCCATCTTCAGATTTTTCCCGCTTAGGGAGATTCTCATAATTAAATCAGGAATCCCCTTGTCTTCGAATCTTCTCGGTCGAAGATCCTATCTTCAGCGTGAGTCGAGGACTTGGTGTTTACTAAGGGCCGGAGATCGTATCTTCGGTAGGAAATAAAGAGTATGTCTTCGGAAGTCGACGAGAAGCCTAGTCTTCGGTTAGGGCCGAAGACATAATCCGAAAGTCTTGCCTTCGGATGTCGTAGGTCGGCAGAGAGCCTTGAGTTGCCAGTAGTTGGCCTGATCTTTCTGGGCCCGAAGTTGTAGGTTCGGAGGAAAGGTCTTCGGTCGGCAAAACCGGTGTTCAGCTCGTACTTGGACCGGGATATCCCAACAACTGTAGTAGAGAAGATTCTTCGATCCATGACTCCAAAATTTAATTATGTTGTTTGTTTTATAGAAGAATCTAATGATATTGATGAACTTTCAATTGATGACTTGCAAAGTTCTTTGTTGGTGCATGAGCAAAAAATCAACTAGCAGGAGAAAGAGGAATAGGCATTGAAGGCCTCATCAGAAAATCACTCTATACCAAGTACATATGATAGAGGACAAGGTAGAGATAGAGGTTAGGATAGAGGAGGTAGAGGAAATAATGATCGTAGAGACCAACAACAACATCAGCAATAAGATAATCGATCTCAAGGAAGAGGAAGAGGACATTGAGGCATCAATTCAACAACTTACAGATCAAAGTCAGCAGACAAGTCCCATATTGAATGCTATTGATGTCATCAGTATGGCCATTATCAATCAAAATGCTGAACTAATTTAAATAAACAAAGTATAGAAAGTTCTAATTTTATAGAAAAGGAAGAAGAGGAGTCTCTTTTAATGTTGTGTCATATGAAAGAAGAAACTCATCAAAACATGTGGTATTTAGACACTGGCTACAGCAACCATATGTGTGGAGATAAGAAAGCATTCTCAAATTTGGATGAATCTTTCCATAACACTAAAGTTTGGCGACAATTTCATTGTTTCTGTTATGGAGAAAGGAAGGGTAACAATCCAAACTAAAGGAAATTCTACTCGCACTATTTCTAATGTCTTTTTTGTACCAGACTTGAAAACAAACTTGCTAAGTGTGGGATAGCTACAAAAAAAAGGATGAGATCTCTATCAAAGATGGAATATGTCAAATTCAAGATGCAAAGTTGGGCTTAATCGCTCAAGTTAACACGACGACAAATAACTATTGTCCCGCTTATCTTCACAATATTACTCATTCATGCTTCTTAGCAAACTTGAAGGATATAGCATGGCTATGGCATTTTTGCTATGGTCACCTAAACTTTAGTGGATTAAAAACTCTACAATAGAGAAATATAATGACCGGTCTTTCTCAAATTACTGCTCTCTCTAATGTGTGTGAAGAATGTGTTGTTAGAAAACAACATCATAATCCTTTTTCGCAAGAAAAATCATGGAGAGCAAAGAAGGCATTGGAGCTGGTTCATTCTGATATCTATGGGCCAATAAATCCATCTTCTAATGGAGGTAAAAGGTATATAACCTTCATTGATGATTATAGTCAAAAAATTTGGGTCTATTTTTTACGGGACAAATCTGAAGCCTTCGTAGCCTTTAAAAGTTATAAGATACTTTTTGAGAAAGAAGTTGGCAGTCCCATAAAAATTCTTTGCACTAATCATGATGGAGAATACAACTCACATGAATTTGCAAATTTCTGTGAGACACATGGAATCAAGAGACAACTTACTACAGCATTCACACCTCAACAAAATGAAGTTTGCAAGAGGCAACTTACTATTATGAATATGGTACAAAGCCTTTTGTCAAGAAGTAAAGTTCCAATGTGAAATTCTATTTCTTAATAGACCTCACAAAGCATCATGTATTGATCTTATTTTTTGTAGAAGTGATGATCAAATTGCTAATGTATTCCCTCAAATTGGCATGGTTTGTAAAATTTAGAAAGTTGCTTAGTGTTTACACTTTGAAAGAACAAATTTAGAAGTTGTTCGGTTATTGGCACATTAAACTAAATATTTGGAAAAACTTTCAGTTTAAGGGAGCAAATGTTATAGAATTAGTCAAATTCTATTTCTATTATTCTAGTTTTTTTAAATTTGTTGCTAAGAATAAATCTTTGATGTTTATCTATTATTAGTTATTTTATTTTTTCTATTAATATACTGATTATGTAAAGGCTGTTAGCCTATGAATGAAATATATATATTAAGTTCTTCCTATTCTATCTCTATATATCCCTCTGTTCTATCTTAATTTTGGTGACATTGTGCCAGCAAGAGTTAGCTAAGGGATCATCTTCCTCCTGGGAGATTAGACGAAGCTCGCAAAAAATGAAAGGGTGGTAGGGTTGCACTCCGGTCTTCTTTCAGGAATGCGAAGCGGGCTTTCCTCACAAGATCATGGGGATGTATTACAGGACTGCGTCGAGGTCTTTCCGGCTGGCAATCAGGAACCTCCCTTTAATCCAAAGGTTGATCATGACCCCCTTTGGACCGCCTCTCTCTCCAAATCATTGTATTCTACCTATTATTTTATTTTCCAACGCCTACACTCCTCTGACCAGGATATTATGATTTGTATTTATTATTATATTATATAATATACACGATGGAAAAACTATCATTTATCTCATTTTTTAAAAAAAATAAAAAAACAATACAATGTCATGTCGAAAAATCTTATTCTTATTAATGTTTGCTCCTGGGTGATGCACGCATCAATTTATAATGTATCGAGGCATCAAGTTTTATCATGAGTGACTTTTCCTGCATCTATTCCATCATCTTGATAGTATTTGGTTCGAAGGCTGAAAATAAGGTATAATTCTTCTTCTGCTAAATACTTTCAAAATCAAGAGGGAATAGGGGATGATTTGGTATTCAAGGCAAACCCTCCTGATTCCCATTTCATATTCCGTGATTCACCATGGAATACCATGTTTCTTCTATTCTTCTGCCGAAAGAGGGGTAAGGACTGTCATTTTATCTAAATTATCGTCCCCCTTTCTTCTCCCTTCCCTTATTTGTGTGGTGGAGGGTGGGAGAGGATTATCTGTGACCCAGGCACTGCTCTCTTCTATGAAGATTGATCTTTGAGATCAAGGTAAGCGATACCTTCGGGCTTCCTTTATCTCACAAATTTTTGCCATTCTATGAAGATTGATCTTTGAGATCGGCTTCCTTTATCTCACAAATTTTTGCCATTCTATGAAGATTGATCTTTGAGATCAAGGTAAGCGGGACCTTCGGGCTTCCTTTATCTCACAAATTTTTGCCTTTATTTTCTCTCATTGCGACGGTTGTTTGGAAAGGGGATTGGGGGGTTTGGCTTGGCTTTCTCATGTTCTACAATCCAGCAAGCATCTCTTGGATTTTTTTGGTACCGAAGAACAATCACTTGTTGAAATCTAAGATTTGAAACCCTATCTGGAACCAATCCAGATCCTAGAGCTTGAAATAAAGAGGGATTTCTTTTGTTTGAGATTTTCCTTTTTCTAACTTTTGCGGTTGGTTAAGGTTTTTTCTTTATCTGCTACCTCTCTTTTGCTACACTAGCTTGAATTATTAGAATTTTGTCTGCTACCTCTCTCTTGCTACACTAGCCTGAATGATTAAGATTTCTCATCTGCCCCTCTCCCCCCTTTGCACCACATTTTATTTCAAATAAATAATTATAAGAACCGAGATATTAAGGTTTCCCCTTTGTTTGGTGTTTCTCTCTTAATGGATTTTTTATTAAGGGATGGGGAAGCCAACACTGTATTGCGCAAGTTTTCCAACTCCACCAGTCTTCTAAATCAAAATTTTGGTTTAATAGTTTTCTAAACTTTTTCCTTTTTATTTTTTCTTTGTATTTCATTGTACTTCATGTTCTTGTAATTTATTATGCTGATTTTATCTCTTTCCAAAGAATAACACTCCAAAGAATAACACTCCACCTGGTATCAATTTGGTATAAGGTTTGTTATTAATTTCATATAATTTTGTGTTAGCAATAATGATATGCTGCCTTTAAATGATATTAGCATAGTTGGGAGACAAATTTAATTATCTTGTAGCCACAATGCTCCAATGAGATTACCATCACCTTTCCATAGGCACATTTTTATATATATTTTCCTATTATTTTTGGTATTGGCCTTCTAATGATTGATGTCAACAAATTTTGTATGCATTGGCAGTCCCTTATTATTAATTTATTGACGACATCTTTTGTTTAATAATTTTAATTCTCCTTCATGTAGAATCATCGTGTTATGTATGTAATTTGTATATATATATTAAGTTTGATTTTATATTATTTCTAATAGAATAGAGATTTATTTCCATGTCAACCAAATATCATTTGAAATAACACTTCATTAATTACACAAGAATAAAATGATATACTATGTTTCTAGCCCAACATAAATCTAAAATAACAAGAGAAATAAATTATTCTCAACAAATTTGTATTCTTATCCTTGAAATAAAATTTGGGTATCCAAATACTACCTAAAGAATATCCTTGTAAACTTTGGGGAAGCAACCATCCTACTCGTCACCTCCTACGAGAACTTAAAGATTTCAGTATGCATTAACAGAAGCAACAGCGCCAATTTCAGATGGCAATTTGACACATTTGGCAACCTGATCCTACGAGTAGGGAACTGTGTATTCCCCATACATAGGAAAGGCCAGGCACAACCAAATATGGGTTGGACGAAAAGCACGTACGGCTGTCTTTTATACGTTTTTTATTTTTGATAGAAAAAAAAAAAAAGAAAAAAAAAAGGAAGGGGGATAAATCCTGTCGTAGCTAACCCCCAGTAGGACCCTCCTTCCCGCTAGACCATATTCGATTCGGATTGCGCGTGCCCTTTTCATCATAGGTGAGTATGTCGGCCTGACTCCACTAAGCCAATGGAGTAATGTGCTCTCCCTCCATCCTGGTCACGTGCTCCAAGGTGTATCTTGGATTTAATCGAGTCATCAGCAAGGATCATGCCTCAAACCCGTAATCAATGGATGAGAAATTTAAGTTCCTACCAACCGGACTACCGCCTTAACAGTAGCTATTTTTATACGTTGACAGAGGAGAAGATAATGGGAAAAAGATAACAAATGAAACATCCTATGCTTCTGCAGTGAATATAGAAAAAGTTTTATTCCTGACAGACTTTCCAACAACATAATATCGCTCTAAAGATTACATTGTCATAACCAACATTTTTTAAATCACTGTAATTTTTTTCTAAAATAAATGAAACTAATTATTACACTGCAATAAATATTTTCAAATAAATCTATATTTCCAAACATCACTGATTGAGTAACAAACAACCATTACAACAATGGAGGTGCTAACCTCTCTCCAATTTACAATGCTGACCTCACAGGACCTGTCAAAAATCAGGTTATATATTTAAGTGATACGACAATAGCAAAGAAAAAGGAGGGGCCGGGAGGGGTGCTGAGGGCATGCAGATAGAGAATGTTACAGTATATCAAGGACGGAGTGGCGGGCAGAGGGTATATTCCTTTTTCAAATGGAACATTCATGTTGCCTTGTTTTAAGATATTCCAGTACAGTTCATATGCTATAACACTGCTGAATTAAGAGGCCATTGGTTGTGTCAGCTAGTAGCCCTAATAATACCCTATCAAAATGGTTACTTAGTCACCAGAAAAACAAAAAAAAAAAAATCGCAATGGCTCATTTTAAAAGGCTATTAACTCTCCTCACAACAACAAATTCAAGCGAAGCACCTCGTAGGTCTTGCATTTGTTTATTACCTAATGCCTCTTTATACGACACATTTACATATTTTGTGCAGCTTTTGTATTTCTATGTTCTGCATGTTGACGGTATTGACAATGAGTATTTAAATATAAATTGCAACGAAGATAGGTGTTAAAAATTTAAATCCTGGCATGCTGTAAAACTATATACCACCGCATCATGAAGAGGAAATGCTTACTGCCAGCATTCATGGAGTACAAAAAGGACAGGATGGGAGAATCTGAGAAACAAAAGCCTGGAAAACCCCTTTATCCCAAATTCCCTTCGATAAAATCTAAGCCTTTTGGTTGCCGATATGTAAATGAGGTTGGATGATTTCAACTGCCACTAATAATTGATTAATACATCCTATTGTGGCAACTGCTTAGTCTTAAAAACCAAATGGACCACCTGCTACACCACCGGCTAAGAAAGAGACGGATCACCGACTACACTGCCGGCTAAAGAAGAGATGGTGAGGATACCCATCTGGAAACTAGGCTACCGACTAAAAAAACAATGACGACTATGATGGAGATGACTAAGCAGACCACCATACCGAGTAACAGCAACACCTTGCACCGAGAGGCTACAAGCTGTCAGGCCCAACTAATAAGGCGTCCCTCTATACACATTCATCGAGTATTTACTCGGACCCGGCTAACTACCAATGTAGTCCTAGTCAAATATGCTAGGATATAATGTCAAAGCTCTTTCTCTCTTGGCAACAAAAAGTTACCCTGGTGCTCAGAGTCCATGATGCCCAAATAAGTGGCAGAGCTGACCGATCATTGCTATCCCAGCACAGATCGTGGCAGACAATGTCATGGTGGACAGAATCTCAACAGGTTCTGCTATCCTAGCAAGAAGACGCCAATAGAAAAAATTCAAAAAATAGGATCCCAATATCCTATCTAAAGTTTGTTATCTATGTCAAAGGAGACTGCCTCCCTAACGGCCTTTAGTTATCCCAAGTAACTCTATAAATTGGTAAGAAGGGACCCCGACAAAGATACATTTAGGGACATCCCTCTCTCACATGCTCATTCAGTTTTCTCCATCACTGTCAGCTCTGGTTGTTGTAGCCCATTTTATTCTCTTACTAACTTGAGCGCCGGAGAGTCTCCTACCAATCACTATCAGTCAAGGGACTATTATTGCAAGTCTCCATCCGAGAGCATTGTATTAGGATGATTTTTGCATGAAGAATTTTTAGATTTCAAAAACCTAGCATCGGAAGCACATTAAAACAACTTTTAATCCTTAGCATGCAAGATCTAATCATAAAAACCATCTAAGGATTACATGCTGAAAATAAAAATATATGCATATCTGATTTTAAGATAAAAGAAGAGATAGTGATCAGATCACCTACCAGTTGCGCTACTCCTTCGGATTGTATCCGTGGATGTCTTGGGTTCTCGTCGTAGTCATGCACATGATCGGTCTCTGCAGGTATCTACACGAAGATAATGCTGATTAGGAGCTCTAAGACCACCGAGGTGCTAGCAACTTGCAAGCCTTGCTCCTTGAACTTGAATATGATCATCTTCTTCTAGAAGTAGAAGAAGAAAAGGCAAGGAACCACGCGAACTCTTTCATGCTAAATTAAGGGAGGGGAGATAGGACACCAAGAGGAGAACTACCTTTCTTCTCCCCTTTGTCTGTTCTCTCTAATCTCTCTCTCTTTTTGTTTGGCATATGGATGGAAGAAGGGAGGAGGGGGTGCAAAGAGGAGAGTTGGCGACAAGAAAATTGCATGAATTACTTCATGCACCAATCTCTTCTCCTCTTCTTAAAATCCCAAATGCTTAACTCCCAAAGAGTCCATGCCAATCCCAAACCATAGGATAAATCTCAACTCATATCAAGTTTGAATTGAATTCAAATTTGAAATTAGATGAGACAACTCCCCAATGCAAAAGGAGTCAAAGAGAGGGCACCCCATCTGATTTTTGCATGAAGAATTCATGCAAAAATATGTGCACCATTCTTCCTCACCAACTCTTGGCATCCCATGAGTTTTTCCCAATCTAAAACGACTCTAGATAAGGATAACCTTATCTAGATGGAGAGAGAGAATCCTAGTAAGGAAGGGCACCTACTCTTGGTGTGCCTCTTCTCTTTTCTTGTGCAAAAAGAAGAGGGGCAACAATATTAGCATCCCTTCTCATTTGCACGTGAGAGGTGAAAGACTCTGACCGGGACTCTTGGCTTCCTAATCTAATTGGATTTGAATTTAGTTCAATTTGAATCTAATGCAAATCTAATTTAAGTCAAACTCAATCCTAATACAATTAGAAATCAAGTCCATGTCCCAATTGAATTAGAAAAAATATCCCAGCTAATTGGAACTCTAGGATTTTAATCCAATTTGAAGTCAATTTGATCTATCTAAATCCCATTTGACTGGAGAACCAAATTAGACTCAAATTAAAGCAATGAAAGAGTCCTGGCCAATTAGGATTCTAGGGTTTTGATCTAATTTGAAGTCAATTCGGTCAACTCCAAATCTCATTAGGCTAGTGACCAAATTAGACTCAAATAAAACCATGGAAAGAGTCCTAACCAATTGGGACTCTAAAGTTTTGAAATCCTAATTGCCTTTGCAACACTTGTAATTAAATCCCTTAACTAACAATTAGCAGTTTTTTAATATGTAACTTTTACAATTGATCCAAAACATCCATCCTATTAATAATTTGATCAAGTCTAATTGATTGATCAGCTCAAGCTTCTCTTGTGTGTGTGATCCCACGAGTTTTATTCTATCTGGTAGTGAGACATACCATGATCTCCATCATAGTATCATCGAAACTCCTTCCAATGGATTGGAATGATTCCAACTTATCCAAACAAGGATTGTTGATTCAAAACAATCCTAGTAAGTTCTCACAATCCATCAGTGACGCTTAGTAGCATGTAGTGGCAATTCAGTAGAATAGAAAATCAAAATCCCTAGATATAGTTACTATATGATTAAGTTCTTTTATTATGAGTCTCAATAAGATGCAGGTCATGGAAACTTGTCAAACCCTAAGCATCTGTTATATATTAGACTTAATCAGCTTGAGCCAAATATGAATCTCATGAAAATTCTTTTCCATCATTCACCTTACTATGGCCATAGTTTTAAAGGCTCAACATCTTAAATTACATAAAACTACTTAACTACTAAGATTGATAAATCTCTTATATGTGCATAACCTACTTTTACAATGAACCTACTATAGCCAACTTATATTACGAGGATCCAAATAGTTAAGAGACCATGTTTATGTGTAGTCAAACTATAATAACTCCATTATGAGCAGCCAAGGCACCGCAGGTCAAAGAACTGTTCACACTACGGCATCGAGAAAATCACTAATAGTGAGTAGACATTCAAGTGACTTCTCTTTTGATTATGCTCGGTCACCGTTGTCTTACAACTTAGTATCTCTACACTATAGACTCGAGATTCGTTTATCCTAAAGGAAGCGATCCGTGCACTAATCTAACTGGATCAATCACCGTCCTCATGATGATCCTACAATCGAGAATAATTTCGAAATTAATTTAATGACACATACCTTAAATTCTCATCTTTTAAAAATATTTATCATCATCTATTAATTCCTTAAATGATACATGGATACATATAACATATATGACTAAAATAATCTAATTAAAAATATCAAATACAAAATTATATGCTAGAAACAAAATGTATCTACTAGATTAGCTTCTAGGATATACATCTAACAATCTCACACTTGCACTAAAACCAATCAGTCATATACCTTAGCTCTATTTTTCAAGATGTGCTTCATTTTTCTGCTAGTTAAACTTGCTAAGCAGTGGATCTATCATATCTCATGTCGAGTTTACTCTCTACACCTTACTAAGGTAGTTGCGAATAATACAATCATCACTCTGTGTTCGGACTTTTGGGAGACCTTGGTTCCTTAGCTCGAGCTATACACCATTGTTGTTATAGTAGAGTGTTATGGTATCTGATGACTACACTCATTTCTATAACAATCTTTCAACCAAAATATATCCTTGCACCCTTAGAAGCGATGAGAATTAGCTTCCCAGGTCCAGACTATAATAATCAGTTCTTAGAAACCCTTCCAAACTACCATTGTACAAGAATACATCGACCTTCTAACAACATCATCAAACACGAAGTCTTAATGTATATATCATTGTATCCTCAATTCTCCTACTCTAAAAATCTAAAATATATTTTTAGTACTTCTCAAGTATTAAACAATGTTTTTTACAAATATTCAATACTCATAACCTAGATTTGACTGACATCTACTCGTGACACTCAGTGAAAATCATATCGTGTACATGGAATGGTTTATATAAGACTCCCTATAATCAAAGCCTAAAAGAATCTTTGCTCATATACAAAATCTCTTCAAATGTATTGTAGCACATCTTATTAAAGAAATTAATTCCATGATAAAAGAGTAAAATCCCCTATTGGAGTTTCCATACTGAACTTCTTCAACACTTCCTTAATGTACATATTCTATAATAGGCCTAGCATCCTCCTAGATCTCTCTATAGATTACATTCCCAAATGTATGATACTTTCCTAAGATCTTTCATGGCGAATATACTAGACAACCATAACCTAAGTCAGCATGGAAATCAAGTTCCCAATAGGAGAATGTTATACATGAATAATATGAGGAACATCACAATACTCCCACTGACCTTTTATAAATACATATTTCCTCTTCTCATTCTTAAGAGAATCAAATGATTTGATTCTATCATTAAAATGAGTATTCCAACTCCAAGATACTTGCTTCAGTCTATTTATAAAGATCCTTTGCAGTTTGCAGATCTTATGATCTTCATTACAATCTATCTACCAGATCTCATCATTATAAATTACATCTTATGATCTTCATTACAATCTATCTACCAGATCTCATCATTGTAAATTACAATAGTATAGACTTCAGCATAGTCACAGGTGAAAGTCTCCTGATAGTCAATGCCTTGATACTAACTATAACCTTTTGCCATAAACCTTGCCTTATAGATCTCTATCTATTTCTCCTTTTATAGATATATTTGCATCTAACAGGTACTATACCTTATAGTGGATCTATTAAGGCCCATACTTAGTTGCGACCACATCAAGTTCGACTTCATGGCAATTAACCATTTCTTAGAATTGATGTCTAACATCACCTTTTTTTTGATAAAGCAGAGCATTCAACCCATAGTTCTGGAATGAATACAACCAAGAGAATCAAAAAAGAGGATATCCCAAAGGGCCTACGGGCCTCCAACTAAGATCAGGAACTTCACAGAGTGATTCACAACAAAAGAAACTACCCAATCTACTGCAAAATTGGCCTCCTGATAAATATGCCTAACAACAATCCCCGAGCACCCCTGTTGAAGACAGACTGTGCCGAATAAGATGAACGGGTATGGATCGAAAGGCCTGACGGATCCAAAAAATGATAGTGGTATAATCGCCCTTAATATTAAGGCGATCGAGGTAAAGGGTCCTTCGGACATAATGGATACCGGCCCAAGCACCATGAAGCTCCACCATCGGGATGGTAGGGTTAATGAGATGATAGCCTCCCATAGCTAGAAAACCAGATTCGGAAGCTTGGATAACAAGGGCAGCATCCCCACACCTACCTCTGACACTCGTATCAAAGCTGACCGTAGCAAACCTCGGAAGAGGGGGCTCCCAAGAGATAAAAATCTGGCGGGATGCTCGAAGAGCTATGTTGGAACCCCAGATCGCATTCACAATAATGGAACTCTGATACTCCTTCGCGTGGGCCCAAGCTCTTTCGACTATCATCCTTGTCATACATGAGGAAGAGCTAAACACTGGCATTCCAAGTGAGCCAAATATGATAAGCTAGGTAGGCTAGAAAGCTAGGAGTAGGCTGGGTAGAACCAGAACAGAGCAGGTTGAGAAAAGTATCTACCGCTTCATCTCCCTGAGAAAATAGGCCATGACAACCAGCCATACGCTAGACCTCCCAAGCCCTCCAACAAGAGAACAGAACATTCAACAGGAACTCAACCCCGCACACCAGACATGAGAGGAACAATTGAAGCCCTCTCGAACATAAAAAAGATCTCATCAAAAAGCGACACCAAGCAACTTTCCATACAAAATAATCTCACCCTAGGATGCACCGCCAAAGACTAGATTCAACCAACCTGAATACCCCTCTGCACCTCAAGGCAATAAATAGAATAAAGTTGCTAGAGGGGCTTTAGGAAGAGCAGAAGACCTTTGTTGCCTAGTATTACAACCCAAGAGGGGGGATGAATTGGGTTTCTTAAAAATTTAAATTCTAAGCATGTGCTGAACTAAGGTTCTTGTGTAACAATGTGATTGTGCTCTAAACAAGATATGCAGCAAAATTGTAAAGTAATTGCAGAATAAATCAGAACAAATTAAAAGGAAGGAGCAATCAATCACAAATACCAAGATGTATAATGGTTCAGTACAAACTTAGCACCTACATCCACTCCCAAAGCATTCCCTTGAAAATTTCTACTATAATCTATCCAAGATTATAGTCAACTTGTTTTCAAAGGCTCACAAGTCAAACCTTGTTGGTTTTGTCACCTAGGCTCACCAACAACCTTTACAACTTGTTTTTAATCCAGGTTCACAAGTCAAACCCCAGTTGGTTTTGTTCCTTAGGCTTACCAAAAACCTTTAATACTAGTTTCAATACCTTTGAAACTAGTAACAACAAATAAGGCAAAAAGTACAAATATAAGCTCAAGAAAAAACTCTCAAAAGAGTATATATAAATGTCGTTGAAGCTCTTCTTGAATGCTTGAGTTGTCTCCTTCTTGGAACCTCTTCAATGCACACTTTTGACTAATGACTTGAAGGCTCAACAGTACAAAAATGAAGGCTTTTTCAGATGGAATATTCTTTAAAGGCTCACTCAAGTCTTTTCAAGCTTTTTTCAAAAGATAAACTGTCTCTTGTGAATCACTTTTTCTCTTGTGTCTTCAATAAGTTTAGTGAGTGATAAATATCTCAAAAACCTTTGGAGACCGTTAGAGTAAAGAAACTAGCCGTTTGAAATCAATTCTGAACTTCTGGAAAACTAGCCATTGGACTAGTGTCGACACTTGATTTGTTCATGAGTCGATTTGTGAGTCGACACTTGGATCGACACCAGGTATAAATTTGAATTTCCAATGTTTTGCTTCACTTCTGGTCTCAGGCTATGAGTCGACCTATGAGTCGACACTTGGAAACTGTGAGTCGACACTTGGATCAACACTAGGCAAAATGTCCATGGAATGGCATGTTCTGTCTTTTTCTTGTCTCAAGCAATGAGTTGATCTATGAATCGACACTTAAACTCTTTGAGTCGACACTTGGCATGCCAGCTGAAAATTCTGTGCCAGTCTTCAAGATGTCGACACTTGCTCCATGAGTCGACATGATGAGTCGATACTTAGGTCGACACTTGCTCTATGCCATTTCCAAAACATGTGCCAAACTTCGAAACTTTCAAATTTTGTCCATTTAACTTCTAGTTCCTTCTCAATAAAGCCTAAAGTGATCATTTCCATAGCATTCCAAGGTGAGAGAACCTCTTAAACATTAAAATTTATCTAACTTTGATATCCATAACTTTGATACTCTTGAGTGGAGAGTTTGATGTACATGTGACCTAAAATTCACAACTCCAACTGAAACATTAGTCCATACATATACTCAACGTTTTGTTAATTTAAAAAACAAAGGCCAAGCCAACAACCTCCATACTCTAACATCAGCACAGGGATGCTCCAGAAGCCTAATTGATAATACCCTCTGACCCAATACATCGCCAAAGGACCAGGTGACAATCACAGGGTTCCACCTGGACACTCCAGGGAGAAGAAGATCCGTAATAGATAATGTTAGGGATATCCATGGAAATGAAGGTTGGCCACCTATCAAAGACATCCGAAATCCAAGGGTCAACATAAAATTAATCAATCTACCATCCCCCACTATCTACCTCATATGATGTAGAATATCAAGAGCCCTCGCCACCATCTCCCTCCGCATAGCAAAGCTATGACAAGCAGTCCGAGAAACCCCCCTGAGACACCAGAGGGAAGACCATATCTAGCCAACATGATGGAGATCCACATACTGTCCGGAGCAAGGAAGAACTGAGTGACATGTCTCGCTAAGAGAGCCTCCCTCCTTACAATAAGTGAGTGAATACCTAGGCCCCTATCATGAACCGGCTGACAAACGACTTGCCATCCTGGAAGATTAACTCCCCAAGAAGCATCAGCAGATCTCCACAAGAATGCCCAAATAATTTGCTCTACCTTGAGCACCACTGACTTTGGATGACGGCATTGGAAAGCATATACACCGGAAGGGAAGTGAGAACTGACCTGATCAAAATAATCCTCCCCATGGAGGATGGAGCTCTATCTTGCCAACCCTTCACCCTATCCTAAACAGCCTGCATGACCATAGTACAGTCCTCCTTACGGATCTTCCACCAGAGATAGGGATCCCCAAATAACGCAGAGCTCCCTCATAAATCCCAAGAATGTTCCTGATCAAGTGCCGTTGATGGACAGAGGTCTTCGGGCTAAAGTGAACCTCGAACTTCTAGAGATTGACCTTCTACCCCTGTTGCCGCCTAGATTGCCATGGCCCGTAGCTCTAATGTGCGATGTGTGCATCGAGCTCCCTCTGAGTACTTGGTTCTCTCTCCGATCAAATCCTTGGTCAGTATAACATGCAAAAAAGAGAAAACCCAAGCCGGAAATTCTGGCAGGGCACTCCAACGATCAAGTTAGGACGATCAAGGAAACAGAGCCTCAATGATGGAGAGCCCTGGAGCTTCTCCGTTTAGAGGAGTAAAGATGAAGTCTGAGAGATAAAAAATGAGTGGAGATAGAGGTTAGAGATATGGGAGGTTCCCTCCCCTTGGTTCCTCGCTCGTTTGACCTCTTTGTCTTACCAATTGGCTCTCCCCTCGCCGGAGGTCCCTTCTTTTATTTTATATATGAGAAATAGCCCAGACCAGGTATGGGACTTCATCGGGGCGTCAGTTTCCTAGTACCTTCTTTTGGCGAGGTTTTCTTCAGTTAACGGCCTCCTCCTGTCAGACCGGTCCTTGAAAGGAGATCTTTCTAGTAGGGATGTTCATCGGTGCAATACAGGTCTTGTCCTTCTGGTGGTGCAGTTTTTCATGGGAGGTGCGGGCACCATGCCGCTGAGCCCCGAGCCATAGTGGAGCATTTCTATTCCAAGAGAGCTTATTAGGGCATTGCAGGGCCTAGAGCCTTAATAGGATACTCCTCTTGGAGGAGGTTCTGGAGCCTCGGTTGCGCGATGGAGGGCGCAGGCGGCGTGCAGCAAGGCCTGGAACCTGGTGGAGCATGCATCGTACAAAGGGTGCAAATGGCATGTTGCAGTGTCTGTAGCCTGCAGCCCTCGTGCCATGGTTTGAATTCCTTCTGGTCTTCTTTTCTTTATTCCTGGTTGATCCTCTATCAGTCGATGATGCCTCTTGATCCTGGATAGTGATTCTATCTTAGAAAGCGGGAGCTCTATCTTTGGAGCTTGACCCTAAATGGTGGGAGCATGACCTCGGATGGCGGGAGCACGATCTCGATCGAGAGCTCGACCCTGGATGGGAACTGACCTCGACCGGAGGCTTGACCTCAGATGGCGGAAGCAAGATCTCGACCGGGAGCTCAACCCTGGATGGGAGCTGACCTCAACCAGGGGCTCGACCTCGGATGGCGGGAGCATGACCTCGGCCGGGAGCTTGATCCTGGATGGGAGCTGACCTCGACCAGGGGCTCGACCTTGGATGGCAGGAGAACAACCTCGACCGGGAGATCGACCCTGGATGGGAGCTGACCTCGATCAAGGACTCGATCTCGGATGGCAAGAGCACGATCTTAACCGGGAGCTTGACCCTGGGTAGGAGCTGACCTCAACTGAGGGCTCGACCTCGGATGGTGGGAGCACGACCTCGAATGCCGAAAGCTCGACCCTGGATGGGAGCTCACCTCGACCGAGGGCTCGACCTCGGATGGCAGGAACACGACCTCGACTGGAAGCTCGACCCTGGATAGGAGCTGACCTCGATCGGGGGCACGACCTCGGATGGCGGGAGTATGACCTCGACCGAGAGCTCAACCCTGGATAAGAGCTGACCTCGACCAGGAGCTTGACCTCGGATGGCGAGAGCACGACCTCGACCAGAAGCTCCACCTTGGATGGGAGCTGACCTCGACCGGAGGCTTGACCTCGGATGGCGGGAGCACGACCTCAATTGGGAGCTCAACCCTGGATGGGAGTTGACCTCGACTGGGGGCTCAACCTCAGATCTTCATTTGCTCACCATATCCAGGTGGCGCATTTTGTCAGCGTGGCCGCTAGTTGGATCCGACAGGGGTTCCACGTTAGTGATAGTGCCACATCAGATGACCCCCACACTATAGCCCAAGTACATCGCGACACTCGGGATGGAGTAATGATGATGCTAATGTGGAAGGGCTCTTATCCTGCATCATTAATGCCTCGAGCATCGGCATCCCAGAGATTGTGCTTCCGCATCAATGAGAAGACACCATGTCAGCCCATTTAGGAGGGCCATAATTGCTGCACCAGGTCCGAAGCAATTGCCTCTGAATCGAAGCATCGCCTCCAGCAGATTCTAACACGTGGCAGACTCTCGTTGGCTAGGAAGAAGAAAAAATGAACGATGAGACGGGGGTCTGCAGGCTTTTGAAAGGGGCTCATTTCGGATCATTCCTTAAGAACTTTTGAGCAAGCAGGGCAAGGTTTTCACAGAGTCCTTCAATCCCACTTCTATCTTCTTGAACCAGAGTTCGGAGTCCTTTGCAGGTCAGCCTTCTCCTTCCTCTTTCTTTCTTTTTCTTTCTTTCCTTCTCCTTCGGCCTGTGCTGAAGGGGATCTCCTATAGAGTCCCTAGGTCTCAATCCTTTGTTTTTGAGTTCCTCTAGTAGAGGGCACTGCCGCCCGGATCATTCTGGTGAGGCAGGGCCATCACGACCAGGCCTTCTTCCTCGGATAGCGAGGAGGAAGTTCCTGTAGTGATTCGCAGGGGTCCCCGTCATATAGGGATAGTCATAGAACCCCCTATAGCTCATCCCCCTTCCCCTCTCATCCGGGAGTCAACCGGCCTCTTGGCATCACTTTGACGATGACCCAGGAGGACATCCTCCATCTTTGGAGCACCTATGGGATCTCGGATTTCATCCGACTCTCGACATCGGGATCGGAGGTGCGGGGCACTTCAAGTGGCCCGGGCCGAATCGCCCTGTACGAGGACTTCTTCCTCGGGGGCCTTCGTCTTTCCTTTCACCCCTTCTCCTTCTTGACCAACTTTCATCAGGTTCTAGCCCAACTTGCTCCCAATGCGGTTAGGACCATCATTTGCTTCATCGTCCTTTACTAGTTCCGGAGGATTATTCCCGTTTCTCTTTCTTTAGGACCTTATTCAACCTGAAGCACCACCCGGTTGACAACAGGTGGTGGTTTATGGCCCCCCGCCCGAGGGCTATCAAACTGGACCTGCCTTCTTCCATCAAGGAATGGAAGAGCAGGCACTTGTTCACCTTGGTTGAGGGGGTGGACTGGGTTAGGAGTGACCCAGACCGATCCCCCAACTGGCAGTCTTCTATCGAGCCGGCCAACAAGTGTACGACCGGCTCGTCACTTCTGAGGTTCCGGCTCTTCGGGACCTACAAACAAGCGAAATCTCATTGACGCCGGGGTCAGCCCAGCCCAATCTCAGGGTAAGGCTCGACGTTAGGACTTTTTCCTCTTGAAAGTAGATTTTGCTTCAGTTGGTAACTAACCATTTTCTTTTCTTATTGCAGCGATGAAGTTCTCCTTGGAGTAGCTCCTCCAGATGTCAAGGAAGAGGGCCACCACAGTAGGGCCTAAGGAGCAGGCAAAGAAGGCCGAGGAACCAGAGTGGAAGCCCAGCGAGGGGCCTTCTATTGGGCCAGCAGAGAGGGGACCGGCCATGCACCGGCTGCACCTGGGTCGACGTCCCAGCCCGATGCCCACAGGCCCAGGAGGGAGGCCAGGGCTGAAGGAGAGGCCACACCGGTTGCTCCAGTGGCCCCTCCCCGAATCGGTGCTTCGCCGTGATCGATGATGGTGGAGGTAGCGGAAGATGCCGCCGCCGAGGGGCCGACACCACCTCCAACAACCGAGACAGCCGGCACTCATCCTGCAGCCACTGCACCCCCTCCGTCTGCCATGCAAGAGCTCGCGATGCACACCATGACATCGAGTTTGGGGGTGCACAAGGTGACGACATACTTGCCGCTAGATGCGACAGTGACGAGGGATGCCAACTTGGCTGAGAAAATTTTGAACGTTGTCATTTAGCCGCAAAACCGCCGGGAGAAGACCGGCTGGCCACTGGTGGAGGTCCTCAGTGGCATTTTCCCTCAACTTCTATCGGTAAGTTGGGTTTTACCTTGCATCGCTTCCTTTTCATTTATGAGAATGCCAACTAACCCACTTCCGGGTATTGTTGCAGGTGGTCGCCGACACCCAGCTCGTCCGGGACTCATGCCTAGGACTGAAAAGGCAGGACCATCGCCTCCACAAGGAGGCCACTGAGGTCGAAGCTCGGGGTCAGACAACCCGGGTGCAGGAGTTGGAGGACCGAGTGAAGGTCCTCCAAGCTAATCTGGAGAGCTCCCAGGCGACGACGGCGGAGTTGGAGAAATCCGCTGACCTCGGTGATGCTTTGAAGGCGAAGAGGGAGAGAGCTTCCTGCCTGGCTAAGAGGGAGGTCAGCGCCGCGGTGAAGGTAATACGTCTGGAGGGGAGGGCGCAGACCCTCCAGATGTAGCTCGAGGAGGAGGCAGCCCAAGCTGCAATAGCGAGGAGAAAGCCACAGCGGTGGTGGCTCTATTGGAGACGGCAAAGAAAGAGGCCGCCGAAGCCATCCCAAGATTCAAGGCATTTGAGGCTTTTGCCGATGAGGTCATAGAGGCAGTCCTCGACTCCTATTAGAAGGGATTTGAAGACTTTCAGGGAAAAGCAAGGTGGCTCTTCGGGTTGAAGGGCCTGGAAAAAATCTACACCGACTTGCCTGACGTCGCCAAGATGCCGAGAATGCCTGCTGCTGAGATCGAGCCAGAGCCGGAGCCGGAGACCGAAGAGCAGGCTGAAGCTGAGATCATTGCTGCCCAAGATGCCCCTCCGACCGAGGCCGTGCCGGCATCAGAAGAAGTGACTCGCCGACCTGGGAAGGAGCTGGCGGCCGAAGCTTAGTTAGGATTTTTTCTTTTCTATTTTGTACTTGGAATTTTTTGAAGGGCTTCCCGGCCTATCGGGAGCCTTCACAATTGTAAAAAGTTTCCATGAATAGAAATATTTTTTTCTTTACATGATGAGTACTTCTCTTCTTCTCTCTCTTTTTTTTTGTACTTAAGTTTTTGAAAGGCTTCCTGGCCTATCAGGAGCCTTGACAAATGTAAAGAAAATTTTGATAAATAAATACAACTTTTTCCAACTGATGTGTCCCTTTCCTTTCTCCTTTTTTTTTTTTGACAAACTTTGAAGTATTTACTAGCAAAGAGGGATCTCTCAAGCTATGAAGGGCTTGTTTTTGCATCGAAAAATAAGCCTTACTCGGTTGATGAACTTTGCCTTGTTCTTTTTCCCTCTGTTCTTTTCCCTTTACATGATAGGAAGATAGGCTTCACGACTACCAAGTGTGAGCCTTCCTAGGTCCTGGCCATTCTTGGCTGATTCTGAAATCTTGTGATCGACCGAAAGGACTCTGGGAATACTCTGGCTCCTACCAGTCTTGAGGTCATGCAGGCTTGAGTGCAAGGCTTCTGGAGTTTTTCCTGGCTTGCATCCTCGATTGGGAGGAATGGAATAAATGAGTGATAAGTGCAGGGCTTCTTGAGCTTCCTGGCTTCCTTCGCCGGACTTGGAGGCGGGCAGATGAGTACAGGGCCTCGTAAGTTTCACAGCTTTTAGTGCAAGGCTTCGTAAGTTTTCCGGCTTTCGGTGCAGGGCTTTGTAAGTTTCCCGACTTCCTTTGCAGGACTTGGAGTCGGGCGGATAAGTGCGGGGATTCGTAAGTTTCTTGGCTTTGTAGTGCATGGCTTCGTAAGTTTCCCGGCTTTGGGTGCGGGGCTTCGTAAGTTTCCGGGCTTTGAGAGCGGGGCTTCGTAAGTTTCCTGGCTTCCTTCATTGGACTTGAAGCCAAGCGGATGAGTTCCTGCACAGGTGGAAGATAGTGTTGCACCAAAAAGGAACTTTAATAATTGAGGGGAAGCCTTACATTATTGGTAGTACATCCTAAGATTGCTGGCATTCCACGTTCGAGAGAACTGGGTGCCATCGAGTTCAAAGAGGTAGTAGGCTCTACTTGGCAGAGCCTCGACCACCTTATAGGGACCCTTCCAGTTCGAGAAGAGTTTGCCGCATTCTCCTAGTTGAGATACTTCTGCTTACCTGAGAACCAGGTCACCTGGACAAAAAGTCTTCAGCTTGACGCGGGAGTTGTAGTAACGAGCTGCTCGTTGCCGGTACACTACCATCCAGAGTCGAGCTTTGTCTCTCATTTCGTCTAGCAGATACAGGTCAAGGAGAAGGCGGGCTGGATTCTCAGCTTCGTTGTATTGTTCTAGCCATAGTATGGGCAGACCCAACTCCACTGGAATCATAGCCTCTGTACTGAAAACGAGGTTGAAGGATGTCTCACCGGTTGCCGTCCGAGGTGTAATGTGGTAGGCCCACAGTATAATAAGGAGCTCCTCGACCCATCGATCCTTGGTCTCGTCTAGTCTGGTACGAAGCCCTTGTCGGATGGTTCGGTTGGTCACCTCAGCCTCCCCGTTGCTTTGAGGGTGAGCTACTGAAGTGAAGCGGTGGCAGATGTTGAGGTCAGCACAGAATTCTTCGAAAGCCTGATTATCAAACTACCGTCCATTGTCGGTGATGATCGAGTGCGGGAGTCCGAAATGGTAGATGATTGATTTCTAGAAGAAAGATCTAGCCTTAGTCTCGGTGATCCATGCCAGGGGCTCGGCCTTGACCCACTTGGTGAAGTAGTCGATGGCCACGATCAAGCACTTCCATTGATCGAACACGGGAGGAAAGAGATGCAAGATGTCCATTCTCCACTAAGCGAACGGCCACGAAGCAGAGAGTTAGGAGAGCGATGTGGCCGGCTGATGTTGGATGTAGGCATGACACTGACAATAGTCACACTTTCTCACAAAGTTAGCGACGTCTTCCTGCATGGCCTCCCAGAAGTATCCTTGTCGGAGAGCTTTATAGGCCAGAGCCTATCCCCCACACGATTCTCGTATATGCCTTCATGTATTTCTTGAAGTACAGAGGCAGCTTTTAAGGGCTTCAAGCACTTTAGCAAGGGGTAGGAGTAAGACCTTTGATATAGCTGCCCGTCCATCAGCATGAACCGCGTGGCCTTCTTGAGGAGGCCGGCTTCCTTGCGATCCTCGGGTAGGGCTCCGGTGGTAATGTATTCAATGTAGGGATCCATTCAGCTTGCCTCGGAAATGACTTGCTGGATCTCTGCTGCAAACTCGTAGCTGGGAATCTGTAGGTATTCGATGAAGGTCACCCCAGTAACGAATCTAGCAAGATCACCAGCTTGGAGAGGATGTCGGCTCGAGCGTTCTCCGCATGGGAGATGTGAAAAATGCTGAAATGCTAATGGTTCACTATGTATGAGCATACCTTGTCCAGATACTTTGTCATCATGGAATCCCGAGCTTCGTACTCGTCGGAGACTTGGCCCACCACGAGCTGCGAATCCATAAAAACCTTTAGGCGCTTTACGCCCAGCTCGCGGGACACTTTCAGTCTCACGAGGAGTGCTTCATACTCAGTTTGATTGCTAGTTGCCTTGAAGTGGAAGCGCAGCGCGCATTCATCGATGATCGATGACTCCATCAGAGTTGGCAAGGATAAGCCTGACTCCACTCCCTCCGGCGTCGGACATGCCATCGACATGGAGAATTCATGTCGTTACTTCCGGAGCTGAGTCCTGCTCGGGCTCAGCCTGTTGGAATTCTCCCAGGAACAGGAAAGTATGTTGCATAAAATCAGGCATCAAAAGCCTGACCGCAGCGGAAGCAGATATAAAAATAATTTTAAATCAAATCATGCAATCATAAATAAATCTAATTTATTTATCATAAATTCATAACATGCTGCATAACATGAGAAAAATATTAGATCTAAAATAAAAATTATTTTAAGTATAAAATACTTACTTGGATCGCTATCCGGGCCTACTCTGAAAAGCGTGCAAATCCACTACTGAAAAACCGGGATTCTGTCGGAGTCACGCAATTGCCCAGCCTCTGCTGGTATCCACACGAAGCTCTCGCAACCGAGTCGTATAGGGCACCGGACTGCTAGATCCTTGTAGCCCTCTTTCTACAAATTGCCCGCTTTAAAAACTGTGCCGATCCGAATCCGGACTGGCTTTCGGCTTTTGTCTTACAAATCAAACTATGCAAGATCTTTTGGACCCTTTCCTCTCTTCTTTCTCTAGTAGAGCATCTCTCTTGACCTCATAGAAGAAAAGAAAAAATAAATAAAGGGAGAAGAATAGTTGAAACCAGGAGAGACTATCTGGTGTTCATGGCCAAAGAAAAAAGATGCCCGAGAAAAATCACGCCCTCTTTTTTTCTTATGGTTGGCCACTCCCTTCTTTTTTTTTTTCTCACGGTAAAAGTCTCCCATTTTATTTCTACACACCAAAACAAAATACCGGTGTTTTATTTTATCTGGCTAGGATTTAAGAGTAAAAGAGGACTCTTCCTCTCTTTTCTTTTCACGCCAAAACTCAATTAGCGCCCCTCTTGGTTTCACACCCCATCTTTCTTGTCACACAAAATTCTTGGGGCCCACTTAGGTGCGTGGAGGGAAGGGGAGACATGGAGAGTCCCAGTCTAACTAGACTCTAGGTCATGATCCAAATGAAGTGATTTAACAGTCAAACTGAAGCCGATTTTAAATTCGATCGAACCATTTCAAAACGGACATTGACCCGAATCAATTAGGATTAATTAATTGAGTTTAACTCAATTAAATTAAATCTAATTTAAATTAATTAACAATTAATCCATAATCAATAAAATGTAACATTTACAATTAGGTCAAAAATTAATTGTAACACTTACAATTAGGTCGAAATTGATTTGCTGATTGGTTACTTGAGCTCCTAATATATGTGACCCTTCAGGTCCTATCCTGTCTGGTAATGAGACATACTATAATCTCCATTATACATCATCGAAACTCCTTTCGATGGACTGAAACAATTTCAGCTCAACCCTAATTAGGATCATCGATCCGAGAATGATCCTAACTGGCTCTCATAATCCACCAGTGACACCTAGTAGTATATAGTGGCAACCCAGCAGAATAAGATTGGAACCCCTAGGTGTAGTTACCATGTGATTCGGTTCCTCTATCAAAATCCCGACATGATGTTAGTTACGGATACTCGTCAAACCCATCAGTCACATGCTTAACCTAATTGACTCAAGTCCAATTGTGATACTAATGAAAACACCTTTTCATTATCACCTTGCTATGGCCATAGATTTATGGACTTAGTCTCATTAAGCTTGCATAGGATTATACCTTACTACTAAGGCTGATAGATCCCTACAAGTGAACACCCTACTCCTACAATAAAATTACTGCAGCCAACGAATACCGCAAGGTTCTGTATGGCTAAGAACCATGTGATTGTACTGTCAAACAACAGCAACCTTATTATGAGTAGCCGAGACACTCTATGTCAAGGAACTATTCACACAACTACAGCATCAGGAAGTTATCGATGAGTAGTCATCCGTATAACTTCCTGTACTTGGTCATGCTCAGTACCGTTGATCTCTATCAACTACCTGCACTCTCACTTCAGTGTCACCACACTGTAGGTCAAAGACTCATCTACCTAGAAAAGGAAGTGATCTGTGCACCGATTTTAACGGATCAATCACCATCCTCGTGATATTCCAACAATCGGGAGCTTTTAGGAGTTAATATATAAAGACACATGCCTCGGATTCTCAACTCTTGAGAATGTGTCATTGTCCATTAACTCCATGAACGATTCATAGGCACATCATTATAAATGAAACTAATGCCCTTAATTAATAAAGAAGAATTAAGTACAAAGTTAATGTCCTAAAAATTACAATATGTCAAGCCAACATGGCTTTCAGGGCATACATCTAACACAACCTGCCTATCTAGCTACTCTAGATCCTCGGTCGCCCAGGTGCACTACCAAGAAATCAGCAAGGACCTGGCCTTTTAGACCGGTCGTGGACGGTAGGTGATGTCGAATTCATTGAGCTTAACCGTTTACTTGGCCAGGCACCTCGACGTATCAGGACAGCTCAGAATGGCCCTCAAAGACTGGTCGATGAGGACCACGATCGGATGTGCTTGGAAGTAGGGCCTCAAATACTACGCAGATATAATAAGTGCAAAATTAATCTTTTCGGATCGAGTGTACTTGATTTCTGCATCGCGGAGTAGCTTGCTGGTATAGTGACTGGCCGCTGGGAGCCATCCTTATCGGTGCGGACCAACACTAAGCTAACCGCCTTTAATGAGACTGCCAGGTACAGGAGTTCTTCTTCGGGCTCTGACCTGGACAGCAACGACGGGAAGGGGAAGACGAGAAGCTTTTTCAACCCCTCGAAGGCCTCCCGACATTTTTCCGTTCAAGTGAAGTTATGTATCTTGCACAGCACCTTGAAGAATGGCCGGTAGTGCTCGACGGAATGCGAGATGAAATGTCTTAACACTGTGATGCGCCCGGTCAAGCATTGAACCTCCTTAGAGACGGGGTGCCTCATGTCAATGATCGTCTGGATCTTCTCGAGGTTGACCTCTATCCCCCTTTGGGTGACCATGAATCCTAGAAATTTTCTCGCCGCAATAACAAATACGCATTTGGCGGGGTTCAACTTCATCTGGTAGAGGCGAAGGTTGTCGAAGGCTTCTGTCAGGTCAGTGATATGATACGACTCCTGACCGCTTATGACGAGCATGTCATCCACGTAGACCTGCATGTTGTGACCTATCTGGTCCTTGAAGACCTTGTTGACCAGGCACTGGTACATGGCCCCTGCATTCTTGAGGCTGAATGGCATCATCCTATAGCAATACATACCTCTGTCCGTCACGAACGCCATGTGCTCCTCATCCTCCGGGTGCATGCGGATTTGGTTGTACTCAGAAAATGCATCCATGAAGCAAAGGAGTTTATGGCCCGAGGTGACGTCCACCAGCTAGTCGATCTTGGAAAGGGAAAAGCTATCCTTCGGGCATGCCCGGTTAAGGTCGGTGTAGTCTATGCAGATCCTCCACTTTCTTAATGCTTTCTTAAGCATCACTACATTAGCAAGCCAGTTAGGATACCGTACCTCTCGGACGAAGCCTATCGTGAGGAGCTTGTTAACCTCCTCATCAATCATGTTTTATCTTTCCGGAATGAAGCTTCTCTTCTTCTGCCAAACTGGGCAACTATTGGGATCAACATTCAGCTTATGGGTGATTACTTCTAGTGGGGTACCAAGCATGTCTGCTGCGGTCCAAGCGAAGACGTTCATATTGGCCCGCATGAAACTGAGCAGGTGAGACCTCTCCCCTTCGGGCAACAGGGCTCCCACTTGCACAGTTTTCAGGTCCTGTCCCAGAGGAAAAGATAACAGGGGCTCGACCGGCCCGCCCTTCGGCTCTAGCTCCATCAGGCTCGACTGGTCGATGACAGGACTCTGCCCAGCCTCTCGCACCCCCGGGACCGTCTGTAGGCAGTGTTGTGCAAGCTGTGGAGACCCTCTCATCTTCCCAATCCCTCAAGGAGTTGGGAACCGGACGAGGTGTTTGGTGGAGATGGCTCGAGCAGGTTGAGTCCAAGGCACCCCAGGATCGTGTTGTAAGGCGAGGGAAGCCTTACAATGGTGAATGTTGTCAACACAATATTCTACCGAGGTGGCATTCCGCGATTATCGGAAGGATAATTTCTCCTTCAACCCCGATCGAATCCCCGGTGAAGCCAACCAACGCTATGAATAATGACTTTATTTGATCAATATATAGGTTCATTCTTGTGAAAGCATCGTAAAAAAGGATGCCAGTAGAGGTATCGGGCTATCATCATTTCTACGACGATAGCATCGTTATTTGGGTTATCTACCCTAGTCAACCCTTCTCCCTCGCAGGGAAGTACATCATCACTTTCCTCCCTCCCCCTAACCCTCTTCGAGGTTCTCCCTGCCCTCCAAGAGATCATCCTCATTGACTTCTCAATGGACCAGTTGTCAATGGCAAGCTGCTGGGGTTCTTCGCTCCGGGCTACTGGAGGAGCTCTTCCCTCCACATACTTCCTAAGGTAGCCGTGCCTGATTAGGTCTTCTATTTTCTTCTTCAGGTGGCGGCATTTCTCAGTGTCATGGCCGTGGTCCCAGTGGAAGCGGCAGTAGCGAGACTTGTCACGTCCAGTGGACAGTCTCAATGGGGGAGGACGATACAGGAAGAGCTCGCCCTCGATTTTCATGAGGATCTTTGCTCTTGGGGCAAGAAGAGAAGTGACTTTTCTTTCTTGGCAGGGTCGGCCCTGGACCTGGGGCCTGATCTAGGGGCTAGCACATTCTTCGAGGCGGGGGGCCGAACGCTTCCTCCACGAGCTGCCTTTTCAATGGCCCCCCATACAACTCCCTCCTAGTATGGTCGACCTCTTCTGCACGAATGTACTTGTGGGCCCAGAGGAGCTCCGAGTAAGTTTTCAAAGGTTTCTTATCGAAGAAGTAGGTGAAGCAGGAGGTCTTGAGCCCCCTCTTCAAGGCCAACATGGAGACTAGTTCGTCAAGATGATAGATCTCCAGGGTGGCGGCTTTAAACCGGACACAATCCCGAAGGGGCTCTCGATCTGGCTGACAGATAGAGAAGAGACTGTCGACCTCATGTGGCACCTTTCTGCATGTATCGTAATGCACCACACTTTTTCTCTAGCTGTCCGAAGGAATCAATGCTTCCTGGCTCGAGTCAGGAGAACCAGGCTCGGGCTGCCTTCCGAAGTGTAGCTGGGAAGGCGATGCAGAGGAGAGTGTCGGTGGCCCCCTGGACTCTCATGAGGGCTTTGTAGCTTTCGAGGTGGTCCAAGGGGTTGGTTGTCCCATCATAGGGATCAACCTGAGGCATGCGGAACCGAGTAGGAATCGGTTCCTCTAGGATTCTAGGAGAGAAAGGGGGACGGGTATTGCAACCCGCGGGCTCACTGGGGGAGCCTTGAATCTCTGCAAACCGATGGGACAGATCAGCCAATTTGCGCTCTTGCTCTTCGAGGCACCTTTCTGCTCGGCGATGGATGGCCTCATCAATGGACCCCTCGATGGAGGTTGTCAGGGGTGAAGGGGGCGTGGAGTGGAGAAACTCTTGCCTTAGTTCCCAACCTCACCGGCACCATCGGTGCAAGTGTGTGCCACGGTCCGAGGCCGGGGAGCGACTCCCGGCCAATCGGACCGTCCTGCTGCTCCTTCCCGACCGCCTGCTGGTCTCCCCATGGATGAGACCGCATGCGACGGTCCCTCCCAGAAGGACCGTAGGCTAATATTGGGATCGGCAGTGTGAGCCGCCGGCATCCCTGGTTGCTGCTGGTTGCCAAGGACCAGTATCGCTGATGAAGCTAATGCACTGTCGTAGTCAAGGCATGGACCTGCTAAGCAAGTGCGATGATCTGAGGGTTCGCTAGAGGTGGCAGTGGGTAGGGAGCTCCCTCTCCAGGCTTTGCTGGTCACCACGGAGAGGAAGGTCCCTGGCGTGGCTAACGTAAGCTTCCGACGCGAGTGATAACCATGGGGCCGTGGACGTCCATGGGTGTTTTGCTAGTAGTGGGGGACTTGTTGGACTTCCGTCAGTCAATGGCATTCTTCCCCCGGCGTGGCTAACGTAAGCTTCCGACGTGAGTGATAACCATGGGGCCGTGGACGTCCATGGATGTTTTGCTAGTAGTGGGGGACTTGCTGTTGGACTTCCGTCAGTCAATGGCATTCTTCCCCCTACCTAGCGCATCAATCTGTTGCCGCCTAGATCACCGTGGCCCGTAGCTCTGACGTGCGATGTGTGCATCGAGCTCCTTGTAGGCGCTTGGTCCTCTCTCTAGTTAGCTTCTTGGTCGATATAACCTACAAAAAAGAGAAGATCCAGACCAAAAATTCGACGGGACACTCAGCCGATAAAGTCAGTTGGGACGATCAAGGAAAACAAAGCCTCAATGACGGAGAGCCCTGGAGCTTCTCCGTTTAGAGAAGTAAAGATGAAGTCTGAGAGATAAAAAGTGAGTGGAGATGGAGGCTAGAGAGCTAAGAGGTTCCCTCCCCTTGGTTCCTCGCTCGTTTGCCCTCTTTTTCTTACCAGTTGGCTTTCCCCTCGCCAGAGCCCTCTTTTCTTACCAGTTGGCTTTCCCCTCGCCGGAGGTCCCTTCTTTCATTTTATATAGGAGAAATGGCCCAGACCAGGTCTAAGGCTTCATCCGGGCGTCACTTCCTGGTATCCTCTTTTGGCAGGATTTTCTTCTGTTAGGGGCCTCCCCCTGTCAGACAGGTCCTTGGAAGATCTTTCTATTGGGGATGTTCATCGATGCAATACAGGTCTTATCCCTCTGGTGGTATAGTTTCCCATGAGATACGGGCACCGTGCTGCTGAGCCCCAAGCCATAGTGGAGCATTTCTAGTCCAGGAGGGACCATTGGGGTGTTGTAGGACCTGGAGTCTTAATAGGATACTCCTCTTGGAGGAGACGCAGGTGGCGTGCCGCGAAAACTGAAGCCCCGGTTGCACGACGGAGAGCACAGCAAGGCCGGGAACCTGGTGAAGCATACGTCGCGCAGAGGATGCAGGTGGCATGTTGGAATGTCTGTAGCCTGTAGCCCTCATGCCATGGTTTGAATTCCTTTTGGCCTTCTTTTCCTTATTCCTGGTTGATACTCTATCAATCGATGATGCCTCTTAATCCTGGACAGTGATTTCATCTTGGAAAGTAGGAGCTCTATCTCGGGAGCTCGATCCCAAATGGTGGGAGCACGACCTCGAATGGCGGGAGCACGATCTCGACCGAGAGCTCGACCCTGGACGAGAGCCAACTTAGACCGAGGGCTCAACCTCGGATGGCGGGAGCACAACCTCGATCGGGAGCACGACCTCCGCCGGGAGCTCGACCTCGGATGGCGGGAGCACCACCTCAACCGGGAGCTCGACCCTGGATAGGAGATGACCTGGGCCGGAGGCTCGACCTCGGATGGCGGGAGCACGACCACGACCTGGAGCTCGATTTTGGATGGGAGATGACCTTGACCGGGGTCTCGATCTCGAATGGCGGAAGCATGACCTCGATCAGGAGCTCGACCCTGGATGGGAGCTGACCTCGACCGGGAGCTCGACCTCGGATGGCGGGAGCACGACCTCGGCCAGGAGCTCGACCCTTGATGGGAGCTGACCTCGACCGGGGGCTCGACCTCGGATGGTAGGAGCACGACCTCGATCGAGAGCTCGACCTTAGATGGGAGCTGACCTTGACCAAGGGCTCGACCTCGGATCTTCATTTGGTCACCACATCCAGGTGGCGCATTTTGTCAGCATGGCCACAAGTTGGGTCTGGAAGGGGTTCCATGTCAGTGATAGTGCCACATCAGCCCAAAGACAAGCAATAAGATTGGAGCACCCTCCTGAATTCCTACGCCGTGGCCACAGAGACCCTACCCAAGAGCAAGCAGTCGTCTGCAAACAACAACTGTAAGATCGACGGGGCAGTAGGAGTGACAATAGACGGTTCAATTGCTGACTCCCATCCCGATTCCTGCAATGCTCACGAAAGAGTCAGCACAAATGATAAATAAATACGAGAGGGGACAACCTTGCTGAAGCCCAATGTTTGAATAAAAGAACTCTGAATGTGAACCGTTAATAAGAATAGAAAAATGTCTGATAATGCATGCCATAATCCCAGAAATCTAGTGGGGGCGAAATCCAAAATCCTCCAAGGCTTTCTCCAAAATTCTCCACTGCATGTGATCATAGGCCCTTTCCATATCAAGCTTGATAGCCATCAAACATCGCTGAGCCGGGGCTCTTCGAAGATCAAACATGAATTTCTGTGCTAACAGAACATTGTCAGAAATACACCAACCCCCAACAAAGGCACCTTGCTCGGGATAAATAAGATGTGGAAGAATAGACTTCATCCTGTTATCCAACTTAGCACACAGTTTATAGAGAGTATTATATAAACTGATAGGTCTAAATGGATCGGCTCATAACCATAAAGGCATTTTGGAATAAGAGTGACAAAGATCCGCTTCCAGCAATCGGGCATCTGACCAGAAGCAAATAAATCCTACATAGCTAAAATATCATACCGGATGATGCTCCAATATCTCCTAAGGAACAGAAGAAATCCATCTAGACCAAGAGCTTTGCCTTCATCCAAAGATCAAAGAACAGTAGTAATCTCAGCCTCAGTAACCGGAATGAGAAGGCCAATATTTTCCCGGTAGGAAACCAAAACCTTAGGGGAAGCATAAAAGAGAAAAATAGACTCAATGGAGTCATACCACCTAAATCTGAAAAACGAAGTAACCTCCCGCTTGAGGTCATCATCCTCCTCAATCCAATGCCCCTCGGCAAACCTCAAAGCTCTAATCCAATTTCTATGCCTGCGGACAAGTGTGGCATGGTGGAAGAAGCGAGTATTTCTATCCCCCTCCCTTAACCATTGCTCCCTAAACTTTTGCCTCCGAAAGACTTGCTAACTGAGGAGAGTAAGATGCATAGAGATGCTTTCGCAAGGAAGCCAATTCAATATCCTACAAACCCCCTTCCCTCTCCTCCTTTTCCTGAAGCACATGAATAGACCTCTCCATGACACTAATTTAGAGAATATATTCCCTACCTCCTCCCTGTTCCACCGAAGAAGCTGACATTTGAGGAGTTCGAACCTATGAGAAACCTGATATTTAGCATCCCCACATACCGGCATTCTCCAAACCTCCCTCACCAGGTCCCAAGATCTGGGATAAGACAACCAAAACCTCTCAAACTTGAAGGGTGCATTACAAGGAGCCCGCGAGATGGTCAAGAGAAGAGGACAGTGGTCAGAGACAATTATAGCTAGATGGTGCACCAGATGCTCAGGATAAAGATTAAGCCATTCAAGCGAGACAAAGACTGTCAATTCTTTCCCATACCTTAGCTACTCCAGACCGATTATTACACCAAGTAAAATGGGGTCCAACAAATTCCAAATCCGATAGATCATTGGAGTCCAAGTGGCTAAATTCCCTGGAAGCCATGTCTTGAGCAAAAGGTCAGCCACCTCTCTTATCATTAACACTGATAACATAATTAAAGTCTCTTGCAACCATGGTAGGAATATCTCGATTAAGCAAAGTAGACACATCATGCCAGAGGATTTTCTTCCTATAATCCATGCAAGCATAGACCCCTGATAAAAGTCACGTCGATCCCTATGTTCAGGCAACACAAGAGCCTCATGCTGAGAGCATCGATGGAAAACATCAACTCTAGCTGCACCCTGATCCCATGCCACCACAATTCCACTCAACAATCCCTGGGATCCACCGTATAGAAGCCCCAATCCCTCGGGAAACGTCGACGAATCTGATCCAAACTAGTCCCACCAAGCCTAGTCTCAAGTAAGTTACAGATATCAGGATTGTGCAACTGACCAATTCTACGAAAAGATAAAATAAGAGGATTTCCCGTCCCCTTAACATTCCATATAAGGATCTTCATTGCAACAAAGTTAACAATCTTTGGAGAAGCCCTTCCCCGGCCCAGCATCATTTTCGGTGTTATGACCAACATCCTCGGTACCAACGGCCTCTCCTACTGCAAATAAAGTCATTTTTAACTTCCCCACAATCTCCTCATGCCCCAAAGATCCCATTTCACCTGGAACAGCTCCCTGTGATTATGGTGTAGATATAATAAAACCTTTTGAATGTTCCTCCCCAGTGCAAATGGTCCCCCGAGAAGTAAAAACACCTCCCTTGGAAAGACGATGACCACTCCATAGCACAAACCCAACAGAAACCCCTCTAGTACCCCTTTCAGAAGACACCAGTGCCCCATCTAAATTGATATGGTCAGTAATGTTACCACAGTCACCCTTCCCTCTTTTACTTCCCAGGTCATCCTTCGGCAAGCTTTCTTTCAGTTGAACCACTACCTTCCCAGAATCTCCACCTTCAACACTAATAACATCCATTGAGACAAAGATGCCCGAACAAGCAGTGACCCCCCGAGTAGGACAATCGACCTCCTTGATTGACAGAAAACTAGCAAGAAAATTCATCCCCTTATCCCCTATGTCCCCAGCCATACAAGGATCAGAAGAGCATACCTTCACTGTCGCCGAGGCCATTATGGAAGGATCAACCGGGAGAGATCACCGTCGAAGGGGACATGCCATGCAAGCTGAGTGTGGGCGGACCAGAGGACTACAGGCTCATTTTAGCAACAGCCCCATACTCAGCCATATGCCGATTCCGTGGGCCAACCTCCTCAACAGGACCCAAGTCCATGCAATCACCTAAAGGGGCCAGAACACCAAAACTAGTGACCGGAGCTGCTCCATCACTGAAAAGATCCCCGGAGCTGGCTCCCAACGATCGACGGCATGCCACTTTAGTCAATTTCTGCCAACCATCGGAGTTCGGTGGCGAGCTTGGTAAAACGGTGATGACCGTCGGGGAAGATTGCGGTGAAGAAAGGGATCAGTTGTCTTGGTGCTGGATACCTTCTCCTTATCAAACTCCCTCCTCCCCTTCAACAAAGTTCTGGATAACCGTGGCTGGCAGATGCAAGTGGTGACCAACCATGGGCCGAATCTTGGCGGAACCACCCCTTCCCCCTCCATCCCATTAGCATCATAGCCATAGGGGGTTCCAAATCACCCTCTCCCTCAGCAGAGACACTAGACTCTAGGATGAATGGGTGATCACCACTATCAACAGAGAGCTCTCCCTACAAAAATCTACAGCCATCATCATCATGACCCTTTGTCCCACACCTATAGCAAACTCCCAAAAGGTTTTCATACATGAATTGCTGCCAGAAAATGCCCTTCCCATAGATTAAAACCCCAGGTTTGAGGGGTTTATTGCATAGATCTCAACCCTCACTCAAGTATAGCCAGTCTTCCTTAAGTGATCTGTAAATTCATCCATCGATAGAGGCTTGCCCGCTTTCGCCGCTACCGCTAAGATCACCGTCGGCAGCCAGTACTCGAGCGGGAGACCTAGAAGCCTTAACCAAACAACTACCTTCTGATGGCCCTGTGGCTCGGGACAAAATCCGGTTCCCATTCTTCCATCACCAGGAGCTAACGTCCCATAAACCACACCCCGCTGGACTTGACCAAGGCGCACTCCCTCTCCGACCGAAGTCGCATAATGAGGTAATCCTCAACTATCGAAAACACCTCTGGATCATAATCGAGCTTAGCTTTGATCCTCACCTCTTTTGAAACCCATTCTGCCGGAACCTGTCGCCCCAAACTCCTTACCATAATGGCCAAACCTTCCCATTACTAGCACAAATCATCAAGGATGGACTCCGGCAGCTCTAGTATTTTCGAGAAGTACGCTTGGAGCTGATCTATTTCTTCGATGGTAATCTTATGAGATGTCTAAGTTGAACCCCGAGGAGGACCTTGCACCACCCTCGCCCACGTTCGGTCGCCATCGCCGGAGCTGTGTGAGCCTTGACCGGCTGCCGATTGAAGACCGCCTTCCTCCACCATCCACCCCAAAGCTGTTTGATGAAACTACCCAGCAAACCAACCAAGGCACAGAAACCAAGACACTGCACTAACATCACCTTGTTGTAGGTTTTAGGATCATTTCTATATTTCCTATCTCCCATAAGAAATATTTTATTTTATATCCTCTATAACAATATCTAAATATCTCTCAGAATAATAGGAGATCCTACTAGGTCTACAAGGTGGATGAGGAATTGGCTCTACTTGAATTAGTTCTATAGGTTTCAATGGCCTATTGCTCTTTAAAGGCTTTTTCTTCAAGTTTACATATCCTCCCACTAACCTTTTAGGATAAACTATTTAACCATGAAGATAGATATTGGATCACAACAATACTGTGATCCACTGGGAAGTAGTATCCTAATGACTCTTTAGGATACTCAAATAAGTCATTAGAAACCTAACCTCTAACTTGTCCACCTACAGTCATTTGACATAGGCCGAACATTCCAAAATCATGTAATAATCAAGTCTCGACTTCTTACCATGTATGTCTCATATAAATATGGTAGGAAGAATTTAGAGGAAACCTTATTAAATAGATAAGCTAAGTAAAACATGTCCTTAAAGATAAATTAGTAATCTCATAATGGATTGAACCATATCCAATAAGGTTTGATTACTCTGTTCAGATACCTCATTGAGCTAAGATGTAAGAAGAGTTTATTATGAGATTATGCCAAACAACTTGAGATAATTCTAGAATTCTTCTCTAGATATTTACTTCCTCAATTTAATCAAAGAACCTAAAGGAGATTCTTAATTTAATATATACTTGCTATCTGAATTTCTTGAACTTTTCAAAGACTTTAGATATACTAGAAAAGATAACCTCCCTAGCTTGCATATCGGATGTGCTACACACATCAGTGTGTACCAAGGCAAGCATACTAGTGGTCCTCACCCCTTGTCACATAAAAGATAGTTTGATCAATATTCTTCAAGATAGGATTGACAAATTGAAAATGACTTATTAGTCAATGAGCTAAAAAAGTCCATGGTTGTCTATGGTTTCAAATTTATTTGTTTTTTCTTTTCGACATGACCAAACCTGAGGTGCCACATATTTTAGATTAACATCATCTCACAGGATCTCTCGGATCCCACGATACTCACTAACTGCTCAAAAATATTATCATATGCATCTACATGCAAGTGATAGAGACTGATAATTATAAAGCCACCGCAACCAATTTATTTATAAAATAAATGGAACAGTGGTCTTCATGTAATATGCTAAACAAAAATCAAATTCTACTCCTAGCAGTACATAATAGCAATCTCTTTAACCAGATGGTGATCGCAGAGGATAGGTGTCAATAGCAATAACTATTTCCTTGTTACCCATCCATAGGTGCCTCGGCCCTCTACTTTCCTATAGACCCTACGTAAGTCCATAACTCAATTGAAAGTAGAAAAAATCGTAAGCTAATTTTAATTTTGAATAACTGACATACCTTCCAAAGATGTGTCCTTATTCTTCAAGAATTCCAGGCACACGAAATAGTTCCTATGGCCATCAACTTTGAAGTGGAAATACCTTTTTATTGTCAATGGCCCTTTTCTTTGGAACATCCCTTATCAGCTTACTTTCAATTTTTTGCTTCCTCACAAGCCTTTTCTTCTAATTAGACTTTCCTTTTGGAAGACGAAGTCTGCTTTGCATCAAGAAGCATCTCTCTTGAACCTTTCAAGGTCCCTTTAACAGCCACCAATATGTTGACCTTGTTGTCTCAATCTTATTCAAATAGTAGTGTATAGTAAACTATCTATATGAATTAGAAAGAGATTACCAGATCAAATTCATATGCAATCCTTTATGCATCATCATGTTCTAGCTTATCAAGCTTCTAATCCTTAATCATTGTTAAACAATGATCATGGATGGATTACTCTTAGATCACCAGATGGCTTGGTAATATAAGTCCTAGTTTATTACACTACTAGGCTTTTCTAATCAATATTCAAGTTGAGCCCATCTTTATAATAGGTTTTGATTAATCAGTTGATCTAAGAATTAAGATGGTTGGAAGCTGATATTTTAATTCGCAGAGAGTAAAGTTTCTAGTTAGATATTAGTATTTATTCTATAACATTTGTTTTAAGGTAATTTCTTTTAAAAACAAATGTGGCTCCCATTATTTTCTTGGATTTCTTATACTCAGTAAAGATGCAAAAATCCCTACGCGACTAGAATCCCTAATAGACATTGCGATTTCACTGATACACGCGCACCTCACCTGACAGATATTGGAGACATAATACCAAATAGTAGATAGCTCTTATCCAATGCTTCTCAAGCATAATACAGCAATTCGATCTTTAAGTCATATAGGCTCACATGATAGATATTGGCCACATTCAGTTAAATAAAACCTACCATTCAAATACAAGTGTGTAGCCATCATTGGATCCTTCACCTGATAGATATTGGGCCTAACCCCATCTACACCTTACAATAACCCTCTGCTAATAGAGTGGTTGCGTATTTCCGGTGCAACCGAACCATTATATCGAGCTGAGAACAATCAACACTAGTAGGATGCCCATACATCTACAACGATGGAAGACCACTAGAGTTAATATGTATGAGAAGGTTTTGATTCAGATCTTATCTAATCAATCAATACAATCTCATACACATGACTAACCTAGATGGCATGGATGAACCCAAATCACCAAGCAACCTTATTCAAGACATAATCGATCGAGTTGGCCAAGTAAATGAGATTGGTAAGAGGTTCCCCATTGCTTTCCCTAGACACCAAATTGGCCAGGTAAGCATCGATCCAAATTAAGTAACCACTGGTCAAGACTTTCCTTAAACACCAATTGGTCAATTAGATTTTAATAGATCAGCCTATGCAATTCGAGCTCGAGCCACTAAGCCAAATTAGGTCTTGAGTTAACCAATTTAACATTTGGATATCAATCAATTTGACCAACTACAATTATTGACTTGATCTTGATCTCCTTTGACCTAATCCTAATCAACTATTGATTAGGTTCAATCAACTGCTCAACAATCGATTGGGTTTTAACATGTTCTAATCGAAAACCCTAATTATAATCCAACTACAAGACTTAATTGCCTAGCATACCCTCATGCTTAACTTAAAACTTCAGATTTTAAAAACCCTTTTTAGATCTTGATTAAGTGCATAAATTAATTTGTCATAATCTCGAAACAATTTCAGATCTAACACTAAAACAATATATCACATATATATATATATATATATATATATATATATATATATATATATATATATATATATATATATATATATACGAAGTAGATATCTAGCAAACATATATCAAATATATGAAATTTAGATCTAAAACTAAACAAACATATAGCATATATATACATGTAAAATTCAAATCTAAAATTAATGATTAAACCCTTTGGAAAATACTTTTCAAAAACCATTCAACATCATACTAGGACAAGCTTTGTAATATAAGAGGTAACCTTAGGCTATGACAACATTATATCAGTCTGATATGAACATAATCTTACTAATTTCAGATCTAGAATTAGTGAATATGTACATATATCTCATATATCAATTTTTAGATCTAAAAGTATTGATTAACCCAATTTGAAAACTCTTTTTAAAAATTGTTCAATACTGTGCTAAGATAATCTTTGCAACATAAGGGATAAACTTTATACCAGGACAACCTTAACAATGAATTTTGATCAATCTTATTTTCAGATTTGAAGATAAAATTAAATCTAAATTTATTTTCAAGCACGTAAACACATGGCCCTGATACCACTGCTGAATTAGGATGATTTTTGCATGCAAAATTTTCAGGTTTCAGAAACGAAGCAGATTAAAACTACTTTCAATCCCAAGCATGCATGATATAATCATAAAAACTACCTGAGGATCTAGTTTATGTGCTGAAAATAAAAGATATATGCAGATCTGATTTTAGGATGAAAGAAAACATGGTGATTTGATCTCCTACTTGCTGCGCTACTTCGGATCAAATCCATGGATGTCTTGCATTCTTTGAAAAGAAAATCGAGCATTAGAAAATGTACCATAACCAAAGAATTTCTTTGAAAAGAAAATCGAGCAACCCAGGCTCGTTAACTTTATTTCATAACCTTGTTGTAACAAGGAAGGTACAGAAATAATGTCTTTAATAACATTGGGTACATAATAACATTCTTTTAATTCTAAGATATTGCCCGAAGGCAATAACAATAGGTAGGTGCCAACAGCTCAGCTTGAATGGGTTCTCCACTTGCGCTGAATAGCTCGAAGTCACCTTTCTTCAGTCTTCTAGGCCTCTGCAGCCCCTGCAAAGATTTGCAGATATGAGATCCACATGCGGTATCAAGTACCCATGAATTAGAAGCTGAAGAACTCAATGATAAACTTGTTTGTATCGTTAACGAACCTTTAGATGATCCAACAGCATCTTGCTTCTCCTTTGCAAGATACAACTTGCAATTTTTCTTCCAGTGCCCTTGCTTCCCACAGTTATAACAGGATCCATCAGCGGAGGGCTTCCTTGCCTTCTTCTTGCTCTTGAAGCTACTCTTAGGGTTCCTCTTTCTTTTAGGACCCTTCTTCATTGTTTGCTTCTTCTTATTATCGACTAGAAGAAGCTCAGCCTTACCACCCTTAAAGCGGCTCTCTGCTGTTTTGAGCATATTTAATAACTCGAGCAATGAAGTTTCAGTTTGTTCATGTGGTAATTCATGACAAACTGTGAGAAGGAATCTGGGAGTGATTGTAGGATTAAATCGTGATTGAGCTCCCCATCCATCACAAATCCTAACTGACCTAATCGGATGATTAGGTCAATCATTTTGAGGACATATGTCTGAACGAAAAAGCCCTCACTCATTCGTGCCCAGAACAACTGCTTTGATATCTCGTATCGTGCAGTCCGACTATGCTCCCCATAAAGCTCTTTGAGATTGAGCAATATGGACTGAGGTTCCATTTTCTTATGTTGCCTCTGGAGTTCATTACTCATAGAGACCAACATTATGCACTTGACAGTCATGCTGTCATTTTGCCACATTTTATATATGGCTCTTTCCTCTTCGGTAGCATCCTCTCCTACCGGATCAGGGTCAGGAGTATCAAGGATATAGATAATCCTTTCCTGAGATAAAACTATCCTCAGGTTCCTCAACCAGTCCACATAATTAGGACCGGTCAGCTTGTTGGCATCCAAGATGCCACGCAGTGACAGAGTAGAAGCCATGAAATTATAATCTACATTAAAATAAAGAACAACTATAAGTAGACCACTCAAGATGACATCCATAACTAGATAAGGACTTTACATCTAATTGTCTCCCACTATTTTATTCGAATACCATAACCCTCAAATATGGTAAGCGGGAAACCACACTAGGGTTTCCTTAGTGGGGTTGAGATCCCAATCCTTCATGAATGCCTTGTGTTAATCACAACAAACACCCATGAGTTTAAGGATAGGAAAGTTCCTTCCAATTGCACCCTATTGCAATTCTCAACATTATACTTGACTCTAATACATTTATAGCTTTGTGTATGCACAACAAACTATAATGTATTAGTTTAGTCATACTCTTCATTTTATATAGTCATGATTAAATAATGTCATCCTTGAGTATACTCAACAAAGCAACATAATCAATCATACTATATAGCATAGAAAATACTAAGACAAATATCATATCAAATCCTAAAATAGGTCTTGTGTTAATCACAACCTATAATATATTAAGTTTGACATGGATTTGGCTTAGCATGAAGGAAAGCAATTTTGTAATGTACTTAACCAATTTGCATTTCTAACTTAAGGTCTAGATATAGCCAAATTGGCCAGGTAAGTGGAAGAGAAGAGGGGGTCCCCCTGTTGCTTTCCTTAGACACCAATAGAATTGGCCAGGTCAGACGACAGAACCAATTAAAAATCTCATTCCCTTTACCTTCCCAGAACCATCTGCCTAGACACCAATTGGCTTAATCAAAGATCCCTAAATAGATTTGCTTCATGATTAATTTACACTACGACTAAATATACTTTTATGAAGGCATTTGTGGTCTCTTAACACATTCTAATAGATAACGCTTATAAAACATTCATCCCATAAAACTATACATATACAAAATATGTGCCAAGTCATCATTCTAGGACAACCTTACAACATAATAGACGTCCACCGTTATGTTAGGACAACCTTATTTCAGAATGTGACTTAAACATCTAGACATATCTCTATGTAGATTAGGGTTTAAGTGAAATATGTAGATTAGGGTTTAAGTGAAAAACCCTAATCAATGACAAGCAACATAAGAAATGATACTAGTATCATGCATAATATTTGCATATCATAATATCATGCTAAACATTTTATATAGTATTCAACTAAGCATAAAATGACCATTAATGGAATGCATCAAGGTGGCTCTGATACCACTGATGGGTTTCGGTGGCACAACGGATAGTAGAATTTCAAAAATTTTCATTTGAAACTATAAGAAATCGAAACCCTGATCCAGAATCCCTTGAGCATAACAATTAACTAATCATATAATGAGGCTTAAGAAGAATACCTGATACGCTATAACCTTCTTCTTTCCACTAGGCATACAGGCGCATGCCCTCCAGAGATGATCCACACGAGAATTGAACCAGGAGACACTCCTTTCTTGCTTAAACCACTAGGACTCTTTGGCAGCCTTTCTAGCCTTCGACAGCCTTTTCTTCTTTCCCAGACTAATACCCTCCTGACAAGCACTCTGAACCTTCTCCTAAACTCTTCTTACTTCTACTTAACACTTCTTTATTCTCTTCCTAAGCCCTTGTCTTAATTTGGCAGACTTGTCTTAAAGAAAGAACAATGTCTTAACAAGGGAAGAAAGAGACAAAGAGGATAAGTGCAAGAATGTAAGAAAGAAAGGATTGAATGGAATGCTTTCGGTCAAACACCGATGAGTTTATATAGGAAAGCAAGAGACGTGGGATAAGGCTCTTCATCAGCCCTTGATCTGCTTTTCATCAGATCAAATAAGACCCTTCAATGAGGAGTCTTTTGGATCTAAGAATACATCCTTTCATGCGCCAAATGACTTATTTGCATCTCTTGGACTTAACCAGTGATTTTTCTTCATGCCATATAGCATGTAACCGGCTGATAAAAAGGTAATTGACGTGGGAATGAAGAGACATCAATCATAAATCTCTTCGGTAATAAAACTTCCTATTTGAATTTGAATTGGTGCGGTAACCATGAAGAGTCGCGACTCTTCATGTTGCGTGCGCCAATTCTTTCCTTCCTTTCTTTCTTGCACGGTAAAGAGGCTGAAAGAATGGGTGTTAGGACAAGGAGAGAGACTCCTTGCTTATCTGGAAACCACTTCCACAAAGCAGGACTCCTATTCTTCTTTCACGCCAATTATTTCTAGCGCATACTCCAAATGGCGCCAAGAGTCCAACTTAGTTTGGACTCTTCATAAATCCAAGATAAAGGCTGATAAAATTCAAATAAAATCAAATTATTTGACCCCACTTAGGACACAACCCAATCTAGATTTCTTATAAATTGGTTTGCCCAATTAGCAAGCAAATAGACCCAATCTAATTGGGTTAGGAATTAGGCTAGCATACATATGCTAGTATGCAATCTAGCTAGCCAATTAGGATTAATTAATCCTAATATAATATCCAATAAGTTCCTAGGTTAATTCTCATATGTGTGTGACCCTTTAGGTTCCACATCTAGCCAGCAGTAGGTCTGGGTCCAAGCCGATTCGATCCAATCGGACCCGTTGGACCTAATTAGGTCAAATTGAACTGACCCAAGTTGCCAATTCGAACCAACTTTCAAATTAACTCATGAATCTAATCAAATTGATTCATGATAACCTACATGACATGATTGACGTCTAGCAACGTGTCATGCCTACCCGGAAGATGAGAAATTTGGTAGAAATTACCAAAATATCCTTCAGTGGAAAGTTAGCATGCAATTCAATCTCTCGATCTCCTTTTATCCCGAATAAGTGATGGATATGGATTAATGTCAAACCCTAGCACTTAGTCATTTCGAATCTCAATTCGATAATGATGACTCTATTGATGACCGATCAGAAAACCTTTTCTAATCTCATCCTGCTTTGATCAAAGACTACCTGAGTCATCAATTGAAGAGATTACATGGGATAATATTTTCTCTTATTAGGAATGATCGATTCCTTGTTGATCCACTCATCATTCATACACCTTCCACCATATTCGAGAACATCCCGTGCATAACTCAATGTCATGAATGGGTATGAATCAAAACATGGCTTAGTGTGCATAAGGATCTAAGGTGATCTCAGGTCTAAAGATCACTTGCACAACTCCCACTATGAGAACTACCTTTTGACAAGTAAGACATCCATAAGAAGTTCTCAGTACGGATCAGTTCAATGAACTCATGTCTACAATGAAAATCCATATCCTTATATTAGTGTCTCTACACTAGTGGCTGTGAGATCAACCACCCTCTTAAAAGCATACATAGGATATGCTGGTCTTTCCGGAAGTATCGATCCCCTAATCAATAATCCAACGACCAGGAACATTCTAGATTAGGGTTTATAGGAATTTAGGTCTCACTGTTATGATCTTCATAATCCTAATTCCATTTTTCTAACCTACGGGGTTCACCATAATCTATTAATCAGACACAGCAATATGATGAAAACTAAATACCTTTATTAATATATAAAAATGTCATACATGAGTTTGGAAGTTTACAGAAATACCCTTACAATGATTAGCTTTTAGGGCATTATTCTTTCATAAACCACATCCGAGCGGCCTTCTTCAGGATTGCTGGAAATGCGATACAATGAAGGGCGTCGGAGGCGCCCTGTACCATCGTGTGAGCTTTGTAGGTACCCAGATGGTCCAACGGGTCGATGGTGCCGTCGTAAGGGTCCACCTGAGAGATTTTGAAGTGGCGGGAAATCATCTCCGCCAGAATCTCGTCGGAGAACGGGGGGGGAATAGTATACCTGTCCCCCTTCGGCCTTTTGCCGGTGAGCAATTTCTGCAATGCGCTCCTCCATGCGCAAAATCTTGCTGGTGTAGTCTCTCGGGAGTTCGGCGGTAAGCCGAACACCAGCAGGGATGGATTCGACGAAAAATGGTGAAGCAAATCTCGCCCTCTTGCCGTCGGCGCGAGCACCCAAGGATCTTCGGGGCTCCACGGCGACGTGAGAATAATGCTAGGGGACCTCCGGCTGTCGGCTTCCCTCAGCAGCAGTTGGAGGATTAGTGTAGGAAGCAGCTGGCGGTTGCTGTCAGTTGTCAGCCGTCTCCTGGAAATGCTGAACCGCGGTGGTTAGCGTTTCAATGCGGTTTATTAACATCTGGAACTGCTGTAGTCCCAAAGTAATGGTAGGCTCAGCGACAGCAGCGGTGGCGTCATTTTCCCTGGGGGGTTCCCCGACCTAGATGGGGAAAGACCCCTTCTGGCAGTGGCATTTAGAGCTCTTCCCTTAGCCATCGCTTGGCTGGGCAGATGGATTCCTCCTTTTAGAGGGGTGGAGAGCGCAGCCCCTCCTTCTAGCGCCAATCCGTTGCGGTGACTTCTCCTAGACCAGGCTCGGTCGGTTGTGCTGAAGCGCTCCTCTCCTGGTCGACCTGCAACAAAATTTCCAAGGCACCGGTGGTGTTCTGGTGAGGGACCCTTCGATGCCTAAGTCAGCAGGAGCTTAAAGGCAACAAAATGGAGGAATCAGAGAAACGATGTTTGAAGAGGGAAGAGAGCACTTACTTTGAACGGGGTCCCCCGGTTACCTTATATAGGCACGGAACATTCCAAAAAGCGTTAGGGGAGAGGCCGAAAAGGACCGATCTACCCCTAGAAGAATTTGAAGAGTGGCCACGTGGCGCCCAGACAAGGCAATACCATGGAAGTAGTGGAGCAGGACTACTGGTATGGCAGGATTCCGTTGTAACATAAGGGAGCTTCTGAAATCCTCCGGGTCCTGAAGCATGTCTGTCGGAGGCCGACCGAGAAGGCCAGTCGCTTAGACAAGAGGTCGGACTTCCAAAAGAGAGCAATGGGCCGGATCCCGGCAGGAGTGGGTTATTCGGACCTCTGCTCCGGTGGGTCGGACTTCTGAAAGAGAGCAATGAGCTGGATCCTAGCAGAAGTGGGTCGTTCGAACCTCTGCTCCGGTGGATTGGACTTCCGAGTGGTTTGGCTGTCGGAGCTTTGGAAGAACAGCCCGATCGGACCGCAAAGAGGGACCGGTCCAGTCTAATGGTGAACCGATAGGGTATAACACATCCCACACTAGCAAAGTTTTGTATATGATTGAATCCCCCAACAAATGTAATTATTTTGAGCAAGTCAGGGAATCCATACCTTAAATGTATAGTCCAACCTCTTTTCTCAGGTTTCATTGTGAAATGTAAAGGTCTGTCTAATCTCACCTCAAGGATGACCATGACAGCTATCCCAAGTAATTCTAAATCTTCAATAACAAGAGTTAAATTAGCAGGACAATATAAATTCTAAAGATAATATACATTTTCAGGATAAGCAATCATTACCTCCGCTATGTAACAGTAATACAAGAGACTCTGGCACCACAGCATTTTCAAAGAGGAGGATGGCTAAAAGTAGCAATATAAGCAGGAAAAACAAAAAAAAAAGGGGGATTGGCAACTCACAATTGCTTATATTTCGTCTAAGATTGGCAAGTTCCACTGCAATTCTTGCACCTACACATGCATTGTTCTTCACAAGTGCGATATCTATAACTTGCTCAAGAAAATTACCAGATGAACATCAGGAAAATGGTAAATATCTCCTCAAGGAAAAGGTAAAATTTATCTCCTTAACATGGGTTGAATTCTAGCCTATCAAAATCTGTGGCCCTAAAAGTTGTTGTATTGAAGTACAGACATGACTATCTACATCAAAAACACACTCAAAAATATGAATTCAGGATACTGGCAGCCAATGAAGCTCCTCCGGTTAGCTCATTCACTCTAGAAAGCAGGAAAGGAGTTGCAGCATTACCTGTAATATTCTTCTCCCTGATGCAAAAAGTAAGAACATGATTGTAACATGCTACATGGTTATAAACAGTGTACTTAGTGATTTAATGAAGTTGATAAGTGCAAATCTGATATAGATGCAATAAGGTTGTCAGGTGGAGTATAAAAAACGGAAACGAAAAGAAACAAAAAGAAAAGAAATGATTTGTAGATGTGTTGTACTTAAATTAATTGATTTTTCATTTTAATTATCAATTCATGACCAGAACAATCCTATATAAACCAAAAAAAATAATTTATTGTTTAAGTGACAAGTAGTCTTAAAAACTCCAAAGCTCGGCACTAAAATGACATGTTAAAAGTGCAAGAAAAAACAGATCATACTTTTAATGTGTTTGAGCATGTTTGAGCATATTTATTTGTCAGTGTCTGTGCATGTGCAAACACATGTATGTATGTGCACATGTGTCCATGCCTGCATGTCTCCGTGTGCTTGTGCATGCATGCACCTGTGCATGACATGTTTGTGTGTGATAATGTGGGGACGTTCTGACCATGAATAAAACACTTCGGCTAGAATAATCCGGAGATCACAAGCAACTATGGAACCAAACATGCAAAATTACTCTTCCATTGGTTTATTGCTCAGATTTTATTTTTTCAAAAGCAAGAAAACTAATTTTCTGGGTAGTTTGGTGCATGAATTGACTGATGAAAATTCGTGTCTGGTAGAGATTTAGAGCACAAAAATAATAAAACAGCATTTTTCCATGGTAGATGGAACTATCCCCAAGGATAGATCATATGTGGTCTGGTTCTAGCCACACCTACATGCATACACATTAGTAAATCAGGGATGTAGCCACACAAACACAGATACAAAAAGGAATTATCAATAGACTAGTAAAAATGATGTTACGCTGCTTCTTTTAGGGCTTGTTGTATTGCAGATTCTATCATATTTCCTGAAGCCGCGTATTCTTTTGGGACAGGCACTGCAATTAACATTCCGCTTCCAAGCTTTAGATTCAAGTTTGCATCTGCAGTTCATAAAATGGAAATAAACTGACATGCATGCCAGAATCAAAAGTATAAACAGCGAACAAGTACTTATGTGTGTACATTGATTTCACTTACTTATGAGCCTAGCACAATCCTGTGGAGTGTCCAGATGACAGGGAGCCTGCATTCCACAAATTGAAAAGACCTTTTGAGTATCTACAGCTATAACAGCATCAAATTATTCTTTTGTTAGTGCGAATATTTGTCCTATATATAAGAGGCCAGAATAAACTTATGGGGCACAAGCACTGTCACACAAGTTCATACCAGGAACATAATAACGGAACAAAATGGCCATCTTATTCAAAATGGTTATATTGCTCTAAATAAATGGAAGAGCTAAGATACAAAAGCAGCAACTATACAAATACGCCAAAGTCATGCAAGCAAAATAGAATTCACTATCTAAATTGCGGGAAACATGATTAGAAGAAAAATCATGATTAAATACAAATTTTTCTGGACTCTATATGGATAATACATGTTTAACTGTGAATGAATAATCACAATTATTAAGCAAAAAAATTGATGCTAATAAAGCACATAAGATATAGAACAGGTATAGATTTGTTAGGATGCTCCAGCAGCAGTAATTACTAAGAATTATTTTAAAGAGGTTGAAAATATCTAGACTTGTTGACACATTATTTACTGGTAAAATATTGAAACCATCAACAAATCAATTTTTCTAGAACAAAAATCTGAGAAAGGGGTTAGCTCCCTTGATAAAGAATCACTCTAACAAAACTAAATCCAAGTCCTTCCAAAGCACTTCATTACTCTTACATCTCGTGCTTTGTTATGACTAGGGTTGTGACACCCCAAATTTGCAACATCTTAATTATGACTATTGGTTGCGTTAGATAAATGAAAGCTTTTGGCAATGTATATTCCTAAAGCCTGACTGGAAGTAAAAAGATTTATGTAGGTTATCTAAAGAATAAATAAGAGATATTGAGGACTAAAACTAGTGTTACCCCCTTTTTGTTAGAGAAAAAAATAGGATTACCCAGACACAGGACAAGGTAGTCAAGTGGCCAAATGGCTCGAAGAATCTGATATGGCAACTTTAAAAAAAACTTGGATACACAGACATGACTATACAATTTAATTGTAAATAATATATGTATATATCTTGTTATTTATTTAGAATCATTTTGATTGTAAGTTATTTATTTGGGCTTCAAAATATGTAGACTATATATCCAAGTGACATTTTTTTGGGCTGTATTTTTCTGATAGGACCAATATTGGTGGTGGTGGACCGTTTGGAAGAACCTTTATTTGGCCATGCTGTTGCGATGATAAACAATTCAATATACCTATCACTTAACTAGTTTGGAAGTTACCATTCTCTTTTTATGTTCTCAAGTAGCTTCATATTCATTTGGACAGCACTTTTTGAGCTTTAGTTTCTTTATGAATGGACTTCCAATAAGCCATTTGGGTCCAACTTCATACAACCCAACAGATATTAATATATTATTCTTTATGTGCACATGATCAAAACTTTATTCTCTAAGAATGACTTAATAGACATGTCCAAGAACATAGAGCAATTACATAGACAACCAAACATCAAATGAGTTAATAAGCCCCATGTATTACATTTGATCATTATAGCATTTTGCTAGCAATGCTTTAGTCATGGGGTCAACAATCATTAGCTTAGTACTCATATGTTCTCCAGATACTCTCTAACAAAAAGATACTTTATGTCAATATGCTTACTTCGGCTTCTACTCTTATTATTTTTAAAGAAGAAAACAATAGTTATCACAGAAAATCCTTAGAGGTCTCTCTATAGAATCGACAACCTTGACACCTTTGACAAAATTTCTTAACCATAATGCTTATGTTGTAGCTCCATGGCATGCAATGATTTTGCTTCCATGGTAGACAAAGCAACAATTGTCTGCTTAATACTTCTTCAAGATATAACTCCAATAAAAGAAATATATCTGGAAGTAGACTTAGGTATTATTAAAAGCATCAATTGACATGCTAGCGAAATGAGATCGCCTTTCCTTTCGTGCCATTTATTAAACTTTGGGCATTCTCTCTTCATATGCCCCTTTTCTTGCAGAAGAAACATGCAAACTTAGTGCCCTTCATAAGCTTTTTGCCTTTGTTCTTCCCTTGTGAGGCATCTTTTCCTTCCCGGTATTTCTCCTAGCATGAGTAGCCAAGTGAGCTGTTTCCAGCTTCTCATGCTTTAATGATTTAATCTCTCCTTTTGAATTCACATGGTCAAAAGTTCATTGAGTGACCATTTTTTCTTTATCTGCCTGCAAGATATTTTAATAGGATCATATTCTACAGGAAGAAAATAGAGAATGAAATAAACTAGGAATGACCCAAAAATCTTAATTTTTAGGGATTTAAGTTGTACAACAATATCCCTCATCTCCATCAAGTGCTCACGCACACTATTAAAATGATCAAAAGTCTTACTTGAAAGTCTTTTTCATAAAGGTGCAAACTAAGACCTCATAAGAAGTGATAACTTGTTCTTCCATGGCCTTCATGAAATCTTTTGCCTAGGAGCATTCGGGAATAGAACCCATAATGCTCTTGTCGTTATGAGATTTAATGAGCATCAAACCTAAGTGATTGGATTGCTCTCACTGCTTATATTCATTTTTATCATATGGCATACTTGATTCTATAGGAGTAGGAGGCTCATCCACATAGAGTGCGAAATCAAGGTCCATGCACACAAGGCAAAAAGAGAATCTTTTCTTCCCAATCAGTAAAATTGTCACCACTTAGGATCAGAATATGCGATACATCATTAACAAATGCAATAGGAATGGTTGCAATAACCAATAATAAATAAATAAATACTTCAATGCTATAAAGCATAAACTTTAATTCTGAACCAACCAATGTTAGTTTAAAAGTAAATTCAAAGCTTCTTATGGGTCGAAGTCACATCATGCATTGAATTTACTTAGCGACTTCTATAATAAGACTAGTAATTGCTCAACATATGCGGCCGAAATGCAGTGAACGGAAAACCTTAACATCTACACAGGTGGCGAAATTGAGCCACCTCATGCTTATCATTAACTAAAATAACGACCTTGAGTGTATAAATCAGCCACCCAACTGATACCTAGCTTAACACCCATCCACTACCATACAGCGGTTGGACCCCTCATTCTTCTAAACCATCCATAAATAGGAGGCTGCTGCCCTCCCACCAGTTTTGCAGCTCAATAAAATTTCAACAACTGCATGGTTAACCAATGAGGGGGAAAGAGAGAGGAATGGATAGCAAAGACAAACCGAAATCTATGGGATATCCTTACATACTAAACACCCATTTTTATAAATGATTGAATGGAGGTCATGCTGAGTTAGAAATTTCTACTCCTCACCATCCATGATTATTTTTGAAATCCTTGTTTCTAACAAAAGTTGAAGCAGCTTAAAGACTAATTTAAGCAATATGCTTAGTTACCCAAAACTTTTAATGCTAAACGTATCCGTCATAAATAAATGATCATAGTTTTCATAATTTTGGAAAGTTTTCTCTAACATTTTGTGTTAACTGTTAAGTGAATTTTGGAAAGTTTGTTTTTTGAGTAACTATTTACATTCGAATTTAATCACTTCTCCAAACTATTCGAATTTTAAGGGGCCAAACGCAAGCCAAAAATAATCTGTTTCGCTACACATCCTCAAAGGTAGATCCCCTTTTCCTCTCAAGGGCCACAAAGCTGCCACCATCTGAGCTCATATTTTCTGTTTGTTTTTGGTATTTTGGCTGCTGATAAGAAAACTATAACCAGATTTTTGTGGTGAAATGTTAATGACCAAGTTTTGGTAGTTTCTTAATACACCAATCCTTTTTGATCAATATGATTTGAGTTAATATTGGATTTTGCATTGCATAGAACATAGACCATTTCAATGTTTATCCCAGTGAACTAGGATGAGTCCTATGGGTTCATTATTTATTTTGGGGTTTTTTGCATACATGCCCTCCTAAATATTAGAATTTGCATGAACACACCCCCAAAATTGATATTTGCATGTATAAACTTATAAAATTCTTGTTTTCCACGTATACCCTACTTTTTTCTTCTTTCTTACATATGTACCTACACCATCTAACACTGTTAACAAATTAACAGTTTATAATTTAAATAATTGAAATATCCTTGATGGATGGACATCAAAAAAAAACATTTATAAGGATATACATACAAATAGAAGTTCTGCAAGGGTATTCTTACTAAAATCATTCATGCTCAATGTGGTGCCATGATTTTCATTAGCTTTATTCCTAATAGAAACTGTTATAATCACCAGCGATCTGTGCCATCAAAACTTGTCAAGAATGTCGACTTTACAATTTGGGTCTTTCCCCTTCCCTTCCATTGGTTGCTTATCATTATTGACAGAGGGCAAGGCTTTGAAAATCATGACAGGGGGCCCTAACAATCATGCCCATGATTACATTGTGATATTAGCTTATATCAGCCTTAGGTTGGGTTTTGGACTTGGCATGAGAAGAATTGAGTTTGGCCAGGGCCTAAATTTAAGCATGAAAAACTTTTGAGCTAGGCTAAGGTATAGCCTCATGCAGCCTCAACAAGGCCCCAAGCACAAGCACTAAGTAGGCCTAATCCAAGCACGAAGGCTCCCGCCCCCCCCCCCAACCCCTTCTCTATCTTTTTCTTCACGAGTAATTCTATCCGGAAAAAAATCCCGCCAAATATCATTGGGCCATATAAACCCCGCTTTTCAATGCACATTTAATGCTTGCAACTTTACCTTTTCATTAAAAATTTTGGATAATAAAAATGCCCCTCCCTTATAAAAAAATTATAATACCAGTTGATTTAGGTTATGATACCCCATGCTTTAGTTATGACACCCCTTTGTGAACATGGTATCATAACCCTGTTTACAGAATGTCATAAGACTAAAGATATTTTCGTCATTGAAAAAATTTTAGACTTTTTTCAATGATGAAAATACCCATTGGTCTTATAATACATGGGTAGTATAACTCAAGCCACAGGATATCATAATGCAAGCCATAAGGTATCATATTTTTTTTTAAGGGGCATTTTTGTCGTTTAAAATGTTTAATGAAAAGGTAAAACTATAAAAATTAAATGTGCATTGAAAAGCAGGATTTACGTGGCACAATCAAATTGGGCAGTGTATTTTTTCTCCAACGGGCATAGTGTATAAAGACATGCTTTTCTTCACTAGGGCTAGAAATGGGCACAATCCTCAGCCCAAGGCCCACTAGGCCCAACAAACTTTGGATCGGGCTTTGCATTTGGCCAAGAAGAACCACATTAGGATGAGGCCTAAAAACTAAAGAGTCTTTGTACACCACTCCTGATGGAGAAAAAATACATCGCACAACCTAATTGGATGATGGGGACATCAACAAGAAAGTTTTTTGGACTAACTCACTTTTGTTTTGTAGTTAAAATAGACAAATCTAATAAAGAGTTTGAGCCCATCTTCTCTTTCAGCAAATACTTGAGCCGATTCATGAGTCGACTCAACCTAGATTCAAGCAGGGTATGAGGCCACTTCTTCGATGCCCATTTTCCTCACTTGGCGCCATCTACTTGAAGCCCACTTCCCTCACTTGGACGCCATCTACTTGAAGCCCATTTCCCTCAATTGGTCGACACCATATCAAGCACCTTTTGGAAGGAGGAAGGACACTACATCAAGAATTTTATAAGGAGATTGAAGCCATGTTCTATTACCCCAACAACCCTCCAACTAACTTGCCATGTGGGATGCCACATCACATGACACATAGGGCTCCATATCAGCAAATTAAGCCAAGTCATTGCCACATGTCAATTGGTTGTAACCTTCTACCCATAAATTGTTATAAAAATTAATTCTAGAAACTACCCAACTAGAGTTAGCTAGACCTAACCTCCACACTCTCTCTCCTTGGCCGACCCATGTGGGTTATGAAGGGCTATAAATAAGGCCTAAGCCCCCCATTGTATTGATTCTATTTTGGATTAAATGAAGAAAGCTTTTTTTTTTGTTCTAGTTCCCCTAGGTTCACTTGTTTGGAGTGAAAAGTTCTTGAGTTTGAGAGTTAAAAGATAGGTTTGAGAAGAGAGTGTGAGGTTCTTGAATGAGTGTTTGAAGGGTAGAATACCCTTGAGTGTTTGAAAGGTAGAGTGCTCCTTGCTTGATCCAAGATCCAAGCATCATTCCTTGAAGGCGCCGGCTTCTACTTCCTTGTTTTCCTTTCTTCTTCTTGTTTCAATTCCAATTTTGAATTCTCCTTCCATGCCTAATCTCTGATTTGATGCAGGTTTTCTCTGATTTTCCAAGTCCAAGATGAAGGTCTCCAAGCCAAGAATCATGGCCAAGGTGAGTCCTAAAGGTAGGGAGTGCTAGTCTTATGGTTTAGACCTCAATCCTTGAGTGATGAGAGCTCCTTCTTCCACCAAGTAATTAGCCATCATTATTGGTAGGAAAACTCTTCCTAAGCTTCATTAGATCTGATCATTTGAAGGTTAACTTGCCCTAGTAGTGATGATTTCCTTGCCATGAAGATCCTAATCTCTATTTTGAACTAGATCTACATTTCGAGTATTGTAATTTGGATCAACTAGTCTCCTTATGAAAATTTTTTTCTTGGATTAATTTAGCCCATTTATTTGATAATTAATTGCTCAAGTTTGCTTGCCGGTTAGCTTGCTAAAACTCTCCATTCATCATTTCATTTTCATCCCCCATCAATTTTTTGGTATCAGAGCATAAGATTCTACTAGATCAAGTGTTTGATTGCCAAAATTTTTGTTCTAATATTCACCCGAATTTTTCACAAATTTTAGTAATTTTTTCACATTGCAAAAAAATCCACAAAAATACTTTTCTAGTACCTTAGTGTGTTAGGATTTGAAATATAAAATTCAAAAAAATATTTTTCATTGATTTTTGGATTTAAAAATACGAGTTCTTAGATCATTTCTGAAGTTCTGTCCAGAATTCTGTTTCGGCCTTCCATTTCATTTAATTTTCAAAAAATACAAAATATTTTTTCTAAATTTTTAATTTTTAGATCTGAGATCCAGACTCCAATTTTTGTTATTTTCCACCGGAATTTTGAGTTTTAGAAGGATCTAGAGTTAAGAATTCGAAATTTAAATTCATGTTGTTAAGAGTTAGCTAAACTGCTGGAACCTCTAGCATGTGCTTTCAGACTACCTTCTCAACCAAAATTCGAGTTAATCTGAAGTCAAAATTTTAAAATCAGATAATTCTTAACTGAGAGTTAACCAAATCAGTTTTATTTTGAATTTTTGGATTTTTAAGAAGATTAAATTTTGAATTTTTAAAACTAGCTTGTTGAAAGTTGTTCCCTGCTGAAATTTTCTTTTACAACAAGCTTTCAAAACGAATTTCTTAACCAACTTCCAGGAATTATATTTCAAAATTTAGAATCTGGAATCTTCATTAGGGATCTTACAATTCAAATTTAATTTTAATTTTTTTGAAATTTTAAAATTTTAATTTTGATTTTTTTTTAAAACTAGTTGACTAGAAATTGTTAGGGCTGAAAGCCTGAAACTATCTTGCAACAACTCTAACTTCTAGAACGAAATTTTAATCCTAATTCGAGATTTAAGTTTTAAAACTTGATTTCTGAAAACTGGACTTCAAAATCTAAATTTTTCAATTTAATTTTTTGAACTTTAATTTTTTTTGAAATTCAGGTTTGAATCACATATTTATACTAATACTAGTTGTTGTGTTAACTAGTTAGTGAATTGTTTATGCATCCATTCCTAAATCTGATTAAGGGCATTCAATCATAACATAAGCGAAGGAGGTCATTACCTTTCCTTGGTCCATAACAATCACCCATATTTGCATTGACCTAAATCATAATTGAAATCGAGTAGGAACCTAAAACTAGGGACACCTACAAGTCGGGTTCAAGTACAAGGTAAGACAGTATTATTTGAGTTTGTACTTATTCCTTGAAATTGGTGTCTAAGGCAAGAGGTCAAATGACAAACGCCTTAAGCAGACTTGCAGTTTTTAATTAGGACCTCACAAAAGCGAGGGGAGCCTCCCGTAACCCCACCTCTTACCTAGCTAGTGGACAAGATAATTACATACTTAAGTAGTACCTAGTTAAGTCTTGTAGTTTGAACTTTTAGGTCTAGGAGCCCTACAAGTTAGGTTTGTACTGCTTGTTTTGAAGCTCCATACCAATAATCCCACACTCAGTCTGTTTTTACCCATGGATCCTAATCTTAAATTTTTTTTGAAAACCCTGACTAAAAAGTTTGATACCATAAATGGACAATTAGGGCAAATGAAAAAGGAATTAGGTCAAGTGAAGGAGTATGTTGGGACACTTGAAGAAACCCCAATGACCCCCACCAAACCCGAGTCACTTAGGTCAATTCCTCGAGGTCCAAGAGTCCATCATCATGAATTCACTACTAAATACAATTCAAAACGACTTCACAATGACTTCATAGAAGAAGCCCATAAAATCCATGCTGAGCCTGAATCACCTAGTCCACCTCTCCTTGGTCCAAGAGCCCAATGTCATGATCTCACCCCTGAGTATAATCCTAGATATCCCTACCAAGACTTTGTAGATCAGGAGGAATGAGTCTTTAGGAACAATCGACCCTATGCACCCACTTTTGATGGAAACCCTGAGGTGTATGTCGATCGGGAAGAAAAAATGGATCAATACTTTGAATTTGATGAAATGTCGGAAGTAACAGAGTGTCAATTTGCCAAATCAAAGTAATCCGACATGCTAAAGCATATTGGAGAGAAGTTGAGCGAAAAAGTTATTATAGTGGGGATAAAATAAGTACTTGGAGAGAAATGAAGAGTAAACTGAGGGAAAAGTACCTAAATAAATATTATGAGCAAAAAAATTTAGACCAATGATACAAATTGAGACAAGATGATACACCTATATTTGATTATATTGCCAAATTCAATAAGTATGAGGGAGATGAAGAAGAGACTAAATCCATAGAAAAATTAGAGGAAAAATCTCCTGAACATATTGAAGAATTTAAGGATGAAATAGAATCAAAGTCTTGTCCAAATGAAGGGCTAGAAAGAGAAAATCCTAAACCCGTTGAAGAACTTAAGGAAGAAGTTTGTAAAGCTGGATCTAACCTTATGGACGAATATGATCAAGAACAATTACTTGAAGATAAAATAATTACCCAGCCTAAAGAAATCAACAACGGGGACGATCAAAATGAAGTCCAAGAACAAAGCCATGAAGAACAATTCGAGGAGATAATAAAGGACCCGGAATTAATCACTGTTGAGGATTTACATCTAGAGATTAATGAAGGATCACCTAATGGGATATTGACCATTAGAGAAAATCTAGAATCAATTCCAAAGGATCAACCTCAAGAAATTGTAGAACCTGCAAAAGAATTTAACATGAGGATTAGAAGTGAAGAGATGGTAGGAATTGAAAGATGGAAGTGCAAGAGAAGGAAGATGAAAATTGTATTTCCTGATAATTGCCCTAAGCCTGATTCACCCTTCTGGAACATTCCCAATCCTAATCCACCCAGCTGGGGCATCTACCATACCATTGATCAGGTCCCAGTAATATTCAACAGTTACTTTTGGAAGACATTATGGTATTTATTGGGCACCAAATTAAGATTCACTGCCACCTACCTAAAGTTGTGTGCCAGAGTTTTCAAAGCCATTTAGGAGAATATTAAAAATTAGGAACTTTTGTTTCCTAGTCCAACAATATCGTTTAGTTCATAGATAATAAAGTCCATTAGAGCTTGTTTTGTTTTGGTGTTATTTATGTTTTGTCTTTTGATGTCATTTGACCTTCCCATGCATAAGTGTCCATGATTGCGAGAGTCATATGCATAGCATAATTAGTAAGAAAATTTGAGCAATGAAATTAACAAGCATATGATCAACTAACATAAAAGAGTCAGAATTTCAGGAAGGAGACTATGTCAGGGTAAGGCCAAACCTGAACAATTATATGCCCGTGGTATAGGTCATTTTCAAAATAGTAAGAAAATTTGGAAGGAGGCGTCATTTCAGATTTAAAAAACCGTGGGAAGAGCAGAGTCCTGAGAGCAGAAAAACTCTACCTCATAACCGTGCGCAGTTGAAGAGACATGATTCTTCATCTGCGCGCGCTACTCCTTTTCCCATTACACGCCGCCCTCTTATTCCCTTTGACCGGTCATTTAAATCCAAAAGGCATGGGGATAAGATGAGAAGGCGCCCCTGATGAGAAACACTCCAGTGTTTCATCTGCATGACTTTTGTTCTTTTGCGCCCCTACTTCTTTCCCGTGCACGCCAAGAGGCGCTAAGAGTCCCTGGCTCCATGGACTCTTCCATAAATCGGTCAAAAAGTCAAGATAAAATCAGATAAAGCTATGATTTAATTAGCCCCACTTAGGACAGCCTAATTAAGGTTTCCCTTAATTATGTTAGCCCAATTAGCAAGCAATCGGACCCAATCCAATTGGATTAGGAATTGAGTTAGCCTGCACATGCTAGTGTGTAATCTGGCTAACCAATTAGGATGCTATGACCCTAATTAAACCATGAATGACTTCCTTGGCCAACTCTCTATTGTGTGTGATCCATTGGATTCCACATCTAGCCAGCAATAGATTTAGGTTTGAGCCGATTCGAACCAATCGAACCCGATTGACCTAATTAGGTCAAATTGGCTTACCTAATTGTCCAACTCGAATCATCCATCGAATTGACTCATGAAACCAATTCAATTAGTTTATAAAAACCTACAAGACAAGATTGACATCTAGCAACGTGTCATGACTACGCAGAAGATGAGAAATTTGATAAAAATTATCAAAGTACCCTTCAGTAGTAAGTTACCATGCAATTCAATCTTTCGATCTTCCATTATCTCGATTAATAATAGGTATGGATATATGTCAAACCCTAACACTTAATCATATCAAATCTCATCTCGATCATGAGGACTCAACTGATGACTGATTAGAAACTACTTCTAATCTCATCCTGCTTTGATCAAAGGCTCCTTGAATCACTCATCGAAGAGATTACATAGGATAACAAACACTTCGTACATGTCACAATGCCATGAATGAGTATGAACCAAAGTATGGCTTAGTGTGCATAAGGAACCATGGTGACCTCAGGTTTAAAGATCACATGCACAACTTCTACTCTGGGATCTATCTTTTGACAAGCAGTAAGACTTCTATAAGATAGTCCTGGTGCGGATCGGTCCAGTGTACTCATACTCTGATGAGCACCCTTATCCTTGTATTAGTGTCTCTACACAAGTGGTTGTGAGATCAACCACCCTCATCAACTGAGATACATAGGATAAGCTAGTCTTTCCGAATTCATCGATCCCCGAATCGATGGTCCAACGACTAGGAACATTCTAGATTAGGGTTTTAGGAATTAGGTCTCACTGTTATTTTATCATAACCCTAATTCCATTGCCCTACTCTATGAGGTTCATCATAATCAACAAAAACATGACACAACAGTATATGATGAATCAAATACCTTTATTAATATGAAAAATATGTCATACATGAACTGGAAATTTACAAAAAGACCCTCATAATGATTGGCTCTTAAGACACTTTTCTATCAAACTCCCACTTGCACTAAAGCCAATCGCCCTTGTATTTTATGCCCATACAATCTAAGTGACGATCTAGCTGCTGCTTGGCCAATGCTTTAGTGAATGGATCTGCTATATTGTTCTTTGTATCTACTTGTTCAATGGTAACATCTTGTCTTTCAATGATCTCTCGAACAAGGTAGAACCGTCTTAGAATGTGCTTGGACTTATGATGAGACCTTGGTTCCTTAGCTTGCGTAACAGCCCGTGTTATCACAGTATAATGGCACTGGCTATTGTACATCAGGAACCACGCCCAATTCCATGATGATTATTCATCCAAACAGTTTCCTTCGTGGCTTCACTAGCAGCTATGTACTTTGTCTCAGTAACTGAGTCAGCTACTGTTGACTGCTTTGTACTTTTCCAACTCACTGCACCACCATTCAGGATAAAGACATATCCCGATATGGATTTGGTATCATCTGGATCTGATTGAAAACTAGAATCTGTATAACCTTCTAGTTTTAACTTAGATCCTCCATATACTAAAAAAAATATCTTTAGTCCTTTTTCCAGGTACTTAAGAATATTTTTCACAGCTTTCCAATGATCCTCCCTTGGATCTGCCTAAAACCTGCTCACTATGCCCAAGGCATATGCGACATCAGGCATGGTACATAACATGGCATACATTATTGTTCCTACAGCCGAAGCATAAGGAATCATAGCCATCCTCTCTCTTTCTTCTGATGTCTTAAGAGACATTTTCTTAGAGAGATGTATGCCTTGACTTAGAGGCAAGTAACCTTTCTTACTTCCATCCATGTTGAATCTCTTTAACACTAAGTCAATGTACCTGGATTGGGATAAGCCCAGCATCCTTTTGGATCTATCTCTATAAATCCTTATACCTAGTATATAGGATGCCTCTTCCAAATCCTTCATCGAAAACTTTGATGATAGCCAAGTTTTAAATGACTGCAACATTGGGATATCATTCTCAATGATCAGTATGTCATCTACATACAAAACCAAGAAAACAAGTGCACTCCCACTTGTCTTCTTGTATACACATGGTTCATCTACATTTTTGACAAAACCAAATCCTTTGATTGTTTTATCAAAACGGATGTTCCAACTCCTCGATGCTTGCTTAAGTCCATAAATGGACTTCTTTAATTTGCATACCTGATTTGGTCTTCCACTTGAGAAAAAACCCTCTGGCTGTGACATATAGAGTTCTTCCACAAGGTTTCCATTGAGGAAAGCAGTCTTTACATCCATTTGCCAGATCTCATAGTCATGGTATGCTGCTATAGCAAGCAGTATCTGAATGGACTTAAGCATTGCTACTGGAGAAAAGGTTTCATCATAGTCTACACCATGTCTTTGTCTGAAACCTTTTACTACCAGTCTAGCCTTGTAAGTCTTAACTTGACCAACTGCTCCAATCTTCTTCTTGAAGACCCATTTATATCCTATTAGGTTAATTCCTTCAGGTGGATCTACCAAAATCCAAACTTGATTGGAATAGATGAAGTCCATTTCAGATTTCATGGCACCAAGCCACTTGTCGGAGTCTCTACTCTTGACAGCTTCCGAATAGGTCATAGGATCATCATCCTATATGATACTGGCTTCATTGTCATCCCCGATGACAAAACCATATCTGAGAGGTGCTCCCCGCACCCTCTCTGACCTTCGGAGAGGAAGTGTGTATTGTGGTTGTTCTTAATCCACAAGAACCTCTGGTCGAGGAACTTCATTTGAAGGATCACTGGTTTGTTGGTTCTGTTCTTCACATAACTCAAGTGAAGAATCACTACATCCTTCTTGGATAAACTCTTGTTCCAGGAATGTAGCATACCTACTGACAATTATCTTTTGCTCAGTAGCATTATAAAAGAGGTATCCAACACCCTCTTTTGAATAACCAACAAACCTACATTTATCAGCCCTTGCACTTAGTTTATGTCCAAAGGTATTCTTGACATAAGCATGGCAGCCCCAAATCTTCAAATACTTAAGATTTGTCTTTTGTCATTCCATAATTCATATGGAGTGCTATTCACTGATTTAGATGGAACCCTGTTTAATATATATGCAGTAGTATCTAGGGCATGTCCCCAGAAAGAAGTAAGAAGATCTATGAAGCTCATCATGGACTTCACCATGTCTAACAAGGTGTGATTTCTCCTTTCTGCCACTCCATTTAACTGGGGTGTATAAGGAGGGGTCCATTTAGATATAATTCATTTGTCCTTGAGATGGTTCAGAAACTCACCAGATAAGTATTCACCTCCTCGATCAGATTGAAAGCTTTAATACTAAATCCAGTTTGTTTTTCAACCATACTCTGATATTCTTTAAACTTATCAAAGGCTTCGGACTTGTGTTTTAAAAGATACACATGATCGAACCTTGATAAATCATCAATAAAAGTGATGAAATAAGAATATCCTCCTCTGACTTGAGTTGACATAGGTCCACATACATCAGTATGTATTAGACCTAACAATTCAGTTGCCCTCTCTTCATGTCCAGTGAATGGAAACTTGGTCATTTTTCCTTTGAGACAAGATTCACAATTTCCCAATGATTGGAAATCATCAGAGTCAATGTAATTATCTTTGACTAACTTGTTTATCCTTGACTCACTGATATGACCTAATCGGCAGTGCTAGAGATATGTGACATTGTCATTATCTCTTTTCCTCTTCTTATCATCAATAAGAAAAATTTTATCATTGAGTTGCAAAGTTAGAAGACCATTTATAAAAGATCCATGTCCAAATACTTTATTATTTTGAAAAATATTATAGCCACTGCTCTTTACATTTATTTCATATCCCTATTGTAATAATAAGGGTATGAAAATAAAGTTTCTAACAATATCTGGTACATAGAAGCATTATTCTAGCTTTATCACGTTACCCGAAGGTAATAATAGAAGATAGGTACCCACAGCTTCAGCATGTATGGCTTCACCACTAGCCCCATGCAGCTTGAAGTCACCCCTCTTCAGGCTGCTAATTCTGTGGAGTCCCTGCAATGAATTACATATGTGAGATCCACATGCGGTATCCAATACCCATGAATTAGAAATTGAAGCACTCAATGATAGATTAGTTTGTATCATGTACAAACCTTTAGATGCATCACTTGCATCTTGCTTCACATTTGCAAGGTAAACCTTGCAGTTCTTCTTCCAGTCTTGTCGCAATGGAAACAGGCTCCATCAGCCTTCTTAACTTTCTTGTTCTTCTTCTGGATGCTCTTCTTAGGGTTGAATTTTCTCTTTATACCCTTCTTCATTGCTTGCTTCTTTCTATCAATAAGAAGCACCTGAGCCTTATCTCCTTTAGAGTGGCTCTCAGCTATCTTAAGCATGTTAAGCAGCTCTGGCAATAAAGTATTCAGTTTGTTCATATGGTAGTTTAGAACAAACTAAGAGAAGGAATCTAGGAGTGACTGCAGGATCAAGTCCTAATTGAGTTCACCGTCCATGACAAATCCTAATTGACCCATTCGAGTAATCAAGTCAATCATTTTCAGCACATGGGTTTGCACAGGTGAACCCTCACTCATCCGTGCTTGAAACAATTGCTTCGATATCTCGTATCGAGCAGCCCTACTTTGCTCTCCATAAAGCTTTAGATTGAGCAATATGGACCGAGGTTCCATACCTTCATGTTGCCTTTGGAGCTCGTTGCTCATCGAGGCCAACATGATGCACCTGACAGTTCTACTATCATTTTGCCACATTCTGTGTGTGGCAATTTCCTCCGCTGATGCATCCTCTCCGATCACCACTGGATCCAGAGAATCAAGTATATATGAAAGCTTGTCCTGAGTTAAAACAATCCTCAGGTTTCTCAACCAGTCCACATAATTTGGACCGGTTAACTTGTTCGCATCCAAGATGCCCCTCAGTGATAAGTTTGAAGCCATTAAAATAAATATCCTATATTTAATTAAAGAACAATATTAGCAGACCACTCAATGATGACATTCATAACTAGATAAGGACTTTATATCTAATTATGTCTCTCACTATTTTCTTCGAATACCATAACCCTCAACTATGGTAAGCGAGAAACCTTCCTGGTTTCCTTAGTAGGGTTGAGATCCTGATCCCTCATTAGTGCCTTGTGTCACACAACAAACATTAATGAGTTCAAAGGTAGGACAACCTTTCCAATTGCAACCCATGCAATTCTCAACAATTATCTGCCTCTAAGACATTTATAGCCTTGTATCACACAACAAACTATAATGTCTTGGTTTAGTCAAACCCTTCATTTCTATACAACCATGATTGAACATTATTGCCCTTGTGTCACACAACAAAGCAACAACTCCAATCATGCCATAAAGCACTAAGTGCACCAAGACAAATTTCATATCAAACCCTGTGGTAGGCCTTGTGTCACACAACAAACCTACTATAGTCTTGACATGAATCTGGCTTAGCATAAAGAAAGGCATATTATAGCTTACTTAACCAATCAGCATTACCAAAATAGGATTTAGATGTGACCAAATTGGCTAGGTGAGTGGGAGGGGTGAGGGGGTCCCCCGTTGCTTTCCTTAGACACCAATTAAATTGGCCATGTCAGACAACGGAACTAATTAAAAACCTCATTCCCTTTACCTTCCAAGAACCACTTGCTTAGACACCAATTGGCTAATCAAAACCTAATTGGTTTTGCATCATGACTAAGATTTTGCTATGACTAAATATAATTTTGATGAGGACTTTTGATTGTCTCAAACACATTCTAAATTATCATGATTACTATGCTTATAACATATATAAACATGTAACATATCATCATAACATAACATGTTATGTTAAACAAGCATATTATAGCTAATATACAAATCAAGGCATGATAGATACATAAAAATACATTTCACCTCACTTGTTCATGGGATATGGCCACAGCGGCACCCCTACACGCCATAGGAGACCCACTGAATGGGAAGAGAGGGCCTTTAAACCCTACTTGGCTCCTATGACCGGACGACCATGGTGACTAACCCAATCCAAAGCAGTTACTAGGTTCAATTAACATGCATAATTTCATACTTGACATAATATGATGCATTTCATAAAAACTAAAAATTAAACATATTACCCTAATATGCAAAATTGCATACAATTGCATTATCATGTCGTTTCATAAAAAAACCAGAAATCATGCATATGAATTTGGTTGGGTCGACTCAACAGGATTTGGGTTGGCTCGATCTCTAGTCGGGTCGACTCAATAGGGTTCGGGTCGACTCGGTAGTGGAATTTCATAAAACTCCAAAATGGTTCATAACTGGTATGCCACAAGGATGGCTCTAATACTACTGATGGGAATTCTCCCAGGGTGCTGGGAATCATGCAGCATGTGAAAGTAAATTTCAAAACAAAAATTCTAAGCATGAAACCCTAATTGGCTATAAAACCTTAATTCCCAGGAATCCCTTAAGCAATACCAATTAATGAAACATAAATGGAGTCAGAAAAACATACCTGGATCGCTGAAATCTAATCCTTTCCACAAAGCTCACAAGTGCAAACCCTCCAATGGTGATCCATACGAGAATGGTACCAATGAAGAATCCCTGCCAAGGTTTATTGCTTCAACAAAACTCTTAGGGCAGCCTTTGGACCTTTGACCACTGTAGGACACCCTGTCCTACTATAGGGCTCTCTGGACACAGTCCTAAACCACTCTTGGTTTTAGGACAACCCTCCTCTAGGATCCCTTAGGCTTATGTCCTAAAACTAAGCCTTGTCCTAGTAAAAAAGATCTTGTCTTAACAAGACAAGTCTTGTCCTAAAGTAAGGAGGGAGGGAGAAGTAGAAGAACACTCAGACTGACAGACTCTCGGGAAAATGGGATTCCTGTTTTCTGATGACCGAAAACTTTCTTTCTTATTTCATCATACCCCCTTTAAATAATATTTTAAGGGGTGTGAAAACCACCCTGACATCTCTTATCAGATATATTATTTCATATTTTGATAAGATTCTTCAGGATTGAATAGTCTTATCTGTGTTCTTTCCCTTTCCAGATTAAATCCCCATGTGCCATGTGGCATCTACCGGTTAAGAAGAATGGAAGGAGGCGTCATTTCAGATTTAAAAAACCGTGGAAGAGCAGAGTCCTAAGAGTAGAAGGACTCTGCCTCAGAACCGTGCACAGATGAAGAGACGCAACTCTTCATCTGCGCGCGCTACTCCTTTTCCCATTACACGCCGCCCTCTTATTCCCTTTGACCGGTCATTTAAATCCAAAAGGCATGGGAATAAGATGAGAAGGCGCCCCTGATGAGAAACACTCCAGTGTTTCATCTGCAGAAGGAATTTTGTTCTTCTGCACCCCTGCTTCTTTCCCGTGCGCGCCAAGAGGCGCTAAGAGTCCTTGGCCCCAGGGACTTCCATAAATCGATCAAAAAGTCAAGATAAAATCAGATAAAGCTCTGATTTAATTAGCCCCACTTAGGACTCAGCCAAATTAAGGTTTCCCTTAGGTTAGCTCAATTAGCAAGCAACCGGACCCAATCCAATTGGGTTAGGAATTGAGTTAGCCTGCACATGCTAGTGTGCAATATGGCTAACCAATTAGGATGCTATGACCCTAATTAAATCATGAATGACTTCCTTGGCCAACTCTCTATTGTGTGTGACCCATTGGTTCCACATCTAGCCAGCAGTAGGTTTAGGTTTGAACTGATTCGAACCAATCGAACCTGATTGACCTAATTAGATCAAATTGGCTCACCTAGTTGTCCAATTCGAATCATCCATCGAATTGACTCATGAAACCAATCCAATTAGTTCATGAAAACCTACAAGACAAGGTTGACGTCTAGCAACATGTCATGCCTACCCAGAAGATGAGGAATTTGGTAGAAATTACCAAAGTACCCTTTAGTAGTAAGTTACCATGCAATTCAATCTTTCGATCTTTCATTATCCCGATTAAGTGTTAGGTATGGATATATGTCAAATCCTAACACTTAATCATATCAAATCTCATCTCGATCATGAGAACTCAATTGATGACTGATCAGAAACCACTTCTAATTTCATCTTGTTTTGATCAAAGGCTCCTTAAGTCACTCATCGAAGAGATTACATAGGATAACAATTGTTCTTACTAGGAAAGATCGATTCCTTGTTGGTCCACTCATATCCTTCGTACACCTTCCACCATATCCAGAACACCTCGTATATGTTACAATGCCATGAATGAGTATGAACCAAAGTATGGCTTAGTGTGCACAAGGAACCATGGTGACCTCAGGTCTAAAGATCACATGCACAACTTCTACTCTAGGATCTATCTTTTGACAAGCAGTAAGACTTCCATAAGATAGTCCCGGTGCAGATCAGTCTAGTGTACTCATACCCTGATGAGCACCCTTATCCTTGTATTAGTGTCTCTACACAAGTGGTTGTGAGATCAACTACCCGCATCAACTGAGCATACATAGGATAAGCTAGTCTTTCCGGATTCATTGATCCCTGAATCGATGGTCCAATAACTAGGAACATTCTAGATTAAGGTTTATAGGAATTAGGTCTCACCATTGCCCTACTCTAAGGGGTTCATCATAATCAACAAAAACATGACACAGTAGTATATGATGAATCAAATGCCTTTATTAATATGAAAAATATGTCATACATGAGCTGGAAGTTTACAAAAAGACCCTCATAATGTTTGGCTCTTAGGGCACTTTTCTATCAGGATGAACAACCTAAGGTACGAAAAATCTTCCTTCAACCATTTAAAGTTGAAGCTCGAATCGAGATTTCTACATATGACGGAGTTATTGATGCAGAAAAGTTGGATAACTAGTTAGACCAGTTAAAAACCTATTTTACCATCTATGAATATTCTAGTATCCATAAAGTTGCTTTTGCCTGTCTCAAGCTTTCTAGCCATGCTTTCACGTGATGGAATTCATAAATAAGAAATAATGACATTTCTAATATGACATGGAGCAAATTCAAAGGCCTGATCAAGAAGCAATTTTATCCAATTGGCCATGAGAAAGATCGGTGGATCAAGTAGCAATAACTACAAAAGCATGATCAATCTATCCAGGACTACACCGAGTTCCACAAACAAGCAATCTCCCTCGATAATCATGCAGTTTTCATAAATTACATTAGAGGTCTCCACCAGAAAATCCGAAAGGAGTTGAAGCTCTTCAAAGTTGAAGATATCAACAAAGCTAGCATGAAGGCCATGGGGATCAAGGAGAAAAATTAGCCTAAAGGTAAAAGGGTGACAAATTCAACAAGGGCAAGAACCACATCAACATGACACAGAAAAATTATTGCGATTACCATAACTTTTGCAAATATACAGAAGAATGATGTCGGAAACTTCATCCCGAGTTGCATCCTAAGAGGAGGAAGCCGAAAGCTGATGATTCCAAGAAGAAAGAGAAGGCAATCCTCAATGCTGTAGAGGTTCAGTTGCCTAAACTAGAGCAAGTAGACTCCAAATTGAGCTTGATGGCAAGAAAATCCAAGACAATAGCTTAAACAGATTTAAAGGTGCATAAGGAACTCTTTCTCTTAAAGATCCAAATGAAGCAAAGCATCATCAAGACTATTATAGATCTTGGAAGCTAGAACCTTATCTCCAAAGATCTAGTTCAGAAGCTATAATTGCAAACCAAGTTTCATCCACGTCCTTACACTTTTGACTAGATTCAAAATGATGTTGAGTTGAAGATCACCAAGCAGTGCACTTTCAAATTCACCATTATTGAGAGCTATATTGATGAGATAACTTGTGAAATAGTTCATTTGAATGTTTGTCAAATTATCCTTGAAAGCTCATATCTTTGGGACCGAGATGCAGTCTTCTACAGATGACAAAGAAAGTATCGTCTCATAAAGGACGGGAAGGAGTTCATGATTAATGCCTCCAAGATTCAAAAAAGCATAGGCCTTGCAACTGCTGCTCAAGTAAAGCGACTTGTTAATGCCTGTAACAAGTTCTTAATGATAGTATGAAGTCGATACTAGTCATAAGAGGCCAAGCTCTCATCCTTTGATTCTATCAACCGATCAACCAAGATCAAGCTCAAGATCAAGATAGAAAAGGAGTCATTATGTCACTATCAACAATGAGGAAAGATAGCAAGGAGTATCTTTGCCACAAAATCCAGATGCAAGAGCAAACCAAGTGGTTCACTGAAATCTAGGAGCAAGAAAAAGTAATGCTATAAACCATCTTCAAGCAAAGCCAGATAGTTCAACCACAAGACATGGAAGCAAGCATTTTCCTACCTCACAATTTTGATTTACCAGGAGTTAAATCTCCAAAACAAGAGACTCTAATCCATGAGGATCCTCTAACTCGATGTAGACCACTTTAGCTATCACAAGTAAAAGCTAAATAGGGTTCAGGAGTAAGATCTGCCATATCATAAAGCCAATTTGCAAGCCAGACTTCAAGCCATAACTTTGTCATACAATATCCAATTGAGATAATTTTTTTTTGAAATTGGATATCTTTTAGAAATCTGTAACTTTTCGCTAGCCCTCTAAGAGACTAAATCGGGCCAAAATTTTATTGTTTTGATCTCGAAACAGACTGGTCAAACAAAAATTTTCCTTTTCGAGAAAGATGATAAAGCAAAAAAAATACAATGCCAAATTATGTAGAAAATTTCATGAAGAAAGAACCACACGAGTTGTTTTATAGAATTGGCAATTTTGTAGTATGCTAGCATATATTAAGAAATGAAAAGTATATCATCACCTTGAATCCACTGCATTCCATGAAAAATGAAGGAAACTCCTTGGTCTTATAAGCAGCGACAGTCACTCCTTGAGTTTCCTGCTTTAAAAAATATAGATTAACTTATTGCATTGTGACAACAGAAAAGTTCATTTTCTTTCATCATTTTTTTGAGGAAACATTTTCTTTCATCATAACACACTCCAGGCCAAAACCATATAACATGTCTTTCGTCTCCTTTTACTTTGTTGGAAGGAAATGTAGCTCAAGAAATACTTTTGTAGATTAATATACATACTAGTGAAAATTGGAATTCACAGTTTAAAGCATTTTTTTAATCATCAAATTATTTAATGAAATTACCTTAAATGCACCCTAGTATAAAGTTTTCAAAGTGCCTTACATCACCATTGTGGAGATACACATATAGATGTGGTAAAATTAAGAATATTGAGTTGGATACATGGGAAAACATGGAGTAGATATTTCTTGAAGTGTATATCTGAGGATTGCACCAATTAAGTAATGGAGAACCATTTCAAATGGTAGACGTGTCTCCAGCATACATTGGGAAGCCTTGGTAGTAGGAGAGGTGCATAAATACATGAATGTTCTTAAAAAAAGGATGGAAGGACATAATCACATTGATAGAAGTTGTCTTTATAAACATGGAAAGACTTGTATAACACTAGAGATTGCTTTCTATAGGAAGAACTGATGAACAAGAATGCATCAACCCACCCTCAAATGGCTAAGACACGGCTTGATATTTATCACTGGAGTAGTATTAGCATAAAATGAAATTTATCCAAAAATACTTACACAGCTCATGTATAACTTTTCTGCTAACCTGATCACAAACAGCCTATACCATGTCAAGCACTTGCTGATAATAAAAGGAAAACAAGGAAAGTTAACAGCTTTTCCTAGTGGTAATGGTGATGGATTGCAGGCATATCCATATAATGAGTACAAAGGATAGATAACTTTGGGTTTCGTAAGTGCAGACCAGGTAGAATAGGAAATGTCTATGCATGAGAGAATTTCCTTCAAGCTGCTATAAAACATTTGATTGCATAATCCTCAAGTTAAACTTGAACCTTTGAAAGCATCTTGCACCACTGAATTAAATGATCAAGGACTAAGAAACTTTAATACATGTGCTGCTTATGTATTTAGAGCACATAGCCAATTATTTAAATTGCATATGGAAGCTTGGTTATTCTCTATTCTCATATTTTATCTAAACTTAAGTTATTTATGGGAGAAGTTTCAACTTTCAAGTTTCTAGTAAAAGAATAGGGAGATCAAGTCCTCATTTTACAGTGAATACATGGTTCAGCATATCAAGAAGCCTATTTAAATGGGTTAAATAAAAGTATAAAACAATACATAATATAAAAGAACTTTTTGATTGATTAAGGTAAAATGAAATCCAATTTTCATTGAAAGCAATGGTTAGTCAAAACATTACTAAGGCATGAAATATAGACTTTGTATTTTTCTTCCTACGTGGTGATTGATGACTTCTAAACAGCATTTTGGTTGTTTAAATGGAAGCTATTAAAGATAAACTAGAATGCCTGAGATGGAATCAAGTTTGGGATTTTGTCAAATTGCATGAAGGTTTGAAACTTTGATCTTATCAGTCCAAAATATGTACAATAAGATTCTAATAGCACTTATTAACAAAATGCATGATGTCAGGCTAATGGACAAGTGAGGATGGATAAAGGGCAATGGTAAATTTTTGGTATTCCCTAAAAAACAGACAGCTATAATAAGTGAACAACCAAAAACACAACTCACTGGATGAATCAGTCATTTATCTATCTCCTACATGTGAAAAAGCCAAGATGGCACCAGATAAATGGCTCTAATTACATCCCAATGGCCAAAATTGTTAAACAGTGAACTGTCATTTGCAAAACAAATACCTAGTTCAAATAAGCTAGATATTTAGTAGGTCTGAGAAAACTGGAATATGGACCAAAGCAGAAGGTATTCAAAGATTGGAGAACTTTGCATCAGTCGTTGTCATAGTACTCTTTCAAACTTTTGAGAAATTCTTTAACTATCCCCAAATTCTTTTTATATTGTTATTTAGTAAGACATTAGGTAATTGTCATATAAATGAGAATGTTACATTCTTTTAATTCCATTGTATCTCACCATTCCATCAAAGTGCTTTTAATAATTATAATTTGTACACAGGATTAACTACAGACTAAATATTAAATATTTGGTAAAGGATTTAACAATTCTAAATCAATGATGGGCCCTCCAAGTTGAAAATTTGCATCATTGATGGTGGTTTATAACACTAAAAATACTTATCCAATGGGTGCAAAAATTAATGGCTTTAAATGATATCAAACCATATTTTACAATGATCCAAGCACCAAAATATGTATTTTAGTACATTAGCTAAATAGGCAATATTTTTTTTGCATTTGTCCCAAATTCATAGGTTAACATCTATAAAAATTATGCTTTTTTTTTATTTCTAGGCATTTTACAAGTGTAGATTACAGTCATTGGTATGAATTATTGATTTGGATGCTCAAGAAATGGTACCACTTTCACCAGGAGGCCACCGTCCACATATCCACCGAGAACGGCAACCCCTTCTGCATCTCTATCGGCATCACTTCCTCCTCTCTCTACCACCAACTTCTAGTGAGTTTTCCCTATTCATCTTCTATAGCCTTCTATTTTATTCTCTTCGTTCCTCCTTGTGGAAGAAGGAAGAGGGAATTGAATAGTCATTCCCAATTATAGAATTTTCAATTTGCCAGTTTTCCCTCTTTTCTGTGGTCGGCATTTTTTTTCTCATTCTAGTATACAGTTTATACATGTATTTTTGATATCTAAGACTTTGCAAGCATCTGCACCCTTGCTTTGATGGTCTCGCGGTATTGCTATCTCCGGGACAATTGAGTTGGCATTATTCCATATTTAAAAGTCAATAAAGGCATTGAATCGAGTTTATACATGTATTTTGTAATTGCCATTGAGGCTTACATAGACCAACAGAAAAATCAATAAAATGAAACCTTATGTTTTGATAAGTTCTAATCCTATTGAATTTTGCTCTTCCCTTCTTGCTTGTGGGCTAACCAACTTCATCGTTGTGCTATCGAAGTGATGGATTTCGCACTTGACGAGCTGATTAGATGTCCCGCTAAGAAGAGAAAGATTCGGAAGTGGAAAAGGGATAGTGGCAAGGCTGAAGCAAAGAAGGTGGTGCCATAGTGATCAATGGTGCACCAACTTTCCTAGAGAGCATTGCGGAAGAGGTCTCAAGGTTGCTCGCAATGGAGCCCAAAGCGAGTGACCCAATAAAGAGATGGAGGCTACTCCGCCTACCCCGGTAGACATTGAGGTGGTGGAGATAGCCTTAGCGATTGCACCGCTCGCCCTCCTCTCGATCGCAGAAGAGGTGCAACTGACTGAACTTCCAATACTTGCACTACTAGGGGAGACGCGGCTAGCCATCATCGAGGTGGCCAATGAAGAAGAGCCAGACACGGTAGGTCTGCCAACAATCCAGGTTGCGGTCAAAGTCCTAACCACCATCGATTTGTTGGGCGAAGCAGTAGTAGCGGGCGAGGCTGTGACAGGCACACATGGAGCGATTGCAACTCCTCCTATAGCATCATCCAGAGCAAGCCTCCTGGCAGGGGTTTTCCCTGTGGCAATAGTGGGTACCAACAGCCAGTCTCATGGCTTGGGAGATCCAACAACAAGGGTCGATTCCCCATCCCTTGCTGACTAGTTGCCCGACCTACTATCTAGGAGGGCAATTGACTGCGCCACCTAGTGCCTGTAGGTAGGACCGCACCTGTCGAGTTACAAGTCTTTCCTATCGATCTGGCTGATGGCCTCTTTCTGGCAGGTGTTGGAGACTTGCATCATGCGGATCTGGAACCAATCCAGGAGCACAGAGGAGGAGCTTGCTCAGGTCAAACACAAGCTAGAGATTGTGGAACTCAAGTGCACAAGTGTAAGCGAGCTCCACCTCTAGATCATCAGCCCTTGTCTGCGTCTCCATTGCCCGAACCCATAGCTCCGCTAGGCACTTGAGCATGTCCACCTTGGTAGCTCGTTTGGAAGCGATTGAGCTCTTCGTGTCAATTAGCCATCCCCGCAAGAGGGCGATCTCTTGTTGCAAGCCTTCATTTGATTCAGCGGACCACTGTGTCCCCTATTGAAGGCTTGAATTTCTAGTGTGATGGTATAAACCTTTCGTCGAGGGATTTGGGCTTTTTCGCTGTGGATCCGCACCCTCACTAGCGGTGCCCTCTGTTTAGGTCGCCGCACCGTCTCCTACCGAAACTTCAATCTAGACTTCCTGCTGGCGAGAGGACAACCCCTCGAGCTGCATACCTGAGAGGTTCGCAAATTGAGAGTCTGCAACCGTAGGATCCTCCATTTGCACGCCCCTGCTAGTCCCGGACGCTGCTGCGGAAGCATCTCCTATGACCGGTCTTGCTCCAGAACCACAGCTAGCTGCAAGTTCTGCAATCCTCTGGTGGGGGATTCTAGCTCCTAGGTTAGCTCCTCGATCTTGGCGGTGGACTGATTGAGTTGCAAGTGAGTAATTATGGCCCTGGTAGTAAGCATGTCCTCAAGCTTTGCAACTCATTTGACATAGAAGCCAATATGTGACACTTCACCTTGTTGTCATCCTCCATCCATTTCTCTTGTGCTACCATTTGACGAGCACCTAGATGGCCAAGTAAAATGGGAGGATCCTAATCCAGCACATAGCCCAACTTCTCCGAGCTCAAGACTATCTTGAAATTTCTGAACCAATCCTTGTAGTCAAGGCCAATTAGTTGGGTGGACTCTAGAATGCAGGTTAATGAGTTGGAGGCTAACATGATTAACTGCAAGAGTTGATATTCAAGCTAGATATTTGTATTACAATTTTTAAATTTATTCTAGGAACTTTAAGAAACAAATTAAACTCCTACTTTCATAGATCTCTCTCCTGTGGAGATGCAGAAACCCCTACACAATTAAGATTTCTAGTGGGTATTGTGGTCCCATCGATATATGCGTACTCTGACCTAACAGATATTGGTGACATGCTATAATGATGAGTGGACAACTCTTATCTAATACTTCTCAAGCATGTTACAGCGACTCGATCTAAGTCATGAAACCTCACCATGCCCGGTTATTGGCCCAATCATTAGTTAAGCCAAACCCATCGTTAGTACATAGGTAAAGTCAACACTGGATCCCTCACCATGCCCAGTTATTGGGCCCAATCCCATCATTACCTAGTAATATCATATGCTAATAGGGTGGTTGCATCTTCGCAGTGCAACTGAACCACTATAACCAGTTGAGAACAATCAACACCGGTAGGATACCCACACTCCTGCAACGGTGGAAGACCTAAAACTTAATGTTTGTGGGAAGGTTTAAGGTCAGGTCTCATCTAAATTAGTTAGCACAATCTTATGTTTGACAAACCAGGTTCAAGTCAGCATAATCTCCTCCTGATAGACTTGGGGTCTACAAGGAGTCATTTGAAGCGATGCTTAGGATTCTTATTTCCCCGTTCATCCTTGAATTCCTTAGGTCCTACAGGATCCTACTATGTCTTGACCCCTAATTCCATTAGGCTTGTCGTGGAATTCCTAGCCCTCTGTTTCTTGGCTAAGGTTAAGGTCTAGCCTTCTTTTTCTCTACTCTGGGCTTCTTTTACTACCCAAAAACATCCCTAAGCCAAAGTCTGGTGATATCTCATAGCTCATAAAGGGGTTGAGCCTTTGATTAGGGGTGCTCCTTCTGCCATTAAAGGATGGAAGGAGCGATTTCTATTTGTGTCATCCTCCTTTAGGGGTGATTGGGGTCTGCCGAGCTGGGATCAGTTGAATGCTTCTATGCTGAGCATTCCTGGTCTGAGCGCTGAGAAAGAGCATTTCAAAGTCATTAGGGATTTCAAGGTCCCTCACCTGAAGCGGCTCTTATCTGGGATCTCTTGCAATGCAGGGCTCAACCGACTCTCCGGGGATGAGTTTAGGATTTTTTATCTTCCCTCCAAGCCTCGTCAATCCTTTTTCGTTTTTAATCGACAATTCGATTGTAGATATGAGGCCGGAGGATGCAAAAACGATGAGGAAGACCTTGGGCCAGAAAATAAAGGCTCAAGCTTTGGCTTCCGTATCGAAGGTGAAATTTACAAATCTTAAGCCAAGGGAGGCTCCGATCAAGTCAAATTCCCCTGATGAGAACATCGCATCCCGCAAAAATCCTGAAGATATTGGTCAGCACAAGTCTTGAAAAAATCAACCAGCACAAGTCTTGAGGAAATCAACCAACACAAATCTTGAAGAAAACTAGCTCAAATCTTGATAAATTATATGGGTGTACAAAGGATTTGGGATATCTCCGAATCGGAGATCAGTTTTCATTTCTGTTTATAGTCATCGAAATTCCTTAGTAGTTCTGATTATTTAGAGTCCGTTTTAGAATTATCTTATCAAGTTGTTATGGGTTTGTTGGTAATTTATTTTATTTAACCAGTTGTAAACCTTCCGGGAAGGTATTAACATTTGGAATTAAGAAAATCTTTCGAGAACTTTCATTCTCAGTTCTTCCCCCTTCTCTTCTACTCTCTCTGCCCCTTCTTCTCCTTCTTCCCTCCTCTTCTGAACCTTTCCCCTGCTATCTCCTCTTGTATTCTGAGATCAACCCAACACAAGTTTTCCGACACCACCAGAACTCCTTCCTTGCCCAATCCAAGACGGCGATCACCACTCCACGAGCCCACACCCACATCCCACCATTCTGCTTGTCATTCACCGGTACCGCCACTCCACTTCCGTCAACCATCGCTGGAAATCAAAGCCGACCTCCACCGACCCTTTTCGCCCAGATCCAAGTTCCCCCCCCCCGGCTCGAGACACCTCGCCGACGCTCCATCCTCACCGGTTCCACTGCTGCCAAGTCTCTACCGACCCTTCTCCGAATCTGGTGGCATCTCCTCCGAGGCCGCAGATGAACCTTGCCGGTCTCCTCCATTCTCCCGATCGAGCGTCTCCCCTCGCTCGCCAACACCAACGCACGGCCCGAAGCCGAGCACCCCACCCGACTTCGCCTCCTCCCCTCCACTGTCGCTAGCTTCCGTCCACTCCGTCAAGACCACTGCCGTCTGCCAAACTCCTCTGGATGATCTCCTCCAAAGCTTGCCGACGGATTCCAGCCAGAATCCCCTCCGCAGGACCCCCTGTTCTACCGCTCCGGCCCGTGAAAGAGACAACCTCCCGCATGAACGTGAAGGCAAGAGAGAGCCGCATGGGTCCCAAAGCCACACAGATATCAGAGCATTGGGTTTATTGGGATTAAATTGATGTATTTAATTTGATTTGGGATTGATTCATCACTTGTTTTTTTTTGTGATCCAGGTCCAATGGCATCTGGTCCACGTCGCCTGTGAATCGTTGTCCAGAATTTTGGCCGCCTCTAGGATGATCTCACTCTTCCAGGAATTGTGAACTTCCATGCTTCGGGTGAGATCTATTTAGTATAGGTTTAATCAAATGCTAGAATAAAATTAATTATCCTATCTTTTATTTGATTAGATCTAATTTCATTGAAAATTGGAAAGCCCTAACCTAGTGATCATTTCCTAACAATCAGCGGTCCAATTTCTTGAGATTTGACTGTGCGTGCTAATCGGATCAATTCCTAGATCGGACCTTAATTCGACTAGGACCATTCTTAGTTTATATTCTTACTTGTTTTGATTCTCTGCTATTGTTTTCATTAGTTAATTAATTGATTCACTGATCTCATCAAGGGTCCTTAGGTTTAGGATTTGTTTGCTTGTTCCACATCAGTTTTTGGTATCAGCGCCATAGGTTAGGTTAGGGTCAATTTCAATTTTTTTTATATTTAATTTATTTGCAAAAAAATTCAAAAAAAAAAAATCAAATTCAAAGATTGAAATTCAGTACATTTTTAATCATACGTATCCTGACATAAGGTTGCCCTAGCATAACTTTACGTTATATTGAATGGTTGTCCTAGGATACAAGAAGATTGAAAAAAAAAAAAATTGATTGTGCTAGCTACATTGATTGGACACCTTAATTGCTGCATTACATTTTCATAATTAATTTAAGGGCATTAACCCCTTAACCAGATAAGGTGGGGAGTTGATTACCCTTAGCCCACAAATTACTATCCTCATCTATATTGACCTAAATCTTAAAATTAAAATTAATTAGACGCCAGCCCTAGGGACATCCGAGCTCATTAGGACAAGGATACCTAAGAGTTATACCAAGCTAGTTTCGATCATTTGATTGGTCTAGGAAAGTGGTTTAGAGATCTTAGTCCTGAAAAAGGTGGTTACTTAATTGGGGCCGACCTGGCCAATCAAATTAGTGTCTAAGGCAACAGGGGGACCCCTGCCAATCTTACACTTACCTAGCCAATTTAGTGAATTGGTTCGAACTTGGAATGCTCAAGGGCAGACTTGGAATAATTAGGAGCTGTCGAGTTCTAGGTAAATCCTAGAATAGAATTGTCTTGTTTGTTTTACTTGATTGAAAATTAAAAAAAAAAAAAAAACCTACTTCATTTCCAAAATCAAATCAATGCATGACAACTAGGTCTGGGATCAAGTACCAAGCAAAACCTTCCCACTTAGGTAACAAGATGGATCCCAATTTAGAAGCTGCTCTCCATGGAATTATAGGACGACTTGAGGCAATTGATGGCAAGTTAGGTTCCTTAGATACAAGGGTAGGAACCCTAGAAGAACAATTGGTGAACACAAACCATCCTATCGGGAACTCTTCATCAAGAATTACAGACCCTAGAGATCCCAGAGACCGAAATGACTACTCGGGTTACGAGGGTGGTCGTACTCAGACCCTTCGACCTGACCCTAGGAATCGACATGATTATCCAAGTTTCGATGTAGATAGTCATCAGACATTTCGACCTTATCGTAACCCAATCGATCAGGATGAACGAATCATGAGTGTTAAGGTTTATGCCCCGAGTCTCGTAGGTCGCCTGGATCCCAAAGAATACATTGACTGGGAAGCTGATATGGATCACTATTTCACTTGGTATGACATGTCTGAGGATAGGAAAGTTAGGTTTGCCCAAATGAGGTTGTTGGGTCAAGCCAAATTATATTGGCATAATGTCCAGAGATTAGCCACTCATAGGAGACAGGATCCCATTGGAACATGGGATGAGATGAAGGATAAGCTTCGCGAGAAGTATCTTCCTGCATCTTATCAACAGCGACTTCTGGACCAATGGCAAAGGTTGATCCAAGGAACTGGATCTGTAAATGATTACATTGATAAATTTGAGGAATATCTTATGAGATGTAATGTGAATGAAGACCCGTTTGTCACTTTATCCCGGTTTAGAGCTGGTCTAAAAGAGGATATTCAAAGAGAATTGTTTATAAAAGAGATCTATAGTCTAGAGTAAACATATCAACTAGCCCAGGACTATGAAAGATTCCAAAAGATGTCTATCACACATAGATCTGAGCCTTCTAGACTAGAAATTTTAGGTTTAAGACCTAGCATGAGTCAAGCCTCACCTGGTCCAAGACCTATCATGAGTCAATCCCCCGGTAGTCGACCCCCTACTACAACCCCACCAACTAAGAGATAAAAAAGAAAAAGGAATTATAGGAGAGACTTCCCGAGGAATCAGTTCCAAGGTCCAATGCTTCAAGTGTAACGGAATATGACACGTGGCTAGTCAGTGTCCATCTAGAGCATTACATATAGGGGAATTTGAGAACATGAAGATATAGATAATGCCCCTGAAGAAGAAGTTTACATTGCCGATCCAGGATTAGCTAACACCTTTGAAGAATATGATCCTATTCAAACTGAGAATACCTCACTTGAGGAACGATTAGGTGTAGTTAGGTGTGTATTGACCCAACCCAAGGAAAGTGAAAATTGGCGCAAGACCGCTATCTTTCATACCTTTATTGGTCAAGATGATAAGGTATGCAAGGTAATCATTGATCGTGGTAGCTGCATCAATGCCATCTCTACCGATACCATTGCATGCCTAGGACTAGCACCCGTAGACCATCCGAGTCCATACAATGTGGCCTAGGTAGATGCCTCATCTATCCTAATCAGACATAGATGCCTCGTCCCAATTAAATTTCAATCATACCAAAATATGGTTTGGTGCGATGTGTTACCAATAGAGGTGGGTAGCATCATTCTTGGCAGACCTTGGCTTTTTCATCAAGAGCCATTCTTCATGGCCGCACCAATACCTGTATATTTATAAACCAGGGAAAAAGGATTCCTGTTTACCCTTTACCTCCTAGAACCACCAAAAAAGTTGTAGAAGGTAATCTCAATATCCAAAAACAAAAGAAAGGCTTACACATAATCAATGCTAGGGAGAGAATGAATTGAGTGATGGCTCCCCAGCCTGGGTTTTAGCAGTTAAAAAGTCTAGCGGTGATGTTGATCCTTTATACCAGTACCCCCAGGAAATAATCACACTGTTACATGAGTTTAAAGAAGTTTTCCCCGAGGACCTCCCAGACCATCTACCATCGATGCGAGATATCCAACACACGATTGACTTAGTTCCAGGAACCTCCCTACCCAATCTCCCTCATTATCGTTTGAACCCTACTAAGCATGCAAATTGCAAAGACAAGTTACCGAGCTCCTAAACAAGGGTTTTGTAAGAGAGAGCCTGAGTCCATGCACAGTCCCCGCACTCTTAACTCCAAAAAAAGATGGTATATTGAGGATGTGTATTGACAGTCTTGCGATAAACAAAATCACTATAAAATATCGATTTCCCATTCCTATGTTAGATGATATGATTGACATGATATCTGGAGCAAGTATCTTTTCCAAGATTGATTTAAAGAGTGGATATCACCAAATTAAGATTAGACCAGGTGATGAATGGAAGACCGCTTTTAAGACTAAAGATGATTTGTATGAATAGATGGTCATGCCATTTGGCCTTTCCAATACCCCGAGTACCTTCATGAGGATTATGACTCAAGTACTACGATCATTCATTGAATCATTTGTGGTCGTATACTTTGACAATATCTTGATTTATAGTCGAACTAGAGGACCATCTAGATCACTTGCAACGAGTTTGTTAGATCTTAAGGAATGAAAGTCTTTATAGAAATTTGAAGTGTGAATTTCTGACAACCCGAATAATTTTCTTAGGGTTTGTAGTAACACCTGACGGTCTGGCCGCAGATCCTGAAAAAGTTCGAGCTATATCTGAGTAGCCTATATCCCAAATTATGCATGAAGTTCGAAGCTTTCATGGCCTCGCAACTTTCTATAGGAGGTTCATTAGAGGTTTTAGTACCATCACAGCTCCGATAACTGATTGCCTACAAAAAGGAAGCTTTGAATGGACTAAAGCTGCAGAACGAGCTTTTCAGGAGTTGAAAGAAAGAATGACCCACACTCCAGTTTTGCAATTGCCAGATTTTTCAAAGGTTTTTGAGGTTACATGTGATGCATCCGAGGTAGGAATTGGAGTACTAAGTCAGGAAGGACATCCTGTAGCTTTCTTTAGTGAAAAACTCAATGACTTCAAGCGCAAGTATTCCACCTATGACAAAGAATTCTATGCTGTGGTCCAAGCCCTTAAATTTTGGAGGCATTATCTGCTTCCACAAGAATTTGTCCTGTATTTGGACCATCAGGCCCTCAAGTTCCTCAATTCAGAAAAGAAATTGAATCCGAGACATGGAAAGTGGATTGAGTTCCTTCAGGCCTATACCTTTATGATAAGGCACAAGGTAGGTGTAGATAACAAGGTTGCCGATGCACTTTTTCGAAAGTGAAAGTAGAGACTACTGAACCTTTGACTGCTGATGCACTTTCTCTTAGAATGAGCCTTTTAACAGCAGTAAGTGTAAAAGTTACTGGATTTGAACAGGTAAAGGAAAAGTATAATGAATGTCCAGACTTTTGGAATATCCTTATCTCAATGAAACAAGGACCGTCCAGAGAGTTTAGTGAATATACCCTTCAAGACGGATATCTCTTTAAGAACAATAGGTTGTGTATCCCACGAACTTCGACGAGTTTTTAATTTGGAAAATATATGCTGAAGGATTATCTGGGTATTTTGGAAGAAACAAAAAAATAGATGCCCTGGAGGCCCAGTTTTATTGGCCTAGCCTGAAACACGATGTAGCCTGGATTGTGGCCCGCTGTCGAACTTGTGCCGTGACTAAACATCGAAAACAGAAAACCAGGTTGTACACTCCACTACCTATACCTGATTGCTCGTAGCAAGATGTAAGCATAGATTTTGTCTTAGGATTACCCCGAACTGTCAAAAAGAATGATTCAATTTGTGTGGTAGTAAACAGGTTTTCCAAGATGGCCCATTTCTTACCCTGCCCCAAGACCTCTGATGCTTCTAAAGTTGCTCGCTTATACTTTGATGAGGTTATTAGGTTACATGGATTACCAAAATCTATCGCATCAAATAGGGACGTTCGGTTCACTAGTTACTTTTGGAAAATCCTATGGCACTTAATGGGTACAAAATTAAAATTTTCAACTGCATATCACCCACAAACAGACGAACAAACCGAAGTTGTAAATAGGAGTCTGGGAAATTTACTTCGGTGCTTGGTAGGAGAGCATGTTAAAAATTAGAATTTGCTTTTACCTCAAGTCAAGTTTGCATATAAGAGTTCAGTAAATAGGTCTGTTGGTATGAATCCATTTGAAGTTGTACATGGTTATCGTCCTAATAAACCCGTTGACTTAATCCCCTTGCCTATGTATGCTAGAGTCTCAGAATCAACATCATCCTTTGCAGAGCATGTTAGGAGTCTGCACAAAGAGATCAGTGAAAGAATTAATATAAGTAATCAAATGTATAAATGATTAGCAGATTTTCACCGACGAGTTAAGAATTTTGCTGAGGGTGATCAAGTCATGATTAGGGTCAAATCTGAACGGTTTTCACCATGAACCATTCAAAAATTACATGCCAGAGGAGCAGGCCCATTCAAAATTTTAAAGAAGGTTGAACCGAATGCATATGTTATTGATCTACCAACTGATTATGGGATTAGTCCTACTTTCAATGTTTCGGATCTAATTGAATATAAAGAACCAGCATTGATACCTAGTGATCCATTTGAACCTGTACCCTCCTTTGAGAGTGACCCTCTTGAGTGTGCATAAGCCAAAATGAAAGAAAAGCACGATGTGATCGAACGAATTTTGGACGAGTAGATCAAGTCCACGAGGGGTCAAAACTATCATCGCTATCTGGTTCACTGGCGAGACAAGCCAGAGTCAGAGGATTCCTGGATTACTAAATAAGAGTTACAGAAAATTGATCCAAATCTATTTGAGTACTTCCATCCTGACTCGACGGAGTCGAGTTCTCCCCATCCCAGGAGAAATTAATAAGGACATCGCATCCCACACAAATCCTGAAGATATTGGTCAACACAAATCTTGAAGGGATCAACCAGCACAAGTCTTGATGAAATCAACCAGCACAAATCCTGAAGAAATCAACCAGCTCAAATCTTGATAAATTATATGGGTGTACAAGGAATTTGGGATATCTCCGAATCGGAGATCAGTTTTCATTTCTGTTTATAGTCATCGAAATTCCTTAGTAATTCCGATTATTTTAGAGTTTGTTTTAGGATTATCTTATCAAGTTGTTATGGGTTTGTTGGTAATTTATTTTATTTAACCAGTTGTAAACCTTCCAGGAAGGTATTGACATTTGGAATTAAGAAAATCTTTTGAAAACTTTCATTCTCAGTTCTTCCCCCTTCTCCTCTACTCTCTCCCCCTTCTTCCCTCCTCTTCTAACCTTTCCCCTACTATCTCCTCTTGTATTCTGAGATCAACCCAACACAAGTTTTCCGACACAACCAGAACTCCTCCCTACCCCATCCAAGACGGCGATCACCACCCCGCGAGCCCACACGCGCATCCCACCGTTCTGCTCATCATTCACCGGTACCGCCGCTCCTCCGCTTCCGTCCACCATCGCTGGAAATCAAAGCGACCTCTGCCGACCCTTTCAGCCCAGATCCAAGTTTCCCCCCTCCGCTCGAGACACCTCGCCGACGCTCCATCCTCGCTGGTTCCACTACTGCCGAGTCTCTGTCGACCCTTCTCCGAATCCGGTGGCATCTCCTCCGAGGCCGCAGACGAACCTTGCCGATCTCCTCCGTTCTCCCGACTGTCTCTCCTTGCTCGCCAACACCAATGCATAGCCCGAAGCCGAGCGCCCCACCCGACTTCGCCTCCCCTCCACCGTCGCTAGCCTCTGTCCACTCCGTCGAGACCACCGCCATCTTCCGGACTCCTCTGGATGATCTCCTCCAAAGCTCACCAACGGATTCCAGCCGGAATCCCCTCCGCAGGCCCCCCTGTTCTACCGCTCCAGCCCGTGGAAGAGAGACAACCGCCCGCACGAACATGAAGGCAGGAGAGAGCCGCATGGGTCCCGAAGCCACACAGATATCAAAGCATTGGGTTTATTGGGATTAAATTGATTTATTTAATTTGATTTGGGATTGATTCATCACTTGTTTTTTTTTTATCCAGGTCCAATGGCTTCTGGTCCACCTCGCCTGTGAATCGTTGGTCTGGAATTTTGGCCACCTCTAGGATGATCTCACTCTTCCAGGAATTGTGAACTTCCATGCTTCAGGTGAGATCTATTTAGTATAGATTTAATCAAATACTGGAATAAAATTAATTATTCTATCTTTTATTTGATTAGATTTTAATTTCATTGAAAATTGGAAAGCCCTAACCTAGTGGTCATTTCCTAACGATCAACGATCCAATTTCTTGAGATTTGACTGTGCGTGCCGATCGGGTCAATTCCTAGATCGGACCTTAATTTGACTAGGACCATTCTTAGTTTATATTCTTACTTGTTTTGATTCTCTGCTATTGTTTTCATTAGTTAATTAATTGATTCACTGATCTCATCAATGGTCCTTAGGTCTAGGATTTGTTTGCCTGTTCCGCATCATCCCCTGAGACAATCGAGGCCACCTCAAAGGTTGCGGTCGATGCTCCCCGTCACCGGTAGCACCTTCCATGCCGATCACCCACCCGTCGTCCTCCATTCTGGTGAGGAAGGTTTGGAGGACTCGCCTAATCACGGGATCCCCCCCCAAAGTGGGGTTTGGAGGGTGCCATTCCCCGAGACTTGGGAGATCGCTCAGGCCATTTTTGAGAGAACCTTATTCTCGGGAGAGCTAGAGTGGATGCAAACACTAAGCTACCAGGACTTGGAGAAGCAAACGGTGATGACGGTGCAGCACGTATTTCCCATTTAGTCTTTGTTCTCCGATCTTAGTTTTGCTTTTCCTAACACCAGCTTTATCACAATTGTCCCATTTTGTGGCCACCTTGTTGAATCGTACTGTGGATGGGGAAAATGCACTTGAGAAGCTTAAAGGCATTGCTGCGAAAGCGCGTCAAAGGGCCAATGCAACGGAGGCCATGGCCAAGCACTCAAAGGAAGCGCTCTCCAAGGCAGAGGTTGACTTGGCTGCACCGAGGGCCGACTTGGCCTTGGAGAAGCAAAGGCGAAAGGTTGAGGTGAAAGAGGCCAAGAGAGCTGGCCAATGTGGAGAAGAGGGCCAAGGAGGTCGTAGTGATTTACAAGGCCTTCAAAGATTTTGCCATCAAGATGGCTTGAGCCATGGCAGATTTTTGCAAGTCATAAGAGTTCTTTGCCATCTAATGGGCATTCGGTCAAGAGGCCTTCGAGAAAGCCTTTGATATGGAGACATCCGAATGTCGAGCCGCGATTGTAGATCGCTATGCAAGGCTTGACCTCACCTTTCTGGAAAAGAAGGGAGAGTCTAAGGGGGAGCCCTATGCAACTACCACTAAAGCCCCCTCAGCTGATCTTGTTCTTGCACTAAAGCCTGTCTATGCTGATCCGGTTGCTATTCCCAAACCCGCTTTCACTGATCCGCCATCGGGCCTGGGCCCTCTTCAGCCGAAAGGATCACCGCCCCTTCCGAGGATGCTGAAACTACTGTTGATCCCGTGGAAAAGGTCGAAGATTGATTTTTGTAATTTTTTGCACTTCTAGAACCTATGGTTTTCTTGTTCTTTTCCTATCTTTGTAACAACTCATTATCAATGAAATGAATGAAACTTCCTTTCCATGTCTTGTGTTATTTATTTGTGGATATGACTATATCTAGGGTGCTAGGCCATCATTGGACGAACCTATGCCCGCCGAGCATCTCCGTGATGCTATAAAAATTAGGGCCTACATTCTAGAATAGCAACCCAAAGCTAAAGCGACAAAAAACAATGCCACTAACTATAAGAAGAGGTTGCTGGAGATGCAAGAGGCGCTAAAGCTAGCGAATGAAGAGGCTGGGCACTATCGGTCGAGGTGCATTGTACATATCTTCGAGAAAGGTAGATTTCCCATCGACCAACCGCGATCCTTATCCAAGCTTTTAGATTCCCAAACTAGGTTTCCCATCAGAAAGTCTCCATCCGATAAGCCTTCAAACCTTCAATCAGGAGTCCTCATCCGATGAGCCTTCGAACCCTCGATCGAGAGCTCGCATCGATTGGGAATTTCTATCCGACGAGTCCTCGGGTGAGAGTTCGTTTGGTCCACGAAGGCATGACTCTTTAAGCTTTTGTCGAGGGACTTTCTATTATTAACTAGTAAAAAATAGCCATAAGAAAGAAAAAGGATTTTCATTCATTAAGGGGCCACATTACTAATAATATATCCGTAGATTGGTTGAGTTCTAGGGACGGAGCATAGAAGTTCCATCCAGTTTCTTTAGCCGATAGGTCCATGGACTGATAATTTCTTTCACTTGGTAGGGTCCTTCACAATTTGGCTAAAGCTTGCCGCTCTGGCCAAGTTGGGAGACCTCTACTTGATGCAACACTAAATCACTAACCTTGAAGGTTGTCCCGGACTTTAGAGTTGAAGTAGCGGGCGACTTTATACTAGTATGTTGCCATCCTGATGCACGCTTTTTCTCGAGCTTCATCTAGCAGATCTAAATCAATGAGCCGCCCTTCTGAGTTGGTCTATTCATCAAAGTTCGCAACCCGCACCAAGGGGACTCCAAGCTTGACAGGAATTACTACTTCAATCCCGAATGCCAAGCTGAAGGGTGTTTCTCCCGTCGAAATCCTTGGTGTCATTCGATATGTCCAAAGTATATAGTGGAGCTCATTGGCCCATGATCCCTTAGCTTTGCCAAGCCTCTTCTTGATCCCATGGAGGATGGCTCGGTTAGTGACTTCTACTTCTCCATTAGCCTGGAGGTAAGCTACTAAAATGATGTGGCGTGAGATCCCTTAGTCTTCACAGAATTCCTCAAACTTAGCTCCGACGAATTGTCATTCACTGTCTATGATTAGCACCCAGGGGATCTCGAATCGATAAATTATGGCCCTCCATATGAAATCTATCTTGGACTCGGTGATGAGGGCAAGTTGCTCTGCCTCCACCTACTTTGTGGCATATTCCACTACAACGAACAGGAATTTTCGCTGCCCTGAGATAGGTGGGAACAGATCGAGGATATCTATTCTCCATTGTGTACCATGGAGCGCATATGGATGTGATCGGTATAATCGGAAGTCACTGGATATTTGAATTCCTTTGGCAAGCATCACATTGCATAATGAAGTTCTCTACATATTACTGCATTGTGGACCAATAATAGCCCCGTCGAAGTAGCTCATATACTAGCACCTTTTTTTTCCAACATGATCACGGCAAATCCCTTCATGGACTTCCTTCAACACACATTCAGCCTTAGACGAGCATAAATATCTAAGGGATAAGGAGAACGACCTTTTGTAGAGTTTCCCTTCATGTACTAGATATTTGGAGGATTTATACTTTATCTTGCAGGCTTCCCTCCGATCTGTAGGGAGCTTGCCATTCTCTAGAAAGTTGATCAATGGGTTGATCCAACAAGGCTCACTGTCTAATAGCATTACTTCCAATGATTCCTACATAGTCGATTTTTTGATTTGCTGAAAATGGGCTCCTTTAGGAAGTGCATTGGTATGGTGGTAACCACCTTGGCTAGTGAGTCAACCCTAAAGTTTTCCCCTCTAGAAATTTGTTGGATCTCCAAGCTGTCGAAGGCACGGATTAACTCCTTGACCCTCAAAAGGTATTTCACCATGTTTTCTTCTCGAGCCATGCAATCACCCTTGATGTGTCCAACGGCCAATTGAATCACTATAAACTTTTAGATCCCGCACCTCTAATTCTTTGATTACTTCGAGTCCTGCGATTAAGGCTTCATACTCAGCTTTGCTATTTGTTGCTGAGAACTCTAAACGCAAGGCATGCTCAGAAATGCTTCTTCTGGGCATGCAATGACTATCCCTACTCCCAATCCTTCTGAATTGGACGATCCGTCCACATATATCTTCTAAGTATTAGTCGAGCCTTTAGCAGGGTCCTGGGTTAGCGCTAAAGAATTCGAAGACTTAGCCTCTTCTGATTCGATCAGCTCGTCAGGGATGGTACATTCGACCAAGAAATCAACCAATATTTGGGCGTTGATCGATGGCTTAGACTGAAATTTAATATCAAACTCGGAGAGCTCAACCGCCCACTTCGCGATGTGCCCGGATGTGTCGAGTTGTTGAAGAATACATTTAATAGGTTGATCGATCAGGAGGGTAATGGCATGAGCTTGAAAATACAATCAGAGCTTCCAAGTGGTGATGAGGAGGGCATAGATCAGCTTTTCTAATATGGAGAATCGGATCTTTGCATCTCTCAAGATCCAGCTGGCGTAGTAGATTGGTTTCTGGATTGTCTCTCCTGGACCAACACAACTCCCATTGCTAGGGGAGGCTGCTAAAATATAAAACTCTCCTAGGTCTGGCTTACCCAATAACAATGTGGAACTAAGATAACTTTTAAGATCTTCAAAAACCTTTTGGCACTTCTCAGACCATCGAAAATTCTTAGGCTGCTTTTGGGTCTGAAAGAAAGGAAGGCATTGCTTAGCAAATCTTGAAACAAACCTATTTAAGGTTGCAACCCTCCCGGAGAGGTGTTGGAGATCCTTGATTATTCTTGAGCCATGTTGCATATGGTTTTAATCTTTTCTGGATTAACTTCCACCCCCCGGTTGAAAACTATAAAAACAAGGAACTTGCCAGAGGCCACTTCAAAAGTACATTTGGTATGATTCAACTTTATTTGATACTTTCAAAGGATGGCGAAGGATTTCCAGAAGTCTCCAACATGGGTTCCAACTACCTTGCTTTTAACAAGCATGTCATCCACGTATACCTCCATGTTTTGCCCGATCTGGTCTTTGAAGACTTTATTCACTAGGCACTAATAAGTGGCACTTGCATTTTTAAGATCAAATGGCATGATTTTATAACAAAAAATACCCTGATTAGTAATTTTAGTAATATTTTTTTCATCTTCGGGAGCCATCCTAACTTGATTATAACCGGAGAAAGCATCCATGAAACTAAGGAGGTCATAGCCTGAAGTGGCGTCCACCATATAATCGATCCTTGAAAAGGGGTAGCCATCCTTCGAACACACCCGATTGAGGTCGGTGAAATCAATACATATCTGTCATTTGCCGTTAGCCTTCTTCACCATGACTATATTAGAAATCCATTCGGGATAGGTGGCCTCTCAGATGAAACTAGCATCAAACTTGTCGACCTCTTTGGCTATCACCCTCCGGCGTTCAGGCACAATTTTCTTTTGCTTAACAGGTCAGCATTCCGGATCCACTTTCAAATGGTGCACCATCACCAAGGGATTGATGCCAGGCATGTTTGCTGGTGTCTAGGCAAAAATATCATCATTTTTCTGGAAAAATAAGGTCAATTGATCCTTGGTTACTTAATCTAGGTTAGCGCCAATCCGAACTACATGCTATAGATTCCCATCTACTAGGGATATGGGAATAAGGTCCTTAACTGGTTCCCCTCATTGTTCAGCCATGTCATCGCATGCATCCAACCCTTCTACTAGGTAGGCATTGGCATCTTGGCCCCATGGAGTGCAATGTGATAGCAGTGATGCACCAGCTTTTGGTCCCCGCTTATCTCTCCGACCCCATACACCGTCAAAAACTTGATTTTTAGACAATAGGTAGACACGACAGCTCGAAAAGTGTTAAGGCCAGGTCATCCAAGGATGGTATTGTAGGCCGAGGATGCTTGGACAATAAAAGAATCTACTTGGACAATGGATCGGAGAGGGTAATGCTCCATTCTTACGGTCAAAGTGATCATTTTCTTTACCTGGATCGCATCCCCATGAATCCAACCAGGGGGAGTCAAATTGAATTAGTCGATCAAGGGATATCCCAATTTTTAGGAGAGCATTGTAATACAAAAAATCAACCAAGCTTCCATTGTCAATGAAAATGTGGTGTATATCATAGTTTTCTATATTCGGAGTTACAACAACTGCATCGTTATACGAAACTAGACTCCCTAGTTGTCCTCTTTAGTAAAGGTTATTGGCATAGCCCGCCTCTTGCTTGGTTGCTCCTCATCGGGATGATGGCACCCCCCAGTGATGGTGCCAACCATCCCGGACGGAGGCGGATCGCCTCTTTCTGAAGGTAGAGGCCACAATAGTGGCTGTGGCTTGACTGGCTGAGACGATCTTGGCCGGTCTCTTTGCTCCCTTCAGTGTTGGATGAAAGCGATCCAAATGGCCCGCCTATTAAGCTCCTCGATCTCGTCTCGGAGGTGAATGCACCTTTTAGTATCATGGCCATGATCCCGGTGGTATGACAGAACATGTTTGGATTTCTTCTATTTGGTAGGGTCCGCAACTTCCGAGCCTCTAGAATGTCCTCTAATTTCTATTAGCACCTTCTCTCTTGGTGCATTCAGCGGGGTATATGTGTAAAACTTCCTTGACGGCGATACTTGACAGTTTTCTTTACGAGGGCTCCTAAGTCAGTGGTCCTTAAAAACCTTGATCTTCCTTCGCAGAGACCTGGAGCACGGTTGGACCCTTTCCTCCCGCCTTGGGGAGTATTTCCAATCTACTTGAATTCTTTGGCCACCCCCCTAGCATAGAGGTGGCGGGAGTTTCCTTTGCAAAAGCATCTTCTATCCGAGCTACTTCTTAGCCCAAGCCAGTATAGCTACAAAGTCCAGGCGAAAGGTTTTGATCAACTACCATTTCAGGTTATTCTTCTGCAAGCCGCTCATCAAGACTGACATGGTGACCGACTGGTCCAAGCTACAGACTTCTAAAGTGGCCGGACTGAAATGGTTGATGAAGGCACAAATTGTTTTCCCCTCTTTTTGTTTAAGGGTATGGAGATAGTCCAATCACTTTTGTTGCTTCCGATTGCTAAGAAAGTGATCAATGAAAGACCGGCTCAACTACTCGAAGGAGTGCATCGATCCCAGCTTCAAGCTTGAATACAAGTGTCGAGAAGCTCCCTTTAAGGTGGACGGGAACACTCTGCAGAGAATGGGGTCAGGCGCTCCATAAAGAAACATTGTTGCTCGAAAACTGGCCAGGTGGTCGACAGGGTCAGTGGTCCTATCGTAGCTCATAAGTTATGGGATTTTGAAGTGTCGAGGGGATGGTGTTTATATAATCTTGATGTCAAAAGGTAAATTAGTGCTGAACTCGTCGTTACGCACCGAAGAGAGGTTATGGATTGCTTCGATACGCTGATCCATCTCCTTGAGCATTCGTTCAACTTCTGGATCTCAAATGATAGGGACCTCCGATCCCTGGGGGGACTACCACCCCGAAGTGGAGTCATGCTCTGACTGAAGACTCTAAGGTCACCTCCTTGGTTCTGGGCTCTTGAGACGATGATGATGACTAGTCCTCTATGGGTCCTTATGAGGGACCCGCAACTATTCTGGTGGTGGTCCTGCTTCAACACCGGACAAGGATGGGTTACTACTGGAGGTAACATGGTAATGCAGACGCCGATTGTGCTGTAGGCTTGAGAAGCCATAGGGATGGCTTGGATGGTTTGAACTACTACCACCAGACTTTAACTTGCATAAAAAGCAGGTTGACTATTCTGCACCAACCATCACCGTCTGTAGCGACAGCGAAGCTTCTACGGGTGCAGGCTGAGCTTTATCAGACGGTAGCGACAGCGAAGCTTCTACGGGTGCAGGCTGAGCTTTATCGTTCAACTGGCTTTCCACCACCCTCTATCAATCGAGAGATGGCGGTGGTCGTGTGACAAGATGCAGTCTTCTTGGATAGCATTGTTACTCCGCTTTCAAGTAATGCTCCTCAAAACTATTTGGCCCTTCCTCTATCTGTTGGTGCTGAAAATGGTCAAGCACTAAAGCAGCTAGAGGTCCTGGAGAAGGTAAGAGGTTCTCTATGAGGCGGTACCTGTAAAAAAGTCCTACCGAGGGCACTCCGACGCTAAAGTCAATAATCAAGCCAACAGTTTGAGAAGTGCAAGCAGGAAGAATGCATACCTTGGGGGCTTGCATGGGGCCCCTTCTTATAGATGGAGGACCAGGAGTATTCTTGGGATGGTAGAGATCCTGATGGACCTGGTAAAAAGTGACAAGATCCTCCACGTGTCGCTTGGGGCTTGCTCGTTGGCAAAGAATGTCTTATCCCTTTAAATGCAACCTTGTCATTTGCTTTAAGGCGTGCCACACCTCATTAATGGTGGCATAGATCGTAATGCAGGTTTAGACATGCTCCCTCTATTGCTTATATATGACAATGATTAGGGATTTTAAGATGTGATGGAGAGTCCAACCATAAGTCAGAGACCATGGCAGTGACCGTTGAAAGATCGTGCCTGTGTTTGAATGGGCATACTGCCTAAGGGTCTGCCAGCCCAAGCATTCTCAAGATATCTAAGGTCTTATCAACCGGAAGAGCTTTGCTTGGGGCAATTCCATCTGAGTGCACTTGATAAGCCTAGGACCGTCAGGTTGTAGGGGTCGGCCCGTTGCTAGGACTAGATCAGATAGAGATAATCGATGAATGTCATCCCGCATCGTTCAGTTAGGTAGAGGGACCCTTCCAAGTGAATATATAAGGAATTACAGCATGCTAGGTGTGCAACGGCATCTAACAAGTGGTCAGCAAGCACTTGCAAGGCCTTTGGGCACTTGCCAACCGGTACCAAGGCCCGCTTGAACAGAGATAGCCAATGGCATCTTATGGAGATCGGCCAATCAAGGCACTCATGGATGGGTGGAAAGGCCACCGCTTGCCAAGCACATGACTTGGTTCAGAAAGCAATCAACCGGTGCCTACTGCTTGGGTGCTACCAAGGTTCGCTCGGATGCAGGTGTCTGTCGATTGGCCAGGTTCAATCAGACAAAGCGGGTGCTTGTTTTCTAGCGGATGATCGGACGGGCAAAATGATCGGGCATCTTGAGTATGCTGTTAAGCCTCGCTCTAACCAGGTTATATAGGAACCTGGTGCTTGCTTGGTCAGGGAGGCATTCCCCTTATCGACGAAGGGTCGTTGAAGAATAAGGCCAGTCGAAGGTCGGCGGTATCATTTTGCTTAGTGACACTAGAGAGCCTTCCCGTGGTTAAGATTCTTGTTCGATGAATGGCCGACGACTATACTACTGGACTGATGGGCTATTTCTGCTAATGTGGGCTCCATGTCCCTTGCTTGAACACATTTCTCACTAACACTATCCATGGTCTCCTACCACACTACAATCTCAAAAATTACTAGATCTGAGAAATACCTAATCTTGGATCCGCAGCCTTCAAAACCCGAGCAGCACCTTCCCTCCAAACACCTGATGTTTAGGGTTCTCTCCTTGACTCCTAACTCCTATAAAAGCCCTCCACGGTAACCAGATTCCTGTGGTGGCCGAGAAACTCCAAGAAGAAATCCACTGCTGCCTTCCTTGCTACAAAATGCCAAACCCTAGCACCCAAGATCCTCCTTCCACAACCTCGCTCTTATACCAAATGTAAGTTCCGAGAATCCTTGATACTCTAGGACTGCATGCCTTGTAGTTAGCCAGTAATCAACCTAAAAAACTAGATTAAAATAACGGAGAAGGCAATGGCATGATAGAAACCATAGGTTTCCTTGCTCGAGCTAGAGAGAAAAAAAGAACCAGGAGAAAGAGTTTATTCTTGATTCAATCAATCATCCTAGTACACTATATACCTTTATATACATTGGACAAAATTTGAAACCCAAACAACTCCAAATGGCTAACCCAAACCAATTACGTTCATCCAAACCCATGGATTTACATATAATTCATCCCTGGACTAAAGCCTTGGCCCACATTGAGTTGCCCACCTTTGGACCCAAACTGAACTGAACCCAAAGAACCCATGCAAACCACTTTTCACGTTATCTGACCGTCAAGAGCCAGCACCTGGCAGCAATCTTCTATTTCCAGTCGCCTGCCCCCAACAAAACATAACATCATCCTATAAGGGTCAGCAACCCTTCCCATAGAGGTCGGCAAATTTGTCAACCCCTCAGGCTGCATCTGCTGGATTTTCATCGCCCAGTCTCCGGACCAAGGAACGTGATACCGTCCCGTACCACCAGGTACGGGGCGTACCGTACCGTACCGGTAGCTAGTTGGTACGGTTCACCCTCATATAATGGTCCGACCTCCAGACGGTTAAAAAAATAATAATTTCCATACCGGTACGGTACGATACGACGGTTCAGCTCGGTTCAGTCCGGTTCGGGTCTATTTGAGGTTTTAAATTGCTTTGGGAGGAGTGTTTTTATATTAAAAAAATGGCCCGATATGCATGCTGGTACAGTACGGTACGGACCGTACCGGCTTGCCACCAATACGGGTCCTGGTACCGGTACCGGTAACCCTGGTCAAGATAGTGCAGGAACTCCTTTGAGCCGGCAAATTTGCTAGCTCATCTATGATACAGCTCGGAAACTTCATAATTGCCGGCACCCAAGGCCTAAGTGCCAACTCCCCAAGGCCTAGTGACCCTGAAACTCTATCTTCAACTGCTCCAAGCTTTGAGGACACCACCTTTAAGCCTACACATGGTTCCATTATCTTGTTTTGATTTTATATGTTATATTCCGTTACATTGAAGGCATATTTTGGTCTTCAATTAGATAGGTTCATTGGCCATATTGTTCATATATCATTGTTGGTTGCAATTGGATGGCCCTTCCATAGTATTGGGCAACAATTGCAGCCGCAAAATACCTCTTGGCAATGATGAGAACTGAGGTTCCAAGAGAAGCAGCTTGGAAAAATTACTTGATAGTTTTTTTCCCCTGCTACAATGAATGAAACCAACATATTCTGAGCCAAAAATATCTAAGCCCTTTGAAGAATATTGCCACTATGTCTTGGCTAGATACATTTATGCTTTGTCAAGCTGCAGTTGTTGGGAGTTACATGGCAACATGGTCACTTCAAATTGAGAGAGGATGTATTATCTTTTTTGTAACAAGTTTGCTATGAGAGAAATTGAGATTGAGGAAAGAACAAGTTCCAAATATTTGTACATAAAAAGGGTAATGGGAGGTCAAGGTGAAAAGTCCCCCTCCATGTGCTAGTGATCAATCATATCCATAATAGCAACATTCAAATTTCTCCACGATGTTCATACTGTATATTTCTTGACTTTTATTACTTTATTTGCATGAGCAAATATAAAAGCTTCATCTATTATTAAAAGTCCTTGATTAAATATAGCAACAAGATGTTGATTTGGTATTTGGTTATTTATATGCAAAGCCAATATTATATAGGGATAGAATCACACTGTTTTCTCTAATATTATTATAATAATGGTTAACCATTATAATACATCACAAGGTTGGGGGTAACCTTACTAGTCACTTCAGGTGTGACTAATCACAGCCACTTCCCGTAACTAAGTGCCCAAAGTGTTGGAACTACCATTCTCTAGCATTTACATCCCAAACAAATCAAATGTCTTAAGTCTCTTCATCAAAAGTAACTTCACAGAACTCACTTCTCCAGAAGTGGCCACTTCCCACTCCGGCAATTTCAGTGCAACCAAATAGGCATTTACCGTGTAGCTAATTTTCATATAATAGTTTGTGAATTTCTCATTAACTTTTACTAGGACATTTTGACTTACCACAATGGGATTGGCAATCCAGAACTCAGCACAGTTACTTATCTAGGCTATTGTTGTCTATCAACATGAGATTTATTAATATCACAAAAACATGCCATCAATTGAAATGTTCATGTGAAATGAAAATACCAGGTATTCTAGGGTTCTGGGAATATCTAAAATTGACTTCACACCAGCTGAGATAACTGCCACAGGAGTCTTTCCTAGTTCAGTGAGATCAGATGATATATCCATTGCTGCATGCAACCAAAAAAAAAACAAGAAGAAAACAATTAAGGAAATGAAGATTCACATAAAAATTTGAATCCAAAATTAGATAGCTAATGAGAGGAACAGAAGTCAACAGGTCTTCACATAAATTATAAAATATGCCCTGTGCAATTGTGCATCCTTGGGTTAAAGTGAAACAAGAGATGCATATGCATTTGAGAGTATAAAATAGTCTGGATTAACAAATAGTACTAACAGTAAGTTAATCTTTTGTCAATTTTCATTCATTTGTCATGTCAAAATAACTAAGAAAATATGCACAATTACAAGTTTCAATCTAGTTGCCAATCATTAAGAAATGATTAAATTCCACATCCACTGCTCATAAAACCACCAATATATAAGATTTTGAATTCTTAATATAAATGAATTAGGTATTTCTTACTCTGCTCTCCGTGCCTATGCACTCCTCCTATTCCCCCAGTAACAAAAACTGGTATACCAACCTGCAATTGTTTCATCTACTGAGTTTATTGGAGCAATGAAAAAAAAAGTGCATGCAATTATTAAAGGCACACATTGCCAGCCCCTGGTAAATTTATGAACTGGATAAATTGAGCAAACAAACAGTATAGGAGCTGAAATTTCATGACCCACGAGTTCTCTGTGATTAAAGATTAGCTACATTGTAGGTGGGGGTGGGGTGGGGGGGTGGAGAACTAACAACAGACTACCTTAGCTGCAAAAAACATGGTTGCGGAAACAGTTGTTGCACCATTTCCTCCAGCTGCTACCTGTTAAATGAAAAGCTCCACTTCATCAACAAATTTGAACAATCATAATACCCGAACATGCCATGTGTGATTCATGTGATGTCAAGAATGAGAAGGACTTCCTCCACGGAGCTTCATGCACTGCTTGGGAGTTTACAGCTAGTAGTTGATGAACTATCAAAGAGCAAATTAAGAAAAGTAGTAGATGGTAATACTACTTCCATAAGATTCCAAGCAATTATCAACAATTTCAATCTCAGATTGTCCAATTGTAAAAAACAAAGCATATGCAAACTTTACTCAGCTTAATCTTGGTAGAAACAACATGCAGTCCATATAACTACATACACTCTGCACAAAAGAAAAAGTTTAATATATTTATTGAGCTAATTTCAAACATTACAGAAAAGCTTGATCATATATCAAATTTATTTAATTAAGCAGTTTTGAAACAAACCTATAAAAAGTTTTCTAATAATCCAACATTAAAATAAAAGAAGGAAAAGTTGGATTAAACATCACTCACAACATGTGCAATGTCCCTGCGAGCTGCCTTCTGAGCTTTGTTTCCAAGTTTTGCAAGCCTTTCCAGTTGTTCATTATTCAGTCCTGAGATAAAGTTATAAAGGAACCTTTTGAATGAATGTGGAAGAAGTATAGGAGAACTTTTGTGGGGACCAAACATCTAACAACCAAAGCGCCTCTAGAGCACAAACTCATAGTACAATAGTTGTTACAAAATGATGAGCAATTCTGTAGAACCAATACCTAGAGGATTAGACAATATAGACAATACAGAAACCTGCATTTATTTAATGGTACAGCCAACTTCTGACAAAAGCCCATTCTCATGAATAAGATAGCCAATTCAACACCAAAAGTAAGTGATTAAGGGAAGCCAATTCAACACCAAAAGTAAGTGATTAAGGGAAATCAGCTTTTTGAATTAGCTCAACACAATTGAACCTAAGTAAGAAATACGGGGCTCAAAAGTCCAAATCCACAATCTGCCTCAGAGGCTCAGACCCATCCATGCTCAAAATGGTTCAGAAATTTATTTCATGAAATATAGTACAAGCATAAGCATGTAAGTAAATGAAATACTCTATGAGATGGATATGGGATACAGACACAACACAATACAGCAAATCTCCAAAAAAGTACAATATATATAAACATGCATGCATATGTAAGGGCACAGACTATGCTCATCTTGAGAAGAAAGGGTATCTACCTCTCAAGACCAAATCAATGATAGACTATTTAATCAAAGATCCACACTATTGATCATGATCTAAACTACTAAAAATTCCTAGAGAGCACACATCACATCTTATGGTAGTCTCTAACTCATGTTGCCAACAAAATGAACAGTATGCATTGTGCTAGTGTACTAAAGTACATGATAAAGCATTTCACACACACACACACACACACACACATATATATATTGAACATCAATAGATTTTGATATTTGGATCATAGAAAAACATGGTCTCACCCTTCATTTTGCACCCACTTCATGCATAGGTTAGAGCTTCTTAAACATGTGATTTTTAGTTATTAAGCAATTGTAGTAGTATAGATCATGATCAACAATCCAGATCTTCGTTTTGGATGTCCCATTGTTGATAATGGAGTCAAGAGAAACAATGTCCATACACACATACACATGAACACATGTATACAGACATACACAGAAAACATGTGCATACATGCAAAAAAGCATCCATAAAGGCAATGGTAGGCTATCAACATAGTCCAAACTTTTTTTTGCTAGCATCAACTTTTACAAGCTCATCACTTAATCAAATTGATAGATTGCAATTTGCATTTGATATTTTAAGTAATATCAGGGACTACAAAATTAACCCTTCCCTTAAATTTTTTGGAGGTATCAAGTAAGTATTTAAAGTGTATTCAAGAAATATACAAATTATTTATTTTTAAATTTTGAAAAAATAGGATAGTTAACATAAGTATCAGACATGTAATCAAGAAGTATCTAATGAATATTGGTATCCATATGTATCATATACGAACACAATGTGTGATTTGAATTATCCATGCTTCTTAGGAAATCCATCATGTTTTAATTACATATCATGAATTTGGCTAAGGCTTTGAAATGATATTCCAAATGCATATTTTTCCTTTTAAAATATCGAGCCAAGAGATTTGAAATGTAGACTATTTGGCTTGATCGAAGTAGGATTACTTAACCTAATCCTTATCAAGCTTAAGCCCAATCCAAAAGTTACGAGACAAAATAAAGCTAACCAAATTTCATAATAACGAAGGCCCTCTTTGGCTTAAGCTTTTGGAGTGTCAAAAAGCACCTTTTAGCCCTCCAAAAGCACTTTGGGATGGTACAATGATATTTGGTAAAAAATCAAGATGTTTTGGCTTTCCTAGAAAGCTGAAAATGTCTACTTGGAAAAAACTCTTTTTTGAAGCTTCCCAAAAGTGCTTTCTGGCCAATGTCAGGAATCTATTTTAATTTAAATAAATTTTTATCAATGACCAAAATGCCCACCAGCAAATTTCATAATTACATCTTATATCATATCATATTATATTATTATACTAAATATAATATAATATAATAATAAATTAATATTATTGTTACTAGACCGGAAGATGGCTGACTCAGGCTCAACTTGAATAGGATTGGAGCTGAGATGGCTGCTGACATGGAGCCGAGCCTCACAAAGTCCAATCGCTGGAAGTTGGGTCCTACAAGATAAAGAAGACCAGAAATGCCACACATTACAGGAGGTTCCCCACTGGTGGACCCTCCAATGCCTAAGTCAGTCTTCCGGAAAGGCAAATAAAGGAGACTCAAAGTCTTCTTTGGAATTTAGAGTAGGGTTAGGGGAGCCAAAGGAGGGAAGGAGAGTGAGATGGAACGAGGTTTGTGGAAGAAGGGGATTCAGTACGTATGAGTCCCGCTTCTAGGGAGATGACACATGAGTGAGTAGACTTGCAGAGGTCGGGCACTTCTTGGAATGTGGAAAGTGAGTAAGGTGGCCTATATATGTCTTGATGAACACTCAAGATGAGGCTCGGAGCTCGAGAACTCCGTGAGCTATGAAAAACTCAACGATTATCAGCGAGCTCAGGTGTGCTGCGAGAGCAAGAAGAGGGTCCCTTTGTCAAGAAGGGCTCTTAGGAATTGAGGGCTCTTGGTTCCATCTTTGGCTCGGCTCCTTGTTCTAATTTTTTCGCCTTCTTACTTGAAGGGTCATGGCGAAGAGTTCATAGGCATGTACCTGATGCCTAGAAGAGGTATGGTGTGTATTGCAGGGGATCCCGATTGTTGCAGGCACGCCCGTGGGAGGGGCCATACTGTAATTTATGGAGCAAGAAGTGAAGACTAGCACGTCCCTACAACAGGATGTCCCTCATGTGGCAAGCATTAATGGCCGCCGCTTCTAGATCATGCATGACTATGACGAATGGGGGGCAGATCCAACAACGATCAACATTCCAGCAGAGGGTTGGTGAGCATGCGGTCTGACGTCCAAGTAGCGAGGTGTTAAGAGATGGTCCAATTGTCCAGGTTAGTTAACACGTGTCTGGCGCAGATTGGAACTTCTGCACCATGCTGGACCAACCAAATCCTAACGTATCAAATGCTCCCCACTTCCAAGCCCAAGTGACCACACTTCTTAGGGCCTTGGACGAAGTAAAGACCTAACTGGTCCATCAAGGCACAAAAGCCTATTATGCCGAGGCAAGGCTGCTTATGGCGAGACAGGCGAAATTGCATCCTTCAAGATTCGTGCCAGGATTGGCACGTGAAGGGGAGCAGGTCGGTTTCCGGGATGTGACACATCGAAGTGGCGGCAAGTTTAAAAATTGCTGTGGTGATTTAGACTCTAGGACATTTTGGCGAGTCTCCCGAAACGTTGCCTCTAATGATAAGCCAACATGGAACATGTCAAATGGCAAGGCAAAAACCAGCACCCCTTCATCGAGAAAGAGTTGGGTCCTTTTAATGATTATAAAAAGGGGAGTTGGTTGGTCCTCCACTACTTTTGTAGCACCCTATCGATCAAGGTGGAGAGGAAGGTTCTCGGACGGTCGAAGAGCAGCACCAGCAATGATTAGCGGTGGGTCCTCTCTATCCTTTTCTTCTTCTCTTTCTTATATCTTGTATTATGTGCATGGTGGTCATGGCGGAGGAGCCGGATCTAATGCCAAAGACCTCGGTCTCATTGACGAAGAAAGGCATCCATCAATTTAGGGAGAAGTTGGACTTTGTGACGGACATTTGGCTGGAAGCTCCCGAGAGGAATGAATGCATCACCAAGGGGATAGCGACAAGGGTTATGCTTCATGAATCCTTGAACGCGGGACTCAGGATCCCCATGCTCCCGACAATGGTGGAGCTGTTGCGGTGGTGCCAACTGTGCCCGGCACAGTTGGTCCCCAATCTTGGAGGGTCATCATCAGGTTCTTTAGCTTGATACTCCAGTAAGATATGGAGCCCAGGGCTCAGGCATTCCGCGTGTTCTTTCAAGTGAAGGCCAATCCTAAAAGCTCAGGGTGGTGGTACGTGTCTCCCTAACCAGCAAGCAGCAGGAAACTACAAGCGATGGCAGAAGCGGAAGACTCCCTGGCGGACAAATCCGCCCGCCTTGATGAGAGTATGGCAGTGTGTGATAAGCTCAAACTTCTACTGGCAAATACCAAATGCCAGATGGAGGACCTCGTCGACACCCAGATGGCCTTTAATAAGTTGGAGGCAAGAGCCAAGGTGGCAGAGGATATGCTCTGCGACGCTAAGAATCAGGCCTTGGCTGCAAAGGAGGCATGGGTGGCAAAAAGCATTGGCCTTCTAGGTAGTAGCAAGTGGTGGAGAGCTTCAAGGCAGGAGAGTACCATCAAATGGTACTTGACTCCTGCAAGAAGGCATTCTGGCAAAGCTTCAAGCTTTGCAAGAGGCAGGTTGCTAAGCAGTTCCCCCGTACAAATGTTTGGAAACTAACGGTGGAGTCGCCTCCAGGCAGTAGCGAAGACTCCGTAGGCTCCTGCGAGGAAGACATAGAAGAAGGCAAAGATTCGGCCAACCTCTCGTGATCTACGCACTTCTTTTTACTCTTCTTTTTCTTTCTGTTGTAATGGCCATTGAGCCTTGTACAAAACATTTGGAAAGTCAATAAAATAATTTTTTTGTCAAATTCCAGTTTCATTGAACTTGTTCTTCTCTTCTTGCTTGCAAGCTAACCGGATTCGTTGCCATGCTATTTAGGTGATGGACTTTTCACTTGACAAGCTAATCGGGCATATCCCACCAAGAAGAGGAAGACTCAGAACAGAAGGGACAGCGGCGAGGCTGAAGCAAGGAAGGTACCACAATGGTCAACGAGGTACCAGCTCTCTTAGAAACCATCGCAGAGGTCCTAGGGCTACTTGCCACGAAGCCCGAGGCAGCTGACCCAACTAAGGAGATGGAGGCTGCCCCACCTGCCCTAGTGGACATTAAGATGGCAGAGGCAGCCTGCAAATTATGTCACTCGCCCTCCCCACAATCGTGGTGCAACTAGCCGATCTCTTGTACTTGTGCTGCCAGCATGGTCAACCATCATCTAGGTGGCCAACAATGAAGGGCCTGACATGGCAAGCCTTACGGTAGTCCAAGCCACGGTCGAAAACCTCCCAACCGCCGCCGAGTTGTCAACGGGTGACGTAGCGGGAGAGGTTGCAAGAGGTAGCGGGCAAGGCTGTGTTAGGCGCACAAGGGGTGGCCGCGATTCCTGCAACAGCATCACCTGAAGTGGGCCTCCCAGCAAGGATATTCCTCGCAGCGACCATTGGCACTAGTAGCTGGCTTCGCAACTCCTCGTGCCAACGAGTGCTTGATCCACTACCTGGGAGGCCGATTAACTGCTTCACCCAATGCTTGCAGGTAAACTGCATTTGTCGAGCTGCGAGCCATTACTGTCGACCCAACTGACAACCCTTTTATAGCAAGTGCTAGAGACTTGCATCATGCAGGCCTGGGATCAAGCCAAAAGCACAAAGAGAGCTCGCCCTAGTTAGATGCAAGTTGGAGATTGTCAAACTTGGGTGAGCTGGTGCAAAGCTCGATCGGTTCGCAACTGAAGATGCCTAAGACACGACTCAATGCCAGTTCGATCATGCCAGTTCGATCATTCCACTACCAGACATGAGCTGACTCGGGAGCTAGAGGCCACCCACCGAAGGATCACCAAACTCAGCCGGTGGCGATGCCGAAGCGAGGCCAGCCATGGGTGGTGCTTTCATAGCAGTAGCCCATACTAGCAAGGGCACGCTGCCCGAGGGGCCATCCTTATGCCAGTAGGGAGTCCAAGTCGAGGCCTCGATAGAGATCGACATAGCAACCCAAAACGAGGGCATCGCCGGCAAGGATGAGACCAACAAAGAACACCTTCGCGACCAGGGCACACAGTCCAACGCCATCAACAAGGTTGCTGAAGGAGAGGTGCCTCATGAGAAGAGTGCGCTGTCCGGCACTACTAGCAAGGCTGTCGCAAAAGGTGAAGCAATTCGCCCTCCTGCAAGCGAGGTAGTAGGGAGCAAAGGAGGCCTTCGAAGGATACAGTGGTTCGGTCGAGACCGTGGACCTACTACAAGAGATGGACTCCTTCCGAACTGTCATTGATTTTCTCCAAAGCAACATCCTTCTGGAGAGTGGGGCAGCGCGATGCTTAGCTTGGGCACGAGCAGAGCTATTCAAGTCTCTGCATGAGGCTGACCGCCTGTACCGGTATGCAATCCCTTGGGTCTCCTTAGCAAAGTCCGCTTACATCTTCAACCAAGGCTTTGAATGTTATGAGATGTTACTACGCCTCTGCTACCCAGAGATTGGACCAACGATCGGCCCCCTTAATCCTTCTAATACTCCCATGGAGATGGTGAGAGTCTTGAGTACCAAGAGAGAGAGAGGCTTATGAAAGCACTTGACTCTAGCTATGTATTTCTTCCAAAGCAATAAAGCACTTAATTTGCTTCTCCCTCGAGTTTTGTTATTTTGTCATCCCTTATCTGGCTTCCTGCATGACTTAGCATGTACTTGATGCATTGTCGCCCTACGAATGCCTTCGCATGGATCTCAAGGCATCTTTAAGATCTCAATGCTTAATTGCTATCCAGGAAGAAGTGAAAGGATCTAACTTGCCCCCAAACCACAGGGCGCAATGTGGCCTGGTGCTCCACTAGGCGCAGACCCAATCTTACAGGAGTCACTAACCAGGTGCGACTCTATTGCACTCGTGGCGTTGCTTCGATTGGAGAGCAGAGAATATGAGCGAGCCACCTACTGAGGGGATGTCAACCTCGAAAGGGATGCCTGGCCTTCATCTTCTGGTTCTAGGAAGAACGGTCGCCTAGCTGATGGGACACGGACACTTATCGAGTGCCAGTTGGCTGCTGGTGCGGTGATATTTTCCTCAGCCCCTTTATAAAAAGAAAGCTAGGGGAATCAATCTTCGCCACAGTGCTCCCCTCAGTATTTAGCCTGGCATATCTACTCTATTACCACTCTTGATTGACAAACATCTGACGCAGCTTTACTTTCTTGCCAAGAAGACTATCAAGTGCTATGTAATTTGTAGCAAACCGTATAATCCCTGGTCTCAATATATCTCCCATAGTAAATAACCTCATCAATGATAAGATCCATGTATGGTTATAGATGAATCTGGTGATAGTCTGTGCTAATTTAACTATTTTCTACACCTTACACATATTTTCAATATCCATCAATATGAAGTCAATACAATATGCAGTACAAGGAGTCTAGAAAATATGCGGTCGCCGCTATATTAAGAGCTGTCATGTGAACCTATACTGTGATCCATTATCTATGATGACCTGCACAATATTCTAGTCTCCCACCTGATCAATCACCTCCTCTATTAATCTGAGGATATAGCTACCGTTGTGCATATGATCTGAATCATTAATAAATTTATGAAAAAAATTTCCATCATAAAAAATTAAGAAATTGATGCTTCATCTAATAGGACCAGTCCAACCATCACACATCACTATCAATCTATACACGGGCCACTTTGATAGGAGACAATCCAATTTTCTAGCTCCTTATTGCTGTCCAAAAGTTGACTATAAATATCGCTTGATCCTAGAGGATCTATACCTGCACCAGCAACCTGTATAAATGTAATAACAGAGCAATAATATGGATTATCTGCTGCATACACTAGGATATGATTGAAGTAAAACCAGGATCCGATAGCTCACCAGCAAGGAATATCAAACTGGTATCAGGCCCCATACCGATCAGTGGATCCGATAGCTCACCAGCAAAAAATACCAAACTGGTATCGGGCCCCGTACCGGTCATTGACTAGTACGGTACTGTACCATATCATACGGGGCCCATAAAATTAAAAAAATCTCCTTCCCTCTCCATGGCTAATTGTTTGACCTAAATCAGGCCCCAACTGAACTCGAACCAGGCAGAACTGGGCCTGAACCGGACGGTATGCATCGGTATGGTATAGAATTTTTTATTTTTTTCAACAATCCGGCACTCCGGATCGTTTTTTATAGCTTAACCGTATCGACTCTTGGCCGGTACGGTACGGTTTGCCTCGAACCGAGCAATTCAGGATAGTACTGCGATCCTTGCACACCACATACCTTTCTTATCCTTTTTCATGATAGTATCAATCCTTGGTTACTTGAAACTCTACTAGGAAAGGCATGTGGATCGACATCGTAGATAGTGACTCCTACTGGAATGTCCCTGGAAGATTTTTCTACTGCCAAATACTCCCAACATGGATGCAATACGACTGGTACCTCTGCTAATGGGCTCTCTGACTAAGGAGGTCCTCTTAAACTATAACTCAAACTCTCCTGCAACACTCCCAGAATCCGATCCCGATCCCGACTCAAAAATTGATGACCCAAATCGCTTTCTATCCGGCCATCTCCTCTAACTATCTCTGCTTATACAAACTCACTTAAATGGCAGCCTCAATTTATACCTCCTCATGAGAAGGATAAATATTCCCTTTGACTCTCTGGAGTGATAAAGTGGTTCTGCGACTCTACGGGTCCACCTCTGCCTTCTTTTTCAATATTTTTTTCTTTTTTCTTTGAAATCAACAAAATGCTTCTTCATCATTTGACGAATCTCTTGTAGATACTATCGATACACGAATACATTAGAATATCCGCCAACCAAGTACTGCTTCAACCTTGTTATCCGACTATCCTTGAATTCTATATTGCACCATTTATACCTCCAATGATGCCGACCCGAGAGCATTTCTTCATGCACTAACCAATATCACGCTCTGGATCCTTCTTCCTCGATGGATTTATTCCTGAATATTTAAAAAATACATAAGTTCAATAATTATATAAAATTAATTAATATTTTGTTTACTTAATATTTTTATTTTTTAATTAATTATATATTTTTAAATTTTTTATATTTAAAAATATAAAAAATTATAATATTATAAAAAAATAATTTGATCTTAAATTCATGTAGGATCCTATCATGGATACTACATTTTTTTTTAACATAATTAGCATGGAAATGCCATTCCCAATAAGAAGAATGTCATCCACGTACAATACGAGGAACGTGACAGCATTCCCATTGACCTTTTGCAGACACAAGGTTCTTCATCATTTTTAATGAAATCAAATAATTTGATCATATCATTGAAACGAGTATTCTAACTTCGAGATACTTGCTTTAACCAATAAATAGATTTTTACAACTTGCAGACCTTGTGATCTTCATCACTGGAAGTAAAACCCATAAACTACTACGTATAAATATTTCTTAAAGATATCCATTAAGGAATGCAGTTTTCATGTCCATTTACCAGATTCTATAATCATAGTAAGCCATAATCGCAAGCAATGTGCAGATGGATTTTAGCATGGCTACAGGCAAAAGTATCCTGATAGTCAATGCCTTCATGTTGATTATAATCTTTTCCACTAGCCTAGCCTTATAGGTCTCTACCTTTTCATCTGCACCTATTTTTTTTGTAGATCCATTTGCATCAAATAGATATAATACCCTCTAGTGGATCCACTAAGGTCTATATTTGGTTCAATATATAGAATCAATTTCTGACTTCATCGCACTCAACCATTTCTCGGAGTCGATGTCAAACATCACCTCATCATAGATTTTGGGATCATCTCCATGTTCCCTATCCTCTAAATGAACATTTCCTCTACATCCTTTGACAGTACCTATGTACCTCATAGTAGGACGAGAGACCCTACTAGATCTACGAGGTGGAGGTTCTATACTAACTAGCTCAAAAAGAATAGGTTCAATAGGTTCTACAGCCCACTATTCTACTCGATCCATGCCCAACCCATTGAAGGAACATGTTGGGCCCAAGTCAGGTTAGGTTGGTTAATGATTATAGGTTTAGATTAGCACACCCAATCAAACTCATGTCAGCATACTAATCCCCTTATGGGTTTGGATCAACAAAACATGACCATCAAGCAGGTCAAATCAGGTTTACTAGGCGAATCGTTACTTGATAGTAAATGTTGACTCAACCCAACACTAATCCCCAGAAATCAGCATCAAGAGAAAGTTATGTGATTTGCATATCTTGATATATTACCCCCAAGTACAATTAGGAGTAAGATAGACCTCTAAAAATCTGAAAGAAAAAAGGGAAATTAAGCTAGAGATTTTAAGACGATAAATTTGCAAATAGGATAAAACAACACAACATAGTAAACATCTTAATGATGACACAACACTACATTAATGGTAGCCCCCTTTAATTTTTAACAAAAAAATAATAATAATTTACTGGTTTTGTATCATGTCGAACAAAAGTGAGAAAGCTTTTCAATTTTTCCTTCTTAAAAATGCCAAAAATAAAACCAATAAAATTGAAGTTGAGTACGAGCAGGACCAATCATACTCCATAACCACTACCCCTTATCTCAACCATTTGGGGTTGATTTTTAGATCCTTGTTCACAAAAAAATGTAATTGGGTATTAATTTTAGCATTATTGCAATTTTCTTCTAGTTCTTTCTCACAATTTTCATCCATGACCTTATGCCTTCTCCACATTCTGAAGTATCAAGACAAATTTTAGCACCTCTTCTCACCGAAACCTTCTAAGTTGTTACATAAGCCCACCTCTCAATTGCTCCTCCATCGCATTGTTTTCAATTGATGCAAGTCCCATAACTCCTTATCTATCTGACCAACAACTTATCAAATTTAGGTTGTTTGCAAGCCACTAAAGGTAGACTTTAATTAAGTGAAACTCAATAAACATATACATAATCTGTTAGTCCTTTAGGATGTGTTGGACTTTGAACTAACTAAGAAATCACAATAATTTATGGTTTTATACAATTTTCAAAACATGAATTATGGTCTTCCAACCATTTCGTTTACATGGACTAGAAAAGACATTTTTTTACAGAAATGTTCAGAATTTCCTTTCTTGAAGTGGATGAACTCTCTCATGCTATATGTTAGAATTAAAAAAGAGAGTAGAATTAAGGAAGAAAGCAACTTAACTTATGTTATTTCCCTGGAACAATATGCTGTCTTAATCCTATTAGGAGTAATACTGCAATCCTAATAGGATCATTATTCTATTTAAAAGCATCTATGGCCCTAATTTCAATACAATCTTTTTCTCTCAACATAGTATCAGAGCACCACCTTGCCACTACCTCTCCCTTCCCTCCCCAACCCTAGCTGCAGCCCACCCTCCTGGCTTCCTCTTGCTGCCGCCCATCCTCCTGGCTTCCTCTTGCTGCCGCTAGATCTTTCCCTTCCCTCCAAAAGAAACAAAACACAAAAAAACCTGATTCCCTCCAGCAACCTCTCCCTTCCTCTTGCTGCCACCCACACTGCTGCCCCAAAAAAAAACCTACAAAACCCTGCTGCCCCTCCTCCCAAAACCCTACTGCCCACCCTCCAAAAACACTACCGCCCAAAACCCTGCCACCCCTCCTCCCAAAACCTTGCCTCCCACCCGTCCAAAACTCTGGCGCCAACAACTTCTCCCTCACTTCTTCTTGCTACCACCCCCTTCCTTTCTCTTGCTGCCGTCCCACACCAACAAACCCTGGCTGCCACCTTTTTTTTATTATTCCCCTTCCTTTTTTTCCTTCTTTTTTCCTCACCAAAAAAACAAAAAAAACAAACACAAAAAAACCTAGCTGCCACATCCTGTTTCAGAAAATTCTGAAACTCCTATGCTAGTTCTCTTCCTCCTTTTTGTCTCTAAAATCTTCCCGCAGCCCCTCTCTCTCTCTCTCTCTCTCTCTCTCTCTCTCTCTCTCTCTCTCTCTCTCTCTCTCTCTCTCTCTCTCTCTCTCTCTCTCTACATATCCGCGCAAAGACCAAACCCTAGTTTCTAAGGCTACCACCTAAGCAAGAAGTACCGCGTGCTGATTCCGATCCGCCTTGGCCTAGGAATTGTATTTAGCCTCCAAAGATGCTACTGCCAACCCTCTTCTAAATACAAAAGGTTGTTGCTGCCTTCTCTATGCCTTCACACATAAGTTAGAGGTTCTATTACTTGGTCTTCGCTTCATCTATGCTATGATCCAAATTTCTCTTTCCTATATTGACGTCATCATTATCCTAGGCTCTATATACCATCATCTTCGGAAGTTCAGAAGTTCATTCCTTCGAGCACTATAATTAAATTGAATGGTGCTAATTATGTTCTCTGGACTTGGGCCTTTCATTTCTTTGTTGGTTCTCAACACAAGTTGAAACATCTTACCAACGGCCCTCCTACTGCCTTCTCTTCCTCCAAATATTCGACTAGCCCTGTAGACAAGTGACAAGACAATGATTACACAGTCATCACCCAGATTTTGAATAGCTGTGAAACCTCTATAAGTGCAAATGTTATGTTCCTCTCTACAGCAAAAGACATGTGGAATGCTCTTAAGGAGATGTGCGGACATGAAAAGAATAACAGCCATGTTTATCCCCTCTATATCCCCTCTATGAGCAAATTTTTACTCTTCAACAGGATGGGCGCTCTGTCAATGACTACTTTGCAGCACTTAAAAGGCAAGTAGGATGAACTGACTATTTATCATCCCATTGCAACTGATGAGGCCGTTTTGAAACAACATGAAGATTCCTTGTAGCTAAGTTTCTCTCTACATTGATGATAATCTCGGTCATGTTCGGCAATCCCTCTAGTCTGACTTTACTGTCCTATCATTGTCTAGTGTTCTTATTCATGTGCTCCAAGTATCTACGACCACTGCTACTTTTATATTTTTTCCTACATCGTTGATCAGTCTGCTCACGCTGCCTCTGGAGGACATGGCCAGGGTTGTGATCGCAGCCATGGTCGTGGTTTTCCACCATGTTTTTACTGCACTCAGACCAACCATCCTTCCAAATGGTGCTAGCAAAAGTTTGGTAAACCGAAGACCGCCAAACTAGCTATTGCTACTCCAACTACTACTGTCACTATTGCTCCTACGAGTATTGTCCCTGTTTTCGACTCCATGAGCAATGTTATTACACTTACTAAAACGGAGTATGAAAAATTATTGCAATGACATACCTCTTCTTTTCTTGCATCCCCATCTTCTGGATCTACTTCAACTGCTACCCATGGTAAGTCCTGGCTTCTCGACTCTGGTGCCTCCACCCATATGATAGATAACCGATGTTTATTCTCTACTCTATCCCTTTCCTCCACTCATCTTCCTGTATCCATTGCTGATGGCTCCTCTCCTATTCTGGGCGAAGGAAAAGTGGGTTGCCTCCTATTTACCTCTTGATAAAGTTCTATATATTCCTAATTTTTCTATTAGTCTTCTTTCTATAAGTCACCTCACCCACTCTTTGAATTATTTAGTTATCTTCTTTCCTAACCATACTATTTTCTTCAGGATCTTCAGACCGGGAAGCAAATTGATGGTGAGCATGAGTTGTGAGGTCTCTATTAACTAGATGCAAAACCTGCTACTGCTGTTGCTTCTCCTGCTACTCAAGATTCGGATATCTCTCTCTAGCATTGCAAACTCGGTCATCCTGTGCTTTCATCATTAAGTCACTGTTTCTATTCCCTCTACGTTATCCTCTTTGCCTTGTGCTGCTTATGAGTTTAGCAAGCACCATCACGCTTCCTTTCCCTCTAGTATCAATAGTCGGGTGTACCACCTGTTAGATGTGTATGCCCTAGAAGCCAAGTTAGCTGGCACACTGTAATTTTCGAGACATCAAATTGTACTTAATCAAAATTTTTATCAATAAAATTGGGCATTTTTTCATTCATATTTTTGTTTCTATAAATCGTTCATGAAGTTAATAGACACTGACATATTTTCAAGAGTTGAGAATTTGAGATGTGTCATTATATGTTAACTCCTAAATGCTCCCAGTCGTTGGATCATCACAGGGATGGGATGGTGATCGATCCATCAAGATTGGTGCATAGATCGATTTCCTTATGGATAGATGAGTCCTAGTTTATAGTGTGGGGACACTGGAGCGAGAGTGCAAGTAATTGTTAGAGAATGATACCAAGTATGACCAAAGAACAAAAAGTCACACAGATGCTACTCACTCATTAGTGACTTCTCGAGCTATAGTTGTGAGTAGTTCCTTGACCTATGGTACCTCAGTCACTCACAATGGAGTTGTAGTTTGACAAGCACATAAACATGATCCCTAGCCATATGGGGCCTTGTAGTGTATGTTGGCTACAATAGGTTCACTGTAGGAGTTAGGAGTGTATTTATAGGGGATATATCAATCTCAGTAGTAGAGGAATAGTCCTATACAACCTAAGAGACTGAGTCCTTAGTATGTGAACACAGTAGCGTAATAATGAAAAGGAGTTTCCATAGGAATCACGATTGGGCTCGAGTTGATTAAGTCTAGCATATGATGGATGCTTAGGGTTTGATAAGAATCTAACCTACATCCTGTTAGGATTTTTGATAAAGAAACTTGATCACACGAGAACTACACCTAGGGATTCATCCTTCTGGCAGTTACTGGTGGATTGTAGGAACTTACTTCGACTATTTTTAGATCAATAACCTATGTTAGGGTTTAGCTAGAAAAGTTTCAATCTATCAAAAAGGGTTTTGATAATACTATGATAAAGATCATAATATATCTCACTACCAGACAGAATAAAACTTGAGAGGTCACATACAATAAGGGATTGACCTGATCAAGGCTTGGATCAAATTTAGTAACTACCAATTTTGTAAAGGTTGCAAATTTAGCAACTGCTATTTTTGATACCTGCTAATTTTGGCACGTGTTATTTTTGGTACCTGCTAATTTTGGTACCTACTAATCAAATTAGTCCTCAAAACTTTATCGAGGATCCTTCATGTAGATACCTGAACTGCACTGGAATTGATAATATAGAGAAGTTGAGTGACCTATTAGACCCACAATGGATCATACAATATGAACTATTTAAAGAGTCATCTAGTATCAACCTGGGCCCTGCACTTAGAACCGGAAGTGGGCTCAGGACAACCCGGCATCGGGCTAGGCCCGAAAAAATCAAGCCGGGCTTCGGCCTCAAATTAAAGTCCATTACATTTTCGGGCCAAGCTCGGGCTTCTCTTTGGCCTGGCCTGGCCCGGTCTGAACCCAGCCCGAAAATGACCCGATGGGACCCGGCATGAACCAGGCCCAACAAAAGCCCAGCACGACCCGAATCATCCAGCCTGATATTTTTATAAAATCCATTTTAACTCGTCATGGTTGGCAGGCCCGAAGGGATTTCCTCCTCTCTAGTTCAGTTCTCCATTCCCTCCAACGACAGCGCCCCCTACCACTCGACGGCGATGCTACCCCCAGCTCCAATCTCCTCCCCCGGTCAGCATTCGCACGGTCGCACCCAACACCCCGACCCCCTATGCAACCCCACAACCCCCCTCAGCTCTGAGCCTCCAATCTCACTCCTCCGGCTCCGATATCCCTTCACCGACCCTGATGCTCGCCCCCAACGCCCCCGACCCCGTGCAACCCCATGGCCCCTCCAGCTTCGATCTGCCTCTGACCCTAGCGCCCACACCCGATGTGACCCCAACCGACGTGCGACCCCACGGCCCCTCTCCGGCTCTGATCTGCCTTCCCCGGCTCGGCGCCCCACCCGATGCCCCCTACCCTGCACGTGACCTCGCGCCCCCCTCCCCGGCTCCGATCTCACGGTTCTGACACCCTCACGTCCCCCGTGCTCCGGCCAGATCTCACGGTGAGTCTTTTTTTTATTTGGACTTGTATTCGGGCCAACCTAATCAAGCTCGAGTCGAACTCGGGCCTGATGTTTTAAAAAAATTTTGAGCCTAAGCCCGGCCCGAAGCTAGAATTTTTTTCGAGCCGGGCTCGAGTAGGGGTGTGGCCCGATCCGGCCCAACCCACTTCCAGCCCTACCTGCACTAGACACAATATATACCCAGCAATCCAAGCCACCCCCTGCTATCAATAGCCAGGAGATGTCATGTAGATACATCAAAAGAATATCAAGGAAATCTAGTACAGAACATTACTAATTGGACTTCGTCCAACTATCCGCTATGACTGGGTGTACCCAATAATTTAGTGGATATATCAACTGGCACAATTTAAAAGATCCACTTGTCAGGCTAAAGACTTTAAACTTGGCACTCCTGAGAGGCAACCCAATTTTTGACTTAATGTACCTTTTTAGTTTGTTTCCTTTCTTTTTAAGATGGGCAGATAAATTGGAGGGAGAACCAAATCTTCAAAGGAGAATTAAAGCTTGAAGAATGTTGCTGGACCAAGAACACATTGAGTTAGGTATATTCTTTCTTGTCCCTTTTTATATATTACAACCTTTATTACCCTTCTCCATTGAAAACAATGTTGATTAAGTTGGGGGGAGGAAAATTAATTTAATGAAGTCCTCGAATATGATCGAAATAATTAATTTCGTGTATCCAAATTTTATCTTGATTTGAAGTTAAATAGGCACCATAATCAATGTGAGAGTAACAGTATAGATAATTTTAGAGATAATGAATGGCAAATTATTAAGGAAACTCAAATTATAAGGTTTAAACCAGAAAAAAATTTTGGAGCAATTCCAGAACCTTCTGGTCATTGATTTTGATAAAAAATCTACTTTATAGGGGTATGGGTGAAAAGGTCAAGGTATGCAAAAGTACCCTTTAGAATTGCAAAACAAAGGATTTTAGTATTATCTCACTAAATAACCGGGTCCCTTTGCCTAAGCATTGTGGTTTGTGTCAAAAGGTGGAGGTGCCAAAAGACCTGTTAGAGAGTCAGTTTCACCTCACAGTTTTTCTTGGACCTTTCTTGAGTAACAGGGCCCTTTCGCCTAAGCAAGTATTGTGGTTTGTGTTAAAAGATGGGATGTCAAGAGATCTGTTAAAGAATGGTGCCTCACTAAATAACCGAGCCTCTTTATCCAAGCAAGCATTGTGGTTCGCGTCAAAAGGTAAGGATACCAATGCTTAAGAGATTAAGACATTGCACTAGACTCTATTAAAAACAAGAAAAGAAAAGAAAAGAAAAAAAGAATAAGAGAACTAAATTGTAAGAAGACTCCAAACCCACTCAAAGTGTGAGGTGGGAAGCTGGTAAAAGAAAAACTCTAAAAACTTTTATGGGCTTGATCACTAATTGGATTGAATTAATAATCTAATGAAGTACCTCTTTGATGGTCTGACCACGTATCAACTGCCTTTCGGAATGCCTAGGATAACTTTATTCAAGGATGAGTTTGTACACATTGTTAATTTATCTGCTTTACTTAAAGATAAGCAAAGTTCAAGTTGAGGGGTGTGATAAGTCCTATAATATATTTATGAAAGCATCAATTTATAAATTAGTTGATCTTTATTTTCTAAGAATTGATGCTTTTTATTATGTTTTGCGGGAAAGATGCACGCCAATGAAAAGAGCCCGATTTATAGAATATAAGAAAGAAAATTGAGCACAAATCGGATTCAAAACAGATCTGCGAAGAAATGCAAAGTTCAAGCCAAGTCAAGCTCAAATAAGGCCCAAGTGTAGCTAGATTCAAGTGAAATTCACTTCAAATGAAATTTAAATGATAGGGAACAATGGGTGGTTTTGTTCCAGCAGTTTGCAAGCCATTGTGGTGTGATTTTTTAAATGGCACCGTGGTACAATAAATGGACGGTGTTGTTCCACTTCTAGCGGTCAACAGAGCATTTAACACTGATTATGGCATGGCATTTGGTTTGCACGGGAGAAAGGCTCTGGCAGACGCATTTTTGTGCAATCCAATAGGTGATAAGTGATCCTAGGTTCTATCCGATTGTCTGAAGGCGTCCCAGCTGAGAAAACAAATCAAAGTCCCCTCATATGTGCCATCTGACACGATCCAAAGGCTCAAAGCAATCCATCTGACAGCTAGACACGAGCATCACCTGGGTTTCAAGTGAGATTTGAGCAGGATTTAATGGCCAGAGGATTTCACTAAGCCAAACAATAACTGGCAGATGATTTTAACCGGGATTTGGACTATAGGCGGTAGGGAATAAGCAGAAAAAGTTCTCTATTTCCTATTTTAATCAACTCCCATCCAACCCTCCATTAGTTGTAAAAATAAATCCCCGCCATTCATGATTCTTTTCTTTTAGTCCCACATCAAAAAATCACAAAAGCCTCTACCCTCCTATCACCTATAAAAAGGCTCTCATACCTTCACCTTAGGCATCAATCCCTGCAATCCTTTTAGAGCCTTACAAAAAGGGAGAGGAAAGGAAGATCATGCATGGCTAAGAAGCATCGTCTTCGAGAAGTAGACGAAATTTTTAGTATTTATATTTTATAATTTTTCTTCATGTAATTAGTACTTGATTATAATGATTTGCTTTACATGAATAAAATTATTTTTCATTACTTCAAATTTTGTTCTTTATTATTTAGATTATAATTAGATTTTAAATAGTCTATGACTATGTAAAGACGAGTCGTGATTCAAGAATATGATTCGTACTCAGCAACATAGGCTATGCTCAGAATCTAATTATAGGATATTTTATTTTTATAATCTGAGCCTTTGAATAACCTATGACTACATAGGGATGGATCTATGACTCGTACCCAACGAGATAGGTTATGCTCGAAGATCAATCATAATTTTAACAATTACATATTGAAAAATTATTTAATATAATAATAAGAATTGAATCGAAATCCAAGACACCTTTCATATTCTATTTAATCTCTTGTTTATTAGTTTAATTTTAATTTCTAGTTACAATCATATTTTCGCTTTCATCTTTAATTAAATCTCTAACAAAATCCTAATCAAAACATGAACATAATCCCAACTGATCTTTAAGGAAACGATCCCAACTCACTACTAGCAATATAATTTTGAATTAATGAATTATTTTTGATCGCCTACGATAGCAATCATAGACATTGTCCACAAAAGATACGTCAACTAATGAAGAAACACTTCGTTGATTTCAAAACAGAGAAAAAAAACTTTGAAAAAAAGACAGAGGTAGACCGTCGAGCCGCAGAACCACCTTATCATTTTAGGAAGTCAGAGAAAACATCTATTCCAAAGGATGAGGCACAAATTAAGGCTGCCATTCAGGCGAGCTTTTATGAGCACAAGTAGCCAGATGAGGTGGCCAGGCATAGAGAGCGATTTGGACCATCAGCTTTTGAAGGATCGAGATCAGGCTCTAGAAGTGTTGCAGAAAAGTCTGAGGCATAGTTTAAGAGGACCTACTCAATAAGAGAGCCTACCAGAAGAGGCACCAGCATATTGCATTCATATTGAGAGCATTTAGTAATAGAAAGAAGTTTTCTAGGGACATTCCAGTATGAGCCACTATCCATAACATGGATCCATATGCCTTTCATAACAGAGATTTCAAACAACAGATGATTAATTATATGTTGAAAAATGATAAGAAGAAAAATATATAATGAGCTATTAGATCTTGATTTCACTTTAGTCATATCTAGCGCATGTAGCAGATATCCCGTATTATCGCTCTGTGATTTCTAAAATATAGGCTACTGGTGCAGATATAAATCCTCAAAGATTGAGGAATATCTATGGTCAGCTTCTTGACAACAATAAGGAGCTAAAAAAATAAATTACATCCTATCAGAGTAAGTGGCTCGTATATGCATTGACAGTGATGTGTAATGGATAGACTGGTCCTACTAGACGAAACATCAACTTCTTGACTTATAGTGATAAAAAAATAATTTTTCATAAATCTATTAATGCTTCAAATCAGGTATACGATGCCAGCTATATCTTCGAATTGATGGTGATTGTCAGGTGGGAAAGTAGAATGGCGTGCTGGTTATCACAGATAAGGAACCACAATATAGGATCGCAGGAGAGATCTTGATGGAGTAGCGATCATATATTTTCTAGATCCCTTGTGCCATACATTGTATCGATCTCATGTTGATGGATATTGAAAAGATTCAGAGCATGCATAAGATAGTCAAATTAGCACAAAGTATCACCAAATTCACCTACAACCACACATGGATCTTATCATTGATGCGAAACTATACAGGAAAAGAAATATTGAGACCAACATCACATGGTTTGCTACAAATTATATAGTACTTGATAATCTTCTTGGTAAAAAAGTAGAACTGCATTAGATGTTTGTCAATACAGAGTGGCAACAAAGCAAATATGCCAAAAAAAATATTGAAAGAAATAATGTGAACTTAGTAACGAGAGACATTCTGGCAACGGGCCGAGAAGATAGTTCGGGCCGTAAACTCTAAGCGATACCCTCAAATAGACTTTCTTTATTACATGATAGAAAGAACAAAAAAAAATCCAAGAGACAAATCCAACACATGCCAACAAGTACATCCGGTCATTGATGGACAATGGAGCTATCAAAGAGATACGGATTTGCATTTAGTAGGTAGGCAGCAAATCAAGAATACTCTAAAAATTTAAATTCAATTATATTTATACAAGTACACTTAACTAATTTTAAAATTCTATATGCAACTTACTATCTGAATCCGAGATTGTAATACTCCATACCTGGAATTACCATGGATGATCAGCTTATGTCTACTCTATGTAATGTAATATATAAGATGGAGCTCGATCCAGATATCATGGCTATGTGCCTAGAACAAGTTTGGCTGAAATTGTTAAGTGATTTTTATTAACTTTAACTTCAACAACTAATACATGATAACAATAATTTTTTTCAAACAATTATTTAGGAAGGGCGTAGATTCATTTGAATCTACTATAGCGATCAAAAGTAAATCAAAGATGAATCCTGATATATACTAATAATTCTAGTATCAGATTCAAAGTAGTTTTTTATTTTACTGAATCTGAAATTCTCAATGATTTTGGTATTTGGAAGCTAAATTATGGATGCAATTTAGTGTATATGCAAGAAATTTGAAAAATCTTGCTATCAAGATCCTTTCCCAGAGTGTCATCGAGTAGATATAAGCATAACTGGTCAGCCTTCGACCTTATCCACTCAAGCAAAGGAACATCTAAAACAGAAACGCCTTAACGATCTTATATATGTACACTATAATTTAAGATGAGACTAAAATGCATTCAGGAGGAAGTTGAGCTGAAATATCCAATCTGACTGCGAGTGATTTTATTGGTGAGGATAAAAATTTGATGATTAGATGGATCGTGAGTCAGCAGTAAAAGCCAAAGCTTGATGAGCCAGGTTCGTCTTCTCGACAAGCTAGTTTTGTAGCTAGCAAGGCTAGGCTAAATGCTGAATAATGGATAAGTAGTAACATTCCATATGAGACTCCAATTGATACATCATATCATCCCTTCTCGCCATCTATTCAGCCATAGCATCATGTGATGAAAGGGCAGGCAGCTACATAACCCAGAGATAAAGGAAAAGTAAAGGCAATTGCATTTCTAGTAGAGCACTCATTGATTCAGATTCAGATACTAGGAAGAGCAGTACTAGTGATTCTTCTGATGGTCAAGGATCTAATGATCAGCGAGGACCGGAGGACAAGAAACATACTCGGCTATTGATCTTCGATTCACTAGTGGACAGTTTACACCATACAGGATATAGATCATGGTGCACAAGTTGGTGAGCCTGCAGCGATATGATTCAATACAGGCGATGGACTCCGCGAAATCATTCAGGACATAATGCAACTGCAGATGATCTCACACATGGAATGGGATCCATGGATATATTAGAATCATCCTCGTATTCTGGATTCTCTTGCCCGTAGAAACCAACTTATGATCCATATAGATATATATATATATATATGGTGCATCCAAGATATCTTCTTATAATAACTATTATTCCATGCAGCACGAAGCATTTTACAAATCCGATTTTGCTGTCGGTATATTCGAATGGACCCCTTCATAGATATATCATCAATCTCTGGATACTTCTCAAAGTTAAGACCTTAGCGAGGGATCTGCGATGAGCTACGATTCAACATGCATACCTCCTAAGATGAGCGCAAGGATTATAATGCTGCTTGGCTAGAAGGATTTACTGATCTTTTTACTGAGTATTTTGATGATTCTGACATTTATGAACATCAACACTTGACAAGATTCTAAAAATCGATATGTAACTATATATTTCAAGGTTCACGGTACCGTCCCATACCGCCCGGTACGGGGCATACTGTACCATACCGGCCAAGAGCTGTACGGTTCGCCACCAAAAAATGGTCCGGACACTGGACCGTTAAAAAAAAAAAAAAAAAAAATTTCTATACGGTACGGTACCATACCGGTACGAACCGCCCGGTTCAAGTCGGTTCGAGCTCGGTTCGGCCCGGTTCGGATCGGTTCGGCCCGGTTCGGATCGGTTCGGCCCGGTTCGGGATCGGTTCGGTGAGGGGGGGAGAAAGATTTTTTTTTTAATTTGGCATGTCGGTACACATGCCGGTCGGTACGATACGGACCGTACCATACCGCCCGCTGACCGGTACGGGTCCCGGTACCGGTTTAGCGGACCTTGATATATTTATTATTTATTTACAAATTTTGAGAATTTTAAGCTTCAATAATATGTAATTCATGTTTGATAATTTAAAAATTAGAATTCTAGGAAGTTAAATTCATGTTACATGTGATTAAGAGTGTATTGAAATGATGCAAACATCAATTAGCATCAACAAATATCTATTTGGACTTAAAAATTTCAAATAATCCTAAAAAATGATTTGAAATCACAAAAAAGTGAAAAACCAAAAAAATTTAAAAAAAGTTCTCATGTATCGGTTCCACCAGCACACTTGCTATACCGATATATGGTACGATACGATACCGATACCATACCATATCAATTGGTAACTAGTACAGTTACCAGTACCAGTACAGGGAACCTTGATTGACATCGTCTAAAGACAACTTCATTTCTGGTATTGTAATCTCAAAACCTCTACTGCAATTTTTGCATATGCATGTAATTTCAAAAGCTTCTACACCTAAAGGAGTTTCTTCATCTCACCAAAAAAGCTACTTGCCTTGTCATCAATTATCCAGAATCACACAACATCCTCATCTTCAACCTAAAGTTTCTCTTTGATAACTACATGTTAGCTAGTTGAATTTCTGAAGCTCTTTAACCTATCATTCTTATGCTTTAAAACTAAGTTAAACAAATTAACTTGTCATCTTTTAACAACTCTACAGAGAAATGAGTTTGCATATGTAATGCACATATCTTAAGAAAATTTGCTTGTTGTTACGTGAAATCTGAAATGATGAAGAACATCCAATATCCTATTCTTGCTTAATTTATTTACATGTAACATATTCATGAAATCCTTGCACTGTCGTACCTTATGTAACATTATTCTGTTTGGTTACGTCAAAATTATGCATAAAAATCAGTTAAAGCATAGCTAAATTTAGCTCTCTACGCAGAAAACTAATCAGTCTTCTTAGCAAAATTATAACTCCACAATTATACCATCTGAAAATATGAGTCCTAACATCCCATAATGAACCACTGCATCTAGAATAGTAAATAACGACCTGGATAAATCCGGCATCTATCTGTCCACCCTTTTGTACAAAAAGATCGTGGTAGCAAAAAACTTGTTAGGAAAATCTGTCCTTAAAATCAGCTATCATCTCTAACTCCTTCAGTCTCACTCATGTTCTAAATTCTATATCATGTTCTCTGGTATTTCCTTTTATAACAGCATCTGAGTCAAAGCATGTTGGTTTTCCTATAACTGTTATTAGAATTCTCAATTAATTATGGTTGTATAAAGAATACAAGTTGATTTCTACATGCCAATAGAAAGATAGAAAAATATGTCAAAGAAAATCACCGATGCAATATGATTGCTACATGCAAACAATAGAAAGAACAATGTGTCCAAGAAAATCACCAATGCATGGAACACCATCTAGAATGGCAATAGTTGCAGGAATAGCTCCATTGTCCTTCACAACAGCCTCAACCTCTTTTGCAGTATAAAGACTCTCCGGATAGGGCATACCTAATGCAAATGACAAAGGATATTAGTAATTGAGAGAACCTAAATGCAGTACACAGATTATATTTGGTACTGCAGGAAACAATGTAATCATAGCACAAGTACATAGAATTCGACATTCACATGAAAAGAAGTAGATAAAACCTTGTTAGTCGGAATTAAGGCTAAATCCTTCAAGTGCAAAATACATGCTAGACCATCCAACTTGAGTATCCATGATGACAGAGGAAGAGGCAGATAAAGGCTTAGCTTGGGAAAAGGAGAAAATACAAGGGTTCACACTAAGAGACACATCTATAAATTTAGATGAAGTCCTTCTAAAGGAAAAGAAACAAAAGCTTCCTTCAAAAACTGTTTTGATTGCCTCTTCCCATCCAGGACTAGCCTTGACATAAGCATAGGATGGAAAATCCCTCCACCTATATGCATACAACATAAATATCGAAATAAATTTCAGCAAGTTTTTTCCAGATTTTCAAGAGAAACAACACAGAAAACTAAATGATCTACTTGGAAGTCCACCATTACAAAACCCATCCTTAATATCTAACACTAATATGGATCACCATGATATGCTAAATGCATGAAAACTGTAAGGAGTTTCAAACATTAGAATTCATGGAGTGGGCTTCATGAATGGGCTACTATTACAATCATTTTTAGGCATGTTCCTTGGTGGAACATTGCAATGGATGACCACGATCTCACCAGCCTAGGTGCTTGGGTAGATGTGCCCCATGAAAAACCCAAGAAGGCACCAGGCACCAAAGCAGTGGAATTGCTCAAGCACCAAGATGACAACTTTTAACAACCTTGATCTAAATAAAGAGAAATACAAGCTTGATTGAAAAAACACTCAAATCACCTTCTCCATACATGATTTGTCTTCGCATAAACATAGAATGTAACATCCTTCTAACTCTAGGCATGCAAAGTATACATAAAAAGTTCTTTCAAAAGTTCTTCCCACTTTTCCAAGAGAAAACAACACCCAAAACTAGAAGAACTAATTGTACCCCCACCATATCAAAAACATATCTAACAACAATATTTAATGTAACTACCAAGCAAAGAAGCAAATGCTAAATGCATGAAAAGCAAAATAAGCTTCACCCAATGGGGTTCATGGAGTAGGCTTCTCTTATTGGCTCTTTAAGCAAGTACCATGGACACCTCCTGTGTGAATCCAGACCATCAATCACAACCTACAACATTAAAAATGTCTAAAATTTCTTGACCATCCATCAACCAAAGGTAAAATGGATTGTTCAGATGGCAAGATACAGTGCTTTAATTTATTTTGTGGCCTAAAAACATTCAAAGCAAGTCAGGTTTGGGCCCGCAAGTATTTTAGGATCAGTAAATAATGATCAATAGTGTGGTTTCTCGACTTATATGATACACAATTAACAGCTTGGCATCAAACTCTAGAAGTAAAATATGTTTTATGTTTATTTGATGCACAAGTAATCTCTGAAATATTAAACTTTTAGTATTAAATTGTAATCAATAATATATTCTTGATTAGGGCAATCCACCATGGACTTCACTTAAGTCAGTTTGTTTCATCATAATTAAAAATCTATGCCAATTTATAACAATTTCATAATTATTTCTGGATTAGGATAACCCACCAAGTCAATTAGGATCCTGTGTCAGTCCATGTCAGCTGTTTGCAAAAGCACTTTGAAAACAGAAAATGAAGAACAAAAGGAAGGTGTTGCCGCTGGTTCCCGGACAGAGATCGGAGACCACGGGAGAGGTGGTGCTCGCCGGGTGGACATGCAAAAAAGTCCCCGACCGAAGGTTGCACCAGCATCGACCCTTCGACACTCAAGTCAAGAACCGAGAACAAATGGAAGAAAGAGAAAGCGGAGACCATGGATAAAAATGTCATACCTTGGGGGCTCCTTGGGAGCCCCTTTTTATAGACGAGAGCCCCTTTTTATAGACGAGACCAAGGGAAACTTTCGAGATGAAAAGGTCACAACAGGGTTTGGTGGGAGCGACAACTGTTGAAGGTCTAATCATACGGATCTGTCAGGGGATCATTCCTTCCGCACGGAATGTCTGTCCCCATTAATTGGAATCCTATCTCTTATGCGGAATTGGCCATATCCTTTAATTGCGACGTTGACCACTGTGCGGGACTAGTCATGCCCCTTGATTGCAAAGACCAATCAGTGATTAGGGATGTGATATGGCTTCCTGGCTAGGCGTTTGGATACATGAAGATAAGCATTGGTCAAACCATCCTTTGGGCAGTCCGATGGAGTATTGACTGAGAGACCTCATCCGCTTCGACCAAGCATAAGGACCCTAGGTCGACCCATGTATTTTTGTCTAGGCCGAGGGTCGGTCAGGACGAGGGCCTCAAGGCATAAGCCTACTCCACCCAAAGGATGACGGTCCTTGATTGTCAGAGCCAAGGTTTAACTTACGAAGCCCAGGGATACCAGGGGAGGGGTTAGCCCCCACATCATTTGCCCCCAATCCTTAATCCGAGCGTGAAAGGGCTTGGGTTGAGTAGATTCAGATGTGTGCCCGAGAACCCAGCACTGGGCCAAAGCTGAGATCTTCCTCGAGAAAAGTGCATGGCAGACCGGTGATTAAGAGGCTACCATGCATCACATATATGGAGTTCCTTGAAAAAAGGGAGAATTTATTACAGCCCTTCCCTTTAAAAGGAGCTCCAAGGCCATTTTCCTCACTGTTGCTTTGGCTTAGTAAGGGAGATCTTGCATGGTGAGAGGTGATTCCCAATGAATGCAGCATTTCCAACAAGGGTTTTCGACACCGGAGTCCCAAATCACTGGGATTGTACTTCGTGGGATGAAGACTGATGGACCCGAGTGAGCTGAAAAAGTTGCACAGGACTACAAGGAAGCTTCAGAGTCCAACTCTTCGATAGGACCGATGCCCAACCAGCCCACATTGTTGCCACCAAGGAAGCAAGCACTAAGTAGTGCACCTCAAAGTCACCAACTTTGAGTTTTTTCGAGGGTCCGAGGGCGGCTGAAGACCAGGTCCAATCCCTTCTCTTACCTACTGAGTCGTAGAAGCTGCACGAAACAAACCTCGAGCTCTACAGGCAGGATTCCCTTAATAGTGCACTTGACATATTTCTTGACAACCCTGCCTTAGGATTCCCTTAATAGTGGTTTGTCATGCAATTGGTCCATTTACCTTGACTTCATTATGGAGTCAGCAGAGGCAATGAAGGCCAAGTGGCGGCAACCGATCGAAAAGCCGCTTCCATCGAGATGTTGGCCTGCGAGGCAAAGGGGCGAGCATTAGAGGTGGAGCTAAAATTCCAACAGGCAAAAAGGCATGCTGACGTCGCAATGGATGATGCTAAAAGTTTAGCAAAAAAATTGAAGCAGGTAAAGGAGTGGCTTGCATCGATGTGCAAACAGATGACCGAAGCTTGCCAACAGGAGGTTCAAGTTACCGAAGAGGCGCAGGTGGAAATTGCAAATCTGAAGGTTTCCATGTCGACATCGTGGACCAGGAGGATTCCCATGGCTGGATCAATTAGCTATAGGATAAACTTCAGTCAGCAAGAGAGAAGAATAAATAGCTTTGGAATAAGCTTCAGCAAACTCGTAGCAAGATATGTTATCAGGGATCTTCGGACCAAGAACAAGAAAGGATCAGTTAGGTGGAGCTAGCTCAGAACAAAGCTTTAGGAAAAGCTCAGTTCCTTCATCAAGTGCTCGAAAAGGAGAACATGATGGAAAGGACATGGGCCCAAAAAATTCACGCCAAAGCAGCACGGGAGGCCGTGACTCTGAAGGACAAGCTTAGGACTACGGAGAAGGATATCCAAAGCTTGAAGAATACTGTTAATAAGTGTGAGCAAGAGGCCAGGGAGCTACAAAGCAAATTGTCAGTGAACGAAGTGCAATTGGGTTCAGCTGACCTTCGGCTTCAGCAAGTGGAGAGGAGGGCATATAAGAATAGATTTGAAGGATGTAAGGCCTTAGCAAAATAGATCCTCCCGTCGGCCAAAGCAAGTTTACTTCAAATTCCTATCCCGGAAATTTCTCGCACCTTTAGCCATCCTTTGCATCAACCAAGGCCGAGTGTTGTAGCTTCTTTTCTTCTTCCCACTCTTTTTTTGCCGCCTTGCAATTAATCAGGTAAAAAATAAACAAAATTCTTAATTTTTGCAATTTTTTTTGTGTATGATTCGATGGCACCCGTGGAGATTAGATGTCCAATACTTAAAAATCTTATGGACCTCAGTCCATCCTATAGAACGAACTATGGGTTAGTAATCGCTAAGCATCCATCCAACCGTGGAACCATGGTTCGATAGTACCGAGTTCCACGAGTTTGGTGGTTTGGACCCCGGCATTTCACTTGGATTTAAGATATGAATCTGGCTGAGGGTTCCTTCAAACTCCTTTCAGGATGGTTGAGGGACACTTTCTGAGGTACACAGGTACGAGGGTGGCATCGAATCATCGAGGCTCAATACCCGAGAACTCGACATCCCATCACAGGTTTCGCGCAGAACAAGGTGTCACCAACCTTAAATGCAACTTGGTGGCCAAAGGAGCGCAAAGCTTAAGATGATACAAATCGCCTACAATCATAGAGGCGAACTATCGACGCATCCTGCCCTCAAGTGCCAACTTTCTTGCAATCCACGAGATGGCAAACTGGGCTAGTCTTAGCCCGCTAAGTGTTAGGCCTCCAACAGCGATAATCCCTTCGGCACTGGATCCTGATCGTTGGAGGATCCTATAAATAGCCAAGAGCTGGACTTTGCCTGTCACCATAACCCTTGTCTTCTCTCTATCTCCTCTCTCTCTTTCCTTCCAAGGACTCATTCCAGACAGTAAGGTTGCCCCACTAGCTAGCTTTTTCGACGACCATTCCCATCTCCATCGCCCATTCTAGGTCCTCACCGTAGCCCTCCAGGTTCCTACCATCATTGTACTTCTTTTGCTTTAACATTGGTCCCTTTCATCCTCTTCTGCCATATTTGTATTTGAGCCTGCCAAGTTCATTCTATCATCAATTTTCAGGTCAATTTTTCCTAATTTTTGTTGATTTTCATCTGGTTTTTGAAGATGAGTGAGACTCTTGACTCCACCAGTTCTAGGCCCTCGGAGCGAGAATCGACCAAGGCTTAAGTCTCGGCTGAGGCTTTGGGGGCTTCCTCGAGATGCGAGGATTATGAACCGGAGGAGTTTCCTCCCAAGAACTTCCTGTCCGAACTCAAGAAGGTAGATCTGGACCTAATTCGATATTGGTATCAGTTCCCGCCTAAGTTCGAGCTAGAAGTTCCACTCTCACGTGATCAAGTATGCAATCCTCCCCTAGGTCGGATCGCTCTATATGAAGAATGCTTCCGAGCCGGGTTGAACTTCCACTTTTCAACTTTTTAATTGCACCTTTTCAACTCTTGAGAATGCCTCCGTGCACAGTTGCACCGAACTTGTGGTAGTACATTTGCAATTTCATGGTGGTTTGTCTCTTGGCTGGTGTTCAACCAACCTTATCACTTTTTAAGGCTTTTTTTTGGGAAAACATCCTCTCCTCTTCAAGTGACGGTACGTCTACCCTCAAAAGAGGCAAGGTAGTCGCTTACTTATTCAAAGCACTCCTTTAATGCATCACTGGAAGGAGTGCTTCTTTTTTGTAAAACATCCCTCCAAGGAAGACTGGAGGTTTGAGTAGTGAGGTGTCCCCCCACGTCGGTTGGTCCGGGCTCAACTCTAAATGAGAAAGATGATGAGAGGTATGGGACCCTTCTTTGCTTCAAGGTCCCCAAGCTGAAGGTCCTCCTATCCAACAAGACCCTCTTTAAGATGGCCATCAGCCAAGCGCGACAGAGAGGTGGGAGATGGGTCTTGGTTACTCATTTTCTTCTTCCTCCAAGGCTTTTTGTTTTCATCCTTCTAACAATTCTCTGATTTTTTGTAGACATGGATCCCTCCAAAATAAAGAAGCTAAAGAGGACAGCGATGAAAACTATCACAGTCGAGGACCCCTTGGTCAGGCCTAAAAAGATCCATTTGGTTTCCCACCCATGCCCTTCGTCCGGAACCGCCCCTAGGGCCGAGGGAGTGGTCCTCGCCATGCCCTAGGACCCTCTACCAACTATCACTCCAGTGGCATGTCAGCCGGTGCTAGCCCCCAAAATCGAGGCATCCTCCTCTGCCCCCAAGCTCGAGGGCACCAAGGGGCGAAACGCCCCTGCAGCCAACCCAAGGACTCCATCTTTGATGATTGGCAAGTCACCCAAGATTTGTTCAGGGGCATCATCCTCCTAGCCAACACCAAAAAGATCGTCAGGAAGGGGCCCCCAACCACCGAAGGGGGGCCATTCGATCTTTCTTCCAGGTATGCTACTTTTCTCCCCCTCAGGTCCTAACTCGACCCTCTTCGATTAGACCGCCCCTTGTCTTTTTTACAGCTAGCCCACTATTTAAACGATTACTTTAAGTTGCAGGCCTATGCTGCAATGGTCGATAAGAAGGTGGTGGAGACCCATGCCCAACTCGTCGAAGCCGAATAAGCCAAATTCTCCACCGTGGCCAAGGCTGACCACCTGAAACAGATGGTCAAGGAGCTTGAGGAAAAACTCTTCAAAGAGGAAGAAGAGGCAAGAGGTGGAGGGAAAGAAGAAAGAGTCAGACGACATGCTCGTAAAGGCATGTCACAAATTGTCCGATGCCGAGGCTCGGGTAGCAATGGCAGTCAAGAAGACATGGAGGCCTATAAGCCCTCCGAGGACTGTCTCAACCAGAAGATTGAGTACTCTGGCAAGACTTACCTCGTCGAGAAGGACAAGGTGCAATCCTAGGTGGTTGCCAACTTCCCCGATTTGGACCTGGCATTCCTTGACGAGTCGAAGATCGAGGAGGATGAGCCTGCCCCCAAGCTTGAACTACCACGGATCCCCTTGCACTGACTGCATAAATATTTTTGCCTTTTATTTTTTGCTCTCTTTTTTTGTACATAGCTTTGGTCTGCTTTAGGGCAGACTTTATTTTTGTAACAGGCCTTCAGCCTCACTTTTTGGAAATATTAATGGAAGAACCTCTTTCCTTCACTCTGCATAGTATTGCAATTATGTCTCCATGTACATTCTTTGACTCCCGTAGTTCAGGGCATTGCGAGTCCTTCATAAGGTCATTAGTAGTGCCACACAAGCTGCACCTTTTCGAGGGTAGAGGTTAGGGCCGATTTAGTATCTTCACCATCGATTCACCTTGCTTAACCGGGGGTTTGTAGCCTATCTCGCCTTATTGGATGTTGTTGGACGAGGGTCCTCATAGATAGCCCTTGCCTTCTTAGACATCGTCGGTCGAGGGTCCTAGTGGTTAGTCTTTGCCTTTTTCAGCATCAGACGATAGTCCTATTGGTTAGCCCTCGCCGTTAAACAAAGGATCCCCATGGTTAGCCCTCGGCTTTTTTAGCATCAGGTGAGGGTTCTATTGATTAACTCTTGCCGTTGAGCCGAGGGTCCTCATGATTAGCCCTCGACTTTTCAGCATCAGGCAAGGGTCGTAGTGGTTTGCCCTCATCATTGGACCGAGGGTCCTCATGGTTAGCCCTCAACTTTTTCAGCATTGAACAAGGATCCTCATGGTTAACCCTCAACTTTTTCAGCATTGGACAAGAGTCCTCATGGTTTCAGCCACGTTCTACAAGGACACGAGTGGAATCCATATGGTTAGTTGATGATAACATTATCATTTAGCAGAAAATTACATCATTGATAATACACTCAGAGATTTTCTGAATTCCAAGGACGAGGCAAAGCTGTTCCATCCAGTTATGCCAAGCGATATATTCCAAGTCGGATGACCTCTTTTAGCTGATACAGGCCTTTCCAATTTGGAGAAAGCTTCCCTCGACTAGTTGGTTGAGATATTTTGGCCCGACATGGCACCAAATCTCCAACTTTGAAAAATGTCACGGACCTGCGCATTATGGTATCGAACTATCCTTTGTCAGTAAGTTACCATCCTCACAGCTACTCGTTCATAAACCACTTCCAACATGTCCAAATTCACCCTCAGCCACTCCGAGTTGTTATTTTCATCAAAATTCTCTATCCAGGGAGATGGAAGCCCTACCTCTAATGGGATTATCACCTGGATCCCAAAGACATGGTTGAAAGGAGTCTTACCCGTCGAGACCCTCTGTGTGGTCCAATAGACCCAAAGGACATGTTGCAACTCTTCGGCCCATGTCCCTTTCGCACGATCTAGCCAGGTTTTCAATCCTTGCAAGAGTTCTGTTAGCAACCTTGGCCTCCCCATTGGCTTAAGGGTGGGGGCCTAACAGAGGTAAAAATGTAAAATAGTGAAAAATGCCCAAGTTCCTGCAAAATTCAGATAATTTGAAATTGCTAAAATGACGATCGTTATCAGTAATCATGACCCTTAGAAGGCCAAAATGGCAAATGATATAGACTTCTGGATGAAGTCTTTCACCCGAGCTTTCATTATTTTGATGAGGGATTCAGCTTCTATTTATTTTGTGAAACTATGGCTACAAGAAAGAACTTTCATTGCCTAGGAGCCTAGAAAAAAGTCCAATTATATCCATATCCCATTAAGCGAAGGGCCACAATGCACTGATTAGGATGAGCGACGCGGCCGACCGATGCTACACATTTGAATTCCGTTGGCACCGGTCGCACTTCTTGACCATATCAATGGTATCTTGCTGCATGATAAGCCAGTAGTATCCTTGCCGCAGAATCCTGTAAGACAAACCTACCCCCAAATAGTTTCCGCAAATCCCTTCATGAACTTCTCGCAGGGCATACTATGCCTCTGAGGGTCGCAGGCATTTCAACAATGGTAGAGAAAAAGATCTCTTATATAACTTGTCTTCATGAAGGACATATCGGGAGGCATGATACTGTATCTTTCGGACTTCCCCTCAATCAGCGGGGAAAGTTCTGTCATTGAGGTACTGAACCAGTAGATTAATCCAACAGGGTTCAGCATCGATCTGCAACATGGGCAAGGATCCCTTGATGCTAGGTTCTTCCACCATTTCAAAGAAAACTTGTGCACACAAGTATGCGGTGCGGATGTTGCAAGCTTTGATGGGGCATCGGCTCAAATGTTCTCTGCTTTGGAAATTTGCTAAATGTCAAAACTCCATAAGGCTTAAATTAAATGCTTCACCTTCTAGAGATATTTCTTCATGTTTTTCCCTTGCCTCATAGTCATTCAACATGTGGCCATCGAGTTATGAGTTGCTGTAGATTTTCAAGTGTTAAACCCCTAATTCTTTGGATATTTTGAGGCCAATAATTAGGGCCTCGTATTTAGTTTCATTATTCATAAAGGGAAACCCGAAGTGAAGGACGTACTGGATGACGTCTCCCTCGGGACTAGTAAGAATCAGTCCTACTCTTAACCTATTAGCATTCGAGGAACCATCTACGTGCATCACCCACTGATTCTTCGGGTCTTCCTGCACCGGGTCACCCTCCTCCGGTTCTTCCTCTGAGATGGTGCATATAATGTCACAAAATCGACCAATACCTATGCTTTTATGGAAGGTCATGGCAGAAACATGATCAAATTCAAAAAGCTCGAGGGCCCACTTGACCACCCTGATGTGTTCGACCTGTGTAAGGCCATTTTGAGTAGCCGGTTCATGAGGATGACCATGGTATGAGCCTAAAAATAAGGACGAAGCTTCCTAACCGAGGTTACAAGAGCAAATATTAATTTTTCGAGCCGACGGTACCTGGTTTTTATGTTTTGAAAAATTCTATTGATGTAGTAAACCAGCTTCTACACTCGATCCTCTTCTCGGATGGACGAGTATTGAGCTGATGGATAAAGGGGAGACCGCTAGGTACAGGTACAATTCTTCACCTACCTTGGGCTGACTAGAAGCAGTGGAGTGCTAAGATAGCTCTTGAGTTCTTCGAACCTTTCTAGTATTTGTCAGTCCATTGGAAGTCCTTCGCTTCTTTAATGTTTGAAGAAGAGTAGGCACCACTTAAGCCAATTTGGAAATGAACTGATTAAGAGTGGCAACCCTCCTCATAAGCCGTTGCACCTCCTTCACAATCTTCAAAGCACCCATTTGTCTCACAGCTTAGATTTTCTCTAAATTAGCTTCGATCCCTCAATGCAACATTATAAATCTAAGGAACTTTCCTAATGTCCTCCAAAGGTGCACTCGGCTAGGTTCAGCTTCATGTGATACCTGCGCAAGGCAGTGAAGGTCTCCTCCAGATCATCAACATGATGCCCCAAGGTGCGGCTCTTGACCAACATGTCATCTATGTACTTGCATGTTAAGGCCAAGTAGGTCTTTATAAACTTTACTCACTAATCGCTGCTGATAGGTTGCTCATGTGTTCTTCAAGTCGAATAGCATCACCTTGTAATAGAAAAAACAATAGCCAGTAATAAAAGCTATATTTTCTTTATCCTCGGGCACCATATGGATTTAGTTATATCCCGAGAACGCGTCCATGAACGTGAGTTCATGATCAGTAATCGCATCCACTAATTGGTCAATCCGAGAGAGCACATAGCTGTTCTTCGAGCATGCTTTGTTCAAATCAATGAAGTCAATGCACATCTGCTACTTATTAGCTTTCTTTAACAAGACGATATTGACCAACCAGTCAAGATAGTTCACCTCCCTGATGAATCCGGTAATGGTCAACTTGTCCACTTCCTCAGCGATGGCCTTTTGTTATTCCGAAATGAAGCTTCTTTTTTCTGCTTCACTGATCGATGGGTAGGGTCCATATTATTACTTTTGGCTCAATACCAGGTATATCCGCGGACACCAAGCAAAGATATCAACATTTTTCTATAGAAAATCTACGAGTTGTTGCTTTGTAGCCTCGTCCAACCTCGAGCCAATCTGGATAGTGTGCCGAGGATTTTTGTCACCTAGGGGAATGGTTACAAGATCTTCCACGGGTTTCCCCTTTTTCTCGATCAGTTCATCCCTAGTGTCTAGCCATTCAACTGGGAAGGTACTTAAAGATTTAACTTAGCAAGATACCAAATAGCATTGCCTTGCCAAGGTTTGATTCCTGTAAACCTCTCCGATCCTATGCATGGTAGGGAATTTCATAAGCAAATGGTATGTTGAGAACATTGTACATAGTGCACTTAGCCCGGGTCAACTGAGGATAACATTATACGCCAAGGAGGTCTTCGCGACCGTGAAGGCTAGATACACCTGGAATCATCAAGGGCTCAGCCTACTATTAAAGGCAGCACAATGACCCCTTTAACAAGAATCGGCTCCCCGAAGAATCTTGTGATTGTTGCATCTACCCTCTTCGGTCACTCCAGGGGAAGACTCATCTTTAAGAGGGCATCATAAAACAAAATATCCATCAAACTTCCATTGTCAATCAGCACATGATGTACATTATAATCTACTATGTTTAAGATTACCACCATGGCATCATTGCACAAGTACTGTACTTCTTCGGCATCTGCTTAGGTGAAAGTTATAATCTCTTTAACCCTTTGCCTCTTATTTAAGTCAGCTATGGCCATTGATCCTCCAACAATGGTGTTGACTTCTCCCATGGCGAGGCAATTGTCCAGTTCCTCGTTCCTCTATGATGGTTCTGAGAGGCACAACAGGACTTCTCGAGCATTACGCCTCTCCCTTTGATTTCGAAAGAACCTGTCCAGCCGGCCACGATAGATGAACTCCTTAATCTTATCCTGGAATTGGATGCACTCCTCCGTGTCATGGCCATGATCGCGATGATAAAGGCAATACTTGTTTGGATTGCACCACTCCAGCTTCATCCGCAGCCTCGTTGCTTCGGATAGCTATCCCTTAACCTGCATTAAAATTTAAGAATGTGGAGTATTTAAAAGAGTATATTCATTAAACCTTCTCGGAGGAAGGGTGTCCCATCGGTTTTGAGGACTCTTGTGGCATTGGATTCGAGGGGGAGTTCTTCGATACTATAGGGAAGATCGGGTTCTCTGCCTCCCTCTTCCTCGATCCTCTTTCTTTGGTAGAAACTGCTGGATTGAGGGCCGCTCTCTGACCGTGGGGCTAGAAGGTGGGTCGTGCACTTCATACACTTCCTCAGTGCACGTGTACTTCTCCGCTCTAGCTAACATTTCAGGAAAGTTTGCCAGTGCTCTCTTCTCCAATGAGAGGAGAAAAGGACACCTCCATAATATGTTTTTCATGGTGGTCAAAACGATCGTATGGTCCAGGTTAAATACCTCCAGAGCTGTTGTATTAAACCGGCTCACATATAACCTGAGGGATTCCTGCTCCTCTTATTTGATGTTGACCAGGGACTCGAAACTCCGGCGCAACCTCCTACTGCTGACAAAATGTATGGCAAAAAAATGACTCGGGTGGTCAAAGAAACGTAAGGAGTGCGCTTCAAACATGAATACCACTACCTAACCACCTTCCTAAAAATCGAAGGAAAGGATTGGTACAGCAATCCATCGATGGCCCATGAAGGAGCATCAAAGCCTTGAAGCTTTCCAGGTGGTCAGTCGAATCTATCGATCCATCATAAGTTTTCAACTGCGGCATTTTGAAATAACTCGACAGTGGTTCTTGCATGATCTAAGCTCCATAGGGTGGATCAGTATTGAAGTCGAGTCCCTCACTTTTTTTTGGGGCCAAACCTCGTAGGACTTCAATGCGCTGTTCAACTCTTGGAGTCTACGATCCACCTATCTCTCATAGTACGAACCTCAGAAGGTCAAGGTGGTGATCGAACCAGTGTCGATCTGGGAGAACATTTCCTTACCCACCTGAGGTTGTCAAGCCTGCTCTAGCAAGTGTTTCCCTCCCATCTTGGACTTCATTGAAGGGAAAGTTGCTGTTGCTTCAACTGCAGTATTCTGGTGCTTCTTGATCATGACACGGGGTCTCCCGAACTGCATCTGGTTGTAGCACCTCCAGCATGGTCTAGTCCTAGCACTGGATTGTCTGGACCAGCACCGTCAAAGCCTGGATCTATTGAAAAAGATGTTCGAAGTGATCGGGCTCCAATCGAACCTCCTGGTGGATGGCACTAGGTTGGGGCTTAGGGAGATGATCGTCGACAGACGGATCAACCGCCTAGACATAATGGCACCAAAGCACCAAGTGGACGTGCCTTTACACGGTATCAGGATTCCACTCTATGTTTCTTCCAAAAAGTGGGCGAGATCCTTCCTCTAGCGCCAATCCATTGCCACTGGCTCCCGAATAAAGATCAGAGACTACTGGAGAGGTGGCACTCGTAGGATGCACCTGCAAAAAAGCCTTTGATCGAGGGTTGCTCCGATGTAGACCCTCCAATGCTCAAGTCAGGAACCAAGAATAGATAAAAGAAAGAGGGAGTGGAGACAAGGGATCAAGATGTACCTTGGGGGCTTCCAAGGAGTCCCATTTTATAGACAAGATCGATGAAAAGGTCCTAATGGAGTTTGGTAGGAAGTAACAACTACTGAAAGTCCAATTATACGGATCTGCTAGGGATCATTCCATTCCATATAGAAAGTCTGGCCCTCCTAATTGGAATCATGTCTCTTATGCAGAATTGGCAACGTCCTTTAATTGCGACATTAACCATTACGCAGGACTGGTCATGTCCTTTAATTACAAAGACCTATCAATGATTATAAGATGTGATATGGCTTCCTGGCTAAGCAATCGGATTTATAGAGAAAAGCATCAGTCAAAACATCCTTCAGGTAATTTGATGGAGTATTGTCTGAGAGACCTCATCCACTTCGATCGGGCACAAGGACCCAAGGTCAGCCCATACATTTTTGCCAAGATCAAAGGTCATCCATAGCGAGGGACTCAAGGCATGAGCTTGCTCTGCCCAAAGGATGATGGTCCCTGGTTGCTAGAGCCAAGATTCAACTTACAAAAACCTGGGATACCGAGGGAGAGGTTAACCCTGACATCAAAAAGTAAATTATTTATCACATTCATAATCATGGCAACAATTACATACACATCAGGCTCGCTTGAACTTTAGCTATCATAATTTATAATGCTTTGATGCTTTCCATTGAAACAATAGCATCATTCAGAAAAATGCTAGTTACAACATAAATACGTGCATTTTCATATTGTTGCTGCAACTTCTCCCGGACAGGGCTCGGATGGATGTGCTAGAGCTCACTTCTCCCGATTTACCTACAACAAAGTCTCCAAGGACCGGTGGTGTTCCGGCAGGGGACACTCCGATGCTTAAGTTAGCGGTAGCTTGAGAGCAACAGAATGGAGGAATTAAAGAGGCAGCGTATAGAGAAGGAAGAGAGTGCTGGTGCTTGCCTTAGCTTGCTTACTGCCCTGTGTCCCCCAATTTACCTTATATAAGCGCGGAACAGTGCCAAAATTCGTTAGCGGTGAAGCCTAGAAAGACTGATCTGCATCTAAGAGAATCTGGAGAGTGGCCACATGGTGCCAAGATAGGACGATGTCGTAGGAGTAGAGTAGTGGTGCTGATGTGGCAAGAGTCTGTTACAACAGAATTCTGATGTCAACTGGAGGAGGCTTCTGGAGTCATTGAGATCCTTGAAGCGGGTTGGTCGGACCTTAGCAGAAGTGGATCACTCGGACCTCAGAAGAAGAGCGTCCATCGGAGCTTCAGCAAGGGAGGCTGGCCGGACTTCAGCAGAAGTAGGTCGTTCGGACCTCTACTCCAGTGGGTCGGTCGGACCTCCGAAGGAAAGCGTCGGTCGGAGCTTTAGCAGGGGAGGCCGACCGGACTTCAGCAAAAGTGGGTCGCTCGGACCTCTACTCCAGTGGGTCGGTCGGACCTCCGAAGGAAAGCGTCCGTCGAAGCTTTAGCAGGGGAGGCCGGCCGGACTTCAGTAGAAGTGGGTCGCTCGGACCTCTGAAGGAAAGCGTCCGTTGGAGCTTCAGAGCGAGAGCAACCCAGTCAGACCTTAGAAGATATGGCGGTCCGGTTCGACGTTGGGCCGGTTGGGTATAAGCGTCCCGATGGTCCCAGGTAGAGTTATCTCTCCTTCAACTCCGACAGAGTTTCTTCCGAAGCCAGTCAGCGGCATAGGAGATTCTTACAGTTTTGATATGGCCAGGTTTATCCTAACAAAAGCGTCATACAATAATACCTCCGTGGAGCTTCCATTATCAATAAGAATTCGCCTTACATCATAGTTGGCAATTACTGCCGACACAACAATAGGGTCATTCCCGGAGACATGGGATTCCAAGAGGTCTTCATCGGAGAAGCTGATTACATTGGAGCCCTTAGACATCTTCACAATGTCCCAATCTTCATCATATCTCCAGTCGGACCGGCGGTGCACATACCAACATTCCCGTCGATCGGACGCTGATTGGGAAGCTCTGTCTCCTCTGGGGGGTCTCTGGCAGCTGAGACATCGGCTCGATCCCTGCGGGGTCGGACGTATTTGTGCAGGTACCCCCTCCGAATGACGTATTCAATGGCATCCTTCAGCTGGATGCACTCTTCAGTGTTGTGTCCATGGTCCCAATGGAACCGGCAATATTTGTCTCTATTTCTGGATGCAGAGGGGCCTCTCATCGGACAAGGCCTTTGCAGGAAGGTCTCGTTCTCAATTTCCAGGAAGATATTCTCCCTCGGAAGTGAGAAGAGCGCATAGGTTTCGAACATCCTGAGAAAGTCCTTCGACTTTGGGCTGCGATGCTGGGCCGAGCGGTTGCCATCGCTGGGAGGTCGGACTTCGCGAGCCTTGTCGCTCCGCTTCTTGTAGGCCGGCCTCCCTTCAGCCTGGCGTCTGCTCGCCGCCAGGTCTTCTACCATGGTGTACTTCTGCGCCCGGGCCAACAACTCAAAGTAGCTTGTCGAAAATTTCTTGTCCAGAAAAAAAGTGAGTTTGGACGAGCGCAGCCCTCTTTTGAAGGCCGACATAGCTATGTCTTCATTCAGATCCGGAATCTCCATGGTCGCTGAGTTGAAACAGGCCATGTAGTCCCGAAAGGTCTCTCCCTCCTTTTGCAGCACGAGAAAGAGGCAATCGATATTCCTTGAGATCCGACTGCAGGTCCTGAAATAGAAAAGAAAAAGTTTTTAAAGTTGGGAGTGGATCGTACCTGCTCGGATGGCGGAGAACCACATCTGAGCGGCCTTCTTAAAAGTTGCGGGGAAGGCAATGCAGTGAAGGGCGTCAGAGGCGTCCTGTACCATCATATGGACCTTGTAAATGCTCAAATGGTCCAGTGGGTCGGTGGTACCATCGTAAGGGTCCACCTGCGGGATCTTGAAGTGACAGGGGATCGGCTCTCCCATGATCTCAGCAGAAAAAGACGGGTGGGAATCATACGTCTGCCCCCCTTCGACTTTTTGCTGATCAGCAAGTTCGGCAAAATGTTCCTCCATGCACAAAATCTTGCTGGTGTAGTCTCTCGGGACTTCAGCTGGGTGCCGAACGCCATCAGGGACGGAGTCAGCGAAGGAGGGTGAGGCGGATCTCACCCTCTTCCCATCAGCACGAGCTCGCAAATACCTTCGGGGCTCCGGAACAACATGGAAAAGAGGCTGAGGGACTTTTTGTCGTTGGCTCCCCTCAGCGACTAGTTGGTGGTTGGTGCAAGATGCAGCAGACGGCTGCTACCGGTTGTTGGCCGCCTCCTGGAAATACTGAACCGCAATGGTAAGTGTATTGATGCGGTTCAGGAGCGTCTGGAACTGTTGCAGTCCTAGAGTGACAGTGAACTCGGCGGCGACGGCGGCGTCATTCTCCCTGGACGGTCCTTCGGACCTGAATAGGGAGTGACCTCTTCTGGTGGAAGTGTTCTGGGCTCTTCCCTTCGCCATTGTCGGGCTTAGCAAGTGGATTCTTTCTTTTAGAGAAGGGACAGGCCCCGTACTCTAGCACCAATCTGTTGCTGCAACTTCTCCCGAACCGGACTCGGACAGATGGACTGGAGCGCTCTTCTCCCGATTTACCTGCAACAAAGTTTCCAAGGGCCGGTGGTGTTCCGGCAGGGAATATTCCGATGCTTAAGTTAGCGGGAGCTTGAGGGCAACAGAATGGAGGAATCAAAGAGACAGCGTATGGAGAAGGAAGAGAGCACTGGTGCTTGCCTTAGCTTGCTTACCGCCCTGTGTCTCCCCGTTTTCTTATATAGGTACGGAACAGTGTCAAAATTCGTTAGGGGTGAAGCCTGAAAAGACTTATCTGCCCTTAAGAGAATCCGGAGAGTAGCCACGTGGTGCCAAGATAAGACGACATCGTGGAAGTAGTGTAGTAATGCTGCTAATGTGACAGGAGTCTGTTACAACAGAATTCTGGTGTCAGCTGGAGGAGGCTTCTTGAGTCATCGAGATCCTTGGAGCGGATTGGTCGGACCTTAGCAGAAGTGGATCGCTCGGACCTCAAAAGGAGAGCGTCTGTCGGAGCTCCAGCAAGGGAGACCGGCCGGACGTCAGCAGAAGTAGGTCAGTCAGACCTCTATTCCAGTGGATCGGTCGGACCTCCGAAGGAAAGCGTCTGTCAAAGCTTTAGCAGGGGAGGCCGGCCGGACTTCAGTAGAAGTGGGTCGCTCGGACCTCTATTCCAGTGGATCGGTTGGACCTCCGAAGGAAAGCATCCATCGCAGCTTTAGCAGGGAAGGTCAGCCGGACTTCAGCAGAAGTGGGTCGCTCGGATCTCTGAAAGAAAGCGTCCGTCAGAGCTTCAGAACGAGAGCGGCCCGATTGGACCTTAGCGGTCCAGTTCGACATTGGGCCGGTTGGGTATAACACATATCAATTACCAGATCATCAAACATACTATTACTGGTAAGCCATAAACTTGACACAAGGTGCTAGATAATTTGTCCAATATGTCCAATATGCGGTACAAATCAATCCATGGAAAAGAAATTATTCACAAACGAATGGATTCACAAGGTGCTAGATAATTTGTACTGAATAAATCATGTTTATCATCTATGCTTACCGTGAGAAATTATAGTCGACTCCAAAGCAACAACTGCATTACCACGTAAAAGAGCATCATGGACATCTGGGGCTATTTTTAGATGCCCTCCAATGTAGGCCTCGTTATCCTACAGAAACAAAGATGGATATTCAGCAAAAAAATTCACTTCGGCAGACATTTAGACATTTAGACCTTTCATGTTTCTGTTGCTTTCGTTATCTCATTGGATTGTTGGAACCACCGAAATTTTCACATGTAAACAGAAGAGAAGAATCAGCAATACAATTAGGATGATAGAATGCTTTCTTGAAAGTAATCAAATTTCCAATATCGGATAAGCTATGTTCGAGGATTTGGTGACTTAAACGGTATTTCAGTGCTCCTATCAATCCAAGCGATCATTTTATTCCTTTATTTCTGTTCAAATTAAACGAAAAATAGATATCACTACCTTTAAAAAGAAGAACCCTCGATACAAGGACTACAAGTCAAAGGAGACAATAAAACGAAATCACGGCATCCGATGCTTATAAATAGAATTAGAGAGAAAGCCATGGCAACAATGAGGATTGGGTTTGGGATGGCATTAAAAACCAGAAACCCTAGACGCATGCTCTAAATTTTTAAAAAAATTTAAAAAAAACACACACTAGAGGAGGACACTACTTTCACCATCCTCTCTTCTCTTGGCGATCGGAATCTTCTGCTTCCTCCTTGGATTATAAATTCTGAGAAGAAAACGAGGCCTGCTCGACGTCCCCAGAATTCAAGAAAATAGCGGAGCACCGGAGGTGGCGGAGCGGCTTGAACGAGCCGAGACGTGCCGAAAACAGGGGCCAGCAAGGCCCACGGCTTTTTCTCCGATCAAAACCATGAAAAGTCTTTGCGCGGTACAGTAAATCAATGACCCGCACCATATTATTTATTAATTTAAATATAATCACTATAATACCGTGAAATGAAAGTTATTCATGGCATTAATTATTATTTAATTTTTATTCAGATCAAAATATCTATCCTTTCGATCTTTTTTCTGTATGAATGTCGTAGATTTTGAACTATAATATTGTAGCTGTTGAACTACGATATCGTTTCAAATTTTATTTTATATTTTTTTGTAGGAATGTCGTAGATTTTGAACTAGGATATCGTAGTTTTTGACTAGGATATCGTAATACTGTTTCAAGTTTTAATTTATATTTTTCTGTAGGGATGTTATAGGTTTTAAACTAGGATGCCATAGCTTTTGAACTAGGATGTCGTAATACTGTTTCAGAATTTAATTTATATTTTTCTATAGGGATGTCGTAGCTTTTGAACTAGGATGTCATAGCTTTTGAAATAAGATGCCGTAATACTGTTTCTGGTTTTAATTTATATTTTCTACAGGGGTGTCGTAGATTTTGAACTAGGGTGTCTGGTCATTTTTGAACCAGGGTGTCGTAGGTTTTGAATAAAGGTATCGTAAGTTTTGAACTAAGATATCGTAATACGTCATTTTTGAACCACGGTGTCGTAGGTTTTGAACTAGGATATCGTAGGTTTTAAACTAGGGTATCGTAATACTGTTTCATATCATTTTTTGAACCAGGATGTCGTAGATTTTGAATTGAGATGCCGTAGCTTTTGAACTAGGATGTCGTAAGGGTATTTTATTTTGGACAAAAATTTTAATTAATGCTAATCATCTCAGCTTTTGTCCCATCATACTGCAGTAAATATTTTTGGACCAATAGGAGCGTACGGTGTAGGCCATGATGGATTTGCTGCACCGCACCGCATGCGGTGCACAAAGAATTACTCCAAAACTATACATAATTATACATACATTGACTTATCTTTATATATTGCATGAATAGTTTCTCCCCGTTTGGATTATCCTCATCCCGCTAAACTGCTTTTCCACATTATCCATGTTCAAAAATTTAATAATCCTATCCTAATCGGTTGATCAGATGGATTGATACATCGATATATCCAATCTTCAATGAAAGATTAGATCAACACTCCGCTTCAACTAGCAATAACATATAACTTGAGATCAGCCTTCACTAAATAGCCGACCTACCATGTATGCTCTGAAGTAAACCGCTCCAAAGTAAATGGTCAACTCACAACATATGTTCCGAAGCAAATAGCTCCGAAGTAAATAATCGATCCATATAATTTTATAGTGATTGGCTGATCTATAGTCAGCCTGCTCCAAAGAATCTGACTCTGAAGTGAATAGCTGATCTACAACCAATGAAATAACTTTCGGTCAACTTCGAAGAGAATGGCCGATCTACTTCAAGCTAAAGCCATCAAGAACATACTTAGTTGCTATAACTAACCAATCACATGTCCGACAACTATGACTTTTGTTGGCGTAGAGTCCCTGTTCTGACCGAGCGGAGCTACTGGATCGCGAGACCGCTCCATGGTTCACCCGCAAAACAGATCCCTTACCGGAGCTATTCCAGCAGGGGACACTCCGATGCCTAAGTCAGAGGTGGGCTCCAGCCACAAAATGGGGAAGGCCTTGAAAAGGCTGAGGGAAAGGACTCTAAGAATTTCAGGAGAGTGTTTTTTTGCCTTACCTGGAGCGTCCCCTCTTACCGTTATTTGTAAGGAGCCGTCCAGCCTACGATTTCGTTCTTCCTCCAGCGGTTACGATGGGGAGTTAATTCCTTCCCCATGATTCACAATCGTGGGTTGTTGAATGGTTCCAGCCAAACCGAAGGCGTTGCAGCCGGAGTTACGCGCCCTGAAGATTGCCGATAGTAAACATTGGTTACTATTGCTTATTGTGTTTGTAGCGGTTTGAGACAGATCATGGATCCGTCTTCGGACTTTCCTCTTCGGGAGATTCCTGTAATTAGATCAGGAATGTCTTCGTCCTCAGATCCTCTCGAGACAGATCGGAGATCTTGTCTTCGGCATGGATCGAGGACTTGACCTTTGTCGTAGGCCGGAGATCGCATTTTCAGCATGAACCGAAGAACATGTTTTCGGGAGTCGGTGAAAGTCATCCCTCGGATTGGGTGGAGGGCCTTGTCTTCGGAGGCTGGAAGACTTTTGTCTTCAGGGGCCGAAGAACTTAGTCTCCATCGAAGATCGAAGACGTAATCCGAAGGCCTTGTCCTTGGATGCTATAAGCCCACGAAGAGCTGCGGCTTGCCCGCAGGTAGCCTGGCTTTTCCTGGATACCCAGATCCGAAGTTCGTGGTTCGGAAAAAATATCTTCAGCCGGCAGAACCGGCGGTTGGCTCGTACTTAGACTGAGATATCCCAACAGTTGTCCCCCTACTCTCAGTTTTCGAAGCGAAGATTTGCCTCGAAGAGTGAGAGTATTAGTGGCTTGTCGTTTTCCTTCTAAGGGATGGTGCAGTGGATGATCGTAAAATTCTTGATTGGACTGTCCCTTATAACTACCGGTTGAATTGGGAGTCAGGCGGTGGACAGTTGTCACTTCCTGATTGAGGGGGGAGAAAGGAGTGGGCGGCCCTAGGACCGTCCTTTCTTTTCCTGTTGCGTGACAGTTCAAACAATCTTTTGGTTGGGATTTGAGTGGTTGTCGTGGTTCCTTCGTGCCTGTTGGATGGTGAATATGTTTCATCCCAGCCGTCGATTCAATGGGTTATGCTCTTTGGCTTATTCCTTGTCAAATCAGCATGGCGAAGTTTTAGGACTTTTTGGTCTCTTTTTTGGGAAAGAGAGAAGGTCCGACTGAGGAAGCTTCTTCAATTTCAATCTTCGCTTAGCTTTCCTTGTTCTTGGCCATCAGTCATTTCTGCAGGTAGAACTTTCTTTCTGCTCTTTTGCTCTATTCTTTTAGCATGGCTGAATCTATAGAAAGTCGAGAGGGACAGGTTGGGCCTTCGGGGGTCAGTGATGTAGTGAGTCTGGAATCAGTTCCTAGCTCTGTTTCACCGGGGAAGATGACTCATATTCGGGAACGCTATCGCATTCCCGAGGGATTTCCTTTCATTCTACCTGCATCTGAGGAACGGGTGAACAAATCTCCTCCCGGGTGCTTGGCCGTGTACGAAGATAACTTGAAGGCTGGGCTCCGATTTTCTCTGCATCATTTCTTCATCAAAGTCTTTCATCTGTATCAAGTGGTGCCTACGCAGTTAACTCCAAATAGCATTCGGAATATCTGCGGGTTTTTGGTTCGATGCCGCATAGCTAACATAGAACCTATGACCAACTTGTTTACCACCCTCTTTGTGCTCAAGAGGGATTTCCACGGCGACGGATGGTGGGTGATCGACCCTCGGCCAGGCCACAAGATCATCAAGGATATGCCCAGTGCCATCCACGGATGGAAACCCACCTATCTTTGTGTTGTCTATCGACCCGTGGGGCTTCGATAGTGTTTGGAAGAAACTGCACTTGACCGTCAATGATGGGAAAAAGGTTTTGACGGCCGATCAGTCTGATTATGACCTGCTGACTGACTCGGAAACTGTTCCTATCTGTGAGTTGTTGGAGGAGAGGAACCTCCATTAGGTAGGGATTAGCAGGTTCCCTGCATTAGGTATAGATGATGGAAGTTTTTCACTTCTTTTCTCCCATTCAGGTCGTAGTTCAGTTGCCTTTGAGAAGATTTTCTGTTTGAGGCGGCAGAATGAAGCCTAATCTGAGCTGGCTCTGCCAAACTTCTAAGAAGAGGGTAGCACAGGCCCCTCTTACAAGATCGACAGTTCGGAAGAAGGCCCGAAGAGATGGTCCTGAAGGGGACAGGGGCACTTCATCCTCCCGAGGAACCTCCGGGGAAGATGTGGTGCCGATGGTGGAGGCCTTGACAGGACCTCATCCAGTCGAACCCCTGCCAACAGCTGCCTCTCCAGTTCGTACAAGGGAGAGTTCATCTATGGCAGTTGAAGTTCCATTGCCTTGCCCCCTATAGTGGATAGGGGTAAGGCACCGCAAGTCGAGGGGGAGTCCATTCGAAAGGCTTCTCTAACTGGGAGTTGTCCCGTGGACTCTTCGGAGTTTTCCCCCGTAGGGGGTCTGTTAGTCCCTGCCATTGCTAGGCGGGCATTGAAGGGCACTCTGCTGCCTCATGATTTGGCAATCATCCGGAGTCGAAGCCTCACCATAATATCCGATTCTGCCTTTTCTTCTCTGTAATAGGTAAGATTTTCGTCACCTTCCCCTTGCCCGGAATGCTGTTTGGTTTGTGACTTTGCTTTGTCGATGTAGTTGGTCTACGACATCACCTTCATGGAGGAGGGCCTGGAGAATGTCGATAACCTCATCCATGGCTTGAAGGAGGAGCTCCACACAGCTAAGGCCGAAAGAGAAGTGGCTGAAGAGCTGAAGCAATCCATGGAAAATCGTCTCAATCGCGTGGACGCTAAGGTTTGTGGACTGAGGGATGAGCTGAAAAGTGCCCAGTTGACAATTACGGAGCAAGGGGCAGGGTTGAGGAGGAGCAGGAAACAAGTCGAATCCTTGGAGTAAGCTACCAAAGAGGACCAGAAGAAAATGGAGAGCTTGACCAAGGCTGCTAAAGAGGCTACTAAGAGAGCCGAAGAGGCGGTCTTGGAGTCCGAGGCAGCTAGGAGGGAAACTGCGGTCCTGAAAAAGCTGGCAAGTGATGCTGTAGCAGACTTTAGGAAGTCCTCATAGTTCCAGGAGGAGATGAATGAGGCAACCTTGTATGGCTATCAGCATGGCTTCAATGATGGACTTGCCAAGGTCAGGGGGGCTTTCCCACACCTTGATCTTTCTGGCATCCTCCCCTTCGACATAGTTGAAGAAGAAGAAGAGGAGGAGGTGGCCATAGGAGAAGTTGGGGAGATGTCGAACCCAAGGGAGGAGATCCCGGCCGTGGTCGAGATACCGGCATGGCTTCGGCATAGGCCGAAGAAGTCGAGAGAGCCGAAGAGGTGCCATGCCTGGGAGAAGAGGCTCCTGCCTCAGTCGAGGGTCTGGATGCGGTTCCGACTCTAATCCTGACCCAGGAGGGGTCTCAGGCTGAAGAGGAGGTCAAGTTGAAGGTTCTCCGATCCCGTTCCAAGTCGAGGAGATCCTTTCTGCCTAGATCGACAAACTACTTCAATCCTGTGGCGTTGGGTCTCCTCCAACTGATATTTAGTGGTCTATGTAGCTTTAGGCATTGTCCTTCTTTTTGTTTTTGTTTTTTTTTTTTTTTTTGCATTTCTCCGAAATGTAGTTGACAACTTCTTGAATGACAACTTTTTTAGATTATAAAGTAGCTTTCTCCTCTTTTGTATGTGCCATGTCGTATTTTCGAGTATAGCTCGGATAAGGTTGTTGGTCTGATCGACAGTTTGAGCTTCACTGCTCTCTCTTCTGTTCAGTCGAAAGGTTGAGGCCGAAGACCGTTTGGTTGGCAGTCGGCACTGAAGATGAATTATGAAGTAAATTAGGATGCCGTTGCCAAAGACCATTTATGGTCAACCAAGTTGACATCACTTTTCTTTCATAATTAAACCGCCCATCAAGGGATAGACATGATGAATAGGTGTCATTTTCCCATTGATCGATGATTAAGGAACCCCGATCGTGGTTCTCGTTGCTTGCACTGAGTGCATCGACATTCGAACGGTCGCGTTCTCTTGCATCATAGGTGCCACCAAATCTCTTTTTTCCGAAAAGGAGCCATTAATGCCATTGCCGCACGATGTAGATTCTTCCGAATTTGTGGTACTGGTAGTTGTTTTCCCAAGAGTAGCTCTTAAGCGGTCATCTAGCATCTCGAGATGATGCCTTGACACGTGGCACCTTTTGATGCACCTAAGAAAGGGTGTGGGGCACGTCTCTTGGTGGCCAGTCGTGGGTGTAAGGCCCTTATAAATGGGGCCTTGTCCTCCCCTGTCGAAGGCCATCACAAGTTCAGACTCTCACTTTGGGAATTCTTCTTCTTTCTCTGTCATTTCGAAAAAATGAAGTTCAGCATCTCTGAGCTTCATAGGGCGGCGAAGAAAAGAGCTATTGGTACCATAGCTAAGGAGAGTCCCACATTCCCTGGATTGAGTGATGATGATGAGACGATCGTCGATCACTTGGGAAGAAAGGTCCACGTCCTGGAGGCTCAATTGGAGGAGGCCTGGACCCAAGTCGAGGTGACCGTCACGTAGGTGACGGAGGCAAAGAAAAAGGTGGCAGATGCCATCTCGGACTTCAAGGCATATCCGGCTTTCAAAAAGGAGGTTGTCGAGGCTGCCCTGGACTTTTATTATCAGGGGTTTCGGGAATGTAGGGATAAGGCCTTCAAGTATTACAACTTGAAGGGCCTTGGCAACATCAATCCCTCCGTTTCCTTCCCTGGGCATGATTCGACTCTGACTCCGAGGATGGGTCGGATTCTGATGCTAAAGGGAGCCCCGGGGCTCCTTCGTCCTCCTTGCAAGACTCCCCCCGTCGTCACGTGAAAGGGCTGGCGGGCAGTCACTAGATGTGCTTTCCCTTCTCCAATCTGCAATGTTTATGTTTCCTCCTTCCTTTTCTTTTTTCTTTTATAAAAATTTGGGAAGGAAATGAAGTACTTTAACTTTTCTTACCTTTTTCCATGTCTCTCTTATGGTTTCTTGCATTGTGATACGTCGAGAGTGTAGATTTCGCAGACCATTCGTGTTATGCAAAGAAGAGGTGAAGTCGGCTAAACCGTTCCGTTGAATATTTGTTATTGACAAGATGGACGACATAGGTCCATTCAAGCACGTTTTTGGATTTACCGTAGGGTAGGGCGTCTACGCCATCCCTGTACATTTCTGTCATGATTAAGGTAGGCTGTTCAGGCCCGCCCCGGTGCATTTTCGGATTTTCCGTAGGGTAGGCTATGAAAACCATCCATGCACTTTCTTTGGTGTAAGGTAGGTTGATTAGGCCCACCCCAACACGTCTTCATGTTTCCCATAGAGTAGGTTATCTGAACCATCCCTGTGCCTTTGATCTTCTTGGTGGCCTGACCGGGCCATCCATTGCGCTCATCGGACATACTGATAAGGTAAGCGGATCAGACTCTCCTTTGTGTAGTTGGTCGATTCGTTAAATCGGCCCACTTAGGCCATTGTCGTTCAATCGATGCAACGAGCCATTCTGATTTGAGCAGAGTTGAGCAAATTTGCACAAGAAATTTGGGGTCTGTTTATTGATAACATTTGCGAAGGTTTTGTATATTCCATGGCCGTGATAGAATTTTTGCATCTAGGGTCTTGAGTCGATATGTTCCTGGTTGAATGACCTCTTTGACTTGGTATGGACCTTCCCAGTTGGGAGAAAGCTTACCCTATTTTGTTGGCTTGGATACTTCTGCCTTTCGCAATATCATGTCCCCTGTGCGGAAGATCTGCTCCTTTACTCTAGAATTGTAATATTTGATGACCTTCTTCTGGTACGCCGCCATTCTTATCTAGGCCTGAAGCCTGGTGCATTGGCAGTAGATCCAGGTCAATCCTTTTGCGATCGGAGTTTTCAGGCTCTTCATAGTTGTCGATTCTTAAGGATTATAGGGAGACTTCGATTGGGAGTACGGCTTCGGTACTGTATGCCAAGTTGAATGGAGACTCGCTGGTGGCCGTTCTTGGGATAGTTCGGTATGCCCAGAGAATGGAGGTCAGCTCTTCGGTCCAAAGTCCCTTGGCGGCGTTCAACCTTATCTTCATACCGTGAAGAATGGTCCGGTTAGTTGCTTCGGCTTCTCCGTTAGACTGTGGGTGGGCAACGGAAGTCAGCCTATGTTGTATGTGGTACTAAGCGTAGAAGTCTTTAAACTTTGGATTGTCGAACTGTCTCCCGTTGTCAGTGATTATGACATGTGGAATGTCAAACCGAAATATGATGGAATTTTTGACAAATTTTCAACCTTTCCTTCTGTGATCTGGGCTAGTGGTTCGGTGTATCATTCCCACTCCTCCATTGGTGGGCCTTTGATTCAGCAATTAGGCTTCTTCAGGAGTCGATTGAGGAATAGTAGCTTCTGACCAAGGTCCTTGGCGACCAATGTACCACCCCAAATACTCTCTTTTGATGAGATCCTCAATCACATCTCTCAATTGGATGCATTCTTCGATATTGTGGCTGTGGTCATGGTGAAATCGGCAGTATTTGTTCCTATTCCTTGTGGAAGATGATGCCTTCATGGGACGAGGCCGCTGGAGAAAGTTCTATTTCTCTATCTCCATGAGGATCTTTTCACAAGGGAGGTTAAGGGAGGTGTAGGAGTCGAACCTCCCGCCCGATATTCTAGGCATGCGAGGACTTCTTCAGTGGTCAGCATTCTTGTTGTTGTTAGAGATTGAAGGACCTTGTCCCCTGTTATTTTTCTTTCTTGAAGGGGATTTTTCTTCGATCAGTCGTCGATTTGCCGCTTGCTCTTCATCATCAGCATATTTCTGAGCCCTTACGAGCAGCTCAGCGTAGCTTTTGGGAAACTTCTTATCCAAGAAAAAGATGAGCCTGGATGTACGAAGCTCCTTCTTCAGTGCAGACATGGCCACATGCTCGTTGAGATTGGGGATCTCGAGTGTGGCCGCATTAAACCTGGAGATGTAGTCTCGCAGGCTTTCTCCTTCATTCTGATGAAGGAGGAACAGTGTGTCCGTATTCCAGGAGGTCTTGCGACAAGTCCTGAAATGCAAGACAAATATTTTTTCTAACTCGGAGAAGGAATCGATGGTATCTGGGTGCAAGCTCGAGTACCACATCTGAGCAGCTTTCTTCAAGGTGGCCAGGAATGTGAGGCAGTATATTACGTCCGAAGCTCCTTGGATCATCATGTGGGCTTGAAACTGCCTAAGTGGTCAAAAGGATCGGAGTTGCCATCATAAGGTTCCATCTGGGGAATCCTGAAGTGCCAAGGGATGACTTCGGCCATGATACGGTCGGTGTAGGGTGGGCGCAGATCACCTATTATCAAGTCATTGTGATCTTTCTGGTCCTGCATTTTCTGCTCCCGTATTCTTGCCATTTCTGATTCAATGGCCTTGAATTTTTCATCGTAATCGGAAATGGCCTGCTTCGGCACCCTCTCTACGGGAATAGAGTTTTCCGAGGAGGATGAGGGAGTTTGCCAAGGTCTTTTTTCCTTTCTACGGGGAATCGGGCCTTGGCATTCTCGAACTTCGGCCTTCAGGAGAAGGTCGAGAACGAAGGGAAAGATGTGTGGATCCTTCCCGAGGGGCTCTCTTCCTCCGGGATTGAGAGCTATGTCTGGAGGGGGCCGGTGGATTTCCTACCGGGAAAGCCCTATTTTGGAAATATTAAACCATGGCCGTAAGGTTGGTGACCTGGTTCACAAGGGCTTCAAACTACTGCAATCCCATAACAACTGTGGGAGGTGGAATGTCATTCTCTCCCGGGGGTGCACCCCCTTGGGATGGAGCACGACTTCGACTCGTGGAGGCAATATGAGTCTTTCCTCTCGCCATCGTGAACTTCTTACTTCCCCTTTATCAAGGAGGGGAGCTTAACAATAGATAGTTGTTGCTGGCCCCCCTACCTGGCATGCCAATCTGTTGGTGTAGAGTCCATGTTCTGACCGAGCGAAGCTACTGGATCGCGGGACCGCTCTCTGGTTCACCTGCAAAACAGATCCCTTGCCAGAGTTGCTCCGACGGGGGACACTCCGATGCTTAAGTCAGAGGCGAGCTCTAGCCATAGAATGGGGAAGGCCTTGAAAAGGTTGAGGGAAAGGACTCTAAGAATTTCAGGAGAGTATTTTTTTGCCTTACTTGGAGCGTCCCCTCTTACCATTATTTATAAGGAGCCGTTCATCCTTCGATTTTGTTCTTCCTCCAGCAGTTACGACGGGGAGTTAATTCCTTCCCCATGATTCGCAATCGTGGGTTATCGTTGAATGGTTCCTGCCAGACTGGAAGCATTGCAGCCGGAGTTATGCGCCCTGACTGCGCCCTGGAGATTGCCGATAGTAACCATTGGTTACTATTACTTATTGTGTTTGTAGCGATTTGAGATAGATCATGGATCCATCTTCAGACTTCCCTCTTTGGGAGATTCCTGTAATCAGATCTGAAATGTTTTCATCCTCGGATCCTCTCGAGACAGATCGGAGATCCTGTCTTCGGCATGGATCGAGGACTTTACCTTTGTCGTAGGCTAAAGATCGTGTTTTCATCATGAACCGAAGAACATATCTTCGGGAGTCGGTGAAAGTCATCCCTCGGATTAGGTGGAGGGCCTTGTCTTCGGAGGCCGGAAGACTTTTGTCTTCAGGGGCCGAAGAACTTGGTCTCCGTCAAAGATTGAAGACGTAATCCGAAGGCCTTGTCCTCAGGCGCTATAAGCCCACGAAGAGCTTTGGCTTGCTCGCTAGTGGCTTGGTTTTTCCTGGATACCCGGATCCAAAGTTCGTGGTTCGGAAGAAATATCTTCAGCCGGCAGAACTGGTGGTTGGCCGTACTTAGACCGAGATATCCTCTCTTCTCTTCTCTTGGCGATCGGAATCTTCTGCTTCCTCCTCGGGTTATAAATTCTGAGAAGAAAACGAGGCCTGCTCGATGTCCCCAGAATTCAAGAAAATAGCGAAGCACCGGAGGTGGCGGAGCGGCTTGAACGAGCCGAGACGTGCCGAAAATAGTGGCCAACAAGGCCCAGGGCCTTTTCTCTTGTCAAAACTATGGAAAAGTCTTTATGCACCGTGTGCGGTGCAGTAAATCCAACGGGCCCGCACTGCATTTTTTTATTAATTTAAATATTACCACTATAATATGACGGAATGAGAGTTGTTCATGACTAGCATTAATTATCATTCAATTTTTATTTAAAATTTTTATTTAGGCCAAATATCCTTCCTTCAGTCCCTTTTCTGTATGGATGTCGTTGGTTTTGAACTAGGATATCGTAGCTATTGAACTACGATATCGTAGCTATTGAACTACGATATCGTAATACTATTTTAGATTTTATTTTATATTTTTTTGTAGGAATGTCGTAGGTTTTGAACTAGGATGTCGTAGCTTTTGACTAGGATGTCGTAATACTGTTTCAAATTTAGTGGATTCTCAAGGCTTACATTAACTCAGAAGTGTATGAAGCTGATGCAAGCTTAGTGGATGAGTATGAGGGAGAAGAGGAGACACCTTTAGATGACCTAGAATTAGTTGACCCAATAGATACCCAGGTAGAAGCCAACCTAGAGCTAGTTGACCTTGACCACATTCAACCTAAAGCTATAGTGGAAGAACAATTTGAGGAAGAGAACTATGATACTAGGATTTTACCTGAGGAAACACTAGAAAAGGATCTAATTGTAGAGCCTATTCCTAAATTCCATGAACAAGAAGACTTTATTTAGGATTTGGCTTACTTAACCCATTGCCCTCAGGATGAATCCCTTCCTGCCATTCCTATTGAAGATCTCTTCCCAGAAATTGTTGACCCATCCTTCCATAGCATGGACCTTTACTTGCCCATAGATATAACGCAACCTCGTAAGGTTAGCCTCATTAGTCTAAGATTAGTCCCTGACATGCCTTCTTATATCGAACTTTACCCAACTAACCTTGAACATTTTTCCCTACCCTACCAAACTAATTCTGAACCCACTTCATATTTTCTGCCCTTTCCTGACACCTCTAGCATTTCTAGGATTATTAGATTGCATTTAACTGAGATTAGCATACTGCATGCATTCATCACAGATGTTAGGTTTGCATCTTACTTCTAGCATACTCTTTGGAATTTGCTAGGAGTTCACTATAAATTTTCATGTGCATGTCAAGCTAGGATCAAACCTAGGGAACCTATAATCTGTTAGGTTTAGATCCAAAGAGTTCAATAAAATTTGCTTCTATAGGAATGCATAGTCAAGTCTGTTAGGTGTTAGTATGAGTCCTTTGAATCATTTGTTAGGAGTCTGCATGTACCCAGCATGTTCACCACCTACACTAATTTTAAACAAACTAGCTAATTCCCGAAGATAGATCAAAGAATTTGATATAGTGGATTCTATCTTGGTTAGGCATAGGCCTAAAAGAAGCTTCATGCTCGTAGAGCCGGACCTTTTAAAGTGATAGAGAAGGTTGGATCAAATGCCTAGGTGTTAGACTTGCCTTCGGGTTTGGGCATTAGTTCTATCTTCAATATTATAGACCTGGTTGAGTACAGGGAACTGGCAGCGATACCTAGTGAGGTTTTTGAACCTATTCCTTTTCATTGTGAGTGACCCTAACCTAGAGTGTCCACTAATAAATTTAGCCTGAGAGAGGAGAACGGATCGAGCGTATCTTGGACGATCAAGCCATTATGACCCAGGGCCACGGTTATCAACGTTTCCTGGTCCGATTGCAAGGCCGGCCAGAGTCGGACGATTCATGGATTTTTCGAGAGGACTTGCAGCACCTCAACCTAGACCTCCTCGAGAGATATGTGAGCCAGCTTGATCTTCACTCGACAGGGTCGAGTTCCTCCCACCCCTAGAGAATTGGTAGGGACACCGGAGGCACCAAAATAAGACAGAGGCTTTTCAACCCTCCATGAATTGATCAATAATTTATGAATCCATCTGTAATAAGGGTTTAGCCCATCTGAGTCCATTTTAGTTGTTATTTGAGTCTTTTGAGTTGTTATTTCAGTTCTGTACTAGTCAGCTCATGTTGAGCTAGTTCAGTCCAGTGTTAATCAACTCATGTCGAGCTAATTTTATTTTTTTTGAGTCCTATTCAACTATATTGAAGATTCAAGACCACATCATACAAGTGAAGACCAAGTCCAACCAGATTGAAGACATGGAAGTATAGCCCAAGTCCAACCCAGCTTGAAGATTTGAAGACCCCAGGAGAAAAAATTCAGAAAACCCTGATTCCATGGAGATGCCCAGATTCCCTTCCAGATGTCAAAATATATTCATATACCAAGGCATCCATGATTTTAGAGGTCCATCTGCATCCTAGCCCAAAGAAATCAAGCCCAGGCGCCAAGCCCAAGCCCCTAAGAAGCAATATACCAGGGAATATTCCTGCTACCTGGCTACCAGGCCATCCCAGCTTCCAGAGGCCCAAACCCATGCGCCCAAGCCCCTTTGGGCCGACCTCTTACTGCTTCTAGAAGCCCAACACACCTCCCTAGGCATCCTTGGAGTGTTGTCCAAGTCAAGAGAATTTTTAGGGATTTTTCTACCTAATGTTTCCTTATTTTCTAGCTAGGGTTTGAGAGGGAAAATGATTCTTATGTAAAGACTTATGTGCCCTTACTTGGAGGCCAAGGTTAAGGGTCTATTTAAAGGAACCTAGCCTCTTGTATGAGAGAAGATTTTGATATATAAAATAAACCTTGAGTTCTTCAATTGCTTTGTGTGATTACCCTGCTGTGTGCATAAAGGGGTTTGAGAGTTCTTCTTCTCGGTGTTTGCAACCATCTTCCTGCCGCCAACCATCCTTCCAGCCCCTCCAAAACTTTCTTTCCTTTACTATTTTTCTTTATTTTCTTGATCTCCTTTGAGTTTTCTAACCCCTGACAGGTCGTTTGCAGGTCCCCGAGTTCCTACGAATCCAACGACTCCAGCCAAGCCTCAATCGGACCACCGAGCAGAAAGCTGGGTATCCGCGGGTCTTTGGCTCGGTTTTCCAGGCCGCATCCATCGAGGAACGAGAGATCCCTTCGCTGCGATCTTCACCGGGCACTTCAGACGTTGTCAGGTACACCCCCTCTACCTCCAGTCTTTATATTGTAGGAGAACTTGCCCTAACCGAGGCTTCTCAGCCCCGGTGATCTCTTTAGTACTTCTCTAGGTTCTAATCTGCATGCTTGGCTTCAAAAATTCATACAAAATTCCCTACAATAAATTTTGATATGAAATTCAGGAATTAATCACCTAACCTCACATATAAAATATACAAAAGAATTGCATGCATATTAGTCCCGCATCAGGGTGTCTGGTCATTTTTGAACCAGGATGTCGTAGGTTTTGAATAAAGGTATCGTAAGTTTTAAACTAGGATGTCGTAATACTGTTTCAGGTCATTTTTGAACCACAGTGTCGTAAGTTTTGAACTAGGATATCGTAGGTTTTGAACTAGGGTGTCGTAATACTATTTCATATCATTTTTTGAACCAGGATGTCGTAAATTTTGAACTGGGATGTCGTAAGGGTATTTTGGTTTGGACAAAAATTTCAATTAATTCTAATAATCTCAGCTTTTGTCCCATCATACTGCATTGAATATTTTTGGACCAATAGGAGCATGCGATGTAGGCAATGATGGATTTGCTGCACCGCGCCGCACGCGGTGCACAAAGAATTACTCCAAAACTATACATAATTATACATACATTGACTTATCTTTATATATTGCATGAATAGTTTCTCCCCGTTTGGATTATCCTCATCTCGCTAGACTGCTTTTCCACATTATCCATGTTCAAAAATTTAATAATCCTATCCTAATCGGTTGAACAGATGGATTGATACATCGATATATCCAATCTTCAATGAAAGATTAGATCAACACTACGCTTCAACTAGCAATAACATATAACTTGAGATCAGCCTTCACTAAATAGCCGACCTACCATTTATGCTCTGAAGTAAACCGATCCAAAGTAAATGGTCAACTCACAACATATGTTCCGAAGCAAATAGCTCCGAAGTAAATAATCGATCCATATAATTTTATAGTGATTGGCTGATCTATAGTCAGCCTGCTCCAAAGAATCTGACTCTGAAGTGAATAGCTGATCTACAACCAATGAAATAACTTTCAGTCAACTTCGAAGAGAATGGCCGATCTACTTCAAGCTAAAGCTATCAAGAACATACTTAGTTGCTATAACTAACCAATCACATGTCCGACAACTATGACTTTTGTTGGCGTAGAGTCCCTGTTCTGACCGGGCGGAGCTACTGGATTGTGAGACCGCTCCCTGGTTCACCCATAAAACAGATCCCTTACCGGAGCTATTCCAACAGGGGACACTCCGATGCCTAAGTCAGAGGTGGGCTCCAGCCACAAAATGGGGAAGGCCTTGAAAAGGCTGAGGGAAAGGACTCTAAGAATTTCAGGAGAGTGTTTTTTTGCCTTACCTGGAGCGTCCCCTCTTACCGTTATTTGTAAGGAGCTGTCCAGCCTACGATTTCGTTCTTCCTCCAGCTGTTATGACGGGGAGTTAATTCCTTCCCCATGATTCACAATCGTGGGTTGTTGAACGGTTCCAGCCAAACCGAAGGCGTTGCAGCCGGAGTTACGCGCCCTGAAGATTGCCGATAGTAATCATTGGTTACTATTGCTTATTGTGTTTGTAGCGATTTGAGACAGATCATGGATCCGTGTTCAGACTTTCCTCTTCAGGAGATTTGTGTAATCAGATAAGGAATGTCTTCGTCCTCGGATCCTCTCGAGACAGATCGGAGATCTTGTCTTCGGCATGGATCGAGGACTTGACCTTTGTCATAGGCCGGAGATCGCATTTTCAGCATGAACCGAAGAACATGTTTTCGGGAGTCGATGAAAGTCATCCCTCGGATTGGGTGGAGGGCCTTATCTTTGGAGGCTGGAAGATTTTTGTCTTCAAGGGCTGAAGAACTTAGTCTCCATCGAAGATCGAAGACATAATCCAAAGGCCTTGTCCTTGGGTGCTATAAGCCCATGAAGAGCTTCGGCTTGCCCGCAGGTAGCCTGGCTTTTCCTGGATACCCGGATCCGAAGTTCGTGGTTCGGAAAAAATATCTTCAGTTGGCAGAACCGGCGGTTGGCTCGTACTTAGACTGAGATATCCGTTATAACTACTGGTTAATTTGGGAGTTAGGCGGTGGACAGTTGTCACATCCTGATTGAAGGGGGAGAAAGGAGTGGGCGGCCCTGAGACCGTCCTTTCTTTTCCTGTTGCATGACAGTTCAAACAATCTTTTGGTTGGGATTTGAGTGGTTGTCGTGGTTCCTTCGTGCCTGTTGGATGGTGAATATGTTTCATCCTGGCCATCGATTCAATGGGTTATGCTCTTTGGCTTATTCCTTATCAAATCAGCTTGGCGAAGTTTTAGGGCTTTTTGGTCTCTTTTTTGGGAATGAGAGAACGTCCGGCTGAGGAAGCTTCTTCAACTTCAATCTTCGCTCAGCTTTCCCTGTTCTTGGCCATCAGTCCTTTCTGCAGGTAGAACTTTCTTTCTGCTCTTTTGCTCTGTTCTTTTATCATGGCTGAATCTGTAGAAAGTCGAGAGGGACAGGTTGGGCCTTCAGGGGCTAGTGATGTAGTGAGTCCGGAATCAGTTCCTAGCTCTATTTCACTGGGGAAGATGACTCATCTTCGGAAATGCTATCGTACTCCCGAGGGATTTCCTTTCATTCTTCCTGCATCTGAGGAACGGGTGAACAAACATCCTCCCGGGTGCTTGGCCATGTACGAAGACCACTTTAAGGCTGGGCTCCGATTTCTTCTGCATCATTTCTTCATCAAAGTCTTTCGTCTGTATCAAGTGGTGCCTATGCAGTTAACCCCAAATAGCATTCGGAACATCTGCAGGTTTTTGGTTCGATGCCGCATAGCTAAAATAGAACCTATGACCAACTTGTTTACCGCCATCTTTGTGCTCAAGAGGGATTTCCATGGTGACGGATGGTGGGTGATCGGCCCTCGGCCAGGCCGCAAGATCATCAAGGATATGCCCAGTGCCATCCATGGATGGAAACCCACCTGTCTTTGTGTTGTCTATCGACCCATGGGGCTTCGATAGTGTTTGGAAGAAACTGCGCTTGACCGTCAATGATGGAAAAAAGGTTTTGGCGGTTGATCAGTCTGATTATGACCTGCTGACTGACTCAGAAACTGTTCCTATCTGTGAGTTATTGGCGGAGAGGAACCTCCATCAGGCAGGGATTAGCAGGTTCCCTGCATTAGGTATAGATGATGGAAGTTTTTCACTTCTTTTCTCCCATTCAGGTCGTAGTTCAGTTGCCTTTGAGAAGATTTTCTGTTTGAGGCGGCAGAATGAAGCCTAATCTGAGCTCGCTCTGCCAAACTTCTAAGAAGAGGGTAGCACAGGCCCCTCTTACAAGATCGACAGTTCGGAAGAAGGCCCGAAGAGATGGTCCTGAAGGGGACAGGGGCACTTCATCCTCCCGAGGAACCTCCGGGGAAGACGTGGTGCCGATGGTGGAGGCCTTGACAGGACCTCATCCAGTCGAACCCCTGCCAACAGCTGCCTCTCCAGTTCGTACAAGGGAGAGTTCATCTCTGGCAGTTGAAGTTCCATTGCCTTGCCCCTTATAGTGGACAGGGGCAAGGAACCGCAAGTCGAGGGGGAGTCCGTTCGAAAGGCTTCTCTAACTGGGAGTTGTCCCGTGGACTCTTTGGAGTTTTCCCCCATAGGGGGTCTGTTAGTCCCTGCCATTGCTAGGAGGGCGTTAAAGGGCACTCTGCTGCCTCATGATTTGGCAATCATCCGGAGTCGAAGCCTCACCATAATATCCGATTCTGCCTTTTCTTCTCTGTAATAGGTAAGATTTTCGTCACCTTCCCCTTGCCCGGAATGCTGTTTGGTTTGTGACTTTGCTTTGTCGATGTAGTTGGTCTACGACATCACCTTCATGGAGGAGGGCCTGGGGAATGTCGATAACCTCATCCATGGCTTGAAGGAGGAGCTCCACACAGCTAGGGCCGAAAGAGAAGTGGCTGAAGAGCTGAAGCAATCCATGGAAAATCGTCTCATTCGCATGGATGCTGAGGATTGTGGACTGAGGGACGAGCTGAAAAGTGCCCGAGCTGAAAAGTGCCTAGTTGACAATTACGGAGCAAGGGGCAGGGTTGAGGAGGAGCAGGAAACAAGTCGAATCTTTGGAGTAAGCTGCCAAAGAGGACCAGGAGAAAATGGAGAGCTTGACCTAGGCTGCTAAGGAGGCTACTAAGAGAGCCGAAGAGGCGATCTTGGAGTCCGAGGCGGCTAGGAGGGAAACTGCGGTCCAGAAAAAGCTGGCAAGTGATGCTGTAGCAGACTTTAGGAAGTCCTCATAGTTCCAGGAGGAGATGAATGAGGCAACCTTGTATGGCTATCAGCATGGCTTCAATGATAGACTTGCCAAGGTCAGGGGGGCTTTCCCACACCTTGATCTTTCTGGCATCCTCCCCTTCGACATAGTTGAAGAAGAAGAAGAGGAGGAGGTGGCCATAGGAGAAGTTGGGGAGATGTCGAACCCAAGGGAGGAGACCCGGTCGTGGTCAGGATACCGTCATGGCTTCGACATAGGCCGAAGAAGTCGAGAGAGCCGAAGAGGTGCCATGCCTGGGAGAAGAGGCTCCTGCCTCAGTCGAGGGTCTGGATGCGGTTCCGACTCTAATCCCTGAAAGTAAAAAATGTGGTTGCAGGTGCCTACGCTAAGCATGCAACAGCACAGGAAGCAGGTAAATATTTTAAAACATTTTTAAAATAAATGCGAAAAATACCTACTCCGTACAGGATCTAGCATATGCAAGATGCATGTATTGGCATGATACAGATCATATAATATTTATAAACAATTTTATAAATCCAAATCTACACATGTAGCGAAAATAAAACCCAAAAACATACCTTATTCCCAGCTAGAAAGGCTTCTCTAACTATGGTGTTCCTGGAGGAGTCCACTGAGAGAGAATTCCATTCTCCTCAAGATATGTCAAAAAAGCACCTGATAAATATTCGCCACCTCGATCAGATTGAAGGATTTTAATACTTTTTCTAGTTTGCTTTTCTACTTCATTACGGTATCGTTTGAACATTTCAAACGACTCAAACTTATGTCTCATTAAAAAGACATAACCGAACCTCGAAAAGTCGTCTGTAAAAGTAATGAAATATTTGTATCCTCCTCTAGCACTAACTGTCATCGGTCCACATACATCAGTATGTATTAGACTTAGAAGTTCTGTAGCTCGTTCACCTTTTCCAGTAAAAGGTGACTTGGTCATTTTACCAAGTAAACAGGATTCACAAGTGGGCAGTGATTCAGAATCACTGACCTCGAGGAGTCCATCTCCTCGCATCTTGTTTATTCTATTTTGGTTAATATGACCTAGCCTATAGTGCCAAAGATACAAATTGTTGACGTTATCTAACCTTGGGCGTTTGCTAGAAGTGTACATTACACTAACAGGCCTTGATAGTACGTATATGCCATTATTTAATCTAGCTTTCATTATAACAGAGTTATTCAAAATAACATTGCAAAAATCTCCTTTTATTGATAGTTCAAAAACCACAACTGGCCAAAAGGCCTACAGAGATTATGCTCATAATGAAATAAGGACAATAGTGACAGTCGACTAGTTCGACAGTACAAGACTCAAAGACAAGACGCAGGACTCCGACCGCCAGTACTGGAACACGATTTCCATTCCCGACGCTCAGAAACTGTTCTCCATCTTCAAATCTTCTGCTAACTTGAAGTCCCTGTAACGAATTACAAACATGAATTGGACTACCAGTATCCAATACCCAGTTAGCAGTATCAACAATTGAGTAATTACAAGGTTTTATCATATAAATACCTTATTCAGCAGACTTTTACTTTCTCGGCCTGTTCGGATCAAGGGACGCAATATAAAGAGGATAGTTCCTCTTCCAGTGTCCCTTCTTCTTGCAGTAGAAGCACTCTGTAGAAGACTGATCAGCCTTATACTTCCTGGTTTGACTAGGGCCAGGAGCATTCTGCACTTTCTTTCCCTTCTTATTTATTTTCTTCTTCCCTTTCTTAAAGAGACGACGACCTCTACTACCTCCCACTAAATTCACCACCCCCTTATTTAGTTGGTGGTCTTTCTCGAAAGTCTGCAGCAACCCCAAAAGACCATGGTAGTTGACTGCAGGCTTGTTCATTCTATAATGATCGAGAAAATCAAGATAGGAGGAGGGAAGAGAATTCAGGATCGCATCCTTGCCGAGCTGCTCGTGCAAGGGGCATCCGAGTTTGCCCAGTTTTTCAATCAGCTCGATCATGTACCATACATGATCAGTGACTGAACCGCCATTCGGCATCTTGGAGTTGTACATGGCACAAGACACTTTGTACCGTTCTACATCATCCGGGGTGCCGAAGGATTCCTTCAACTTTTGAAGGATTTCATCAGGTTGGGCCTCCTCGAATTTGCGAGTGAACTCGTCGTTCATCGCCGCTAGCATAATGCAACGGACAGTAGTCCGATCAGAGACCCACTTCAGATAAGCATCTCTGACCGCACTCCGTGCATTAGCGGGAGGGATTTCAGGTGTCTGATCCGTTAACACATACAGGATCCGTTCGTGCTCCAGAACTATTCTCAACTTTTGATACAAACTATCGAAGTTGTGACCCTTTAACTTCTCGTTATCGAGAAGTGACCGGAGTGATAAATTTGAAGACATCTAAAAAGAAAATAAGACCTATTAGTATATGAATTAATAAATTAACCAAAAGACTTGGACTTTAGTCTAAAGGTTTCTCCCACTAATTTTTCAGATGGGTAGCCTCTAACTCCAATCCATGAAAACATTTTTTTCAAGTGGGTACTGAAATCCAATAGGCTACGCATGAGCCCGACTATGGCCGGCTCACCCATACGAGCCTAAAGGTAGGTTCGTAAACCAATTGTTTTCCTAAACAATTTTCAGTATTTTATTTTGCCCCAGAGAACACCCCAATCGGCCTAGGGGCCTCCTATTGCGGGTCTCTGGTTAGGTCCAACCATTAAAATGACTAATCCAATGCTTCCAGCTAACTAAAGACCAAGCCCGACTATGGCCGGCCCACCTGGTCCCGTTAAGGAGGTTGCACTGAACCATCATCGATCAGATAGAAATTCCAATCGCCGAATGTACACCCGTTCTATGGAACTGCCGATGCACACCAAGCTAGTGGACACATTTCTATCCAACTTAATGGGAGGCTAAGACACTGTCAACTCCTTGACTTAGTCTTTTTAAGGACCTAATAATTTTAGAGGATTTTTTTTTTTTTTAGTTGTGACAGAAGAAAAAGGTAAGGACATGGATCATCCTCCCACTGAATCAATCAGATTCCAGGAGGGTTGAATTAAATCAACAATTGACCCATGGGCACCTATTGATCAGTCAGACTGATCAACCTGGGTGACATGGGTTAACTCGAGTCATTGAGCTTTTCCAATCAGTTCTGGTCGACTCGACTAGCCAGGTAGGTGAGATCATGGGTGAGTATCTGCCATTAACCATCTTTCCTAGACACCAACCAAGTTGGCCAGGAAAGAGGTAGCCTCATACAACCATGATCACAATTGCCAAACCTACCTCGACACCAGTTGGTTTACCAGACTCGATCAGACCAGCCTAAAGACTCGGGCGTCCACTGAGCCACTAATTGGATCCATTTTAGATGAATGGATCAACTAATCTAACTATTAGATAGTTCTGAAGAAAGACCTTAAACAACTTTTGTTTAATCTTCTTTTAATCCGGTTCAACTAAACTTAGGTCTAACCCAGTGATGGACCCAACTAATCAGCTAACCCAATTAACCCAATTTGGCTTATGCAAGTTTTATTAGATTTCATAAACCTAAAAATTTTTATTAAGCCAAATACTTGATTAAAACATTTTTTTAATTAAGTCTCTATGTGAAACAATTTTACATCTTAAATTATGCATCATATCTAGATTTATACTTTTATAAATATTATATGACCCAAATAACAAAATTATAAATCATGCCAAATTTATAAAATAATTTTAATTTCTTTTTGATTTCCTTAAAGGATCCTTCTGAAGAGGCCAACACAGACGAACCGCATCGTGTCAAAGACACACGGCCATGGTGAAGGTCTCAACTAGGTTCCTAAAAGTACTCTCTAATCCCAAGATTAAACAATTTAATCTACTATACATGCATCAAGATATGTTACACTAGAACCTGGCTCTGATACCACTGAAAGTAAAAAATGTGGTTGCAGGTGCCTACGCTAAGCATGCAACAGCACAGGAAGCAGGTAAATATTTTAAAATATTTTTAAAATAAATACAAAAAATACCTACTCCGCACAGGATCTTGCATATGCAAGATGCATGTATTGGCATGATACATATCATATAATATTTATAAACAATTTTATAAATCCAGATCTACACATGCAGCAAAAATAAAATCCAAAAACATACCTTATTCCGAACTGGAATAAGTCTGGGATAAACCAGGAGTAGACTGGAATAACTGGAATAAAGTTATTCCAGTCGTCTTCCACCTTGGGCTGAAAACTGGGCTTCCGAAAAGTCCCCGGAATGCCACCTTCCGGACCTCCGATCGCTCCCAAATTTGAGCTGTAGATTCTTAAGGAAGTCCTCTTCGATTTGGCGCTAGTTTCTACAAGAAAAACTAAGCCAATAAATCGTAAAAATTCGCCGAAGTCTGCTGCATGAAAATGGCAGCAGAACAGAGTAGCTGTCTTCGACGTTGGATTTCGGGCAACTGGAGCGATCCCGGCTCGCGTGGTTTGCTCCGAGGAGTAGAAGAATACTCCCTCTAGAGGGGAGACATGCCCGGGGCTCTCCGATCCCTCTCCACGCGCGGTGCTAGCCACCGGAAGATGGTTCACGGTCACAGGTTGCTGCAGCAAAATAGAATTGCTGCAGCAGGGATTTTTGAGCACTCAAATGGTGGGAAGAATCTTGGTTTCTCTCCCTTACAACACTCAAAAAACCCAGCACTGAAGGAGTATTACAATGGATCAGGTCTTCAGCCCCTTCAAATGGAGGAACAGCCCTTTACACGGTGATACTCTCTTCTCACGGTGTCACTCCAACAACTCAAAACAGAGGACGGCAGCTGTTGTTTTTAAAACTCTCAACCCCAACAACAGGGGACGCAGTGTTGGATTAAAAAGGCTGTAGAGGGGATGAGGGAGATGGACAGATGGGAGTGGAAGAGAGAGCTGGTTTCCAAATTCCCATTAACAAAAATTTAAACGGGATAAAAGCCATTAACAAGGGTTTTAAGAGGACGTTTTGGCCTTCGGTTTTTCTCCCAACGTTTGGCTTTCCTCCAAATGCATGGGAGTTGCGTGTAACCATTTACACGGAGAATTGAAACACCGGTTCAAAAGAAACCGGTCCAACCAATAAACCTTGGTTCAATCTCTATTAAACCAAGCCATTGGTTCAATCCTATTGAACCTGGTCCAAGCCCAATTAAAAATTGGGTCAATTGGTTCACAACCAATTGGAAGCCGAAACGAACTCCAAATCAGTTCAAAATTGATTCAGAAAAATCCTGGCACAGTGCTAATCAACCCGGAACAATTTTCGATTGACCAGGCAAGGGCAGGACGAGGAAAATGAGTGCTCAAAAATACTACTGTGACCATGAAACCAAGATGATTCCCAATCGTATTCGGTATCCAGATCAGAGAGTTATCCTCTGTGGCGTGTGACCTCATAGGTTCGAACCTAAATGGTAGCACTAGAACCATTCTAGTACCAGCATAGGAAACCATCTTGCAATGGGTCCCGGCGTCCGGATAGGTCGAAGATGCGGGAGCAAACAATCGAACCTCTGGCATATGGTTACCGTATAATTCATCCCTTTGACCTCTAATGCTCAGGACGACTGAGATTGGGCTGCCAACCCTGACTGAGTCAGTCGACTACGTGTCTCAACCTCGCAAGCCCAGTGACTCTTCACTAGGGCTACCCCGGCCGAGGATTTGCTAAATTGAGATACTGCGAGACATTCAATCCAAACTGTTTGGACAGGTCAATTCCATCTTGGTCCATCACTGCTCCACAAGTACTTGCCTGTACCCAGAAACCTTCCATCACCGGATTAAAAATCCGGGTAGTCCGGCACCAAAGCACAGGGAGTTGCTTGCAAGCTACCGTGATGACCTCAGGTCAGAGGGACACTTATACCCATATCCAATCGTGAGTATCCCTTTGGCAGAAAGGGACTGGACGGAGTCACGTTCAATGAGATATCACATATATCCCACTTGTAGATCACATCAGTGTCACCACACTCATTTGGTCAAGAGGACAACCAAATGATGTAAACTACAACAACCTATACTTGATATATTGCCGTCCAGTACAATATATCCTTTGGTTGTGAACAGGGTTTAAGGACCATTCAATACATCCTCTCTATATCGAAATCAGTGTAGTCCTAAGGACTTCATCACATGGAAAGAGTTCTCTTAGGAAAATACAATATGTGATGAGCTGCCAATAATAATAATTTATTAATTCATTGAAAAAGTATAATACTTAGCACAACCGCCTACAACCTAGGCGATTGGCTTTGGGACATAATTTCCAACAATCCCAACCCAGGAGGGGTCTCAGGCTGAAGAGGAGGTCCAAGTTGAAGGTTCTCCGATCCTGTCCCAAGTCGAGGAGATCCTTTCTGCCCAGGTCGACAAACTACTTCAATCCTGTGGCGTTGGGTCTCCTCCAACTGATATTTAGTGGTCTATGTAGCTTTAGGCATTGTCCTTCTTTTTCTTTTCTTTTTTTTTTTTTTTGCATTTCTCCATAATGTAGTTGACAACTTCTTGAATGTCAACTTTTTTGACTATAAATTAGCTTTCTCCTCTTTTGCATGTGCCATTTCGTATTTTCGAATATAGCTCGGATAAGGTTGTTGGTCTGATCGGCAGTTTGGGCTTCACTGCTCTCTCTTCTATTCAGTCGAAAGGTTAAGGCCGAAGACCGTTTGGTTGGCAGTTGGCACTGAAGATGAATTATGAAGTAAATTAGGATGCCGTTGCTGGAGACCATTTATGGTCAACCCAGTTGACATCACTTTTCTTTCATAATTAAACCGCCCATCAAGGGATAGACATGACGAACAGGTGTCATTTTCCCATTGATCGATGATTAAGGAACCCCGATCGTGGTTCTCGTTGCTTGCACTGAGTACGTCGACATTCGAACGATCACGTTCTCTTGCATCTTCGGTGCCGCCAAATCTCTTTTTTCTGAAAAGGAGCCATTAATGCCATTGCCGCACTATGGAGATTCTTCCGAATTTGTGGTACCGGTAGTTGTTTTCCCAAGAGTAGCTCTTAAGTGGTCGTCTTGGGTCTCGAGGTGATGCCCCGACACATGGCTCCTTTTGATGCACCTGAGAAAGGGTGTGGGGCACGTCTCTTGGTGGCCAGTCATGGGTGTAAGGCCCTTATAAATGGGGCCTTGTCCTCCCCTGTCGAAGGCCATCACAAGTTCAGACTCTCGCTTTGGGAATTCTTCTTCTTTCTCTGTCATTTCGAAAAAATGAAGTTCAGCATCTCTGAGCTTCATAGGGCGGCGAAGAAAAGAGCTATTGGTACCGTAGCCAGGGAGAGTCCCATATTCCCTGGATTGAGTGACGATGATGTGCCGATCGTCGATTGCTTGGGAAGAAAGGTCCACGTCCTGGAGGCTCAATTGGAGGAGGCCTGGACCCAAGTCGAGGTGGCCGTAGGTGATGGAGGCAAAGAAAAAGGTGGCAGATGCCATCTCGGACTTCAAGGCATCTCCGGCTTTCAAAGAGGAGGTTGTCGAGGCTGCCTTGGACTTTTATTATCAGGGGTTTTGGGAATGTAGGGATAAGGCCTTCAAGTATTACAACTTGAAGGGCCTTGGCAACATCAAGCCCTCCGTTCCCTTCCCTGGGCACGATTCGACTCTGACTCCGAGGAGGGGTCGGATTCTGATGCTGAAGGGAACCCCGGGGCTCCTTCGTCCTCCTTGCAAGGGTTTCGAGGACTCTTAGGCCTTCCTGAATTATCTTCCCATGGGTTCCAAGGACTCTTCAAGCCTCAAACCTGATCGATTCAATGGAAAAGGGTTCCATAGATGGCAAGAACAACTGGAGGCCTAGTTAATATCCCTAGGCCTAATTTCTATCCTAGGAAAAATCCTTCCTTTTAAAACCTAAGTCCCCATATTCATAATCAACTTCTAAATCTCCCAAAGAAATTGACTATCATTGTAGATTCAGAATCCTAAGCTATCTCTCAGATGACCTGTATGAAACCTATAGAAAGTGCCAAACCTCTAAAGAACTTTGGCAAACCCTAGAAGAAACCCATACCAGAGATAATGGGGGGCTATGAGATTCACCATCTCAGACTTCCATAATTTTAGAATGGTAGATAACCTACCTATCAATAACCAGATCCACCAGTTCCAAAACTTAGTTCAAGAAATCCACAGGGAAGGATCTACCCTTGATGAAACCTATCAAGTATCAAGCTTAATAGACAAACTTCCTCCTTCTTGGATCCAGTTCACCCTAGATCTTAGGAGAACTCAGTCCTCCATGACTCTCATGTCTGTCCTCCAATCCATCAGGATAGAAGACCAGTTTAGACTTAGAGAGACTCTAAAAAATCATTTTAAAGCTAGGATTAATCTTGTTGAAGCTCAAAATCAAGGTTCAAACTCTAAAGGTCAAAACTTTAGAGGTCATAATCCCAACTTTAAATCTAAAGGGCAAAATTATAGAGGAAATATAAGTCCTTATATCAAAACCAAAACCACAGGCGAAACAATCAATTCCAAAGACCTAAGGAACAATGTAATGCAAGATTTTGTTTTGTCTGTGGTAGAGACAACCACCTTGTTCCTCAATGCTTCTATAAAAAAAAGTAGAAGGTTACCTGCAAGAAGAAAGGTATGAAGAACCGGCACTAACCTAAATCTTAGGTTAACATGATCGAAAGGGAACCATCTTCCTTTAGGTTGGTTTTCTTTATCCTTTTAGTAAACTTAACCTACTTAAATTCTAAATAGTGGTTAGATACCGATGCTAACATCCATGTTTATACTGATAAATCTTAGTTTTCCTCATATCAAGGATCAAGTAGAAGAAGTGTGATCATGGGTGATGGAACAGCTATTGAAGTTCTAGGATCAAGATCCATCAATCTGAAGTTTACCTTAGGAAAATCTCTGATTCTTCGTGATATACAGCATGTTCTAGCTATAAGAAGAAACTTACCGAGTGGTTCTTTGCTTGTCCAGCTAGGATTTAAGGTTGTGTTAAAGTCTAATAAAGTTATAATTTCTCGAGGAGATAACTTCATTGGAAAAGATTTTGTATCCGAGAGACTTTTTAAACTAAATGTAATTGCTCCTCTTAATATTAATAAGAATTCTGTTACTTCTTCCAAACACGCTGTGTTAAATTCTGAATCCTATGAAACTTGGCATGGAAGATTGGATCATGTCGATCTTCGATCAATCAAAAGGATTTCTGACCTTAATTTAATTCCAAAAATGAATGTCGACCACAATTCCCAATGTGAAGTGTGTGTCCAATCAAAACAACCTAGGAAACCTTTCAAGCCTGTAGAATTTAGAGACTCTCAAATCTTAGAGCTCATCCATAGTGATGTATGTGACTCTAATAGAATTCTAACTTATGGAGGTAGTCGCTACTTTGTAACTTTTATAGATGACTTCTTCAAGTTCTGCTACACCTACCTTTTGAAAACTAAGGATGAAGTACTTAACAAATTTAAGGTTTATAAGGTAGAAGCTGAAAATCAGTTAAAAAAAGGGATTAAAATACCTAGGTTCGATTGGGGAGGAGAGTACACTTCAAATGAAGTGAGCCTATTCTGTGAAGAAAATGGAATAATCCATGAAGTTACAGCTCCCTATTCACCATAATCTGATGGTGTTGATGAATGAAAGAACCGAACTTTACTTGATATGATAAACGCCATGATCATCAATTCAGGTACTCCAGAAAATCTTTAGGGAGAGGCCCTTCTATCTGCTAACTATATTCTTAATAGAATAACTGCCAACGATAAAGATAAAATACCTTATGAACTTTGGAAAGGTTACCCACCTAGGCTCAGTTATTTTCGAGTTTGGGGATGCTTGGCCAAAGTAGGAATTCTTAAATCTAAAAGATCCAAAATTAGACCTAAGACTGTGGATACTATCTTTATTAGCTACTCTCTTGATAGCAACATATATAGATTCTTAGTTATAACTCTACAACATCTTCAATATCAAATAATATAATTATTGAATCTAGAGATGCAACATTCTTTGAAAATGTATTTTCTTTTAGAAACAGAATTCCTACGCCGACCATCAATCTTCCATCCTCATCCGATTTACCATCATCTTCTTCTTCATAGTAGACCTAACACCTGAATTTGAACTTAGAAGAAGTAAAAGAATTAGGTCTGAAAAGAACTTTGGTGAAGACTTCTTCACCTACTTAATTGAGGATACTCCATCTCTTATCAAGAAGCCATGGTCTCTCCTGATGCACCTTTCTAGAAAGAAGTAATCAATAGTGAAATCAAATCTATTATTGAAAATAATACTTGGATTCTTCTGATCTACCTCCTGAAAACAAACCTCTAGGTTGTAAATGGATATTCAAAAGAAAGATGAAATCTGATGGAACTATAGAAAAATTCAAAGCTAGGCTTGTTGTCCAAGGCTTTGGTCAAAAGGCTGGTATCGATTTCTTCAATACCTACTCACCCGTAGCTCATATTACTACTATCCGAGTCCTTCTAGCCTTAGCTTTAGTCCACAAACTCTTTGTTCATCAGATGGATGTTAAGACTACTTTCTTACATGGAGATATAGAAGAGAATATGCATCAACTAGAAGGTTTTTTTGTGCCAGGACAAGAAAATAAAGTTTGTAGACTTGTTAGATCCCTTTATGGATTGAAACAAGCACCTAAGCAATGGCATGAAAAGTTTGACCAAGTGATCTTGTCCTATGGATTCCAAATCAATGAATCAGATTATTGTCTCTATCAAAAATAAGTTGATAATCGATTTATTTTTCTCTGTCTTTATGTTGATGATATTCTAATCTTTGCACCATATCTAAACTTAGTTAATGATGTTAAGAGTTTTCTATCCCATCACTTTGACATGAAGGACTTAGGAAATGCTGATCTAATTCTTGGAATGAACATTGTTCGAACTTCTAACTCAATCTGCTTATCTCAATCTCAATACACTAAAAAATTTCTTGATAAATTTGGATATTCTGATCATTCATCTGTATCTACTCCCTTTGATCCCTCTATCCACCTCATTAAAAATATCAAAAAACCTATAAATCAAGAGAAATATGCTTAAATCATTAGTTTCTTAATGTACCTATTTAACCGAACCAGACCAGATATTGCCGATACTATTTCTAAACTCAGTAGATACACTACTAATCCTAGTACCATCCACTGGAAGGCCTTAGAAAGAGTATTTGGGTATCATAAAGGAACTATTAATTTTTCTCTTCACTATACATGATATCCAAATGTCCTTGAGAGTTATTATGACTCAAAATGGATCTCTGATACTTTAGATATCAAATCTACTTCTGGTTATATTTTTCTTATGGGAGATAGTGCCATATCTTGGCAATCTTCTAAATAAACTATTTTAGCTAGGAGCACTATGGAAGATGAGCTAGTTGCTCTTGATTCTGCATGTTTGAAGCTGTATGGCTAAAAGTGCTCCTTAATGAAATCTCTATCTCTTCTCCCATTCTTCCAATATCTATTCACTGTGACTCAAGAGCTGCTATAGATTTTTGCAAGAAAAAATTAATAAATACTAAAATGAGTAGACATATCAAACTAAGACAGAAGTCTGTAAAAAGAAGATAAAAACTTCAAATTATTTCAATAAATCATATTGCTACAGATATTAATCTTACTGATTGCCTTACAAAAGGTTTAAACAGGACTAAGGTCCTGATGTCATCAAGGGGGATGGGTCTTAGCCTATAAAGGACCTTTCAGTAGTGGAAACCCAACCTCTATGATAGGAGACCTCCTGAAGGAGGTTCAATGTGGTAATAATAAGCTAAGTGGTTGGTCAGGGATGTTGACTCTATTCTTGATTTTGATGATTGACAAAATGTTTAAGTATATATGAGTACTAATTATATTTTAAGTATATTTATCAGATCTTAGTACTCATCCATGTTGAATGAAGAAATGCTTGTATTTCAGTTGAAAAAGTCCTTAAAATAATGGAAAATCAAGTATATAGACTTTGGAATTAATATGGGAGAACTTGAAGAAGTGAAAGTTTGATTTTGGTCAAGTTTCAGCAAGTTTCAGCAATGGCATGCCCAAGTGTCGACACCTGGAATTGAAGTATCGATACCTGAAGATGAAGTATCGACACTTGAAGAATGAAGTGTCGACTCAAGGCCTGAGATTTTTTTGAAAATACAGAACTTTGCCATCTGGAGGTTTTTGCCTCATGTTTCGACTCATGGGAATGAAGTGTCGACACTTGAAACTGAAGTGTCGACACCTGGAGGTGAAGTGTCGATACTTGAACAGTAACGGCTAGTTTTATGGGCTGCAGAACTTCCCCAACTTGGCTCCAATAGTTATATTTTCATCCCTAATGGCTATAAATGGTCATTTAAGTATTGGAAGGCTATATAAACATTTAAAATCAAATGAAAAAGTAATCCTTTGGTGAGATCATTGAATATTCTTCAAGGATTCAAGAATTGAGTGGTTCAAGCCTTCAAGCTTCCAAGTTTCAAAGAGAGCATCCAAGTTTAAATCATCAAATAGCATTCAAAGGCTTCAATAACTTGAAGACAAGTTCTTCATCAATAATCAAGGGCTTCAAAGAGAAATTTGCTTTATTTTAGAAAGCTTTTATTGTATTTCTTTCATATTGCTCTTACATTATTTTAATTAAGATTTTTAGTGAGCCTTGGAAAACCAAAGAGATTTTTGGTAAGTCTTGGAAAACCAAAGTGGTTGTTGGTGAGCCTTGAAACCAACTAGGATTTTACTTGTGAGCCGAAGATAAAACAAGTTGTTTAGGTTCTTGGTTAGCCCGTAAAACCAAGGATGATTATTGGTGAGCCTTGAAATCAACTAGGATTTGACTTGTGAGCCTGAAGCCAAAACAAGTTGTAAAGGTTGTTGGTGAGCCTAAGTTATAAAACCAATCTTAGTGAATTCCCAAAGGAATCTTAGAGAGTGGATGTAGGTGCTAGGTTTGCATCGAACCACTATATATCTTTGTGTTTGTGTGATTGTTTTTCTCTTGTGCATTTACTTTGTTTATTCCGCTGTATATTATTTTGAAGTATACAAATACATTGCCAAAATACAAGCACTTGATTTGAATTAGCACATACTTGCTTTAGTTATTGCAAATAGTTTAAAAGTTTTATAAAATCCAATTCACCCCCTCTCTTGGATTGCTTACCTGAGCTTACAATTAGTATCAGAGATTGGTGCTCTGTTTGAAAATCTAACGATTTTGAGCTAAAGTTCATGACAACCCTTGTAGGTATTAGTGTTAGACCACCGTTTTTCAATGGCATAAATTACACATTTTGAAAAACTCGCATGCACATCCATATTCAATCTATTAGTTATCATCTTTGAAAAATTATTGTTAATGGTCCTTATATTCCTTTCATTTTGGTTAATGGCATTTCCATTCCAAAGCTTGAAAAGGATTGGAATGAATATGACATTAAGCAAACTGAAATCAATGCTAAAGCAATGAACTTGCTTTATTGTGCATTGGACTTAAATGAATTTAATAGAATCTCGACATGCACATCGATGAAGGAAATATGGGATACACTTGAAGTTACTCATGAGGGTACTCTTCAAGTGAAGAATTCTAAAATTAATTTGCTTATATATTCTTTTGAAATCTTTGAAATGATACATTATGAATCTATATCTGATATGTTTACTAGATTCATGACTATTATTAATGAATTAAAAAATCTTGGCAAAGTTTATACTAATGCTGATTTGGTGAACAAAATTCTTTGATCATTGCCAATATCATGGGATCCAAAGGTGACGACAATCCAAGAAGCAAATATGTAGAAACCTTACATTTGGAGGAGCTTATTGGTTCACTTATGACCCATAAGTTGAATTTATGGCAAAAGAAAGTAGTTGCTGATCAAGAAAAGAAGATAATGGCTTTCAAGGCCAAAAAAAACTCAAGACAATGATGGCAACTTGTAGCGATAGCGAAGATTCAAGTTCGGATGATAAAGTTGCCCATCTTTGCTTCATGGCAAATGAGAAAGAGGTATGTTCTAAAAATAATTATGATTTTATCTTTGATGAACTACATGATGCATTCAATGATCTTGTACATGAATACAAAATGCTAAAAATTGAGCACAAGAAATTAAAAAGACAGTAGACTCTTTCTCTCTTGAGAACACCAATCTTGCTGATAAAAATGATGATTTAAATGCCAAGATCGATATTTTGGAAAATGAAAAGAATATTTTTTCTAAAGAAAAAGAATTTTTAAAAAAGAAAATAATGTTTTGAAAAATTTATGTGATAAATTTTTGAAAGAGAAAAATATTTTGATTAAAGAAAAGAAGTAAAATCTTTTGAAGAATTTCCTTATTCCTGTTTCTTCCAATTTGACTTGTAGATCTAGATTTAATGCATATCCTTGTAGATCAAGAAAAGTTTGGGTTCCAAAAGGAACCATAATCTCTAACCCTAAAGGATCCAAGAAAGTTTGGGTACCAAAATTATCTACCTAGTTTTGCAGGAATGTCTTGTAGTCCTACATAAAGAAATAAGTTTTTTGAAAAATGGGTGTACAAGACAATTTGAAGAAGTGGACAAGCTACATTTTGGACTAAATGGTAAAAGGAATGATTATGTCTATTAGTAAGTTCTAAACATCTCCTTCCATAAGTGAAAATATAGTTAAATTTTTGTTATGAATATTGCATCAATTATTTTGAAAAATTATTTTAAATATTAATTAGATTCAAGTTTAGACTTATAATCATTAGTTATGATCATGGACTTCTTGATATTGATGAATTTCATGCTATCATGATTAACTAGTGATTATGAGATCTTCACTTGATTTTGATTAATATATTTCATAAAAAATACTTTTAAAGATGCATATTGATTTGAAAAATATTTTAATTAATTAATTAGAATCAAGCTTAGACTAATAGTCATTAGTTATGATTATGAACCTTTTGATGTTGATGGATTTCATGCTCTCATGGTTAAACTTGTAATTATTAGACTTTTACTTGATTTTGATTAATATAATTTTTTAAATTATTTCAAGTAAAATGTTATGATTTATGTATTTTTATTTTTGGCATCTATGCTTAATCTAGAAATGATTTGGATCAAGTGTAGAACTAGTAGTTAAAGGTTACTTTTAAGAAAAAGGTATGCATATTGATAAACCCTTGCTCTAGTAGCTAGACTTGCTATCAAATTACTTCTAGCATTTGAATGGATACCAAATCATTTTAAATGAATTTGAAATAATGCTAAAAATTTAAATGATCAATCATTTATATTTTGAAAATCATGAATATTTTAAAAATTCAAATCTTTGATTTCAGACTTTGAATTTATGTTCATATCTCAAAATTGTCTGAAATTATATTGCATGTGCTTTCATGTTCTTATTCCTCAAATGAATGCATATTTTTAAGGGGGAATAAGATTTAGGGGAAGCATCCAAATATTTATTATCATATATGATGCTTTGAATGTTTTGCTTGATATCATGCTATACTTATATTACTTTGATACTCCTCCTTATTTTCAAATCTAATCCTTTGAGGGGAGTTACATTCGAAGTGGTATCATATTCAATTGGTATCAAAATTTATTTTTAAAAGAATTACTAGTAACCACTTCGGATTGGGTTAGTCACCATGGCCATCCGGTCATAGGAGATAAGTAGGGTTTAAAGACCCTCTCTTCCTATTCAATGGGGTCTCTTATACATGTTGGGGTGCCGCTATGGCCTTATCCTATGAACAAGTTAGGTGAATGGATAATTTACATCAAATCATTTCTTGCATGTGCTTATCATTCTGTGGTATCATGTTCAATTTGTATCATAATGATTTGATTTTATACATTGATTTTGATGTTCAACTTGCTATTCTTTCCACCTTCATTCCCATTTTGTATTGCCTTTTATCCTTTTTCATGATGTCAAAAAGGGGGAGAAAAATGTTAAGTATAAAAAGAGAAAGATTGGATAAATATGAAAAATTATATAAGAAATGAAAGAAAGTGCAAAAAGGGGAAGAAGAAAGCAAGTTTTTTAATCTTAAGGAAAGAATTAGCAAGGGAAAGATTATCTTAAAAATTTTTGCATATTTTGAAAAATATTTTGAAAAAATCTTTTGAATCATATATTGTGGGGGAGCTTGATGCTTATTGATTTTGAGCTTACATGTTTATCTTATTGTTGATCTTTTTAAGCTTACCCTTTTCATATACTTAAAGATTTTGTCATCAACAAAAAGGGAAAGATTGTTGACTCTGGTCTTGATTTTGATAATTGACAAAATATTTAAGTATATATGAGTACTAATTATATTTTAAGTGTGTTTATCAGATCTTAGTACTCATACATGTTGAATGAAGAAATGCTTTTATTTCAGTTGAAAAAGTTCTTAAATTAATGAAAAATCAAGTATATGGACTTTGGAATTAATATGGAAGAACTTGAAGAAGTGAAAGTTTGATTTTGGTCAAGTTTCAGCAATGGCATGCCCAAGTGTCGACACCTTGAATTAAAGTTTCGACACCTGAAAATGAAGTGTCGATACTTAAAAAATGAAGTGTCGATTCAAGGCTTGAGATTTTTTGAAAATACAGAACTTTGCCATTTGGAGGTTTTTGCCTCATGTGTCGACTCATGGGAATGAAGTGTCGACACTTGAAACTAAAGTATCAACACCTGGAGGTGAAGTGTCGACACCTGGAGGTGAAGTGTCGATACTTGAACAGTAATGGTTAGTTTTCTGGGTTGCAGAACTTTCCTAACTTGGCTCCAACGGCTATATTTTCATCCCTAATGGCTATAAATGGTCATTTAAATGTTGGGAGGCTATATAAACAACTAAAATCAAATGGGGAAGTATTCCTTTGGTGAGATCATTGAATATTCTTCAAGGATTCAAGAATTGAGTGGTTCAAGCCTTCAAGCTTCCAAGTTTCAAAGAAAGCATCCAAGTTCAAATCATCAAGCAGCATTCAAAGGCTTCAACAACTTGAAGACAAGTTTTTCATCAACAATCAAGGGCTTCAAAGAGATATTTGCTTTATTTTAGAAAGCTTTTATTGTATTTCTTTCATATTGCTCTTACATTATTTTACTTAATGTTTTTGGTGAGTCTTGGAAAATCAAAGAGATTTTTGGTAAGTCTTGGAAAATCAAAGTGGTTGTTGGTGAACCTTGAAACCAACTAGGGTTTTACTTGTGAGCCCGAAGACAAAACAAGTTGTTTAGGTTCTTGGTTAGCCCATAAAACTAAGGGTGGTTATTGGTGAGCCTTGAAACCAACTAGGGTTTGACTTATGAGCCCGAAGCCAAAACAAGTTGTAAAGGTTGTTGGTGAGCCTAAGTTATAAAACCAATCTTAGTGAATTCCCAAAGAAATCTTGGGGAGTGGATGTAGGTGCTTGGTTTGCACTGAATTACTATATATCTTTGTGTTTGTGTGATTGTTTTTCTCTTATGCATTTACTTTGTTTATTCCGCTACATATTATTTTGAAGCACACAAATACATTGCCAAAACACAGGTACTTGATTTGAATTAGCATATACTTGCTTTAGTTATTGCAACTAGTTTAAAAGTTTTATAAAACCCAATTCACCCCCCCTCTTGGGTTGCCTACCTGATCCTACAAGGGAGCATATGTGATTTATTTGATATAGGAGTCTTTGACTCTATCCCATCCCTATAGTGATTAGTGCTCCTATGTAGTGGTTAGGAAGAGTTTAACACTAAATAAGATTTAAGAGATATTTCTCGAGATGTGATACTACACACATCTTTGGAAGGGCTTACCTATATGAGATATCCGTACATGGCCGCAGCTAGAGACATTGGCAATCTCTAGAAACTTTCATGAAAAATCAAGATGCTTGCACACGGCCATTAATGTGCAAACCCGCGACATGAGCTTCTATACTGCATGTACTATAGTAGGAATTTGAATTAAAGGAACGTAGTTCAAAACCTGGTTCACTCCGTTTCCTTCAAATTGATACCATAGATACTAAGTGAAGTTAAGTCATGAAAGACACTTCACCCTTTGCATAATATATGACCCCAGCAGAATTTCTTCTTTTATACTTTTGATTTTTATTTATTTCATGAATTTTGAGTTTTGAGCGGGATTGTATAAGTTTGGAGGGAAACTCAAAATTCCCTCCAAATCCTCCTCTCAAACCCCAACCTATATATATGTTTAGTCCTACATGGAAAAGGAGGAGAAACCTAAGGTGGTTTATATTGCTTCTCCACCTCCTAGGCCTTGTATTGTTTTGAGCTCCATCCACACGGGTGCGCACGGCCCGGCCCAGCTCGGCTCGCATGCCTGCGGCGTAGTGTGTTTATTTTACCATTTTATTCTAATGCTAATTATCTGTTAATCTAATAATATCTCTTATCTCTTACCCGCTAGCTCTTAATCACCCACAATTATCCATTAACTCTTTTTTCGGTTTTGCTTGGTCAATAACCCACATTTAACTCCATGTTTAAGCCACTACTTCCATCATTAAAGTCTCCACCACTAACATTTAAGTCTCTAACCATTGGGCTAGCCCAAATGGATAGATTTTTTGGGCTATAAAGAGGCATGGGCGAGCGAGAGAACATAAGAAACTTACTCTTCCCATTCCTCTTTAATCTTCGTATTCCACCGTTACTCTCTTATCTCCGTATTCCAATCCTTTTCTTTCCAATTTTTTCCATACAATTTCTGTTTCTCTTTTGCACTGCTGGGCGAAGCTCTGTCATCTTCTCCACGGTCATGCCTATAGGAGAGGTACCCGGTTGTATCTTGGAATGAAGTTCTCGAGTTTGAACCTGCACGAAGGTCGGGAATCACCTAGTACAGTGCACTGCACGCCTCCGATTAGGTTTTCTATTTTCTTCTTTCTTAGTAAGATTTGAATAATAATATTACATTTCATTATTATAATTGTTAGATAGTTTATTTTATGATCGGATTTCTAAGAGAAATAAGGTTTCTGATAAACCTATCCCTAACAGTAACTAACCTTCGACAGTAATCATAATCAGTTGAAAGGAAGTTATATTGACTAACTTCCCTAACAAAAATTGAGAAAGCTTAACTGATTTCTGTTACAGCAACACCTATAAGAAGTGGTAAGAGAGAACATCCGAGGTAAGCTATTCCTGGCCATGCAGGTCCGAGCCTAGTCCACGACTAGTTCGCACTGTGCACACCTAACTCTCCACTCATTTCATCTCACTTTTTTTCTTTGAGCTCTCTCTCTTGTGGCCTAAACCCTAATGACTTAGGCAGTGGAGTGTCCCCCATCGAAGAAAATTCGGTCAGAGATTTGTTTTGCAGGAATCTAGGAAGGTGAACCGGCAACCCAGGCACTCCATCCAGTCCGCCAGGATTAGTGTCAACAGATTGGTTCCTAGGTAGGGGTACGATTTTTAGCTATGACATTCATTTCCTCTAGGGAAGGAGAGCCTTCAAGAAAAATAAAATGGTGAAAGGGGGAGCCCCGGACGTCTCAGCAAGCAAGGGATGCCCTGCGTCCCAAAGGAATGAGCCACCATTGGAAAACAATATGGCACCTCCCGCATTCATTATAGGGTAGCAACAATTGGAAGCCCTCATGAATTGAGTGGATGTGCTGACTACCATGGTGCAGACTTTCCAAGAAACTGCACTCCAAGGATGATACCTGCCAGTGACCTCCAGACAGCCATCAATCCAAGAGGAAAGAGGATCATCATTAAGAATCCACTTGATGCTCCTCTCAGGGTGGACAATCTTGTGAGCCCCGAAGCTCTCGGCATCATAGGTACACAGAGAGCCAACTCGACAAAAAGAGAACCAAAAGGTCTCTTTCAGCTTCCTCTGGTGATTTTACACCAGAAAATACTAGGCGGAGGGAAGCACATCATAACTATGAAGAAAAATTCAAAGCGCTGGAATTGTAGATTGAAAAACTCAATGACCAGCATAGAAATGATGAAATTATGGCATATGATTCACGACCTCCATTCTCCTAGAGAATCATGGAAAAAGTCATCCCTCGCCACTTCAAGATTCTCCAGATAGAATCATATGATGGGACCACTGATCCTCTCGACCACTTGGAAAGCTTCAAGGCACATATGATAATATAGGGAGCTTTTGATGCCCTACATTGCCTCGCCTTCCTAGCCACTTTGAAGAAAGCAGCTTGAATGTAGCATTTGAGCATCCGACCAGGTACTATTCATTCTTTTAATAAATTAGAAAAATATTTGTATCGTATTTCAAGACTTGTTGAAAGATGTCTTGCAATTCGGACATCCTCTTCCTCCTATAGTAGAATGAAGGGGAGAGTTTCAAAGATTATGTCGCTAGATTCAACTCTGCCACCCTCAAGATCCTTGATATCAATGAATATGTGGCTATGTTTGCTATTAAGAAAGGCCTTCGATCATCCAGGTTTACCTTCTCCTTGGATAAAAAAGTTTCCTACGAGCTATGCCAAACTAATGGTAAGAGCTCAAAAATATGCAATGACCGAAGAGCAAGCAACGAGCCGATGCTTAACTAAAGGGAGGTCAACCTCCAAGAAAAAGAGCAAAAAAGGGTCAGTTCCACCCGTACGCTCTAGCAATGACACACCGGCTCAACGATGTAGTCCCAAACCCAAGCCATTGGACAGCAAGCTCGACTCCTATACTCCTCTCTCTCTCTCTTCCAGGAGAGAAAATTTTGATAAAAATAGAGAAAGAAAGTTACCTGCAAAGACCATGTCCTATGAAGGCATCCCCTGCATTAAGGAACAGAAATAAATATTGTTAATTCCACCAGGACCATGGCCACCATACGAAAGAATGCACCAACTCAAGGATGCGATAGAATATCTGATCAAAAGGGGATACCTGAAAAATTATGTTAGCACCCAAGAACCCCGAATTGAAGCTACTACCCCCATGAGGGTCGTGGAAGAAGCCAAACTACCCAACCAAAGACCGATTGATGAAAGAGTAGGCATGCTTCATCGATGGACCAACTGGAGAAGCGGAGCTGAAGAAGATGCTCCTAAAAGGTACCAAAGCAATAATACCATATGCTTCTTCGACAATGACTTATAAGGAGTCCAAACTTCTCATGATGATCCTGTTGTAATCTCGGCTGTGATAACTAATTATGATGTAAAATGGATTTTGGTAGATAATGAAAGCTCCATAGAAGTCTAACTCTATGATACTTTCCTCAGAATGAATTTGTCCAAAAATAAACTACAAAGATCTCCTATACCTTTGACTAGGTTCGGAGGCAACCAAGTCAGAATAGAAGAAAAAATAGTACTATCAGTAACCATCGGCGCAGAACCATTTTAGAAAACATTCCCATTAATTTTGTGGTCGTACAAATGCCATTAGCATATAACACTATCTTGGGATGACCTGCTTTGAACAAGTTTCGTGCCATAGTTTCGACCTACCATCTCCTGGTACGATTTCCTACTAAGAATGGCATCGAAGAAGTGAAAGGTGACCAAAGAGTTGCCAGACAATGTCTGATGATATAAGACAAATAGTCAACCGAATCCATGACATTGGAACAATTGGACCCGAGAGATCGACTGGAGGAATGCAGAGAACCTGTGGAAAAGACTATTTCCATACCACTGGCCAAAGACGACCCAACGAAAGTTATGCAGATGAGAAGTCTACTCGACAAAGAAATAAAGGCAAGGTTGACCCACTTTCTACGGAGAAACACCAATATTCTTGCCTGGTCAGCTTCGGATATGCCTGGAATCCCAGTCGAAGTAATCACTTATCGACTGGAAGTCACAATTGATCACAAGCCTGTCCAATAGAAGAAAAGAAATTTTATTCCAGAAAGACAGAAGGTGATCAATGAAGAGGTAAATAAACTTCTTAAAGCCAGATTCATAAAGGAAATATACTATCCCGACTAGTTAACCAATGTCGTAATGGTTAAGAAAGCTAATGGTAAATGAAGAATTTGCATCGACTATACTGATCTTAACAAGGCTTGCCTGAAAGATAGCTTTTCTTTATCAAAGATAGACCAACTGGTCGATGCCACCTTCGGTCATCAATTGTTGAGTTTCATGGATGCTTTCTCCGGATACAACCAGATATAAATAGATCCCGACGACAAAGAGAAGATAGTATTCATAACGGAGAAGGGGCTCTACTACTACAAAGTAATGCCATTCGGACTAAAGAATGCCGGGGCAACCTTCCAAAGGCTGATCAACAAGGTATTCGAAAAGCAATTTGGAAAGCACATGGAGGCATATGTCAATGATATGATCATGAAGAGCCTCCAAAAAGTCGATCATATCAGAGATCTAGAAAAATTCTTTGACATCCTGCAACGTCATCGGATGAAGCTAAATCTGACCAAGTACATCTTTGGAGTGATATTTGGAAAATCCGACCAAGTGTGCGAAGGGGATATGACAACAGGCGCTTGATCGAACCACCTCTAGGGTTGTGCACTCTCTGGTCGAGGTCATCAGCATCGGGATCTCCCCTGGTGCTCATGGCTCCGGGGATGGCTTGCAAGCAATGCTAGATCGGCTGAGATGCCCCCCTCATCTCTCCTACACCATAAGGAGTGGGGAGTTGCACCAATAACCGCTTCAAGGATATGACTACGTCCAATAAATTAAGCCCAGGGCAGCCAAGGATCACGTTGTAGGCCGAGAAAGCCTAACGATCATGAAAGTCATCATGACCGTACTCTGTTGAGGTGGTGAGCCGACTGTGACGAGGAGATTAATTTCTCCCTCAACCCCTATTGAGTCTCTGGTGAAACCGATAAGGGAGGTGTGCATTGGTTTCAACTGGTATAAGAATAATTTCATCTTAGAGGAGGCATCATAAAAAAGGACATCGATCGAATTTCCACTTTCAATCATGATACGCTTTACAGGGTGCTTTGCTATTGTCATCTCGATAACAATGATGTTGTTGTTTACATTTTCAACCCCAGTTCCTTCCCCTTTCGGGAAGGGAAGTACATTCTCTGACTCTCCCCCCACCCTAGTTCTCTTAGAGGCGTGTCCTATCCCCTAGGATATCATGCCCACTAGCTTCTCGATGGGCTGGTTATCAATAGGAAGGAGAGCTGCGAGTGCTTGAGGCTCCGTCGGGGCCTTGCCTACCACGAACTTCCCAAGGTAGCTTCTTCTTATCAGATTTTCGATCTCCCTTTTGAGGTGGTGACATTCCTCAGTGTCATGGTGGAACTGACAGTACTTTGACTTGTTGCGATCATTAGATGGTCTCATAGGGGAGGACGGCGTAGATAACGCTCGCCCTCAATTTTCATGAGGATCTTTGATCTCGAGATGAGGAGAGGAGTATATCTTTCTTCTGGGATGGGACCACTCTTTGGCCTTGGGCTCATCCGGAGGTTCGGGGTTGGTCCGGGCCTCCAAGTTCCGGAGGCTTCTCCCAGGGGCTGCTTCTTCATTGATTTTCCATCTAACTCCCTCCTAGTGCGATCCACCTCCTCCACGCGAATGTACTTATGGACACAGAGAAGGATCTTAGAATAAGTCTTCGATGGCTTCTTGTCCAAGGATAAGTCAGACGGGAGGTTCTAAGCCCTCTTTTTAGGGCTAGCATTGCAATGGGCTCATCCAAGTTGTAAATCTCCAGTGCGGTAACCTTAAAGCAGGACACGTAGTTCTGCAGGGATTCGTGGTCTTGTTGCCTGATGGAAAAAAGAATGTCAGCTTTTCACGACACCTTCCGATAAGCATCGAAATGTGCCACGAACCTTTTTTCCAACTGCTCGAAGGAGCTGATGCTTTTGGGCTCGAGGTGGGTGTACCAGACTCGAGCCATCTTCTGAAGAGTGGCTGGGAAGGTAATGTAAAGAAGGGCATCAGTCATCCCCTGAACTCTCATGAGAGCCTTGTAGCTCTCAGGTGGTCCAAGGGGTCGGTGATCCCATCATAGGGGTCCATCTGAGGCATGCAGAATCGGTTAGGAATGATTCCTCTTGGATTTCTTGGTAGAAAGGAGGGCGGCCTAGTGCGGACGCCGACAACGGTCTTCACTCACTATGGATCGACTCCTGATGCAGCACATCCAACCCCGACTTGCAGAACAATTTTATCTTGTTAGAATAATACAAGCAAGACAACTACCAGGACAACTACCAGTCAACTACCAGAGCAACTAATATCAACTACCATCAAAAGACTACCAAGCAACTACCTCTCAACTTCTCTTAGGATTACTACATCATCATGCCACTTCACCAAGCTTAGAGGGTGCCACATCATCATCCACATCATCAAGCAACACCACCTAATGGGATTGCCACCACATGTGCCACCTCATCCATTGAAGTGGGCAACCAAGAAGGAGTCAAATTCAAATTTGGGCGGCCAAACTAAACCTCCACCTCATGTAACCACTTCCCCCATATCTCTCCAACCATCCCATGTATCTCCAACCATCCCATGTATCTCTCCACTATCCTATGTATCTCTCAACTATCCCATGTATCTCTCAACCATCCCATGTATCTCTCCTCTCTTTTAAATTTTAAACAAAGGGCTTGGTAGCTTATAAAAGGAGATCCAACGCCCCATTGTATGGAGTTGATATTTTTTGGGAAAAAATGAAATGAAGAAGAATGTCTTTGTCTTGCCATTATTTGAGTATTTGTGATGTTCTCTTATAGCTTTAGATAAAGTTCTAGTTTGAAGATTGAGAAGCATTTCTTCTTTGGGCATACAACTTCCATCTAGTTTCAAGTATCAATTCCATTTCCAAGTAGAAGACATCAAGGAGACATCCTTCCATGGATCCCATCTTCCCCAACAAGAGTTTCCCGAGCTTCCATAAGAAGAACAATTCTTATGATCTCCTCATTTCCTTTGTATTTTGATCTTTTCAAATATTCCATTTCTAATCCTTTCCTTGCAGGATTCTCTTTAATCCGGAGTTCAAGAGCTCATCGTCTTGCCAAAGGAGCACGAATGGATGGGGCGTATTTCCTCGAAATGATCATCTTCTCATCCAGGATTGGTTTATTCGAATGTTATTACGGGTCTATCACTTCAAAAAGAGAGCTCATCATTGGTAACAAATCTTCCTCATCTCTTCATTTCCGATCTATTGAAGGTTAACCTCTAGGTTCTTAATCCTTTAGCCTTAGATTTAATCTTCTTTTAGGACAATCTGGCTATTATTGTGGCATATGTTTAAGAATTACCAAATCTTTCTCTAGGTCTTGCTTGAGTCTCTTAGATTGAAAGCTAGTTCATGTGTTTAGGTTTTCATTGCTCAACTTTTAACTCATCCTCAATAGAAAGCATTTTCATGCCGCATCACGGGCATCGTAGCTCACCGGCTCACGCAAGGTGCCATGTAGGTTGGCATATTGGTGGGATAGCTTAGCCAGCTTACGCTCTTACTCTTCTAGACATTTCTCAGCCAAACATTTGATAGCCTCATCAGTGGAGCCCTCCATTGAGGCCATGGGGAAAGGAGGAGATGATAGTTAAGGAGGGTTGCACCGAGGGGTCTTACCCTGATGGCACCTACGATGCTTGAAGGCGACGTGATCGAAGACTGGGGACCGGCTCTCCTAGTCAACCGACCCGCTCCACTACCTCTTTCCCGGGGTTCGAAGGCTTCCCTAGTGATCTGTCATGGCCCACGGATGCGACGGCCTTCCTTGAAAAGAATGCAGGCTATTGCGGGGGCTGGTGGCATGGGCCGCGAGGGTTCTTGGCTATTGCTGAGTGGCCAGGGATCGGTGTTACTACTACTGTAGATGCCGCACTACCATGGTCAGAGTTTGAATCTACTGGGCGAGCACAGCGAACTGGAGGTTTGTCGCAGGATGCGGCGATGGGGTGGGGAGTGTTGGGAATTGTGTCCCAAATCCAATCGCCTAGGCTGTAGGTGGTTGAGCTGAGTATTGTACTCTTTGTATGAATTAATAAATATTATTTTGGCAGCTCATCGCATTCTAACTTTTTCTTGTAATAAACTCTTTTACATGTGATGAAGTCCTTAGGACTACATTGACTTCGATATAGAGAGGATATATTGAGTGGTCCTTAAACTAAGTTCATGACCAAAGAATACATTGTACTGGACGGCAATGTATCAAGTATAGGTTATTGTGGTTCACATCGTTTGGTTGTCCTCTTGACCAAAGGAGTATGGTGACACTGATGTGATCTGCAAGTGGGATATATGATATCTCATTGAACGTAACTCCGTGTAGGCCCTTTCCTGCCAAAGGGATACTCATGATTGGATATGGGTATATGTTTCCCTTCGACCAGAGGTCATCATGGTAATTTGCAAGCAACTCCCTATGGTTTGGTACCGGACTACCCGGATTTCTAATCCGGTGATGAAAGGTTTCTGGTATAGGCAAGTACTTGTGGAGCAGTGGTGGACAAAAATGGAATTGACCTGTCTAAATAGTTTGGATTGAATATATCGCGGTATCTCAATTTAGCAATCCTCAGTCGGGGTAGTCCTAGTGAGGAGTCACTGGACTTGCGAGGTTGAGACATATTATGGATTGACTCAGCTAGAGTTAGCAGTCTAACCCTAGGCCATCCTGAGCATTGGAGGTCAAAGGGATGAATTATACGATAACCATATGCCAGATGTTCGATTGATTGCTCTCGCATCTTCGACCTATCCAGATGCCGGGACCCATTGCTAGATGGTATCTTGTACTGGTATTAGAATTATTCCAGTACTACCATCTAGGTTCGAACCTATGAGGTCATATGCCATAGAGGATTTCTCCCTGATCCAGGTACCAATTTATGATGAAGAATCATTTCGGTAATGGTTTGATTGTGCACACTTTGGATTGACCCAGTTTTGGATCGATCAGAAATTATTCGGATCCACCGGAAATTGTTCCTGGGTGACCAGGTCTTGACCAAGCCTTTTATAAATTAGATTTTGATCTAATTGTATTGTGAACCGGTTTAGAACCGGTTTGGGATATTTGAACTAGTTGTGAACCGATTTTGATCAATCCCATGGTAAATAAGGCTTGGGCAAACAGGGTGTATAAGGCATCTTTTCCTCTCCCGTTTCACTCAGTTTTTGTTAGAATTAAACAACCGATTTATGGCTCTTCACTACTTGGTTGAAAATGAATTCAATTCATTCTCAAACTTGGTGGCCTACGTATTCCCAGCAGGTCTCCTAAGCTTCCAAAAAAATCACCGTATTCTTGGTTCAAGCTGAATATAATTTTCTGGGCAGTAAAAAAAAACTCATAGTGCCTTCTCCCTTTGAGAGCTTCCATCATCTTTTAACCGATGATTTTGGGGTTGGATTTTTATTGAGAGATTGGGAGTGAAACTTCTTTGATTCCCTATTTTTTTGTTGGTGCTCAATCGGTGGAAGAAAATATTATTTTGGAGAAAATAATTATAGAACACAGTGTTCTATTTTTTTTCCTCCCCTCTCACCATTTCAAGTGGTTTCCGGTGACTAGCATCACGCGAGAAGCCGGATTAGAGGAAGCTCAGGCATGTCCCCCCTCTAGAGGATGTTCTCTTGAGCACCTGTGAGCTGCATCAACCTCCATAGCTGTTGTTTTTGGCTTACTCTACTTTTGGTTGCAGAAATTACTGTTATGAAATCTGGGTGAACGGAACTTCAATGTTGTTGGATGAACAATACATTAGCTCTCCTTTGAACCCTATCAAGACATTGCCTTACCGTTGTTGCAGGAAGAGAGACCAAAGCATTACCCATTTATGGTTTGGGTTTGCTGCTTTTGGAGAAGAGGCAAAGAACTTTCCAAATGGTTGTTGGAAGAAGAAGATGGAATAAAGTTATTCCAGATATTCTAGCTATTCCAGTAGTTATCCCTACTTTATTCCAAGCAGGAAAAAGATAAAATTTCTGGTTTTAATTTTCTTGCATGCCTAGATCTAGGTTTATCAAATTGTTTATAAATATTACATACCTATTTCATGCCTTCTTTTGCCTATACATGCATCTGGAAAATGTTAGATCCTGTGCAGAGTAGGTTTTTTTCGCTGTTATTTTAAAATTATTTTAAAATACCAATCTGCTCCTTGTGCTGTTGCATGCTTAGTGTAGGTACTCGAAACCCATTTTCGCTTTTAGTGGTATCAGAGCCAGGTTCAGGTGTTACATATCTTGATTGCATGTATAGTAGATTAAAATATTTAATCTATAGAAATGAATCTGTATCTTAATCATAGGATATGATTAGGGAGTACTTTTAGGAACCTAGTTGAGACCTTCACCATGACCGTATGTCTTTGGCACGATGCGGTTCATCTGTGTTGGCCTCTTTAGAAGGATCCTTTAAGGAAATCAAAGGAATTAAAATTGTTTTAATTCAGATACATATTTGGCATGCCTTATAAATTTTGTTTTTGGTAATGTAATATTTATAAAAGAATAAAATTAGATATGATGTATGAAATTTTATGTAAAAAAAGTTTTACATGTTTTGATTAAAATTGTTTTAATTAAAATATGGGCTTATATTCAAACAATTTTAAATTGTATGATTAAATTAAATGACAAGTTATCTTAGGATTTATGGAACCTAATGTCATTTAAATAAGCCAATTGGGTTAATTGGATTAGCTGTCTAATTGGATCCATATTTTGGGTTAGACCTATGTTTAGTTGAACAGGATAATAAGAAGACTAATCAAAAGTTGATTAAGATTCTTCTTTTAGAACTATCTAATAGTTAGATAAGTTAGTCTATTCATCTAAAATGGATCTAATTAGTGACTCTGTGGAAGCCCGAGTCTTTAGGCTAGTCTGATCGAGTCTGGTAAACTGGTTGGTGTTGAGGTAGGTTTGGCATTGTGATCATGGTTGTATGAGGCTACCTCTTTCCTGGCCAACTTGATTGGTATCTAGGAAAGATGGTTAATGGCAGATACTCACCCATGCTCTCACTTACCTGGCCAATCATGTCGACCAGAACTGATTAGAAAAGCTCATTGACTCGAGTTAACCCATGTCACCCAGGTTGATCAGTCTGACTGATCGGTAGGTGCCTACGGATCAATTGTTGAATTGATTCAACCCTCTTGAAAACTGATTTGTTCAGTGGGAGGATGATCCATGTTCTTCTCTTTTTCATATGTCACAATCTAAAATTCTCTAAAATTATTAGGTCCTGAAAAAGACTAAGTCAAAGAGTTGATGGTGTCTTAGCCTCCCATTAAGTGGGTTAGTAATGTGTCCTTTAACTTAGTGTTCATCGGTAGTTCCATAGAGCGGGTATGCATCCGGTTACTGGAATTACTCTCTCATAGATGATGGTTAACGGTGATCAGGTGAGTCGGCCATAATCGGACTTGGTCATTCATTGGTTAGAAGTATTGGATTTATCATGTTAATGGTTGGACCTAACTGGAGACCCATAATAGGAGGCCCCTAGGCCGATTGGGGTGTTCTCTGGGGCAAAATAAATTACTGGAAGTTGCTTAGGGAAGCAATTGGTTGGTGAACCTACCTTTAGGCACGTATGGGTGAGCTAGCCATAGTCAGGCTCTTACATGGTCTATTAGATTTTAGTACCCACTATGAAATAGTGATTTCACATATTGGAGTTAGAGGCTCCCAATCTGAAAAATTAGTGGGAGAGACCTTTAGACTAAAGTCCAAGTCTTTTGGTTAATTGATTAATTCATACTCTAATATGGTCTTGTTTTTTCTTTCAAATGTCTTCAAATCTTTCATTCCGGTCACTTCTTCGATAACAAGAAGTTGAAGGGTCTCAACTTCGATAGTTGGTATCGAAAGTTGAGGATTGTCCTGGAGCATGAACGGATATTTTATGTGATAATGGATCTAGCACCTGAAATCGCTTCTGCTAATGCTCGGAGTTCGATCAGGGACACTTATCAGAAGTGGATTTCTAATCGGACTACTGTCCGATACATTATGCTAGCGGCAATGAATGACGAGTTCAATTATAAGTTCGAGGAGGCCCAACTAGATGAGATCCTTCAAAAGTTGAAGGAATCTTTCGGCACGCTGGATGATATAGAGCGGTACAAAGTATCTTGTGCCATCTACAATGCCAAGATGCCGAATGGTGGTTCTGTCACTGATCATGTATCGTACATGATCAAGTTGATTGAAAGGTTAGGTAAGCTCGGATGTCCCTTGCACGAGCAGCTCGGCAAGGATGTGATCTTGAATTCTCTGCCCTCCTCCTATCTTGACTTTCTCGACCATTATAGAATGAACAAGCTTGCAGTCAATTACCATGGTTTGATGGGATTCCTACAGACTTATAAGAAAGACCACCAACTAAACAAGGGGTGGTGAATTTAGTGGGAGGTTCTAGAGGTCATCGTCCCTTTAAGAAAAGAAAAAATAAAAGGAAGGGAAAGAAGGTGCTGAATGCTTCTGGCACGAGTCAGACCAGGAAAGTGAAAGCTGATCAATCTACTGCAGAGTGCTTCTACTGCAAGAAGCAGGGACACTGGAAGAGGAACTGTCCTCTTTACCAAGCATCCCTGATGCGGGATGACTCTAAGATTGCTACACATGCAGGAAAAATAGTAAAATAATTTTTTTGTGATTTTTATAATTTAGTTTGTAAGCTAAATTCCCAAATAAAAGTAAGAACTAGCAAGAAGAAGAGCAATGCATAAAATCATCGTATTGCAGGCAAACTCATGCGAAATAATAAATCTTAGGACCCGAGAATTGAGAAACTCCCAGATTATGATAGCTTATTTTCATCAAATCAGAAATTAAAAGAATGGAAGATGAAGAGATCACACAGCACTCTGATTGGAGTCTGGATGATGAAGTTCGGTTCCCTTGATTAGATGGCTGATTTGGATGGTTCCAGATGCAAGGAAAGCCTCCTCTAGGGAGGTGAAATACCTCGGGGATCCTGCAAATTGTCAAGGATCAATCAAAATAGCAAGTAAGAAAAAGAAAGGGGACTAGGTTTAGAAAGAATCAGGTTAGGGTTTAGAAGCGGGGTGGCTTGAAGCTTGATGAAGATCTCCTTGCTTGGTGGCCTAGGACACTCCTTCTTGGATGTGTGAAGGCTTGGATGGTAGTGAGTTAGGGTGTGGAAGGATGCTAGGGCAGCAAGGAAACACAAACACAAACCAAAGAATCCAAAAAAATAAAGTAACACAAGCTCGCAAGCTCCAAATAAATTCACCAGGGTTTTTGATATCATGAATAAAAGTTGATTACAAGAGGAGGAGGGGTGGGATATTTATAGAGTTCCCATGCCTTCACTAACCATGGTTACACTTGGGTTACAAGTCCTCTTCCAAATTGGAATACAAGTCCTTTCCTAGCTAGGTTAGAAAAATAAATCTCCATTAGGTTAGGAATTGACCTAGTCTTTTCCTTTTCCCTTCATGCTTTGACTATCCCACTCAAGGACACCTCTTGGACTTGGTCAACACTTCAAGGATGCCTAGGAGGCATGTTGGGCCTCTAGGAGCAGCAAGGGGCTGGCCCAAAGGGGCTTGGGTGCATGGGTTTGGGCCTCTGGAAGCTGGGATGGCCTGTTAGCCTGGTAGCAGGAATATTCCTTGGAATCTTGCTTCTTAAGGGCTTGGGCTTGGCACCTGGGCTTGATTTCTATGGGTTTGGATGTAGGTGGACCTCTAGAATCATGGGTGCCCTGTTATGAGAATATGCTCTGGCATCTGGAAGGGAATCTGGGCATCTAGAGGGCATCTGGAAGGAATCAGGGTTTCCGGAAGCATCTTGGATCCTAGGTTATCACACAAAATCCAATGGGCTGATGTAGTGGCATCTGACTCCTGGATGTGGCCTGATGGAACTCCAAAATATGGTAATCTCCTCTCTTGTACAAAAATTGAGCTCATATTGGACTCATAACTGATATACAGGACTCAAAATAATGACTAGGGTGAGGGTTGAGACAAATCAACTAACCTCAACTTATTACAGGACTCAATCTTAATTGATTACAAAATTTTCAAAACTTTGACACATGACTAAGTAAACTATATGAGATCTAGGGATCTATGTCTGATCCTGGTGTCGCCACCAGTCCCTAGACTCGAACAGGACAGGAAGGGAAAGCAGCAAACTGCTGGACAATGTATTTATATGATAACACATTGTAATTTCTCTATTTGTGATATTGCTAACTGGGTATTGGATATCGGTAGTCCTATTCATGTTTGTAATTCGTTACAGGGACTGTAGGTTAGCAGGAGATTCGAGGATGGGGAACAGTTCCTGAGCGTTGGGAATGGAAATCATGTTCCAGTATTGGTGATCAGAGTTCTGAGTTTTGTCTTTGAGTCCTGTGCTGTCGAGTTAGTCGACTGTTATTATTGTCCTAGTTTTATTATGTGCATAGTCTCTGTAGGCCTTTTGGCTAATTGTGGTTTTGAACTATCAATAAAAGGAGATTTTTGCCAAGTTACTTTGAATAACTCTGTGATAATGAAAGCTAAGTTAAATAATGGCATTTATGTACTGTCACGGCCTGTTAGTGTAATGTACACATCTAGCAAATGCTTGAGGTTAGAAAATGTCAGTGATCTGTATCTTTGGCACTGTAGGCTAGGTTATGTTAACCAAAATAGGATAAACAAGATGCGAGGAGAAGGGCTCCTCAAGGTCAGTGATTCTGAATCACTGCCTACTTGTGAATCCTGTTTACTTGGTAAAATGACCAAGTCACCTTTTACTGGAAAAGGTGAACGAGCTACAGAATTTCTGAGTCTCATACTTATTGATGTATGCGGACCCATGATAGTTAGTGCCAGAGGTGGATATATATATTTTATTATGTTTATAGGTGACCTTTCGAGGTTTAGTTATGTCTTTTTGATGAGACATAAATCTGAGTCATTTGAAATGTTCAAACGATATCGTAATGAAGTAGAGAAACAAACTGGAAAAAGTATTAAAACCCTTCGATCTGATTAAGGTGGTGAATACCTATCTGGTGAGTTTTTGACATACCTTGAGGAGAATGGGATTCTCTCTCAATGGACTCCTCCAGGAACACCACAGTAGAATGGTGTGTCCGAAAGGAGGAATCGAACCCTGTTAGACATGGTTCGATCCATGATGGGCTTTGCAATTCTACTGCTATCCTTTTGGGGATATGCTCTTGAAATAACTTGTCACTTGTTAAATAATGTTCCGAGTAAGTATGTTGTCTCCACTCCTTAAGAGATGTGGACTAGACGTAAGCCCTCAATCTCACACCTTCGGGTCTGGGGTTGTCTAGCTTATGTAAAGCATTTAGACTCAAATAAACTTGGTCCTAGGTCTGATCGGTGCTTGTTTATTGGTTACCCTATGGAAACCAAAGGGTATTTCTTCTACTTGGAAGATGAACAGAAAGTGTTCGTTGCTCTTAAGGCTATTTTTTTGGAAAAAGAGTTCCTTGGAGAAGGGACTGTAGCCTCTAAGATTGAACTTGGTAAAGTTCAGCCAGTAAAAGAACCTGCACACTCTAAGGACATCATAGAATCGACTATGATTAGATCACATGCAGAACCCATTATTAGGAGATCTGGTAGAGTACCGCGTTAGCCGGATATATACTACGGTTTCTTGGTCCGGGATGGCGATCCCATTGAGCTCGACAAGAACAATGAGGATCCGATCACCTATATGGATGCACTTCAGAGAATTGACTCTGAGGCATGGCTTGGAGCCATGCGATCCGAAATGGAATCCATGGAGATCAACAATGTATGGACTTTGGTTGATCTACATGAAGCGATAAAACCCTTCAGGTGCAAGTGGATCTTCAAGAGGAAAAGGGGCGCAGATGAGAAGATGGAGACCTATAAAGCCCGTCTGGTTGCCAAGGGGTATCGTCAGCGATATGGTATCGATTATGACGAGACTTTCTCTCCTGTGGCAATGCTCAAGTCCATTCGGATCATACTTGCTTTAGCAGCATGTTTTGATTATGAGATCTAGCAGATGGATGATCGAACCGCTTTCTTAAATGGGGAGATGGAAGAGAAGGTGTATATAATATAACCTGAAGGGTTCACATCCTCAGATAAGTCAAAAGTATGCAAGTTGCAGAGGTCCATTTATGGACTCAAGCAAGCATCTCAAAGTTGGAACTTACGGTTTGATAGGTGTATCAAATCGTATGGCTTCATTAGGAACAGAGAAGAATTATGCATCTATAAGTGGGTTAATGGTTCTATGATTGTATTCCTGGTACTGTATGTTGACGACATTCTCTTAATCGAGAATGACGTCGCAGCATTACAAGGAATAAATGTCTGGTTATTATCTCAATTCTCCATGAAGGACTTGGGTGAAGCTTCTTACATACTAGGTATGAAGATCTATAGAGATAGATCTAAGAGGCTTCTGGGATTGTCCCAATCTATGTACATTGATACTGTGCTGAAACGGTTCAGCATGGAAAATTTCAAGAAAGGCTATCTTCCGATAGGTTCTGGAATTACTCTTTCCAAGAAGGATTGTACGACAACTCCTGATAAAAGAGAGCGCATGAGTAGAGTACCTTATGCTTCTGCAGTAGACTCTATCATGTATGCTATGACATGTACTAGACCAGACATGGCATACTCACTAGGAGTAGTGAGCAGATACTAATCTGACCCAGGTGAGCCGCATTGGAAGGTGGTTAAGTCCATCCTGAAGTATTTGAGAAATACTAAAGATCAATGGCTAATTTATGGAGAATCTGACTTGAAACTTGTGGGGTATACTGATTCCAGTTTTCAGTCAGACAGAGATAATAGCAAGAGTGTCAGGGTTCATATTTATCCTGAATGGAAAAGTTCCAAGTAGGTGACAGTTGCAGACTCGGTATGCGAGGCAGAGTACCTTGCAGCATCAGATGCAGCGAAGGAAGCCGTGTGGTTGCGGAAGTTCCTTGGAGAGCTAGGGGTGGCATCTTTCTTAGATGGTCCTGCTCCAGTGTACTGTGACAGCATTGGAGCCATTGCTCAAGCTAAGAAGCTGAAAGCTCATCACCGCACCAAGCATATTCTGCGGTGCTACCACCTCGTACGAGAGATCATAGAACGAGGCGACATCAATCTTATGAAGATCGATGGAAAGAAAAATCTGGCCGACATTTTCACTAAAGCCCTCGAAATAAAAGAGTTCGACTTTTGTAAAAGGAAAATGGGTATTAGATACTGTTCTGATTGGCTTTAGTACAAGTGGAAGTTGTTGGGAATTGTGTCCCAGAGCTAATCGCCTAGGCTATAGGCGGTTGAGTTGAGTATTGTACTCTTTGTATGAATTAATAAATATGATTTTGGTAGCTTATCCCATTCTGACTTTTCCCTGTAATGAACTCTTTTTCATGTGATGAAGTCCTTAGGACTACATTGACTTTGATATAGAGAGGATATATCGAGTGGTCCTTAAACTAAGTTGACGACCAAAGGATACCTTGTACTGGATGGCAATGTATCAAGTGTAGGTTGTTGTGGTTCACATCGTTTGGTTGTCCTCTTGACCAAAGGAGTGTGGTGACACTGATATAATCTGCAAGTGGGATATATGATATCTCATTAAACATGACTCCGTGTAGCCCCTTTCCTGCCAAAGGGATACTTACAATTAGATATGGGTATATATGTCCCTCCGACCTAAGGTCATCATGGCAGCTTGCAAGCAACTCCCTGTGCTTTGGTACTGGATTACCCGGATTTCTAATCCGGTGACGGAAGGTTTCTGGGTACAGGCAAGTACTTGTGGAGCAGTAGTTAACCAAGATGGAATTGACCTATCCAAATAGTTTGGATTGAATGTCTCACAGTATCTCAATTTAGCAAATCCTCAGCCGGGGTAGTCCTAGTGAGGAGTCACTGGACTTGCGAGGTTGAGACATGTTATGGATTGACTCAGCTAGGATTGGCAGTCTAACCCTAGGTCATCCTGAGCATTGGAAGTCAAAGAAATGAATTATATGGTAACCATATGCTAGAGGTTCGATTGATTGCTTTCGCATCTTCAACCTATCCGGATGCCGGGACCCATTGCTAGATGGTATCTTGTGCTGGTACTGGAATTGTTCCAGTACTACCGCCTAGGTTCGAACCTATGAGGTCACATGCCATAGATGATTTCTCCCTGATCCAGGTACTGATTTATGATTAGAAATCATTTCGGTAACGGTTTGATTGAGCACACTTTGGATTGACCCGGTTTTAGGTCGATCAGAAATTGTTCGGGTCCATCAGGAATTGTTCCTGGGTGACCAGGTCTTGACCAAGCCTTTTATAAATTAGATTTTGATCTAATTGTATTGTGAACCAGTTTAGAACTGGTTTGGGGTTTTTGAACCAGTTGTGAACCGATTTTGACCAATCCACACGGTAAATAAGGCTTGGGCGAACAGGGGTTATAAGGCATCTTTTCCTCTCCCGTTTCACTTGGTTTTTGCTGGAATTAAACCACCAATTTATGGCTCTTCATTGCTTGGTTGAAAATGAATTCAATTCGTTCTCAAACCTGGTGGCCTATCGTATTCCAGCAGGTCTCCTAAACTTCCAAAAAAATCATCGTATCCTTGGTTCAAGCTGAATATAATTTTCTGGGTGGTAGAAGAAAACTCATAGTGTCTTCTTCCTTTAGAGCCTCCACCATCCTTTTAACCGATGATTTTGGGGCTTGATTTTTATTGAGAGATTGGGAGTGAAACTTCTTTGATTCCCTATTTTTTTGTTGGTGCTCAATCGATGGAAGAAAATATTGTTTTGGAGAAAACAATTACAGAACATAGTGTTATGTTTTTCTTCCTCCCCTCTCACCATTTCAAGTGGTTTCCGGCGACTAGCATCATGTGAGAAGCCAGATCAGAGGAAACCCAGGTGTGTCTCCCCTCTAGAGGGTGTTCTCTTGAGCACCTGTGAGCTGCATCAACCTCCATAGCTACTATTTTTGGTTTACTCTGCTTTTGGTTGCAGAAATTACTGTTATGAAATTTGGGTGAACGGAACTTCAACGTTGTTGGTTGAACAATGCATTAGCTCTCCTTTGAAGCAAGATCTATCAAGACGTTGCCTTACTGTTGTTACAGGAAGAGAGACCAAAGCATTACCCATTTGTGGTTGGGATTTGCTGCTCTTGGAGAAGAGTCAAAGAACTTTCCAAACGGTTGCTGGAAGAAGAAGACTGAAATAAAGTTATTCCAGATATTCCAACTGTTCCGGCAGTTATCCCTACTTTATTCCAAGCAGGAATAAGGTAAAATTTCTGGTTTTAATTTTCTTGCATGCCTAGATCTAGGTTTATCAAATTGTTTATAAATATTATATGCTTATTTTATGCCTTCTTTTGCCTATACATGCATCTTGAAAATGTTAGATCCTGTACGGAGTAGGTTTTTTCCGCTGTTATTTTAAAATTATTTTAAAATACCAACCTTCTCCTTGTACTGTTGCATGCTTAATGTAGGCACTGGCAACCCGTTTTCATTTTCAGGGAGCTCCCCCTCCAAACTACGAGGGTTCTCATGGCGGAGCGGGTCCTTTGCTCGGCTGGTAGAAGCTTCCCGCATGCGCGTCATCACCATGTTGTGGACTATTCTGATAGGTGGGAGATTGGCCTAATTCAAGACTGTCTATTGCTTCCCCTCTTTCTTGGCATGCCAATCTATTGCCTCCCGAATCATCGTGGCCTGCAGCAATTGCATGGCATCGGGAGTCATCCTCTTCTCCTGGTGTCCAATAGACACACCTGATCCTGTAAAAGAAAGGAGACCCGGGCTGGGGATCCTGGCGAGGGCACTCCAACGGTCAAGTTAGTGAGACAATCTAGGGAAATAGAGCCTCTTGGGTGGATCCCAGGTTGGTCTCCACTCTCAAAGGTTATGAATGAAAATGATAAAGTGGGGATTGGAGTGGAGGAGGACTCAAACAGCGGTGGCTATGACCGTTGGGACTCTTTCGGGAAGTTCTTCGGTAGCTGAGGGGTGCTCTAGACTCTTTAATATTGCCCTTCTCCCTTACCTTCCTTCGGAGGCCCTCTTAAACTTTTTTATAGATGAAGGGGCACCGTTTGAGAGGTTCTTAGCTTTGGCCTGATGCTCTCCCGGCGAGCCAGGCATAGATCTGTCTTCCTCCCCCCTCCGGGGGGGTTACCGTTGCTAGTCCTCCCAGGACATGGAAGAGCACATGCTCCATTCATGATGGGGACGTATGCCATGGGTTTCAATGTCCTGACAAAGTGCCATGTCCGGGGAAACCTTGTCAGTGCATCAGCCCGGGGGTGGATGCCACAGGGTCAAAGCCTCCTTCTTCGAGGTGGAGCAGAAGGTTGGTGGAGGAGCACAGCACTCGGGATGGAGTGCCCTTTCCCAGATGGTGTTAATAGTGGCCTGAAGGGGGTCTATCGATCTGGTGGGATGCCCCCTCATTGGTCCATGTACCTTTTCTTTATAAGTTTCTAAGCGGTGCACTAACGCATGCTGGGCATGTCAGCTTTTCCATGCCATGACTGGATCTTGGTGGAAGTGGTGGTGCTCGTCGACATCGCCCCCTTTCTCACGATGGGAGTGCTCGCGGGAGAGCTCGCATCCTCCTGACTTCTGAGGCATGGTTGACCTTGGTCAAGGGTGGACCTCGAGTAGGGGGCTGCTCTGGTGGATGGTTCTAGAGAGCGAGAGCACGACTTCGGTAGGGGCTCGACCTCGAGGGAAGCATCCCGACCGAAGTGCTCGAAGAGTGGGAGCATGACTTTGGTGAGGGCTCGACCTTGGGGGAGCCATCCTAGATGAAGTGCTCAAAGAGCGGGAGCATGACTTCGACAGGGGCTCGACCTCGAAGGAGCCACCTCAGTCAAAGGACTCGAAGAGTGGAGCCGAGGTGGCACTATCTGCCAGCGTGGCTGTCACTATCTGCCAGCGTGGCTGTCACCTGCATCTGAAAGAGACTCCGCATCAGCGATCCTGCCATATCAAATTATATACTACTTTTCAAGAACTTATAATTGAATATAAGAAGGTTAGTTTGAAAATCAAATCCATGAAAAATAGTTATGATATATTATTGAAAGAAAATAATGAAATTTTTGAAAAGAACAATCTATTATAAAAGGAATTAAGTAATGTTTCTGAAAAATGTAAAGTGTTACAAGCTGAAAAAGATGAATATTTTGAAAAGAATAAAAGTTTGCAAAATGAAATGGATAGACTCAAATCTCTTGTTGATAAATTAACTTCAAGTTTGAACAAACTTGAGCTAATCCAGAATAATCAAAAGAAATCTAATAATATAGATGGAATTGGTACAATATAATGCATATAAATAAATTTTCAACTTCTAAACCTTATGCATCAAAATTCTCAATGTCCATTTCTTTTCAAAAGTCAAATGTAGTTTCTTTTTGCTATAATATGGTTGGATACAAAGCATATGAATGTAATCTAAGAAGGAAAAACAAAAACAAAGTAAAGAAGATTTGGATTCCTAAAGGAACCATAGCTACTAACCATCAAGGACCTAAGAAATTTTGGGTACCTAAAAATTTCACTTGATTATTTTGTAGGAATGTCTTGCAGCCCAAAACTCAAAGAAGAGATGGTATCTAGATAGTGGCTGTTCAAGACACTTGATGGGTGACAAAGATCAATTCATTACCCTTGAAATGAAAGATGGTGGAATGATTACATTTGGTGATAATGGAAAGGAAAAAACATTGGATTTAGTAAGATCAAAATTATCCTTTCCACTTATATTGAAAATGTATTGCTAGTAGACAAATTGAAGTATAATCTACTGAGCATTAGTCAATTATATGATAGAGGCTTCAAAGTTTCATTTGAATCTTCAATGTGCATAGTAACTAGCTCTCTTGATTCTAGCATTAGGTTTGTTGGTCATAGACTTGGAAATATTTATATAATAGATTTGAATGATCTAGCTATATCAAGTAGTACAAGTATAATGGCTATGAATGTTAAAACCAAGGAATCTAGTTTACTTTGGCATAGAATATTGGGTCATGTAGCATGCATACTTTAGCAAAATTAATTTTTAAAGACTTAGAGGTTTACCTAAGTTTAAAGTTGATTTTGATCATGTTTATGATGTATGTCAATATGGTAAACAAACTATGGAGAATTTTAAATCTTAAAATACTGTTTCAACATCAAGACCCTTATAACTGCTATACATAGACTTATTTGGACCAACTAGGACCACAAGCTTTGGAGGTATAAAATATAGACTTGTAATAGTAGATGACTTTTCATGATTTTCTTGGATTTTATTTTTATCACACAAAGATGAAGCCTTCAAAGTTTTTTGAAAATTTCATAAAAAGATTTGAAATCAGAAAAATCTTTCAATTATCTCAATTAGAAGTGATCATTATACTGAATTCAAAAATCAATACTTTGAAGAATTTTACACAGAACATGGCATTGATCATAATTTTTCAGCCCCTAATATACCATAACAAAATCAAGTCGTGGAAAGAAAAAATAGAACATTGGAAGAGATGGCCCGAACCATGTTATGTGAAGGCAATCTTGAAAGAAAAGTGCCCTAAAAGCCAATCTTTGATAAAATATTTTTGTAATCTTCCAATTCTTGTATGATATTATTATATTAATAAAAGATATTTGTTTCATCATACTGCTATGTCTTATTTAAAGATTATGATGAACCCCGTAGGTTAAGCAACCTACTAAGGAGTGGAAGGAATTAGAATTCTAGGTATTTTTCCAAACCTTGTTTGAATGACTTGTTAATTGTAATGAATAAGGGATCTTGGGCTTAGGATTTCTAGTTGTTTGGAGTTTTAAAATGAAAATTTTTGAAATCCATTCTTCTGCTATGCTACCAAAACCCAACAAATCTTCCAATATACTTTTGGGCAGAAGCTATGAACACTGCATGTTATATATTAAATCATGTTTTGATCAGACCAATTTTGAAGAAAATTCCCTATGAGCTTTAGAATGATAGAAAACCAAATATTCATTACTTTTATATTTTTGGATGTAAATGTTGTATTTTAAATAATAGAAAAGATAACTTAGGTAAGTTTGATGCAAAATCTGATCAAGATATATTTCTTGGATATTCAACCACTAGTAAAGCATATAGAGTTTTTAACAAAAGAACTTTAACTATTAAAAAATTAATTCATGTTATTTTCGATGAATCTAACCTCATACCTTCAAAAAAAGAAGAGTGTATTGACAATGATGTAAGTTCCCTAAATGATGGAGTAAAGGATATGAGCTTGAAAGAAAAGCAAGTTGAGCAAGAAAAGAAGAAGGTAAGTGCAGAACATGACAAGCTACCAAGGGATTGGGGTATGCACATTCTCACCCTAAAGAATTAATTATTGGTGATCCCTCTCAAGGAGTAAGAATTAGGTCATCTTTTAGAGACACCTTTGACTATTTAGCATTTGTTTCTCAAGTTGAACTTAACTGCATAGAGGAAACTAAAAATGATCCATATTGGATGGTGGCTATGCAGGAAGAACTTAATCAATTTAAAAGGAACAATGTATGAACCTTAGTAGCTAGACCTAAGAAACATCCTGTCATAGGTTCTAAATGGGTTTTTAATGACAAAGGCAATGTAGTTAGAAATAAGGCCAGATTAGTTGCTAAGGATATAACCAAGAGGAAAGAATGGATTTTGATGAAACTTATGTACCTGTAGCAATATTAGAAGTCATAAAACTCTTACTTACATTTGTATGTCACATGGAATTTAAATTTTTCTAAATGGATGTAAAAAGTGCTTTTTTTAAATGGCTACATTAAAGAAGAAGTTTTTGTTGAACAATCTCCCGATTCTGAAAATCACTCTTTTCCAAATCATATTTTCAAACTAAACAAAGCTTCATATGATTTAAAATAAGCACCTAGAGCATGGTATGAGAGGTTGAGCAAGTTTCTTTTAGAAAATGATTTCAAAAGAAGTAAAGTAGATACAACATTATTTATCAAAAGAAAAGATGATGAATTATTAGTTGTACAGATATATATTGTTGATATAATCGTTGATGAAACTAATAAAACTTTATGTCAAGAATTTACCCAGCTTATACAGGGAGAATTTAAAATGAGCATGATAGGTGAATTCACTTTCTTCCTTAGACTGCAAATCAAATAAACAAAGGAAGGGATATTCATCAACCAAACAAAGTATATCAAAGAACTCTTGAAGAAGTTTGGGATGGAATCTATAAAAGAAATTGGCACACCCTTGAGCCCAACCTGCAGACTTGACAAAGATGAGGAAGGTAACAAGGTTGATCAAAAATTATATCGAGGTATAATTGGATCTCTATTTTATTTGACTGTAAGTAGACCTGATTTACTATTTAGTATTTGTATATATGCAAGATTTCAAGCTAATCCTAAAGAATCATATATACTTGCTGTTAAAAGAATTATAAGATATCTTAAAGGTACATCAAACTTAGGATTGTGGTACTCTATACCTTCATCTTTAAATTTAATAGGTTATTCAGATGCTGATTATGGTAGTTGTAGAATTGATAGAAAAGCACTAGTGGCACATGTCAATTACTATGATTGAACTTAATCTCAAGCACAGTAAGAAACAAAACTCTATGCCACTATCTACTACTAAGGTAAAATATGTGGCTACAGGGAGTTGTTGTGCTCAGGTGTTATGGATTAAGCAATAACTAGAAGATTATAGTGTTATTCAATCTAAAATTCCAATCAAATGTGATAACACAAGTACTATCAACTTAATAAAGAATCCTATTCGGCATTCAAGAACTAAGCATATTGAAATTAGACATCATTTCATTAGGGATCATGTTCAAAATGGTAATATTGAACTCGAATTTATTTGTACTGAAAAGCAACTGGCTGACATCTTTACTAAATTCCTTAGTGAAGATAGATTTCAAATGATCAGAGGAGAATTAGGCCTTTATGATCCTTTTTAGAATTTTTGACCTAATTTCTTCAAGAATTAAGGAAAATTTATCTAGAGGACCTCCATCACCTATTTAAGTTAAATACATACTTTTCTTAGTATTTTTCTAGGAATAAAAACCATTTTCTTGAATTTTTGAACCTTTTTTCTTAGTTTTGCTCGAGCCTACTCGAGCAAAAAAGCTCTCTAGGTGAGTCAATTTGGATGACGGATTTACTTAAGGACCGTAAGCCCTAAAGTTCCTTTTAGCTCACTGTTCCCTATTGAACCCGAACCTAAAGAAAGACCTTTTCCCTTTAGCCCTTGGGACCACTCAAATCCTTCCAAATCCCTTAGATCCTAGATCAATGGCTCCCAAGAAGGCAGTGGCAAAAAGGAAATGGATGACTCCAAGCATTGTTCAAGTAGAAAGAAGATAAAAAAGAAGACAAGATGAGCCGACTCCATAGGAACCACAAGCTCCACCTTCTTCTCAGCAACAAATCATTCAGATGGGCAACAGACTAGTAACCTTAGGTAAAATAGTTGATAGGAGCACAAGGATGGGAGTTCTTCTATTATTTGGATGTCCTTACATATCCCATACTAGTTAGAACATTCTTTGAGCACCTATCTTTTCGCACACACCAGATCCTCTCTATAGTGAAAGGAATTACCATTTTAGTGGATGAAGCTATGTTAAGTAGAGTTCTACAAATGCCCAATACTAGAAAATATTATTTGAATATCAATGACAAAAAAAATACTTTGAGAGTTGTTCTAGAAAGAAGAAATGTGGAAGGCATCTCCAATATTCAAGCCAATAGAGTATCACTCGAGATGCGCCTGCTCCACAATATCATTAGTAGGATGTTCTTGCCCAGGATAGAACATTTTGATTGGGTGAGCGAGCATGATCTTATGTTCATGAGATACATGATTAAGGGGGAGGCTCTCAAACTACCATTTATCATGATGACACAGATTAGAGATGCAGCTTGCAAGGCTAGAGAATGTCTACCCTATAGGATGGCCTTCACCCTACTATTTCAGGACTGTGGTATTGATTTATTTGAAGAGGATAGTAGACCCCTTCTGCACACTGGTAGATGTTTGGAGAAATCACTTCATAGAATGGGGTACCATAAAGTTGAAGGTGTATGGATGAAGTAACAGGACAGAGAGTAGCTCACTCAGATGATGATGATGAGGATGACATCCTAGATGATGTTGAGACTACTGAGCAGACTGAAGATGACAAGGATGAGCATGATGATGAGGCTGGACCCTCAGAGCCAGCACCTACCACACCACCTTCGTTAGAGTACCTTCAGAGCCCAGCACTGGTGGACAACAGCATGATTCTGAGAAGATGAGGATACTCAGATATGATATTTTTTCTCTCAGATCTGATCTTCAGATAGTTCGAGCAGAGGTACACTCACGGATTGATCAGTTGTAGATTGAGGTCAGAGATGGTTTTAGCAGGATTCTAGTAGCTCTACATCAGACTATCTCAGTTGGACCTTCTGGATCACCTCCTTCACCACCAGATGGTGGACATGATTATGGATACACTACTGATCAGCAAGCTGATGTGCATTCTATAGATCCACATGTCATGGACACACCAGCACCAAAGGCAAAGCAGCATGAGCAGAGCATTCCTGATACTCCTGCCACTCAGATTCTTTCTAGGACCAGCACTCTTGCATTATCTGATGCTTTTACTAAGAAGAGGACTCTATTGATTTCAGCTTTTGAGCCAGAGCCTACTCCTCCACCAGCACCTACTGAAGCTAGACCTACACCTAGATAGTATCATAGATCTAGAGCTCGTGCTAGACCTAGAGCTGGCCCTTCCCTTAGGATCGAAACATAACCCATCAAACTCATAGATCATCTGCTTCTAGGGTTATGGCTTCTATTGTATTAGATCTTCTATTTGATGAGGACTAGCCTCATAGATATCTTGCTTATGTTGTGCTTCATGTATGTTATTGTGTAACATATACTGAACTAAAATTTCACTATTTATGACAATCATATTTACTTCTTTTTTACTCTCTAAATGTGTGATGATATATAATTTTATAGTAAGGGGGAGCATTTATACCTTTTGTTGATGACAAAAAGGGAGAGTACTATAATGTGATGCATGAAAAATGATAATATCATGTGATGCATGGAAAATATGAGATGCATGAAAATGTGTGATGCAAGGAAAAATTTAATGAGCAATGTGTGTGCAAAATGCTTGAGCAAGGGAGAGTATATCTCAAAAAATTACAATGAGCCTTGGAATACTTCTAAAAATCTAAAAATTACAATGAGAAATAAGCTAGAATGTATTGATAGTCTTAACATTTCACTCAATAGCTCTGTCACCTCAGTTAACTTGTAAAGCTCTGACACTTTAGTTAACTTGTAAAATGAACTCTTATGTCTTCTTACAATAAACCAAACATTAGATTGAATATAAATCATAACTTGAATTGATTGATATGACATACTATATAGCATATTCTAAACTCACTTATTATGATACAGTTGCAAATGTAAAGATACTTATTCTTTCCATGCTCAGTGTTTTATCATCATAAAAAAGGGAGAGATTGTTGACCTCTGAATGATTTTGATGATTACAAAATATTGGAGCAAGCATTTGATAGTGATACTTTTAAGTGTTTAAGAAATTTTTGTAGGGCATTTCTGATGAACAATCATCAATCCTCTGTTTCTCAAAATCATTGGAATGTATCCATGTATTTAAGAAGAAGTTTCATGTAATTTTCAATCATTTAAGAGCCCTAAGTAAATTCTATTGTATATTCATGAAAAAGGGCCAAATCAATATAATTTTAAGTATAAATATTTTAGAATAGGTTTAGAAGTTGTTTGGAAGAAGTTTGAAGCTATTTAAAAGCCTTTGGAGAAGTTTCACTCCAGCCGACTCTAATGAATAGAGCCAATATATTTCTTGGCACAGCACAGAACTTTTCTGATACAGAACATTTGAGTCATCTTAAAGAAGATTAGAGCTGACTCTCATAGAGTGGTAGAAATTTGCTTCTAAAATTTCTTTCAATTAAGCCGACTCTAATTTGACATGAGTAGACTCTCTTAGACTACAGAATTACTTCACTGGCAATCCAAGCCGATTCAAGTTCTACGAGCTGACTCGAATCCCAGGATTTCAATGATAACAGCTAGTTCCAGAATTCAAATTTTTTGAATCTAAAGCCTCCCAATGGCTAGTTTTTGATTTCCAAGAGATTCTAATGGATATATTCATCTGGGAACACTTCAAGAAATTATAAATGAAGAATTCAAGGAAAGAAAAACAACTTTTATGGAGCTTTTATGAGAATATTGAATATACTAAGAGCTTCCAAACAAAAACTTAAGTTCTCTAATAACTTCCAACTACATTCTTGAGTTAATCTTTGAAGAGTTAAGAGAGCCTTGAAGAGCATTGAAGGAGCATTCAAGAAGGCCTTATTAAGAGCTTCAACTGGAACCATTCAATACATTGAGTTTGTTTTAGTGTTGCTTTTTTTGTTAACTCTATTTTTGAGTTGTTATAAGTACAGCAGGTGGCTGTAGCTTGTGAATTAGTTTTAGGTTATTGGTTAGCCTTGAAAACTAAGTTTGGTTATTAGTGAGCCCGAAAAAACTAACTTTGTATTGGGGTTTTGGATTGTGAGCCCATAAAAAAAGAATCCGATTGTATTCGGGATGAATATAGTGAAAATCCCAAGAGTACACCTTGGATAGCAGACGAAGGAGCTAGGTTGCTCCGAATCACTCTAAATCTTGTGGTATTTGTGTTTGCTCTTGCTTTGTTTTCTTATTTACTTCCGCATGTAATACTCTATCTACTACACTCACCATACAAGGTTTCAAAAGGCACATACTTGCTAAATTCTTTTTTAAATCCAATTCACCCCCCTCTTGGGTTGGCCAACTAGGCAACACAACCCTTATTAAAATGCTTAAGGCCATCGAATGCTGAATATGCTCTACGTGAAGTGCATGAAGGCATATGTGGAGATAATCTGGGGGGCAGATCGCTAGCCTACAAGTAAATTTGCCAAGATTATTATTGACCAACCATCTAGAAGGATACGGCTGACTACATCTGAAGATGTGACCAGTGTCAAAGATATATTAACATCCAAAGATGCCCTACAAGCCAATTGACTTAACTAACAGCCCCATGGCTCTTTGCCTAATGGGAAATGGATATCCTCGGTCTATTCGCTCCAGCCTTTAGATAATGGAAGTTTCTCATCGTAGCCATTGATTTAATCATTAAATGGGTGGATGCCGAACCCCTAGCTCACATTATTGAAGGAAAGGTCAAAAACTTCATCAGGAATGCCATTATCTTCCGATTCGATATCTCTTATGCCACCATCACCAATAATAGAAGGTAATTTGATAATCCTAAGTTCAAAGACTTCTGCACCCAATATCATATTATCCATATGCTAACCTTTGTCGGCCATCCTCAATCCAATGGAGAAGTTGAAGTAACCAACAGGATGATTCTCCACGGTCTGAAGACTAGGCTAAACGATGCCAAGGGACTTTAGGCTGAAGAATTGAAATATATCCTTTGGGCATACTAGATGACCCCCAGAACGGCTATTGAAGAATCTCCATTTAACTTGGCCTATGGCACCGAAGCAGTTCTCCCGGTGGAAGTCACATTACATCCCTAAGGATTGACCACTTCAAAGAACCTGAAAATTTGGATCACCGTGGAGCAGACTTAGATCTACTCCAAAGCATCGACTTCAAGCTCAGATGAAGATGGCTATGTATCGGCAAAAGATTGCCAGATACTACAACTCTAGGATAAAGGAGCGAACCTTCTGACCCAAAGACCTGGTATGCGGAGGTCCGAAGTATCAGGCCAACAGAACAAGGCAAATTCTCTCATAACTGGGAGGAACCTTACCAGATCAGAGAAGTCATATGCCTAGGAGCTTATCGGCTTAAAACTCTGGATGGTTCCTTATTACCTTGACCATGGAATGTAGAAAACCTTTGCAAGTACTATCAATAAAAAAATCTTTTTTTGAATGGCCTCAATGAAGTGTCCAAATAAAGGCGGGTCTGACCAGCCACCTTATTATCAATGAAATGCATAATGGTGGCTTAATCAGCCTACCCTAATGGTAAATCTGATGAGTGTAGAGGCGAGCATGACCAGTCTACCTTATTATCAAAGAAATGCACAAAGGTGACTTAATTAGCCTATCCCAATGATAAATCTGATGAGTGCAGAGGCGGACTTGACCAGCCTACCTTATTATCAATGAAATGCACAAGGACAGCTTAATCAACCTACCCTAACGATAAATTCGATGAGTGTAGATGCGGGCATGACTAGCCTGCCTTATTATCAAAGAGACAAAATTGGGCTTAATTAGCCTACCTTACCTATATATAACTGATAAGCACAAGCGGATGAACATGACTTGCCTATGGAATTAGCAAGATCCGATTATTCGATCTACGATGAAGACAAGTTTGATCGGAGTCGGTGTGAAGAACCATGAAGTTTTTCAAGAAATTGTCCTGATTCTTCATCTGTTGTACTGACCAATCCATACTTAGAAAAATTTTAAAGTATAGTTATCAGGTAGTGCTCATTAAACAAAGGAAAAAATATCATTTATCTGAGAAATTTTTATACACTTCCAAAAGGAAGTCGATCTACATGAACAAAAAGAGAAAAAAGAAATATGTATACATCAAGATTATGTTTTGGCCAGACCAGAAGTTGGAGCAGGGATGGCTCCCTCTGGATGGCTACTTCCTAGCATTTCTTCAGCTGGTTTTTCTGCTCCTTCTTCCTCATCCACCTCGTCATCAGCAACGATAAAGGAGGAGATGTCGAGATCGGGATACAATTTCTTAACTTCCTTTTAGCAGTCCTGGAAGCCAATATTATAGCTCTCCACCCCGCTTCATGTATTTCATTATCGAAAGCCTTGGACTTCTTATACTTCTCGATGGCATGAAGGGCCTCTTGGATGGCCAACTCCACCCTCTGGTCAGCCGATTCTACCCTTTGCTTAAGGGTAGTGACCTTTTTAAGCTCGGCCTTTTGAGCCATAGCCTTTTCATAGTTGCGGAGGTTATCTCTTATTAGCACTTCGGTCGAATGCAACTTCTTTCTTCTCTTTTTTAAGTTTGCTAGGAGTTTGGTCATCTGAACCTAAGCCACCTTCAAGTCTTTCTCCAATGTAAGATTAACGGCAGTGGTTAGGTTCAGTTTCTGCTCCATGGTCGTCCGAAGTTTTTCGGCCACCTCTTTCTCAGCTTTAGTCGATGCCAACTGGTCTTGAAGACTTTTGTTAAGGTCGGCGAATCCATGGATGCTTTCCTCTATTAGAGAGATTTCGTGGATGAACTGCCAAGAAAAACAATGACAAAGTTTGCAGCCATAAAGACTTATGAAAGAAAATCTCGAAGAAAATTTTAATGCATACCTGTAGTATTTTTGGGTAAATAGAGGTAAAAATGTCTCCCAACCAATGCTTTTCAATCATCTCCCAATCCTTCCGGAGGATGTTGGCCTTTAGCAAGGTCTTGGCAATCTGGGATTGTCGAGGTCGACATTAGCAACATATATAATAACACTGCCGGAGCCTTTTTCTTCATCAACTAGTGATTCTGGGTCGACTTGTGGCTCGGATGCTATCTCAATCATAGAAGCCTTACCCTTATCCTTCTGGTTGGGCTCCTCAGATGGCTTAGGGGCGGCGGCATCATCGGTTGCTCAGTGGATATATGCGGATGCTCTGACGAGGGATCTGCCAACACTTTCTTTGAAGAATGTTTTAGTAGAGGAACGTTATCCTCATTCGAAGTATACTCCATAACTATGGGGGTATCATCCCCAACAAGAACTTTTGGAGAAGCGAGAGTCCTCTTTATGCCCCTTCACTGTGATCACCTTAAAGGTTCCATAGCTATCCTCTTCTTGATGGCCTGCCGGAGCCTTCCAACATCTAGCTTCATCTTGGAGTCCACGAAGGGAAAGGAGAATTAAACTTTGTTAAGTTAAAAAGGAATGAAAAAAACCTGTAGGAGAGGAGAACCGGGGTAAAAGGTTGCTCGAGAGGCAAAGATGCGAATGGCTTAAAATACTTACCCCTCGGGTACAAGGCCTCTTATATAAGAGGCGTCGACAGCCTTGAGCATCCCTTGATCATGCCATGTGTATACACTTCAATCGACGGGAGTTGAGGCGATGACTTTGGTTCGTGGAAAGATAGTTAGGAGAAAGAAAAGGACCATGATTGATCTGATTTTGGAGGCATGCGACTTTAGTGATTCTGATCGAGGTGATCCATGATCTGAATAATAACTTTCCTGCCAACAAAAATGTGACATCTGGCAAAGGCGGTATGCTCCACTAATGATGGCTCAAAATCATCGACAGAAGTCGAGGTTTGTCATTTTTAGAAATTATGCCTTTCTTTCTCTTCATTAAAGAAGCCCTTCTTTTTCCCATATAAATAAAAAAAAGAAAAGGAAGAAAAGAGGCAAAAAGAAAGGAGAAAGGAAGCAATCTCTCAATATATAGTTGAGCTACTACTAAAGGCCAATCACTACATGGAGGCCAACCACAATATAAGAGCTGATCAATGCTCTAAGGCCGATTGACATACAATGCATCCAATGACTCCGTACTTAGTAAAATTTCTCTCTGTATGGGAATCATCATACCTTCAACGACTACATAGAAAAAAATTTCTTAGAATTGGAGTTATTATATATTCGATGACTTTATACTTGAAAAAGTTCTTTCAGTAAAAGCTCCACAATGACCCGACTTGGAAGGAAAATGTACTTTTCATTCATATCAAAAAAGTACATATGCAGTTTAGCTTTGTTACAAAAATAAAAGAAAAAGCTACAAAGAGTTAGTCATCTATTGGGACGACATCCAGATCGGCCACAGAAGGAACCTCATCAGTCTGACTTGGAGCTTCCAGACTAGCTACCACCGAGACCTCTTCTGGCTATTCCAGAACTTCTTCAGCTATGGCTGGGACCTCTTTTGGTTGCTCCGGGACTCCTTCAGCTTCAACTTGAGATTCTGGTTCTTCCTTGACTTCTTACAAAAAAATACTTGAGAGATCTAACTCTGGAGGAAGTTTGAGAACCTCCTTGATGCTGTTGTTGAAACCTAGTTGGTAGCTGACCACCCCAGACTCAGTTAGCTCATCCTTAAACTTCAAAGACTTCTTATAGTCTTCGACAACCCTGGAAGCTTCTTCCTTCAAGGCTTCGACTTCCTTGGCTATTTCTTCGGCCTTCTTCTGGCTCTCCTTGGCTGAATGCTCCAAGGAGTGAATCCTTTTCTTATTCTTCCTAAGCTTTGCCTCCTACTTAGATATCTTCAGCTGAGCCTTCTTCAACTTAGCCTTTAAACCCTGAACACGGCGATGCTCTGGTTCAATTTCTCTTCCATGGTCACTTTCAATTCTTCGGCCACCTCCTTTTAGGCTTTCACCAACTGGAGTTCTTCTCGGATGCCCTGACTGAGGTTGGCAAACTCTGATATACCTTCCTTCATCAGGGTCGTATCATGAATCAGTTGCACCAAACAATAGAAGGGAAGAATTAGTCATGTTGGCTATAATCATAAATAAATAAATAAGGATAAGAACACTTACTCTCAGTATGTTTGGGTATACCGAATTAGCCACCTTGTCAAGGCGGCGATTCTTCATGACCCCCCAGTCTCTTGGGAGGAGTGTGGCCTTCAACAGCTTCCTAGCTAGTTCAGGATTCTTTAAACCCCGTGCATCTGAGAAAACTACGAAATCCACTTCATACTCCCTATCGGGGGAAGTATCTCTTCCCTACCCCTCTTCTACTTGAGGAGCCTTGCCCTTATCTTAAGGGGGGGTCGTGCTGGCTGTACATCAGCAATGGAAGTAGGATTTGGATGCTTGAGAGTCCGAGATGAAGTCGAGCCCCTTTGGTGGAGCTCCAATAGAGGCACGTTGTCATCCTCCGAAGGCATCCTTATCGGGGTTCTTCTCGAGGCCTCTTCAGCTTGAGCCTTCTTCCAAATCTCTGACCCCTCTTGAGGGGCCAGTTTGGACCTCTTTCAGGCAGCCTGACGAAGCTTCTTGAAGTCTGGCTTCATCCTTCCACCTATAAATAGAAGAAACTATAGAATATCATCTAACAAAATATATAGGAAACAAAGTGGAACAGAGACTGACTATCAACTATACCTAACGATGAGAACTCGCTGATGTGAGCAAGGTGAAGGTTTCACTCTTCTAACAATTCCTTGATTAAAAGAATTTCAGACCCAAATAATGTATCATAGTCTATTTGGTCAGCCCTCAGAACTTTCTTGCCCTCATTGGTGTCCAATCGGGGTTCCCTCCACTCCATGTTAATGTCCCATGGCTAAGAAGAGAAGATAAAGAATATGCAGGGCTTCCATCCGTGGATGGTGCCAGGCATACCCTTAATCAATCTCTGACCAAGATAAGAGCTAATAACCCACCATCCCTGGCCGTGAAAATCCTTCTTCATTATGAAGAGGGATGTGAATAAAGAAGTCCTATGCTTTATATTCAGGATATCATAAAGAACTGAAAAACTACAAATGGTCCATATACTATTCAGAGTCAGCTGTGTAGGGACTACATGATACATATTGAAAATCTTAGAAAAAAAGGGATGTAAAGGAAACTGAAGATCAGCCTTCAGGTGGTCTTCATACATTGAGATGGCACTGGAAGGAGGATGGTTCATCCTTTCATTGGGTTGAGGAAGTATCAAAGGAAGACTCTTTGGAATATGGTAATGCTCTCTAAGAAAAGCTATATTGGAAAAGGACAGAACAAGGAATGGATTCCGGTCTAGACTCAGCGTTGCTCTTCTTAGAAGGGCCTGAGACACCAAAAGACTCACCCCCCTCTCTACTGGCCAGAATCCTACTGATGACAGGGACCTTTAAAGGTCTAACCATGATAAAAAAGAGGAAAAAGAAAGGGGTCTCTACCTATAGAAGAAGAAGAAGAAAACCTGAGCAGAAAGAGGCTCAGAATGATTGAAGGAGAAGAAAAATTTCGATGAAGGCAAAGAAATTCATTCCATAAGGCAAATGCCCTTTATATAGAAGACAACAATGGTTCAGATGATTTCATCGAAAGAATGGAAATGACTCCAATCGTACCATGTATAAGTGGCATTGGTCATGAGTACGAAGTCCAAAGAGATGCTAGCCGATTCAATGAGAGAAAAACCAACCTGTCAGTCGGGATCCACGAGAAAACAATCAACAACCGGGACAAGGTTTCCATGAGGTATTGGATGACTGTGATGATGCCACGTCACTTGATCCTCGTCGAAGACAAAGAGCTGCTGAAAAGCTCATAATGAAAAAGATAGGCATGACTCTCCAGCCTGCTTTACTTCTTTAAGGACCAATAAGAATTTGACACCTATCCAAGACACAATGCTCGAAATAGAAAGCAGTTATTGTAATAAGCTAGATCGAGTATTCGCCATCATCAGCTATCTTTCCTTTCGCCAAAAGATGACAAAATATTAATACTCCCATTTTTTAAAATGATATATTGCTTTGAAATTGAAAGTGTAGGGCAATTGTTATGATAAACCGGTTCAAAAAAGGTAATTGCTAGTTCAAATATTCAATTGATCCTACCCTAACCAGTTGATCAAATGGATTGACACGTCAACACACCCGATCATTGACGGGAGAATAGATCAATGCTATACTTTGACTAGCAATGATGTACAACTTGAGATCGGTCTTTAGCAAATGGCCGATCTACCATGTATGCTCCGGAGTAAACAACTTTGAAGCAAATGGCAACTCATAATATATGCTCCGAAGCAAACGGCTCTAAAGTAAATGGCCAATCCACATAGTTCCACAGTGAATGGCTGATCTATAGTCAGCCCGCTCCGAAGATCTGACTCTGAAGTCAATAGTTGATCTACAACCAATGAAATAACTATTGGCCAACTCTGAAGAGAATGGCTGATCTACTTCAAGCTAAAGCCATCAAGAATGGACTTGGTTGTTATAACCAACCAATCACATATCTGACAACTATGGCTTCAGTAAGATCAAAGTAACTAACCTTCGATAGTAACCATAATTAGTTGAAGGAAAGTTATATTGACTAACTTTCCTAATAGAAATTGAGAAGGTGTAACTGCTTTTTGTTACAGCAACACCTATAAAAAGTGGTAAGAGGGGACATTCGAGGTAAGCTATTCTTGGCCATGCAGAGCCCAGTCTATGACTAGCTCGCATTGTGCATACCTGACTCTCCATTCATTTCATCTCACTTTTTTTCTTTGAGCTCTCCATTCTGTGGCCTGAACCCTACCGACTTCGGCATCGGAGTGTCCCCCACTAGAGAAAATTCGGTCAGGGATTTGTTTTGTAGGAATCCAGGAAGGTGAACTAGCAACCCAGGCACTACGTCCAGTCCATGGGGATCAGCATCAACAACCCGTATATCTCTTATCATGCGAAATGGCATTTTTGATTTGCTTGGTAGACTATTTCCTCATGATGGTACCGATAAGATATCCCTCCCAATTTGGGCAGGATAGGATGATCCGAGTATGTCCACGGTTTGGACTTAATTGGATAGGTGTTGTAGTTGTTGTTGTTGTTGTTGTGTTTTTTTTAGCCTACTTATTCCCTACCAAATACTATAACTCTGCTCTATAGGATGCGATGGAATATGTGTATCTTTATAGGATCAATTTAGCATATTCTATGTAATTTGAAATAGATTTAGAATTTAATACTTGTTATTGCTAAAAATTGTTAGGCACTGGAAATGTTGGAGAGGGTGTTGGAATAGATAGTACAAGCAGCTCTTTAGAAGGTGATACCTTCAAAAAAAGTCAAGGTCGGAGATGACTCCAATGCGGATACTTCAATATTCAAGTCAGTAATTAGGTCAACAATTTGAGAAGTGCAAGCAAAAGAGGGTTGCGTACCTTAGGGACTTGCATAGAGCCCCTTTTTCATAGATGAAGAACCAGAGGTATCTCTGGAATGGTGGAGATCCTAGTGGATTTAGTGGGAAGTGAAAATTTTGTCACATGTCACCTGGAGCCCGTTACTTGCTAAAAATATCTTGTCCTCTTAAATGCAATCTTGTGTTTGCAAGGATTTGCCATGCTTCAGTCATGGGGACATGAACTACTGTGTAAGCTTAAGCACACCTCCCTTAATTGCTTAGATATGGAAATGATTAGAGATCTTTAAGGTGTGATAGAGAGTTCAGCCATGTGGTGTAGGCTATGATAGTATCATCGAAGTATTATGTCTTAGAGATTTTGAGTAGGTGCACTGCCTAAGGTTCCACTAACCAGAGCATTCTCATGGTATCTGAGGTTTGGCCAATTGGGAAGACTCGTCCAAGCAGTCCCAACTATGGGAGAGGTGCATCTGATGTGTCCGAGACTGCCAGGTTATAAGGGTTTGCTTGTGCCGAGACTGAGTCCAACAAAGATAGTCGGTAGATGGTGTTTTGTATAGCTTGATTGGCTAGAGGATCTTTCCTAAGCAGGTACATAAGAGATTGCTGCATGCTGGGCATGTGATAATGTTCGATGAGTGGTCAGCGAGCATATGTGAGGTCTTTGGTCTCATACACTAATCACTGCCAAGGCCTGCTTGGACAGAGATGACATGTGGCATCCAATGCGATTCAGTCAATCAGAAAATTTCTTGCAGACAAGCGGAAAGGCTGCTATGCGCTAAGTGCATGATTTGGTCTAATGAGCTATCGGTAGATGCTTGCTGTTTAGATGCCACCGAGGCCTACTCGAACATGCTTGTTTGAGGGTTTAGCGCCTAGCTAGACTTGCTTAAGTGGGATGGGTGCCTAGCCTCCTGGCGAGTGGGTGAGTAAAGTAGCTAAGGTGCATAGAGAATGTGTGACTGAGCCTTGCTCATACTCGGTCACTTGAAAGCTTGATATTTTGTCAATCAAGCTGGGTAGGCATTATTACCCTCGACGAAGGGTCAACCGAATGGTGAGGCCAATCGCTTGCCAATGGTATCATCTTGCTTGGTAGCCTTGGAGTTGGTCTTTCTACAATCAGAGATCCCATCCGATGAATGGTCATCTTATCAATCATTAGGATTGCCTATCAATATTGAAGCATTGTTTCTTCATGGGAGCTTAATCCGATAGATGGTAGGCAGGAGTAAAGTGTGCTTGGCCAACATGGCCTTTGCCAATCCAACACATAGTTGGACAATATAGGCCATTGAGCTGCTTGGTTCAATCAATGTCTGCGCTTTATGCTTTCAGTCTAAGACCATGCTGCCAGGCTAGTTGGGCCATATTTTCTAGCTTAGGCCTTGTGTCCTTGGCCCAACCATATTTTCCATCAACTGATACCCCCTACTCCCTAATTCGAGCTTTGGTCAGATTACAAGAGTATTTTGAGAGGAAAGAGGGATAGGGATACAAGGACTTTCTGAGTGAAAGGATGCATGCAACTCCCAAGATGGGTGTGGATAGATAGGGCAATGATGGATCCCAATTTGTGGCTTTTGGTGATGCCTTAGTGATCAAATGGCATTTACTCAGGGTGACTAATGGCTGCCAGAGATCGACGGGGGCTTGCCATGTGGTGGTCATGAATGGCCTAGGATGGCTTTAGGGCCGCACACATTTAAAAAGGTAGTTACGCCTGCTGCTCTAGCTTCTTTCATTCCTTTGCCTCTAAAGCTTCTTCTTCTAGGGCATCTTGCTATTATCTCTCACTCTATCTTCTGTTTACCTTTCTTCCCTTATGTTCCTCCTCCAAGATCCTTTTGGGGAATCCATCATCTTCGACCTTTCACTTCGCTTGATACCTAGTCGTGCGGACACCAGGCACAAGAAGAGATTTCAGCAAGCTTAGCTAGGTTTTTATTTGAGTCCTGTAATAATTTAGTTCTTATTTGAGTCCTGTAATAATTTAATTTTTCATTTGTTTTCTTTTAAATTGAGTCATGAGTCAAGTCTCATTGAGTCCTATTTAAATCAAATTTCATTGAGTCTTGTTTAAGTCAAGTTCGAGCCAGTCCAATTGCAAAATCATGAAGGGTTAGTGTCTAGTCAAAAGTCAAAGGGAGCATGGTCCATGGGTTCACCACCAAAGAAGCCACATCATCACATGGAAGCCACCTCCTTGCCACATCACAAGGAGGTTCAAATTCAAGGAAATTTGGCCAAAGAAGAGGGAATTTTGAATTGGCCAACCTCCCCACCCATCTCTCCTACATTCATGGGGATGACCCACCTTTCTAGGAGTTGCATTTTGAATTCAAAAACAAACAAGGCTGCAAAGAAATTCTTATAAGAGTCCTTGGTTTTTGTAAAAAGGGTAGATGATGATGAATAAAGAAAATAGCCTTTCTTTTCCAAAGAAGTTCTCTTGCTTGTGATGTTTGGTACCCTATGAGAGGGTAAGGTGTGAGGCCTTGAAGTTTTGATATCCTGTAATCTACAACTCTCCCTCTCCACTCCAAGATCTTGCATGAATTCGGCTTAGAGGAAATCTTCCAAGAGCTTGCCAAGGGTTGCCTCATCAACAACTAGTACAACAAGGGTTTCTACAACAAACCTTAAAGTCATCCTGCTAAGGAGCCATGGAAGATTCAAGACAAACCTCCACAACCTCTTCCCATCTTGTTTCTTTATTTCTTTTATCCCAATCATAAATTCTCTTCCTAATCCCTCCATCTAATTTTGTTGCAGGATCCCCGGGTTTATTCTTGAGTTCCAAAGAAGGAGGTTGGATTTGCTAAGAACTAGAAAACCTACTTAGGATAATTTCCTTATCATCCAGAATCCCCCCCTGAGTGTGTTATTCAAGAGAGTAGTTTAATGCCTGGAAGCCCTCTTATAAACTCTTTCAGATCTGAAATAGGTAAGGTGAATTAGATCTAATCTGAGTGGTTTCCTAACCACTAAGATCCTTCTCTCTTAATTATCTTGAATAGAACAAATTTTAGGGTTTTGTGTGACATTTTAGAATTTCCTTTATTTACATCTAGGTTCTTTGCTTTGAATGGCTAACTCTTATTGCTTTGTTTTCATTTAAGTTTTACTAATTTGATTAAGAGCATGTCATTCCCATTGTTTTCCGCATCACCTAGATTGGCTTCTCTTTCTTTCCCATTTTATTTGCCCCTTTTCCTTGGGTTTGTAATAGATGGTACATCCCAAGGGTGTTAGGAAAGAAAGGTCATCAGAGAGGGTTATCGAAAAGGAGGGGTCGAAGGATCCTAACATTTCATGTAAGGAGCACATATGGCCAAGGACCTCTTGCCTGAGAGGTATTAGTCCATGGTGGACCAAGAGGACTTATCCTTCATCTGGATTGTGTTTAGTGTTCCAAGGGAGTTTAGGCTAAAGTTGCCCGGCCTAGATGCTCGAGTGAATAACCCTCCACCCGGCCGACTTGGGGTCTATAAGGAGGTGTTTGAGGTCAGGCTTGGGTTCCCCGTTTCTCTATTTATTTTTTAATTCCTTAGGTCCTACGAGGTTTCCCTTTGTAGTTTAACCCTGAATTCCATTAGGCTCATCGTAGGGTTCTTGGTTATTTGTTTTTTAGCTGAAGTTCAGCCTTCTTTTTCTCTATTTCATGCTTTCTTTACTTCTAGGAGGCATCCTTATGCTAAGGATTGGTGGTATCTTCCTGCTTAGAAAGAGATAGATCCTTTGATTAGGGGCACTCCTTCTACCATTCAAGGGTAAAAGAAGTGATTTCTTTTCATTTCATGCTCTTCTGTGGATAATTAGGATCACTTAAGCTGAGGTCGACTGGACTCCTCTCTTTTGGGGGTTCGTAGGTTGAGCATCGAAGAGGAAGGACATTTTAGAGTCCTAAGGGACTTTAAAGTTCCTTGCTTGAAGCACCTTTTATCCGAGGAGACTCTTTGTAATGTAGGGCTCAGCCATCTTATTAAGGATGAGTTTAGGATGTTTCAGCTTGTTCCCTTCATTACTTTTCTATTCTCTTTTGTACTAATTGGTTGATATAATTGTAGATATAAAGCCCAAGGAGCCAAACATTGAGGAGGACTGTGTCACAAAAGAAAGGAAGGCTATGCCATCTTCCTCTCCCCCTAAGAAAGTGAGGTTCAATGAACATGAGGCAAGGGCGGCTCCCTTTGAGCCACCTCCTACTATGATCGAGACTGCCTTGGGGATTGCTATAATTCTTTCTTTGGCAGTCCATACGCATCAATCATTCAGCCACCATCCCCTAGCACTCCTACTTAGGCAGCTTTAAGGGGGTGCCTGGTTCTAAGTGCTAGATATGTGCCATAGAAGTCAATCTAGTTGATACAAATTTTTAATTTAAGATATAATTTTATATCTAATAATTTAAATTGGGCTATTTTTAATCATACATGTTCTGTCAATATATCATCCAAGAAGTTAATAAATAATGATATATATTCTTAAGAGTTAAGAATTTGAGGTATGTGTCATTATAGGTTAGCTCCTAAATACTCCTAGGCATTGGATCATCATGGAAATGATGATCGATCTATCAAGACTAGTGAACGAACAACTTTCCTTTTGGTTGTATAAGTCTCGAGTCTATAGTGTAGGAATACTAGAGTGAGAGTGCAAGTGGTTAGAAAATAATAACATTAAGCATGACCACGAACGAGAAGTCACATAGATATCTACTCACTCTTCAGTGACTTCTCGATGCTATAGTTGCGTGAGTAGTTTCTTGACCTGCAGTGCCTCAGATACTTACAATGGTGTTGCAATAGTGTGACAAACATATAAACATGGTCCCTAGCTATAGGGACCTTGTAGTATATATTGACTACAGTAGGTTCGCTGTAGGAGTTGTGAGTGCACTTGATGGTACTAAAATATGCTCGAACATCAGAATATGTTAAAGAGAGGATGCCAGTGGCTATACCTACAAAAGAAATCCTAGCCAGAGGTAGCTCCAGTAAAGGCCCTCTAATGTCAAGTCAGTATCTCAAACCATAAAGCAAAAAATAGAGTAATAAAAGTAGGGTGAAAGCACATGCATGCACATAGAGGGTGCGTACCTTTGGGAGGTTCATTGAAAACCCCCTTTTATATTCAAACTACAGAGATACTATGGGGATGTCTTCATATGTTAGAGGGTAGATAGAGAATGATTAAATTTTGGCCTCTATCAAGACATTTGGAAGAGAATTATCCTTTATTATATGGAATGTTTCCTTTCCATTAATGAAGGATTTTGTCTTTCATGTCTCCCACCTTTTGCCTTAATAGCTTCGAGAGTTATGGTCTAAAGAGAGGCCATGCTTTCTTAATGATTGAGATCTACTCTTGATATACGGATTTGATGGGTCAAAAGTAGAATCTGAAGGGTCAAAGGCTAAGCCCATTAGGAGCCTGGTAGATCGAAGGATTGTATTGGTAAGGGGTTGTGAGGCCAAAAGTTGGGCTTAGTAGAGGCCTGGAGGGTCGAATGTATCTTAGCATGATGCTTGGTAGAGTCGGGAGTCAGAGCGTCGCCCTTGGCTTCCACTCTCGAGAAGTAGGACTAAATGACTAATGAAATATTTTGAAAAAATATCCCAAAATAAGACCTATCCTTCGAATGGTTCAGTAGTATACTACTTCGATTACATAAATCTGACTATTCGTAGATCATCTAGATGTTCACTCTGCCTATTCATGCCCAAGATACCGTGGATCTAATATTGTAGGTAGAACAGTCGGATGTAGCTGCACCTTATACTGAAATAGATATAGTCATTTCTTGATCTGGCTATCTCCTTTCCAAATCTTTAGATCTTCGGGATACAAGGGAAGGGGCTTACTCCTGTATCAGCAGTTATAGGGAATTTATCAATCTTAGTAGTTGAGATGTAATTCTTTGCGATATAAGAGACTGAGTCCTTAAGTCTATGGCTAAGTAGTTTGATAATGGAATGGAGTTTCCATAGGAATCATGATTGGGCTCAAGTCAATTAAGTTTAGTATATGACAGATGCTTAGGATTTTACGAGATTCAATGACCAACATCCAGTTATAACTTTTGATAGAGAAACTTGATCACATGATAACTATACCTAGGGCTTCACCCTTCTACTCAACTAGGTTGCCACTACATACTGCTAGGTATCACTCGTAGATTATGAAAACTCACTTGGATCATTTTCAAATCAACAATCTTTATTAGGGTTAAACTAGAATAGTTCCAGTCTATCGAAAAAGTTTTGATGATACTATGATAGAGATCATATTATGTCTTACTACTAGACAAAATGAAACCGAGGGGTCATACATAATAAAGACTTAACTTGATCAAGAGCTTGGATCATATTTAGGATCTGCCAATTTTGACACTTATTAATTTTGGTAATTACTAATTTTGGTACCAAGGACTTAATTGCAAGAGTTACAATTAAATTTGACTTAATTAGGTTTAATCGTCCAAGTTTGACTTATATCACAATCCTATTGAGAATAGGGTTGATAATCTTTTTGAATTGGATTCGAATCAAGTTTGAATTTGATTTAGACTGAATCCAAATTGAACCCAATTGAAGAGGTCGCCTAACTTAATCATATTATGTTCATTTTATCCTATTTTAGAATGAGAAATGAGGAGGGGTGCTAGATTTAGTGCCCCTTTCTTTTGGTGTATGAGATTTGCAAGGAGAGGTCTTTCCTCTTCTTTAATGACTCTCTCACCTAATCTAGATAAAGTCTATTTTTATTTAAACTCTTATCTGATAGAGGATCAGGTTTATCAAGTTTTTTGAGACATGAAATGGAAATTTTATGTGACAAAATTTTTTGAGAAGAGTGGATCGGTGCATATAAAAATCTTTCTCACCATAAATTATTTTTCTTTGCCCATTTTTGTGTTACCCACTTTGATTTAAATTCTGATTTAAATTAGATTGGTTCTTATCTTATTGAGAAGAGATGTGGCATAGAGTTATCAAGTTAGAGTTGAAGTCTTTTGTGTGACAAAAATTTATGGAGAAGAATGATAACCGGCGTGCATAATTCCTTACCATATTATGTTTCTCATTGCCCACCTTTCTTATTTGATTTGAATTCCATTATAGATTAGGATAAGACTTGATCTAGATGAGTTATGATTCTACTAGCAGACATGGAGAGTAGGAGTCTTGTGCGATAACTTTATGATGAGAGATTTTGGGGTTGTGCAGGTTGAATGGCATCTCTTCCTTCTAGCCACACCGTTTGTTCTCTATTGTTATATCTTATTCTTCTTCTCGTTCCATGCCAATTTCATGCCAAAAATCTCTTAGAAAGGAGAGATTAGAGAAAGTACTAGGATGGAAAAATGGTTTTGTTCTTCCTTAGATGTCTGAGGAGAAGGCTCGATGTCCTGTGCGAAGGGTTCACAAGAAGGCTGCAAAGGTTGCAACCCTTCTTTCAAGTTATTGAAGGAAGATTCAGATTCAAGCCATAGGAGATTCCTACAAAGGAGCTAGCACTCTGGTGGCATTGTTGAGTTGATTAGGAATAAGCCCTGTGTGAATATGAGTAGAGGTTAGGCATGTGCATGGCTTCGACAGGAACCTGATGATCCACCAGATCCAATATAAATTTGATTTAAATTTGATTAGCATGTTAGAAATATCTTGCTTTAGGTTCTTTTAAATTATTATGCAAGCCTTTTATGAAAAAAGTTTATATGATTGTAGTTTTTGCTGCTTTACAGTTTTGAAATCCTAGATATAAGCATGCTAGCACCCCATGTTTTCTTTAATGGTATAAAAGCCAGGTTTGATCTAACGTGCTAGATTACATCAAGATCTAAAATAAAATAAAATTAATTTTAAAATTCTTATGATTCCTTTGGCCAAGTACTCGGATTGGATGTATTACTATGGCTATCCAGTCATAAGAGCTAATTAGGGTTTAAAGGCCCTCTCTTCCCATTCGATAAGATCTTTTATGGCCTATAGAGGTGCTGCTTGTGATTTGACTCATGAAGAAGAGTACAGAAAAGAAATTAAATTCATGTTTTAGATCTAAAATTAATTACATAAGATGTAAGTTAAATGGTTTGATATAAAACAAGATGTATGATATACATGAATTAGGGTTTATATCTGAAAAACTAATTCATGATCATAAACCATTAATTTCATGAACTTAAACATAATCAAAAATCCTTTTTAGGTCTTGAATTTTTAGTTCATGGTTATGGATGTGGGTTGAATAATTAGGTCTAATGATTAGACTACACATTAAGGTTTTGATTAGATCAAGCTAGAATCTTGCTTCAATTTTGAGCAACTGATCAAATCCAATCAAAAGTAGATTATGAATAGGACAAAGAGGCTCGAAATTAATTTTAGTTATAGTTTAATCATATCAATTCTATGAGAATTGATTAATTTAAGATCTAATTTGGCTTAGTTGTCCAAGCCTAAGTTGTTAGGTTGACCTATTTGTACTTATTGACCAATTAGTGTCCAAGGCAAATTTTGATCATGGTTATTAATTATGTTCTAACTCTTACTTAGCCAGCTTAGTTGGTGTCTAAGGAAAGAGGTTAAATGGAAAAACTCTCCTATTAATCTTACTTAGCTAGCCAACTTGGTTGACTAAGTTTTGATTAGATTGCTTATTGATTCAAGTTCACCCATGCCACCTAGGTTCGTCAAACTTGAGGTATGCTGACAAGACTAGGATTATCAGAAATAAGATGTGCTGACTTAAACCTGATAAGTCATATATGAGATGGGCTGACCCAATCTAAGCTTAGTCAAACATGAGATAGACTGACCCGAACTAGATTAGTCTGATATAAGATGTACTGACCCAAAGCTAGTGTGTCAGACATAAGATGTGTTGACATGGACTAGGGTTAATCAGATATGAGATAGCTAATTCAAACTAGGTTAGTCAAACATGAGATGTGTTGACCTGAATCGACTGAGTCAAACATAAGATGTGCTAACTTAAGCCGGGTTGGTCAGACACAAGTTATGCTAACTTGAATTAGGTTAGCTGTAAGATGCGCTGACTAATTAAGAAGAGACCAAAACCCAAACATCCTCATAAATATTAAGTCTTAATCTTCAATCATTGTAAAGCTATGGGCATCTCTCGGGTGTTGATTGTTTTTGATTGGATACAGTGGTTCATTTATATGGGAGGGCACAACCACTCTATTAACATGAGTGTTGTAGGATGAAGATGGGGTCGAGCCTAGTAACTATTAGGTGAGGGATCCAATGATAGCTTCATTTCGTATTGAACACTAGGTCTAACTTAACTAAAAAGTATGGGCAATAACTGTTAGGTGAGCCTACATGACTTAGAGATTGAATGGCTACAACATGCTTAAGAAGCATTAGATAAGAATTATTTGCTTATTGGTTTACATGTTATTAATAACTATTAGGTAAGGTATATAGTATCAGTGGGACCGTAGTACCCACTTGGAATTCTAATCATGTAGGGGTTTTCGTATCTCCATAGAGAAGTGTGAGAAATTTGTGAAAATGGTAGGAGCCTAATTTATTTTTTAAAGTTCCTAGAACTAATATAAAATTAATTAAAAACATCTAACTGGAACCTTTACTCTTTGTGAATTAAAGTCAACTTCCAACCCTCTTAAACAAATTGATTAACCAAAACCTAAAGACTGGCTCAACTTAAACAGATTGATTAGAAAGGTAAAATACTATAATAGACCATGATTACCCTATGTTGCCATGCCATTTGATGGCTGACTTGAGTGTAATCGATCCAAGATTATTGTTTAACAATGATTAAGGATTAGGAGCTTGATAAGCTTGGGCATGGTGATGCATATAGATTGTACATGGATTTGATCCAATAGTCTTAATTCAATTCATATGACAATTTATCGTAAACTATTATTTGTATGTGATCGAAACTGTTAGGTCAACTCATTGGTGACTATTAAAGGGGTCTTGAATGGTTCAAGGGGAATGCTTCTTGATGAGGAGCATACTCTTATACCTAGAACCCTTATTGGATAAAGAGGACACACCTTTAGAAGATTTGTCTGCTTAAAGTTAAAATGATCTTATGGTTTCTTCTACTTCCAGTTGAGTTATAGATTCTATAAAAAAGTAGAGGGTTGGGGTACCTTATAAATGAGTAATAGGGTAATAGTTGCTGCTATTGACTCATGATCTCTACAATTACCATTTGGTTAAAAGACTATTACCTACTAGAGTAGAGATTTGATTTCTATCTCTATCCATTTATTTTAGAAATAAACTAGATGCAGGCAGCTTTATAAATGTTAGTCTCCACATGCATATGGATGCATTTCTGAACAATTAGTAAGTACTGTGGGATCTGAGAAATCCTATGAGATGATGTTAACTTGAAGTATATAGATGATATCTAAGGTTTAGTCAAGTTGAAAAGAAAGGTTGAACAATTTGAAAACCATGGACAACTATGGGCCTTTTGGCTAATTGACTGTTGAATTATTTTCAATTTGTGAATTCTATCTTAAAGAATATTGGCTAAGCTACCTTTCATGAGACAAAGGATGTGGGTTAAGACTAGGATGTACTTACTAGGACACACATTCATGTATTAGCACATTCGATATATAGACCAAGAAGTTTATTGGAATCATCTCAAGTTGTTTGGCATAATCTCATAATGGACTCCTTTTACATTTTGAGCTCAATGGAGTGTTTGAGTAGAGAAATCAAATCCTATTGAATTTGGTTTAATCCATTATGAGAATCATTTATTTATGTTTAAGGATATGGTTACATAATGTAGCTTATTTATTAAAATTGGGTTCATCTAAATCCAATCTTACCACTCTTATATGAGATATAGTATGGTAAGAAAGTGGTTTGACCTATGTCAAATGACAATGGATGGATAATTCAGAGGTTAGGTTAATGATGACTTGTATCATAAAGAGTTATTAGGATACTAATTTCCAATGGATCACAAGTTGTTGTGACCTAATAGCTATATTCTTGGTTAAATAGTTTAACCTAAATGTAGTAGTGGGAGGATGATTAAACTCGAAGAGAAAGTCTCTAATGAGCAATAGGCTATAGAACCTAAAGAACCTATTTGAGCAAAGTTAGTCAGTTCCTCTTCTACCTCATAGGATCTCCTATCCTTCTAAGAGATACTTATGTATGCTAATAGAGGATATAGAGGAAGTGTTCCTATGGAAAATAGGAAATATAGAGATAATCTCAAAAACCTATAATGAAGTGATATCAAATATCATTTTGAGTGATGATTAATGTCATAAAGTTGGACTCTATGCATTTTAACCAAGATGGACATTAATAGTGAAAGAAAAGTGCCCTAAAAGCCAATCTTATGTAAGGGCATTTTTGTAATCTTCCAACTCCTGTATGACATTTAATATATTAATAAAGGCATATTGTTTCATCATATTGCTATGTCTTACATAAAGATTATGATGAACCCCATAGGTTGTGGCAAATAGAATTAGGTAGTGAGACCTAAGTTCCTATAAACCCTAATCTAAAATGTTCCTAGTCGATGGACCATCGGTTCGGGGATCGATAAGTCCAGAAAGACTAGCTTATCCTATGTATGCTCTGAAAAGAGGGTGGTTGGTCTCACAGCCACTTGTGTAGAGACACTAATACAAGGATAAGGGTGCTCATTAGGGTATGAGTTCACTGAACTAATCCATACTGGGACTATCTTTTGGAAGTCTTACTACTTGTTAAAAGATAAATCTCGAAGTAGGAGTTGTGCATGTAATCTTTAGATCTGAGGTCACCATGGTTCCTTGTGCACACTAAGCCATGTTTTGGTTCATACTCATTCATGATATTAAGCCATGTACGGGATATTCTCGGATATGGTGGAAGGTGTATGAAGGATATGAGTAGACCAACAAGGAATCGATCATTCCTAGTAAGAGAAATTGTTATCCTAAGTGATCTCTTCGATTGATGACTCAAGGAGTCTTTGATCAAAGCAGGATGAGATTGGAAGTGGTTTCTAATCAGTCATTAGCTGAGTCTTCATTATCAAATAGAGATTCAAAATGACTAAGTGATAGGGTTTTACATTTATCCATACCCATCACTTAATCGGGATAATAGGAGATCGAAAGATTGAATTGTATGGTAACTTTCTACTGAAGGATAATTTGGTACTTTCCACCAAATTTCTCATCTTCCGGGTAGGCATGATACATTACTAGATGCCAATCATGTCTTATAGGTATGCATGAATAAATTAGATTGATTTCATGAGTCTATTTGATGGATAGATCGAATTGGCAATTTAGGTCAGCTCAATTTGACCTAATTAGGTCAATCAGGTTTGATGGTTCGAATCGGCTAAACCTAAACCTACTACTGACTAGATGTGGAACCTAAAGGGTCACACACGTTAGGGAGTTGACCAAGAAAGTCATACATAATTTAATTAGGGTCATGGGATCCTAATTGGTTTGCTAGATTGCACACTAGCATGTGTAGGCTAACCAAATTCCTAACCCAAGTCGATTTGGATCTAGTTGCTTGCTATTTTGATTAACCAATTTAAGTGAGACTTAAATTGGGTTATGTCTGGGTTAGGACAACATTTATCAAGTTTTATCCTGATATATTTGGACTTGGAATGCCACTTGGACTAGAGTCCAAGTTGGCATGGACTCTTGGGCGCAATATTGCACGTGCCAAGGAGGAGAGGGTGCAGGAGGACCAAGAGTCCTTCTACAAATGAAATTCCTTTGTTAATTTCATCTAGACTCTTCTTGGATGACATCCCATGCCTTAAAATTAATTGATCAGTCAAAACATTTGAAATTGGCATGGGTTTTGGGAGAAGTGCGCGGGTGCATGAAGAGTCGCAACTCTTCATGTGGCACACGGTTCTGAAGTAGTATCCTTCTGCTATCAGGACTCTTCAAGTTCTTTGATGCTTGGAGAGTGAAGAGACATCCCTTGGCTTCCCAGAGATCGGTACTTGCATGTGGCAAGTGAGAAATCGTCTAGGAGTGGGAAGGGATGCTGATATGGGCTTTGGTGCATGATAAGACATATTATATATGATTTTTCAAGCTAGATAACTTCTCTTCGGTCTTGAAAAATCATATCCGATAAGTTGATGGGAGGACATATCACACGCCCCTCTTAAAACTATAAATAGAGGCAGTGATATGAGTTTCAGATATAGATTCCACCATAAAGTTATTTTGAGAGTTTATTCTCCCTCCCTCCTCCTTTAAGACAAACCTTGTCTCTTTAAGACAAGGTTGTTCTTACTAGGACAAGTCTTAGAATTTAAGACATAAGCCTAGAGTGTTCTAGAGAAGGAAATACTAAATCCAAGAGTGGTTTTGGAAGGCATTCGAGTACCCTATAGGAGGATAGGGTGTCCTACAAAGGTCAAAGTCCAGAAGGCTGTCAAGAAGAGTCCTAGTCAAGCAAGCAACTGAAGTAGGAGTTCTTCCTTGGGTCAATTCATTTGTGGATCACCGTTGGAGGGCTTGCACTTGTGAGTCTAGTGGAAAGGAGTGGAAAACAGCATTCCAGGTATTTATCATGAAGCATATTAGTGATATATTAGTTGCATATGAATAAGGAGATCTTGGGATTAGGGTTTCTGGTCAATAAGGGTTTTTCTTTATATAAATTTTTGAAATCTAATGCTTCATAGATGCATGATGACCCTTTAGAAACCCATCAAATAGATCTACCAAAAGGTATGGTATCTAATGGATGCAATGGATCTATAAAAGAAAAATTAGATAAGATCTATAAAGCAAGGCTTGGATAAAAGATTATGATCAGTACCAAGGCATTGGCCATTAGCAAATCTTTTCACTTTGATCATGCTGAAATCCATACTAATTACTATTGTAGTTTACCATGATAAGATCTGATTGATGGATAATGATAAGATCACAAAACCTATAAACTGCAAAGGATCTATATAGATAGACTAAGCAAATACCTTGGAGTTGGTATGCTCATTCAATGAAATACTCAAATCATTTGATTTAGTCAAGAACAAGAAAAGAAAATATGTGTTTATAAAAGGACACTGTAAGTATATAATTCCTAGCATTATACGAGGATAATATTCTCCTATTAGGAATATGATTTTCATGATGACCTAGGTTAGATTATAATTATCTAAATAATTCTCTATTAAAGACCTTTTTGAAAGCATTCAACATTTGGAATATAGGTCTATGAGATAGATCTAGGAGGATGCTAGCCTATCACAAACTTAGTACATTAAGAAAGTTTTGAATAGTTCAGCATTAAAAATCTAATAAGGAATTTGACTCCTTAAGCATGGAATTAATCTCTCAATATATTCGAATACATTTGAAGAGATTTTTATATATAAGCTAGATCCATTTAAGCTTTAGCCTTAGGAAACGGTATATAAACTATGCATGTACATGACTTGATTTTACTGTGAGTGTTACGAACATATATCAGTCGAATCCAAGCTATGGGCATTGGATGACTATGAAAACAATCTTTGATACTTAAGAAGTACTAAAGATATGTTTTAGATATTAGAATGAAGAATTGAGGTCTAAAGGATACATAAGATATGTTCTTATATAATGGTGATTTAGAATAGTTCTAAAGAACCGATCATTATATGTTTGACCAGGGAGGCTGACTACATAGTTGCTTCTAAAGGTGTAATGATATATTTTGGTTAACTAATTATTACATAATTAAGTGAAATATCATTAGATAACATAATACTCTATAATTGCAACGATGGTACCATAGCTCTAGCTAAGGAACCAATGTTTCATCAGGAGCCTGAACATATAGAGCGCTGATTCAATTTGTGACTATCTTATTAAGGTATAGAAAGTAAATTTTACATTAGATTTGGGAGACCTACTAGCATAATAAACCTTAGTTAGCTAAAACTAAAGCAAATAAGATAGAGCTGAAGTATATGGCTAATTGGCTTTAATGCAAGTAAGAGATTATTAGATATATATCCTAGAAACCAATTTGGTTGACATAAATTTTTAATTTAGGACATAATTTTATATTTAATAATTCAAATTAGACTATTTTGAATCATATATGTTATATCCATGTATCATCCAAGGAGTTAATGGACAATGACACATATTCTCAAGGATTGAAAATTTGAGACATATGTCATTATAGGTTAACTCCTAAATACTCCCGATCATTGGATCATCATGGAAATGGTGATCGATCATTAAGACTGGTGTAAGGACTGCTTTTCTTTCGTGTAGACGAGTTTCGGTCTACAATATGGAGATACTGGAGTGATTGTGTAAGTAGTTATTAGAGAACAACAGTGCTGAGCATGATAAAAAATGAAAAGTCACATAGATGTCTACTCACTCATCAGTGATATTGCCCAGGTAGCTTTCCCAAGAGGGAGGTGAATTAGGAATTAAAAAATTTAAGCAATAATGTGCTTTTTAAAATCCCTTGTAAGGTGTTCAGTGCTGTGATGAAGTATTTAAATGCAGAAGCAAAATTATATCAGAAAAGCACAACAAAAACACAATAATTATAGTGGTTTGGAGCAACCCAGCTCCTATGTCCACTATCCAATATTACCACTTGGGATTTCACTATATCCCCCATCGGAATACAGTCAGATTATTTTCACAGGCTCACAATCGAAACATCTACATTTTGGTTTTTACAACCGGGCTCACCAAAGAAAGCCAACTTGGTTTTACCAGGATCACCAAGAACCCAACACTTGGTTTTAACAAAGGCTAACCAAGAGTCTATTTGGTTTTTCAACCGGGCTCATCAATAACCCAACAATTCAAAATGAATTAAAAAGAAAAGCAACAGAATAATAAACAAATTTTTTATCGAATGGTTGCCGGTGCAGCTTGAGAGAAGCCCACTTAAATGCATTTCAATGCACTTTAATGGCTTCCATAGCTTCTTTACTAAGTGTTTCAAGCTTCAAATGAGAGTTGGTGAAGGCTTGAAGGCTATCTTGAATGCTCTCAATGAACTCTTGCTTGTTGACTTTGTTGGATATTCAATAAAGCATTTACTCTTGTTCCCTTTTTCAAAAACTCTCTAAAAACTTACTTCAAAGAAGTTCAAATCCCTCAAATATATGGTCTTCTATCATTCCAAGGTAGTTTAAGTCATTGTAGACCTTTGGATGTGACATTTGATCATTGAAGCACTTTTTGGATTAAAAATCCAAGTTTTGGAACTAGTCGTTATATGCCTGTAATTGCCATTCAAGTTGACTCAGATTACTCGAGTCAGCTCGGATTCTCAGAGTAGTTCTGATTGAGTCAACTCTCTTCAATTTAGTCAGCTCGCTTGCACAGTGTCCTGATTCCTTACTCTGTAAGAGTCGACTCGCCTTGATTCTAGTCGACTCGGATCCTCAGGCCTTCAAAATTTCAGTCTGGATGAGTCGGCTAACTTCCATTCTAGTTGACTCGATTGGTTATGGTTCTCAGAACACATTTTCTAGACTCTGGAAGGCTCGGCTTGATTTACTGAAGAGTCGGCTCGGATGTCTGACAATATGATAGAGTCAGCTCGGACTCCCCTTGGGTTGGCTCACTTGTCTGATTCAGGAAGTAGTACTTTGGATGAGTCGGCTCGGGTTCCTTAGAGTCGGCTCAGATATCTGCATGCCAGAAATCTCATGCATGCCATGTGTTGGGAATTGTATCCCAAAGCCAATCATCTAGGCTGTAGACGGTTGTGCTATTTTGTATTTGCATATAAATTTTTAATAATAAATAAAAGTTATTTATTTTTGGCTGTCCATCATTTTATATTTTCATGTAATGAACTCTTGAATGATGGAGTCCTTAGAACTACTTTGTTTTGATATAGAGAGGAAATATCAAGTAGTTCTTAAACCGGTTCATAACCAAAGGATACATTGTTATAGGACAACGATGTATCAAGTATAGGTTGTTGTATGTCGCATTTGTTGGTTATCCTCTTAACCAAAGAGTATGGAGACACTGGTGTAACATGCAAGTGAAGTGTATGACATTTCATTGAATGTGACCATCTGCGGAGCTCCCTTCTGCCAAAGGGTTGCTCGTGAAGGGATATGGGTATATGTGTCCCTAAGACCTGAGGTCACCATGGCAGCTTGCAAGCAACTCACTATACTTTGGTGGCGGACTACCTGGATTTCTAATCCAGTGATGAAAGATTTCTGGATATGGTCAAGTACTTGTGGAGTGGTGGTGGATCAAGATGGAATTGACCTCTCCAAATAGTTTGGAGTGAATGACTCACTATGTCTCAATTCAGCAAAACCTTAGCCAGGATAGTTCTTGTGAGGAGTCATAGAACTTGTGAGGTTGAGACATAATCTGGATAGACCAAATTAGGGTTGGCAATCGAATCCTAGGTCATCCTGAGCATTGTAAGGTCAAAGGGATGAATTATGCAGCAACCATATGCCAAAGGTTCTTGTGAGGTGCTCTGCATCTTCGACCTATCCGGACGACGGGTATTATTGCTAGATGAGGACTTTGACTGGTACTGAAAATGTTCTAGTGCTACTGGTTTAGTGTTCGAACCTATGGGGTCACACACCATAGAGGATTTCTATATAATCTTTTTGTCTAATCAACGATTGAGAATTGTTTGCCATCACCTAAAGTCAATATGGTTGACTTTGCTCCAAGTGTCGATACTTGGATTTTTGCAGGTGTCGATACTTGATGAAGTGTCGACACTTGGCAATTTTGAGTGTCGACACTTCCTGTGATGAGCAGAAATCTGAGAGGATTTCGTGAGAGTTTGTTTTGGACAGGTTTTGACCTGGTTTGAATTTCAAATTCAAACTAGTTTTGGCTCCAAGGCTTTATGATATGAATGTCATACTTACCTTAATGGGTTGGACCCATTTGGAATGGCCTTGATCCTCTCCTCCATTCTCTCCCTCCTTCTCTCCTCCTTCCTTCTTCTCCCTCTCATGGTAGCACCTATAAATAAAGGTCTTTGTAGTGGCTGCTGAGGTTACATGAATAGCAAGAGAGAAAAGAAAAGAGAGGAAGAAGAAGGGTTTTGTGAGAGGTTTAGGGATTAGGTGTGAGCCACCTAGCAATCAAGCTAGGTCTTGGAAAAGAGATTTTGGAAAGGGGTTCCTGCTCTCTTTCTTGTCTTCTTAGAAGAAGAAGTTCAGCCCACGGATCCCGAAGAGCTAGCACTCCGAGGGAGTTGATCAGAGTCGAGCCCAGGTGTAAACATCCTGTAGAGGCCAGACGCGTGTGTGGCTCGAGCACCCTCCTCCTTCTCACAGCACTTCCTTGGCTTCTCTCTTATGGAAAAGGTATGGTACTTTTATGTTTTCTCTTGCTTTGATGTTTATATGCATGCTAGGTTGTTAGACTAGATCCTGTTGCAAGCAGATCGGTAGATGGTTTAGATCTATCTACCGAGCCTTCCGCTATGCATGTCTTAAAAATGTTTTAAAATGCATATTCTTTGTCCTGTTTCTTGCATAATGTATGCTAAGTGTAGATGTTTTTCACCTTCAATGGTATCAGAGCAATAGGTTCATTTTGTAGTATAATGATGCCAGCATGCTAATAACATCTACTTTCTTCTTAAGTACTTGGATTGAGTGCTTCACCAGACCATCCGGTCATAGGAGAGAAGTAGGGCTGCAAGACCCTTTCTTCCCATTTGATAGGGTCTCCTATGGCATGTAGGGATGCCACTGTGATTGGCTCTTGAAAAGAAAAATAAGAAGAAAGAGAATTTATAGGTTAAAAATGTTTTAATCTAATGGCATGATCATAAAATGACTTTAGATAAGATCTAAGAGTTATTTTTGATCAGTTTTGCTTGAATGTTTGGAGAAACATTTGATTTGAAATCACTATTTTTCATTGTCTCAGGCTGTGAGTCGACACTTGGCTTTTGAAGTGTCGACTCATGGAAAAATTTTCTGAGATCTGGTTTTTATTTTTGTTCTGAGACAGGCTGGAGTGTTGACACTTGTCCCTGAAGTGTCGACACTTGAGCTTGAAGTGTCGACACTTGACCCTTGAAGTGTTGACACTTGAGGCGTGCTAGAAAACATGTTGTTCTATTTTCTGTTTCCTATCTCAGGCCTTGAGTCGACACTTGCTCTTGATGTGTCGACACTTGGCTACAGAAAATGCTGAAAATAGTGAATTCAAATTTTATTTTGTTGTAAAATTATTTTACACTGATAAATTAAAATTGTTTTAATTTATTTTAAGATTATTGTACTTAATTTTTAATTAAGATTGATTAAGAACTCTAGGAATATGATTCAAAGATCTTAAGTCATTTCAATAAACCTTAAGGGTCATGGGTTAGCTTCTATTAGGTCCTTAATTGGGTTAGACATAAGTTTAGATGCATTGGACTTATTAGAAAAGTAATCTAATCAAATGTTGAGTTAGGATTTCTTCTCTAGATCTATCTAATAGTTAGATTGATTAGTCCATAATCTAAATGGATCTAATTTGTAGCTCAGTGGAAAGCCCGAGTTTTTAGGCTAGTCTAATCGAGTCTGATGAATCGATTGGTGTCGAGGTAAGTTTGGCATTGTGATCATGGTTCTTTGGGGATACCTCTTACCTGGCCAACTCTGTTGGTATCTAAGGCAAGATGATTAATGGCGAAACCCAATCTATGATCTCACTTACCTAGCCAATGTGGTCAATCAGGATTGATTAGATAGTTCATTGACTCGTGTTAACCCTTGTCACCCAAGGTTAATCAGTCTTGACTGATTTTAGGTGCCCATGGATCATTGTTTTGTGTAACCCTCCTAGATTGCTGATGTGGTCAGTGGGAGGTTGATCCATGTCTTCTCTTTTCTTCATCTTTCATATTAAAATTAAAAACCCTCTAAATTATTAGGTCCTTAAAAGGACAAAGTTAGAGATAACCAAGTCCTAGCCTTCCATTAAGTGGATAGTAATGTGTCCATTAGTTCGGTGTTCATCGGTAGATCCAAAGATCGAGTGTTCATCAGGATATTAGAATTACTGTTCCTAATATGATGGCTCAGTGAGACTCTCTTAACGGTGGTCAGGTGGGCTGGCCAAAGTCAGGCTTGACCATTTGTTAGTTAGAAGCATTGAATTTTGTCATGTTAATGGTTGGACCTAACTAGGACCTTCAATAGGAGGCCCGAAGGTCGATTGAAGTGCTCCTTGGGGCAAAACCCAATTACTAGAGGTTACTTGGAGAAGTGATCGGGTTGAAGAACCTACCTTCAGACACGCATGGGTGGGCCGGCCAAAGTCAGGCTCTTGTGTTGTCTATTGGACTCTAATACTCACTAAGAAATTAAAGTAATTCCTCGGATTGGAGGTAGAGGCTACCAATCTGTGCAAAATAGTGGGAGGGACCTTTAGACTAAAGTCCATGTTTTTAGGTTAATTATTCATATATACTAATTAGTTTTGGTTTTCCTTTCATATGTCTTCCAACCTGTCACTCCGGTCTCTTATCGACAACGAGAAGCTTCATGGACCTAACTTCGATAGCTGGTATCGAAGGCTCAAGATTGTCCTGGAGCATGAATGGATCCTGTATATGACATTAGATCCGGCACCTGAGATCCCTGCTACCAATGCTTGGGATTCGGTCAGAGATACTTATCAGAAGTGGCTCTCTGACAGGATCACTGTTCGATGCATTATGTTGGCTACGATGAATGATGAGTTCAGTCACAAATTTGAGGAAGCCCAGCCAGAAGAAATCCTTCAAAGGTTGAAGGGATCTTTTGGGATACCAGACGATGTTGAGAGGTATAGGGTCTCCTGTGCTATCTACAACGCGCAGATGCGTGATGGGGCCTCAGTCATTGATCATGTACTGTACATGATCGAGATGATTGAGCACCTGGGCAAGCTTGGATGTCCCTTGAATGAACATCTTGGAAAAGATGCGATACTAAATTCTCTCCCTTCTTCCTATCTAGACTTTTTCGATCATTACAGAATGAATAAGCCTGTAGTCAACTACCATGGTCTATTGGGGTTTCTGCAGACTTTTGAGAAAGACTACCATTGAATAAAGGGGTGGTGAATCTAGTGGGAGGTTCTTCGGGAGGGCGTCGTCCCTTTAAGAAAGGGAAGAAGAAGAAAAATATAAGGAAAAAAGTTGCTTGGTGCTTCTGGGCCCAATCAGGCCAAGAAAGTGAAGGCTGATCAGAGTCGTGTAGAGTGCTTCTTCTGCAAGAAGGAGGGACACTGGAAGAGGAACTGTCCTCTTTATATTGCGTCACTTGATCCGAACAGGTCCAAGAAAAGAAAGCTGCAGGATAGTCCTGGACAAGGTATTTATATGATAACACCTTGTAGTTTCTCTGTTTGCGATACTACTAACTGGGTATTGGATACAGGAAGTCCAATTCATATTTGCAACTCTTTGCAGGGACTTCAAGTTAGTAGAAGATTCGAGGAAATGGAAGCCGGGTTCCAGTTCTAGTGTTGGGAGTCCTTAAACTTGTTTTCGAGTCCTGTACTATCGTTTTGAACGAGTATCATTTTTGTCCTTCTTTCATTTTGAATGTCATTTCTGCAGGCCAGTTGGCCATGTATGGTTATGAACTATTAATAAAGAATGATATTTGCAAAATCATTTTGAATGATTCAGTTGTTTTGAATGGACAAATGCATGATGGCATCTATGTACTGTTGCGACCTGTTAGTGTAATGTACATGTCTAGCAAATGCCCTAGGATAGGTAATGTCAGCGAAGCGTACCTATGGCATTATAGGCTAGGTCATATAAATAGGAACATGATAAACAGGTTGAAAATCAAGGGTCTCCTCGATTTTAGTAAAGATAGTTCACTTCCAACCTGTGAGTCCTGTCTTCTTGGAAAAATGACAAGTCACCTTTTATTGGAAAAGGTGATCGAGCCAATGAAATTCTAAGTCTGATACATACTGATGTATGCGGACCTATGAATGTTAGTTCCAGGGTAGGGTACGGTTATTTCATATTTTTATAGATGACCTTTCAAGGTATGGTTATGTCTTCTTGATGAGACATAAATCTGAATTGTTTGAAATGTTCAAATGATATCGTAATGAAGTGGAAAAACAAACCATAAAGTGTATCAAAACCCTTCGATCTGATCGAGGTGGTGAATACCTTCTGGGTGAGTTTCTGACATATATTGAGAAGAATGGGATTCTCTCTGAGTGGACGCCTCCAGGGACACCCTAGTTAAATGTAGTGTCTGAGAGGAGGAATCGAATCCTGTTAGACATGGTTCGGTCCATGATGGGCTTTGCTTCTCTGCCGATATCCTTTCAAGGATATGCTTTAGAATTAGCCTGTTACCTTCTGAATAGGGCTCCAAGTAAGTCCGTTAGTAAAACACCATATGAGATGTGGACTGGATGTAAGCCAACACTTTCACACCTTCGGGTCTGGGGGTGCCCGGCTTATGTAAAATGTTTGAAAACGGACAAACTTTGACCTAGGTCTGACCGGTGCCTATTTGTTGGCTATCCAAAGGAGTCTAAGGGGTATTACTTATACTTAGCTGAGGAACAAAAGTTGTTCGTCAGTCTAGGGCTATCATTTTGGAAGAGGAGTTCCTTGGCGAAGGAACTGTAGCTGCTAAGATTGAACTTAGTGAAGTTCAACAAGTAGAAGAACCAACACATTTAAGCGACCACATAGAACCGGCTGTGATTCGATTACACCCAGAGCCTACTCCAGAACCATAAAGGAGATCCGGTAGAGTACCGAGTTGACCGGATAGATACTATCATTTATTGGTCCGGGATGGTGATCCCATTGAACTCGATGAGAACAATGAGGATCCGATCACCTATATGGATGCATTGTAGAGGTCTGACTCTAAGAAATGGCTTAGAGCCATGAAATCCGAAATGGAGTCTATGGAGATCAATAATGTGTGGACATTGGTTGATCTACCTGAAGGGATAAAATCCATTGGGTGCAAATGGATTTTCAAAAGGAAGAGGGGTGCAGACGGAAAGGTGGAGACCTATAAAGCTCGTCTGGTTACCAAAGGGTATCGTCAACAGTATGGTATTTACTATGATGAGATGTTCTCTCCTATGGCAATGCTTAAATCTATTCGGATTATGCTTGCTTTAGCAGTGCAGTTTGACTATAAAATCTGGCAAATGGATGTCCGAACAGCTTTCCTGAATGGTGAGCTGGAAGAGGAGGTATATATGATACAACTTGAAGTGTTCACATCCACAGATGAGTCAAAGGTATGCAGGCTTCAAAAGTCCATCTATGGACTGAAGCAAGCATCAAGGAGTTAGAACATGCGATTTGATAAGTGTATCAAGTCGTATGGCTTCGTTAGGAATGGAGAAGACCCTTGCATTTATAAATGGGCTAATGGTTCTGTGATTGTATTTCTTGTACTGTTTGTGGATGACATTCTCTTAATCGGGAATGACATCGCAGCACTGTAAGGAATAAAGGTCTGATTATCATCTCAGTTCTCTATGAAAGACTTGGGTGAAGCCTCTTACATACTAGGTAAGAAAATCTATAGAGATAGATTTAAGAGGATTCTGGGACTATCCCATTCTACATACATCGACACCGTGCTGAAACGGTTCAACATGTAGAATTCCAAGAAGGGCTATCTCTTGATAGGCACTGGAATTGATCTCTCCAAAATGAATTATGCGATAACTCCTAAGGAGAGAGAGCGTATGAGTAGAATTTCATATGCTTCGGTAGTGGGTTCTATCATGTATGCCATGACATGTACTAGACCAGACATGGCATACTCACTAGGTGTAGTGAGTAGATACCAGTCTGACCCAGGTGAAGCTCATTGGAAAGTGGTTAAAACCATCCTTAAGTATTTACGAAACACTAAGGACCAATGGCTAATTTATGGAGAATCTGACTTGAAACTTGTGGGATATACTGACTTCAGTTTTCAGTCAGATAAAGATGATAGCAAGAGTGTGTCAAGTTTTATCTTTACCCTGAATGGAGGAGCTGTATGCTAGAAAAGTTCCAAGCAGCCTACTGTGGCGGACTCAGTATGCGAAGCAGAGTACATTGCAGCATCAGATGCAGCGAACGAAGCTGTGTGGTTATGGAAGTTCCTTGGCGAGCTGGGAGTGGCACCTTCCCTGGATGGTCCTGTTCCGGTGTTCTGTGACAACACTGGAGCCATTGCTCAAGCCAAAGAGCCGAAGTCTCATCACCGTACAAAGTATATTCTGTGGTGCTATCACCTTGTGCGAGAGATTGTGGAATGAGATGACATCGACCTTCAGAAGATCGATGGAAAGGAGAACTTGGCTGACCCCTTCACTAAAGCCATCGGAGTTCAAGAGTTCGATTGTTATAAACGAAAAATGGGAATGAGATTCTGTACTATTGGCTTTAGTCTAAGTGGGAGTTGTTGGGAATTGTATCCCAAAGTCAATCGTCTAGAATATAGACAGTTATGCTATTTTGTATTTATATATGAATTTTTAATAATAAATAAAAGTTATTTATTTTTGGCTATCCATCATTTTACATTTTCCTGTAATGAACTCTTGTATGATGGAGTCCTTAGAAGTACTTTGTTTTGATATAGAGAGGATATATCAAGTAGTCTTAAACCGGTTCACAACTAAAGGATACATTGTTATAGGATAACGATGTATCAAGTATAAGTTGTTGAATGTCCCATTTGTTGGTTGTCCTCTTAACCAAGGAGTGCGGAGATACTGGTGTGACATGCAAGTGAAGTGTATGACATTTTACTGAACGTGACCATCTGTGGAGCTCCCTTCTGCCAAAGGGTTGCTCGCGAAGAGATATGGGTATGTGTCTCTCAGACCTGAGGTCACCATGGCAGCTTGCAAGCAACTCACTATACTTTGATGCCAGACTACCTGGATTTCTAATCCAGTGACGGAAGGATTATGGGTATGGTGAAGTACTTATGGAGCGGTGGTGGATCAAGATGGAATTGACCTCTCCAAATAGTTTTGGAGTGAATGACTCACTATGTCTCAATTCAGCAAAACCTTGGCCAGGATAGTTCTTGTGAGGAGTCACAGAACTTGTGAGGTTGAGACATGATCTAGATAGACCAAATTAGGGTTGGCAGTCAAACCCTAGGTCATCCTGAGCATTGTAAGGTCAAAGGGATGAATTATGCGGCAACCATATGCCAGAGGTTCTTGTGAGGTACTCTGCATCTTCGACCTATCCGGACGTCGGGTATAATTGCTAGATGAGGACTTTGACTGGTATTGGATATGTTCCAGTGCTACCGGTTTAGTGTTCGAACCTATGGGGTCACACACCATAGAGGATTTCTATATGATCTTTTGGGCTAATTAATGATTGAGAATCGTTTGCCATCACCTAAAGTCAATATGGTTGACTTTGCTCCAAGTGCCGATACTTGGATTTTTGCAGGTGTCGACACTTGGCAATTTTCGAGTGTCGACACTTCCTGTGATGGGCAAAAATCTAGGAGGATTTAATGAGAGTTTTTTTTGGGCAGGTTTTGACCTAGTTTGAATTTTGAATTCAAACTAGTTTTGGCTCCAAGGCTTTATGGTATGAATGTCATACTTACCTTAATGGTTGGACCCATTTGGAAGGGCGTTGATCCTCTCCTCCATTCTCTCCCTCCATATCTCCTCCTTCCTTCTTCTCCCTCTCATGGCAGCCCCTATAAATATAGATCTTTGTAGTGGCTGATGAGGTTACATGAACAGCAAGTGAGAAAAGAAAAGAGAGAAAGAAGAAGGGTTTTGTGAGAGATTTAGGGATTGGGTGTGAGCCACATAGCAATCAAGCTAGGTCTTGAGAAAGTGGTTTTGGGAAGGGGTTCCTGCTCTCTTTCTTGTCTTCCTGGAAGAAGAAGTTCAGCCCACGGATCCCGAAGAGCTAGCACTCCGAGGGAGTTGATCAGAGTCGAGCCGAGGTGTGGACATCCTATAGAGGCAAGAAGCATGTGTGGCTCGAGCACCCTCCTCCTTCTCACAGTACTTCCTTGGCTTCTCTCTTGTGGAAAAGGTATGGTACTTTTATGTTTTCTCTTGTTTTGATGTTTATATGCATGCTAGGTTGTTATACTAGATCCTGTTGTGGGCAGATCGGTAGATGGTTTAGATCTATCTACCGAGCCTTCCACTATGCATGTCATAAAAATGTTTTAAAATGCATATTCTCTATCCTGTTTCTTGCATAATGTATGCTAGGTGTAGGTGTTTTTCACCTTCATCATGTGCCGGAGTTGGCTCTCTTCTCTTCGAGTCCGCTCGGATGAATGTTTTAGTGATTTTTTCAGTCTATCTCCAGAATTCATCTAGCATGTCTTCAAGCTTCAAGATGTCTTCAAACTCAACATATTTCTAAGAAATTAAAAGCTTGAAACATATTTTAGAAGTAACCCAATTTTATGATCTTTCTTAACTTTTTTCTTTGGGTTCTTTTTTATAATATTCAATTACAACACAACTCAAAACAAGAAATGAAAATGTAGGACTTGAAATTGAGCAATGAATACATCCTACAAAAACTTGTAAACCACTTGAAGAGTTGTTAGAGAAACAAATGCATGCTCCAATGTTTGGTTATCATCAAAATCACTTATGGGGTCAACAATCTCTTCCTTTTTGATAATGACAAAATACTGGGCATGAAAAATTCTTTACAGTTACATGCATAATAATATTTGAGAGTTAGTATGGACATGTATTAGAGCTAATTATATTTACAAGTATCAGAGCTCTTGTGAAGAGATTATACAGTATCAATGTTAGTGCTTTTGTGTGTGTCAGAGTATTAAAATTTGTGTGATTCAAAGTATCAGAACTAGCATAAACATGAAGTATCAGAGCTCAAAATTGAAAGAATTAGAGCTAATTCTAGAGCTAAAATTTAGAGCAATCAGTGCAAAATGTTGGTTTTGAGCTAAAACCATTTGTTTTCAATAAATTTCTCCCCCTTTTTATAGGTTCTTAAATTTTGAAACATTTAAGCTCATTTAAACACAATCATTTATACTCTCCCCCTTTTTATTCCTTTCATGCATTTATGAACATTCTCCCCTTTTTGTATATTCTCCAATGCTTGATATCAGTTGTAGATATTTTTCAAGTAAGCTCAAAGTTCTCTTGTCAGCTCAAATTTTTCATGTCAACTCAAAGTTCTCCCCTTTTTTGTCAATAATCAAAAAGGTATTGAATTAAAGGTCAATTTTTAAGATAGAATGAGAAAGTTTTTAATATTTGTTTGAGATAATTTTACTTTCTCAATTTCATTTTGATATTCTAATTAAAATTCAATAGATTAGCATTGTAAACATTGCATAAGCTCAAATCATTTGAAGACAGTGCTAGCAGATACCAAAATAACTTTCATTTCATTTAAGATGTTCAATACAAGTTACAAAGCATTAAAGAAAGTACACTCAATCACTGTCTAAGTCTAATCTAGTGCTAGTGGATGAGCCAGGTATCTTAATTTCGGGAGGTATGGCAGCAATAGGATCTGCATCTAGTATATCAGAAGGTGAAGGAGTGGAATGTGAACCCTGAGGCCTAAGGTGAGGAGCTGGCTGTCTGGGATGAGCTGACTGACCAGCAAAGTGAGTGGACTGTGGCATAGGAGTAGGAATGTGAGTAGGTCTAGGCTGTGGAGTAGCAAATGCGGCAATGACTATTGTTTTCAGCTGATCTAGTTGGAATTAAACCTCTTCCATTGCTTCTTGAAGCTTTTTGATTTTAGAGCTTAAAGTAACTAGTTCAGTAGCTTGTACATTAGCAAATGCCTCAGCTAATCCTCTCAGTCTTCCAAATTCTACTCTTAAGATTCCAATACCCTTAGTATAGTCTTCCTCCATCCTCTTTCCTTCTTCTAATGAACCCATTGTGAACTTTATTTCATTCAATTCTGTTCTGAATGCTTCTAAAGTGATACAGATCTAGAGGTCTCAAGTGTGTCAATCCTGCTGCATAGATCTCTGATCTCACCACCAAACTGGTCTAGCCTGGCATCCACTGACTGGCAAAACTCACCAAACATACTAGATAGAGTGCAGGTCAGTGTCTTAGTCAAAGATCTCATCTGTTGAGCCATAAAATCCTGGATCACTGAAGTACTAGCAAAGTGAGTAGATGGATCCTGAACTAATGGTGCCAGAAAAACATAAGTGGAATCAAGTAAAGATGGAGATGCTGGTAGATCAATGTGCTTAGTCTCCATAGCAGTAAACTCAGGTGCAGCTAGCTCAGAAGCAGGCTCAGTAGAGGTGCCAAACTTAGCAATAAGTATATCAAATATATGCTCTGAAGTGGGAATAGTGTCCTCTAGAGCTGATGGTTTTGTAGTGGAGATCTCCCTTGGAAGGTCTTCACTGTCATCTTCAGAACTGCTGCTGCTGCTGGAGGAGGCTGCAATTGCTCTTTCATCAGTGCCCTTCTTCCTCCACACTCTCTCACTACATATATAACCCATTTTGAAAAGTGATTTAGCAGTGTAGGTGTCAGTATGATGGAGGGGCTTACCAACTTTTCATTCCAAGCTAACTCTGGAGGCTTGAAATAATAAAGTTAAGACCATACCATATGGTAAACAAGCCTTTACCTTTCTAACTACTACTTTCATCTGCATTATCATTATGTATGGTAGGTTTAGTGACTCCCCTTGAATAATGTGCTCTATGAAGCTCAAGTCACGCTCACTAACCCAATCAAATCTTCCTGTTCTTGGAAGAAATATCCTGCTAATAAAATTATGAAGTAGTCTCATCTTAAAGGAGAGTGTTAGCCATTATTGTCCCTATTCCATCAACATTTGTTCTGCCTAAAATTGCCTGTAAGGCCTTTTCTCTGTCCTTTAAAACCAAATGTTTAACTCCTTCTGTAGGCATTTCCAAGATAGAGCTGAGCCTTTCTTTTGTGACTATAACCCTTTTACCCTTGACAGTCGATTCAATATGATGGGGTTCTAGTATGAGATTTTCATAAAAGGCTCTTGCAAGTGTTGGATAAGTAGAAATATTTAAATAATAGAAGTAAGTCCAACCTTGTGCTTCAATTAAATCTCCAATTTTTAGTCCAATTTCTTCCAGAAAATTGAAAATGATGCGTCTACCACTAGTAACTAGTCGGTTTAACATAGAAACTACCTGTCTTGGAGATGGACCAGCGGCTATTGGTTCTCTTTCTTCCTCTTGTTCTTCCACTATTTGAGTTGGCTCTTCTTGCCAATGTTTTAACCTTTTTTCAGTTTCTGCAGAGGGTGCCATTCTTCTTGATCTCTTTCCCATAGCTGTCTTAGGAGCCATTGCAACAGAGTTGGCAAGAATAAAGGAGTTGAAGCTTTGGGAAAAGGGTTTTTAGAGATTGGAGATAGTTTCAAGTGGAATGTCAGGGTTTGGAGTAAAAATAAAGAGCACAAGAAATTGGAAAAAGTCACTCGGCTCTATTAAAAAATTGTTCGCCCGACATCCAAGTGTCTAGGTTTGCCCTAAAATCATCTGAGTCAGCTTGACTAGAGCGAACTCATAAGAAACAGAGATTCGAGTCAGCTAGGCAAACCCTAAATTGACCTAGTCTGCTCATCCAGAGTAAGAGCTGAAATATCAGAGATTCGAGCTGGCTCGACCAGAGCAAAATTGCCCGAGTCGGCTCGAATAGGAACTTTCCATAAAAGTTGAAATGATTTAGAAATTGAAATTAATTCAATAAAATCTTAAGGAAAGTTATTCAAAGATCTTGAATTGATGTAGGAGGTTTTCTAGAAATTTTTTCTTTAATTTTGATAGAATTAGGTTTGAAAAATCTAGAAAGGATCACAAAGACCTAATTCTCCTCTAATCATTTCAAATCTATCCTGATTGAGTGGCTTAGTGAAAATATTAGCTAATTGGTTTTTAGTTGGGATAAATTCTAATTCAATATCACCATTCAAAACATGATCTCTAATAAAGTGGTGTCTAATCTCTATATGCTTAGTTTTAGAATGCTGAATTGGATTTTTTGTCAAATTTATAATACTTGTGTTATCACATTTGATTAGAACTTTAGATTGTGAAATACCAAAGTCTTATAGTTGTTGTTTAATCCATAACACTTATGCACAACAACTCCCTGCAGCAACATACTCTACCTCAGCAGTAAATAGTGCTATCGAGTTTTGTTTCTTACAATGCCATGAGATTAAATTCAACCATAGAAATTGGCATGTGCCGCTAGTGCTTTTTTTATCAATTCTACAACTAGCATAATTAGCATATGAAAATCCAATTAAATTCAATGAAGAATGTTTTGAAAATCATAGACCTAAATTACTTGTACCTTTCAAATATTTGATAATCCTTTTAACAGCAAGCATATGTGATTCTTTAGGATTAGATTGGAATCTAGCAATACACATATGCTATACAAGATATCAGGTCTACTTGTAGTCAAATATAATAAGGATCTGATCATACCTTTATTGAGCTTTTGATCAATGTTGGATCCATTTTCATCTTTGTCCAATCTGCAAGATGGGCTCATGGGTGTGTTCATTTATTTGCTCAACTCCATACCAAACTTTTTGATTATTTCTTTGGTGTACTTGGCTTAGTTGATGAAGATTCCTTCCTTTGTTTGTTTTACTTGAAGTCCAAGAAAGTAGTTAAGCTCATCCATTAGGCTCATTTCAAATTCTCCCTGCATTAACTTAGCAAATTCTCTACAAAGAGTTACATTAGTTGCACCAAATATAATATCATCAACATAAATCTGTACAACTAATATATCATTATTTTTCTTCTTAATGAAAAGAGTTTTATCAACATTTTCTCTTGTAAAATCATTTTCAATTAAGAAGGTTCTAAGTTTATCATACCAGGTTCTAGGTGCTTGTTTCAAACCATATAATGCCTTATTCAATTTAAATACATGGTTTGGAAAAACATGATTTTCAAAACCTGGTGGTTGTTTTATAAAAACTTGTTCAGAAATGAAATCATTTAAAAATGCACGTTTAACATCCATTTGAAAAAGTCTAAAATTCATGTAGCAAGCAAATGCAAGAAGTAATCTAATGGCTTCTAGTCTTGCTACAAGTACATATGTTTCATCAAAATCAATGCTCTCTTCTTGGTTATATCCCTTAGCCACTAATCTAGCTTTGTTTCTTACTATTTTTCCTTGCTCATCTAATTTGTTCCTATAGACCCATTTGGTTCCTATGATTGGATGGTCTGAAGGTATATCAACTAATGTCCATACCTTATTTCTTTTAAACTGGTTTAGTTCTTCATGCATAGCCATCATCCAGTTTGGATCATTTTCAGCTTCTTCTAAGGTATGAGGTTCTATTTGTGATACGAAGGCTAGCTAATCATGTGCGTCTCTATGTGACGACCTAGTCCTAATACCCTGTGAAGGATCACCAATAATTAATTCTCTTAGATGAGAAGTTACGTACCTCCATTCCCTTGGTAGATCAGCATAATCCTTACTTACCGTTTCTTCTCCTTCTTCGATTGGTCTTTCTTGTATGCTCATATCTTTCATTTCTTTTTGAATTGTAACTGCATCATTGTCTATGCACTTTTCTTTCTTAGAAGGTGAGGGGTTAGTTTCATCAAAAATAACATGCATGGATTCTTTTACAGTAAGAGTTCTTTTATTAAATACTCTATATGCTTTGCTATGTAATGAATAATTAAGAAAAATTGCTTCATCATATTTAGCATTAAATTTTTCTAGATTATCTTTACCATTATTATACACAAAGCATTTACAACCAAATACATGAAAATAATTATTGTTGGGTTTCTTTTCATTCCAAAGCTCATAGAGAATTTTCTTCAAAATAGGACGGATCAAAACACGGTTCAAAATGTAACAAGCAGTGTTTACCGTTTTTGCCCAAAAGTACCTTGGAAGATTGCCTTCATATAACATTGTTCGGGCCATCTCTTCCAAAGTCCTATTTTTCTTCACTTCAACACCATTTTCTTATGGTGTTCTAGGAGCGGAGAAGTTATGATCAATGCCGTTTTTTGTGCAATAATCATCGAAAAATTGATTTTCAAATTCGGTGCCGTGATCATTCCTAATTGAAATTATTGAAAGATTTTTATGATTTGAAACCTTTTTATGAAATTTTTAAATACTTTAAAGGTTTCATCTTTGTGAGCGATAAACAAAACCTATGTAAATCTAGAGAAATCATCTACAATCACAAGGGCATATTTTATACATCCTAGGCTTGTTGTCCTAGTTGGTCTAAATAAGTCCTTGTAAAGTAGCTCAAGAAGTCTAGAAGTTGAAATCATATTTTTGGGTTTAAAACTTTTCCTAGTTTGTTTACCCATTTGGCATGCATCACAAACATGATCAAAATCTATTTTAAACTTAGGCATGCCTCTAACTAGGTTTTTGGAAATTAACTTGGTTATTATATGCATGCTAGCATGACCTAATCGTTTATGCCAAAGTAGACAAGACTCTTTGGTCTTAGCATTCATTGCAACCAGACTGGAACTACTTGACATGGCAAGATTATTAAGGTATACCACATAAATATTTCCAAGTCTATGTCCAATGAACTTACTTCTAGAATCAAGAGAGTTTGTTACAATACACAGATGATTCAAAGATAATCTTGAAGCCTTTATCATAATTGACTGATACTTAGCAAATTATACTTCAATTTATCTACTAGCAATACATTTTCAATAAAAGTACAGGGGATTATCTTGATTTTATCGATTTCGATTATTTTCCCCTTGCCATTATCTCTAAAAGTAACTATACCTCCTTCTTTCATTTTTAGGATGATAAATTGATCCTTGTCACCTGTCATATGCCTTGAACAACTACTATCGAGATACCATCTTTTCTTCAATTTTTGGGCTGCAAGACATTTCTGCAAGACAATCAAGAAGTTCTTTTAGATACCAAAGCTAACTTGGGTCCTTGCAGGTTAGCAGAGGTGGTTCCTTTGGGAACCCAAATCTTTCTTACTTTACTTTTGATATTTCTAAAGATGTTGCATTCAAAAGCTTTATGTCCTAACCCTCTGCATGAAAAATATTCAACTTTAGAATTCTGAAAGGATGTAGATTTTGAAGTTCTAGATGATGATGCATGAGATGCAGATATAAATGGTTTTCTATTTGAGCTCTTAGGAACATACACTGTAGCTTTAGAAGTAGAAGCAGAAGTATAAGCATTCTGTGCAAAACCTTTTGGTATCACAAAAGTAGTAGCTAAAATTTTATTTGAATTTGAAGAGTTAAAATCTATTCCAGCTTTATTTCCAGAAATTTTTTGTTCTTTTAGGATCAACTCAAGCTTGTTAGAAGATAATGTAAGTTTTTCAACAAGTGGCTTGAGTTTTTTAACCTCCATTTTCAAATTTATGTTTTCATTCATCAAAGCTTTGTTTTTGTCTAGACATGCACTATTCTCAATTTTCAAAGCTTTATACTTTTCAGAAAAGACATATAATTCTTTTTGCAATAAGTTATTATTTTATGAAATTTCTTCTTTTTCCTTAAGTAAAAAATTATTGGTATTCTTTAAGGATCTAATCTTTACTCCATCCTTTTTAAATTCAGATAATAAATCATGAAAAGTAAAATTAATTTATCAAATGTAAATTCTATGTATGCATCGAGGGATGTTACCTCGTCTTCGAGACCCATTAAACATAAATTAGCTATTTTCGTGGTCTCTTTTTCTTCAGTTGAGATAGACTCCTCGCTATCGCTCTATGTGGCAACCATCGTCTTCTTTTTCTTTTTCTTGAAAAATTTCTTTAATAGTGGACAATCTGGATGAATGTGCCCCAGTTTCTTACATTCATAGCATGTGGGCACTTGATCTTTTTCCTTTTATTTATCCTGGTCCTTGTCCTTGGAGTGCTCTCCTCTTTTATGGAATTTTCTATTGTATTTTTCTTTCTTCTTTCCCATAAACCTTCTAAATCTCCTCACGACCATTGCGATATCTTCATCTTCTAGATCGTCTTCGAAGGAGGTGCAATCATCTTCCAATTCCTTATCTTTCTTTGAGTCCAATGCAGCTTTGAAGGCAATTGTCTTCTTCTTCTCTTGATCATCATCGGTTCTATGCTGCATGGCCAATTCGTGTGTGATGAGTGAACCCATTAATTCATCCGGAGATAAGGTGTTTAGATCTTTCGCTTCCTAGATGGCAGTCACTTTGGGACCCCATTTATCCGAAGTGATCTTAATATCTTATGTACTAAGTGATGCAGAACAAAGAACAAAGAAGCGTATGCGGAAGTAAATTTAAGATTAATTCTTTTTTTTTATTTCAGAAATTGGCTTTGACTCAAAGTAAAGCTAAACTAAGTTGAAGGAAACTAGGTAAGGATTGAAAGCACAATTTAGAAGAAACTAAATTATCAGAGTAGTTCAGAAGTAACGGATCGCTGGGGGTTGAGAAACTCCCAGACCTAGGGTTTCGCTCTGAACTTTCAACAGAACAAAAATAGAGAGGAGAGATGGTTTACTAACCAGACAGTGATCTTCTCAGGATTTTGGTGGAAGAACTCTCTCGAGCAGATTGTGGGATCCTCGGAGTCGGCTATCTTCGGAATGGATCCTCCAATACTGATCTTGTGGTTTGGTCAGTTTCTCCTGGACTCAAGATCTGGGAAAGAAGAGGAACAAGTGATGGAATTCAGATACTCAAGAAAAGATTTACCAGGTTGAAGAACTTGAAAGCTGAAGTTACTGAAATCAGGATTCTCCTGGAGGCCGATCTGACTTCCTCTTAGAATTGCTGTAGATCTGAAGTATCTGGACTGGAGCTGGATGCTGGTGGCCGGCCTAAACTTGGAGAGGGTGGCCGTGAGAAGTGGAATAGACTAAGGCTTGGTGGAAAGAGAAGGATGATGGCGGCTAGGGTTTGGAAGTGGAGTGGCTAACCTAGGGTTTGGGTTTTGGAGATCTCACACCTCCTCAAGGTTCCTGGGGAACCCGGATTTACTCCCTCACGGAGCTCAACACCTGGATGCAAGTGCGGAAGAGAGAAAACACAAAGTTTGCTCACAAAAAAATTTGGTTTCATTCATCTGATTGATTTAAACTTACAAGAGGGGTTTAATTTATAAGGCTTTACAAGGGAGTAGGGTTTTACATCTTCCCATGTGGGACTAAAGGGGGGATCTATAAATTAGGAAAAATCATACACATATGGTCGGCCAAAGTACCAAAAAATTTGATTTGGGTTATAAAAGGCAGGTAGATGGCGCCTCCTTGTATGGATCTTCAAGAGAATTTTTTTTCTTCCATGGATCAACTCTTTTGGACTCCTCCTTTTCTTTCTCCCTAAGTCAAGGTCCTTCCCATCTTTGTTTTGGATTTTTTTTGGCAGGTAGTGGGCGCCTCCTTGAAGTTCTCTCCAAGAAAATTTCTTCCCATCTTTACTTTGGTTCTCTTGGGAAAGTCTTGGTCGCCCCCTTGATTTGTGGACTCTTGGTGGATTTCTCCTCATCTGGCGCATGAGAGAAGGAAGCTGCTATCTGTGGAGTGGGGACCAAAGGCTGCTGGATGTAGATATGGCGCCCCCTGGACTCAGGCGTATGGCTGGGAGTGTGGTGTCCACTTGCTTGGTCTTGGGAGAAAATGTAACACCCCAGGTTGAAGCCCTAGTCCACTACTGAGTCAACATGACTCAACAAAATAAAATGCAGGTAATGTAGACTCAAGCTAAATTGAGTTGATCTAGTCAACTCTTATTACAAACCAAAAACCCTAATTCTTCGGGCAAGGTTAATCAGAGATCCAGATGGAGCTCTGAAGTCTTCTTCTGAGTCTGGTGCCCGCACCAATTCTCCCAGGGTGGGAGGAACTCGACCCTGTCGAGTATGGATCAAGTTGGCTCTGGTATCTCTCCAAGAGGTCTGGGTCCAATTCTTGTAATTCTTCTCGGGAGATCCAAGAGTCATCAGAATCTGGCCTTCCTTGCTAGCGGACCAGGTATCTTTGGTATCCTCGATTACGAGTAGAGATAACCTGATCATCCAGGATCTTTTCAATCTGCTCTTTCCTCACAGGCCAGTTTGTTGGTGGACACACAAGGTTGGGTTCACTCTCAAGAGCAGGATTAGGTTCAAAAGCCTCACTGGGAATCACAGCTGACTCTCTATACTCTACTAGGTCTGTAATGTTGAAAGTGGAGCTAATGCCTAGTTCTGGAGGCAACTCGAGCACATAGGCATTGGATCCTACTCTCTTCACCACTCTAAATGGTCCAGCTCCTCTAGCATGTAACTTTCTAACGGTTCCAGGAGGAAACCGTTCAGGCCTTAACCTAATCATTACATAGTCTCCTTCATCAAAAGTTTTGATTCGCCTTTGAGAATCAGCCAACTTCTTATAAGTTTTATTACTTAAATTTATTTTGGCTTGAATTTCTTTATGCAAGTCTTTTATATGCTGTGCAAAAACTTTGGCAGACTCGGAGACCCGTGTGTGGACTGGTAAAGGAGCTAGGTCAAGAGGTGTGTGAGGTTTGTAACCATGCACAATTTCAAATGGACTCTTACCCGTAGACCTATTGACCGAGTCATTATATGCAAATTCAGCCCTGGGTAAATACAAATCCCAATTCCTGGTATTCTCACTCAATCAAAATCTGAGATAATGTCCTAAACTCGACTGACGATGCATTCCTAAAGAATGGACTTTATTCAAAGGAACCCTAAGTCTAAACCTAACAAACTAAGGCTCTCTAGGTTTGACCTTGGGTCGGAGGAGGGCATGCAGAGCATGAAAACTTATTATGGATGCCTAGTAGGTGCCATAAGGTCTTCCAGAAGTAGGTGGCAAACCTAATAGGTTCTGACACGTGGTTCACTCTAGAGGCTTCGACAAAGTATACTTGGATGGTGTAAGAAGCATTGGAAGTCCTAGAGAAAGGGAGGAGATATGAGGTGGAGTCTCAAATTACCTGTTGACTAAAGGTGGTGACCTGAAGGTTTGAATGGTGATCGATGAGTGTCAACTGGTCATCCTTACGAAAGGAAAAGTTTGCTACTCCCAGGAATGGATCAAGAGATGGTTCGGGAAGTAGCCTAGGACATGTGATTGCAATAGTTAAGGTTTGTTCTCTAAGCAAATAATGATCCACTTTCTCAAGAACTGGATTAGAGAATGATTCATGGGAGGGCCTACGGATGATGACCTCAAGACTTGAAATTTGACCTATGGGTACGGAAAGGTATACTCTATAGAAGGGTAGGTCAGTCATGCGAAGGTTGGGGTCTGGGGCCATAAGAAGGACTTCCACAGGACTGGGTGAATCAATCCGCTCAAGACAAGGATGTTCAACTGAGATTACGGGAGAGACCTTAGTGGCTGGGCATGGGACAAGGTCCAATTGTAAGAGGCTTGATTCAGTCATCCTAAGGAGAGGATCTACCATAGGGTGGGCAAACTTAAACAGTTCAATGCAAAGATCTTCAATTGGTACTTGGGGAATGATTGTCATTAGAGGGTACGAACTGATAGCTCGGGCTAACACTATGAGTTCTTCCTGGGGGTATTTGACTAAAGGAACCTGATTCTCACAAATCTCTTGAATTTCTGAACTAGGTCCTACCACTTGGTTGCTCTCCAAGGTCTCCTCAGGTAAGGAACCAATAGTATCGATGTCACATTCTTCAAGTTCTTCCCCCTCATATTCATCAACTAGACTCAAGCCAGCATCATATACTTCCTTGATGCCATCTTCAATGGGTTTCGGGTTAGTGGTAATCGGGTCAACTGATTCTAGGCTTGTCATACCTAACCTTTCTTCCTCATTAGTAGGCTTGGGTTCTCCCTCATTAATGTCATCCTTAGGATTCTTACCACTTAGCTGTGCACAAGCCAGTCCTATGCATGGGCACTGACTAGATTTATGGCCTCTTTCTCCACAAAACAAACATTCTTGCGATATAGGAACCTGGGTCACACTGGGTTTCAAGCTAGTAGAGACCTTACTTGGGCATGGGTGTGGATCTAAATGGTTTGATCTAGAAGACTTGGGTTGTTGAGTGACTGGTCTAGAATATTGTAAGGACCTCTCATAGACACGATCCATACTATAGATATCATGGTTAGGCTTCCTAAGGTTATGCTCGGGATCACGGTATAAGGTCCTCCTAGGCTCCTGGTATGGATGAGGTTGGGGCCTATTAAATTTTGGATCAGGGATCCAATTTTGATGTCTACGTTTCTCAAGGACTTGGACTTGATCCCTAAGCTGGGTAAAATTCTCATGGACTTGTTCTTTACACTGGGTAACAGTAGCAGTCAAATCCTGGCTTAACTTGTTCATGCTCTCAGTAAGAGCTCTAACCATGGCCTCTAAATCATGTTGGGTTTGACCAGGTTGGTAGGGCACTCTATTCCGGGTAGACATGATGCAAGCAAACACACAAAATGAGACTCAACTGAACGACTACGGGCTAACTAGACCTAGAGCCCAAACTAGATGCCCAATCAGAGTGGCAAGCTAGCCTGTAGTAACTCAGGACTCAGCCAGGCAGGTGTAAGGGGAGTGTTAGGTCCCTAATTGCCAATCCTAGACACCAATCAGTGATTGGCCAGGTAGGCGGACCAGCACACAAGCCCTTCGGGACGTAGTCCCTGAACCACCATTCTAGACACTGAGTACAAAGCACACACAGAGTAACTAGACAAACTGACTCAACACTAGCCTTGACCCGACTTGTTGATGTCCCTAGCCCACTAGGGCAAATTAGGTCTAATCAATTTTTAGATTAAAGGCTTAGGTTCGAATGAGTGGGTGGTGGTTTTGGGCTAAGGAGAGGTTATCAACTCCTCCCCTTATCTTAGATGCTCAAATGCCCTTAAGATGAATTAAGAGATGAACACTCAAAAATAATTGGATTGCAGAACATAAAAATAGAGTTACAGTAATTTAATTCTCAGAAATTTCACGGAAACCAATAAATCATAGAAAAATTATGCAAATTATTTCAATTATACTGGTTTTATCAAAACAAAAATCACAGAATTTGGAGTTACCTGCAGTGAGAAATAATTTCTGTAACAGGGCAATTACGGGCTGAAAACATAGCACTTCCCCGTTTACAATTCCTGCTACGAAGTTATAACCCAACGGATCCCCTACACGCCCTAGGAACACCCTATGGAATGGGAAGAGGAGGTTTGCACCTCGCTTCGTTCCTAGGACCGAACGTCCTGGGGAGTCTACTTCGAGCATACAAAGTAAAAAGAGAGAGACTCAAACAAGCAATCAAACAGAAACCCTAGACAGGGCTCTGATACCAAAAATGATGCAGAACAAAGAACAAAGAAGCGTATGCGGAAGTAAATTTAAGATTAATTCTTTTTTTTTTATTTCAGAAATTGGCTTTGACTCAAAGTAAAGCTAAACTAAGTTGAAGGAAACTAGGTAAGGATTGAAAGCACAATTTAGAAGAAACTAAATTATCAGAGTAGTTCAGAAGTAACGGATCGCTGGGGGTTGAGAAACTCCCAGACCTAGGGTTTCGCTCTGAACTTTCAACAGAACAAAAATAGAGAGGAGAGATGGTTTACTAACCAGACAGTGATCTTCTCAGGATTTTGGTGGAAGAACTCTCTCGAGCAGATTGTGGGATCCTCGGAGTCGGCTATCTTCGCAATGGATCCTCCAATACTGATCTTGTGGTTTGGTCAGCTTCTCCTGGACTCAAGATCTGGGAAAGAAGAGGAACAAGTGACGGAATTCAGATACTCAAGAAAAGATTTACCAGGTTGAAGAACTTGAAAGCTGAAGTTGCTGAAATCAGGATTCTCCTGGAGGTCGATCTGACTTCCTCTTAGAATTGTTGTAGATCTGAAGTATCTGGACTGGAGCTGGATGCTGGTGGCCGGCCTGGACTTGGAGAGGGTGGCCGTGAGAAGTGGAATAGACTAGGGCTTGGTGGAAAGAGAAGGGTGATGGCGGCTAGGATTTGGGAGTGGAGTGGCTAACCTAGGGTTTGGGTTTTGGAGATCTCACACCTCCTCAAGGTTCCTGGGGAACCCGGATTTACTCCCTCACGGAGCTCAACACCTGGATGCAAGTGCGGAAGAGAGAAAACACAAAGTTTGCTCACAAAAAAATTTGGTTTCATTCATCTGATTGATTTAAACTTACAAGAGGGGTTTAATTTATAAGGCTTTACAATGGAGCAGGGTTTTACATCTTCCCATGTGGGACTAAAGGAGGGGATCTATAAATCAGGAAAAATCATACACATATGGTCGGCCAAAGTACCAAAAAAATTTGATTTGGGTTATAAAAGGCAGGTAGATGGCGCCTCCTTGTATGGATCTTCAAGAGAATTTTTTTCCTTCCATGGATCAACTCTTTTGGACTCCTCCTTTTCTTTCTCCCTAAGTCAAGGTCCTTCCCATCTTTGTTTTGGATTTTTTTTGGCAGGTAGTGGGCGCCTCCTTGAAGTTCTCTCCAAGAAAATTTCTTCCCATCTTTACTTTGGTTCTCTTGGGAAAGTCTTGGCCGCCCCCTTGATTTGTGGACTCTTGGTGGATTTCTCCTCATCTGGCGCATGAGAGAAGGAAGCTGCTATTTGTGGAGTGGGGACCAAAGGCTGCTGGATGTAGATATGGCGCCCCCTGGACTCAGGCGTATGGCTGGGAGTGTGGTGTCCACTTGCTTGGTCTTGGGAGAAAATGTAACACCCCAAGTTGAAGCCCTAGTCCACTACTGAGTCAACATGACTCAACAAAATAAAATGCAGGTAATGTAGACTCAAGCTAAATTGAGTTGATCTAGTCAACTCTTATTACAAACCAAAAACCCTAATTCTTCGGGCAAGGTTAATCAGAGATCCAAATGGAGCTCTGAAGTCTTCTTCTGAGTCTGGTGCCCGCACCACTAAGTCAGCATTTAAGTAAACCTTGCCAAGACTTTTCAAATAATTAATAATATCTATAATCGAGTAAACATGGCAGAGATAGTTTCAGTAGATTTTATTTTAAATAATTCATAACTATGTACAAGAAGATTTATTTTTGAAGTCTTCACTTGGAAAGTTCCTTCGTGGGTCACTTCGAGTTTATCCTAAATTTCCTTTGCTGAAGAGCAAGTGGAAATTCGATTAAACTCGTTGGCATCCAAAGCACAGTATAATGAGTTCATTGCTTTGGCATTTAATTCCCTTATCTTCATGTTGTGTTCGTCCCAGTCCACTTTAGGCTTAGGGACATCCATGCCATTAATTTTAATCATGAGAATGTGTGGCCCTTTTAGAATGACCTCCATAATTGAAAATCTACTGCTTATATATATATATTTTCATTCTAGCTTTCTAGTAGGAATAATTTGTGCCGGTGAAGAGTGGAGGTCTATTAATAGATTGGCCTTCGGTAAAGGATGTATTCATAGGATGAGCCATCAATCTTTGCTCTAAATGTATTCAGAGACACTGCTCTGATACCTGCTATTGCCCAGGTAGCTTTTCCAAGAGGGGGTGAATTTGAAATTAAAAAATTTAAGCAATAATATGCTTTTTGAAATCCTTTTTAAGGTGTTCAGTGCTGTGATGAAGTATTTAAATGCAAAAGCAAAATCAAATCAGAAAATCACAACACAAACACACAACAATTATAGTGGTTCGGAGCAATCTAACTCCTACATCCACTATCCAAGATTACCACTTGGGATTTCCACTATATCCTCCACCATAATGCAGTCGGATTGTTTTCACAAGCTCACAATCCAAACCTCTACACTTTGATTTTTACAACCGGGCTCACCAAAGAAATCCAACTTGGTTTTACTAGGATCATCAAGAACCCAACACTTGGTTTTAACAAAGGCTAACCAAGAACCTATTTGGTTTTTTCAATCGGGCTCACCAATAACCCAACAATTAAAAATGAATTGAAAAGAAAAGCAATAGAATGACAAACAATTTTTTTGTCGAATGGTTGTCGATGCAACTCGAGAGAAGCCCACTTGAATGCACTTCAATGCACTTTAAAGGCTTCTATAGTTTCTTTACTAAGTGCTTCAATCCTCATATGAGAGTTGGTGAAGGCTTGAAGGCTATCTTGAATGCTCTCAGTGCTCTCTTGCTTGTTGACTTTGTTGGATATTCAATAAAGCATTTACTTTTGTTCCCTTTTTCAAAAATGCTCTAAAACTTTCTTCAAAGAAGTTCAAATCCCTTAAATATATGGTCTTCCATCATTCCAAGGCAGAAGTCATTGTAGATCATTGGGATGTGACATTTGAGCATTGGAGCACTTTTTGGATTCAAAATCCAAGTTTTGGAACTAGTCGTTATATGCTTGTAACTGTCATTCGAGTTGACTCAGATTACTCGAGTCGGCTTGGATCCTCAGAGTAGTTCTGGTTGAGTCGACTCTCTTTAATCTAGTCAGCTCGCTTGCACAGTGTGATTCCTCACTCTGTAAGAGTCAGCTCGCCTTGATTCTAGTTGACTCGGATCCTCGGGCCTTCAAAATTTTAGTCTAGATGAGTCGGCTAACTCCATTCTAGTCGACTCGATTGGCTATGGTTCTCAGAACACATTTTTTTGACTTTGGAGGACTTAGCTCGATTTACTGAATAGTCGGCTTGGATGTCTGACAATATGATAGAGTTAGCTCAGACTCCCCTTGGGTTGGCTCGCCTATTTGATTCAGGAAGTAGTACTCTGGACGAGTCGGCTGGGTCCCTTAGAGTTGGCTCGGATATCTGCATGCCAGAAACCTTATGCATGCCATGTACCAGAGTCAACTCTCTTCTATTCGAGTCAGCTCGGATGAATGTTTTAGTGATTGTTTAAGTCTATCTCCAGAATTCATCCAATATGTCTTCAAGCTTCAAGATGTCTTCAAACTCAACATATTTCTAAGAAATTAAAAGCTTGAAACACATTTTAGAAGTACCCAATTTTATGATCTTTCTTCACTTTTTTCTTTGGATTTTTCTTTACAATATTCAATTACAACACAACTCAAAACAAGAAATGAAAAAGTAGGAGTTGAAATTGAGCAATGAATACATCCTACAAAAACTTGTAAACTACTTGAAGAGTTGTTAGAGAAACAAATGCTTGCTTCAATGTTTGGTTATCATCAAAATCACTTATGGGGTCAACAATCTCCCCCTTTTTGATGATGACAAAATACTGGGCATGAAAAATTCTTTACAATTACATGTATAATAATATTTGAGAGTAAGTGTGGACATGTATCAGAGCTAATTATATTTGCAAGTAAGTATCAGAGCTCTTGTGAAGAGATTATACAGTATCAATGTTAGTGCTTTTGTATGTGTCAGAGTATTAAAATTTGTGTGATTCAAAGTATTAGAACTAGCACAAACATGAAGTATCAGAGCTCAAAATTGAAAGAATTAAAGCTAATTCTAGAGATAAAATTTAGAGCAATCAGAGCAAAATGTAGGTTTTGAGCTAAAGCTATTTGTTTTCAATAAATTTCTCCCCCTTTCTATAGGTTCTTAAATTATGAAACATTTAAGCTCATTTAAACACAATCATTTATACTCTCCCCCTTTTTCATTCTTTTCATGCATTTATGAACATTCTCCCCTTTTTGTATATTCTCCAATGCTTGATATCAGTTGTAGATATTTTTCAAGTAAGCTCAAAGTTCTCTTGTCAGCTCAAATTTTTCATGTCAACTCAAAGTTCACCCCCTTTTTGTCAATAATCAAAAAGGTATTGAATTAAAGCTCAATTTTTAAGATAGAATGAGAAAGTTTTTAATATTTGTTTGAGATAATTTCACTTTCTTAATTTCATTTTGATATTCTAATTAAAATTCAATAGATTAGCATTGTAAACATTGCATAAGCTAAAATCATTTGAAGACAGTGCTAGCAGATACCAAAATAACTTTCATTTCATTTAAGATGGTCAATACAAGTTACAAAGCATTAAAGAAAGTGCAATCAATCACTGTCTAAGTCTAACCTAGTGCTAGTGGATGAGCCAGGTATCTTAATTCTGGGAGGTATGGCAGCAATAGGATCTGCATCTAGTATATCAGAAGGTGAAGGAGTGGAATGTGAACCCTGAGGCCTAAGATGAGGAGCTAGCTGTCTGGGATGAGCTGACTGACCAGCAAAGTGAGTGGACTGTGGCATAGGAGTAGGAATGGGAGTAGGTCTAGGCTGTGGAGTAGCAAATGCAGCAATGACTGTTGTTTTCAGCTGATCTAGTTGGAATTGAACCTCTTCCATTGCTTCTTGAAGCTTTTTGATTTCAGAGTTTAAAGTGACTAGTTTAGTAGCTTGTCATTAGCAAATGCCTCAGCTGATCTTCTCAGTCTTCCAAATTCTGCTCTTAAGATTCCAATACCCTTAGTATAATCTTCCTCCATCCTCTTTCCTTCTTCTAATGAACCCATTGTGAACTTTATTTCATTCAATTCTGTTATGAATGCTTCTAAAGTGATACAGATCTAGAGGTCTCAAGTGTGTCAATCCTGCTGCGTAGATCTCTGATCTCACCACCAAACTGGTCTAGCCTGGCATCCATTGACTGGCGAAACTGACCAAACATACTAGATAGAGTGCAGGTCAGTGTCTCAGTCAAAGATCTCATCTACCGAGCCTTAAAATCCTGGATCACTGAAGTATTAGCAAAGTGAGTAGATGGATCCTGAACTGATGGTGCCAGAGGAACATAAGTGGAATCAGGTAAAGATGGAGATGCTGGTAGATCAATGTGCTCAGTCTCCATAGCAGTAAACTCAGGTGCAGTTGGCTCAAAAGCAGACTCAGTAGAGGTGCCTAACTCAACAATAGGTATATCAAATATATGCTCTGAAGTGGGAATAGTGTCCTCTGGAGCTGATGGTCCTACAGTGGAGATCTCCCTTGGAAGGTCTTCACTATCATCTTCAAAACTACTGTTGCTGCTGGAGGAGGCTGCAATTGCTCTTTCATCAGTGCCCTTCTTCCTCCACACTCCCTCACTACATATATAATGCATTTTGAGGAGTGATTTAGCAGTGTAGGTGTCAGTATGATGGAGGGGCTTACCAACTTTCCCTTCCAAGCTAACTCTGGAGGCTTGAAATAATAAAGTTAAGACCATACCATATGGTAAACAAGCCTTTACCTTTCTAACTACTTCTTTCATCTACATTATCATTATGTATGGTAGGTTTAGTGACTCCCCTTGAATAATGTGCTCCATGAAGCTCAAGTCATGCTCACTAACCCAATCAAATCTTCCTGTTCTTGGAAGAAATATCCTGCTAATAAAATTATGAAGTAGTCTCATCTCAAGGGAGAGTGTTAGCCATTACTGTCCCTATTCCATCAACATTTATTCTGCCTAAAATTGCCTGTAAGGCCTTTTCTTTGTCCTTTAAAACCAAATGTTTAACTCCTTCTGCAGGCATTTCCAAGATAGAGCTGAGCCTTTCTTCTGTGACTATAACCCTTTTACCCTTGACAATCGATTCAATATGATGGGGTTCTAGTATGAGATTTTCATAAAAGGCTCTTGCAAGTGTTGGATAAGTAGAAATATTTAAAGAACAGAAATAAACATTTACTATTTTTGGCACCTACTAATTTTGGCACCAAGGACTTAATTGCAATATTTACAATTTAATTTATAATTTAATTTGATTTAATTGAATTTAATTATCCAAGTTTGACTTGGACCATAATTTTATTGAAAATAGGATTGATAGTCTTTTCAAATTGGATTCGAATAGGATTTGAATTTGATTCGGATGAACCCTAATTGAATCCTTTTGAAGTGGACACTTAACCTAATCAGATTAGGTTCAAGTTATCCTATTTTGGCATGAGAATGAGAAGGGGTGCTGGATTTAGCACCCCCTTCTCTTGGTGGATGAGATTTGTAAGGAGAGGTCTTCCTCTTCTCCAGGGACTCTCTCACCTAATCTAGGTAAAATCTATTTTTATTTAAACTTTTATCTAATATAGGATTAGGTGTATCAAGTTTTTTGAGGCATAGGATGGGAATTTTATGCATAAAAAATTTTGAAAAGGGTGGAACTGTGCACACAAAAAAAAATTTTCTCACTGCACTCTAGTGGCATCATTGAGTTGACCAGGAATGAGCATTGTGTGGGTACTAGTAGAGGCCAGGCACGTGTACAGCTCTGACAGGAACCTTAATGATCTATTAGATCCAATACGATCGAAGTTAAAGAAAGGATAGCGATCGAGATAAGTGTTATATCATACTCTAATTTTTATTTTATTTTAGATATAATTAATTGTGATCTAAATTTGATCAGAATGTTAGAAATATTTTGCTTTAGGCTCTTTTAAATTATTATGCATACCTTTTATGAAAAAAGTTTTCATAACTGTAGTTTCTGCTACTTTATGGTTTTGAAACCCTAGATATAAGCATGCTACCCCCCATGTTTCCTTCATCAAGTCCTCCTTAAGAGAAGGCCAAGGAGGCATGACCTCTCAATAGTGGAAGACCACTCAAGAATTTTCTAAGAGATCTTTGGTCTTGGCAAAATTGAAGAGAGTCCATGCAATGAGTTCTTCGGATCAGAGGAAGCAACTTGTGATGACCATATAGTAGGTACTTTCTATTTTAACCTTTATTTCCACCTCTTTCTTTTGAATTTCTTGATGCTCGATTTTGTAGCTATCTCATTTCTCTACCAATTTACTCAACCAAGCCTAGGAAGGGGGGAAGGCCTTTGAGCTATTGGGGTAGTTTAAAGATATTGTTGTCGAGGCTTGCCGAAGGGCTGAGGTAGTAGAGGCTGTGTCCGAGTGTTTAAAAAAGATGCTCGCCAAGGCTAAGGCCGATTTGGTATCAGTAAAGGTCTATTTGGCTAGGGTGAAGGCTAAGTTGGCCAAGGCGAAGGCTGATTTGGCCTCGAAGAAAATAAAAAGACAGGTAGAAGCAACAAAAGCCAAAGAAGAGCTAGCCAAGGCAAAGAAGGAAGTCAAGGCTACCGTGAAGAAGTATAAGGCCTCTTCGGACTTCATGAATAAGAAGTCCAGCATGGTGGTGATCTTCCAGGATTCAAAAGTGTTCTCCTTATCACCTAGCATTCAGTCAATAAGCCTTCGAGAAGGGCAATGAGCTAGGCAAGCTTAAGTGCCATGAGAAGGGCAATGAGCTAGGCTCAGGTCATTGATCAGCATCCAGGATTAAACCATGCCTTCCTGGATGAGTGGGAGGAATCTAAGGGGAACTCTCTGATCATGGTGAGGTTGCCACTCCTGCCATCATGACCAAGCCTCCTTAGACGAGCTTGTTGCGACATCCAAGCTCATATCGCTGAACCCATCATCGTGTCCGAGCCTGCCTCAGCTGATCTTGTTGTTGGGCCCGAGCTCTTTTCCGTTGAAGGCACTACTACTCCTTCCAAGACTGTTGTTGCTATTGCCAACCCATCAGAGAAGGTCAGAAATTGAAGTTTGTACTTTTTATCTTCCTTGGACCCTTGTAGCTTTTTATTTTCCTTTCCATCTTTATAAAAGAATTTCTTAGTGGAATGAAATGAGACTTTTTTTTTGCATTCCATACTATTTATTTACTAGAATGGTTGTATTTAGGATGCCGAACCTGTTCGGTGTATGCCCTAGAAGCTAGATTAGCCGACACTTGTAAAACTTTCTTAGGCCATATTTTTTAATATTGACCTTTTATATTAATGAAATTAGGTTTTCCATTCATATCTAAGTTCAAAGTATCTATAAATCATCCATTGAATTAATGAGTATAATGACATATATTTTCAAAAGTTAAGAATTTGAGATATGTGTCATTAATAATTATTCATTAATTATTCCTAATCATAGGATCATCACAAGGATAGTGTTTGATCCAATAGGATTAGTACACGATCACTTTTTCTTAGGTGATGGGTCTTGAATCTATGGTGTGGAGATATTAAAGTAAGAGTGCAGGTGCTTATTTGGAATAAGGGTATTGAGCGTGACCAAATATAAGTACACACTAGGATGTTTACCTTTTCATCAATGATGTACTTGATGCTGAGATAGTATGAATAGTTCTATGACCTAAGGTGCCTCGGTTATTCATAATGAGGGTACTGTGATTTAACTTCACCAAAACTCAATCTCCTAGCCATGTAGACCCTCGAGGTATAAGTTAGTTGCAGTATGTTCATTGAAGGAATTGAAACTTTTACAGGTGCTACGCATGCAAAAATCAGTAGAGTTTCTAAAACCCTGTCTAAAGCATACATGAAAACTATTTTCATAATAAGCATGCTGATTTAATAAAAATCAAACTAGAATTTATAGGATATGCTAACATGTTGGATTAGATATATTAAATGATATCTAAAATTCTAAAAAATAGAACAAGAAGATTTGGCTTACCTGAAATCGCTTTCCTCCCTTAATTGGTTTAGATTGGTGGATGTTTGAAATTCCTGTCAGAGCCATGCACATACCAAGCCTTTGCTGGTATCCATGTGGGGATGACTCCTTGAGGCCTTTAAAGTACTATCTCCTTATGGGCCTCTTCTCCAGCTTGGATTAGACCTTCCTTTAAGATGATCTCAAAGAACAAAGGCTGTAGCCTTTGTAGTCTTCATGCGAACCTTTTATACAATCAAATACGACCTTTTCTTTTACACCAGGGATGGAGGAAACATTTTCTTCTCCCCTCATCCTCTCTCTAAACTCTTTGATCTAAGAGTTTTAGGCTATGGAATAATCAGAAGAAAAAGAAAAGGGTGATAGAACACAAGGCTATGGCAAAGTCAATGGAAAAGGGAATACCGCACAACCTTTTTCTTTCTCCTTTTATTTTATGATTGTCACACAATTTCTAGCCAACTCTATGATCCACATCAATCCTAGAGAAGACTCCATCCTCAAATAAAATCTCATCAAAATCTGATTCAAATAAGGAAGTGTTGGACATGGAGAAAGAAACTATGTGACTATGCGATTGAGAAACCATCTTATGCATGCATCGGCCTTCTCAATTTTGTTTTGTTGCACGACACCAAAATCCAACACCCAAACTTGATAAATATAATCCTAAGTGAAGACCAATCAAAATAAAAATAGCTAGGATTAGGTTTATCAAGATAAGAGAGAGACTTAGAGAGGAGGGACACCAACCCTTGGTGCCCTCTCACAATCTTGCCCAAGTCGACTTCTCACTGCACATTAACACCATACAAATTCTAGTTTCATGAGATTTAGAAAGTGATTAAGCCAAATCAAATTAGGTTTAGGTATCCTATTTTATTTGGATTTAATTTGCTTCAAATAGAATCCAATTTGAGCCTGATTCAAGTTGAATTTGAAAAGGCTATCAACCTTATTTCAAATAAGATTGTAATCCAAGTCCAACTTGGATAATAAAACCCAGTTAGACTTAAGCTGAGTAAAGCTCAATTAAATTGAATCTCACTTAAATTAATTAAGACTTGATCCAAAATTTAATTAAGTTCAATAATGTTATAACTCTTGCAATTAAGTTCCTGGTGCTAAAATGAGCAGGTGCCAAAATAAGCAACAACTAAATTTATAATCCTTACAAATTTAGTAGTTTCAAAATTTGATCAAAGCTTTGATTAGGTAAAGCCCCTATTGTATATGACCCATCAGGTTCTATTCTATTTGGTAGTGAGATATACTTTGATCTCTATTATTGTATCATCAAAATTCTTTTGATGGATCAGAATAATTTCAACTCAATTTTAACAAGGATCATTAATCCAAAAATGATCCAAGTGAGTTTCCATAATCCACCAGTGATATCTAATAGTATGCAATATCAACCCAACAAAATAAAAGGATGAACCTCTAAGTGTAGTTACCATGTGGGCAAGTTTCCCTATCGAGAGTCTTGATAGGGTGCAGGTTATAGAATTTTGTCAAATCCTAAGCATCCATTATATACTTGACTTAATTGGCTTTTACCTAATCATGATTTTCATGGAAACTCTTTCCATTATCATGCTACTATGGCCACAAACTTAAGGACTCAGCCTCTTAGATTGTATAGGACTACTCCTCAACTATTGATATCGATAGATCTTCTATAGGTACTCTCCCAACTTTTACAGTGAATCTACTACAACGAATGTACATCACAAGATTCTAAATGGCTAAAGACCATGTTTATATACTTGTCAAACTATAACAATCTTACTATGAGTGATTGAGGCACCGCAGGTCAAGGAATTGCTCACACAACTATAACTCAAGAAGTCACTAATGGATGAGTAGAATCCATGTGACTTCTTATTCTTTAGTCATATTTAATATCATTGTTCTCTAACAATTACCTATACTCTCGCTTTAGTATCCCTATACTATAGACTTGAGACCCATCTACCCAAAAGAAAAGTGATTTGTGTACTGATCTTAATGGATCGATCACCATCTTTGTGATAATCCAATGATTGGAAGCACTTAGAAGTTAACCAATAATGACATATCTCAAATTCTCAACTCTTGAAAATATGTGTCATTGTCTATTAACTCCATGGATAGTTCATGGATATATAAAATATGAATGGAAGAAAAAACCTAATCTTATTGATAAAATATTTGACTAAATATAAATAATGTTTCAAAAAATTATAATGTGTCAGCCAAATTAGCTTCTAGAAAATATATATCTAACAATTTTTCATTTGCACTAAAGTCAATTGGCCATATACCTAAGTCTCATCTTTTTAAGATTGGCTTCAATTTTTTACTGGCTCAACTACATTGTTAGTGGGTCTGCCATATTGTTTGTGAAGTCTATTAGGAATTATGTCCCAAAGCCAATCGTCTAAGCTATAAATGGTTGTGCTAATTTTGTAATTGTATATGAATTTTTAATGAATAAAAGTTATTCTTTTGGCTGCTCATCACATATGCATTTTCCTGAAAAGAACTCTTATGGATGGAGTCCTTAGAACTATATTATATTTGATATAGAGAGGATATATCAAGTAGTTCTTAAACTGGTTCACAACCAAATGATACATCATTATAGAACGATAATGTATCAAGTGTAGGTTGTTGTATGTCATATTTACTGGGTGCAGTCAAGTCCTTAGAAGCGGTGGTGGATTAAGATGTAATTAACCCCTCTAAATAGTTTGGAGTGAATGACTCACTGTGTCTTAATTTAGCAAAACCTTGGCAAGGGTAGTTCTTGTGAGGAGTCACAGAACTTGTAAAGTTGAGACATGATCTGGATGAACAAAATTAGGGTTGGCAGTCAAATCCTAGGTCATCCTGAGCATTATGAGGTCAAAGGGATAAATTATGCGGTAACCATATACCAGAGGTTCTTGTAAGTTGCTCTATAATCTTCAACCTATCCGACCGTCGGGTATCATTGCTAGATGAGGACTTTGACTGGTATTGGAAATGTTCTAGTGCTACTGGCTTAGTGTTCGAACCTATGGGGACATCCATAATAAGAATATATACTTTGATTAACTCACTTTGTTTTTGCAGCTATAGTCAACAAAGTTTTCGAAGCAAGTTACAAATTTTCTTGAAGCATGATTTGGCTCATAAACTAACACATGGAAGAAGTCCATTAATTTTCTTGAAGTATGTTCACAAGCCAAATTTTCTTGAAGCATGATTTGGCTCATAAGCCAACATATGGAAGAAGCCCATTCGGCTCAAATCCAAAGCATGATGGAGGGCATCCTTTTCAAGTTCAAGACCAACCATTCAAGCCTCTTCAAGACCAAGCCCAGGCCCAATTCATGCCAAGATTTGAAGCACATGGGGGAACAACTCATCAAACAATCTTGGGAGAGAAGGAATTACACTACATCAAGAGTTTAATGGGGAACATAAAGATTCCTTCCACTATCCCAACAACATTTGACATGTGGGATGCCACAACTTATGACACCTAAGCCTCCACATCAGCATTTGAAAGCCACATTAGGATCTTCTAGATGCCACATGTCAAAGTGGTTATAACTTCTACCAATAATTTGTTTTTAGTTAAAACCACTTACCTAAAAATTGTTGGAGCCAACTAAGCCATCCTTATCCCCTCCTCTCCACCCTTGGACGAAATTTCTAGCATTGGAGCCTATAAATAGAGACCCTAGGCTCTCATTGTATTCATTCTATGCTATGATTTGAATTAATGAAAGGATTATTTCCTTGTGTTCTAGTTTTTTTGAGTTCTTGTTTGGAGTGAAAGTTTTCTAGCTAGTTTGAGTGTATAGATCCTTATCCAAGGAGAGAATGAGAGTTTTCTAAGTTTGAGTTTGAGAGTGAAGAGTGCTTTTGCAAGGAGTAAAGGATGGGATGCCCATTGATGGATTTATGATCAAGCTCCAAGTCCCAAGCCACCGGCCACTTTCTTATTCTTCCTTTTTTCTTTGTTTCCATTCCAACTCCAATTCTTCTTCCATGTCTAATCCCAAGTTTCTTTGCAGGTTCTCTCAGGTTCCTAGGTCAAGGATGAAGGTCTCCATGCTTTGGATCAAGGCCAAGATGAGTCTCAAAGTAGAGAGTGCCAATCTTGACTTCTAGGCCTCAATCCTTGAGTGATGAGAACTCCTTCTTTCACCAAATAATTAGCCATCATTGTTGATAGTAAAACTCTTCCTAAGTTTCATTAGATCTGATTATTTGAAGGTTAACTTGCCCTAGTAATGATGGTTTCCTTGCCATGAAGATCCTAATATTTATTATGAACTAGATCTACATTGCGGGTAATTGCCAATCTTGACTTCGAAGCCTCAATCCTTGAGTGATGAGAGCTCCTTCTTCCACCAAATAATTAGCCATCATTATTGGTAGGAAAACTCTTCCTAAGCTTCATTAGATATGATCATTTGAAGGTTAACTTGCCCTAGTAATGATGGTTTCCTTGTCATGAAGATCATAATCCTTATTTTGAGCTAGATCTACATTGTGGGTCTTAAAAATTAGGTCAATTAGTCTCCTTATGAAAATTTTTTTCTTGGATTAATTTAGCCCGTTTATTTAATAATTAATTGCTCTAGTTTGCTTGCTGGTTAGCTTGCTAAAACTCTCCATTCATCATTTTATTTTCGTCCCCCATCAAAGTTGATCAGTGTCGAGCCCCGGTATGAATTACCTATAGAGGCCAGACACGTGTATGGCTCGAGCACTTTAACCTTTTCCACGTTATTTTCAAAGGTATATCGATAAGGTACTTTTATATCTTTGATTATTTTTCTTGATCTTAATGTGTATTGCATGCTGCATTATCTTACTAGATCATGTTGCTGGCAGATTGGTATATTATTTTGATCGATCTACCAAGCCTTCCGCTATTCATTTTAAAATTATTTTAAAATACTTTCTTTCTGCCTAGCATGTTTTTACCTTCAAATGATATCAGAGCACAGGTTTTCTTCGTAGTATTATGATGCTATCATGCTTTAACATCATTGTTTTCTTTTAAGTATTTGGATTGAGTGCTTCACCATAGCCGTCAGGTCATAGAAGAGAAGTAGGGCTGCAAGACCCTCTCTTCCCATTCAATGGGGTCTCCTATGACGTGTAGCGGTGCTGCTTATGATTGACTCATGAAAAAGAATAAGTACAAGCTCAAATAATACTTTGTCTTACCTTGCACTTAAACCCGACTCGTGGGTATCCCTAGTTTAGGTTCCTACTTGATTTTACTTAGGGTTTAGGTTAATGCAAATGTGGGTGATTATTTTGGACTAAGAAAAGGTAATGATCTTTTTCCTTTATGTAATATTGAATGCCCTTAGGATATTTTAAAAATGGATGCAAACAATTTCAGCAAAACAATGAGCACAATCAACTATACCTAGCACAAATGCATAAATTTTTAACCCAATTTTGAAATTTCAAAAAATGCAAATTTAAATTGGGTAATTCAAATCTTGAAGTCTAAATCACAGTAACTAAATTTAAAATTTTAAATTTTGAAATTTGATTAGAAAATTCATCCTTGGAAACAAAGTGGTTAAAATGTAAATTTCAGCTTCCAACTAACCTCCAGCTAAGTTGAATTTGAAAATTCAAAAAATTCAAAATAAAACTGATTTGGTTAGCTCTCAGATCTAAAATATCAGATTTTAAACTTTGACTTCAGATTAACTCAAATTTTGGTTGAGAAGGTAGTTTGAAAACAGTTGCTAAAAGATTCTAGCAGTTTAGTTAACTCTTAACAACCTGAATTTAAATTTCGAATTTCGAGCTATTAACCTTTCTAAGATTCAAAATTTTAGTGGAAAATAATAAAACTCAAAGTCTGGATCTCAGATATAAAAACTCAAAAAATAAAAAAATATTTTTATATTTTTTTAAAATTAAATGAAATGGAAGGTAGAAAAAGAATTCTGGGCAGAACTTCAGAAATGACCTAATAACTTATATCTTTAAATCTAAAAATCAAGGAAAATATTTTTTTGAATTTTATATTTCAAATCTTGACATACTATGGTACTGGAAGAGTATTGTTTTAGATTTTTTTTATCAATTTAAAAAATATAAAAAATCATTGAAGCTCTGAAGATAGTGAGACAAAATTCTAGCAGCCTGCAAAGCTTAACCTAGAACCAAAGCTCTAATACCAAAAAATTGATGGGGGATGAATTTGATGAAATGGGTGTGTGGAGATGTGATCTACTCACTTAGCAACAACATACTAGAATTAGAGCTCTAGATATGGCTAGATTCATGGGTAGAAGGGATGAAGAACTTCGATCTAGGAACTAGGTGAGCAGAATTCTACACACCCTCGTGCAAGCTTACTTTCAAAAAAATAAAAGAGAGGATCTAAGGGCATAGAAACCCTCAAACTAGGATAAGATACCTTTAAGAACCTTAGATCTAAGGATCAAGATGGTCTTTTCCCAACAATGAAGAGAAATCAAAACTCAAATGGAATGAAAGCACTCACCACTCAAGAATTGTTGGCTAGAGACAAGATCTACACTCCCTACTTGGATTTATCATTGGAGCTTTGATCCTTGGCATGGAGTCTTCATCATCATCTTCAAATCACCAAGTAGAACCTGCAAAGAGTCAAGGTAAGATCATGATTCAAAGAAATTAAGGGAAAAGGAAGGAATCAACAAAGAGAAGTGAAGAGAGTTATTGGGATTTTTGGCAGCACTTCCTCTTCTTCTTGGACTACTTGGATCTTAGGTAGAAGAGCTTGGAAATGGAACTATGGTCCTTCAAACTCAAGGCACTCACTCAAATTCAAGATCAAACTTAACACTCCTACTTAAACTTAAAAAGAAACACTCAAACATCAAGAAGAACTCATGAACTTGGTAAGGTGGAAGAGAACACAAACTAGCAAGCTTTCATTCAACTCAAATAATTCATTGCTTTACAAGAGGAGGTCTTGATCCTATTTATAGGCCAAGGGCAGTCATAATGGGTGGGTTAAGGAGCCAACTAATTCAAATTTAGTTGGTAATTAATTACTTGATTAGTTCCTAGTCTAACTAATCATAACAAGAGAAAGTCCTAGAAGCTCCATGTGGCACAATCTCCTTGAAATATTTGTCTTCATCCAATCCTTCCACATGTCCTTTTAAGTTTGGTCTTTTAATAGGCTCCAAAGTAGATGAATGCTTCATAGCTGGGTTGGTCCAAGATGGGCTTCAATGTAGATGATCTTGGCCGGCCCATGGACTTGAAAAAGAAGGGGTCTTCACTAGTTTTATTTATGGACTTGAAAACTTCATACTTGCTTTATTCAAGAGGTGCTTCATAAAGTTGGATTTCTTCTTCATACATTGGTGGGAACCTGAAAAAAAGATTGGACTAAAACCAAAGATTGTTAGTTTGTAGTTTCTTCTTCTTACCAATGTCCTCATTATTGTGTCCCAAAGCCAATTATCTAGGCTATAGATGGTTGTACTAATTTTGTAATTATATATAAATGTTTAATGAATAAAAGTTATTCTTTTGGCTGTTCATCATATGTGCATTTTTCTAAAAAGAACTCTTGTGTGATGGAGTCCTTAGAACTACAGTATATTTGATATAAAGAGGATATATCAAGTAGATCTTAGACTGGTTCAAAACCAAATGATACATTATTATAGGACGACAATGTATCAAGTATAGGTTGTTGTATGTTACATTTGTTGGTTATCCTCTTAACGAAGGAGTGTGGAGATACTGGTATGACATGCAAGTAAAATGTGTGATATCTTACTGAATGTGACCATCTGCAGAGCTCCCTTTTGTCAAAGGGTTGCTCGCGAAGGGATATAGATATATATGTCCCTCAGACCTGAGGTCACCATGGCAACTTGCAAGCAACTCACTATATTTTGATGCCAGACCACTTGGATTTCTAATCCAGTGATGGAAAGTTTTTGGGTATAGTCAAGTACTTGTAGAGTAGTGGTAGATCAAGATGGAATTGACCCCTCCAAATAGTTTGGAATGAATGACTCGCTGTGTCTCAATTTAGCAAAACCTTGGCCAGGGTAGTTCTTGTGAGGAGTCACAGAACTTGTAAAGTAAGACATGATCTGGATGAACCAAATTAGGGTTGGCAGTCAAATCCTAGGTCATCCTAAGCATTATAAGGTCAAAGAAATAAATTATGGGGTAACCATATGCCAAAGGTTCTTGTAAATTGTTCTGTAATCTTTGACCTATCCGATCATCGGGTATCATTGTTAGATGAGACTTTGACTGGTACTAGAATTGTTCCAGTACTACCAGCTTAGTGTTCGAACCTATGGGGTCACACACCATAGGAGTCTCTATCTGATCTTAAGGTTGATCGATGATTAAGAATCATATGCTATCACTGGTAGTCAATATGATTGACCATGTGTCGACACTTGAGGGGGTCGACACTTTGCTGTGACAAGAAGTATTTTCGGAAGTCTTTTCTGGATGAGCTGACTTTACCCCTGCTCGAGTCGACTCATTTCTAATGAAAGAACAGTCCGACTGTTTTGTATTCTGGATGAGCCAACTCGACCCTTGCTCGAGTCGACTTATCTCTGCTCGACCAGAACACCCTGAACGATATTTTTAAGAAGCTTTTTTTGAAGGTTTTGACCTGGTTTGAATTTCGAATTCAAGTTATTTTGGCTCCAAACTTTCAAGGAATGATTGTCATTCCTTCATAATGTGGTTAGAGCCAAATTGGTATGCTCATTGACCTTCTCCCCCAATCACTCCTCCTTCCTCTTTCTCCCTCTCTTGGCTGCCTCTATAAATAAAGGTTATTTTAGGTACTGGTTGGTTAAAGAACTAGAAGAGAAAAGGGATTTTTTAAGGACCTAGGATTAGGTGTGAGAATACCTAGCATTCAAGCTAGGTCTTGGGAAGAGAGAAAGTTAGGAAGGGTTCCACCTCTCCTCCTTGTCTTTCGAGAAGAAGAAGATCGGCCCGAAGGATCCCAAGGAGCTAGCACTCCGACGGAGTTGATCAATGTTGAGCCCCGGTGTAGATTACCTGTAGCGGCTAGACACGTGTGTGGCTCGAGCGCTTTACCCTTTTCCACAGTATTTTCAAAGGTATAATGATAAGATTCTTTTACATCTTTGATTATTTTTCTTACTCTTGATGTGTATTGCATGCTGCATTATCTTACTAGATCCTATTGCTGGTAGATTGGTAGATCATTTTGATCGATCTATCGAGCCTTCCGCTGTTTATTTTAAAATTATTTTAAAATACTTTCTTTCTTCCTAGCATGTTTTTTCCTTTAAATGGTATCAGAGCATAGGTTTTCTTCGTAGTATTATAATGCTAGCATGCTTTAACATCATTATTTTATCTTAAGTACTTGGATTGAGTGCTTCACCATGGCTGTCCAGTCATAGGAGAGAAGTAGGGTTACAAGACCTTCTCTTCCCATTCAATGGGGTCTCCTATGGGGTGTAGGGGTGCCGCTTGTGATTGACTCATGAAAAAAAAATAAGAGAAAATATAGATTAAAAAATATTTTAATCTAATGTTATGATCATAAAATAAATTTAGATAAGATCTAAGAGTTTTGTTTTGATCATGTTTAATCTCTAACCTTGAATAGTTTAAGTAAGATGCATAAAATTAAAGTCACTATTTTCTGCCCTCGCAGACGAGCCGACTCGACTCTTGCTCGAGCCGACTCATTTATGTAGGTAGAACAGTCTATCTGTTCTGGTTCTGGACGAGCTGACTCAACCCCTGCTCGAGCCGACTCGTCTCTACTAATAGATGAATCTGTTAGTTTCTGGTTCTGGATGAGCCGACTTACATTCTACATGAGTCGACTCGACCAGAATGCCCTGAAATAGTAAATTCAAATTTGCTTGTAAAATTGTTTTACATTCTTAATTGAAATTGTTTTGATTAATTAAGGCTATTAGACTTAATTAAGACTTAAGTTATATTGAATGACAAAAACTCTAGGAATATGATTCAAAGATTTTAAGTCATTTCAATAAGCCTTAAAGGTCATGGATTAGCTTCTTTTGGATCCTTAATTGGGTTAGACCTAAGTTTAGATGCATTGGACTAAATAGAGAACTAATCTAATCAAATGTTGAGTTAAGATTTCTTCTCTATAGATCTCTCTAATAGTTAGATTGATTAGTCCATAGATCTAAATGGACCTAATTTTGTGGCTTAGTAGTCAGCCCGAGTCTTTAGGCTAGTCTAATTGACTTTGATGAACCAATTGCTGTCTAGATAAGTTTGGCAGTTTGATCAAGGTTCTTTGGGGCTACCTCTTACCTGGCCAACTTGGTTGGTGTCTAAGGCAAGATGGTTAATGGCGGAACCCAATCCATGATCTCACTTACCTGGCCAATATGGTCGATCAAAATTGATTGGATAGCTCGTTGACTCGTGTTAACCCCTGTCACCCAAGGTTAATAAGTCTTGACTGATTTTAGGTGCCCATGGATCATTAATTATGTGTAACCCTCCTTGATTACCGATGTGGTCAGTGGGAGGTTGATCCATGTCTTCCCATCTCTTCTTCTGTCACATTAAATTTAAATTCTTTAAATTATTAGGTCTATAAAAGGATGAAGTTATAGGGATAACCAAGTCCTAGCCTCTCATTAAGTGGGATGGTAATGGATCTAATAGTTGGGTGTTCATCGACAGATCCAAAGATCAGGTATTCATCGGTCTATTGGAATTGCTATTTCTAATATGATAGCTCAGTGCGACTCTCTTAATGGTAGTCAGGTAGGCCGGCCAAAGTCGGGCTTGACTATTCTTAGCTAGAAGCATTGAATTTTATCATGTTAATGGTTGGACCTAATCAGGGCCTTTAATAGGAGGCCCAAAGGTCGATTGAAGTTTACCTTGGGGCAAAAACCTATTGATTCTTTAGGATATCCTATAAAGTGAGCTTTCATAGATCTGGATTCTAACTTTTTTGCCATCAATCTTTTGACATAGGCTAGACATTCCCAAATCTTCAAATGACCAAGACTTGGTATCTTATCATGCCACGTCTCATATAGTATAGTAGGAATGGATTTAGAGGAAACCCTATTTAATATATGAGCTATAGTAAGTAGTGCATTTCCCCAAAGATATAAGAATAAATTAGTGAAGCTCATCATGGACCTGATCATATCTAATAGGATCCTATTTCTCTTTTTCGATACCTCGTTAAGCTGAGGCATACCATGAGGAGTCCATTGTGAGAAATGCCATTGTCCTTGAGACTAAGGTATTCCTCTCCTCGATCTAATCAGAGAATCTTAAGGAATTTTTCTATTTGCTTTTTTACTTTAGTATGAATTCTTTAAACTTTTCAAATACTTCAGACTTATGTCTCATAAGAATTACATTCCCATATCATGAATAATCAGTGGTGAAGGTAATGAAGTATTGATAACCATTTTTGGCCTGTACATCAAATGGCCTACACGCTTCAATGTGTACCAGGGCAAGTAATTCAGTGGCCCTCTCCCAATGTCCAATGAAGGGTAACTTAGTCATTTGTTCTTGAAGGTAAGACTCACAAACTAGGTATAACTCATAATTGATTGAGCCTAGGATCCCATCCTTTTCTAATTTATTAATCCTGTCCTTTAAAATGTGGCCAAGTCTACAGTGTCGCATATACTTTTGGTTAAGGTCATCTCTAGTTTCTTTGTATACTATGACTCTCACTAATTGCTCGTCAATATTAACTGACTCATGAGCATGTATATGGTAGAGATTGTTAATCATAAATCTATATGCAACCAATTTATTTTCAAAATAAATAAAGCAGTGGTCTTTATTAAAATTGAAACTTTATTCTTCCTATGTTAAAATTGGTACAGTAATCAAATTATTGCTAGCAACAGGTGCATAGTAATAATCTCCAAGCCTAAACAAAAATTAGATGATAATCAAAGAGGGTAGGCACCTATAGCAATAACTGTAACTTTTAAACGATTACCGACTTGAAGGACACTTCACCTTTCCTCAACCTTTTAATTTCTATTAGACCTTGCATTGAAGTACATAAATATGCATTAGAATCAAAGTTTATGACCCAACTAGAAATAGAAAAAATTGTTAGGTTCATTTTGATAATGAGCACATCTAACATACCTTCTAAAGGTATATCAACCTTTTTCTTCAGATTCTCTAGGTACATAGGATCCCTTGAACTCTTCAAGGTCTTTTCTATATCTTGGTCTAAGACATACCCTAAAACTTTAGGCCAATTCTTGTAATTGGATTCGTTGGTTAGACTCAAAGTTTTTGGGCTAAGAAAATTGAAGCTGATATAATTATCTAAAGAGAAAAAAGATTCTAGTTAGATATTTGTACTCAATCAATTATAAAATAAAAGTTATTTTTGGTAGTTCATCTCTTTTTAGGCATTTTCTTTTGAACTCTTTCGAGAGAAGTCCTTAGAACTACTTCAATTCAATAAAGGAGAATTTATTTAGTTCTTAAATATGTTCATGACCAAATGATTCGTTATTACCTATGATGACCATGTTTATCGAGCATAGGTCATTGTATACCATATAGGTTGGTTGTCCTCATAACCAAGAGTATAGAGATATTGATATGTTATGCAGGTGACTATAGGAGTACACTGCATTATACATGACCAACTCTATAGATTACTCTGCTATCAAGAGTATCTCTTAGAAGGATAATGGTATAAGTATCCCTCCATCTTGAGATTACCATGGTAACTTGCAAGCAACTCACTATACTTAGATACTGGATTATCTAAATTTTTATTTCAATGATAGAAGGTTACTAGGTATAGTCAAGTACTTGTTAAGTCGGTGTACGAGTCAAGATCGAATTTACCACTTCAAGGTATTGGAGAAAATGCTCTGCCACATTTAAATTTAGCAAGACTTTAGCCAGGATAATCCTTGTAAGGAGTTATAGGATTTGTTTGGTTGAGACACATCTGGATGCACTATTTAGGGACTAAAAATTAACTCTGAAGTCATCTTGAGTATTACATCAAAGGGATAAATTATACGGTAATCATATATCTGGATTCTTGAACGTTGCTTTACAATCATTCGACCTATCTAGATATCGGGTATCATTGCTAGATGGTTACATCGATTAGTTCAGGAATTAGTTCTTGGACTATCTGCTTAGTATTTGAACCTATAGGGTCATATATATTAGAAGTTTCTGACCAATCATGATGGCTAATTAATGATTAAGATTTGTTCAGTGACAAAATTATAGATATGATTAATAATTAATCCTATATAAATATTATAAATAATTAAATAAATAAATAAATATTAAAATATTTATAAAAATATTAATTAGTAATTGGATTACTAATTGGTTTAATTTGATTAAGCAAAGAGGATTAGGTTTAGTCTAATTGAAATAGGTTCAAGTAGATCTCACCCGATTTGGTTATACAATGACCTAATCACTAAGGAATTTTAATTTTAGCTTGATTTAGACTTGAACTCAATTAATTCTAAATTTAATTAGAACTTAATTAAACTTAATTGAAACCTAATAAAATTAAGTTCAAATTGGTTAAATTAGTTATAACCAAATTAGTTTTTGTTCCAAACTAATTTTGGTCAAATCTTGGTCAACCCTAACCTAGTCTAACTTGTTATATTTTCTAAAAATTCTCCACACCTTTCAATAATTTTTTCATGAATTATTCATAAAAAAAATTAGTTTTTCTTATCTTCTCTAATTTTTTTTAGATTAGGATTAGTTTTAGTTAAATTAGGATTTATTTGAATTCAATTTGGAGGAGTTTTATTAGGAATAGAACTCCTAGTCCAAGTAAAACTTTATCCTTTATCCAAACTAATATCCATACTAATTTCAATTCAACTTTTACTTTGATGTGTGACATTAAGAGGCCCTATTTACCATGAAATCTGAAGTAAAATTACCTTGGAAATATATTTGAGAGGGGGCATGAATTTCAAGATAGGTGTGAAAGATTTCTTGGGTTCTAGTGCTAAGTCATCTAAGGAGAGGGAAAAAAAAATAAAAAGAGAGTTTTTAGATTTATTTTTTCTCCACCCTTGATCCTCTTAATCTTCATCCTCTGATCTTCTTGGAAATTTTAAAAAAATCCAAGAAATATTTTATTTCAGCCATCCATGTTCTTCGCATGGATCTAGCAATTTTAGGAGGTTGATTGTATCGAGGCTTCACACGAGGCTTCGTGTGGATGATTCATGGAGGTGGATATCTTGCATGGCTATGAAGCAACATGGAGAGCTCTTACACGTGTCATCGATAGTAGTGATCATCGACCCATGATCAGGTTTGGGATTTGATCTCATAGTTTTAGTTGATATGATCTATAGCATGCATTGGTTAGATCAATATATGCTAATTTTTTAATGTTATATATCATATTATGATTTTTACAAGGTTTATTAGATTTAATCTGTATGCATGATTCTTTATTTAAAATAATTTTAAAATAGATGTACTTATGCTATAAATTATAAAAAAATCATGCATGAAATCGTAGATATTTTTTTCAATAGTGGTATTAGAGCGATCAATTTTTATAACATGATATGTAGATATGAAATCATACATGCTAGATATAATCTTAATCTGAGTAACTGCTTTGAATTGGGTTGATCACCATGGTCATTCAATAATAGGAGAAAAGTAGGATTTAATGGCCCTCTTTTTCTATTCCATGGGATCTCTTATGATATATAGAGGTGCCACTTGTTGTAATATTCTATGAATAAGTGAGGTAAAAAGATTTTTATTAAAATTATTTTGATTATTAGATCTATTTTCTAATAATTTAATCCTGATTAATTTACTATTTTTGATTTGAAATAAAATTATTATGGTTTGTTTTTATGTTTAAAACATGAAATATACTATTAATTTCATATTAAGACTATCGTATAGTTTAAATTTAAAAATGTTTGATGTATATGTGATGCATATAAATTGTTTATATCAAAATTTAGTAAAATTAATCTTGATTAATTACTGGAATTAAGCATTCTAAGATTAGATCTATAATTGTGAATTAAAGATCTAGTTATATTTTATAAATCATGGACTTTGGGTTAACTTGAATTTGATCAATTAATAGGGTTAAACCTAGGTTAGAATTTTAAATAATATAGACCTAATAGAGAATTGGATTTAACCTAATAGAATGTTGATTTGGATTAGATCAAGATTTCTCTAGATCAAATATATAGTGATAGTTTGATTAAGTCCATATTATATCAAATAGACTTGATTATGGCTCTATTGTCGGACCCGAGTCATTAGGCTAGTCTAATTGAATCTGATGAACTAATTAGTGTCTAAGATAAGTTTGGTATTTGATCATGGTTATTAATTAAGGCTACCTCTTTCCTGGGTAACTTGTTTGGTGTCTAAGGAAAGAGGTTAATGATGGAACTCTCCCATTGATCTCACTTACCTAGCCAATGTAGTCAGTCAAAATTTGATTAGATAACTTATTTATTCGAGTTAACCAATGTTAGTAAGGATGATCAGAGCTTGACTAATCTAGGTGCCCTTGGACCAATTATGTCTTTGACCCTTGTCAGACTTAGTGAGATCAACCGGAGGATCGGTCCATATCTTCTCTCTTTTGAATTATTAATAAAAATCTTTAAATTGTTAGATCCCTAAAAATGATAAAATTATGGAAATAACCGAGTCATAGCTTTCCATTAAGAGGATGGTAATGGGTTCAAAAGTTAAGATGATCATTAGAGGTCCAATGGTCTGGTGCTCATTTGGTTATTGGAATTATCATTCATATTATGATGATTCACGCGTGACTCTCTTAATAGTGGTTAGATGAGTTGACCAAAATTGGGCTTGGCCATTTGTTAGTTAGAAGCATTAAGTCTGATTGTGTTAATTGTCGGAGCTAACTAGGACTTTTAGTGAAGATCCAAAGACCCGCTGAAGAGGTACTTGAGGCAAAATTAATACTAGAAATTATTTAAGAAAACAATTGGTTAGGATGTGCATGGGTAGGTCGGCCAAAGTCGGGCTCATGTTTAGTTTATTGGATTCTAGTACCCATTAATTAGTTAGAAGCATTAAGTCTGATTGTGTTAATTGTCGGAGCTAACTAGGACTTTTAGTGAAGATCCAAAGACCCGCTGAAGAGGTACTTGAGGCAAAATTAATACTAGAAATTATTTAAGAAAACAATTGGTTAGGATGTGCATGGGTAGGTCGGCCAAAGTCGGGCTCATGTTTAGTTTATTGGATTCTAGTACCCATTAAATAATTAATACAATTCCTTGGATTGCAGGTAGGGGCTACCAATTTGAACAAGATAGTGGAAAGACCTTTAGACTAAAGTCCAAGTTTTTAAGATTAAATGATTTATGTACTAACAGTCTTGTTCTCTTTTCTTTTCAGCTAGAAATGACTAATACATTGTTGCTCCATTCATTGTTGGACAATGAAAAGCTGATAGGATCCAATTTCAATAGTTGGTATTAAAAATTGAAAATAATCATAGATCATGAATGGATCTTGTACATGCTGACAGATCCAGCACCTAAGGAGCCCGCTCCAGAAGCTCGAGGTTTAGTTTGAGATACTTACTAGAAGTGGCTTAATGATTTAACCATGGTTCGATGCATAATGCGAGCATCCATGAATGATGAACTCAATCACAAATTCAAGGATGTTCAGCCATAGGATATGCTTCAAGTATTGAAAGAATCCTTTGGCACTCCTGACGACAATGAAAGGTATAAAATGTCTTGTACCAATTTCACCACTAGGATAAGGGAAGAGGCATCGGTCCTTAATCATGTATTATACATGACTCAACTAATCGAGTACCTTAACAAACTTGGATTTTTCTTGCATGAGCAGCTTGCAAAGGATGTGATCCTGAATTCCTTGTAGTAGTCCTACCTTGACTTCCTTAGTCATTATAGAATGACTAAGCCTGTAGTCAACTACCATTGTCTACTGGAATTGCTATAGAGTTATGAGAAGGATCACTAACTCCATAAGGGACTGGTGAATGTAGTGGGAGGATCTACTTCAACAAGATGTCATCCCTTGAAGAAAGGGAAGAAGAAAAATAAGAAGGTGCAACGTGCTTAGCTGAGTCAAACCAAGAAAAAAAAGTTTGACCAGAGTTAGGTAGAGTGCTTCTTTTGTAAGAAGCAGGGTCATTGGAAGAGGAACTGTCATCTTTACATTACCTCTTTAGACCAAATATGCCAAGGAAGAAAATGAACCAGCAAGTGGTTACTGGACAAGGTTCTTATATGATAACATGTTCTAACTTCTCGATATGTGATACAACTACCTAGGTATTAGATACTAGAAGTCCTATTAATATTTGTAATATGTTGCAGGGACTTCAAGTTAGTAGAAAATTTGAAGATGGTGAGAGATTCCTGAATGTTAAAGATGGAAGATCAGTTCCAGTTCTAGCTTTAGGAATTGTCAAGCTATTTTTAATGATTATATCGTTAGTTTAAGTGATTGTTGCTATTGTCCTAGTTTTATGATGAATGTAATCTCTATTAGCTTTTTGGATAAGAATGTTTTTCATTTATCAATAAAAGGAGATTATTATGATATTATTATGAAAGATGTCATTGTAATGCATGGATGATTAAAAAATAATATTTATGTTTAATCATACCTGTTAGTGTAGCGTACACATCTAGCAAATATGCTAGATTAGAGAATATATTTGATATTTACCTTTGGCACTGCAGGCTAGTTAATATTAACTAGATAAGATAAATAGGTTAATTAAAGAGGGCTTCCTCAAGCTTAATGATTTTGAATTATTGCTAAGTTATGATCTTGCGTTCTTGGTAAGATGACCGAGTCACCTTTAACTAGTAAAGGTGAAAGAGCCACTGAGGTTCCGAGTCTAGTACATATTGATGTATATAGATCCATGGACACTTTAGCTATAAGTGGATATCATTATTTCATCATGTTCGCAAATGACCTATCGAGATATGGGTATGTCTACCTTATGAAGTATTAGTCTGAATTATTTAAAATATTTAAACATTCCATAATAAAGTAGAAAAATAGACTGGAAAGAGTATTAAAACTCTTCGATCTAATTGAGGAGGTGAATATCATGCAAGTGAATTTTTGGAATATTTAGAAGAGAATGGAATTCTCTTATAATGGACACCTCCTAGGACACCTTAGTATAATGAAGTATCTGAAAGGAGAAATTGAATCATATTAGATATGATTTGGTTCATGATGGGATTCACGGGTCTGCCTATCTCCTTTTGGAGATATACACTCGAGTCGACTTGCTATGTTTTAAACAGAGTTTCCAGCAAGTCTATAAATAAAATACCATATTAGATATAATTAGGGCATAAGTCAGGGCTCTCACACCTTAGGATTTGGGGATGTCCGGCTTATGTTAAATGTTTAAAAATGGACAAGCTCGAACTTATATTTGATAAGTGTATTTTTATAAAGTACTCGAAAGAGACTAATGGTTATTTTTTCTACCATATTGATGAACATAAGGTGTTCATTAGTAATAGGATAGTCTTTTTAAAAAAGAAGTTCCTTGAAGAAGGAACTAATACCTTTAAGGTTGAACTTGAAGAAGTTCAATAGGTAGAAAAACTGACACCATTGAACCCATGGAACCAAATTTGATTTGATCAAACCCAGAGCCCATTATAGATGCACCATTAAAAAGATTCGATAGAGTACGATATCAACTAGATAAATATTATAGTTTCTTGGTCCAAGATGGTGATCCTGTTAAGTTTTATGAAAATAATGAGGATCCGATCACTTATATGGATGCAATGCAAAATACCAACTTCGATAAATAGCTTGAAGCTATGAAATCTGAAATAGAGTTCATGAAAGTCATCGATATATGGACACTTGTTGACCCACCTAAGGGGTAAAACCCATAGGGTGTAAGTGGATTTTCAAAGAAAAAGGGGTGTAGATGGGAAGGTGGAGACCTATTAAGCCTGTCTGGTTGCTTTAGGATATCATCAACATTATGGCATTAACTATAATGAGACAATTTTTGCCTATGGAAATGCTTAAGTCTATTCAGATTATATTTGTGATAGCGATGCATCTTGATTTTGAGATCTGGTAAATAAATGTAAAAACCACTTTCCTAAATGGAGAGTTGGAAGAAGAGGTATATATGATACAACCTAAAGGGTTCACATCCATAGATGAATCAAAGACATGCAAGCTTCAGAGATCCATTGATGGATTGAAGCAAGCATCTCAGAGTTAGAACATGCATTTGATAAGGTGATTAGAATGTATGGCTTTATTAGAAATGGAGAAGAACCCTCCATTTATAAACAGGCTAATAGTTCAGTAGTAGTTTTTCTTGTTTTGTATGTAGATGACATTCTCTTTATCAGGAATAGCAATTGGATTGCTGATTGACTAAGTTTGATTGAGCAAAGTGGATTAGGTTAAGTTTAATTGAAATTAATTTAATTAAATCTCACCTAATTAGGTTATACGATGACCTAATCGCTAAGAGATTTTAATTTTTATTTGATTCAAATTTGTACTCAATTAGTTCTAGATTTAATTAAAATTTAATTAAGTCTAATTTGAACCTAATTGGATGGGTTCAAATTGGTTAAATTAGCTATAACTAAATTAGTTTTGGTTCTAAACTAATTTTGGTTAAATCTTGGTTAAACCCTAATCTAATCTAACTTGTTCTCTTCCCTAAAAATTCTCCATCCTTCCAAGATTTTTTTCATAAATTTTTCATAAAAAAGATTAGTTTTTTTATCCTCCCTCATTTACTTTTAGAGTAGGATTGGTTTGAATTAAATTAGAATTAATTTGAATTCAATTTGGAGGCATCCTATTGGGAATAGAACTCCTAGTCTAAGTAAAACTCTATCGTTTATCCAAACCAATCTCCATACCAATTTCAATTTAGTTTTTGTTCTAATGTGTGACATTAAGAAACCTATTTATGGTGAAATCTAAAGTACAATTGCCATGGAAATCTATTTGAGAGGGGGCATAAATTTCAAGATAGGCATGAAGGGTTTCTTGGGTGCTAGGGATAGGTCTTCTAGAAGGAATATCGAAGGGTATTTTGATAATTTCTATCAAATTTCTCATCTTTCGGGTAGGTATGATACATTGCTAGACATCAATCATGTCTTGTAGATTTTCATGAATCAAATTGATTAGATTCATGAGTCAATATGAAAATTGATTCGAATTGGCAACTTGGGTCAGCTCGATTTGACTTAATTAGGTCAATTGATTTTGATTAGATCGAAATAGCTTGGACTTGGACCTACTGCTAGCTAGATGTGGAGCCCAAAGGATTACACATGCTAGGGAATTGGCCATGGAAGTCAATTAAATTCTGGTTAGGGTCATTGGATCCTAATAGGCTAGCTAATTTGTATACTAGCATATGCATGCTAGCTTAACTCCTCACCCAATTGGATTGGGTTAGCTTGCTTGCTATTTGGGCTAACTAATTTAAGTAAAACTTGGATTGGGTTGAGTCCTAATTGTGGCAGCATTTATCTATATTTTTTTAGAATTTATTAAATATTATTCCTGGATTATGGCAGAGTCCAAATGGGATTGGACTCTTGGTGCCATATTGGCATGTGCCAAGATTAAGGGGCACAGAAAGGACCAAGAGTCCTTCTACCACTTAATCACCTATTCCAGATAAGTGCTAGGCCTCTCTCCCCTATCCCTACACCCATTTGAATTAGGTTTAAATGATCAAAATATAGCATTTGGCATGGAAAAGGTGGCATGCAAAATGAAGGGATGCGTCCCTTCATGTTTGGCGCACAATCATAAATCCAGAAGTCCTTCAACTTGAAGGCTTCTAGTTCTCTGATACATCCTTTGGAATCCCACATCCCTTAGCCAGATTTTTACTAGTAACTTGCCACATGGTAAGTGAAAAAATTGCTAGAAAATTGAAGAGACACATATGTCTCTTGGCATAGTGATATAACATATCAAGATAAAACCTTTCACCCAAGGGACTCCTTCTGCTTGAAGCGTCTTATCTGATCATTAAAAAATTAGATCAAGGACTAAGGAAAAGGTTTATTAGGCACCCCCTCACTCATTATATATAAGCATCAGTATTCTGATGCCAAAACTTTTGAAAAGAAATCCTTTCTATCTCTCTTCCTTCTTTTAGGACAAAAAAGTCTTCTTTAAGACAAGGCTTGTTATTTTAAGACAAAAGCCTAGAAAGAGATATAAGAGGGATAATCAAATTTTGAAAGAAGATTCATAGAGATCTCTGAGTGCCCTACAAGAGGGTAGGGGTTCCAACAAAGGAAGAAAGGTAGCTAAATAAAGAAAGGCTGCCGAAAAGAATCTTAGTCAAATAAGCAAGCTTAATAGGAGTACTTCCTTGGTCTGGTTCCTATGTAGATCACCTTTGGAGGGCATACACTTGTGTGCCTTATGGAAATTAAGGAGTATAGCACTCCAGATATTTTTTTATAACCCTAAAGTTATGATTTATTAGTTGTTATGGTCGAGTGGTCCTTGGATCTAGGGTTTCGGCTAATTAGGATTTCAATAATAAAAAAATTGAAATCCAATCTTTTGCTGTGTCAGCATGAACCCAACAGTGGTATTAGAGCCATCTTGATTTATGCAATTAGTAGTCATTTTAGTGATAATTGCTTACTTTGCTATGACTCTTGCTTGATTAGTTCATATTACATATGTGATATGTTATGCTCCTAGTAACTACTTCGGATTGGGTTAGTCACCATGGCCATCTAGTCGTAGGAGCTAAGTAGGATTTAAAGACCCTCTTTTTTCATTCAATGCGGTCTCCTATGACATGTTGGGCTGCTGCTATGGCCTTATCATATGAATAGGTGAGGTGAACAGATTGTTGTTTTAATCATGCTTTGGTTATGTATATTAGGGTTAATATGCTTATTTGCTAGAATATGTGTCATGTTGGCATGCTTAATTAGGATGTGTTTGAAACCATCAAAGCCCTCATAAAATTATATTTAGTCATAGTGTTAGTTAATCATAATGCAAATCTATTAGGGTTTGATTAGCAAATTGGTGTTTAGGCAAGTGGTTCTGGGAAGGTAAAGGGAATGAGGTTTTTAATTGGTTCTACTGTCTAACCTAGCTAATTCATTTGGTGTCTAAGGAAAGCAATGGGGGGACCCCCTTATCTCTCCCACTTACCTGTCTAATTTAGTTATATCTTGATCTTAAATTGGAAATGCTAATTGATTAAGCACACTACAAATTGCCTTCCTTCATGCTAAGCCAAATCCATGTCAAAAACTATAGTAGGTTTGTTGTGATTAATACAAGGCCTACTCTAGGGTTTGATATGATATTTGTCTTGGTGCATTTTATGCTTTATGGCATGATTGGTTGTGTTGCTTTGTTGTGATTGACATAAGGACAACATTTATCAAACATGGTGTATGGAAATGAAGGGTCTGACTAAACTAAGATATTATAATTTGTTGTGATTGACACAAGGCTATAAGTGTCTTAGAGGTAGGTGTTATGTTGAGAGTTTCATGGGTTGTAATTGGAAAGGAATTTTTTCTTATTGTTGAACTCATGGATGTTTGCTGTGATTAACACAAGGCATTCATGAGGAATTGGGATCTTAACCCCACTAAGAAAGCCTTGGGAGGGTTTTCTTTTGGTATTCGAAAGAAAATAGTGGGAGACACAATTAGATGCAAAAGTCCTTTCTAATTATGAATATCATCATGAGTAGTTTGCTTATAGTTGTTCTTTATTTAATGTAAATTTTATATTATGGCTTCTACTCTTTCATTACGGGGCATCTAGGATGCCAATAAGTTGACTGATCTGAATTATGTGGACTGGTTAAGGAACCTAAGGATTGTATCAGCTCAGAAAAAGCTTGCCTATATCCTCGATTCTCTTAACCTAGATCTAGTAGGGGAGGATGCTACCGAGGAGGAAATGACCATATATAAAATGTGGCAAAATGACAGCATGACTGTCAAGTGCATCATGTTAGCCTCTACGAGCAATGAGTTGCAGAGGCAACACAAAGAAATGGAACCTCAGTGCATATTGCTCATTCTTAAAGAGTTTAGGAGAGCATAGTCGGACTACTCGATATGAGACATCGAAGTAATTGTTCTGAGCACACATGAGCGAAGGCTCTTTCATTCAAGCACATGTCCTTAAGATGATTGACCTGATCACTTGATTAGGTCAACTAGGATTTGTGATGGATGAAGAGCTTAATCAGGACTTAATCCTGTAGTTACTCCAGGATTCCTTCTTGCAGTTTGTCATGAATTACCACATGAACAAACTAAATATGTCATTGTCTGAGCTGCTGAATATGCTTAAGATAGCAGAGAGCCACTTTAAAGGTGATAAGGCTCAACTTCTTCTGGTTGATAGAAAGAAGAAGTAGGCAATGAAGAAGGGTACAAAGAGAAAGAGGAACCCTAAGGTAGCTTCTAGAAGAAGAAGAAGTCAAGGAAGCCCTCTGCTGATGGGACCTACTATCATTGTAGGAAGCAAGGGCAATGGAAGAAGAATTGCAAGTCTGAAGCAAGATGTTGGTGGAGTATCTGAAGGTTTATACATGACATAAACAAACTTGTCATTGAGTTCTTTAGTTTTTGATTCAAGGATATTGGATATATCATGTGGGTCTCATCTACAAGTCATTGCAGGGGTTACAAAGACCTAGAAGCCCGAAGAAGAGTGACTTTGAGCTATTCGGCGTGAGTGGTGAATGCATTCAGCCTGAAGCCTCTGGTACTTATCTTTTGTTATTACCATCGGATAATATTCTTGAATTAAAAGATTGTTATTATGTACCTAATATTATAAGAAATATTATTTCTATACCTTTGTTGTTGAAACAATGTTATAAAATAAATTTGATAAGCCATGGTTGCTCGATTTTTTTTTCAAAGAAATTCTTTGGTTGTTGTACATTTTTTAACGGTCTTTTGATTCTGTCACTCAATGATGAGGTTATGCTTATTGAGAACAAGAAAAGAAAGAGAGATGATGTGAATGTCACTTATCTCTGGTATTGCTATTTGGGTCATATCAATGAGTCTAGGATAAACAAGTTGTACAAAGATAAGTTTTTTGAATCTTTTGACTATAAATCATTAGAAACTTATGAGTCCTGTCTTATGGGTAAGATGACCAAGTCTTAATTCACTGGACATAGAGAAAGGGCAACTGAGTTGTTAGGTATAGTACACAAAGATGTGTGTGGTCCTATGATAACCCAGGCTGGAGGAGGATACTCTTATTTCATCAGTTTTACTAATAATTTATCGAGGTTTGGATATGTGTATCTTATGAAACATAAGTCTGAGGCCTTTGATAAATTCAAAGAGTATCAAAGTGAGGTTGAGAAACAAACTGGGCATAGTATGAAAATCCTTTGATCTGATCAAAGAGAAGAATATTTATCTAGTGAATTTCTTGATCATCTTAAAAAGAAGGTATTCTCTCTGAATGGACCCCTTCATATACACCACAATTAAATGGTGTAGTAGAAAGGAGAAATCGTACCTTGTTGGACATGGTATGGTCCATGATGTGCTTCATGAATCTTCCAGTATTTTATGGGGTTATACCCTAGAGACTGCTACCTACATACTGAATAGGGTGCCATCAAAGGCAGTTAAAAGTACTCCATATGAATTATGAAAAGGGAAAAGGCCAAGTCTTAAGTATTTTAAGATTTGGGGTTGCCCTGCTTATGTTAAGAATATTTTTGGACATTAGCTAAGTGCTAGGGCCGATAAGTGCAGGTTTGTAGGTTATTCTAAAGAAGGTATGGGATACATTTCTACCACCCTATTGAGCAAAAAGTCTTTGTCAATAGGCATGCCACATTCTTGGAAAAGGAGTTTATCCAAGAAGGGGGCAATGGAAGGATATTTGAACTTGAAGAAGTTCTTCCTACACTTGAAGCAATTTCTCAACCAGATATTCCTAAGGTTCAGGAACAATTGAAAGTTTAAAAGGCATAGCAGGTAGATAGACTATATTTTAAAACTATTTTAAAGTATAACATAGCAAAAGACTTGGTAGATCGATCAAGTCGATTTACCAATCTGCCTACAACAGGATCCGACATAATAAAAATGCATGTAGAGAGATCAAGAGCAAAGAAAAAGAAAGGGTATGTTATCTTTAATCTTTGGATGCAGGTGATGAAGAGCGGCTGAGCCACACAAATGTCTGGCCTCTATGGGTAGTTCACACCAAGGCTCGATCCCAATCAACTATCTTAGAGTGCTAGCTCTTCAGGATCCTTGAGGCCGATCTTTTCCTTCCTTGGACTTGCAAGACTTTCTTGAAGCCGTCGAAAAATCTGGTTGAGGAACAATGGGGAGAAGTGGAAGTGGAACCCTTCCTAACTAGCTCTTTCTTCCCAAACCCTAGCTTGATTGCTAAGTAGACTCACACCCAAAACCCAAATCCTCTCAAACCCCACTTTAAGTATACCTTCCCTCCCTCTCTTAGAAAAACCCAGCAAAAGTCAATCTCAACTAACTATGCTACCCCTATAAAGACACCTATTTATAGTAGCAGCAAAGAGGGAGAGATATATAGAAGGAGGAGTGATTGGGGGAGATGGTTAAGGGTTGAGCCAAATTAGCTCTAGGTTTATATGGGAGAAAATCTGCATTCCAAATAATGCATTCCATAAAAAACCTTGGAGCTAATTTCAACCAAGATTTGAAATTTGAATTCAAAATTCAAATTTGAATCTTTTAAAGGAAAGTGAGCATGACAAATCAAATCTAATTTGATCCTAAGCTAAATCACATTTCGCTTGACTCATTAGATTGCAATCATATTACAAATAAGTCCAATGGAAGTGTCGACATTTGGAATTCACTAATTGAATTTGTGAAAAATCCTTATCATAGCCAAGTGTCGACATATGGAAGTGTCGACATTTGGATCATGGTCAATCATATTGACCCCATAGTAATGCTAAATGATTCTCAATCATCGATCGATCTTTAGATCAGGTAGAAATTCCTATGGTGTGTGATCCCAAAGGTTCGAACATCAAGCCGGTAGCACTGGAACATTTCCAGTACCAGTCAAAGTCATCATCTAGCAATGATACCTGATGTCCGGATAGGTCAAAGATGCAGAGCAACTCTCTAGAACCTCTGGCATATAGTTACCACATAATTCATCCTTTTAACCTCATAATGCTCATGATAACCTAGGATTTGATTGCCAACCCTAATTTAGTACATCTAGATCGTATCTCAACCTTACAAGTTCTATGACTCCTCGCAAGAACTATTCTGGCCAAGATTTTGCTAAATTGAGACATAGTGAGTCATTCACTCCAAACCATTTGGAGGGGTCAATCCCATCTTGATCTACCACTACTCCATAAGTACTTGACTATACCCAGAAACCTTCCGTCACTGGATTAGAAATCAGGTAGTCCGGTACCAAAATACAGTGAGTTGCTTGCAAGCTACCATGGTGACCTTAGGTTTGAGGGACACATATATCCATATCCTTTCGCGAGCACCCTTTGGCAGAAGGGAGCTCCGTAGATGTTTACATTCAGTGAGACATCATACATTTCACCTGTATGTCATATCAGTGTCTCTACACTCTTTGGTTAAGAGGACAACCAACCAATGTGACATGCAACAACCTACGCTTGATACATTGTCATCCTATAACAATGTATCATTTGGTTGTGAACCAATTGAAGAACTACTCAATACATCCTCTCTGTATCAAATATAATGTAGTTCTAAGGACTCCATCACATAACAATTCTTTTCAAGAAAATGCTATTGACCCCTTGAGTGATTTTGATGATAACAAAATATTGGAGCATGCATTTGTCTTACTAACAACTTTTTAAGTGCATTACAAGTTTTTGTAGGATGATTTTAATGCTCAATTGTAACTCCTACAACCTTGTTATATATCATGTATAGTGTTGTAAAAGTTTCATGTAAAGAAGAGCCCAAAGAAAAATTAAAGTAGTATTCATGAAAATGGGTTACTTTTATATGTTTTCAAGTTTAAAATTCTTTAGAATCTATTGTTAGTTGAGTTGGAAAGAGTCTTGAGTGTTTAAGAGTTGTTGGATGATTTCTAGAGAAGAGTTGAAGATTTTATTGAAAATTCACTCGAGTTGACTCGTGTAAGGAGAGCCAACTCTAGTTCATGGCATGGTTGAAGGATTCTGGCACGCAGAGATCCGAGCCGACTTGAAGGAACCCGAGCTGACTCATCCAAAGCTTCATTTCTTGAATCAGACAGGCAAGCCAACCCGAAGGCAATCCGAGCTGACTCAACCATTCAGTCAGGCATCCAAGTCGACCCTTCAGTAATCTGAGCCGACTCCTCCAAAGTCCAAAAAAATCAGTTATGAAAGAACAGCCAGGAGAGTCGACTCTACCAAGGCAAGTCGACTTCTCCAGAGTATAACTTTGAAGACCTGAGAATCCGAGCTGACTCGACTGAGGCGAGCCAACTCAACTAGAGTAAGGAATTATCGACACTGAGGATCCGAGCCGACTCGATTGTGGCGAGCCGACTCGACCAGAGTGAAGAGTTAACTCTCTGAGGATCCGAGCCTACTCAAAGCATCCGAGCCAACTCGAACATCAATTCCAGGCAAGTAATGGCTAGTTCTAGAACTTCATTTTTGAATTTAAAAAGAGCTCCAATGGTAAAATGTCAAATCCCAATAGTCTACAATGACTATATCCACCCAAGAAGAGTACAAGACTCTATAAATGAGGGATTTGGACAACCTTTGAAGAAGCTAATGCATGATTGAACATTAAATGAGCTTGTGAGTAAGAAAGCACAAAAAGAATGTTGCCTAGAAATGGAGTCCAAGAGAGGGGGTGAATTGGGTCTTTTAAAAAATAAAACAATAATGTGAAGGACTAGTGGTGTTTGTGAGTAATAAATTCAATGCACAAGATTGAATGCAGTGAAAAACAGTAAGTGAATAGCAATAACTAAAGAGCAAGAGAGAAAGAGGGCAATCACACACAAACACAAGGTTTATAATGGTTCGGTGCAAACCTAGCACCTACATCCACTTCCCAAGCCACCCTTGGGAATTCCACTATAATCCAAACAAGATTACAACTGACTTATTTTTTAAAAGGTCCACAAGTCAAAACCTAAGTTGGTTTTGTCACCTAGGCTCACCAATAAACCTCAACACTTGTTTTGTCTTCGGGCTCACAAGTTAACCCTAGTTGGTTTTATCCCTTTGGCTCACCAACAAACCACAACAACCTTCTTTCAAGACACCCTTGAAAGCAAGGTCAAATCACAAGATAAAAACAGATATACAACTTTAAAACTAAGACAAACTCTCTTCAAGAGTAGAATGGAATCTTTGAAGCTCAAGTTGATGCTTTGTCTTGACTCCTCCTTGGAATATCCTTCAAAATGCCTCTTTTGGAATGATGTAAGGATGAGCTTGTAGGCTTTTTCAGGGAATCAAACTATATAAGACTTTTGATGTGGAGTTCTTGAGAGAATATAGTCTTTTTGGCTATGAATGGACTTCAATACACTTCAATGCCTTTAGAATGAGGTTGGTGGAGGTTAAATACACCAAGAAACTTCCAAAAAATGGTTTGTGACCGTTGGAGCCTCGGATCTAGCCGTTTGGAGCTTGGAAAGCAAGTTCTGCAAGTCAGAAAAATAGGTCCGTTAGAGCTGTCAGGCTTCAAGTGTCGACACTTGGCTGTCAGGTGTCGACACTTGGCTGTCAGGTATCGACACTTGATTTCTAGGTGTGGACACTTGAACTTTCAAGTGTCGATACTTGATGCACAGGTGTCGACACTTGACACAAAAATCCTCAAATGGCAAAGTTCTGTATTTTCAAAAATCTCAGGCCTTGAGTCGACACTTGGAAACCTAAGTGTCGACACTAGGTGTCGACACTTGAGTTCTGGGTGTCGACACTTGGCATGCCAAGGATTTTTCTTCGTGCCAAATGCTAAAGTGTCGACACTTGGCTTCCCAGGTGTCGACACTTGAGACTGAAAAGCTTAGATTCAATTACAAATTAGCCCAAAAATATAAATATAAATTTTGAAACTTAAATAGATCGTAAACAAATAATAATTAAACATGTAGATGCCCTTTTTTCATGAAGAGGATGTCCAGATTTGTGAAAAATGCTCCGTGCCACGGCGTGCCATGATACATAAGTTTTTGAGATTTTGAGGTACTTTCTTCCTGAAAACTCATAACTTGAAATACACATTAGTATATAATATGCACTCAATGTTTTGTTATTCATCAAAATCACTGGGTGGAGCCAATAATCTCTCCCTTTTTGATGATGATAAAATCTTGAGTAAAATAGCGTTAAGTTTCAAATTTCAACTGTTATAATTCATGAATATGAATGTAAGTCCATATGAGCCATAATTTTCATAGTTAGGAAGAATCAATCTCCCCCTCAATTAGATATTTTTAATCAGAACAAATAATATGTTATTTCAGGGTATCAAAGCAGATCAGATTTGAAAATTTATACAAACAAAGTGGAACTACAATAATTTATGCATACAATCTATACTATTACTCCCCCTTTTTGTCAATCATTAGAAAGGGGAATAACCTCCTCTGCACAATGTGCATGGAGACAAAAAGATGGTAGAGTATCAAATATGACAGGTATCAGAGCCAAAAAGATCCAAAGAGAGTATCAGAGCTAAAGAAAGTAAATTTAACCAATCAATCCCAAATAATAAGCACCAAACTAAAATATATAACAAATAAGAGGAGTTTTCGGTACAAAATTTGCTGAGTCATCAGCAAAACTGAAACATACAAAGTGTATTAGAGTCATACAATAATCAGAAACATATAAAGTAACATGAAATATAAAAGACATACAAAAGAAGAGACAAAAGACATAAAAGACATCTGTAAGGCTAATCCTCATCAGATGGAATCTCAAGACTAAAAGGAGCACTGATCCTAGATCTAGAGGCTAAGGCCTTAGGAGGTCCCTGGGCTAAAGCCCGATGACTCCTAGTGCAGCCAGAAGGACCTAAAACGAGTGCAACCCTAGATGATCTGGTGGAAGGGGGGAGAGAAGATCAGCTGGTGTAACAAAGTCTGGTGTGGAATCAACTAAGTCAGTAGATGAAGGAGCAGCTGGGGTAGTGGGAGGATCATGACTAACCACCTTAAAACTATTAGCACAGTCATCACTGTCACTGCCACTGCCATTGCCAATAATCTCTGTAGCTCTGTCCTCACTCATATCTGCCTGATCATCACCATCAACTGTATCAGCATGGTCACTCTGGTGATCATCACCATCATCATCATCAGAAGATACAACTATAGGGGCTGCTGGAGGTATAAGGGATCTCAATAAATCCTCAATACGAGTGAAACCCTCCTCCATAGTCCTACGAATCTCAGCATGCTCCGAGGTAGTATGTGCTTGAAGAGTCTCAATCTCGCTGTGCAGCTGAGTCAACTCACTCCTGATCTCCGTAAACTGCTCTCTGGCATGCTCCTCAAAGGGTAAACCTGTAGAAGGTGGTGGAGAAGCCGAAGCACCAGGTGTCGAAGGCTCTGCCTGTGTCGGTGGAATATCAATGGGAGGAAAACTAGTTGGCCCAGATGGCCCTGCCTCTGCCTCTCGAAGCTTATCCTCCTCATCTAGCTCTTGGCCAGACTCTCTACGCACCCACCGACCTGCGACAAGTCTGTACCCCATACGGTGCAATGACCTCTCATCATAGACATCTGTATGCAGTATCTCCTTGGGGATCTCCCCCTCTAGCAATACTCCACAAGCTCTAAATATCCTGGTCAGAGCCATACCGTAGGGTAAACAATGACGGTGCTGAGTCGCGGCATCGTGCATCTATACTAACATCAATGATGGAAGGTCGATCTGCCTCCTCTCTGTCAGACTGGTCATCACCATCAGCTCTCTCTTAGTAATGAAGTCAAACCTCCCAGTCTTTGGCAGAAGAATACGAGCCGTGATGTGGTGTAACAGATGCATCTCCAAGGATAGCTGGTTCGCGGTGACTATAGATACGCCACGAACATCCTCTCGCTCGAGGATACACCTGAATGCTGCCTCCCTATCGTCTATTGTAAAAATACTGACTCCCCTATGGGGGATCTCCCAGACTCTGCTCAGTAGCTCTGCAGAAAGAGATATCTGAACTCCTCTCATGGTTGTAGTCCATAGAAGTCGTCGACAGTCCATAATACTGTAGAACTCCCTCACTAGATGAGGGTAGTACCTCTCCTGCATCGTGCAGAAGGGTACTAAACCTGCATCAGTGAGCACCTATCGTAAGAGAAAGTGGTGCCGATCGAAACAATCCAAGTCGACTCTCCTCCCAGAGGCCATAATCTTCCCTGCCATCCTCTCTGCAGGGGGGAACTCGGTGTAGCAGAACTGCTAGCCTGTCCTGAATCGAATCTAGCCTTCGATCACCTCTCTACACCTCGACTAGGTCTCTCCCTAACTGCAAGTCTCTTCCAGGGACCCATTATAGCAAGCTGACAAAGAGAGTTTAAAGAAGGTAAGCTAGGGGATGGATTCACTCAAACTAGGAGCAATGGGACTGGTTAAGTTTGAGGAGAAATTCATTTTACAAGATAGTTTTGAAATAAATTTTGAGTTATAAAATACCAAAATAATTTAGAAAAGCCACAAACAATTTGAAAGCGGGGATTTTATAAGCTAGAAAATATTTTTGGTTGGAAATTTTATAAAAGTACATTTTGTAATACCAAAATACCTGGGTTTTGGGCTTAGAATATTTAGGATTTTAGAAAAGAGGTAAAAATGTCACAAAAACCTCAGGAAAAACTTTGATAAATCAATAGAAATATGTTTAAAACACTAGATTGTAAGTGAATACCCAAATTTTTCGGCCAAAACCAATCAAACAGTGGTTTTTCCCAAATTCGGATGGAATGAGCATGAAGAATGGCCAAAAAACATGGAAAATCCGAGAGAAATGCCACTAAATCATTATTCCTTCAAACAGAGTTTTAGAAAATCCATAAAACCCATGAAAATCCGATTGAAATCTCCAAAAGAATCAGAAAAACCCAAATTTAGGTCAAACGGTTTAACGGTAAGGAAAATGAAAATACGAGAAATAAAATGGAAATAAAAAGAACTTAGAAGAGGGAATACCTGATTCGTGAAGGGTTAAGCGGAAAGAGGAGGGATTTGGATAGAAGGGGACCACTGTAGCTTGAAATCGATGGGGGAAAAGTAAAAACAAAACCCTTAGTTGGATGGTTTAAAATAGGTTTCGTTTCGCAAGTGTCGACACTTAATATTCGTCAAGTGTCGACACTTGGTCAGGTGTCGACACTTGATAATATCCAAGTATCGACACTTGGCCAAGAAATTTTTAAAAAAATTGAAAAAATTTCAAAAAATATTTAAAAACTTTTGGGGCTCAAATCAAGTGTTTTTGAGTGAGATGAAAATTGTGAGAGTTCTAGGAGAATGGGTCAATGACACCTAACTCTCTTCTAATTAGACAGAACCTTTCTTCACTCAATGGTTTGGTAAACACATCTGCTAACTGATCATCAGTATACACAAAATCAAGAATAACATTAGAGTTTTGTACATGATATCTTATGAAATGATGTCTTATTTCAATGTGTTTACTTCTTGAATGTTGCACAGGATTCTTAGTTAGATTGATTACACTAGTATTGTCACATCTTATGGGTGTCTTAGTTAGTTTAATGCCAAAATCTTCGAGTTGTTGTTTGATCCAAAGGATTTGAGCATAATAGCTTCCAGCTGCTATATATTCAGCTTCCGTCATTGATAGAGCAACTGAATTCTATTTCTTGCTACTCCAAGAAATCAAATTTACTCCAAGAAACTGACAAGTTCCACTAGTACTTTTATGATCAAGTTTACACCCGGCAAAGTCAGCATCATAATAAGCAATCAATTCAAATGAAGAATCTCTAGAGTACTATAAACCAATTTCAATTGAGCCAGATAGATATCTAAGTATGCATTTAACAGCCAAAAGATGAGACTCTTTAGGATTAGACTGATATCTAGCACACATACAGATGCTAAACATGATATCTGGCCTACTGGCAGTAAGATATAGCAATGAACCAATCATGCCACGATATAATTTTTGGTCAATAGATTTACCTGATTCATCCTTGTCAAGTCTACAAGTAGAGCTCATAGGGGTACCTAAAGGCTGAGTGTTCTCCATCCCAAACTTCTTGAGTATTTCTTTTGTGTACTTTACTTGGTTGATGAAGATCCCCTCTTTGGTTTGTTTTATTTGGAATCCGAGGAAGAAATTTAGTTCTCCCATCATGCTCATCTCGAACTCACCCTGCATTAACTTTGCAAAATCTTGACAAAGAGATTCATTAGTAGCACCAAATATTATATCATCTACATAGATTTGTACTACTAAGAGATCATCAATCTTTTTCTTTAAAAACAAAGTTTTGTCTACATTACCTCTAGCAAAACCATTTTTGAGTAAGAAAGAGCTTAAACGATCATACCAAGCTCTAGGAGCTTGTTTCAAACCATACAAAGCTTTATGAAGTTTGTAAACATGATTTGGAAATTCAGAATTTTCAAAACCAGGAGGTTGTTCAACATAAACCTCCTCTTCAATCAAACCATTTAAAAAGGCACTTTTAACATCCATTTGAAATAATTTAAAATTCATAAAGCAAACAAAAGCCAATAATAGCCTAATTGCTTCAAGTCTAGCCACAGGAGCAAATGTTTCATCAAAATCTATCTCTTCCTCATGATTGTATCATTTGACAACTAGTCTAGCCTTATTTCTAGTAACAACACCATTTTCATCAAGTTTATTTCGAAAAACCCATTTTGTACCAATAATTGAAGTATTTGAAGGCCTATCTACTAATGTCCAAACATTGTTCCTTTTGAATTGGTTAAGTTCATCTTGCATAGCATTTATCCAATTACTATCACATTCAGCTTCCTTAATAGTTTTAGGTTTAATTTGAGAAACAAAAGCTAAGTAATCACAGATATTTCTAAGGGATGATCGAGTATTTACACCTTTAGAAGGATTACCAATAATTAGTTCTTTTGGGTGTCCATGAGCATACCTCCATTCTTTTGGTAGTGGATCAACTGTTGATGTGTTTTCATCACCTTGTGCTTGATCTCCTTCAGTGTTTTGATCATCTTTCTGTTCCTTGGTAAGCTCTTCATTGTTGTTTACACTTTCAGTTTTCTCGGTACCTGTTTCATCAGAGAGCACATCTTCTTTTCTTGAAGATTTCTGGTCAGATTCATCAAACACCACATGTATGGATTCTTCAATAACAAGTGTTCTTCTATTGAAGGCCCTGTATGCCTTACTAGATGTGGAGTAGCCTAAAAAGACTTCCTCATCTGATTTGGCATCAAATTTGCTTAAATTATCCTTACCATTATTTAAGATGAAACACCGGCATCCAAAAACACGAAAATAATGAATTAAGGGTTTTCTACCCTTCCAAAGCTTATAAGGTGTTTTCTTTAGAATCGGTCGGATTAAAACTCGATTTAAAACATAGCATGCAGTATTTATAGCTTCCGTCCAAAAATATCTAGGTAAGTCATTTTCACAAAGGATGGTGCGTGCCATTTCTTCAAGAGTTCTATTTTTTCTTTCTACCACCCCATTTTGTTGAGGTGTCCTAGGTGCAGAAAAATGGTGATGAATGCCATTTTCAATACAAAATTTATCAAAATCAGCATTTTCAAATTCGGTTCCATGATCACTTCTCAAAGATACGATTGAAACACCTTTTTCATTTGAAACTCGTTTATGAAATCTAATGAATTCAGAAAACGTTTCATCTAGTTATTGTAGATGATTTCTCACGATTTACATGGGTCACCCCATTTTGTTGAGGTGTCCTAGGTGCAGAAAAACTGTGATGAATGCCATTTTCAATACAAAATTTATCAAAATCAGCATTTTCAAATTCGGTTCCATGATCACTTCTCAAAGATACGATTGAAACACCTTTTTCATTTGAAACTCGTTTATGAAATCTAATGAATTCAGAAAACATTTTATCTTTATGTGCTAAAAACATGACCCATGTAAATGTGAGAAATCATCTATAATAACTAGACCGTACTTCTTACCTCCCAAACTAGATATTCTAGTTGGCCCAAAGAGGTCCATATGAAGCAACTCCAAGGGTCTAGATATAGAGATTACTCCTTTTGGTTTGAAAGAGGATTTGGTTTGTTTTTTAAGTTGACATGCACTGCAAATCTTATCTTTTTCAAAATTGAGTTTAGGCAAATCCTTTATCAAATTCTTTTTGCTAAGTTTTGAAATCAAATGCATACTTGCATGTCCTAGTCTGCGATGCTAAAGCCAACTAGTTTCATCGATCTTGGCTTCCATTGCCACTAGGCATTGACCATTTTGAATAGGGAGATCATCAAGATCAACCATATAAATATTGCCATGCCTATGACCAATGAACTTGATGCCATTGTTATCTAAACTAGAAACAATGCACAAAGAAGATTCAAAAATAACTTTAAAGTCCTTGTCGCAAAACTGGCTAATACTAAGCAAATTATATTTCAAACCATCAACATATAAGATATTATCAATATAAGAAGAAGGGGTGATATAGACTTTACCAATACCGACAATTTTGCCCTTTTCATTATCACCAAAAGTTACATTGCCACCATTTTGATATTCGAGCGATGAGAACTACTCCACATCTCTTGTCATATGCCTTGAGTAACTGCTATCAAGGTACCACATTCTTTTCTTGTTGGTTGCAAGGCATACCTGCAATAAAGATCAAGTGGAGACTTTAGGTAACCAAGTCATCTTGGGTCCTTTTAGGTTAGTGGCATTGGTTCTTTTTGGAACCCAAACTTTCTTAATATTACTCAATCTTCTTTTGTTGCACATATAAGATTTATGCCCTTTTGTGCCATATGCATAACAAATAATGGATGAAGATGCAGGCACAAAGAAATTTTTGAAAAGTTTTTATTTTTTATGAGTTATAAATCCTAATCCTGCTTTATCAAAAATAGCTCTTTGATTGTTCAAAAGCAAATTTAATTTTTCAAAACTATAAGTAAATTTATCCACAAAAGGTTTTAATTTTTTAATTTCCTCTTTATATCTTTTATTTTCATCCAAAATTTCTTTGCTTTGTTTTGGAAGACTTTCATTTGAAATTGAAGAGCTTTTCTTTTTCAAAATTTCTTTTTCCTTTTCGAGAACTAAAATCTTATCAGTTAATTTTCTATTTTGAGAAAGAAGACATTCATTTTCATTTGAAAGATTATCATTTGTTTTGGCTAATTCCAAATTTTGCCTTTTCAAATCTTTATGTTTTGATTTTAGTTTTTGAAATTTTATGACTAATTCATCAAAAACTTCATGAAGTTCATCAAATGTAAATTCATTTTCGGTTTCAGAACATACCTCATCATGATCCGCCATTAGACAGAAGTTTGCCACCTCCTGTTGTTCTTCCTTAGAATTGGAGTCCTCACTATCACTCCAGGTTGCCATCATGGCTTTTTTTCTCAACTTTCTTCTGCTTTTCTTGAGCAAGGGGCAGTCTACCTTGAAATGATCAGGTTTCTTGCATTCAAAACAAGTGGGCTGCTCCTTCTCCTTCTCCTTATCCTTTTCTTTACTTGGCTCACCTTTTAGAGGCTTCTTCTTGAAGTTGAACCTTTTCTTCCTCATAAACCTTCTAAATTTTCTCGCCATTAGAGCCGTCTCATCTTCTTCATCATCTTCTTCGAAGTCATCACTTGATTCTTCTCTCGCAGTAGATTTGAAGGTGATTACTTTCTTCTTTTTGTCGACTTCCACATTCTTTTGCTTGAGGGAGAGCTCATAGGTCATCAGTGAGTCCAACAGTTGTTCAAGTGAAAGAGTGTTGACATCCTTGGCTTCTTCAATACCTGTTACCTTTGCATCCCAAGAAGCCGGTAGAGACTTGAGGAGTTTGTTCACAAGTTCACCATTAGAAATAATTTTTTCTAGGCTTCTCATGCCATTCACAATATTTGTGAACCTAGTATACATCTCACTAATAGACTCAGTAGGTTCCATTTTAAACATTTCATACGTACGAATAAGCATGTTAACCTTGATTGTTTTCACTTGGTGTGTACCCTCATGGGTAACCTCAAGTGTATCCCAAATCTCCTTGGTGGAGAGACAATTAGATATTCTATTAAATTCACTTGGATTAAGAGAGCAAAATAATATATTCATAGCCTTAGCATTGAGCTCAATTTGCTTAATGTCATTCTCATCCCAATCATCTTCCATCTTCGGAGTGAGAATGCCATTAACCAACATTGTAGGTTGATGAGGATCTTTTATAATTGTCCTCCATAAATTATAATCAATAGCTTGAATAAAAATGCGCATGCGTGTTTTCCAATACGTGTAATTTGTGCCATTGAAAAGTGGGGGATGATTTGAAGCTTGACCTTCAACTACACCCATTCCTATTGGGGCTGCCATGATCTTTCACTCAAGATCCTTGGACCTACAAGAGAGTACCGATGCTCTGATACCACTTGTTGCCCAGAAATGGAGCCCAAGAGGGGGGTGAATTAGGTCTTTTAAAAAATAAAATAATAATATGAAGGACTAGTGGTGTTTGCGAGTAATAAATTCAATGCACAAGATTGAATGCAGCGAAAAACAGTAAGGGAATAGCAATAACCAAAGAGCAAGAGAGAAAGAGGGCAATCACACACAAACACAAGGTTTATAGTGGTTCGGTGCAAACCTAGCACCTACATCCACTTCCCAAGCCACCCTTGGAAATTTCACTATAATCCAAACAAGATTACAGCTGACTTATTTTTCACAAGGCTCACAAGTCAAAACCTAAGTTGGTTTTATCACCTAGGCTCACTAACAAACCTCAACACTTGTTTTGTCTTCGGGCTCACAAGTTAACCCTAGTTGGTTTTATCCTTTTGGCTCACCAACAAACCACAACAACCTTCTTTCAAGACACCCTTGAAAGCAAGGTCAAATCATAAGATAAAAATAGATATACAACTTTAAAACTAAGACAAACTCTCTTCAAGAGTAAAATGGAATCTTTGAAGCTCAAGTTGATGCTTTGTCTTGACTCCTCCTTGGAATATCCTTCAAAATGTTTCTTTTGGAATGATGTAAGGATGAGCTTGTAGGCTTTTTCAGGGAATCAAACTATATAAGGGTTTTGATGTGGTGTTCTTGAGAGAATATAGGCTTTTTGGCTCTGAATGGACTTCAATACACTTCAATGCCTTTAGAATGAGGTTGGTGGAGGTTAAATATACTAAGAAACTTCCAAAAAATGGTTTGTGACCGTTGGAGCCTCAGATCTAGCCATTTGGAGCTTGAAAAGCAAGTTCTGCAAGTCAGAAAAATAGATCCGTTAGAGCTGTCAGGCTTCAAGTGTCGATACTTGGCTATCAGGTGTCGACACTTGGCTATCAGGTGTCGACACTTGTTTTCTAGGTGTCGACACTTGAACTTTCAAGTGTCGACACTTGATGCACAGGTGTCGACACTTGACACAAAAATCCTCAAATGGCAAAGTTCTATATTTTCAAAAATCTCAAGCCTTGAGTCGACACTTGGAAACCTAAGTGTCGACACTAGGTGTCGACACTTGGCATGCCAAGGATTTTTCTTCATGTCAAATGCTGAAGTGTCGATACTTGGCTTCCCAGGTATCGATACTTGAGATTGAAAAGCTCAGATTCAAGTACAAATTAGCCCAAAAACATAAATATAAATTTTGAAACTTAAATGGATCGTAAACAAATAATAATTAAACATGTAAATGCCCTTTTTTCATGAAAAGGATGTCCAGATTTGCAAAAAATGCTCCATGCCACGACGTGCCATGATACATAAGTTTTTGAGATTTTGAGATGCTTTCTTCCTGAAAACTCTTAACTTGAAATACACATTAGTATACAATATGCACTCAATGTTTTGTTATTTATCAAAATCACTGGGTGAAGCCAACAAAAAATATTCAAGTCAGACTTCAAGTCTTCACCAACTCCAATTAAAAGCTTGAAGCGATTATTGAGGAGGAAGAAGAAGCCATTTAAGTGCATTAAAGTGCAATTAAGAAGGCTTCTCTTGAGCTGCAACTGCAACCATCAGATAACTTGGATTTATCATTAGTTGCTTACTTTTTCTTAACTCTTTTATGAGTTATGTTCTTGGTGAGCCTGATTAAAAACCAAGTGTGGGTTGTTAGTGATCCCATTTTAAAACTAACATTGTAAGGGTTTTTGGTGAGCCCGATCAAAACCAAGGTTAGGTTCTTGGTGATCCTGTTGATAACCAAGAGTTGGATTTTTGGTGTGCCCGATAGAAAATCCACGTTGGGTTTTAGATTGTGAGCCCAGTGAAACAATTCAACTATATTTCAGTGGTGAATATGGTGGAAATCCCAAGTGGTATATTGGATAGTGGACTAGGAGCGAGGTTGCACCGAACCATTATAAAATTGTTGTGTTTGTAATTGTGTTTTTTCTTCTTTACTTGCTTCTGCTTTAAATATCTGAACATAGCACGTACCATACAAGAAGATTTTAAAAGAGCACATATCTGTTCAATTTTTTTTTAATTTTCAATTCACCCCCTCTTGAAAAAGGTACTTGGGCAATAATTGGTATCAGAGCGATGTCTCTAAACTTATTTAGAGTAAAGATTAATGGCTCATCCATGAGTACCTCCTTGGCCGAAGGCCAATCCACCACCACTGTTCATTGGCATGAATTATTCTTACTGGAAAGCTAGAATTAAGATATACATTCAAGTTATTGATTTTCAATTATGGAAGGTCATTCTTACGGGTCCACATACACCCACGATTAAAGTTGATGGCATGGATATCCCAAAACCTGAAGAGGATTGGGATGAACACGACATGAAAATGGGTGAGCTGAATGCCAAAGCCATGAACTTACTATATTGTGCTTTGGATGCAAACGAATTTAATTGAATTTCTACATGCAATTTAGCTAAGAAAATTTGGGATAAACTCGAAGTGACCCATGAAGGAACTTCCCAAGTGAAGAACTCAAAAATTAATCTTCTAGTATATAACTATGAATTATTTAAAATGGAGCAAAATGAAACTATCTTTGCCATGTTTTTATGGTTTACAGATATTATTAATGCTTGAAAAGTCTTGGCATGGTTTATTACAGAAGATTCTAAGATCACTTCCAGACAAGTGGGACCCCAAAGTAACTACCATCTAGGAAGAAAAATATCTAAATACTCTATTACTGGATGAACTGATGGGTTCTCTCATCACACATAAATTAGCCATGCAGCATAGGAATGAAGATGATTAGAAAAAGAAGAAAACTATTACCTTCAAAGCTGCATCGAAATCAAAGAAACAAGATGAGGAATTAGAAGATGACTGCTCCTCCTCCGAAGATGACTTAGAAGATGAAGATATAGCCATGGTCATGAGAAGATTCAGAAGGTTTATGGGAAAGAAGAATGGAAGGTACTTCAGAAAACTTCACAAGAAAGGTGAACATGTAAGGACAAGGAAAGAGAAAAAGAAAAGGTTCAAATGCCCACATGTTATGAGTGTAAGAACCTGGATATATCCATCCCGAATGTCCTTTGTTAAAGAAAAAATTTAAGAAGAAGAAAAAGAAAGCGATGGTTGCTACTTGGAGCAACAGCGAGGAGTCGACTTCAACAGAAGAAGAAGAGACTACAAAAACTACCAATCTATATCTTATGGGTCTGGAAGATGAGGTAATATCCCCTGAACCTCAAGTTGAATTTATTTTTGGAACTAAATTCTACATTCCATGATTTGCTTTCAAAATTTAAAAAAGCTAGAATAAAAATTAGAACTTTAAAGAATATCAATGATTCTTTATTAAAAGAAAAAGAAGAGATTTCAGAAAAGAACAAGTTACTGCAAAAAGAATTAACTCTCTTTTCTGAAAATAACAAAGCTTTGGAAATTGAAAAGAAATTATATCTTGAGAAAAACAAAGCTTTGATTGATGAAAATACTGATTTGAAAAAGGAGATGGAAAAACTCAAGCCTTTGGTTGAAAAGCTTACTTTAAGTTCGAATAAGCTTGAGTTGATTTTAGAAGAGCAAAGAAATTCAAATAATAAGACTGGAATCGATTATAACTCTTCAAATACGAATGGAGTTTCAGTTGCTAAATTCATATCTTTAAAAGCATATGCACCAATATCTATACCTCAAAAAGCTTTTGTATCAAATACTTCCATATCCATTTCAAGAGCTTCAAAGTATATACCTAAGATTTTAAATCAAAAATCTTTTAAGTCAAATGGTTATACATTTACATCACATGCTTCTACATCTAGAACTTCAAAATTTACATCTTTTCAACATACTAGAATTATTTATTATGCATGTCATGGGGTTGGACACAAATTTTTCTAATGCAATTTGTTAAAAAAATGGAAATGCAAAGAATAGAATTAGAAAGATTTAGGTTCCCAAACAAACCACCTCTGCTAACTTGCAAGCACCCAAGGTAGCTTGGGTACCTAAAAGAACTTCTTGACTGTTTTGCAGGAATATCTTGCAGCCCAAAAAATAAAGAAAAGATGGTATCTGGATAGTGGTTGTTCAAGACATATGACAGGTGACAAGGATCAATTCATTACCCTAGAGATGAAAGGAGGTTTGGTAACTTTTGGAGATAATGGCAAGGAAAAAATAATCGAAATTGGTAAGATCAAAATAACCCCCTTTACTTTTATTGAAAATGTATTGCTAGTAGACAAATTGAAGCATAATTTGTTAAGTATTAGTCAATTGTGTGATAAAGGCTTCAAGGTTGTCTTTAATCATCTTTGTGTATAGTAACAACTCACTTGATCTTGCAACAAATTCATTGGACATAGACTTGGAAATATTTATGTGGTAGATCTGAATGATCTAGCCATGTCTAATAGTTCCAGTCTAGTAGCAATAAATGCTAAGAGCAAGGAGTCTTATTTACTTTGGCATAGATAATTAGATAATGCTAGCATGCATACTATTGCCAAATTAATTTTCAAGAATCTTGTTAGAGGTTTACCTAAATTTAAAGTTGATTTTGAACATGTTTACGATGCTTGCAAAATAGGTAAACAAACCAAGGAAAGTTTTAAATCTAAAAATATGATTTTAATTTCTAGACCCCTTGAGCTACTTTACATGGACTTATTTGGACCAACTAGGACCACAAGCTTAGGTGGTATGAAATATGTACTTGTGATAGTAGGTGATTTTTCTAGATTTACATGGGTCTTGTTTATCGCACATAAATTGAAACTTTCAAAGTTTTTCAAAAATTCTACAAGAAAGTTTCAAACCAAAAAAATCTACCAATTGTATCTATTAGGAGTGATCACGGTATGGAATTTGAAAATCAATTTTTTTGATGATTATTGCACAAAAAATGTATTGATCACAACTTCTCCGCTCCTAGAACACTACAACAAAATGGTGTTGTAGAGAGAAAAAATAGGACTTTGGAAGAGATGACCCGAACAATGTTATGTGAAGGCAATCTTCCAAGATACTTTTGGACAGAAGCGGTGAACACTACTTGCTATATTTTAAATCATGTTTTGATACGACCAATGTTAAAGAAAACCCCTTATAAGCTTTGGAATGAAAAAAAACTAAATATTAATTACTTTCATGTTTTTGGTTGTAAATGCTTTGTATTAAATAATGGAAAGGATAACCTAGGAAAATTTGATGAAGCTATATTCCTTGGTTATTCAATACATAGAAAAGCATATAGAGTGTTTAATAAAAAAACACTAACTGTAGAAGAATCTGTACATTTTATATTTGATGAAACTAACCCCTCACCTTCAAAGAAAGAAGAGTATATGACAATGATGCAGGTACACTTGAAAAGGAAATGGAAGATATGAGCATATAAGAGAGACCAATTCAAGAAGGAGAAGAGATGGTAAGTAAAGATCATGTTGATCTACCAAGGAAATGGAGGTATGTAACTTCTTATCCAAGATCTTTAATTATTGGTGATCCCTTTCAAGATGTTAGGACTAAGTCATCACATAGAGATGCACATGATTACCTAGTATTTGTATCACAAATAGAGCCACATAGTTTAGAAAAAGCTGAAAATAATCCAAACTGGATGATGGCCATCATGAAGAACTAAACCAGTTTGAAAGAAATAATGTGTGGACTCTAGTTGATAGACCATCAAACCATCCCATTATAGGAACCAAATGGATCTATAGAAATAAACTAGATAAACAGGATAAAGTAATCATAAACAAAGTAAGGTTGGTAGCTCAAGGATATAACCAAGAGAAAGGAATAGATTTTGATGAAACCTATGCACCCGTAGCAAGACTAGAGGCCATAAGATTACTACTTGCATTTGCTTGCTACATGAATTTCAAACTTTTTTCAATGGATGTAAAAAGTATATTTTTAAATGATTTTATATCAGAACAAGTTTTTGTAGAACAACTACCAGATTTTGATATGTTATGCTTATCAAAAAGAAAAATAATGATATGTTAGTTGTAAAAATTTATGTTGATGATATTATATTGGTGCAACTAATGAGATTCTTTGTAGAGAATTATTGAGTTGATGCAGGGTGAATTTGAAATGAGTCTAATAGGTAAACTGAATTACTTCCTTGGACTTCAAGTGAAACAAACAAAGGAAGGGATCTTCATAAACCAAGCTAAATACATCAAAGAAATCATCAAGAAGTTTGTTATGGAGACAAGCAAAGAAGTAAGCACACCCATAAGCCCTCCCTGCAGATTAGATAAAGATGAAGATGGAAACAATATTGATCAAAAACTTTATCGAGGTATGATCGGATTACTGTTGTACTTAACTGTTAGTAGACCTGATATCTGTTTAGCATATGTGTTTGTGCTAGATTTCAATCTAATCCTAAAGAATCATATATGCTTACAGTAAAAAGAATCATAAAAAATCTAAGAAGAACAAGTAATCTAGGTCTATAGTATTCAAAGTAATCTTCATTAAATTTAATTGGTTTTTCAGATGTTGATTATGGTAAATGCAAAACAGTTAGAAAGAGCAATAGTAGTGATACATGCCAATTTTTAGGGTTGAATTTAATCTCATGGCACTGTAAGAAACAAAACTCTATAGTACTATCTACTACTGAGGTAGAGTACATAGCTGCCAGGAGTTATTGTGCACTAGTGCTTTGGATTAAACAACAACTAGAAGACTTTGGTATTACACAATCTAAAATTCCTATCAAATGCAATAACACAAGTGCAATTAATTTGTCGAAAAATTCAAGTCAGCATTCTAGAGCAAAGCATATAGAGATTAGACATCATTTTATTAGGGATCATGCTTTAAATGGTGATATTGTGCTTGAATTTGTTCCTACTGAAAATCAACTTGCTGATATTTTTATTAAACCTCTTAACTTAGATTTCAATTGATTAAAAGTGAATTAGGTCTATGTGACCCATTTTAGAAAACTTGACCTAAATTCTTCAAAATTAAGGAAACATTATATAGAAAGCCTCCTACATCAAACTAAGGATAATGACCATATCTCCTAGTGTATATCTTTCATTTGAGACCAATTTTGAACTGTTTGGAACCTTTTATGGAGTTTTTGCTCGAGTCAACTCGAGCAATTTAGGTTGAGCCGAGTCGACTCGGATGTCGGGTTAGGCATTTTTTTTGTTAGAGCCGTAGGACTTAACCTAATGACCCTATCTTTGTTATTTCATTCCTATTTGCTTAAAACCCTTGTTTCCAAGCCAAGAACCTCTTCCTTCACTCTCGACCGACCTTTTCTAACTTAAAACCTTGCATTCCTCTTGAGCTTGAGCAATGGCACTCAAAAAAGCTATTGCAAAACACCCTCGAACCAATGAAGAAAGCTCTCCAAGAGAAAGAAGATCAAAAAGAAGAGAAGATGGGTCAACTCGGAGTCAACAACAGGTAGAGGAACAAGAGGCATCACCTTCTCCACCAAGATAAGTAGTCTCCATGGCAATCCGTCCAGTCACAAGTGGATGAAGGATAATTTTCTCATTCCTCAATGACCTAGGGCTTCGAATTGGTGACATGATTGAAGATCAAGGTTGGTCATTCTTCTGTTCTTTGAATGTTCCTACATATCCCAACCTGGTTCAGAGCTTTTATGATAATCTAATTTTGGAAGGTCACATTGAATCCACTGTCAAAGGAAAAAAATAATTGTGACAGAAGAAAGATTGAGCATTCTGCTTGAAATGCTTAATGAGGGAATCAATCACTTAGTTTTAAAGGATAGACAAAAAACCCTCAGAACCATCTTGGAAAGGAGTGATGTGAGTGGATTTGAAAATGTAAAAGCTAACTCCCTTTCCTTAGAGATGAGACTGCTACACAACTTCATCAGCATGATTTTTCTCCCAAGAACAGGTCGATTTGACTGGGTGGTGAGAGAGACCTATGCTTCATGGGACATCTGATTAAGGGGGTGACCCTCAATTTACCACATATCATGCTATTACAGATGAAGGAAGCAATAAGGAAAGTGAAGGCCTATCTCCCGTACGGAATGGTTTTTACACTACTATTTCAGGCCTCCAGAGTTGACTTGACTGGTGAGGATGGTAGGCCACTGCACCATACGGACACTTACTCTTCCAAGTCATTGCAGAGAATGGGTTATCAATTGACAGATGGAACTTGGAGGAAGAAAGGATCTGGACAGAGGGCAGTAGGCTCATCTAGTGATGATGATGATGAGGAGCCTGAGGAGTAGCTACCTGAGGAGACTGCCACTACTACTGAGCCTTCAGTATCTGATGTTGAGGAGCCTGCATAGTAGTTAACTATTGAGGAGACTACCATTGCTGCTAAGCATACTGTTCCTGATGCCGAGGAGTTAGAGCTTAGAGAGAGAGTCTGGGAGTCCTAGGACTTCCCAGCATCTCCACCAGCACCAGTGATGGGGAACTAATTTGCATGCAATTTTTTTTATATATTTTATATGTGGGGTTGAGTGATTAATTCCCAAATTTCAGATTAAAATAAGTTGTAGGGAATTTTATATGAATTTTAGAAGATCAGCATGCAGATTAGGACCTAGAAAAGTAGAAAAGAAGGATCGCCGGGGCTGAGAAGCATCGGTTAGGGCAAGTTCTCCTACAATAAAACTACTGGAGGTAGAGGGGTGTACCTGACAATGTCTGTGAAGATCGCAGCAAAAGGGTCTCTCGTTCCTCGATGGATGCGGCCTGGAAAATCGAGCCAAAGACCCGCGGAAACCCGGCTTTCTGCTCGGTGATCCGATTGAGGCTTGGCTGGAGTCGTTGGATTCGTAGGAACTCGGGGACCTGCAAACGACCTGTCAGGGGTTAGAAAACTCACAAAGAAACAAGAAAACAAAGGAAAAATAGCAAGGGAAGGCTTCTTTTGGAGTGGGCATCCAGGGATCTGAGATGCTTGTTGGTAGCAGAAGATGATTGCAGCACTGGGAAGAAGAACTCTCGCAAACCCCTTTATGCACACAGCAGGGTATCACACAACTCAATAGAAGAACTCAAGGTTTTCATTCATCAAAAATTCTCCTCATACAAGAGGCTAGGGTCCCTTAAATAGACCCTTAACCTTGGGCTCCAAGTAAGGGTACATAAGTCTTTACATAAGAATCCTTTTCCCTCTCAAACCCTAGCTAGAAAATAAGGAAATATTAGGTAGAAAAATCCCTAAAAATTCTCTTGACTTGGTCAACACTCCAAGGATGCCTAGGGGGGCGTGTTGGGCTTCTAGGAGCAGCAAGGGGCCGGCCCAAAGGGGCCCGGGTGCATGGGTTTGGGCCTCTGGAAGCTGGGGTGGCCTGGTAGCCAGGTAGCAGGAATATTCCCTGGTATCTTGCTTCTTAGGGGCTTGGGCTTGGCACCTGGGCTTGATTTCTTTGGGCTAGGATGTAGATGGACCTCTAAAATCATGGATGCCTTGGTATATGAATATATTTTGGCATCTGGAAGGGAATTTGGGCATCTGGAGGGCATCTGCAAGAAATCAGGGTTTTCTGAATTTTCCTCCTGGGGTCTTCAAATCTTCAAGCTGGGTTGGACTTGGGCTATACTTCCATGTCTTCAATCTAGTTGGACTTGGTCTTCACTTGTATGATATAGTCTTGAGTCTTCAGTATGCTTGGACAGGACTCAAAAAAATAAAATTAGCTCAACATGAGCTGACTAGCATTGACTGAACTAGCTCAACATGAGCTGACTAGTACAGAACTGAAATAATAACTAAAATACTCAAATAAAAACTAAAATAGACTCAGATGAGCTAAGCTCTTATTATAGATGGACTCATAAATTATTGATCAATTTACAGAGGGTTGAAAAAGCCTCTGTCTTATTCTGGTGCCTCAGGTGTCCCCACCAATTCTCTCGGGGTGGGAGGAACTCGACCCTGTCGAGTGAAGGTCAGACTGGCTCACATATCTCTTGAGAAGGTCTGGGTTGAGGCATTGCAAGTCCTCTCGAGAAATCCACGAATCGTCCGACTCTGGCCGGCCTTGCCATCGGACCAGGAAGCGTTGATAGTCATGGCCCTGGGTCGTGATGGCTTGATTGTCCAGGATACGCTCGATCCGTTCTCCTCTCTCAGGCCAAATTTGTTTGTGGACACTCTAGGTTAGGGTCACTCACAATGAAAAGGAATAGGTCCAAAGGCCTCACTAGGTAGCGCTGCCGGTTCCCTATACTCAACCAGGTCTGTAATATTGAAGGTAGAACTAATGCCCAAATCCGAAGGCAAGTCTAACACCTAGGCATTTGATCCAACCTTCTCTATCACTTTAAAAGGTCCGGCTCTGCGAGCATGAAGCTTCTTTTAGGCCTAAGCCTAACCAAGATAAAATCCACTACATCAAATTTTTTTGATCCATCTTCGAGAATTAGCTAGTTGTTTTAACATTAGTGCGGGTGGTGAACATGCTAGGCACATGCAGACTCCTAACAAGATGATGCAAAGGACTCAAACCTACACCTAGCAGACTCGACTAAAGAGGTTTATTAGGTCTTAACTACCACTTGGGCATGGGGGCATGAGTCGTGGTTGATGGATGACATGCAGAAGAAAATTTGCTAGTAACTCCTAATAAGTGCCAGAGGGTCTGCCAAAAGTAGGTAGCAAATGGGATGGGCTCTATGGATCCTTGCAACCTAGTAACCTCAACAAAATGTAACCTAATAGTTCTAGACACATGAGAAAACTCAGGAAAGGGTAGAAAATAGGAAGTGGGTTTAGAATTACTCTGGTAGGGTGGAGAAAAAGGTTATGGGTTAGTTGGATAAAGTAGAATCAAAGAAGGCATGTCAGGGACTAATCCTAGACTAATGAGGTTAACCTTATGGGGTTGCGATATATCTATGGGGTTTGTATAATGGAAGGATGGGTTATTAATCTCAGGAAAGAGGTCCTTAATGGGAACTATAGGAGGAGACTCATCCTGAGGGTACTGATTCAAAGAGATCAGGTCCTTAATAAATTCTTCTGGTTCTTGTATTTTAGGACTAGACTCTAAAATTTGGCTCTCCTCTATGGTTTCCTCGGGTAAGGCTCTAGTAGCAGTACCTAGGTTCTCTTCCTCTATTTGTTCTTCCATTATAGCTTTAGGTTGGATATGGTCAAGGTCAACTAGCTCTGGGTTGGTTTCTACCTGGGTATCTACTGGGTCAGCTAATTCTAGGTCTACTAAAGGTGTCTCCTCTTCTCCCTCATACTCATCCACTAGGCTCACATTAGCTTCATACACTTCCGCGTTAATGTAAGCCTTGTCAATCTCAGGAATGGTTGGAGAAGGTCGGCTAGGGAAAAATTGGCTAGGTCCAGGTTTCTGATTATGGACACTAATCCTAGTAGGTTCAGGTTGCCTAAGGGGTAGTGGCTCACTACTGGGCTCATATTTAGGGGTGCTAATCCTATGGGGTTCAAATTGACTAAGGGAAACCTGACTAGTACTAGGCTGATACTTAGGGGTTATGGGTTCTTTGGGCTCATAGGACAAGGGTGCAGATCTATGGGTCATGGGATTATAGGATCTGGGGTCATAGGAATTTGGGTCAGTTCTATGGTCAGGTTCCAAGGATGGATCATGGTATGGAGTCCTCTTAAGGTTGGGCTCTCTATATGGGTCAGAATATTGGGTCCTCCTAGGGTTGGACTCCTTATATGGGTCAGAATACTGGGTTCTCCTAGGGTTGGACTCCCTGTATGGGTCAGAATATTGGGTTCTCCTAGGGTTGGACTCCCTATATGGGTCAGAATATTGGGTGTTGGTTCTACTAGGCTCATAGGGTGTGGGTTCATAGGATCTTTGATCATGGGATCTAGAGTCATAGGATCTAGGTTCATAGGTTATGGATTCATAGGTTCTAGGTTCATAGGATTTGGAGTCATAAGATCTATAGGTTGTAGGTATACTAGGCTTATAGGGAGAGGGTAAATAGGATCTATCTTCCTGGTCTATAAAATCCTGATTGGGTCTTCTAGGACTAACCTTAGGGATTAGGTCATGACGATGGGCTCTCCTAGGTTCAGCCTCAAGGTATGGATCAGGGTTTGGGGTCCTCCTAAGTTGAGGGGAATTAGGATTTGGCTCAGACCGTGACCCATGGTTTTTTTCTGGGGTTCCTACCCGGACTTTTAACTGATCAAACCTATTGGAAAGATGGTCAATTCTATCATTAGTTTGAATACGAGACTGAGTTAACTGGGTCATCTGGGTAGTTATCTGGGTAGCCATCTGGGCCATTTGATCAGCTAGGGCTTTTATTTGAGCTTGTAAATTTTTCATGGGTTCAGACATTTGTGAAGGAGGTGGGTGATATGAAACTCCTGATCTAGTGCTCATGCAAGACTCGATCAGACCGACTATAGCTGACTAGACCTAAAGTCCAAACTAGATGCTCAATCAGGGTGGCAAACTAGCCTATAGTAACCCTGTACTCAGCCAGGCAGGTTGTAAGGGTAGTGTTAGGTCCCTGATTGCCAATCCTAGACACCAATCAGAGATTGGCCAGGTAGGCGGACCAGCACACAAGCCCTTCAGGATTGAATCCCTAAACCACCATTCTAGACACTGAGCACAAGGCACACACAGGTTAACTTGACACAGTGAATTAACACTAGCCCAGACCCGACCAGTTGGTGTCCCTAGCCCACTAGGGCAAATTAAGTCTAATTAATTTTAGGTTAAGGCTTGGGACTGAATGCAAGGGATGTGGTTTTGGGCTAAGGAGAGGTGATCAAATCCTCCCCCCATCTGATATAGCAAGAGTGCCCTTAAAAGTAAATTATGCAATGATGGCAGGCAGATGAGGATGCAAATTAGGGTTTAGATATTTTTTTTGGTATTTTTGGAGAATATATATTTTTTTTGGTATTTTTTAAATAGAAGAAAACTTGCAAATCATGGCCTAATATACTGGAAATATACTAAAATTAAGAAATAAGCAAAAACTCCTAAACAAAACCCTAAAACTTCCAAACTTGTCTTGCTGAAAAAAAAAAAAAAACAGAGTCAAAAATTTGTAGGATGTATTTCGACTTGAAGAAAATTCAAAGTCTGAAATAAAATCTGTAAAAATTCTGAAAATTACTTTGAATTATTATAAATCCATCAAAATAAATTTTAAAATTTTGGAGTTTTTAACAAGGAGAAATAATTAGAATAACAGAGTATATACGGACTAAAAAATTGTAGAAAATAAGCCCTAATCTAAGCTCTGATACCAAATGATGGGGAACTAATTTGCATGCAATTTCTTTTATATGTTTTATATGTGGGGTTGAGTGATTAATTCCCAAATTTTAGATTAAAATAAGTTGTAGAGAATTTTATATGAATTTTAGAAGATCAGCATGCAGATTAGGACCTAGAAAAGTAGAAAAGAAGGATCGCCGGGGCTGAGAAGCATCGGTTAGGGCAAGTTCTCCTACAATAAAACTACTGGAGGTAGAGGGGTGTACCTGACAATATCTGTGAAGATCGCAGAAAAAGGATCTTTCGTTCCTCGATGGATGCGGCCTGGAAAATCGAGCCAAAGACCCGCGGATACCCGGCTTTTTGCTCGGTGATCCGATTGAGGCTTGGCTGGAGTCGTTGGATTCGTAGGAACTCGGGGACCTGCAAACGACCTGTCAGGGGTTAGAAAACCAACAAAGGAACAAGAAAACAAAGGAAAAACATTAAGGGAAGGCTTCTTTTGGAGTGGGCGTCCAGGGATCTGAGATGCTTGTTGGTAGCAGGAAGATGATTGCAGCACTGGGAAGAAGAACTTTCGCAAACCCCTTTATGCACACAGCAGGGTATCACACAACTCAATAGAAGAACTCAAGGTTTTCATTCATAAAAAATTCTCCTCATACAAGAGGCTAGGGTCCCTTAAATAGACCCTTAACCTTGGGCTCTAAGTAAGGGTACATAAGTCTTTACATAAGAATCCTTTTCCCTCTCAAACCCTAGCTAGAAAATAAGGAAATATTAGGTAGAAAAATCCCTAAAAATTCTCTTGACTTGGTCAACACTCCAAGGACGCCTAGGAGGGCGTGTTGGGCTTCTAGGAGCAGCAAGGGGCCGGCCCAAAGGGGCCCGGGTGCATGGGTTTGGGCCTCTGGAAGCTGGGGTGGCCTGGTAGCCAGGTAGCAGGAATATTCCCTGGTATCTTGCTTCTTAGGGGCTTGGGCTTGGCACCTGGGATTGATTTCTTTGGGCTAGGATGTAGATGGACCTCTAAAATCATGGATGCCTTGGTATATGAATATATTTTGGCATCTGGAAGGGAATCTGGGCATCTGGAGGGCATCTGCAAGAAATCAGGGTTTTCTGAATTTTCCTCCTGGGGTCTTCAAATCTTCAAGCTGGGTTGGACTTGGGCTATACTTCCATGTCTTCAATCTAGTTGGACTTGGTCTTCACTTGTATGATATAGTCTTGAGTCTTCAGTATGCTTGGACAGGACTCAAAAAAATAAAATTAGCTCAACATGAGCTGACTAGCATTGTACTGAACTAGCTCAACATGAGCTGACTAGTACAGAACTAAAATAATAACTAAAAATACTCAAATAAAAACTAAAATAGACTCAGATGAGCTAAGCTCTTATTATAGATGGACTCATAAATTATTGATCAATTTACAGAGGGTTGAAAAAGCCTCTGTCTTATTCTGGTGCCTCAGGTGTCCCCACCAACCAGCATGTCCACCAGCTTCAGCACCAGCTTCAACACCAGCACCTGCTCTGGGATCATCTACAGATACCACAGGACCTTATGTGTCTCATGCCTTCTTTGCATAGCAGATGAGATAGCTATCTCAGACCCTGACCAAGACCATTGGTTCAATGTTTGGCGAGCTTCGTCAAATAGTCGACACCAAACTTGAGGAGATCTATGGTGAGATTAGACAGCTACATTCCAGGGTAGATAGTGCTGAGTCTGCTAGACCAGAGCCACAGATTGACATATAATCACTCTCAGGCTCCTTCAGGTCAGTATCTGATAACATCCGATAGACTGTAGCTCATAGCATTGAGGAACTCAGATATGAGTTGCGAGAGATGAGCTATAGAATAGGATCTATTGAGCAAAGTAGGAAAATGGAAGATGATTATACTAAAGGTGTGGGGATTCTCAGGGCAAAATTTGGCAGATTGAGAGGTTCAGTTGAGGTATTTGCCAATGCTCAGGCTAGTGAGCTCGTTGCACTCCATGAGGGAAACAAGAAGATTCAGATAGAGCTGAGCACTGTATGGGTTTTTCTAGCGAAGCTGTCTTCAGTCATTGAGACTCTTGGAGCATCTATCAGATAGCCAGCACCTCCTCCACCACCTTTTGTACCTCCTGGTTTATTTGATACAGAACCCGTATCCTCTTGTCCACCTTCTTCATCCTATCATCCTAGACAGCCTCCACCTCACTCCACAAGGGCTGGACCTTCTACTAGGGCTAGAGGTCCTTCTAATCAACCTAGGTCTTAGCAAGGTAAATCTGAACCTATTGTAGAAGAACCTAGTGATAGTGACTAGGCTAATGTCTTGTATTTCTGCTTCCAAACTTTTGTAAGTTGTAATGGAAATCTTTGAATGCAATGAAATTATCTGTTTTTCACTTATTATGTTTGCTATGTTATCTGTTCATGGTATTTTATATTAGATTATCAAAACTTTTATGAGAAAGTAAAATTATCTCAAACAATCTTGATAATTTTCTCATTCTATTTCAAAAATCAAGATTAGTGTACTTAACAAAGGGGGAGAATGATATTAATTGAAAACCTTTTTGATTAATGATAAAAAGGGGGAGACTAGTATTGATAATGAATGCATGGAAAAATGGCAGAAGAAAGAATGAACTGGAAAAATGGCAGAAGAAAGAATGAAAAAGAATGGTTTTTTAATGAAAAACATGAGGTTTCAAAGTTTTAAGAACATACAAAAAGGGGAAAAAAAATGTTGAAACAGAATGGCTTGAATATATTTAGTTTAATTTACATCTATCTTAATATATGCTCTAAAAATTTGCAAATATGCTCTATTTAAAACTTGCTATAAGCATCTGTTGATATCTCAAGACCTGATATTTTTGCAAATCTGAAATGCTTATACATTTTAGGCAAAAATAGCTTTTGAAAGTGTTTATTAAGATACATATTGGACTTATTTTAAAAGCTATAATACATTATCAATATGCCTTAATTCTTTCAAATACATTCTTGGTGCACAGCTCATATAGGTTAATATTTACTTTCAAATATATTTATACATGTAATTGTAAAGTTTTTCCATGCCCAGTGTTTTGTCATCATTAAAAAGGAGGAGATTATTGACCCCTTGATGGGGGTACCAGAATTAGACACAGATTACTGGACCCTATTTGGTTTACTTAGTCATGTGTCAAAGTTTTCAAAATTTTGTAATCAATTAAGATTGAGTCCTATAATAAGTTGAGGTTAGTTGATTTGTTTCAACCCTCAACCTAGTCCAGTACATTGAGTCCTGTACATCAGTATGAGTCTAGTATGAGTCCACTTTTTATACCAGAGAGGAGGTTACACTATTTTGGAGTTCCACCAGGCCTCATTTAGGAGTCAGAGGCCACTACATCAGATTATTGGATTTTGTGTGACACCATAGGATCCAAGATGCCTTTCGAAGATCCTGATTCCTTCCAGATCCCTCCAGATGCACAGATTCCCTTTCAAATATCGGAGTATATTCCCAGACCAGGGCATCCATGATTTTAGATGTCCACCTGCATCCTAGCCCAAAGAAATCAAGCCCAGGCACCAAGTCCAGACCCTTAAGAAGCAAGATACCAGGGAATATTCCTGCTACCAGGCTACTAGGCCACCCCAGCTTCCAAAGGCCCAAGCCCATGCACCCAAGCCCCTTTGGGCCGGTCCCTTGCTACTCCTAGAAGCCCAACACACCCCCCTAGGCATCCTTCAAGGGTTGACCAAGTCAAATCTCAAAGGGAGGTGTCCTTAAGTGAGAAGGAGAAGACTAGTCTAACCTAGTTAGGATTCCTAGTTCTTTTAAGCTTTGTAATCCTAACCTAGCTAGGAAAGGACATGTAATCTAACTAGGAAAAGGCTTGTTAACCTATGCGTAACCCTAGTTAGGAGAGGGCATGGGAACTCTATAAGTACCCTAGTTTTGAGTCATTGCCTTACGTTGGAGTCTTGTTTTGGTTCTTTACTTTGAGAGCTCTCCTTGTGTGCCCTAGCCAAATCCTTGCTGCCCTAGCATCCTTGGAGACCAGCCATGCCTAAACAAAGGAAGCCCTAGCTGCTATCCAAGATAAGGAGCTTCTTCCTTCCCGGCTGCCATCTCCTCCTAACCCTAATCCCGATTCCTTCAAAATCCTAGTTCCTTTTCTTTTTTTTTTATTTTGCTATTTTGATTGACCTTGATGCTTGCAGGATCCCCGAGGTGCTTCACCTCTCCTGAGGAGGCCTTCTTTGCTTCCAGGACCACCCAGATCAGCCATCAGATTCAAGGGAACCGAAGCTTCTTCATCAAGGCTTTGATCAGAGTGTGAGTGAACCCTTCAATTACTGAATTTATAATCTCTGATTGGTAAGAAACCTTCTCTTCTCTTAACTTCTGATTTATTAAAGATTAACTATCCTAAGCCAGAAATTTCTCAATTTCTGGATCCTGTCTTTTATTTATCTTGCATGATTCAGCCTGCGATATGTTGATCCTTAGAATTGCTAATTACTTGCTAGTCTTTACTTTACTTTCGAGAAATTAGCCTACCAACCTAAATTATAAAAATCATAAAAAAATTAGTTTACTATTTTTCCTGCATATTTAGCATTCTTAGAGTCATCCTGCAATAGTTTGGTATCAGAACAGATTTAGGATAGTTTTATTCTGCTTTGCATTCACAAACCCTAATTTCTGCATCTTGTCTACTGCATTAGATATCTGTTTTGCATCTGATTTTGACCATCTAGGAATTTTATTTTTCTAGGAAATTTGCATGAGTTGTTATCTATCATGTCCTTTATTTTATAAAATTTTTTAATTAATTTTATAGAAAACCTAAATCATTAAAATTCTACATATTAGAAACCCTAACATAATCTTAAACATTTCTATAGTTGTCAAAACCCTAGGATTTGCATCATCATTTGATTTTCTTTCTTCATGAAACTTGGTAGGTATCATTAGCACTGTCTATCCTCTGTTATGGAATTTTTTTGATTTTTTTCTGCATCAGGATCTATGCTAAATTCTGCATCATCTGAAATCCTAATTTTTTGATTTCCGCTATTTCTGCATACTTAACTCAACCTAACCTAATCAACTTCCACCCACCCCAATCTCAAGCCAAACTTTGTTTGATAACCCCAATTAACTTAAACCTAACTTGACACATCATAAACCATAAAAAAAATATTTTATTTTTTGCTATGTTTTAGTTTGCATCAGGACCATTGAATGTTCATCATCTTTTAATCTAATCTTAAGGGCAATCAATATAACATCAGGGCAAGAGGTCATAACCTATCCTGGGCCCAAAACAACCACCCAGCATTTCTATCCAAGACTTAATTAAAATTGATTAGACTTAATTTGCCTTAGTGGGCTAGGTGACACCAATAAGTCGGGTCCGAACCGTGTGGGCCAATTAGTGCATTTAATCCTTTAGCTATTATTGAAAGTTGGTGTCTAAGGCTGGGGGTCCGGAGTCAAATGACCCAAGTGGTGTTGTGGTTTTTAATTGGATCCCTATGCAAGCAGGGGGGCCTCCCACACTCCCACCCCCTATCTGGCCAGTGGAAGGATTAGCTACTGGGTTAGGTGTAAGTTGAGCTGACCCATTCAGTTTTGACTCTAGGTCTAGCAAACCCTAGATTTTACTAACCTTTCTTTTGCATGCTTGGCTGCATCATTTCATCTTGTTTGTTTGAGTGATTGTATGACCACTAGACTAGGAACCCAATATCAAAAGTCTAAACCCCAATTAAATCCAACCATGGATCCCAATTTTGAGGCTTTCATAAAAGCCATGAATGACTAGATGGTTACCCAATTAAATGCCGAAATAAACCAGTCCAACACCCAAACCCAAAATCAGTTAGCCCAGACCCAAAATCAGTTAGCCCAGATAAGCATTAGGTTTGACCAATCCAATACTAAGCTTGACCAAATGAACCAAAGATTCAACCAAGTGGACCAACAATTTGACCAAGCAACCACTAGGATCAACCAATTAACCAATAAGCTTAACCAAGTTGAAAATTGACTAGAGACTGTAGAGAAAACCCAAGTGTCTAATACTGAACCAGACCTAGATTCCATCCCTTCTACCCCTCACAACCCTAGAAGAGTCCAAACCCATGAACCCTTTGTGAAACATAACCCTAGGAGACCCCATAACTAGGATCAATTTAGGGAGCCTAACCATAGGGGAAACCAACACCAGGATCAATATCATGACCCCAACCATAGGAGACCCAATCGTGAGGACCAAGATCAGGATGATAGGCTTCTTAGGAGCATCAAGATAGACGCACCTACCTTCATGGCAACCTAAATCCAAAGGTCTATATAAACTGGGAGGGAGGTATGGATAGGTACTTCAAATTTTATGCCTTGAGTGATGAGAAAAAGTGTGAATTTGTCCAGCTCAGACTAACTGATCAAGCTAGATTATATTGGGAGCAAGTAGAACGACTCAATAATCAGATAGGCAACCTACCCATTACCACCTTGGAAGCCATGAAATTAAAGCTTAGGGCTAAGTATGTTCCTCCATACTATCAGCAGTGTCTCCAGACCAATGGCAGAGATTAAAACAAGAGACCAAAACTGTGAGTGAATACATAGCCTAGTTTGATGAGTGCACCCTAAGATGCGGCATAGATGAACCTGAGTTAGTTACCCTCTTTCGATTTAGAAATGGTCTTAGAGAGGATATCTAAAAGGAGCTGTACCTTAGGGATGTTGAAACCATGGTCCATGCCTATCGTGTAGCTGAAAACTTTGAAAGATTCCAGAAAGTACATGTAGTTAGGAGACCTGAACCCTTTAAGTCCAACACTCCTAGCTTTAGGCCCAACCAGAACCAGTTCTACCCAAGTCGACCCAGCTATAACCAAATTCGTCCCAACCCTAACCAAAATTGGCCAAACCCAAACTCAAGTCGACCCAAACCCAATCCAACCCATCCCAACCCTAATCCACCTTGTCCTAACCCAAGTCCGAGTTAGGCTAGCTCAAGTAACTCAGCATCTTTGAGGAATGATAAGGGTAAGGCACCAATTTTTCGAAAGAACCCAAGCCCCAGTCTCAATGCTTGTTTTAGGCGCAATAAGGTAGGTCACTTTGCTAGCCAGTGTCCCACCAGGTCTTTGCACGTAGAGGAGCTTGTGGAAGATGAGCCTGAACCCAATGAGGATGAAGAAGAGGTCTATGAAGCTGAACCAAACTTATTTGAGGAATACGAAGGTGATGAGGAGGATTTTGAACAAATAGACCTCGTGGGGGTAGTTAGATGCATCCTGTCCCAGAATAAAACCCAAGAAGATTGGTGTAGGACCAATATCCTACAGACTTTAGTAAAGATTTGGGATAAGGTGTGTAAAATAATTATAGATAGTGGGAGCTATGTGAATGCCATATCCCATAAGGCTGTCAAAATCCTAGGCTTACACCCAGTTCCTCACCCAAGCCCCTATAAGGTATCTTGGATAGATTCCACCTCTATACCCATTAAATCCAGATGCCAAGTTCAACTCTAGCTTCAGTCATACCAAAATAGAGTGTGGTGTGATGTTGTGCCCATGGGGGTAAGTAGTATCATCCTAGGACGGCCATGGCTTTATGATCATGATGCCACTCTTTATGGCCGAACTAATGCTTGCATGTTTTCTTTCCATGGAAAGAAGATCACTATAAACCCCACCCCACCTCAAGAGTTAATTAAGAAAGGATCTAGCTCACTTAAGAAGAAAAAGTCTGAAGTTAACTTAATCACTGCAAGAGAGCTAGAGAAGGAGATATATGAGGGTATTTCTGTTTGGATGTTAGCTGTAAAGGAGGTATCTGATCCTATTAATAGAGAGTACCCTCAAGAGGTCAAGGGAGTCTTGAATGAATTTAGTGACATATTTCTTGAAGATTTACTTGACCACTTACCACCTCTTAGGGATGTCCAACATGCAATTGATTTAGTCCCAGGAGCTACCTTGCCTAACCTACCTCATTATAGGATGAACCCAATTGAATACTTAGAGCTTCAAAGATAGGTAGGTGAGCTTCTTAGAAAAGGGTTTATTAGGGAGAGCCTAAGTCCTTGTGCTATACCAGCCCTATTAACCCCTAAGAAAGATGGCATGTGGAGAATGTGTGTTGATAGCCATGTCAAAAATAAGATAACTATGAAGTATAGGTTTCCCATCCCCCGCTTGGATGATATGTTGGATATGATGGCAGAAGCCACAATCTTTTCAAAGATAGACCTTAAGAGTGGCTACCATCAAGTTCGAATTAGACCTAGGGATGAATGGAAAACAGCTTTTAAAATCAAAGATGGTCTATATAAGTGGGCCGTAATGCCTTTTGGGTTATCCAATGCCCCTAGCACTTTCATGAGAATTTTGACCCAAGTCCTTAGGATGTTCATAGGTAAATTTGTGGTAGTGTATTTTGATGATATCCTGATTTATGGTAAAACCAAGGAAGATCATATAGAACATCTAGAAAAAGTTTGCTTAACCCTTAGGAAAGAGAACCTCTATGCAAATTTAAAGAAGTGTGATTTCATGACCCGTAGAGTTATCTTCCTAGGCTTTGTGGTGATCCCTGAAGGTGTAGCAGCTGACCCTGAAAAGGTTAGATCCATTATAGAATAACCAGTACCCACTAGTGTCCATGAAGTTAGAAGTTTCCATGGTCTAGCCACTTTCTATAGAAGATTTATTAGGGGATTTAGCACCATAGTAGCACCAATTACTGACTATATTAGGAAGGGTAGTTTTGAATGGACCAAAGCTACAGATAGAGCCTTCCTAGAGATTAAAACTAAGATGACACAAGCACCCATCTTGAGGTTACTTGATTTTACTAAGGTTTTTGAGGTAGCTTGTGATGCTTCGGGAGTCGGCATAGGAGGAGTTTTGAACCAAGAGAATCACCCAGTAGCCTTTTTCAGTGAAAAACTTAATAAGGCTAAACTTAAGTACTCAACCTATGACAAAGAGTTTTATGCGGTAGTACAAGCTCTTAGATATTGGAGACATTATTTACTATCCCAAAAGTTTGTTCTATATTCTGATCATGAAGCACTTTGATTTTTGAACTCCTAAAAGAAATTAAACCCTAGGCATGCTAAATGGGTAGAATTTATACAAGCCTATACCTTTGTACTTAAACATCAAGCTAGAACTGAAAACAAGGTAGTTGACACCCTTAGCAGACGAGCCTTACTGTTCAATACCATTAGCACAGAAGTCATTGGATTTGATAGGTTAAAAGATGAGTATACAACCTATCCAGACTTTAGTGAAATTGTGCAAACTTTAGCCCAAGGACCATCTAGTACCCATAACGAATACACCCTTCAAGATGGTTATTTGTTTAAAAACAATAGACTATGTATTCCTAGAACATCACTTAGAGAATTCTTAGTTTGGGAAACCCATGTTGGAGGCCTTGCTGATCACTTTGGAAGAAATAAAACTATCTCAACTGTAGAGGACCAGTTCTTTTGGCCTAGTTTAATGAGGGACGTTGCCAATTTAGTGTCCAGATGTAGAACCTGTGCTGTTGTAAAAACAGCAGAAACAAAATACTGGATTATATACCCCTCTACCCGTACCAGACCGTCCATGGGAGGACTTAAGCATGGACTTTGTTTTAGGCCTACCTAAGACCCTTAGAAAACATGATTCAATATTTGTAGTGGTCGATAGGTTTTCTAAAATGGCCCATTTTATACCCTGCTTTTAAATCTTTGACGCATCTACAGTAGCCCATCTTTTTCTTGACCAGTGGTTAGATTACATGGATTGCCTAAGACAATAGTATCAGATAGGGATGTTCGCTTTACTAGTTACTTTTGGAAGACCCTTTGGCACCTATTAGGAACCAAGTTGAAATTCTCCACAGCCTACCACCCATAGACTGATGGCCAGACCAAGGTAGTGAACAGAAGCTTAGGAAACCTTCTTAGATGCCTCATAGGTGAAATACAAGAAATTAGGACCTATTGTCACCTCGAGCTGAATTCGCTTATAATAGTTCTGTTAATAAGTCCATAGAGAAGAGTCCTTTTGAGGTTGTGCATGGATATAAACCCAATAAACCTCTTGATTTGTTCCCCTTACCCTCATATGCACGAGTTTCTGAGTCAGCTGAGTCTTTTGCACAGCATGTTAGGGATTTGCATAAAGAAATTGGCCAAAAGATAAACCTAAGTAATGAACTATATAAGAACTTGGCTAATTCTCGAAAGAGAGCTAAAGAATTTTCTATAGGAGATTTTGTGACGATCAGGCTTAGGCTTGAATGGTTCCCTCCAGGGACAGTAAAGAAACTTCATGCTCGCGGAGCTGGCCCATTTAAGATAATAAAGAGAGTTGGGCCCAATGCCTTTGTGCTTGAGTTACCACCCGATTTAAGTATTAGTTCCACCTTTAACATCTCAGATCTTGTAGAGTATAGGGGGCCAGCAGCGATTCCCAGCGAGCCTTTTGGACCTATCCCTTCTCTTGAGAGTGAGCCTACCCTAGAGTGTCCACCAACCAATTGGCCAAATAGTGAGGAAAAGATTGAGAGAATCCTGGATGATCAAGCCATATGTCCCTAAATAGAGGCTATCAGAGGTATTTGATATGGTGGCAAGGTCGGCCAGAATATGAGGACTCATGGATCACTGTGAGGATCTGCTGTGCCTAAACTCAGATCTACTCGAGCACTATGAGAGCCAGGTTGACCCATACTCGACGGGATCGAGTTCTTCCCTCCCCAGGAGAATTGGTGGGGGCACCATAATCAAATATATATTACTAGGCCTTATTTGGTTTACTTAGTCATGAGTCAAAGTTTTGAAAATTTTGTAATCAATTAAGATTGAGTCCTGTAATAAGTTGAGATTAGTTGATTTGTCTCAACCCTCAACCTAGTCCAGTACATTGAGTCTGTACATCAGTATGAGTCTAGTATGAGTCCACTTTTTGTACCAGAGAGGAGATTACACTATTTTGGAGTTCCACCAAGCCTCATCTAGGACTCAGAGGCCACTACATCAGATTATTGGATTTTGTGTGACACCACAAGATCCAAGATGCCTTCCGGAGATCCTGATTCCTTCTAGATGCCTTCCGGATGCCCAGATTCCCTTCCAAATGCCAGAGTATATTCCCAAACCAGGGCATCCATGATTTCAGAGGTCCACTTACATCATAGCCCAAAGAAATCAAGCCTAGGTACCAAGCCCAAGCCCTTAAGAAGCAAGATACCAGGGAATATTCAAGCTACTAGGCTACCATGCCACCCCAGCTTCCAGAGGCCCAAGCCCATGCACCCAAGCCCCTTTGGGTTGACCCCTTGCTGCTCCTAGAAGCTCAACATGCCCCCTAGGCATCCTTGAAGGGTTGACCAAGTCAAAGCTCAAAGGGAGGTGTCCTTAAGTGAGAAGGAGAAGACTTGTTTAACCTAGTTAGGATTTCTAGTTCTTTTAAGCTTTGTAATCTTAACCTAGCTAGGAAAGGACCTGTAATCTAACTAGGAAATGGCTTGTTAATCTATGTGTAACTCTAGTTAGGAGAGGGCATAGGAACTCTAGAAATATCCCACCCCTCCCCCTCTTATAATCATCTCTTTCTTATGAATACAACTTGCTGAAATTTTGAGTCATTGCCTTGTGTTGGAGTTTTGTTTTGGTTCTTTACTTTGAGTGCTCTCCTTATGTGCCCTAGTCGAATCCCTGCTGCCCTAGCATCCTTTTGCATCCTTGGAGACCAGCCACGCCCAAGCAAAGGAAGCCCTAGCTGCCATCCAAGACAAGGAGCTTCTTCCTTCCCGGCTGCCATCTCCTAACCCTAATCTCGATTCCTTCAAAATCCTAGTTCCTTTTCTTTTTTTTTATTTTGCTATTTTGATTGACCCCGATGCTTGCAGGATCCCTGAGGTGCTTCACCTCCCCTGAGGAGGCCTTCTTTGCTTCCAGGACTGCCCAGATCAGTCATCAGATTTAAGGGAACCGAGGCTTCTTCATCCAAGCTCGATTAGAGTGTGAGTGAATCCTTCAATTACTGAATTTATATCTCTAACTAGTAAGAAACCTTCTCTTCTCTTAATTTCTGATTTATTAAAGATTAACTATCCTAAGCCGGGAATTTGTCAATTTTCGAGTCCTGTCTTTTATTTATCTTGCATGATTCAGCTACGATATGATGATTCTTAGAATTGCTAATTACCTGCTAGTCTTTACTTTACTTTTAAGAAATTAGCCTACTAACCTAAATTATAAAAATTATAAAAAAATTAGTTTACTATTTTTTCTACATATTTAGCATTCTTAGAGTCATCATGCATCATCCCTTGAGTGATTTTGATGATAACAAAATATTGGAGCATGCATTTGTCTTACTAACAACTTTTCAAGTGCATTACAAGTTTTTGTAGGATGATTTTAATGCTCAATTGTAACTCCTACAACCTTGTTATATATCATGTGTAGTGTTGTAAAAGTTTCATGTAAAAAAGAGCCCAAAGAAAAATTAAAGTAGTATTCATGAAAATGGGTTACTTCTATGTGTTTCTCAAGTTTAAAATTCTTTAATATATGTTGATAATTGAGTTGGAAAGAGTCTTGAGTGTTTAAGAGTTGCAAGATGATTTCTGGAGAAGAGTTGAAGATTTTATTGAAAATTCACTCGAGTCAACTCATGTAAGGAGAGCCAACTTTAGTTCATGACACCGTTGATGGATTCTGGCATGCAGAGATCCAAGCTGACATGAAGGAACCCGAGCCGACTCGAAGGAACCTGAGCCGACTCGTCCATGGCTTCATTTCTTGAATCAGATAGGTGACCGACCCGAAGACAATCCGAGCCGACTCAACCATTCAATCATGCATCTGAGTCGACCCTTCCATAATCTGAGCCGACTCCTCCAGAGTCCAGAAAAAATCAATTATGAAAGAACAGCCAGGAGAGTTGACTCTACCAAGACGAGCCGACTCCTCCAGAGTACAACTTCGAAGACCTGAGAATTCGAGCCGACTTGATTAAGGTGAGCCGACTCAACTAGAGAAAGGAATTATCGACACTAAGGATCCGAGCCGACTTGATTATGGTGAGCCGACTCGACCAGAGTGAAGAGTCAACTCTTTGAGGATCCGAGCCGACTAGAAGCATCTGAGCCGACTCAAACGTCGACTCTAGGCAAGTAATGACTAGTTCTAGAACTTCGTTTTTGAATTTAAAAAGTGCTCCAATGGTCAAATGTCAAATCCTAACGGTCTACAATGACTATATCCACCCAAGAAGAGTACAAGACTCTATAAATGAGGGATTTGGACAATCTTTGATGTGGGACGATTATGAAAACCTTAATCTACTGATTATTAACCTAATTAATAGTAAAAAATAGTAATTAAATCTTTTTTATAATTTTTGGATTTTTAGAGACTCAAAGTTTGTAATTAAGGTAACTAGTCAACTAGTTATGCCTGTAAGTGTAGATCTAACAAAGTAACTAAATTAATCAGGATTTGGTGATTAAGAAATCACCTTAAACTAGGTTCTACTTTCAAAGATCAGAAATTAAGGAGTAGAGGAAGGATTTTGAATTTTACCAACGTCGAATTTTTTCCTCTGAAATAGATATGTTGGAACTCTTAGGATTCCATGGCAGGGTTTCAAGATTTCGATCTTCGAGCTCAGATCTTCCACGATATCGGTTCCAAAGAAAGAATACCTTGACTTTGGTTCCTGATCACCTGCAAATACTCAACAAAGAAAGTTTTAAGTTAGAAAGAAATAAAGAAAGGAAAAGATGGAAAAGTGAAGAGAAGAGGGAAGGAAGTAGTCGGCTAGGGTTTTTCTGATGTCTGGATAAGTAGCGCCTCACACCCCACGATGCACACAGCAAAGGAAGAAATTCGACAGAGTGTCATTTTATTTCATCAATAAATCATTAATAATATAGGGGGTTGATGGAGTATTTATAGACCAACAATCAGGGATGTAAGGGTTACAAAGACTAGTGTTTGTTTTTCTTACGCAATGACTCCTAGAAACCTTGCTCTGGGCATCTTGGACTCCTGCTCTTGGGTTAATCAGGGACTCTCTCCAAGGTGGGTGATAACATAGGCTTCTCATCCAAAGTGGGCACCAAGGAGGTGGATTGGTGAGGTGTCATGATGAAGGGCTAAGACTGCTTCATGGGTTGCCTTGATTGCTGGACATTGGAGTCTAGATGATGTGGGCTACTGCAGTATGGTGGACTCTTAAGTCAAGATAGAAGAAAATTCAAGAGTTTTTCTAGAATCTTGAGTCCTCTAATCTTGAGCAACATGGAACTTGTTTGATCAAAATACCTGAGGTAGAGAACCATTGAACCTCCTTCATTTGGGCAATCAAATATTTTGGAACTCCTTGGAAGTTGGCGACAAAGAAGAGGTAGAATGCTTGGCCAACTCCTCTTGCTTTTGGCATGAATTACTTGAGTGGAGGGGTGCCAATTTGGAGAGTCCTTCTCATTTACACATCTTAAAAAGAAGGGGCACCAATTTGGAATTCATTTGGCCGACCAAAAATAAAGGACATGACATGTGGGATGTCCAAATATAAGTAACATGCCATGTGATAATGTCCTGGGTGATGTGGCGAGTGATGTCCAAAAATCATGTGATGTTATCCAAATTCTTGAGAAAGGTGGCGCCAAGAAGTGGTTGCATGTGACTTGGGTTAGCACAAAGAGTCACATGGCTTATCTTGATTTAGGTGCACATGGGTCTTGATTTGAGTACACATGAAGTCACATGGGTCTTCAATTGGGTCCCCCTTGTATTACAGGACTCAATGACTAAATTAACTAATAATTACAAGACTCAAAACTAATTAACCCAACCAAATAACTAAAGCCCTACTTGATCAATTAGAACCCAATTTGATCAAAAGTCAAGACATGTAAACAAGTGGTTCAACTTGGTAAAAGGGGTTTGGCCCAAAAGGCTAAAAAATAAAAACCTTAATTACAGCTGGTAAAAAGGGGTAAACCCAACTAAGCCTATATAACATAATTTAAAATAAAATATTTATAGTTGGTAAAAGGGATTGGATTTAGGGCTTTTTTTACAAGTAATCCATAGGGATGTGGGTTCAACCTATCAATATTTTCTGGCCTTGGTGTCCACACCAATTCTCCCTGGGTGGGAGAAACTCAACCCTATCGAGTATGGGTCAACGTCACTATGATAGCACTCTAGTAAATCTGAGTCAACTCTTTGCAAGTCCTCTCTGGTGATCCAAGAATCATCAGTCTCAGGTCGTCCTTGCCAATGAACCAGATGTTGCTGATAATCTTTGCCCCGAGTAGTGATAATCTTGTCATCCAAGATCTGCTCGATCCTGTCTCTCCAAGCTGGTGGTATGGCAGGTGGACACACTTAGGTTGGCTCACTCTCAAGGATTGGATCAGGCCCAAAAGGCTCACTAGGAATCAACGTTGGCTCCCTATACTCGATAAGGTTGAAATGTTGATAGTAGAACTAATGCCTAGTTCAGGTGGTAACTCAAGCACGTAGGCATTAGGCCCAATTTTCTTAATTATTTTGTATGGTCCACTACTACGGGTATGTAACTTCTTCATATTTCTAGGTGGGAACCGTTCAGGTCGTAGTCTAACCATGACAAAGTCTCCTTCATTATATTCTTTGAGTCTTTTTCTTGTGTCAGCCATATGTTTATAAGATTCGTTGCTTTCATTAATTTTTTTACTTATCTCTTTATGTAACTCTCTAACATGTTCAGCATATGACTCAGCAGACTTTGAGATGCATTCATGAATAAGGAATGAGATATAGAGATTTTCTAGGTTTGTACCCATGAACAATTTCAAAAGAACTTTTTCTGGTAGACCTATTCACTGAGCTATTGTATGAGAATTCAGCCCTAAATAGCAATAGGTCCCAATTGGCAGTATGCTCTCCAACTAAACTTCTCAACAAGTTTCCTAGACTACGATTCATAACCTCAGTCTGGCCATCAATTTGAGGGTGATAAGCTATAAAAAATCTGAGTTTCATCCTTAATAAATGCTATAGTGTTTTTAAAAATAACCGGTGAATCGTACATCCCTGTCAAATACTATTGTCCTAGGCAAGCCATGTAGTCTAACCACTTCATTCTGAAATAACTTGGCTATGTTAGAAGCATCATGGGTTTGGGAACATGGTAGAAAATGTGCCATCTTTGAAAACCTATCAACCAATACAAATATAGAATCATTTCTCCTAATAGTTTTAGGTAATCCAAGAACAAAGTCCATGCTAAGGTCTTGCCATGGACAATCCGGTACAGGAAGTAGGGTGTATAAGCCAGTGTTTTGCTTTTGCTGTCTAGCAACAACACAAGTTCGACATCTAGCTACTATTTGAGTAACACTCCTTTTAAGGTTCGGCTAATAAAATTGGTCTTCTAGAGCTAAAGTTATCTTATTACTGAAGTGTCCAGCTAAACCTCCAGCATGTGTTTCCCAAATCAAGAAGTCTCTAAGTGAAGTATTAAGAGTACATAGATTACTTTCCCTAAAAAGATAACCATCTTGAATAGTGTACTCACTATATGAGTTAGATGGTCCTTGTTTAACTACCTTATAGATTTCACCAAAGTCCGAACAATTTTCATATTCATCTTTTAATTTTTCAAATCCGACTACTCTAGTACTAACATAATTCAAGAGCATAAATCTTCTACTCAATGCATCAGCAACATTGTTATCAGTACCCGATTGATGCTCAAAACAAAAGTATAGGCCTGAATGTATTCAACCCATTTTCCATACCTATCATTCAACTTCTTTTGCGAGTTAAGGAATCTTAGAGCTTCATGATCAAAATATAGTACAAACTCTTGTGGTAGCAAGTAGTGTCTCCAGTATCTAAGTGCTTGAACCATAGCATACAATTCCTTATCATAAGTAGAATATTTCAATTTAGCATTATTTAATTTCTCGCTAAAGATTGCAACCGGGTGATTCTCCTAACTCAAGACTCCTCCAATTCCTACCCATGAGGCATCACAAGCAACCTCGAAGTCTTTCAAAAAATCTGGTAGCCTCAGAATTGGGGCTTGGATCATTTTGTCCTTAATATTATGAAAGGCCCTATTGGCATCCTTTGACCATTCAAAAGCTCCCTTCCTCATACAGTCTGTAATTGGTGCAACAATAGTACTAAACCCTTGAATAAATCTCCTATAGAAGTAGCTAATCCATGAAAACTTTGAACATCATGAACATTCTTAGGGATAGGCCACTCAACTATGGATTTTATCTTCTTGGGGTCGGCAGATACTCCTTCAGCAGTCACTACAAATCCTAGGAAAATAATCCTCAAAGTCATAAAACTACATTTCTTCAAATTTGCATAAAGTTTATCTCCTCTAAGAACTTGACAAACCTACTGAAGATGGTCTAAGTGATCCTTCTTATTCTTACTATATATGAGGATGTCATCAAAATATACTACTACAAATTTTCCAATAAAAGATTTCAAAACTTGAGTCATTATCCTTATAAAAGTACTAGGTGCATTTGATAAGCCAAAAGGCATCACCAACCATTCGTACAAGCCATCCTTGGTCTTAAATGCAGTCTTCCATTCATCTCCGGGCCTAATTCTAACTTGATGGTGGCCACTCTTAAGGTCTATCTTTGAAAATATGGTGGCACCGGCCATCATGTCAACATGTCATCAAGTCGGGGTATTGGAAACCTATACTTCACTGTAATCTTATTGATGGCTCTACTATCGACACACATTCTCCAAGTGCCATCCTTCTTGGGAGTCAAGAGGGCTGGAATGGCACATGGGTCAAACTTTATCTTATAAATCCTTTCTTAAGAAGATCCTTAACTTGCCTTTGTAATTCCTTATGTTCGGTGGGATTCATCCTATAATGAGGTAAATTCGGCAAGGTAGCTCCTGGGACTAAGTCTATAGCATGTTGAATGTCCCTTAATGGAGGTAAACAATCAGGAAGGTCTTTTGGGAACACATCCTTAAACTCCTTAAGAAACTCTAAGATCTCCTTGGGGTATTCCTTTTATGGTTCATCATGAACTTCTTTAGCAGTCAGCATCCAGATTGTTGAACCTTCAACAATTTCATGCTCTAATTCCTTAGCAGTAATTAGGTTCAATCCAGGTTTTTCTCTCTTAAATGACTAGACCCTCACTTGGTATTGTCTTTGGGTGGGGTCGAGTTGCTCACAATTCTCTTCTCATGGTGTTTAAAAGAATACAAGTTAGATCAGCCAAAGAGGGTTGCATCATAATCATATAAGCATGGTCTGCCTAGAATGATACTACTAACTCCCATTGGAATTACATCACACCATACTTTGTCCTAGTAAGATTGAATTTGGATTAGGACCTGGCATTGTAACCTAATGATGTCACGTCAATCCAGGATACCTTATATGGGCTAGGAAGTGGTACTGTGGGTAAGCCTAAACTCTTAATAGCATTGGTAGATATGGCATTCACACAACTTCCACTATCTATAATAATCTTGCACACTTTATCTCCTAGCTTAATAAAGGTATGTAAGATTTCGTCCTACGCCAGTCCTCATTCTTCTTGGTTTGAGCTAGAATACACCTAACTACACCTAGTAGGTCAGATGACTCTATGGGCTCTTCATCACCTTCATACTCTTCTACTAAATCTTTCTTAGCTTCATAAATTTCTTCTTCAAATTCTTCAACATTTTCTAGATTCTCTTCTTTACACTCACCTATATGAAGGTCCTTACTGGGTAATCAACTACAAAATGGCCTATTTTTCGACACCTAAAACATACTATGTTCTGGTTCCTATCTCTTTGGACTATAGGTGCCTTTCCTTTATCTTCCCTATGAGCTGGTTGGGAGGTAGGATTGGGTCGGCTAGGTGGAAATCGATTAGGGCTAGGTCTACTCCCAGGGGTATTGAACCTATTTGACTTAGGTCAATAGGTAACAAGTCTCCTCCGAAATTGTTCACAATCCCTAGCAATCTGGTTAGCCTAATCAAAGTCACTAACCTCTCTAAAAAATAACTCCCTCTGGATATCTTCATTTAAGCCAGTTCTAAACCTCGATAAGGTAACAGCTTTTGATTCGACTACACTATACCTCATAACGAACTCATCAAATTTGGTTATATAGTCAGCCATATATTTATTTCCTTGAGTCAATTTCTTTCATTGATCCAATAATTTTTGTTCATATGAAAATGGTAGGTATTTCTCCCTAAGCTTTACCTTCATTGCTCGCTATGTGTCTATAGGTAAGTCACCTTTTTGTCGGTTCAGTTGTTCTACATTTTTCCAGTACAATCTAGCCTATCGGATTAGCCTAAGCTTAGCAAATTTAAATTTTCTCTTCTCTAACATTTCGTACTATTTGAAGTACTGGTCCATATCACTCTCCTAATCAGTATAGACCTTAGGATCTAAACTACCCTCAAATGTGGGTGCATCTAATCGAATGCTCTTAAGAATCCTTTTTTCCTGGTCATTCACATCAGGGGTGTGGCACCTAGGGATTGGGTTAAGGGTAATTTTCCTATGTTAGGCTCTTGGAGCTGGAGAAGCAGGTTCTTTATATTGGCCTCTTAAATCTGGGGGAGTGAGTTGGGCTCGTGGAATTGGGGGAATGGGTCTAGGTGTCTCATAGCTTTGACCTAGGGGAGTGGGTCTAGGTGTTTCAGGATTTGATCTAGTCGCATGGGATTCTTCAAGGTTACCTAGTCTCTCTTCCATTTGGTCAAATCTTGTAGTAAGCTGTCTAAATTGATTAGTTATTGTTCTCATAAAATTGTCCATATTAGGGTCCATGGGTGGATTGGGTTGGTTTTGCCTAGGCTGATAGGGTGTGCCTGACCTAGTTGCCATGCAATACAGTCACACAAAACTCAACTCGGACTAGGCTTTCCTAGACCTAGAGCTCAAGTAGAATAGATCGGCTCAAATTATAGCCAATTTAGTAATTAACCTGTCCATTGACCAGGTAAGAGGTGGGCTCATGGGAGGCTCCCCCTGCTCTTGCAGGGTCCTAATTAAAAACCACGAAACCATTTAGGGCATTTGCCTCTGGACCTCTAGCCTTAGACACCAGATTCAAGTGATAATCAAAGGATTGGGTGCACTAGCTTTCCCACAATACTTGGAACCTGACCTGTTAGTGTCCCTAGGTTACTAGAGCAAATTAAGTCTAATTAATTTTAATTCAGTTGGGCTCGGATGCAAAGAAGGTTGTTGTGGACCCAGGACAGGTGATGAGATCCTGCCCTGATCTGAGATGCTCAAGTGCCCTTAAGATTTAGTTACTTGATGATGCACACACAAGATGAAACCCTAATATGCAATGAAGCAATAAAATAATTAAAAATAGCAGAAAAATAGAAATTAAATTATTTTATTTCAAAATTAAATTTCAGATCTGGTTCGATCTCGGGATATCTTGTTCGGCCGTAGCTCATTACTCCCATGGGTCGTGATAGTATATTGCGTATACCCGCTTAGGAGGCATAATTTTCTTCCATCAGAAAATAGAAACTAAAAGTTTTTTTATCTGATTTTTTCTGAGATTAATAGAGAATTAACAAAGGATTAACAGAAAATTTATTTCTAATTTTTTTGAATTTTTTTAGATAGATTTTTATGTAATTTAATTTCAGCCTAGTTCTAGGTATGCAGAAATTTTAGAACTAGCAGTTAAACCCTAATTTAACCTTCGCTCTGATACCAAAATGATGCGGGACAATTATAAAAACCTTAATCTACTGATTATTTACCTAATTAACAGTGAGAAATAGTAATTAAACTTTTTTTTTAACTTTTGGATTTTTAGAGACTCAAAGTTTGTAATTAAGGTATCTAGTTAACTAGTTATGCCTGCAAGTGTAGATCTAACAAAGTAACTAAATTAATCAAGATTTGGTGATTAAGAAATCATCTTAAACTAGGGTCTACTTTCAAAGATCATAAATTAAGGAGTAGGAAAAGAATTTTGAATTTTGCCAACATCAAATTTTTTCCTCTGAAGTAGATATGTTAGAACTCTCAGGATTCTGTGGCGGGTTTCAAGATTACGATCTTCGGGCTTCAATTTTCTGCGATATCGGTTCTAAAGCAAGAACACCTCGACTTTAGTTCCTGATCACCTGCAAACACTCAACAAAGAAAGTTTTAAGTTAGAAAGAAACAAAAAAAGGAAAAGATGGAAAAATGAAGAGAAGAGGGAATGAAGTAGTCGGCTAGGATTTTTCTGATGTTTGGATAAGTAAGGCCTCGCACCCCGCGATGTTCCAAAGAATAAAGGAAGGACCTCACACCCCACGATGCACACAACAAAAGAAGAAACTCAACAGAGTGTCATTTTATTTCATCAATAAATCATTAATAAAACAGGGGGGTTGATGGAGTATTTATAGACCAACAACCAGAGATGTAAGGGTTACAAAGACTAGTATTTGTTTCCTTTAGGCAATGACTCCTAGAAACCTTGCTCTGGGTGTCTTGGACTCCTACTCTTGGGCTAATCAGGGACTCTCTCAAAGGTGGGTGACAACATGGGCTTCTCATCCAAAGTGGGCGCCAAAGAGGTGGATTGGTGAGGTGTCATGATGAAGGGCCAAGACTACTTCATGGGTTGCCTTGATTGCTGGACTCTAGAGTCTGGATGATGTGGGCTCTTGCAGGATCGTAGACTCTTTAGTCTGGATAGAAAAAATTCAAGAGTTTTTCTGGATTCTTGAGTCCTTTAATCTTGAGCAACTTGGAACCTTTGATCAAAACACCTGCGATAGAGAACCCTTGAACCTCCTTCATTTAGGCAGTCAAATATCTTGGAACTCCTTGGAAGTTGGTGACAAAGAAGAGGTGGAATGCTTGGCTGACTCCTCTTGCTTTTGGCATGAATTACTTGAGTGGAGGGGCACCAATTTGGAGAGTCCTTCTCATTTACACATCTCAAAAAGAAGGGACGCCAATTTGGAATTCATTTGGCCGACCAAAAATAAAGGACATGGCATATGGGATGTCCAAATATAAGTGACATGCCGTGTAATAATGTCCTGGGTGATGTGGCGAGTGATGTCCAAAAATCATGTGATGTCCAAATTCTTGAGAAAGGTGGCGCCAAGAAGTGGTTGCATGTGGCTTGGTCTAGCACATGGAGTGACATGGCTTGTCTTGATTTAGGTGCATATGGGTCTTGATTTGAGTGCACATGAAGTCACATGGGTCTTCAATTAGGTCCCCCTTGTATTACAGGACTCAATGACTAAATTAACTAATAATTACAAGACTCAAAACTAATTAACCCAACCAAATAACTAAAGCCCTACTTGATCAATTGGAACCCAATTTGATCAAAAGGCAAGACGTGTAAACAAGTGGTTCAACTTGGTAAAAGGGGTTTGGCCTAAAAGGCAAAAAATAAAAACTCTAATTACAGTTGGTAAAAAGGGCTAAACCCAACTAAGTCTATATAACAGAACTTAAAATAAAATATTTATAGTTGGTAAAAGGGGTTGAGTTCAGAGCTTTATTCATAGGTGATCCACAGGGATGTAGGTTCGACCTATTAATATTTTCTGGCCCTGGTGTCCACACCAACCTTTGAAGAAGCTAATACATGATTGAACATTAAATGAGCTTGTGAGCAAGATAGCACAAAAAGAACATTGAAGTCAGACTTCAAGTCTTCACCAACTCCAATCAGAAGCTTGAAGCACTTATTGAGGAAAAAGAAGAAGCCATTGAAGTGCATTAAAGTGCAATTAAGAAGGCTTCTCTTGAGCTGCAACTGCAACCATCAGACAACTTGGGTTTGTCATTAGTTGCTTACTTTTTCTTAACTCTTTTGTGAGTTTAGGTTCTTGGTGAGCCTGATTAAAAACCAAGTGTAGGTTGTTAGTGATCCCATTTTAAAACTAACATTGTAAGGGTTTTTGGTGAGCCCGGTCATAACCAAGGTTAGGTTCTTGGTGATCCTGTTGAAAACCAAGAGTTGGGTTTTTGTTGAGCCCGATAGAAAAACCAAGTTGGGTTTTGGATTGTGTGCTCGGTAAAACAATTCGATTGTATTTTAGTGATGAATATAGTAGAAATTCTAAGTAATATCTTGGGTAGTGGACGTAGGAGCGAGGTTGCTCTGAACCACTATAAAATTACTGTGTTTGTGATTGTGCTTTTTCTTCTTTACTTGCTTCTGCTTTAAATATCTGAATCATAGAACCTACCGCACAAGAAGATTTTAAAAGAGCACATATCTGTTCAAATTTTTTAAATTTCCAATTCACCCCCTTTTAGAAAAGTCACCTAGGCAACAAATGAATATGTGATGAACAGCCAAAAGAATAACTTTTATTCATTTAAAGAATTCATATACAATTACAAAATAGCACAACCATCTATACCCTAGACGATTGGCTTTGGGACACTATTCCCAACAACTCCCACTTGTACTAAAGTTAATCAGTACATAATCTTATTTCTATTTTCCATTTACAATTGTTGAACTCTTGACTCCGATGGATTTAGTGAAGGGGTCGGCTAGGTTCTCCTTTCCGTCAATCTTCTGAAGGTCGATGTCACCTTGTTCCATGATTTCTCGCACAAGGTGATAGCGCCACAGAATGTGTTTGATACGGTGATGGGACTACGGCTCTTTGGCCTGAGCAATGGCTCCAGTGTTATCACAATACATCGAAACAAGACCATCCAGGGAAGGTGCCACTCCCAGCTTGCCTGGAAAGTTCCACAACCACATAGCTTCCATTGCTGCATCCGATGCTGCGATGTATTCTGCTTCACATACTGAGTCTGCAACAGTAGGCTGCTTAGAACTTTTCCAGTAGATCACTCCCCCATTTAGGATAAAGATAAATCCTGACATACTCTTGCTATCATCCCTATCTGACTAAAAGCTGGTGTTAGTATACCCCACAAGTTTCCAGTCAGGTTCTCCATATATCAGCCATTGGTCCTCAGTATTTCGCAGATACTTAAAGATGGTCTTTTCCACTTTCCAATGAGCTTCACCTGGGTTAGACTAGTATTTGCCACTACACCTAGTGAGTATGCCATGTCTGGTCTAGTATATGTCATGGCGTACATGATAGAATCCACTACCGAAGTATATGGAATTTTATCCATACACTATCTCTCCTTAGGAGTTATCACATAATCCCTTCTGGAGAGTATAATTCCAGGGCCTATGGGGAGATACCCTTCTTGGAATTCTCCATGCTAAACTACTTCAGCACAGTATCAATGTACGTAGATTGGGACAGTCCCAGAAGCCTCTTAGATCTATCTCTATAGATCTTCACACTCAATATGTAAGAGGCTTCACCCAAGTCCTTCATAGAGAACTGGGATGACAAGTGACCTTTATTCCTTGTAGTGCTGGGAAGTCATTTCCAATTTAGAGAATGTCATCCACATACAACACAAGGAATATAATCACAGAACCATTAGCCCATTTATAAATGCAAGGTTCTTCTCCATTCCTAACGAAGCCATACAACTTGATACACTTATCAAATCGCATGTTCCAACTCTGAGATGCTTGCTTCAATCCATAGATGGACCTTTAAAGTTTGCACACGTTTGACTTGTCTATGGATGCGAACCCTTCAGGTTGTACCATGTATACCTCCTCTTCCAGCTCATCATTCAGGAAAGTTGTTCGGACATCCATTTTCCAGATTTTATATTCAAAGTGTGCTGCTAAAGCAAGCATGATCCGAATGGATTTGAGCATCACCATAGGAGAGAACGTCTCATCATAGTCAATACCATAACGTTGACAATACCCCTTGTCAACCAGATAGGCTTTATAGGTCTCTACCTGCCCGTCTATGCCTCTTTTCCTTTTGGAAATCCTTTTGCATCCAATGGGTTTTATCCTCTTAGGTGGATCAATCAATGTCCATGCATTATTGATTTTCATGGACTCCATTTCGAATCTAATGGCTCTTAGCCATAGTTTAGAGTCAAATCTTTGCATTGCATCCATATAGGTGATCGAGTCCTCATTATTCTCGTTGAGTTCAATGGGATCACCATCCCAGACCAAGAAACTATAGTATCTATTCGGTCGATGCAGTATCCTACCAGATCTCCTTAATGATTCTATGTGGGCTTTGGGTGTGATCTAATCATAACTGATTTTATGTTGTCCCTTAAGTATGTCGATTCTTCTACTTGGTGAACTTCACTAAGTTCAATCTTAATAGCTATAGTTCCTTCACTAAGGAATCCTTTTCCAAAAAGATAGTCCTAAGACTGATGAACAACTTTTATTCTTCAGCCAAGTAGAAGTAGTACCCCTTAGACTCTTTTGGATACCCAATAAATAGGCACCTGTCAACCTAGGTCCAAGCTTATCCATTTCCAAATGTTTGACATAAGCCGGGCAATCCTAGACTCGAAGGTGTGCGAGTGTCAGCTTACGTCCTGTCCATATCTCATATGAGATTTTGCTAACGAACTTACTCAGAACCCTATATAAAAGGTAGCAGGCTGACTCTAGAGCATATCCCTAAAAGGATAGCAGCAGAGAAGCAAAGCCCATCATGGACCGAACCATGTCTAATAGGGTTCAATTCCTCCTTTCAAACACTCCATTTAACTAAGGTGTCCTTGGAGGTGTCCATTGAGAGAGAATCCCATTCTCCTCAAGATATGTCAAAAAATTACCGAAAAGATATTCACCACCTCGATCTGATCGAAGGGTTTTGATATACTTTCTAGTTTATTTTTTTACTTCATTATGATATCGTTTGAACATTTCAAATGATTCAAATTTATATCTCATCAAGAAGACATAATCGTACCTCGAAAGGTCATCTATAAATATAATTAAATAATTGTACCCATCTTTGGCACTAATATTCATAGGTCCGCATACATAAATATGTACCAGACTTAAAATTTCTTTAGCTCGTTCACCTTTTCCAGTAAAAGGTGATTTTATCATCTTTCCAAGAAGACTAGACTCACAGGTTGGTAGAGAATCACATTCACTAATCTTGAGAAGACCCCATCAAGCATCCGTGCATTGAAGATAGCACAAGAGATCCTGTACTTCTCAACGTCATCTGGTGTACCGAAGGACCCCTTTAACTTTTGAAGGATCTCCTAGTTACAAAAGGGAGAGGGGTGGGGTATTTATGGATGTTCCCCAAGTCCTCTCCTAGTTAGGATAGGAATACAAAGTAGAGAGGGAAAGGGATTACAAGTTTGATTAAGATTGGGAGAATACACTTTGAATGAAACTAGTTCTCCTTATTCTACTTGGATTTCCTTCCTCCTTTGAATTGGTCAAAGGCTTGGACTTGGTCAAAGGGCTTGGATGCCTACATGTATTGGGCTTGGGCATGTGGGCTTAATGGGCAGCAAGGGGCATCCTCCTTTAGGCCTTGATGCATGGGCTTTGGGCCATGGAAACTGGGATGCCCTGGTATTAGTATATTTCTTGGAATCTTAGTTCTGGGGCTCAAGGGCTTAACTCCTGGGCTTAGAATCTCCTGGCCTGGGTGCTAGCATATTCCTGGAATCTTGAGGTGGCCTGATCTAGGAATATTCTCTGGCATCTGGAAGGTATCAAGGCATCTGGAAGGCATCTGGAGGGCATCTGGGCATCTGGAAGGAATTTTGGATCCTGGGATGGCAAACAAGGTCCAATTGGCTGATGTGAAGGCCTCTAGCTCCTGGATGAGACCTGGTGGAACTCTAAAATAGGGAATCCTCTCCTTTTGTACAAATATTGAACTGGTACTGGACTAACACTGAAGTACAGGACTCAATGACTAACTAGGGTTGAGACAAATCAACTAGCCTCAACTTATTACAGGACTCAATCTTACTTGATTATAAAATTGTGACACATGACTAAGGCTCTAAATCCTAATCAGTAAACTATATGGGATCCAATAATTTGTATCTGATCTTGGTGCCCCCACCACTACAAGGCTATGTTGGTGGCAAAAGATTTCAAATAAAAGTATGGTATTGAATATGATGAAACTTTTTCGCCAGTTGCCATGCTCAAGTCCAAATAAGATTATGCTTACCATTGTTGCATACTATGATTATGAGATCTGGTAGATGATGTTAAGACTGCATTCCTCAATAGGCATCTTGAAGAAGAAGTCTATATGTCACAGCCAGAGGGTTTTATCTCAAGTGGGAGACCAAACCAAGAATGAAAGCTTAGGAAATCCATTTATGGATTGAAGCAAGCATCAAGGAGCTGGAACATTTGTTTCAATGAAACTATTGAGGAATCTAGTTTCATCAAGAATACGGATGAGCCATGTATGTATAAGAAGACAAGTGAAAGTGCCATTGACTTCTTGGTCTTGTATGTCGATGACATACTTATCATTGGAAATGATATTCCATTGATGTAGTCAATTAAAACATGGCTATCAAAATGGTTTTCCATGAAAGATTTGGGAGAAGCATCCTATATTCTAGGAATAAAGATCTATAGAGATTGATCTAAAAGCATGTTAGGGTTATCCCAATCTAGGTACATAGACTTAATATTGAAGAGATTCAATATAGAGAAAAGTAAGAAAGGTTACTTGTCCATGAGTCAAGGCATACACCTATCTAAATGGATGTCACCTAAGACTCCAGAAGAAAGAGATAGGATGAATAAGATCCTTTATGCTTTGGTAGTGGGATCAATAATGTATGCAATGCTATGTACCAGGCCTGATGTTGCATATGCTTTAGACAAAGTAAGTAGGTTCCAGGCTAATCTAGGGGAGGATCATTAGAAAGTTATGAAAAATATTCTAAAGTACCTGAGAAAGACTAAGGATATTTTTCTAATATATGGAGGATCGGATCTAAAACTAGAAGGCTATATAGATTCTAGTTTCCAATCTGATCCAGTTGATAATAAATCCATATCAAGGTATGTCTTTACTTTGAATGGAGCAGTAGTGAGTTGGAAGAGTACCAAGTAGCCAACTGTAGTTGACTCAGTCATTGAGATAGAAAATATAGCTGCTAGTGAAGCCACTAAGGAAGTAGTCTAGATAAAAAAATTCATCACTAAATTGGACGTAATTCTTGTAATACAACAACTAGTGCCATTGTATTGTGTTAACACTGGAGCTGTTGAACAAGTGAAGGAACCAAGGTCTCACCATAAGTCCAAGCACATCCTGAGACACTTCCACCTTGTTCGAGAAATCATTAAAAGAAATGATGTGATGGTAGAATGAGTTGATACAAAGAACAACATAGCAGACCCATTCAAAAGGCACTTTTTTTATAGTGGTTAGATCACCATTTAGATTATATGGGTATTAAATACAAGGGCGATTGGCTTTAGTGCAAGTAGGAGATTGAAAGAATTATGCCTTGAAAGCCAATCATAGTTATTGTATCAGTTGTATTTTTCTATTCTCTCAACTCAAGATTGATATTAAAGGCAATTTTTGATCCATCATATGCTATATCTTGTATTTTAGTTATAAGATTATAATGAACCCCATAGATTAGGACAATGGTTTTAGGGTTACTGGGATAACAATAAGACCTAAATCCTAAAAATCCTAATCTAGAATATTTCTAGTCATAAGATCATCAATTCGGGGATCAATGAATCCGAATAAACTAGCACATCCTATTTATACTCGATGGAGAGGGTGGTTGGTCTCATGATCACTTATATAGGGATACTAATATAAGGATGTGGGTGCTCATTAGGTTATGAGTTCACTAAATTGATTCGATAAGAGAACATTTAATGGAAGTCTTGCTTGTTAAAAGATTGTTCTCTTAGTGGGAGTTGTGCATGTGATCCTTAGACCTGAGATCATCGTAGTATGTTGTGCACATATACCCATGTTTTGGTAGATACTCATTCATGGTAATTAAGTCATGTATGGGATGCTTTTGGATATGATGAATTGTATATGAAGGTAATGAGTAGGTCAACAAGGAATCGATTACTCCTAGTAAGGGGAGAAGTTATCCCGTGTCATCTCATTGAATGATGACTCAGGAAGTCTTTGATCAAAGTATGATAAAATTAGAAATGGTTTTCTAATTTATCATCAGTTGAGTCTTCATTAGTGATTAGAGATTTGAATGGATTAAGTATAAGGGTTTGACATTTATCCATACCCATCACTTAATCAGGATATAGAAAGATCGAATGATTGAATTACATGGTAACTTGCTATTGAAAGGTATTTTGATAATTTCTACCAAATTTCTCATCTTCTGGGTAGGCATGACACATTGCTAGATATTAATCATGTCTTGTAGGTAATCATGAATCAAATTGATTGAATTCATGAGTCAATTTGAAATATGGTTCAAATTGGCAGCTAGGGTTAGCTCGATTTGACCTAATTCGATTAGTTGGTTTCTAATCGAATCAAATCGATATGAACCTAAACATACTACTAGATAGATGAGGATCCCAAAGGGTTACACACATAAAGGATTTGATCTAGAAAGTCAATTGTATTTTTATTAGGATTATAAGATCCTAACTGGCTAGCTAATTAGCATACTAGCATATGTTGGCTAACCTAACTCCTAACTTAATTAGATTGGATTTAATTGCTTGCTATTTGGGCTAACCAATTTGAGTGAGACTTAAATTGGGTTGAGCCTTAAGTGGGGCTACCAAATTAGATTTTTTTCTAATTTATCAAGCCTTATCCATTATTTAAACCAAGAGTCCCAAGGGCATGGGACCCTTGGTGCCATATTGGCATGCCACAAATTAAAGGGTGTAGAAGGACCATGAGTCTTTTTGCAAATTAATCACCTGAGTCCTTCTACAAATTAATCACCTTTTAGGTGATAAGGCTTAGCCCCTATCCTATCCAATGGATGCCCATTTGGCTAGAATTGATTGTCAAATCATGTAAGAAAGGGCATAATTTGGTGAAGGGACTTGATGCTTAATATATAAATACGGTGCATAAATAAGGAAGAGTCCTTCTGCTTGTTAATCACTTTTTCTAGATAAACCTTTTCACTTGATATGCCTATTGGCATGTGGGACCTTGTCTTAAATTTGAAATTAAGAGATTAATTATCAGATTTTACCGTTGAGTTGCAATAAGCAACTTTTGGCGCATATAATTAGTGAAACGGTATTTTACTTTACACCTTTCTTCGAAGAGACTCTTTTTGATTAAAGGGTCTTATCTACTATGTTAAATATTAGATAAGGGGCTGATGAAAAGATGTATCAGGAACTTACTCTCTTCCTATTTAAAGGCTTTAGTGATTGAAGCCAAGGCATCAGAAAGTTGATAATTTTCTTCCTTCTCTTGTTAGGACAAGTCTATTATTTTAAGACAAGTCCGCCATTTTAAGACATTGGGTTAGGAAGAGAATTTGAAAAGATAATAGGATAGTAAGAGAGTATTTGGTGAGTTATTAAGCTACTCTTCGAAAGGAAGAAAGGTCCTAGAGGGGAGAAAATGCTGCAGAAGGAAGAAAGGCTGCTAGAAGGAGTCAAGTTAGCAAGAGGAGTACTTCCTTGGTTTAGTTCCTATGTGGATCACCTTTGGAGGGCATACACTTGTGTGCCTTATGGAAATTAAAGAGTATATCACTCCAGGTTTCCTCTATAATCCTAAATTATGATTTATTAGTTGTTATAGTCAAGTGGTCCTTGGGTCTAGGATTTCAGCCAACTAGCATTTTAAGGATCAAAATTTTGAAATCCAGTCTTCCACTGCACTACCGAAACCCAACAGTTCTGGATGGGAGGGAGGTGGGGGTGGTGGTGATCTTCAGTGAGATCGATAGATGGGAAAGTAGGGCGAATGGTGGTCAGCTCGGTTGATGGTTGATGGAAGTGTCTGGTGGTCATGATGGCTCAATAAAAGGTTCAGATGGTTTTATTCTTAGAAGAGTTAAGAGTAGTAGAGAAAAAATAAGTAGGGGAAAGAATGAAAAGTTGGGGAAGGAAGAGGAAGAAGAAGAACCAGGAAGAAGAATTTGCCGAGAGAGAGAGAAGAGAGAGGAAGAGGGAGGGAGAAGAAGAAGAGAAGGGAGACGAAGTAGTTGGGGAAAATTCAAATCCTTTTTAATAATTTCTTGAATTCTTTCTTTCAATGACAAGATTTCTTTAAATAGACTATAGTTGGAGACCATCTCTACCAAAACTCTAAGAACTCCAAACTAATCTAAAATAATTAGGCTGATCTAAAATAAAATCTAAACTAATCCAATTTCATGCTTTGAGATTTGCGCATGAGCTGGATACAAGAATAAGTCCAATCCCTATATTCCCTAGTAAAAAATAAAAAAATACATATATCGATGCTCAAAGAAATGTTGGGTGTACATTAGAATCTGTGTTGGATGATGTCCTCATCATTTAGAAAGGAAAAATTATCATGAGGCACTAGGAAGAAGGGATCAAAAGACCCTGATGCCCTATGGAAAGCTCATGTTGCATGATAGGCCGCGATGTTGTCATTATGATACAGTGGCTATCAGTTTAATTAACCGACTTCTAAATATAATTAAAAATATGTAGAAAGAATGAGTCAGGTCGAATCTACGGAGAAGGCAATGCTTAAGATGATTTCAAACCTTTGATTTAAAAAATAATTTAAAATTGGGAAAATAGAAATTAAAAGTATGAAAGAAAAATAAAACTTGGGTACATTCGATCTGTTAGTCAGATCTTAGCATCTACTTGCAAGAAAAATAAATAATAAAAATTTTAATTGCATAAAAAATCTAATTACAAGGAATTAGAAATAACAACTAAATAAACTATGAAAAATAATAATAAATACTTCGAAGTTGATTGGCGCAGCCTCGTCAGGAAGTTGGTTGATGTCACATTGCCTCTTTTATCATACTCCATGAAGAAAACTGGGCTTCTTCTTCTTCCTCTTTGGATCTTGATCTTGGAGATGGAATAGGATTAAAGATGGTGTAAGGGACAGAACTCTCCTCTAAGAAACCTCACTCTTAGAGGCCAACCCACAACCCAAAGCTATGCCCTCTACCCTGTACCGTACCTCTCTCTAGGATGCTTTCTTCTATAACCCAGGGGTCCTTTAAATAGAGTTCATCTAGGGCTTCCTCCCGGTCAAATTTGGAATCCATCGGGCTTAAAATTGGGTGTATATCATAAGGAGCAGTCCCAGCCATTGATTTGTTTCTTGATGGCCCTTTGGTTCTCGAGCAGTGGTAATTTCCTTCCCGCAGGCACCCCAAATCCTGGATTGCCCGAGATCTCCTACTTTGTGTTGAATTCAACCTTTGACTTTTCTTGGTCCTAGATGGATTGCAACAGTAGTGGGCGGGAACAGTAGTGGGCGGCAATAGTGCGATGGAAGGAAGACTAGCTGGCAACTTACATGGTGACCTAGTGACTGAATCAGAGGAGGATGGTGGCTCAGGTGATGGGAAGAATGGGTTTGACCATGAGAAGATGGTGGTTAGGAAGGAGGTTCTGAGCGGTACGGTGGTGTGGAGGGAGCATGCAGTGACCAGTCAGTGGTGTTGGGCAATTGAAGAAGATGGTGGGTGGCTGAGGATGGCCAGCAATAGGTGGAAGGCCATGGAATGATCGTGATAGGGGCCATCACCAGAGTTTGGAAGATGGTGGCAAATGGCTTCTCCGACAGTGAGGGATGCTCGGTGATGATAGGTGATGAAAATGGCGCTCAGGTGGCAGAAGGGGCAGCAAAATGGTTTGGAGTAGGCGATGGCCGAATAGCAAGAGGAACGATGGAGGGCAATGGACGATGCTTCTCCTTGCTGGAAATGAGCTCGCGGCGTCTCCTCTGGCATGTTCCCAGCAACAGGAGATGACGGGCAGCTGCTCTGGTGGTCGATGATAGTTATTAAAAATATATTAATTAATTTAATATTATTTTAATAAAATTGATATTTTTATGCAATATTTTACAGGAAAGAGCCCCACCAATGTGAAGAGCTCGTTTTTAAGAGTCCAACGGTGCAAACGGCTCTCAAATAGGACCAGACCCAAGCTCGGAATCATATTTTAAAGATTTAAGAAGGAATCACATAGATTTTAAAGCATCGGTCCACCATGGACCGGTCGCTTGGTCTACGATTCGCTCGACGGTCTACAGGAAACCATGGTTGCTGGTCCGCAACATAGAACCATGGACATCGAGAAATTTTGGCCAAATCGCCACCGTAGAAGCCTCCCCCTGCTATCTCGTCGCTACCAACAACCCCTTGCCAGCTGGAGAAGCCTTCCATGGTCAAAAAAGCAGCCAAGAAGCCTCCCAAGAGGTCGGTCATCATCCCTTCATTGATCTTCCTTCCCTGATGCCAGAACAGTGATCCACCAGACACCATCCCTGGTCGAGCATCACCGGTTTTCACCCCCACCTGCCAAGCCCATGGTCTCTACCATGTGCACCAGTTTCCTTCCCCTATTGCTGGTCCAAGGAGCTACAGACCGTCATTCTTATGTTCCTTGACCACTCTCCCATCTCTGGCCATCTTCTCTGGTCATGATTCGCTTCCTTCCTCACCACCGCGCGCCTCCATGGAAGGATCCCAAAGCCCACTCACTATTGCTTGGTCATCATTCCTTCACTATTTCTCAGCCTGAGATGCCGGCCAAGATCCACTATTCACCGGCTTTCCTCCTCCATTCCAGATCTCTGTTGGGACTACCATCCATCGGACTTCCTCCCAAGTTGCTAGAGTGGTCGAGTGTATCCTCCTTGGTCCAAGACTCTGCTTCCTCCAAGATCCCTGCTAGGTGGTTCTCCAATGGCCACTTCCCATGGTCATGACTCCTCAGCCACTGTATGCCATCTATCCAATGACTTCTTCCTCTACCTTGATGTTGAGCCATCATAGTTGTGGTCGGCCAATTCCAAGATCCAAGCACTATTGGCTTCATCCTTGTTGTCAGTCTAGAAGATGTCAGGAGTTGGACCAGGATGTTCGAACTAGAAGCATGATCGAAGGAAGATCGACCACTTTGGATGGATACAGAGTTTGAAGTAGGGATAAGAATGCAAAATGGAATACGGGTGCGATGGCAAGTGTGGGGATGAGGATAAAAAATCAAAGGTTTTTAAGGCGGATAGTGACAAATTCGACACGGGTCCCATGCAAGCTTGATGCGTTGCTTTCCACCTATAAAAACCTTCGACAATCTCTCGATCCTCCCATTCTCCACTTCATAAATAATTCTCTTCGCTTTCCCCAGTCTTCTCATCTTTCTTCCCTTCCATCCATTTCTATATTCACTCCACTCCTTCCATCCTTTTGACTTCTTTCCCTTCCACCCTCCTAGTCACTTCCGTTTCCCTCTCTCGGTCATCTGATTGGTGGTTCCTTGGTTTCCATCATGCTGTACTGCTATTCCATCTGCACCAGCTAGCGATGCTGCTCCCCTTTCCGATCGGGATGTTTGCTCCACCTTCAAATCTCTGCTGAGTTGTCATGGAAAGCATGATCTCAGGGAAGAGAAATATTTTTTATTTTGTTTTAAGATGTATTCCTTTTTATGTTATGGAATAAAAGATCACATTACTTCGTGTTCATCCATATTGCTTTTAAATTAAGTGCTCTTTAAGTGAAGTTAATTTTGATCGATCTATTCCTAAAAGGGACGGGCCATGATCTATGGGTATGGGCCGTACTCCCATCAAGATAGATCATATCTTAATTATATTCACTTCCCATGGCCATGACTCCGCAGCCACTGTATGCCATCTATCGAATGACTTCTCCCTCTGCCTTGATGTTGAGCCATCACAGTTGTGGTAGGCCAATCCCAAGATCCAAGCATTGTCGGCTTCATTCTTGTTGTCGATCTAGAAGATGTTAGGAGTTGGACCAAGATGTCCGAATAAGAAGCATGATCGAAGGAAGATCGACCACTCTAGATGGATACGGAGTTTGAAGTAGGGATAAGAATGCAAAATGGAATACGGGTGTGATGGCGAGTGCAGGGATGAGGATAAGAAATTGAAGGTTATTAAGGCTAATAGCGACTAAAATCGACATGGTTCCCATGCAGGCCCGATGCATTGCTTTTCGCCTATAAAAACCTTCGACCATCTCTCGATCCTTCCATTCTCCACTTCATAAATCATTCTCTTCACTTTCCCCAGTCTTCTCATCTTTCTTCCCTTCCATCCATTTCTATATTCACTCCGCTCCTTCCATCCTTCTGACTTCTTTCCCTTCCACCCTCCCAGTCACTTCCGTTCCCCTCTCTCGATCATCTGACTGGTGGTTCCTTGGTTTCCATCATGCTGTACTGTTGTTCCATTTGCACCAGCTGGTGATGCTGCTCCCCTTTCCGATCTGGATGTTGTTCCACCTTCCAATTTCTACCGAGTTGTCATGGAAAGCATGATCTCATGGAAGAGAAATATTTTTTATTTTGTTTTAAGATGTATTTCTTTTTATGTTATGGAATAAAAGATCACATTACTTCATGTTCATCCATATTGCTTTTAAATTAAATGCTCTTTAAGTGAAGTTAATTTTGATCGATCTATTCCTAAATGGGATGGGCTGTGATCTGTGGGTATGGGCTGTACTCTTGTCAAGATATATCATATCTTAATTATATTTATAGATAATTCTCTTTTTGGTCTTTACTATTTTATTGCATACTCTTTTTGAAATAATTGCAAAAGTCTTAAGTGGATTTGACCCTTACTCTTGCTACTCTACTTAGAATAGTGGAATTAAGATATTAAAATCGGTGCATAGCAATGCGCACCATATTTTTGGCACCATTTCTAGGGACTTTTGGCATTATTTAAAAAAAATAAAAAAAATAATTTAAAATTTGTAGTTAGTATTTTTTCATTTGTACGTATCCTGATATAAGTTTGCCCTGGCATAACATTACGTTATGTTGAATAGTTATCCTAGGATACAAAAAGATTGAATAGACTTAAAAAAACTTTAAAAAATATAAAAAAAATTAAAATCTTGACATTTTTATATTTTATTAGGAGATTAGAGACTTAACCACCTAATTTTAAAAAAAAAGTAATTAGTTTAATTTTATTTGTATGATAACTTTAAGTTTGGACATTTTGTTTGTTGCATTCATCTCTTCATAATTAACTTTAAGGGCATAACCCCATTAATCAGATAAGGTGGCGAGTTCATTACCCTTCTTTAGTCCACAAATCAGCACCTAGGCATGTGCATTGACCCAGACCTTAATTATTAAAATTAATTAAACATCGACCCTAGGAATTTCAAGCTCAATAGGATAAAGAAATCTTAGAGTTGGACCGGGTTCAATTCAGTTTATTGCTCAGTGTCTAAGGCAAATGGTTCAGGAATAAGAGCCCGAAGGAAGGTGGTTCTTTAATTGGTTATGTTTGCTTACCTGGCCAATTTTAATTGGTATCTAAGATATGAAAGAGAACGATGCAAGTGGTTTGACATGATCCTACACCAGGCATGCAAACAGCTGCGGGGGCAGAATGGATTTTAAAAACTTTTTTAAATATTCGCGCAGCGGAAATCTGCTCTGCCCAGAAACTAATCTAATTCTAGTTGCAAATAGGCAAGTATGATGATATAAAATATTTGCAAAATATTTGAATTAAAAATTCTATTCATGCATGATTAAAAAACAATTTTTTCATACCTTATTCTGGCTGGAATAACTCTGGGATAAAGCTAGAATAGGCTGGAATAGCTGGAATAAAACTATTCCAGCCTTCTTCCTTGGGCTGAAAACAAACTCTATTTTTGGCTTGAAAAATGACGTCGGAACACCACCTTTCGGACCTCCGTTTGCTCCCAAATTTCAGCAGCGGCAACTTGGACAAGAGGTCTTCGATCTCCAATTGAAAGCTGCAAGAAAATGTTAGCCAAAAATTATAAAAACCCACCAAAGTCTGCTGCCAGATTTTTGCAGCAAAACTGGGCAGCAGGCTTTGGCCTTTGTTTTGGAGCAGCTAGAGCGATCCCGGCTCGCGTGGTTTGCTCCTAGGAGTAGAATGGTACTCCCTCTAGAGGGGAGATGCGCCCGGGGCTCTTGGATCCCTCTCCACACGCGGTGCTAGCCGCTGGAAGATGATTCACGGCCATAGTGGACTACAGCAATACTCCTTTGCTGCAGTGCAGGTTTGAGCACTTGAAAGAGCAGAAAATGGCCCTTGAACACTCCCTCACACTCTTCAAATCTCAGCCTATAAGTGCAAATTCTAAGCTCTCAACCAGGGGGTCTCTCAACCTCTCAAAGAAGAATGCCCAGGTTGCAGTTTCACGGTATTTTCATGTTGAAAAACTTGATTGAAACAGGGGACTTGCTGGAGTTTTTATAGGCAGCGAAGGAGAAAAATATGTAGAGGCTGGGAGAAGGAAAAAGGTAGCTGCCATTCACCCATTCAATCATAAAACAAGGATAAATGAGCAGCGGTGGAGGGAGAAGAAGAGGCGCCAGCGAGGGGAGATGTTCAGTCTTCATTGGATGCATGGAATGGTTTTTACGCTTGGGAGTTCAGCCAGCATTTTTCCATGTAAAATGGCTGGGAGAAATAAAAAGATCACCGGTTCAAAAAATCGGTCCAAACAAAATTTGGTTCAATCCTATTGGTTCAATTAACCATTCCCATTTAAACCTCTTGGTTCAATCCAAGTTAACCGGTTCAACCCCAATAAAATAGGTTAAATTGGTTCACAACCAATTGGAGGCCGAAACGAACTCTGAATCAGTTCAAAACTGATTCAGAAAAATCCTGGCACAGTCCTGGTCAGCCCGGAACAATTTCCGGCTGACACAGACAAGGGCAAGATGTAGGGATCCGGTGCAACGCAGCGGAAGGGTAATTTCAAAAATTGAAATTAAATATGCACCAAAAATCCTAAACCAGGAACTCCTTAATAAGACTAGAATATATGAAGACAAATATTTCTATGCAAATTGAATTAGAATACCAACCTGTAATCGCTAATTCCAATTTATGAAGACTTAAACTTGAAGATCAACGGGCTATTTGAATTCACCAGGCGTCCAAGTGTACGCCCTCCGATGGTGATCCACACAAAGCAATGACCAAGATCCTAACTCCTTGTTCCAATGGTTCCTTCAATTGAATTCTTCTTCCAGGAATTCAATACTTGGATTATGGCTGGAAATCTTCCACTCAAAGGTGTGTCTTCTTCCTTTTTACCCCTTCTCCACCTTCTACCAAGACTTAGAACCTTTAGGACACCTTTGTCTTGAAAGTAAGACCTTGTCCTAAGAAGATTAATGCTTGCATTTAATTGGTAGAGAAATTAAGACAAAGATGTCTTAATGTAAGGAAGAAAAGAATTGGATCAGAACTCTTCTTTTCCTTTACCGTCGGAGACTTTCTCTCTTAACCTTGTTTAGTAGCAGAGTTTTGATAGAGTTTTACTCTGTAAAGGAAACAATGCAAAAACAAGAAGGGGAGAAAGAGTCTTCAGGAGAGGAAGAAAGAAAAAAAAAAAAATCACATCCCTGAGTTCTGATTCCCACCCCCTTTTTTATAGTTTTTGAAGAGGCGCCCTCACAACTCTCCGTAAACAATTTTCTCACGCCCTTTCCTTCTTCTCACGCCCTTTCCTTCTTCTCACGCCCTTCTCTTCTTTCTCACGGCCTTCTGGATTAATTCTCATAGCCTTTCAGATCAATTCTCATGGCTTTTCTCAAAGGAAGAAGTCGCGACGATTGGGAGAAAGAAGTCGCGAAACTTGAATCTCCGAAGAGATACGATTTCGCACACCCGGGAAGAAACAACGCTTTCTTTCTTTCTTAAAACCCCACCACCCATTAGATTACCATCCAAGGGATGACAAGTGAGGTGCTAAAAATGAGAAAGAATGCCGCCCCATCTTAATTCATCGGAGAATTAAGTGGGCGCGCCAAGAGTCCATGCGCCCAAGGACTCCTCCATATGGCATGCCAAGAGTCCATAAGCGCATGGACTCTTGGTTTTTTTGGTGTGCAAGGGCTAAGGGGCGGGTGGTATGCTAGCCTAAGTAATTGGTTAGCCATAATCCCTAAACCTCAATTAGGGTCTAATTAGATCCAATCAGAACCCAAATTGAATCAATTCGGAACCCTAATTTGAATCCAATTTGAATAGAAGTTAAGATTTGCAACACTTGCTAGAGTGTCTTCATGCAAATGACTCTTGATCAATTCTCTTATGTGTGTGACCCATTGGGTTCCATATCTAGCCAGCAGTGGGTTCGAATACAAGTTGACCTAATTTGATTTGAACTCTTTCTAATCGATTTAGGTCAAATTGGGCTTACCCGATTTTGATCAATTAGGACTCTTCCTAATAAACGATCATTAAATTTGATCAACCCACAAGACAAGATTGACGTCTAGCAACGTGTCATGTCTACCCGGAAGATATGGAAATTCTGTTGAAATACCAAAACTACCTTTCAGTAAAAAGTTACCGTACAATTAAATCCTTCGATCAGCTTGCACCCAAAATATAATTATAGATTTGGATATATGTCAAATCCAATATTATATTTGTTTCTAGCTCAATCTTATATTGATGATTCAATTATCTTGATATTAGAAACCATCTCTAATATCTTTACTTTGATCAAAGATTCCCTGAATCATCATCCGATTGATAACTAGCTAGATGCAATCTCCTCTTACTAAGAGTGATCGATTCCTTGTTGACCTACTCATTACCTTCATATCCAATTCACCATTCCCAGCATCAATCCTGTGCATGACTCAGTGTCATGATTAGGATTGAACCAAAGGATGGGTTCATGTACATAAGGTACTTATGGCAGTCTCAGGTCAAAGGATTACTTGTACCACTCCAACTATAAGAACCTTCTATTGACATGTAGCTAAGACTCCATTAGATGTTCTTAAGTTGGATCATATCAGTGAACTCATTCTCTAATGAGCACCCACATCCTAGTATTAGTGTCATACATAAGTGACTGAGAGCAGTCACCCTCTCCAGTATACATGGGATGTGCTAGTCTTACCGGAAAATCCTGATCCCCTACTCAGGGTTCCTTTGACTAGGAATATTTTAGATTAAGGTTTTAAGACTTTAGGTCTCACTGGTATGATCTCATCATAACCCTAAAATCATAGCCCTAATCTATGGGGTTCATCATATAATAATAAACACAGCGTATGATAAAAAATAATGCCTTTTTTAGAATATTGTCAATTATAATGGTTTGGGAGATACAACATAGATTGGCTTGTAGGGCATATCCCTTTCAATCTCCCACTTGCACTAAGCCAATCGCCTTTAAATCTTAATCCCATACTCTGGAGGTGGCGATCAAACTCTCGCTGTGGTAGAGCCTTAGTGAACGGGTCTGCTACGTTGTTCTTTGTAACAACTCTACTTATGTAGACATCTTGTCTTTCTACTATTTCTTGGACGAGATGGAAGCATCTCAGAATGTGCTTGGACTTATGATGAGCTCTTGGTTCCTTAGCTTGAGCAACAGCTCCAATGTTGTCACAGTAAAGTGGCACTGGTTTTTCAATCTCAGGAACAACACCCAACTCTGTGATGAACTTCTTCATCCAGACTGCTTCCTTGGTGGCTTCACTGACAGCTATGTATTCTGCCTCTGTGGTTGAGTCAGCTACAGTCTGCTGCTTGGTACTCTTCCAACTCACTGCTCCACCATTTAGGGTAAAAATATATCCCGAAATGGATTTGCTATCATCAAGGTCTGATTGAAAACTAGAATCAGAATAAGTTTCTAGTTTAAGATCAGAACCACCATAAACCAGAAAAATATCCTTAGTCCTTCTCAGGTACTTAAGAATATTTTTAACTGCTTTCCAATGATCCTCTCCTGGATCAGCCTGAAACCTACTGACAATGCCTAAAGCATATGCCACATCAGGCCTGGTACATAACATGGCATACATTATGGACCCTATTGCCGAAGCATAAGGTATAGAATTCATTCTATTTCTTTCTTCAGGTGTCTTAGGAGACATCCTTTTGGAAAGATGTATGCCTTGACTCATAGGAAGATAACCTTTTTTACTTCCGTCCATGCTGAATCTTTTCAGCACTAGGTTAATGTACCTAGACTGGGATAAACCTAGCATCCTCTTAGACCTATCTCTATAGATCTTAATACCTAGTATATAGGATGCTTCTCCCAAATCTTTCATGGAAAACTGGTTTGATAGCCAAACCTTGACTGATTGTAACATTGGGATATCATTCCCAATGAGGAGTATGTCATCTAAATACAGAACCAAGAAGACTATGGCACTCCCACTAGTCTTCTTATAAACACAGGGTTCATCCACATTTTTGATAAAACCAAACCTTTTAATAGTTTCATCAAAATGGATGTTTCAACTCCTTGAAGCTTGCTTTAATCCATAAATGGATTTCTTTAGCTTACATACTTGATTAGGTTTATTCTTTGAAATAAAACCTTCTGGCTGTGACATGTAGACTTCTTCCTCAAGGAAACCATTGAGGAATGTAGTCTTCACATCCATCTACCAGATCTCATAATTGTGGTATGCTGCTATAGCAAGTAAAATCTGAATTGATTTGAGCATGGCAACGGTGAGAATGTTTCATCATAATCAATTCCCTGTTTTTATCTAAAACCTTTTGCCACTAATCTAGCTTTATAGGTTTCAACTTGGCCATCAGCCCCAATCTTTTTCTTATTGACCCATTTGCACCCAATAGGATTAACACCCTCTGGTGCATCAACCAAAGTCCATACTTGGTTGACATACATAGAATCTATCTCGGATTCCATGGCTTCTTGCCATCTATCTGAATCAGTACTCAAGATAGCTTCCGTATAGGTCAGAGGTTCATCATTTTGAATGACTTGGGCTTCATTATTTTCAATAATAAATCCATATCTCTCAGGTGCCCGTGACACTCTATTAGACCTACGGGGAGGAGTTTTGTGTTCTGGTTCTGATATAACTATATGTTCTATTGATTGAGAATTGTCTATCTGTGTTTCTTGTACTTCTCCAAGTTCAATAGTTCTACCATTGCCCTTTTCTAAAATAAACTCTTTTTCTAGAAAAGTGGCATGTTTGCTGACAAAAATCTTTTGTTCAGTTGGATGGTAAAACAGATATCCTCTACCCTCTCTAGGATATCCTACAAATAGACATTTATCCGCTCTAGGTTCCAACTTATGTCCAAAATTTCTTTTAACATAAGCTGGACATCCCCATACCTTAAAATATTTAAGATACGGTTTCTTTCCACTCCAAATTTCATATGGAGTACTAACAATGGATTTAAAAGGTACTTTGTTCAGAATGTAAACAGCAGTTTCTAGGGCATGACCCCAAAGGAAATGGATAAATTTGTGAAGCACATCATGGATCGTACCATATCTAATAAGGTACAATTCCTCCTTTTAGCTATACCATTTAGATGTGGTGTATAAGGAGGGGTCCATTCAGAAAGAATTCCATTAACTTAAGATAGTCTAATAACTTCGTGGATAAGTATTCTCCTCCTCGATCAGACCGAAGAACTTTAATACTTTTCCCAATTTATTTTTCGACCATATTTTGATACTCAAATTTATCAAAGGCTTCAGATTTATGTTTCATAAGATACACATATCTGAACATAGATAAATCATCTGTAAAAGTGATAAAATATGAGTATCCACCTCTGGCCTGAGTTGTCATTGGACCACATACATCAGTATGTATAAGTCATAATAACTCAGTTGACCTTTCTCCATGTCCAGTAAATGGAGTCTTGGTCATCTTACCCATGAGACATGATTCGTAAGTTCCTAATGATTCATACTCATAAGGATCAAGGAATTTTTTCTTGTATAACTTGCTTATCCTAGACTCATTAACATGACCAAGTCGATGATGCCAAAGTAAAGTATCATTAAAGTCTTCTCTTTTTCTTTTATTATTGACATGAAAAATACTATCATTGGAAGAAAGAGTTAAGAGCCCATTGCTAAATATGCCAGAACAAACAATTTTATTAGACAACATTATCGAGCAACCAGTGCTCGTTACATCCATTACATATCCTTGTTTTAATAACAAGGGAATAGATATAATGTTCCTAATAATCTTAGGTATATAATAACAATTATGTAACTCCAAGATCTTCCCTGAAGGCAACTTCAGAATATAGGTCCCTACAGCTTCTGCTTGGATGATATCTCCACTAGCACCGTAGAGATTGAAGTCACCTTCCTTATACTTTAAGCTTGTGGAGGCCTTGCAAAGATTTGCATATATGGTAACCACAAGCGGTATCCAATACCCAAGTATTTGAAACTGAAGAATTTAATGTCAATATAGCATGTATCTCATACATACCTTTTGGTGCATCTGATGCACCAGGCTTCACAGTTGCAAGGTAAGCCTTGCAATTCCTTTTCCAATATCCCGCTTTGCCGCAAAAGAAACAGGTTGACTGTTTGGAGGCCTTCTTTCCTTTCTTATTCTTATTGATGCCACTCTTAGGGTTTAGCCTCCTATTAAAATCCTTTTTGCCTGATTTCTTCTTATTGGTCTTATTAACAAGAAGAAGTGGAGCCTTTTCTTTCTTAATGTGGCTCTCCGCTGTTTTTAACATATTTAACAGCTCAGGCAAGGAAGTGTTCAGTTTGTTCATGTGATAATTCAAGATAAACTGAGAAAATGACTCTGGGAGTGATTGCAAGATTAAATCCTGATTCAACTCCCCATCCATGATAAAACCTAATTGACCCAATCTGGTGATCAAGTCAATTACCTTCAGAACATGATCCTGAATGGATGTTCCCTCTGTCATCCTAGCACGGAATAACTGCTTAGATATTTCATATCTAGCATTTCTGCTATGTTCTCCATAAAGCTCTTTTAAATTAAGCATTATGGATTGAGTATCCATGCTTTCATGCTGTCTCTGTAACTCATTGGTCATAGAGGCTAGTATGATACACTTGACAGTAAGGGAGTCATTCTGCCACATTTTGTATATGGCCATATCTTCCTATGTGGCATCGTCCCCTAGTGGATTAAGACTAGGGGTATCAAGAATATAAGAAAGTTTTTCTGAACTCAGCACAATCTTTAAATTTCTCAACCAGTCCACATAGTTTGGACCAGTCAGTTTGTTGGTATCTAAGATACTACGCAGTGACAATGAAGATGCCATTTATCTATATTTAACAAAGAACAATACATAAGCAAACAACCATGAAATGACTTACATAATTAAATTAGGTCTTCAATTTAATTATGTCTCGCACTATTTTATCAAAAATCATAGCCCTCACTATGATAATCGAGAAGAACCCTGATCGATTTTTCTTAGTGAGATTGAGATCCTAATAACTTATAAAAGATCTTGCAGAAAACACAACAAATCTTTTATAAGCTTAAAGGTAGGAAACTCTTCCAATTATATCTCATATAATTCTCAAGAAGTAACTTGGCCTCTAGAACATTATTAGTCTTGCAGAAAACACAAAAAACCATAATGTTCTAGTTAAGTCAAGAACCTTTCATTTCTATACAGTCAATACTCAAATATAATGCCCTTGCAGATAACACAACAAAGCATTATACTGAATATACTGTAAGCATATCTATGCACTAGACTAGTATTATGTCAATCACTATATTAGGTCTTGCAGATAACACAACAAACTTAATGTGGTTCATAACACAATAATGATCCAGCATGAAGGAAGGCCAATATAAAGTATTTTTAACACTAAGCATTTTAGTCAAGATTTAAATTTAATCAAATCGGCCAGGCAAGTGGAAGAGATGTGGGAGTCCCCCCGTTGCTTTCCTAGACACAAATAAAAATTGGCCAGGTCAGTCAACGGAACTAATTAAAAACCACAATTCTCTTTACCTTCCCAGAACCACCTTTCTAGACACCGAATGATCAATTGTACATCATGACTAGTGATGCTTATTAGTTAAATATACTAAGACTTAATATAATTTTTAAGAGGAGGGATTTATAAATTACCAGCACATCCTTATAGAATGTATCACAATCAACATATCACTCTTATAGATAAACAAATATGTGCTAAGTGTGTCATCATACTAGGACAACCATTTACCACATAATGGATCCACCATTATGCCAGGGCAACCTTATTTCAGTATGATGACTTCAAAACTATACATATCTCTATAATAATTAGGGTTTGAGTGAAAGACCCTAACTAGTGGCATACATCAAAACATATATGCAATCAAAGATATGCTAAGTGTAGTAACATATTAGGATTTAAAAACCCTAAGATGTGACATACAAACTATCATAAATTATAGTCCTAATTAAGGTGGCTCTGATACCACTGTTGGGATCGGTGCAACGCAGCGGAAGGGTAATTTCAAAAATTAAAATTAAATATGCACCAAAAATCCTAAACCAGGAACTCCTTAATAAGACTAGAATATATGAAGACAAACATTTCTATGCAAATTGAATTAGAATACGAACCTGTAATCGCTAATTCCAATTTATGAAGACTTAAAACTTGAAGATCAACGGGCTATTTGAATTCACGAGGCATCCAAGTGTCCGCCCTCCGATGGTGATCCACACAAAGCAATGACCAAGATCCTAACTCCTTGTTCCAATGGTTCCTTCAATTGAATTCTTCTTCCAGGAATTCAATACTTGGATTATGGCTGGAAATCTTCCACTCAAAGGTGTGTCTTCTTCCTTTTTACCCCTTCTCCACCTTCTACCAAGACTTAGAACCTTTAGGACACCTTTGTCTTGAAAGTAAGACCTTGTCCTAAGAAGATTAATGCTTGTATTTAATTGGTGGAGAAATTAAGACAAAGATGTCTTAATGTAAGGAAGAAAAGAATTGGATCAGAACTCTTCTTTTCCTTTACCGTCGGAGACTTTCTCTCTTAACCTTGTTTAGTAGCAGAGTTTCGACAGAGTTTTACTCTGTAAAGGAAACAATGCAAAAACAAGAAGGGGAGAAAGAGTCTTCAGGAGAGGAAGAAAGAAAAAAAAAAAAAAATCACATCCCTGAGTTCTGATTCCCACCCCCTTTTTTATAGTTTTCGAAGAGGCGCCCTCACAACTCTCCGTAAACAATTTTCTCATGCCCTTTCCTTCTTCTCATGCCCTTTCCTTCTTCTCACGCCCTTCTCTTCTTTCTCACGGCCTTCTGGATTAATTCTCATAGCCTTCCAGATCAATTCTCATGGCTTTTCTCAAAGGAAGAAGTCGCGACGATTGGGAGAAAGAAGTTGCGAAACTTGAATCTCCGAAAAGATACGATTTCGCGCACTCGGGAAGAAACAACGCTTTCTTTCTTTCTTAAAACCCCACCACCCGTTAGATTACCATCCAAGGGATGATAAGTGAGGCGCTAAAAATGAGAAAGAATGCCGCCCCATCTTAATTCATCGGAGAATTAAGTGGGCGTGCCAAGAGTCCAGTGCCCATGGACTCCTCCATATGGCGCTCCAAGAGTCCATAAGCGCATGGACTCTTGGTGTTTTTGGCATGCAAGGGCTAAGGGGTGGGTGGTATGCCAGCCTAAGTAATTGGTTAGCCAATTGGGTTATCCATAATCCCTAAAATCTCAATTAGGGTCTAATTAGATCCAATCAGAACCCAAATTGAATCAATTCGGAACCCTAATTCGAATCCAATTCGAATAGAAGTTAGGATTTGCAACACTTGCTAGAGTGTCTTCATGCAAATGACTCTTTATCAATTCTCTTAAGTGTGTGACCCATTGGGTTCCATATCTAGCCAGCAGTGGGTTCGAATACAAGTTGTCCTAATTTGATTAGAACTCTTTCTAATCGATTTAGGTCAAATCGGGCTTACTCGATTTTGATCAATTAGGACTCTTCCTAATAAATGATCATTAAATTTGATTAACCCACAAGACAAGATTGACGTCTAGCAACGTGTCATGTCTACCCGGAAGATATGGAAATTTTGGTGAAATACCAAAACTACCCTTCAGTAGAAAGTTACCGTACAATTAAATCCTTCGATCAGCCTGCACCCAAAATATAATTATGGATATGGATATATGTCAAATCCAATATTATATTTATTTCTATATCAATCTTATATTGATGATTCAATTATCTTGATATTAGAAACCATCTCTAATATCTTTACTTTGATCAAAGATTCCTTGAATCATCATCCAATTGATAACTAGCTAGATGCAATCTCTTCTTACTAAGAGTGATCGATTCCTTGTTGACCTACTCATTACCTTCATATCCAATTCACCATTCCCAGCATCAATCCTGTGCATGACTCAATGTCATGATTAGGATTGAACCAAAGGATGGGTTCATGTACATAAGGTACTTATGGCAGTCTCAGGTCAAAGGATTACTTGTACCACTCCCACTATAAGAACCTTCTATTGACATGTAGCTAAGACTCCATTAGATGTTCTCAAGTTGGATCATATCAGTGAACTCATTCTCTAATGAGCACCCACATCCTAGTATTAGTGTCATACACAAGTGACTGTGAGAGCAGTCACCCTCTCCAGTATACATGGGATGTGCTAGTCTTACCGGAAAAACCCTGATCCCCTACTCAGGGTTCCTTTGACTAGGAATATTTTAGATTAAGGTTTTAAGACTTTAGGTCTCACTGGCATGATCTCATCATAACCCTAAAATCATAGCCCTAATCTATGGGGTTCATCATATAATAATAAACACAGCGTATGATGAAAAATAATGCCTTTATTAGAATATTGTCAATTACAATGGTTTGGGAGATACAACATAGATTGGCTTGTAGGGCATATCCCTTTCAATCTCCCACTTGCACTAAAGCCAATCACCTTTAAATCTTAATCCCATACTCTCGAGGTGGCGATCAAACTCTCGCTGTGGTAGAGCCTTAGTGAACGGGTCTGCTACGTTGTTCTTTGTATCAACTCTATTTATGTAGACATCTTGTCTTTCTACTATTTCTTGGATGAGATGGAAGGGTCTCAGAATGTGCTTGGACTTATGATGAGCTCTTGGTTCCTTAGCTTGAGCAACAACTCCAGTGTTGATCATAACTATGTTTAGATGAGATTTAAAAGATGTTTGATCTAAAACTTTGAAAAGTTCAAGTGGAAATGAATGAAATTTGAAGTTACTGTATTATGGAAGAGCTGACTCGAGCAGAAGAGTTAACTAAACTAGAAAACTATGTTCTAGAAGAGCTGACTTGACCATAAAACTGTGTTTTGGAAGAGTTGACTGGAGCAGCAGAGCTGACTCAACCAGAAAACTATAAAACAATAATTTTAAGCTTCAGATTTTTATGAAATTGTTTCATTTGATTTTGAAAATGTTTCAATAAGTGTGATACACTTAATTGGAAATTAAGTTGTATATTTTTAAGATTTAGGATATGATTATAATCTTAAGTAATGATTGGTAAACCATGGGTTGATTGGGTTAGCTAGAATTGGGTCTTTAAATAGGTTAGACCTAGGTTTAGATGAATGGATTAAATAGAGAAAAGACTAATCAAAAGTTGAATTAGGTCTCTCCTCTATAGATCTCTCTAATAGTTAGTTAGATCAGTTCATACATCTAAATGGACTTGATTTATGGCTTCATGGTGAGCCCGGGTCTTTAGGTTAGTCAGATTGAGTCTGGTAAACCATTTAGTGTCTAAGGTAAGTTTAACAATTGTGATCAAGGTTCTTTGGGGTTAACTCTTATCTGGCCAACTCATGGTTAGTGTCTAAGGCAAGAGGCTTACTTGGCTTAACCCATCCCTTGATCTTACTTACCTGGCTAATATGGTGAATCAGATATATCTATTGATTCGAGTTGACCCATGTCAACAAAGGCTAATCAGTCTGACTAGTTTATAGGTGCCCATGGACCAAATTGATCTGGAAACCCTCTAAGTGTTTGGTGGGAGTTTTCTTGATCAAGGTCCATGTCTTCATTTCAAATATCACAAAATTGAAATCCTCTAAATTATTAGGTCCATTAAAAGACTAATTTGTGATAGCCTAAGTCTTAGCCTCCCATTAAGTTGGATTGGTAATGAGTCCATAAGTTGGGTGATCATCGGCAGTTCCAAAGAACGGGTGGTCATCAGGCGAGTGGGATTGCCATTCAACATATGATGGCTCAGTGCGACTATCTTAACACATGGTCAAGTGGGCCGGTCAAAGTTGGGCTTGATCATGGGTTAGTTAGAAGCATTGAATTTGATCATGTTAATGGTTGGACCTAATCAGGCCTTTCAATAGGGAGCCCAAAGGCTGAATGTGAGGACCCCTAGGGCAAAATGAATACTAGGAATTCTTAGAAAAGCAATTGATATTGTACCTACCTTTAGATGCATCTAGGTTGGCCGGCTAAAGTTGGGCAAATATGTAGTCTATTGGATCCTAGTTCCCGCTAAAGGATAAATGTTATTTTAAGATTAGAGTGTAGAGGCTACCAATCTAAATAAAATAATGAAAAAATCTTTAGACTACAATATATGTCTTTAGGATCTTTTAAATAATTCATATACTGATAGGTCTTGTTCTCCTTTTCAGATAATGTCGACCACTTTGTCTTTCCGGTCATTATTAGATAATGACAAATTGTCTGGACCCAATTTTGTTAGCTGGTATCGAAAACTCAGGATAGTCCTGGAGCATGAGCGGATCCTTTATGTGATAACGGATCTGGCACCTAAGATCCCATCCCCCAATGCTCATGGCACTATCAGGGACACTTACCAGAAGTGGATCTCTGACCGTACCATGGTGCATTGCATTATATTAGTTGTGATGAACGACGAGTTCAGTCATAAATTTGAGGAGGCCGAGCCAAAGGAGATTCTTCAAAAGTTGAAAAAATCTTTTGGCACTTTGGATGATACGGATAGATACTGGATCTCTTCCAACATCTATAACATGCATATACATGATGGAGCTTCGGTGACTGATCATGTAATGTATATGATCGAGTTATTTGAGCATTTGGGCAAACTTGGATGTCCTTTGCATGAGCAGCTCGGCAAGGATGCAATACTGAATTCTTTGCCCCCTTCCTACCAGGTCTTTCTTGATAATTTTAGAATGAATTGGGCTACGGTAAACTATCATGAGATGTTAGGGTTGTTGCAGACCTATGAGAGAGACCATAACCTCAACAAGGGGTTAATGAATATGGTGGGAGGTTCTGGAGTAGGACGTCGTCCATTCGAGAAAGGGAAGAAGAAGAAAAGAATAAAAAGGTGCAAAGTGCTTAGTCTAGTCAGACTAAAAGGGTAAAGGCTGATAAGAGTAAGGCAGAGTGCTTTTTCTGTAAGAAGCCAGGTCATTGGAAGCGGAACTATTCTACTTACCTTGCAACTCTGGACCCGAACAGGCTAAGGAAGGGAAAGCAGTAAGGTGTTGCTGGTCAAGGTATTTATATGATAAATCCTTATAGTTTTTCTGTTTATGATACTACTAGCCGGGCATTGGATACTGGAAGTCCTTACCACATTTGCAATTCTTTGCAGGGACTTCAAGTTAGTAGGAGATTTTGAAGGCGGTGAAAGGTTTATAAATGTTAGGAATAGAAGTCAAGCTTCAATTCTGGCATTGGTAATTGTTTTTGTTGACTTCGTTATTAATTTTGATGATAAACAAAATACTTAAGTATAAGTTGAGTACTAACTATGTCTTTAAAGTATGTTTTTATAGAAAAAGGTACTCACCAATTCTACAAGTTTTGTTTGCTTGTCAAAGAATGAAGAAGTCCCTTCCATGATTGAAAGACCAGCTTTTAATGGACTTGAGAACTTGAAGATTGCTTGAAATGACTTAAATAGTGAAGCACAACTTGATTTCAGCAGAGGTTCAATGGTTTTAAAGAAATCTCAGTCAAGTATCGACTCAAAGTATCGACTCATAGTGAAAGTGCCGACTCATGACAGTGGAAGTGTCGACTCAAGCCAGCACACAGAAAGTGTTTTAGATGGCATGGCTGAAGTGTTGACTCATGCTAGTCAAGTATCGGCTCAAAGTATCGACTCAAGGATCAGTTCATCGCCTGATAATTTTTGGATACAGAACTTGCTGAATTTGAAGACTGCCTGAAGTATCGACTCATGGTTGTCAAGTGTCGACTCACCAGAAGAAGTGTCGACTCACCTGAGAATTCCAGGGAACTTCATTGAAAAAATTTAACTTGGTGTCGACTCATAAGGTTTAAGTGTTGACACTTGGAGTTCTGGGAATAGTAACAGCTAGTTTTTCAAATGCAGAACTCAACTCTCTTGCCTTCAAACAGCTAGTTTTTCATATCGAATGGCTATAAACTAGTTTTGAGGCCTTGAGATTGTATTTAAGTGGTTCAAACCAAATCAAAACACAAGAGGAAGAAGTAAAACATAAGAAAAGCAAGAAAAGAAGAGAAAAAGCAAGTGCATTCACTCCCATTCATTATGATCAATAACCATCAAGCAAAAAGAAGTCTCCAAGCATTCAAAGCCTTCAAGAAGTATTCAAGCATAACTTTTGATCATTAATTAAGGCTTCATCAAGCTCAAGACAAGCAACTTCACCGAGCTTCAAAGAGAAATCAGCTTTACTTTAGAAAGCTTTTATTGTTGCTTTACTTTAAATCTTATCTCTTGTTGTAAATGTTATTGGTTAGCCTGAAAACCAAGGAGGTTATCGGTGAGCCTTGAAAATCAATTAGGTTCTTGGTTAGCCTGCAAAACCAAGAGAGGTTATTGGTGAGCCTTGAAAAATAATTAGGTTCTTGGTTAGCTTGCAAAACCAAGGGAGGTTGTTGGTGAGCCTTAAAACTAATTCGGTTCTTGGTTAGCCCATAAAACCAAGGGAGGTTTTGACTTGTGAGTCTTGTGAAAATAATTCAGATTTTGATTAGTGAGCCCAAAAAACTAATCGGCTGTAATCGATTGAGATTATAGTGAATTCCTAAGGGGATCTTGGGGAGTGGATGTAGGTGCATTGGAAAGCACCGAACCACTATACCTTGGTTGTGTTTGTGAATTGATTGTCTCTCTCTTGCTCTTTTACTTATTGCATTTACATTTTCGCTGCATACTCATTAAGAGCATTCTAATTCACCTCACACTAGCACTCATAATTGTTTATTACATTTGGCATATATTCTTGCAAGTAAATATTTTATTTTTAGAAACCTAATTCACCCCCCTTCTTGGGTTACTTACTGGGTAACAGTTTCTTTGTTTTTTGAGTCTTGTACTGTCATTCTTAATGAATGTCATTTTTGTCCTTTCTTTTTGGTAAATATCATTTCTGTAGGCCTGTTGGCCAATAATGGTTATGAATTATCAATAAAGAAAGATATTTGCTACATCACTTTGAATGGTTCTAATGTGATGAATGGATAAGTGACGAATGGCATATATGTATTGTCACAGCCTGTTACTGTATTGTACATTACCAATAAATGCCCTAGGTTAGATAAGGTCAGTGATATTTATCTCTGGCACTATAGTTTATGTCATATAAACAAGAACAAGATAAATAAGTTGGTGGGAGGTCTCTTATATATCACTGAGAGTGAATCTTTACTGACTTGTGAATCTTGTCTTCTTGGAAAAATGACCAAGTCACCTTTTACTAGAAAGGGTGAAAGAGCTAGTGATATTCTAAGTCTAGTACATACTAATGTATGTGGACCTATGAATATTAGTGCAAGAGGTGGATACAGTTATTTCATTACATTTACAGACGATTTTTCAAGATACGGTTATGTCTACCTCATGAGACATAAATCAGAATCGTTTGAAATGTTCAAACATTATCGTAATGAAGTTAAAAAATAAACTGGAAAGTTTATTAAAACTCTTCGATCAGATCGAGGTGGTGAATATCTTTCCAATGAGTTTCTGACTTATCTTGAGAAGAATGTGATTCTCTCTCAATGGATCCCTCCAGGGACACCTCAGTTAAATGGGGTGTCTGAAAGGAGGAATCAAACTATATTGGACATGGTTCGATTCATGATGGGCTTAGCTAGTTTGCCTAAATCCTTTTGGGGATATTCTCTTGAGTCAACATCCTACCTTCTGAATAGAGTTCCAAGTAAGTCCGTTGATAAAACACCCTATGAGATATGGACTAGACGCAGCCAACTCTCTCTCACCTTCAGGTTTGTGGGTGTCTGACTTATGTCAGATGTTTGGAGATGGATAAACTAGAACCTAAGTCTGATAAGTATCTTTTTGTTAGGTATCCTAAATAATCCAAAGGATATTTTTTCTATCTTCCTGAGAAACAAAAGTTGTTCATCAATCTTAGGGCAACCTTTTTAGAAAGGGAGTACCTTGGTGAAGGCACTCAAGCTGCTAAGGTTGAACTTGGAGAAGTTCAACAGATAGAAGAACCTTCTCACTCTAAGGCCACTATAGAACTGGATTTGATTAGATCAGATCCAGAGCCCATAGTGCAGCCATTAAGGAGATCTGGTAGAGTACCACGTCAACCGGACAGATACTACGATTTCTTGATCCAGGATGGTGATCCTGTTGAACTCGATGAGAACAACGAGGATCCAATCACCTATATGGATGCAATTTCAAGGTCTAATTTTGAGCATGGCTGAGAGCTATGAAATTCGAAATGGAATCCATGGAAATCAATAATGTATGGACATTGGTTGATCCACCTGAAGGGATAAAATCCATTGGATGCAAATGGATCTTCAAGCAAAAGCGAGGTGTAAATGGGCAGGTGGAGGCCTATAAAGCCTGTCTAGTTGCCAAGGGGTATCATCAGCGTTATGGTATTGACTATGACGAGATGTTTTCCTTTGTGGCAATGCTCAAGTCTATTTAGATTATGCTTGCTTTAGCAGTATATTTAGATTATGAAATCTGGCAAATGGATGTCCGAACAGCTTTTCTAAATAGTGAGCTAGAAGAGGAGGTGTATATGATGCAGCCTGAAGGATTCACATCCATATATGAGTCTAAAGCATGCAAGCTTCAAAGGTCCATCTATGGATTGAAGCAGGCTTCTCAGAGTTGGCACATGCACTTTGATAAATGTATCAAGATGTATGGCTTTGTTAGGAATTGAGAGAAACCTTGTATATATTAGTGGGAAAATGGTTCTGTAGTTATATTTCTTGTTTTGTATGTGGATGACATTCTCCTAATCAGGAATAACGTTCCAGCATTACAAGGAATAAAGGTCTGGCTTTCATCTCAATTCTCTATGAAAGACTTGGGTGAAGCCTCATTCATATTAGGTATGAAGATCTATAGAGATAGATCTAAGAGGCTTCCGGGATTGTCCCAATCTATGTACATAGACATTGTGTTGAAGCGGTTTAGCATGGAAAATCTCAAAAGAGGCTATCTTCTGATAGGTCATGGAATTCTCTTTCCAAGAAGGATTGTGTGACAACTCCTAAAGAAAGAGAACGTAGGAGTAGGATTCCATATACTTCGACAGTGGGTTCTATTATGTATGCTACGCTATGTACTAGACCAAACGTGGCATACTCACTAGGCGTAGTGAGCAGATACCATTCTAATCCAGGTGAAGCTCATTGAAAAGTTGTTAAGAACATTCTTAAGTATTTGAGAAATACTAAGGACCAATGGCTTATTTATGAAGATTCTGACTTAAAACTTATAGGGTATACTGACTCCAGTTTTTAGTTAGATAGAGATGACAGTAAGAGTGTGTTTGGTTTTGTGTTTACCCTTAATGATGGAGCTGTATGCTAGAAAAGTTCCAAGCAGCATACAATGGTTGATTCTATTTGTGAGGCAGAGTATATTGCATCATTGAATGCAACAAAGGAGGCTGTGTGGTTGTGGAAGTTCCTAGGCGAGCTCGGAGTGGCACCTTCCTTGGATGGCCCTATTTCGATGTATTGTGATAGCACTAGAGCCATAGCTCAAGCCAAAGAGCCGAAGTCACATCAGCGGACCAAGCATATTCTGCATCGTTATCACCTTGTTCAGAAGATTATTGAACGAGGTAATATCGAGCTTCTGAAGATTGATGGTAAGGAGACTTGGTCGACCCCTTCACTAAAGCCATTAGAATTTAAGAGTTTGACGATTGCAAATGGAAGATAGGAATTAAATTCTATTATGATTGGCTTTAGTCCAGGTGAGAGTTATTAAGAATTGTGTCCCAAAGCCAATCATCTAGTCTTTAGATGGTTGTGCGACTCATGTATGTGTATATGAATTATTGAATTGAATAAAAAGTTTATTCTGGTTGTTCATCACATGTCATCGTCCTAATTGAACTCTTATGTGATGATAACCTTTGAGCTACCTTATATGCGATGTAGAGAGGATGCGTCGTGTAGTTCATAAATTGGTTTGCAACCAAAGGATACACTATTTCAGGATGATGGTGTATCGAGAGTAGGGCGTTGATGTCATATCTGTTGGTTGTCCTCTTAACCAAGTAGCATGGAGATGCTGGTATGACATCAGTTGTTGTGTTTGACACTTCACTGAGCATGACTCTCATGCAAGATTCTCTTTTTACCAAAGAGAAGTCTTGCATTAGAATGTGGACATAAATTATTTCTCTAACTTGAGATCACTATGGCAGCTTGCAAGCAACTCACTGTGCTTAGGTGCTGGACTACCTGGATTTCTAATCTGATGATGGAAGGTTGCTGGGTACAGTCAAGTACTTATATAGAAATAGTAGGATCGAGATAGGATTGATCTCTCCAAATGGTTTGGATTGAATGCTTAATATGCCTCAACTGAGAAAGACCTTGGCTAGGGCATTCCTTGTAAAGAGTTACAATGATTCTTTGTTTGAGATATATTATGATGGACTGATTAAGGGTTGGGCTATTTAACCCTAAGCCATCTGGAGCATTAAGAGATTAAAGGAATAAGTTCACTGTTATTCCATATTCGATAGTTTAATGTTGCTCTGCAACCTTCAACCTATCCGAGCACCAAGTATTATTGCTAGATGGTGACTTTGGCTGGTACTAAAAATGTTTCCGTACTACCAATTTAGTGTTTGAACCTATGGGGTCACACACTGAGAGTTTCTTCTTGTTTTGTGGGCTTGGGAATGATTGGGAATCGCTCCGGACTCATTTGACAAAGAGTTGTCAAAACTCAAGCCAGCTCATTTGGATGAGTTGACTCAAGTCATTCGAGTTGACTCGAGAAGTCGAGTCGACTTGACTGATGGGTTCTGGTAAAATCCGAGAGTGCTTCATTGATTGCTTTAATAGTTAAGGGAATTAATGATGGGCATTTTGAGATTTTAGTCTACTTCGATTGCTGAAGTTCAAGGGGTTGTTAACCTACATGAATCCTAATAGACCCCAAACCTCCTAAGTAATCTCTCCTTATCTCCTCATTAATGTTTCATTATGGGACTGTTTTTAAGGGCTGATAAAATACAGTAGGAAGGTGAATGGTTCACATGGTTTTTCCACTTTGGGTTAAGCATAAGTCTCTCCCAAAAGTTTCTGGAATCGAGACCTTGCTTGATCCTTGAGAGATTATGAGATTAGATCTACGGGATGGAGTGAGGTTTGGTTTTGGGATTCTTGTGCGCTACCTTCTATTGAAGGTCTAGGATAGAGTGATCTGGGGAGGGTCCTTAGGTTTTTTGTTCCAGCACATCAGCAATCTGTCTTTAAAGAGTTGAAGAGGGAGTCCACTACTCACCTTCCGATGAGGCTAGCACCTCGAAGGAAGGAGAGAAAATTATGCTACACGGTGTGAACCACCTGTAGAGGTGGTGCATGTGCATCGCTCGCAGAGCCCGATCTTCTTCTTTGCAGGTAGACTCGGAGCTCTTCCCATAGATTGCCGCAGTCCCAGGTGATCATCACTGAGATAGAATCAGAGCTCTTCCCATAGATTGCTACAGTCCCAGGTGATCATCACTAAGGTACGGCTTTAAATTATACATTTGACATGTTATAATTTGCTGCATCATTGTGTGATACCTAGAATGGTTCTGTATTTCATACAATGTCCACATGATTTCATATTTACATTACTCTAGATGCATTAAGATCTATGTAGGGAACTTGTGTTAATTAGATTAACATAAGTAGATAAATGGTTTATCTTCTTTTGCTGCATCATGTCACTTAAAAAGGATTTGAATTGCATGTCTTGGGGCGTGTCGAGCACGGTGCCCTTTCCCTAGGTTCCCCAACAGACCCAGTTTAGAAGCATGCCTTATTCCCAATTCTTGAGTGCCCCATAACCACAACCTTCACCAAATAATCATGATCCTACTTTTGAAGAAAAGGAGTTGAAAGTACCGAAGGGACTAGAAATGAATATCTAACTCCTTCACTCCCACACACAATCTATAGCAAAGCTAGAAACCCAGATAGGTCAGCTAGCTATAGCTTTTAGTAGGAGGAAGGAATGTAAGTTACCTAGCCAGCCTATTAGTAACTCGAAAGGACAATACATAGCTGAGAGCTCTACTAATCCTGAGACTTTTCTAGAACATGCTAAATCAGTCATAATCCTAAGAAGTGAGAAAACATTAAACCAGCCTGACCTAACTCACAAGCTAGAGTTGGCTAAGCCAGAAAAGAAAAATAATGAAGAGGAAAAGAAATCTATTAGCCAAGCACCTATACTAAAGGCTCCCTTCCCTAGTACTTTATAATCTCTTTTGTCTTTGGATAAGAAGAGTCTAAAAATGAATAAGATGCTTGAGCTATTTAAGCAAGTTCATATAAATTTACCTTTTCTCGATGCCATCAAACAAGTTCTGGCTTATGCCAAATTTCTTAAGGATCTGTGCACACAAAAATAGAAATCTAAAGCTCACATACTGAAGAAGATCTAGTTGACCAAGCAAGCTAGCTTAGTTTTTCATCTAATAGCCTAACCCAAACTTAAAAGTTCCTGGTACTCTGATTATATCCTGTATCATAGGGGACCTCATAATTAAGAAAGCTTTACTAGATTTTGGTGCGGGCACCAGACTCAGAAGAAGACTTCAGGGCTCCATCTGGATCTCTGATTGACATTGCCCGAAGAATTAGGGTTTTCTAGTTTTGTAATAGGGGTTGACTTGGTCAACTCAATTTTAGTTTGAGTCTGTATTTCCCTGCAATTTAAATTTTGTTGAGTCATGTTGACTCAATACAAGTCCTAGTAGTGGTCTAGGTCTTCTCCAAGGTGCCACATTTTCTCCCAGGACCAAGCAAGTGGGCGCCACACTCCCAGCCACACGCCAGAGTCCAGGAGGCGCCACATCTCCATCCAGTGTGCCTTGGTCCCCACACCACAAGAAAGCAGGTCCTTCTTTCATGCGCCACTTGGGGGAGAAATCCATCAAGATACCTCAATCCAAGGAGGAGCCAACTTCTTTCCAGATAAACCCAAGCCAGGATGGCAAGAATTTTTCTTGAAGAGAGGATCAAGGAGGTGCCCCACAATGTTCCATAAAAACCCAAGTTATAAAAGGGAAGAGAGCATGTCTTGGGGAGAAAATCAAGGAGGCACCCAAAAGTTTTCTAAAGTGCCAAAGCCATGAAAGGAAGAAGCCTAAACTTGTGGAGAAAGACTAGGAGGTGTCCAAAAGAGCCAAACCATGAAGGGAAAATTCTTGATTCATGGAGATATACTAGGAGACACCCCGATAACCTGCCATTTGGAGCTGATTTTCAAGTTTTCTTGGAGTTTTTGGGCTGCCCACTCATGGAAGGAGTCTTGGGAAGAGAATTTGATGCCTAAAGTGTGGGTTAGTCCTATTAGTCCCACATGGGAAGTGTATGAAATTTTATTTCTTTGTTATGTCTATATATTCAACTCTATGTAACTCTTGAAAAAATGATGAATGAAATCAATTTCTTTGTGAGCAACTTTGTGTTTCTCTCTTCCGCACTTGTATTCAAGTGTTGAGATCCGTGAGGGAGTAAATCCGGGTTCCCTAGGAACCTTGAGGAGGTGTGAGATCTCCAACCCCAAAACCCTAGCTTAGTCCACCCATCTCTACTCCACCACCACCAAACCCTAATTTTCCATCTACATCCCATGGCCCCTCTCTTCCACATAGAGGACGGCCACCAGCATCGAGGTTCAGATCAACTGTTTCAACTACAGAGCAAGTTCAAAGAAGAGTCAGATCAGTATCAAGATCTCCGGAACTTCTACATCCAACAATCTTCATTAAGTCCTCAGGTCAGTGTCTTTCTTTGAGTTTCTGGTTCTTTTTTTTTTTTTGTTCTTCTTCTTCCAGATCCCGAGTTCGAGAAGAAGGCCAACCTTGCCATAGGACTACAATCCGAGGATCCATTGCGAAGATACCTCATCTCCAAGGATCCCACAATCTGTTCGAGAGTGTCCTTCAATTGAAGCAACGAGAGATATCACAGTCAGGTATAAAACCTTCTCTTCTCTCTTCGTCTGTTTCTTGAAAGAGGAGTAAACCCTAGGTCTGGGGGTTTCTCAATCCCCAGTGATCCTACTTCTGAGTTACTCTGATAATCCACTCCTTTTAATTGTGCTTTCTGTCATTTCTTAGTTTCTTTCAGCATTAGTTTATCTTTCCTTTAAGTGAAAGCCGACTTTTGAAAATAAATAATAAAAAAAAATACATTAATTTTAATTTACTTCCGCATCACATCATCTTTTTGTTCTGCATCAATTTTGGTATCAGAGCCCTGTCTAGGTTTCTGACTTGCTTGCATGTTTTGATTGTCTCTCTTTTTTACTTTGTCTGCTCGAAGTAGACTCCCCAGGACGTCCGGTCCTAGGAACTAAGCGAGGTGCAAGCCTCCTCTTTCCATTCCACGAGGTGTTCCTAGGGCGTGTAGGGGATCCGCTGGGTTACAACTTCGTAGCAGGAATTGTAAACGGGGGAAGCATTCTGTTTTCAGTCTGTAACTACCCTGTTGTAGGAATGTTTTCTCATTTTAGGTAACTCTAAATTATATGATTTTTGTTTTCTGGAACCAGTGTAATTGAAAATATTTTACGTAATTTTACTGTAATTTATTGGTTTCTGTGAAATTTATGAGAGTTATATTACAGCAATTCTGTTTCTGTATTTCTGCAATTCAATTTTTTTGAGTGATCATCTCCTAATTCATCTTAAGGGCAATTGAGCATCTAAGATAAGGGGAGGAGTTGATAACCTCTCCTTAGCCCAAAACCACCACCCATTCATTTGATCCTAAGCCTAATTTTAAAATTTATTAGACTTAATTTGCCCTAGTGGGCTAGGGACACCAACAAGTCGGGTCTAGGCTAATGTTGAGTCAGTTTGTCTAGTTACTCTGTGTGTGCTTTGTACTCAGTGTCTAGAATGGTGGTTCAGGGATTCTATCCCGAAGGGCTTGTGTGCTGGTCTGCCTACCTGGCCAATCTCTGATTGGTGTCTAGGATTGGCAATTAGGGACCTAACACTCCCCTTACACCTGCCTGGCTGAGTCCCGAGTTACTACAGGCTAGCTTGCCACTCTGATTGGGCATCTAGTTTGGGCTCTAGGTCTAGTTAGCCCGTAGTCATTTCAGTCGAGTCTCATTTGGTGTGCTTGCTTGCATCATCATATCCACCCGGAACGAAGTACCCTACCAACCTGGTCAAACCCAACCTGATTTAGAGGCCATGATTAGAACTCTTACCAAAAGTATGACCAAATTGAGTCAGGATATGAATGAGAGTTTTGCCCAGTTTAGAGACGGAGCCCAGGGACTTGAGAAACGTAGACATCAAAATTGGACCCCTGATCCAAAATTTAATAGGCCCCAACCTCACCCATGCCAGGAGCCTAGGAGGACCTTATACCGTGATCCCGAGCATAACCCTAGGAGCCTATATCCATACTTGGTTGACTCAGAAAAGGGACCTGTTAGGAACACCGAACCTTATGCACCCACTTTTGATGGAAGACAAGAGACATATATTAAGTAGGAAGAACAAATGGATCGATATTTTGAGTGCACTAACATATCGGAATTAGGACAAGTTAGGTTGGCCAAAACCAAGTTCACCAAACATGCTAGGTCGCATTGGTATGCTATTGAGCATGAGTGTTATCAAAGAAAAGAGGAAATATATACTTGGAGAGATATGAGAAGTAAGTTGAGAGATAGGTACCTAGGTAGATCCTATGAGAAAAGACTTTTAGACCAATGGTACCAATTGCAACAAGGTAATAGGCCTGTGTCTAAATATATTAAGGACTTCCAGTGGTATGACATGAAATGCAATACCATTGAGACCGAAGCTCAGATCACATCGAGGTTTAGGGTTGGGTTACACCCAGACATTTATAGGAAGCTATGCCTTGAAAAGACCAATAAGTTAGACCGAGCCTTCCTAGAAGCCCAAGAATATGAGTGGTCTTTAAGATATAACCAATCAAGTACTTTGGACTTAAAGCCAACCTCTACCAACTTGAGTCAAGTTCCGATTGATCCGACACCCGTAGTGAACCAGACTCTTGTTTGTCAATTCCCACTTGTGTCACCTCTTGACCAGAAGGATAACACTGAGAAGGAGTTAGGCATGGTCATCCCAAAATTAGTTGACCCGACTAGAGCCGTACTTAAAGAGGAATCAAAGGAGAATAGATTAGAACCTTTCAGTGAGATTGAGGAAGAAATATATGAGCCTGACATAAGTTTGATAGATGAATATGAAGAAGAAGAATTTGAGGATATCTCTCCCAATAATTCAATTAACCAACTCCTACCTAATGGGGTTATTGAGGGGACCCCTGCCACTCAAGGAATTCAGGAGCTAACCCTAAGAGAAGACCCTTTTGAGGAAGTTCAGGAAGAAGAAATTACATCCAATGAAAGTTTAAGTGAGAATACCCCTGAACTCATTGAGGAATCCAAAGAAGACACCCTTGATCAAATCTGGTAGAGAAGTGTGAAGAAGGAAGGGGTTCACAAGAATTGCCCATTGAGAAGGTCCAAGAACAAGAAAAAGACAGTAGCTTAGAGGACTTTTTAGATAAACATTCCAAAGACCTTCCTGATAACCTTCCACCTTCTAGGAGCACCCAGCCTACCCTAGAACTTGAACTTGTAGACCCTCCTAGAGCAAATCATGAGGTTTGGATGAGTACACCTATAGAACAATGTTCTCATTTTAAGGTCATCCTGAATAACCAAGGTTTGTTTCTTGTTTCTAATAAGCCACCTCAAAACTCTGATTCTTATTTCCTACCCTTCCCTGAATCTTCTCATGTTTCTAGAGCTATGGGATTACACTTTACTGAGATCTCTAGGTTGCAAGACTCCTTAGAACCTATTAGGTTTGCCACCTACTTCTGGAAGACCTTATGGCACCTACTAGGCATCCATAATAAGTTTTCATGCTCTGCATGCCATCCTCCAACCCAAGGTCAAACCTAGAGAGCCGTAGTTTGTTAGGTTTAGACCTAGGGTTCCTTTGGAATAAAGTCCATTCTTTAGGAATGCGTCGTCAGTCTAGTTTAGTTTTTCTTGACCCTTTACTAGGCTTTGACTCAGATTTTGGTTTGATTGAGAGCACCAGAAATTGGGATTTGTATTTTGTCCAGGACTAAATTTGCATATAATGTTTCGATCAATAGGTCTATAGGCTAGAGTCCCTTTGAAATTGTTCATGGATACAAGCCTCACACACCACTTGATCTGATTTCACTATTAGTCCACACACACAAGTCTCTTGATGCACTTGCATAGCATGTAAAGGACTTGCATAAAGAAATTCATGCCAAAATAAATTTAAGTAATGAAACTTATAAGAAGTTGGTTGATTCTCAAAGGCGAGTCAAAACTTTTGTTGAGAGAGACTATGTAATGATTTGGTTAAGGCCTGAGCGGTTTTCTCCTGGAACCGTTAGAAAGTTACATGCTAGAGGAGCTGGACCATTTAGAGTAGTGAAGAGAGTAGGGTCCAATGCCTATGTGCTCGAGTTGCCTTCAGAACTAGGCATTAGCTCCACTTTCAACATTACAGACCTAGTAGAGTATAGAGAGCCAGCTGTGATTCCCAGTGAGCCTTTTTGAGCCTAATCCTGCTTTTGAGAGTGAACCCAACCCTGTGTGTCCACCAATAAACTAGCCTGTGAGGAAAGAGCAGATTGAAAAGATCCTGGATGATTAGGTTATCTCTACTCGTAATCGAGGATACCAAAGATACCTGGTCCGTTGGCAAGGAAGGCCAGATTCTGATAACTCTTGGATCTCCCGAGAAGAATTACAAGAATTGGACCCAGACCTCTTGGAGAGATACCAGAGCCAGCTTGATCCATACTCGACAGGGTCGAGTTCCTCCCACCCCGGGAGAATTGGTGCGGGCACCAGACTCAGAAGAAGACTTCAGGGCTCCATCTGGATCTCTGATTGACATTGCCCGAAGAATTAGGATTTTCTGGTTTTGTAATAAGGGTTGACTTGGTCAACTCAATTTTAGTTTGAGTTTGTATTTCCCTGTAATTTAAATTTTGTTGAGTCATGTTGACTCAATACAAGTCCTAGTAGTGGTCTAGGTCTTCTCCAAGGTGCCACATTTTCTCCCAGGACCAAGCAAGTGGGTGCCACACTCCCAGCCACACGCCAGAGTCCAGGAGGCGCCACATCTCCATCCAGTGTGCCTTGGTCCCCACACCACAAGAAAGCAGGTCCCTTCTTTCATGCGACACTTGGGGGAGAAATCCATCAAGATACCTCAATCCAAGGAGGAGCCAACTTCTTTCCAGATAAACCCAAGCCAGGATGGCAAGAATTTTTCTTGAAGAGAGGATCAAGGAGGTGCCCCACAATGTTCCATAAAAACCCAAGTTATAAAAGGGAAGAGAGCATGTCTTGGGGAGAAAATCAAGGAGGCACCCAAAAGTTTCCTAAAGTGCCAAAGCCATGAAAGGAAGAAGCCTAAACTTGTGGAGCAAGACTAGGAGGTGTCCAAAAGAGCCAAACCATGAAGGGAAAATCCTTGATTCATGGAGAGATACTAGGAGACACCCCCATAACCTGCCATTTGGAGCTGATTTTCAAGTTTTCTTAGAGTTTTTGGACTGCCCACTCATGGAAGGAGTCTTGGGAAGAGAATTTGATGCCTAAAGTGTGGGTTAGTCCTATTAGTCCCACATGGGAAGTGTATGAAATTTTATTTCTTTGTTATGTCTATATATTCAACTCTATGTAACTCTTGAAAAAATGATGAATGAAATCAATTTCTTTATGAGCAACTTTGTGTTTCTCTCTTCCGCACTTATATTCAAGTGTTGAGCTCCGTGAGGGAGTAAATCCGGGTTCCCTAGGAACCTTGAGGAGGTGTGAGATCTCCAACCCCAAAACCCTAGCTTAGTCCACCCATCTCTACTCCACTACCACCAAACCCTAATTTTCCATCTACATCCCACGGCCCCTCTCTTCCACATAGAGGCCGGCCACCAGCATCCAGGTTCAGATCAACTGTTTCAACTACAGAGCAAGTTCAAAGAAGAGTCAGATCAGTATCAAGATCTCCAGAACTTCTACATCCAACAATCTTCATTAAGTCCTCAGGTCAGTGTCTTTCTTTGAGTTTCTGGTTCTTTTTTTTTTTGTTCTTCTTCTTCCAGATCCTGAGTTTGAGAAGAAGGCTAACCTTGCCATAGGACTACAATCCGAGGATCCATTGCGAAGATACCTCATCTCCAAGGATCCCACAATCTGTTCGAGAGTGTCCTTCAATTGAAGCAACGAGAGATATCACAGTCAGGTATAAAACCTTCTCTTCTCTCTTTGTCTGTTTCTTGAAAGAGGAGTAAACCCTAGGTCTGGGGGTTTCTCAATCCCCAGCGATCCTACTTCTGAGTTACTCTGATAATCCACTCCTTTTAATTGTGCTTTCTGTAATTTCTTAGTTTCTTTCAGCATTAGTTTATCTTTCCTTTAAGTCAAAGCCGACTTCTGAAAATAAATAAATAAAAAAAAATACATTAATTTTAATTTACTTCCGCATCACATCATCTTTTTGTTCTGCATCAGATTTGGGTGCAAGTGTAAACCTTCTTCCCAGTTCAGTGTATGAATTATTCGGATTCAGATAATTGAAACCCATGGCAATGACTTTACAATTGATAAACCGATCTGTTAATGTAACCCATGGAATGTTAGAGGATGTGTTGGTGAAAGTAGATGAATTCTACTTTCTCGTTGATTTTCTTGTATTGGATATGGAATCTAGTGGTAACCCTAGCCAAATACTCGGAAGGCCTTTCCTAGCAATTGCCAATGCTTGTATAAATTGTAGGATGGGACTTATGGATATATCTTTTGAAAATAAGAAGATGAGGTTGAATACTTTTAATGCATCCCAAGGACCACCTGTGTATGATCATAATGAGGTGAACATGCTAGAGGAAGTTATAGATGGGAAACTCCCTATTTTGCTTGATTCAGACCCTCTACAAGCATGTCTGACACATTTTGAAATAGATAATTTTGATGTTGATGAATATACCAAAGAGGTAAATATGTTATTAGAGCCTCCTAAGTTTAGCACTACTCCTCCCTGGACTGTAAAATATGAATAATTACTGACTCAATCAAGCCCTTTAGTACCATCCTTAGAAGCACCATCCATGCTAAAGTTAAAGCCTCTGCTTGTAAAGTTAAAATATTCTTTCCTTGGACCCAAGATACCCTTCTGGTAATCATTGCATCTACCCTAACCTCTAATCAAGAAGATAAATTGGTGAATGTACTTAAAGAATATAGAGAAGTCATCGGATGGACAATATTTGTTCTTAAGGGAATTGATCTTTCCATTTGCATGCATCACATTCACTATGAAGTAAAGCCAAACCACATAGAGACATGCAACGGAGGCTAAGCCCGAACATATAAGAAGTTGTGAAAAAAGAAGTGGTAAAATAGCTTGATGCCGATATTATTTATCCGATTTTGGATAGCCAATGGGTCAGTCCAACCTAAGTATTACCTAAAAAGTTAGGTATTACTGTAATAAAGAATGAAAAGGATGAGTCAATTCCTACTCGTACAATAACTAGTTGGAGAGTGTGTGTAGATTATCAAAAATTAAATGTCGTTACTAGAAAAGATCACTTTCCTCTGCTTTTTATTAACCAAATTTTAGAATGCTAGTAGGATAGAGTTTCTTTTATTTCCTGGATGGATATTCGGGATATAATCAGGTTCCAGTATTTCTTGCAAATCAAGAAAAGATCACTTTCACCTATCCCTTTGGAACATTTGCCTTTAGATGCATGCCATTTGGTCTCTATAATGCACTGGCCACTTTTCAACGATGTATGTTGGCCATATTTTCTGATTTGGTTGGTCAGTTTCTTAAAGTGTTTATGGATGATTTTTTAGTGTTTGGATCTTCATTTGATGACTGCCTCTAGAACTTGACTAAGATACTGAAATGATGTATGAAAATGAATTTAGACTTAAGTTGGGAGAAGAGCCATTTTATGGGTCATGAGGGAATCATGCTCAGCCATATTATATTCGAGCAAGGAATTTAGGTTGACAAAGCTAAGGTCAAACTAATCTCAAAACTACCTTCTCCAACCTTAGTTAGACAAATATGATCCTTTTTTGGCTATGCTAGTTTTTATAGATGTTTTATCAAGGATTTTAGTAAGATTTTTCGATCGTTATGTAATTTGCTTACCAAAGACAATTTTTTTAATTTTAATAAAGAATGTCTGGCTGTCTATAGTATTCTTAAAATTGCTTTGACCACTGCACCAATTATTAAGCCTCCAGATTGGATTCTACCTTTTGAATTCATGTGCGATGCCTCTAATTTTGCTATAGGGACAGTTTTAGGATAGAGGCTTAATCAGGAACCACATGTAATATATTATGCTAGCAAAACTCACTCGGATGCATAAATAAATTATACTACTACTGAAAAAGAGTTACTAGCAGTTGTATTTGCCCTGAAAAAATTTTGATCATATCTGTTAGGGTCTAAGGTCCTAATTTATTCTGATCATGCAGCATTGAAGCATCTGCTATCTAAAAAAAATACAAACCTAGACTAATTAGATGGATCCTTCTATTATAAAAATTTGATCTAGAAATTTTAGGTAAGAAGGGTTTCGAAAATATAGTAGTAGATCATATTTTTAGGATCTTGGTAGAATGCAACAAAGAAATAATCAGAGATAGGTTTCCTGATGAGCAACTGTTCTTAATTTCTTCTAGAAGTCTTCCCTGGTTTGCTCATATTGTTAACTGCTTAGCAACAGGACAAGTTCCTTCCTACTGGTCAAAACAAGAAAAAAATATATTTTTCTTGTAAATCAAATATTATTTTTGGGAGGTATCTGAATTGTTTAAGTATTGCTCGGATCAAGTGATTTGTTGATGTGTCCTTGAGAGTGAATTCAAAAGCATACTTACTTTTATCATTCTTTTTCCTGTGGGGGACACTTTAGTAGAAGGAAAACTGTAGCGAAGGAGCTGTAGAGTGAGTTTTACTAGCCAACTCTTTTCAAAGATGCACATGATTTTGGCTGTAATTGCCTTTGATGATAGCAAATGGGGAATATTTCTTAAAGAGATATGATGCCCCTAACCCCTATCTTGGTTGTTGAAATTTTTGATGTTTGGGGTATTGGCTTCATGGGGCCATTTGTCCTTCCTTTGGATTTGAGTACATTCTGGTAGCAGTTTGATGTGGGATAGACCCCGATCAATATTTATTCTAGGAGATCGGACCGTTGGTCGTTAAGAAACGACCCTAGGCTAGGTTAAACCAGGCCCAAATTATTTTTCCCAAATTTTTTTATTCAAATAAACATTTTTTTCATATTTTTCTCCTTTTTTCATATTTTTTAAATTCTTTTTCTATATTTCCTTTTCTTTCTTTTGTATTTTTTTTACACCCTTTTTTTTTATTTTTGGTCTGCGCTTAAAGTCGGCAAGGGAAGCCGGCTTTGCCTTCATGATCGTGCACATTCAGGATCATGCCAAACAGGAGAGGGGGTTTTCTGGAGGGACGTCTGGCGGGGTCATCGGTGGGCTCTCCGATTAGCGTCGGGCATCATGGCAGCAGGGAGCCAGGCAGTTGTTGGTGTGGCATCGCGAGCGAAGACGGGGAGCGGAGACAGTGAAGCATCATAGGCGTGGGCTGGGAGCGGACGGCCGGAACCCATCAGAAAAAATAGGAGGTCAAGATCGATGCCGGAGGAGACAATGAAGTGGGAGATTGGGCGCACAGTGATGATGACGGTGGCAATAGTGATGTTAAGCAGCATCTAGATAGTCAGGATGACATATATCTTCTTGATGAACGCCCACCAGAGGTTCAGACTCTCCAGCATCATCCGGTACAATGGCCAAGGGCCTGATTCCATGTCGATGCCCTTCCAATACGGTGGCCGGATCCACATCCTTCCTCTTCGACGATTACCTAACTCTTCACACACCAAGAGAACAAGAGAAGAACACAGCAAGAGCTGAGGTTTGAAATCAGACCTAGGATTTCTCTTTTCATTCATTCGTTCGTTGCAGAGATGGGATTGTCACGGGAAACAGGGGATGGAGATGTTGAGGGCAGCGGGTGGCTTGGCGCTGTGGAGGCTCTTTGATGTTTGGCAAAAGTGGGATTCGGAAGATTGATGGTTTGGTGTTTGTTCTTAGATTTGATGGAGAAGGAAATAGAGAGGAGAAAGGGGAAATAATGTGGATGAAGAAGGAAGACGGAATGGAAATTTGGGAAGAAGAAAGTAAAAATGATGGTTGGGTTCCCTACTGAGGCTACAACACCCACTCTTAATCAGAGTGACCATGTAGGGCATCAGCACCCTCCTTAACCAGGAGTGATGCACCCTCTTCTTAACTAGGAGTTCTTATTTTTCCATCCTAAAAAATTCATCGTCTCATTTTATTTGATCGATAAAATAATAAATAGGCTACTCTGAGATATCCGATATCCTGATACCTCAACCTTAATCCTAATACATTCAAACTATTAAAATAAACAAATCCAACTAAATCCTAAAAACAACTTTCAAACAATCGAGATAAATCTAAAAAAATATCTTAATATCCCATTCCCTTGTACACCCGTAAAAAATTTACATTATTTTCATTTGGATGTGCTCCAGGATTCATGCTACTCCAGGATCCATGCTGCTCCGAGATATGTGTTGCATCGATTGAGGCTTCAAGGTTTGGGCTGGGCTGGCTTCAAGTTCTGGGCTAGGCTTTAGGTCTGGGCTAGGCTGGGCTTCAGGTTCTCGGCTGGGCTGGGCTTCAGGTTCTGGGCTACGCTGGTCGATGTCCCCATCATTCTCCTGAGGTGGAGAGAACTCGACTCCGTCGAGTCAAGCTTCAGCAATTTCTGACTCTAGGATGCACGTGATCTGAAAACTAAATTTTTTTTTATACAAATAGTGTAATTAAAATGAAAATGACTAACCTAACCTAACCCTTGCTCTGATACCAAAAAATTGATGCGAGACAGATCCTGATCAATATTTATTCTAGGAGATCGGATTGTTGGTCATTAAGAAACGACCCCAGGCTAGATTAAACCAGGCCCAAATTATTTTTTCCAAAATTTTTTATTCAAATAAACCTTTTTTTTAATATTTTTCTCCTTTTTTTTCATTTTTTAATTCTTTTTCTATATTTCCTTTTTTCCTTTTATATATTTTTTCCACCCTTTTTTTTTATTTCTGGCTTGTGCTTAAAGTCGACAAGGGAAGCCGGCTTTGCCTTCACGATCGTGCACATTCACGATCATGCCAAACAAGGGAGGGGGTTTTCTGGAGGGAAGTCCAGCGGGGTCGCCGGTGGGCTCTCTGATGAGCATCGGGCATCATGGCAGTAGGGAGCAGGGTGGCCGTCAGTGTGGCATCGCGAATAGAGATGGGGAGTGGAGATGGTGAAGCATCATGGGCGTGGGCTAGGAGCGGACGACTGGAATCCATCAGAAAAAATAGGAGGTCGAGATCGGTGCCGGAGGATACAAAGAAGTGGGAGATTGGGCTTACAATGACAACGATGGTGGCAACGACGATGGTGAGCAGCATCTGGACAGTCAGGACGGCATAGATCTTCCGGATGAATGCCCACCGGAAGTCCAGACTCTCCAGCATCATCGGTACAGCGATCGGGGGCCCGATTCCATGTCGATGCCCTTCCCATATGGCTACCGAATCCACATCCTTCCTCTTCGGTGATCACCTAACTCTCCACACACCAAGAGAACCAGAGAAGAATGCAGCAAGAGCTAAGGTTTGAAATCAGACCTAGGATTTCTCTTTTCATTCGTTCATTCATTGCAGAGATGGGATAAACAGGGGATGGAGACGTTGAGGGCAGCAGGTGGCTCAGCACTGAGGAGGCTCTCCAGTGTTTGGTGGAAGCAGGATCTGGAAGATTGATGGTTCAGTGTTTGTTCTTAGGTTTGAAGGAGAAGGAAACAGAGAGGAGAAAGAGAAAATAATATAGATAAAGAAGAAAGACGGAATGGAAATTTGGGAAGAAGAAAGTAAAAATCATGGTTGGGTTCCCCACCCAGGCTTCAGCGCCCACTCTTAACCAGAGTGACCATGTAGGGCATTAGCACCCTCCTTAACTAGGAGTGATGCACCCTCTCCTTAACTAGGAGTTCTTCTTTTCCCATCCCAAAAATTCATCGTCTCATTTTATTTGATCGATAAAACAATAAATAAACTACTTTGAGATATCCGATATCCTGATACCTCAACCTTAATCCTAATACATTCAAACTATTAAAATAAACTAATCCAACTAAATCCTAAAAACAACTTTCAAACAACTAAGATAAATCCTAAAAAAATATCATAATATCCCAATCCCTCGTACACCCATAAAAAACTTACATTATCTTCATTTGGTTGTGCTCCGAGATTCATGCTGCTCCGGGATCCATGCTGCTTCGGGATATGTGCTGCATCGACTGAGGCTTCAAGGTTTGGGCTGGGCTGGCTTCAGGTTCTGGGCTAGGCCTCAGGTCTGGGCTGGGCTGGGCTTCAGGTTCTCGAGTGGGTTGGGCTTCAGGTTCTGGGCTGGCTTCTGGGCTGGGCTGATCGATGTCCCCATCAGACCCCGATCAATATTTATTCTAGGAGATCAGATTGTTGGTCGTTAAGAAACGATCCTAGGCTAGGTTAAACTAGGCCCAAATTATTTTTCCCAAAATTTTTTTATTTAAATAAACCTTTTTTTTTCATATTTTTCTCCTTTTTTCATTTTTTTATTCTTTTTCTATATTTCCTTTTCTTTCTTTTCTATTTTTTTCCACCCTTTTTTTTATATTTCTGGCATGCACTTAAATTTGGCAAGGGAAGCTGGCTTTGCCTTCACGATCATGCGCATTCATGATTGTGCCAAATAGGGGAGGGGGTTTTTCATAGGGAAGTCCGACGGGGTCACCGGTGGGCTCTTCGGTGAGCGTCAGGTATCATGGCAGTAGGGAGCCGGGCGGCCGTCGGTGTGGCATCGTGAGCGAAGATGGGGAGCGGAGACGATGAAGCATCATGGGCATGGGCTGGGGGTGGACGACCAGAATCCATCAGAAAAAATAGGAGGTCGAGACCGACACCAGAGGAGACAAAGAAGTGGGAGATTGGATGCACAGTGATGACGACGACGGCAATCACAATGGTGTGCAGCATCTGAACGATTAGTGATGGGGGACCCGAAACCCATCCAGGTTTTCTTTTTCTTTTTTTAGATTTTTTTATTTTTTAGTTTAAAAATACTTATCCCAACTATTCCTCTTATTCCCATTATCCTTACCTTATCCCGATGTTATTCCCAACTTATTCCAGATCTATTCCTATCTTCTTCAACCTCCAGGAAATCACTGAGAGTTTATTTTTTCGATTTTTTTTTGCCCCACCGATCCCCGATATGCCATGCCTGACCCCAGGCCACCCCCGTCGGACCGCCGCCGACGCTCGCTGGCCCCCCCCCCCTCGCCGGAGAAGCCGCCACCGCCGCCCACGCCCATGGGAAGACGAACGGACGTGGGAGGCGTCCGTCCGCCCACCTACGGCCGTGCCGCCCTGCATCACCACCGGCCTGCTGCCTGCCACCGTTCCCGCCACCCACCAGACCCCGCCTGGCCGCCGGTGGGGTCCGCCGCCACCCACGCCCGTGGGAAGATGAACGGACGTGGGAGGCGTCCGTCCACCCCGTGCGTCCGTGTGACGCCGCCGTCGTGCCGCCCCGCCACCGCTGCCTGCCCGTCGGCACGCCGCCGTGCCGCCCCACCGCCGCCCGCTGGGCCGACCACCGGAGATCCCCCCTGTGGCTCTGCCGAGAGAAGCTTTGGCACGCTTCTCAAAGCACCCCTAGGAAAGGCTGTCCTGCATGATTTTTGGAGCTGCACGATTTTTAGAGCAGCACGATCTTCAGGGCTACACGATTTCCAGAGCAGAGGCAGATTTCAAAATTCAAATAACAGGAATTTATTTGGTATTTTTTCATGATTGTAATGTCGGTTTAAAATGGAAATTTTGGATTTGGGTTTTGAATTTGAATTCAAATTATTTTGAATTTGAATTCAAATCTAGGGAGAATTTCAGGGATTTTATTTTTGAATTTCAAAAGAGATATGGGAATCTATAAATATCCATACTCCTCTTGTAATAAACTAGTTGATGAAAATGAATTTTTGAGAGTGTTTTTCCACTTGTGTGTGGTTATGGGCTGAGGCCCGTTTGCCTTCATCCTTCAGGATGTCGAGGGGTGTGAGGCCCTAACTTGCCTTCGTCCTTCGGGATGTCGAGGGGTGTGAGGCCCCAGGTATTCCCATTATTTTCTTCCATCTTCATGTCTCTCCCTGTTTCCCCTCGTGACCTTAAGATTCATCCGAGCGCCTCCAAGTATCGAGGAGGGCGTAATGCCTTAGAGGTGAGAGGTCTCTTCGTTAGGATAAGTCCCAAGGTCCATGAGTTCCAGTCCCTTGTCTCCCATTCCCGTCCTTCCTTCACCACCTCCACCAAGAAAACTGAAAATCAAAAGTGTCTGGCTGTTTTAGGACTTTCGAGGTCGTCCTATCCTAGTCCCGGGAGGCTTCTTAGCCCTCCCACCTGCGGCGGACCCCACCGGCGGCCGGGCGAGAGCCGGCGGGCGACGGGAATAGATAGAACGACCTAAACAACCAGGGATCGTGGGAGGGCTAAGAAGCCTCCCGGGACTAGGATAGAACGACCCCTGAAAATCCCTAAAATGGCCGGACTAGGGACTGGAACTCATGGACCTTGGGACTCACCCTAACAAAGAGACCATCCACCTCTAAGGCATTACGCCCTCCTCGATACTTGGAGGCACTAGGATGGATCTCAAGGTCACGAGAGGAAGCAGAGAAAGACATGAAGGTGGGAGAGAGAATGGAGATACCTGGGGCCTCACACCCCTCGACGTCCCGAAGGACGAAGGCAACGGGCCTCAGCCCAGAACCACAAACAAGTGGAAAAGAAACCTCAAAAATTCATTTTTCAACTGATTTTTTACAAGGGGAGTATGGGTATTTATAGATTCCCATCTCCCTTTGAAATTCAAAAATAAAATCCCTAGAAATCCTTCTAATATTTGAATTTAAATTCAAAATAATTTGAATTCAAATCCAAAACCAAAATCCCAAATTTTCATTTTAAACCAAGATTACATTCCAAATAAATCCATTTTATTTGAATTTTGAAATCTCTCCTGCTCTGAAAATCATGCTGCTCGAAAAATCATGCAGAGATAGCTCTTCTTTGAATTGCTTTGAGAATCGTGCAGAGGCTTCTTTTGGCTGCTTTAAAAAGCATGCAGAAGCTCCTTCACGGCCGAGCAACAGGGGGAACCCGGATCTCTGGTGGTCGGCCTGGCAGCGGACGACGGACGATGGGACGGCGGGGCGGTGGGAGGCGGCGGATGGTGGGGCGGCGGGGTGGCGGCAAGCGGTGGCCATGGGTGGTCGTTCATCTTCCCACGGCATCCTTGGAGGCCCAGGCGCCGGTGAGAGCACCGGCGGACGGCAGACGGTGGGACGGCGGGGCGGTGGGAGGCGGAGGATGGTGGGGCGGCGGGGTGGTGGCAGGTGGCGGCCATGGGTGGCCGTTCGTCTTCCCAAGGCGTCCATTCATCTCCCTACAGTGTGGGTGGCGGATGCTGGTTTTTCGATGAGAGCAAGGCCGGCGAGCACTGGTGGCGGGCCGGCGGAGGCGGCTAGGGGATGGGCACAGTGGATCTAGGATGAACGGGAAGAAGAAAATAAGAAAAATGGTGGTTCTGGCGATTCTGGAAAGGTTGAAGATGATAGGAATAGTAGCAGAATAACTCGAGGAAAACTTGGAATAAACCGGGAATAAAATGGAAAAGTGGAATAACTGGAATAACTAAAATAAAAAAATCTAAAAAAAATAAAAGAAAAACCCGGATGGGTTTCGGGTCCCCCATCATTCTCCTGCAGCACGAAGAACTCGACTCCATCGAGTTTGAGGACGAAGCAAATCCTAGTCCGTTGTTGGCTCTGATACCAAAAAATGATGTGGAGCGGAAGCAAAAAATCCATGGTTATTCTAAAATCGGAAAGACCTAAACAACTAGGGATCATGGGAGGGCTAAGAAGCCTCCCGGGATTAGGATAGAACGACCCCTGAAAATCCCTAAAATGGCCGGACTCTTTTGGTTTTCAAATTTTCTTGGCGAAGGTGGCGAAAGAAGGATGGGGATGGGAGACTAGGGACTGGAACTCATGGACCTTGAGACTCACCCTAACGAAGAGACCATCCACCTCTAAGGCATTACGCCCTCCTCGATACTTGGAGGTGCTAGGATGGATCTCAAGGTCACGAGAGGAAACAGAGAAAGACATGAAGGTGGGAGAGAGAATGGAGATACCTGGGGCCTCACACCCCTCGACATCCCAAGGACGAAGGCAAGTTGGGGCCTCACACCCCTCGACATCCTGAAGGACGAAGGCAATGGGCCTCAACCCAGAACCACAAACAAGTGGAAAAGAAACCTCAAAAATTCATTTTTCAACTGATTTATTACAAGAGGAGTATGGGTATTTATAGATTCCCATCTCTCTTTGAAATTCAAAAATAAAATCCCTAGAAATCCTTCCTAGATTTGAATTCAAATTCAAAATAATTTGAATTCAAATCTAAAACCAAAATCCCAAATTTTCATTTTAAACCAAGATTACATTCCAAATAAATCCCTTTTATTTGAATTTTGAAAACTCCCCTGCTCTGAAAATCATGCAGCTCCAAAAATCATGCAAAGATAGCTCTTCTTTGGATTGCTTTAAGAATCGTGCAGAGGCTTCTTTTGGCTACTTTGAAAAGCATGCAGAAGCTCCTTCACAGCCGAGCAATAGGGGGGAACCCGGATTTCCAGCGGCTGGCCGGGCAGCGGATGGCGAACGGTGGGATGGTGGGGCGGTGGGAGGCGGCGGACGGTGGGGCGGCGGGGTTGTGGGACGGTGCTAGGCGGCGTTCATGGGTGGCCGTTCATCTTCCCACGGTGTCCGTGGGGCCCTAGGTGCCGGCGAGAGCACCGGCGAACGGCGGAAGGTGGGACGGTGGGCAGCGGGAGGCGGCGGATGGTGGGCCGGTGTGGTGGCGTGGCGGCGGCAGGTGGCGGCCATGGGTGTCTGTTCATCTCCCTAAGGCGTGGGCGGCGGACGCCGGTTTTCCGGTAAGAGCGAGGTTGGCGAGCACTGGTGGTGGGCTGGTGGAGGTGGCTGGGGGGACGGGCACATCGAATCTAGGATGAACGGGAAGAAGAAAATAAGAAAAATGGTGGTTCTGGCGATTCTGGAAAGGTTGAAGATGATAGGAATAGCAGTGGAATAACTCGGGGATAACTGGGAATAAACCAGGAATAAAAGGGATAAGTGGAATAGCTGGAATAACTAAAATAAAAAAATCTAAAAAAAATAAAAGAAAAACCCGGATGGGTTTCGGGTCCCCTATCACTATTGATCTCGATAAAGAATCTAACATATAATGATATAGGTGGAAATATCAAAGAATTATAAAAATCCTCTTTAAAGTTTAATAAATAAGGTTTTTAGCATCTTTCATTGAGTAACCGGACCCTTTGCCTAAGTAAGTGTTGTTGTTCATGTTAAAAGGTGAGGATGTAAAGAAACCTTTTATAAATACAGTCTTAACATGTAGCCTTTTTGACTCAAGTTAGTAAGCTTGAAGGGTGTTTTACACCTAATATCCTAAAGCCAACTGGTTTCGGAGTCATTGGCCTAAAGCTCGTTACAAGGGTCATCTAGAAAGCAAGATGTTAGGACATTACACTGACTCTACTTCAAAAAAAAAGGAAAAAAAATAAGAGGGGGACTAAATAAACTTATACTACACCAAAAGCAAAGTTGGAGGATTTAAAGTATGAAGTAGAAAGTTAGGAAAAGAAGAACTCTTGAAACTTTCATGGGCTTCCTTTGACCACTAATGGGCGAAATTGGTAACCCGATGAAATACCTCTTCAATAGTCTAACCAGGTATCAACTAATTTTATAATTAGTAAGATAATTTTTACTTATTGGATAAGTTAATATACATGACAAATTCATTTGCTTTACTTGAGGACGAGCAAAGTACATGTTGGGGGGTATGATAGTTATTAAAAATATATTAATTAATTTAATAATATTTAAATAAATCTAATACTTTTATATAATATTTTATGAAAAGAATCCCATCTACATGAAGAGCTCGATTTTTGGAGTCCAACAGTGCTAACGACTCTCAAATCAGACTTGACATGAGCTCAGAATCATATTTCAAAGATTTAAGAAGTAATTACATAGATTTTAAAGCATCGGTCCACCATGGACTGGCCGCTTGGTCCACGGTTTGCCCAACGGTCCACAAGAAGACATGGTTGCTGTTCCACGGCATATAACCATGGACTGTCGAGCGATTCTGGCCAAATCACCATCGAAGAAGCCTCCTCGCGCCGTCCCATTGCCACTAGCACCCCCCTTGCTGGTTGGAAAAGCCTCCCATGGCTAGAAAAGCAGCCAAGAAGCATCCCAAGAGGTCAGTCACCATCCCTTCACTGGTTCTTCATTCCCTGATGATGGAACCGCAATCAACTAGATACCCTCCTTGGTTGAGCATCATCGATTTTCATTCCCACCTGCCAAGCCCACAGTCTCCGCCATGTGCGCCAAATTTTTTCCCCTATTGCCGGTCCAAGGAGCTGCCGACTGTCTTTCTTGTCTTCCTCGACCACTCTCCCATCTCTGGCCATCTTCTCCGACCGTGACTCACTTCCTTCCTCATCACCGCGTGCCTCCATGGAAGGATCCTAGAGCCCACTCGCTGTTGCTCGATCACCGTCCCTTCATTGTTTCTCAGCTTGAGATGCCGAGACAAGATTCACTATTCACTAACTTTTCTCCTTCTCTATTCTAGATATCTGCCAGAACTTCCATCCACTGGACTTCCTCCCAAGTTACTAGAGCAGTCAGGTGCATCCTCCTAGGTCTAAGACTTGGCTTCTTCCAAGATCCCTTCTAGGTGGTTCTCCAATGGCCACTTCCCATGGTCATGTCTCCTCAGCCGCTATATGCAATCTATTGAATGACTTCACCCTTTGCCTTGACATCGAGCCATCATAGTTGTGGCCAGCCAATCCCAAGATCCAAGCACTATCTGCTTCATTCTTGTTATCAGTCCAGAGATGTTAGGAGTTAGACCAGGATGTCCGAACGAGAAGCATGATCGAAGGAAGATTGACCACTCTAGATGGATACGGAGTTCGAAGTAGGGATAAGAATGCAAAATGAAATACGGGTGTGATAGCAGGTGTGGGGATGAGGATAAGAAATCGAAGGCTATTGAGGCAGATAGTGATGGAAACCGACGCGGTTCCCACACGGGCCCGATGCGTTGCTTCCCACCTATAAAAACCTTCGACCATCTCTTAATCCTTCCATTCTCCATTCCATAAATCATTCTCTCTACTTTTCCTAGTTATCTTGTCTTTTTGCCCTTCCATCCATTTCTATATTCACTCCGCTCCTTCCATCCTTCCGACTTCTTTCCCTTCCACCCTCCTAGTCACTTCTATTTCCCTCTCTCGGTCATCTGACTGGTGGTTCCATGGTTTCCATCACACTGTACTGCTATTCCATCTGCACCAGCTAGCAATGTTGCTCTCCTTTCTGATCTAGATGCTAGTCCACCTTCCAATCTCTACCGAGTTGTCATGAGAAGCATGATCTTATGGAAGAAATTTTTTTTTTTATTTTGTTTAAAGATGTATTTTATTTTATGTTATGAAATAAAAGATTATATTACTTCATGTTCATCCATATTGCTTTTAAATTAAGTGCTCTTTAAGTGAAGTTAATTTTGACTAATCTATTCCTAAAAGGGACAAGCCATGATCTACAGGTACGGGCCATACTCTTGTTAAGATAGATCATATCTTAATTATATTCATGGATAATACTCTTTTTGGTCTTTACTATTTTATTACATACTCTTTTTAAAATAACTACAAAAGTCCTTGTGGATTCGACCCTTACTCCCGCTACTCTACCTAGGATAGTGGAATTAAGGTATTAAAATCAGTGCATAGTGATACACACCAGTCGACGGCTCAAAATGATAGGGATGGTCCATGGACAGGGTCTGTGGACCGATAGCAATGGCTACCTGTGGACCAAGTTGCGTGTTGTAGACCTAGTGACCAGTCCATTAAAATTTATGCATTTTCTTTAATAAATTTTAAAATTAAATTTCAGGCTCGTTCGAGCTCTGATTTGAGCACCGTCTGTGCCATTGGATTCCAAAAATCGAGCTCTTTCTATCCATGGACTCATTTTCTAAAAAAATATAATAAAAAGTATTAATCTTAATAAATATTAATTAATTAATACTTATTTTAATGGTTAAAATGGGATAATTAATGGACTTATCATTACACCAGCATTCACTAGTCTAGAGGTGTATTCATCTTCATTGGATGAGGAGGACCTATCTCTCATCCGATTAGTATACTATCCCAGATGATTTTGAACTGGAATTGCTAGGTTCAAATGCTCGAGCCAATGACCCACCTCTTGATCATCTAGGAGTATATAAGGAGGTGCTTGAGGTTGAGCTAAGATTTTCTCTTTCCCCTTTTATTCTTGAGCTTCTCCATTTTTACAGAATCTCTCTATCTTGATCACAAACTCTATTTGGCGTATCATAAGATTTCAGGTCCTTTGTTTCTTAGCCAATATTTCGCCCAACCTTTTCTAATTTTGAGCATTCTTCACTACCCAAGTTCATCCATATGCTAAAGCATGGTGATATCTTATTGTCTAGAGGGGGGTAGAACCACTGATCAAGGGTTTTCCTTCTACTATTAAAGGGTGGAAAGTGTGCTTCCTATTTATTTCTTGCCCTTCCATAGGTGACTAGGGTTGCCAAGCTGGGGTCAACCAGAGGTATCCATCTTAGGTTTTCCTGAGCTAAGTGATGAGGAGGAGAGTCTCTTTATAATTCTCGAGGCCTTTGAAGCCCCTTGGCTATAGTTTCTTTTATCAGAAGAGTCTCTTTGCAAGGTGGGACTTAGTCGGCTCCCTGAAGGTGAGTCTCAAGCTTTAGCCCTTTTTCTTTAACTACTACCTATGTACTTGATCAAACTATTAATATGCAAGTATGATGCTAGAATAACTAGAAGCATTGAGGGAGAGTTTGGCTCAGAAGAAGAGAAAAGGGAAGACCTCTTCATCCATTTTGAAGAGGGTTAAATTTGGCAAGCCTAAATCAGTTGAGGCCCCTCCTGAACCCACTCCTATGGTGGTCGAGGTTGCTCCTGAAACCTCCATCATCCAACTTAGGCCTACCTTGCCTCCAACTATCTCGATTCCCTAGTTGTTCCCTTCCAATGCTCCGGCCTAGGGTGTCAAAGAGGCCATGCCTAGCTCCAAGCCTTCGGTAGGTGGTTAGGGAGATGTATTTCCCCGAGATTGAAAGGATGTTTGGGAAGCTTTTGAGAGCGCTCTGATTCCAGGAGTGGAATAGGTATGTAGTACAGACTTTCAATTCCAAGGCATTAGTGTGTGATGACTCTTCAATAGGTATTTCTATGTCAATCTTTTTATTTCACCATCTTGTCTTTCTTTCTAGAATTCTATTTTGTAGATAACTCATTTTATAGCTAACCTACTGAACTGGGTCTTGGATGGTTTTAAGGTCTACGATCAACAGAAAGAGATTTAGAAAGATGATGTCGATGCCTGCTAGAAGGCCGAGGCATCAAAGTCATAGCCAAGCAACTAAGGAAGGTGCTTGTTAAATCTGAATCCAACTTGGCCATGGCAAAAAGCAACCTAGCCAAAACCAAGGCAAGTATAGTGGTGGCGAGGGTTGATCTAGAGTTGGAGAGGCAAAAAAGAGAGGTAGAGGTGGTGGCTGCTAAGGAGAAGTTTAAGCAAGAGGTGGATGCTGCCATAGAAAAATACAAAGCCTCTACAGACTTTGCGATGGACATGGCTCATGCAATGGCAGACTTCCAAGAATTGAAGGAGTTTTTCTATACTTGCATCACCTTCAACCATAAGGCCTTCACAAAAGGCCATGAACTGGGGATGCTCGAGTGCTAGAGCCCGGTTGCCAAGCATCATCAAGGGCTAGATCTCTTATTCTTGGATAAAGGGGAATCTGAAGAGGATCCCTCTAAAGGAGTTGCCACTCTGGATACCCCAATTAAGGTTGCACCAGCTCTAGTGTTTGAAGTCATCCCTGCTGAGCTTGTTCCTATCGACCTAGTTATTGCGAGTCCCCATCTATGAGTGAAGCTGCTTCATCTGACCCCACCACCATAACTGAGCCACCTGCTACTGCCTATCCCAAAGATTAGGAATTGATCATTTATAATTTTTATTTTTCTTTTTCTAGACTATTATGGATTCTGGATCACTTTTGTAAGGAAAACCTAATGATTTAATGGAAAAAAAATCTTCTTGAATTTGGTGTCATTTACTTTTATTATAACCTGTCTCAGGATGTTGAACTATCTTCAAAGGTACCTTTGCCTGCTAAACACTTTCGTAAGGCCATTGACATCAAGGCCTATGTCTTGGAGTAGGAGGCTAAGGCCAAAACTACAAAAAAGAAGGCCACTGACCGTAGGGGGAGATTGCTTAAGGTGCAAGGCATGCTCATAAGAGTACATGAGAAAATTGAGCATTTCTGCTTGAAGTGCATTGCACACATTTTGAAAAGACTGAGTTCAAGGAAGAGATAGGAAAGTTGTCAAAGAAGATTTCTTAAGTATCCTTAGATGCTGCCATCAAGGTGGCTTAAGTACGAAGCCAGCTTTCATTCGCCCATGGAGATATTACCAGTTTGGAGTCACTGCTTGCTTTTAGGGAAGCATGGTGGAAGATCACTACTCGATTAGCAAAATTCTAGGATGAGCTATGTAGGGCCTAGAAGAAGATTACCAAGCTTGAAAGATCGATGGGGGGTAAGGAGCTAATGCTGAATCTAGAATTTGGGGATCGCCATTAGCCATTATTCCTTTATCGATCAGATCGCCCCATATGAGCTCGTACACATTACCAGGCAATCTGTTGCCGATGGCTACTCCAAGAGTAAGTTTGGGGTAGCTAGCCATGGTGGCCCATTAGTGAGGTCGGTCACCCAAGAGAGAGATGCATCACGTGTCAGATATAAGGCTGTAGCTGGCTTCGATACTAGGTCAAGGTAGTGATCAGCAACTATGCATAGGTCTACCCATTGGTCCAGGTTATAGAGCCACCATTGATCAAGCCGGTGATCTCGCTCATGCAGTCATCCTCAGTCACACTGATGTGTTGGGTTTCCGTAGAACAATAGAAGATCAGATTTCAAAAATTTGATCCTTGAAACCCTAGCGATCGAAACCCTAGACCCAAGGACCACTTGACCATGATAACTAATAAATCATAATTTAGGATTATAGAGGAATACCTGGAGTGCTATACTCTTTAATTTCTGCAAGGCAAATAAGTGTATGCCCTCTAGAGATGATCTACATAGGAATCAAACCAAGAAAGCACTCCTCTTGCTAACTTGACTCCTTTCGGCAGCCTTTCTTTCCTTTGCAACCTTTTCTCCCCTCTAGGACCTTTCTCCTTTCAAAGAGTAGCTTAGTACCTCTCCAAATACTCTCTTACTATCCTGTTTCCTTTCAAATTCTCTTCCTAAGCCTTTGTCTTAAAATGGTGGGGTTGTCTTAAAATAATTGACTTGTCCTAACAAAAGAAGGGAGAGAATTATTAGGACAACTTTTAGATGCTCTGGCTTCAATCATCGAAGCCTTTAAGTATAAAGAGAGTAGGTGATTAATACACCTTTTCATCAGTCCCTTATCTAATATTTAACATATCAGATAAGACTCTTTAATCAGAAAGAGTCCCTTGGTAGAAAGGTGTAAAGTGAAATACCGTTTCACTAATTATATATGCCAAGAGTTGCTTATCGCAACTCTATGGTAAAACCTGATAATTAATCTCTTAATTTTAGATTTAAGACAAGGTCCCACATGCCAATTAGTTTATCTATAAAAAGTGATTAACAAACAGAAGGACTCTTCCTTATCCATGCACCATATTTATATATTAAGCGTTGCATCCCTTCACCAAATTATGCCCTTTCTTACATGATTTGACCAGTCAATTCTATCCAAATGGGAGTCTATTGGATAGAATAGGGGCTAAGCCTTATCACCTAAAAGGTGATTACTTTGCAGAAGGACTCTTGGCCCTTCTGTGCCCCTTTATTTGTGTGCATGCCAAAATGGCACCAAGAGTCCCATGCCCTTGGGACTCTTGGTTTAAATAATGGATAGGCTTGATAAATTAGGATAAAACCCAATTTGGCTATCCTACTTAACGATCAACCTAATTTAAGTCCAACTCAAATTGGTTAACCCAAATAGCAAACATTTAAACCCAATCTAAATAGGTTAGGAGTTAGGCTAGCCAACATATGCTAATATGTTAATTAGCTAGCTAATTAGGATCCTCTGACCCTAATAAAAATATAGTTGACTTCCTTGATTAATTCCCTATTGTGTGTGACCCTTTGGGCTCCACATCTAGCCAGTAGTAGGTCTAGGTCCAAGCTATTTTGATCCAGTCAAAATTGATTGACCAACTAGGTCAAATCGAGTTGACCTAAGTCAGCCAATTCGAACCAATTTCCAAATTAACTCATGAATCCATCCAATTTGATTCATGAAAACCTACAAGACATGATTGATGTCTAGCAACATGTCATGCCTACCTGGAAGATGAGAAATTTAATAAAAATTATCAAAATACCCTTCAATGAAAAGTTATCTTGCAATTCAATCATTCGATCTTCCTTTATCCCGAATAAGTGATGGGTATGGAGAATTGTCAAATCCTACCACTTAATCCTTTTGAATCCTAATTCAATAATGATGACTCAATCAATGAAAGATTAGAAATTCTTTCTAATATCATCTTGCTTTGATGAAAGACTTCCTGAGTCATCATTCGATGATATCACATGGGATAACTTCTTCCCTTACTAGGAGTGATCGATTCCTTGTTGACCTACTCATTACCTTCATACACAATCCATCATATCCAGAAGCACCCCATACATGACTTAATTACCATGAATGAGTATGCACCAAAATATGGGTTCATGTGCATAAGATACTATAGTGATCTCAGGTCTAAGGATCATATGCAGAACTCCTACTAAAAGAACAATCTTTTGACAAGTAAGGCTTCCATTAGATGTTCTCTTGTCGCATCAATTCAACGAACTCATAACCTAACGAGCACCCATATCCTTGTATTAGTGTCACTATTCAAGTGGTCATGAGACCAACCACCCTCTCCATCGAGCATACATAGGTTGTGCTAGTCCATCCGAATTCATCGATCCCCGAATCGATGATCCTATGACTAGGAATATTCTAGATTAGGGTTTATAGATTTTAGGTCTCATTGTTATCCCAGTAACCCTAAAACCATTGCCCTAATCTATGGGATTCATCAAAATCTTATAACTAAAATACAAGACACAGCATATGATGAATCAAAAATTATCTTTATTAATATCAATCTTGAGTTGAGAGAATACAAAAATGCCACTAATACAATAACTATGATTGGCTTTTAGGGTACAATTCTTTCAATCTCTCACTTGCACTAAAGCCAACACCTTTGATTTAATACACATACAATCTAGATGGCGATCTAACTACTGTAGAGGAAGTGCCTTAGTCAATGGGTCTACTATGTTATTCATTGTATCAACTTATTCTACCACCACATCATTTCTTTCAATGATTTCTCGAACAAGGTGGAAGCATCTCAAGATGTTCTTGGACTTATGATGAGACCTTGGTTCCTTCACTTGTGCAATAACTCCAGTGTTATCACAATACAATGGCACTGGTTGTTGTATAGTAAGAACCACGCCCAATTTCATGATGAATCTCTTCATCCACACAGCTTCCTTAGTGGCTTCACTTGTAGCTACGTATTCTACCTCGATGACTGAGTCAGCTATAGTTGGCTGTTTAGTACTCTTCCAATATACTACTTCATTTAGAATAAAAACATATCCTTATATAGATTTACTATCATCTAGATTAGATTGAAAACTAGAATCTGTAAAGCCTCCTAGTTTTAGATCTGATCCTCTATATATTAGAAAAATATCCTTAGTCCTCAGGTACTTAAAAATGTTTTTCAAATATTTCCAATGATCCTCCCCTGGCTTAGCCTGGAACCTACTTACTATGCCTAAAGATAAGCAACATCAAGTCTAGTACATAGCATTGCATACATTATTGATCACACCACCAAAGCATAAGGGATCTTATTCATCCTATCTCTTTCTTCTGGAGTCATGGTGATGGGGATATCAACAAGAAGAAAATATTTTCAACTAATTCTCTTTGGTTTTACAACTAATATAGTCTACTTAAATTTAATAAGAGCCTTGAAATGAAGCCCACCAAGCCCATGAAGCCAACTCCACTTGAAGTACAAATCCATGAGCCGACTCATGAAAGAAAGCCACCATCCTCATGAGTCAACTTAACTCAAGTCAAGCCCACATTTAAGCATGCCAAGATGCCACCCAAGTCAAGCCCAATCCAAGAAAGGATGCCACCTTCTCACCTTCATATAGGGACCATTTTCCCATAACATGGAGGACACTTCATCAAGCATCATTGGGGAAAAGGAAGGACACCACATCAAGCAACTTGGGGGAGCATAAAACCACTTTCCATGTCCCCAACAAATCTCCAACCAACTTGACATGTGGGATGCCACATCATATGATCCACATGAGCAAATGGAGGCCACATCATTGCCATCTAGAAGCCACATGTCAAGTTGTTATAACTTTCTACTCATAAGTTGTTTCTAGTTGGAACCACCTAACCAAAGGTTGTTAGATCTAACTAGAATTAGCTAGCTCATCCTTATCCCCTCCTCTCTCCCCTTGGCCAAACTCCCTTGGATTAAATCCCTATAAATAGGGCCCTAGGCCCTCTCTTGTATTCAATTCTATCTTGGTTTAATGAAATAAAAGTTTTCTTCTTATTCTAGCTTCCTTGTGTTTTCTTATGTGGAGTGAGTGAGATCTTCTTAGTTTGAGGGTTTGAAGTTTGGTTTGAGAAGAGGGAAAGAGGCCCTTGGATTTTTGTTTGAAGGGTGGGATGCCCTTATGAAGAGTGGAGGGTGAGAAGCCCTTGATTGTTCCAAAGCTCAAGCTCCATTGGTTCCAAGTCGCCGGCCATCATTTACTTCCTTCCTTCCTTCTTTCCTTTTATTTCAATTCCAACCTTTGAATCCTATTCCACACCTAATGCTTGATTTGTTGCAGGTTTTTTCTGGTTTTCCAAGTCCAAGATAAAGTTCTCCATGCCATGGATTAAGGCCAAGGTAAGTCCTAAAGTAGAGAGTGCTAATCTTGCCATCTAGTTCTCAATCCTTGAGTGTTGAGAGCTTCTTTTCCACTAAAAATATTTTAGCCATCATTGTTGGTAGGAAAACTCTTTCTAAGCTTCATTAGATCTGATCATTTGAAAGTTAACTTGTCCTAGTAATGATGGTTTCCTTGCCATGAAGATCCTATTCTTTATTTTGAACTAGATCTATATTGCGGGTATTGCAACGTTGATCAACTAGTCTCCTTATAAAAATTCTTTCTTTGGATTAATTTAGCCCATTTATTTGATAATTAATTGCTCAATTTTACTTGCTGGTTAGCTTGCTAAAACTTTCTATCCATCATTTCATTTTTGTCCCGTATCAATTTTTGGTATCAGAGCTTATGGTTTACTAGGTCAAGTTGCTGAAATTTTGTTCCCTTTGTGTGTTGCTTGCCTTCAAGTCCAAAATTCAAATAAAAAATTTGAGATTTAAATTTTAAAACTTGAGATATAAAATATTAAATCTAATATATTAAATTTTCAATTTAAATTTCAATTTCTTAAAGATTTTTAAATTTAAAATTTGAATTTTGAATCTAGTCAATTGGAAGTTTGCTAATTGCTGAAATTTTGTACTAGCACCAACCTGAGGTTTCCATGAAATTTTAGTATTTTCTTAAAAGGAGAAAAAATAAAAAATAATTATTTTTCTGAATTTTAGGAGTTTTGGATCCAAAATATAAAATTTTAAAAAATATTTTTTTTGGAATATTTGGAGTTTAAAATTTGGATTCTTAGGTTGTTTCTAGAAACTATTCAAATTCTGTTTTTCCCTCCCTTAAGTTTAATTTTCAAAAAAAATTCAAAAATGTTTTTTTCAAATTTTAAATTTGATATATAAGATATATATGTCAAGATCTGATGATTCCCATTTAGATTCTGAATTTTATAATGATTATAAATTTGAAATTTGAAATTTGAATCAAGGTAGTTGGAAGTTTTTTAATCTGCTGGAATCTTTTAGTAACCACTTCTCATAACAACTTCCCTAACCAAATTTTAAAATTTTTGAATTCAAATATTAAAACCTGATATCTTAATACTGAGATTTAATTAATCAACTTTTAATTTCAAATTTTGGGAACTTAAAAGTTTAAAATTTGAATTTTCAAAACTAGTTAGTTGAAGGTGAGTTAAGAGGCTGAGATTTTTATACAACCACTTTTACCCTCAAGAACGAATTTTTAAACTATAATTTAAAATTTAAAATTTAAAATTTGAGTTTTAAAATCAAAATTTCCAGATCTGAAATTCTCAATTTAATTTTTAAATTTTGAAACTTTGAAATTCGGGTTTGGGTCATATGTTTGTGCTAGTCTACATATCTTGTTAGCTAGTTGGTTATTTGTGCATCCATTTTAAAATAATTTTAAGGGCATTCAATATAATATAAGGGAAGGAGGTAATAATATTTCCTTAGTCCAAAACAACAATCCATCATTGTGAATTGATCTAATCTTAATTAAAATTGAGTATGAACTTAAACTAGGAACACTCACAAGTCGAGTTCAAGAGGAAGATGAGGCAAAGTGCTATTTGAGTTTGTACTTACTCCTTAAAAATTGGTGTCTAGGGCTAGAGGTCCAACAGTAAGCATCTTAAGCGGACTTGCAATTCTTTAATTGTGTCCTTGCGAGAGTGAGGGGGGTCTCCCGCAATCCCACCTCTTACCTGGCCAGTGAAAAGGATAATTACATCCTTAATTAGTACCTAGTTAAATCCTGTATTTTGAACTTCTAGGTCTAGGAACCCTAGAAGCTAGGTTTGTATTGCTTGTCTATTAGGTCAAGAGCTTTAGACCAATAGTCTTATACTCAATCTGGTTTATCCATCGATCCCAATCTTGAATTCTTTATGAGGACTATGATTGAAAAGTTTGATACCCTAACTAAACATTAGGGTCAATGAACAAAGAGTTAGGACAAATGGACAATCAAATTGGGAACCATACTAAGCCCAAATCACTGATGCGGGAAAGAGATCGGAGATGGATCGCTGGCGAGCGTAGAAGTCACCAGAGGATTAGGGTTTGTCTGGAGGAAGAAAGAAGAGGGCTAAGGATTTAGAAAGATAACTGGGATTCACATAGATTCCTTGAGAAGGACAAGCACACAGCAAAGGGGCTCACACAGATGCCCTAGGGATCACACAGATGCCCTAGTGATCACACAAATACCCTGAAAGAAGGGGAAGGGATCACACAGATACCCTAGGCTCACACAGATGCCCAAATCAGGGATCACATAGAAATCCTGGGAAGAAGGAGAAGGGATCACACAGATATCCTGGGCTCACACAGATGCCCAAATCAAGGATCACACAGAAACCCTGGGATCACATAGATCTTTCACACAGAACTCAAGAAATTTTTTTATTCATCCATGGTTATTCTTCATACACAAAAGGGGTCCTTTTATAATTGACCCTGGCCCTTGGATTACATGGAATGAAAAGCAAAGAGAGAGGGTGTCAACATGTTGCGTTGTGGGGAGGATTTGCATGAAAGGAGGCACCACATATCTTCCATAATAGATGGGCGATACAAGGAAAAGATCTCATGAATCAAGGGAAAGAGGGAGGGCGCCCATATGCTGCCTAATCTATCTGGATGCCATATGAGTTTCTTTCATCTTCTCTTGGGTGATCCACAACTTCCATATTGGGCACTGATCTACTTCCTTTTGGGCTTAGATGATGTCATGAAAATCTTAGGATACCAAACAGGGTGGATGATGCCTGCTGTGACTGGATTCCACGTGGCTGCTATGGTGGTGCACTGAGTGTGACACTGTGACTGGGATCCCATGCGGCTGTTGAGGTGGCAGGGCTCTTGGGTCCCCATCATTTCCCTGGAGTGGGGAGAACTCGACTCTGTCGAGTCTGGCTCAGCGGGGTTGATGGAACCGAAACTAAGCAAATCAAAGCAAAGAGGCTAGTTTCTTTTTCTTTTTCTTTTTCTTTTTTCTTTTTTTCACCTTTCTTTCTTTTTTTCTTTGATTTTTTTCACTGATTTTCTTTTTTTATTGGCTACTCTGAGATCAGTGCGGCTTTGAAAATTATGCAGTGCTGAGATCCATGTTGCTCCAGAAATCATGCTGCTTCAGAAACTGTGCTACTCCAGAAACCGTGCACTGAAGTCGACAACAGGTGAGGGGAATGCCTTCATGTTCATGCAGGCTCCTTCCACTCCATAGGCCATTGATGCAGATCGAACAGGGGGAGGCTTCCCGATGGGCATCATCGATGACTGGAGATGGTCCGGCTGTGAGCATGCGGTGGTAGTGGGCGCATGTGGCAGAGGGTCCCGATCAGCATCGGTGGTGGCTGGGCAGTGGCTGTGGGAGTCACGGCCACAGGGGATTGGGCATGCTGGAGGAGGAACGGCTTCTCGCCGGTTCGGAGGTGGATGCGGTGGCTCTGCTTCCGGTGGCTGGTGACGGCAGCGGGATAGAGATCTGACGGGATGTGGCATCGTGCGGATCTGCGGCACGGGCATGCGGCGGCGGGCATTCGGCAACCGTGGGCTGTGATCGGGCTTCACAGTGGATGCGTCGCTCTGGTGGCGTAAGCCGATGCCGGTCGGTGGGAGGAACTTGGCCGGGAATGGGCTGTTGGCTGTTGGCAATGGCTTCACAGACGGACGACCTGCAGGTAGAGACCAGTGGGGCTCAAGCACCGGCAGAAACTTTGATCCGAGGTCAGAGGATGGCGATGAATCAGGCAGCGGATTGGGTTTCCGGTGGTCGTCAGCTGCCAACAGGGGAGCAGGGAGGATGGGATGATTCTGTGGATGGAGGAAGGGCCAGCTTGCAGTGGTTTTTTCTGATGGATCTGAAGAGGGAGATTGTAGTCGGTGGTCTCGGTGAGAAAGCTTGCAGGAAGGGAGATCCTAGGCAAGGGGACTGGTGTGGGTGCCTCACGGTGGCCGAGCTTCATGATGGAGGCAGCGATGAAGATCGTGCGGAGGACTTGATGGCATCGGTGAAGTGTGATCGGTGGCATTCCTTAATCCGTTTGGGCTCTGATACCATTTGATACCGGATAGAGATCGAGGATGGATCACTGGCGAGCGTAGAAGTTACTAGAGGATTAGGGTTTGTCTAGAGAAAAAAAGAAGAGGGCTAAGGGTTCAGAAAGATAACTGGGGTTCACACTGATTCCCCGAGGAGGACAAGCATACAGCAAAGGGGCTCACACAGATGCGCTAGGGATCACATAGATACCCTGAAAGAAGGGAAAGGGATCACATGGATACCTTGGGCTCACACAAATGCCCAAATCAGGGATCACACAGAAACCTTGGAAAGAAGAGAAAGGGATCACACAGATACCCTAGGCTCACACAGATGCCCAAATCAAGGATCACACAGAAATCCTGGGATCGCACAGACCCTTCACACAGAACTTAAGAAATTTTTTTATTCATCCATGGTTATTCTTCATACACAAAAGGGGTCCTTTTATAATTGACCCTGGCCCTTGGATTACATGGAATGAAAAGCAAAGAGGGAGGGTGTCAACATGTTGCCTTGTGGGGAGGATTTGCATGAAAGGAGGCATCACATATCTTCCATAATAGATGCGTGATACATGGAAAAGATCTCATGAATTAAGGGAAAGAGGGAGGGCGCCTATATGCTGCCTGATCTATCTGGATGCCATATGAGTTTCTTCCATCTTCTCTTGGACGGTCCAAACTTCTATATTGGGCATTGATCTACTTCCTTTTAGGCTTAGATGATGTCATGAAGATCTTAGGATACCTAACATCGTGGATGACGCTTGCTGTGACTGGATTCCACATGGCTACTATGGTGGCGCACTGAGTGTGGCACTATAACTGGGATCCCATGTGGTTGTTAAGGTGGCAGGGCTCTCGGGTCCCCATCAATCACCTAGTCCACCTCCCCTTGGTCCAAGAGCTCAATGTCATGATCTCACCCCTGAGTATAATCCTAGATACCCCTGTCAAGACTTTGTAGATCAAGAGGAGAGAGTCTTTAGGAGCAATCAACCCTATGCACCCACTTTCAATGGAAATTTAGATCCTGAAGTATATGTCAATTAGGAGAAGAAAATGAATCAATACTTTGAGTTTGATGAAATGTTGGAAGTAAGGAAGTGTCAATTTATCAAATTAAAGTTAATCCGACATGCTAAAACATATTGGGGAGAAGTTGCGCATAAAATTTATTATAGTGAGGATAAAATAATTACTTAGAGAGATATGAAGAGTAAACTGAGAGAAAAGTACCTAGGTAGATATTATGAATAAAGACTTTAGACCAATGGTACAGATTGAGACAAGATGATATAACTGTATCTGAGTATATTGCTAAATTAAATGAGTTTGTCAAGAGATGTAGCACAGCCGAATCTAAGGCAATGATCATATCTAGATTTTGAGCTGGTCTACATGAGGACATCCAATGGGAATTGTTTTAATGAAAAATTTACTACCTGGAAGAAGCTTATCAAATTACTAGGGAATTTGATACATATCAAAAGGAACTCTTGATCAGTCAAACTAAGTCCAACAGGAATAATACATCTGGACATAGGCATAGTTCTAGTTAGATTCCTTCAAACAAACCAACTCCTATTATCCAAGTAGTTTATAAGGAAGAAATCCTTGAACCCATTGAAGAGCCAAAAGTAGAAATATATGAACCTGAATCCAGTCTTATAAATGAATATGAAGAAGATAAAGAAGAGACTAAGCCCACTAAAACATTAGAGAAAAAATCTCTTGAACCTATTGAAGAATTTAAAGATGAAATAGAATCAAAGTTTTGTCCAAATGAAGGGCTAGAAAGAGAAGATCCTAAACCCGTTGAAGAACTTAAGGAAGAAGTTTATGAAGCTGGGTCTAACCTTATGGATAGGTATGAACAAGAACAATTGCTTGAGGATAAATAATTATGTAGCTTAAAGAAATCAACAACGGGAATAATCAACTTGAAGAAAATGAAGTCCAGGGACAAAACCATGAAGAGCAATCCATGGAGATGATAGAGGACTTGGAATTAATCAATATTGAGGATTTAGTTCTAGAGATTAATGAAGGATCACCTAACGGGGTATTGACCATCAAGAAAACCTAGAACCAATTCCAAAGGATCAACCCCAAGAAATTGTAGAACCGTTAAAGGATTATCAATATATATTCCTTGATAGTTGGCCTAAGCCTGATTCACCCTTCTGGAACATCCCCAACCCTAGTACACTAAGCTAGGACATCCACCATACCATTGATCAGGTCCCAGTAATATTCAACAGTTACTTTTGGAAGACATTATGGCATTTATTAGGCACCAAATTAAGATTCACTGCCACCTACCTGAAGTTGTGTGTCAGAGTCTTCAAAGCTGTTTAGGGGGATATTGGAAATTAAGAACGTTTATTTCCTAGCCCAACAATAAAGTTTAGTTCATAGATAATAAAGCTCATTTGAGTTTGTTTTGTTATTTGGTGTCATTTGAGCTTGTCATCATGCATAAGTGTCCAAGTCCACAAGAGTCATATACATAGCATGATTAGCAAGAAAATCTATTTGAGTAATGAAATTTATAAGCATATGATTAACTCACATAAGAGAGCCAAAGAATTTCAGGAAGGAGACTATGTCATCATTAGGCTCAAACCTGAATAGTTCCCATCAGGAACTATTAAAAAAATACATGCCCATGGTGTAGGTCCTTTCAAAACAATAAAAAAGATTGGACCAAATGCATATGTGCTAGATTTACCATCCGACTTTGGTATCAGTTCTTCTTTCAACATTTCAGATCTAGTAGAATACAAGGAACCAACAATGATACCTAGTGAGCCATTCGTGCATGATTCTTATTTTTTTTTAAAGTGAGCTAACCCTTGAGTATCCACCAGCCATATTTCCAAAAGCGGCGAGATAGGATTGAGCGAATCCTAGATGACAAGGTTATCACTACTCGAAATAAGGACTATCAACACTACTTGGTTCATTGGCAAGGATGTCCTGATTCTGAAGATCATAGATTACTCGAGAGGACCTACAAAGAATTGACCTCGACCTACTAGAGTATTACAAAAGATTGATTCCTACTCGACAGAGTCGAGCACTTTCCATCCCGAGAGAATTGATAGGGATATTAACAAGAAGAAAATATTTTCAACTAATTCTTTTTGGTTTTACAGCTAATATAGTCTACTTAAATTTAATAAGAGCCTTGGAATGAAGCCCACCAAGCCCATGAAGCTAACTCTACTTGAAGCACAAATTCGTGAGCCGACTCATGAAAGAAAGCCACCATCCTCATGAGTCAACTCAACTCAAGTCAAGCCCACATTCAAGCATGCCAAGATGCCACCCAAGTCAAGCCCAATCCAAGCAAGGACACCACTATCTCACCTTCATATAAGGACCATTTTCCTATCACATGGAGGACACTTCATCAAGCATCATTGGGGGAAAGGAAGGACACCACATCAAGCAACTTAGGGGGAGCATAAACCACTTTCCATTCCCCCAACAAATCTTCAACCAACTTGACATGTGGGATGCCACATCACATGATCCACATGAGCAAATGGAGGCCACATCATTGCCATCTAGAAGCCACATGTCAAGTTGTTATAACTTTCCACCCATAAGTTGTTTCTAGTTGGAACCACCTAACCAAAGGTTGTTAGATCTAACTAGAATCAGCTAGCTCATCCTTATCCCCTCTTCTCTCCCCTTGGCCGAACTCCCTTGGATTAGAAGCCTATAAATAGGGCCCTAGGCCCTCTCTTGTATTTTATTCCATCTCGGTTTAATGAAAGAAAAGTTTTCTTCTTTTTCTAGCTTTCTTGTGTTCTCTTGTGTGGAATGAGTGAGATTTTCTTAGTTTGAGGGTTTGAATTTTGGTTTGAGAAAAGGGAAAGAGGCCCTCGGGTTTGTGTTTGAAGGGTGGGACATGCTTGTGAAGAGTGGAGGGTGAGAAGCCCTTGATTGTTCCAAAGCTCAAGCACCATTGGTTCCAAGCCGCCGGCCATCATCTACTTCTTTCCTTCCTTCTTTCCTTTTACTTCAATTCCAACCTTTGATTCCTATTCCATGCCTAATGCTTGATTTGCTGCAGGTTTTCTATGATTTTCCAAGTCTAAGATAAAGTTCTCCATGCCATGGATCAAGGCTAAGGTAAGTCCTAAAGTAGAGAGTGCTAATCTTGCCATCTGGTTCTCAATCCTTGAGTGTTGAGAGCTTCCTTTCCACTAAAAATATTTTAGCCATCATTGTTGGTAGGAAAACTCTTCCTAAGCTTTATTAGATCTAATCATTTAAAGGTTAACTTGCCCTACTAGTGATGATTTCCTTGCCATGAAGATCCTAATATTTGTTTTGAATTAGATCTACATTGCGGGTGTTGTAACTTAGATCAACTAGTCTCCTTATGAAAATTCTTTTCTTGAATTAATTTAGCCCATTTATTTGATAATTAATTTCTCAAGTTTGCTTGCTAGTTAGCTTGCTAAAACTCTTCATCCATCATTTCATTTTTGTCCTGCATCACTTAGGTAACATCCATTTAGATAGGTGTATGCCTTGACTCATGGGAAAGTAACCTTTCTTATTTTTCTCTTGATTGAATCTCTTCAATATTAAGTCTATGTACCTGGATTGGAATAAACCTAGTATTCTTTTAGATCTATTTCTATAGATCTTTATTCCTAGAATGTAGGATGCTTCTCCCAAATCTTTCATGGAAAACCATTTTGATATCCATGTTTTAATTGACTACATCAATGGAATATCATTTCCAATGATAAGTATATCATTGACATACAAGACCAAGAAGGCAATGGCACTTTCACTTGTTTTTTTATATGCACATGGTTCATCCATATTCTTGATGAAACTATATTCCTTAATAGTTTCATCAAAATGAATGTTCTAGCTCATTGATGCTTGCTTCAATCCATAAATGGATTTCCTAAGCTTGCATACTTGATTTGGTCTCCCAATTGAGACAAAACCTTTTGGCTATGACATATAGACTTCTTCCTTAAGATTTCTATTGAGGAATGCAATATTAACATCTATCTGCTAGATCTCATAATTATAGTATGCAGTAATGGCAAGCATAATCCTAATAGACTCGAGCATGGCAATTGATAAAAAAGTTTCATCAATACCATGCTTTTGCTTGAAACCTTTTACCACCAACCTAGCCTTGTAGGTTTCTATTTGCCCATCTACTCTAATCTTTCTCTTGAAGATCCATGTTGCCCAGCTAAAGCAATCCAAGAGGGGGGATGAATTGGGTTTTTAAAAACTTTTTGCAAGAATTAAGTAGGTGCTAGAATGTTTTCAAAGTATTTTTGTACTCAATAATGTTATGCAGTAGAAGTAGTATAGTAAATGCAGAAGGTATGAAAAGGCAATCACAAACATAAAAATTTATAATAGTTCAGTGTATCCCAAAACACCTACATCCACTCTCCAAGCTTTTCTTAGATATTTCACTATAATCCAACGTTAATTATAGTAGATTAGTTTTTCGGGCTCACTAATCAAAACCCCTTGGTTTTTACAAGGCTAACCAAAAACCTAGTTGGTTTTTACACAAGGTTTACCAACAACCTAAGTTGGTTTTTACTCAAAACTCACCAACAAACCAAGTTGGTTTTCACTCAAGGCTTACCAACAAATCTCAATAACTAGTTTCAATCCCCTTGAAACTAGTGGCAAACAAAATTCAAGTACAATGTAAGAATACAATAAGCTTTCTCAAAAGGCAAATAAAATTTAATGAAGCTCTTGAATGTTGTTGAGAAGATTATCTCTAAGTTGTTGAAGCCTTAATCAATGCTTGAAAGATGTGGACTTGAATGCTTTCTTCGAAACTTGAATGCTTGAAGGCTCAACTTCACTCACAAGTATTGAATGCTCAATGAATTCTCAACCAATTTTTGAATGAACATCAATGAATGCTTCCCTCTTGTGTTTGGTAGGCTTTAAATACCTTTCCAAGTCTTAAAAGACTATTTATAGCCATTGGAGAGGAGAAAATAGTCGTTAGATACAAATTGAAGAAGTTCTGCACTTTAAAAAACTAGCCATTTTTGTTCACTCAGACCTGCAAGTGTCGGCACTTCAATCCATGAGTTGATACTTTGAGTCGACACTTCAAATCATGAGTCAACACTTGAGTCAAAAAAGTTTTCTAAAGCTCTCTAGAGTGCACTGGTTCATCGATGCTTCTTCTGGTGAGTCGATACTTGAGTTGGCACTTCATCTTCATGAGTTGACACTTGGACAAAATCCTGGAATCAGCATGTTCTGTCATCTTTTTGGTCTTAGGCCTTGAGTCGACACTTGGCTGACCATGAGTCGACACTTGAGTTGACACTTGATAATTCATGAGTTGACACTTGAGCGTGCTGGCTGAAACTCTTTCTGTGTATCAGCTCAAGCTTCTGTGAGTCGACACCTTGAATCGATACTTTAATTTCATGAGTCGATACTTGGTTGAAACATTGTTGAAACTTGTCCAAATTCAAAATTTGAGTTCTTTAAAGTCATTCTTATGTGCCAAAGTCCATACAACTTGAAAATTCATTAGTTTAAGTGACTTCTTCAATTGTTTAATAAGCAATTTGATCTTACAACATACTTTAACTTTGATAAGTACCTTATTCTGATAAACACACTTTTAACACATGATTAGTACTTAAAATACTTAAATATTTTGCTATTTATCAAAATCAAGATAGGAGTCAACAATCCATTTGCACTCTATTGGGATAATTCCCTCAGGTGGGTCAACCAAAGTCCAAACCTGGTTGTCATACATGGAGTCTATTTCGAATTTTATGGCACTGAGCCATTTGTTAAAGTCCTTGCTCATGACTGCTTCCATATAGGTCAGTGGATCATCATCTTCAATGATGCTAGTTTTATTATTGTTTCCAATCATAAAACCATATCTAAGAGGTGCTTCCCACATTCTTTCTGACCTATAGAGAGGTGTGTGTTGTGGTTGTACTTGACCAACTAATACCTCTGGTTGAAGAACTTGAGTTTGTTCATTTTGAACTTCACTTAATTCAATTATTCTCTCATTACCTTCTTCTTGGATAAATTCTTTTTCCAAGAAAATGGCATGCCTACTAACAAAGACCTTTTATTCAATAGGATGATAAAATAGGTATCGAATACCCTCTTAAGAATAACCAATAAACCTATATTTCTTAGCCTTAGCACTTAGCTTATGTCCAAATTCCTTTTTAACATAAGCTGGACAACCCCAAATCATAAGATGTTTAAGACTTGGTATCTTGCATTCCATAATTCATATGGAGTGCTAGGTACTAATTTTGATGGTAGCTTGTTTAATACTATGCAGCAATTTCTAGGGCATAACCCTAGAAAGATATTGGAAGATCTATGAAGTACATCATGGACCTTACAATGTCAAATAAGGTACGATTGCTCCTTTCTGCTATACCATTTATTGTGGTGTATATGGAAGTGTTCATGTAGAAAGAATAATATTTTTCTTAAGATGATTAAGAAATTCACTAGATAAGTATTCTTCTCCTCGATCAGATCGGAGGACTTTAATACTTTTCCAGTTTGTTTCTCAACTATATTTTCATAGTCTTTAAATTTATCAAAGGCTTCATATTTATGTTTCATGAGATACACGTATCCGAACCTAGATAATCATCAATAAATGTGATGAAATAAGAGTATCCTCCTCTAGCCTGAGTTGATATAGGTCTATATACATCTAAATGTATTAACCCTAACAACTCAGTTGCCCTTTCTCCATGTCTAGTGAATGCAGACTAGATCATTTTATCCATAAGGCAAGATTCATAAGTTTTTAATGATTCATAGTCAAAAGGTTTAAAGAAATTATCTTGTTTATCTTGGACTCATTGATATGGCCCAAACAACAATGCCAGAGATAAGTGACATTCACATCATCTCTCTTTCTTTTCTTGTTTTCAATAAGTATAACCTCATCATTGAGTGACAAAATCAAAAGATTGTTAAAAAATGTACCACAACCAAAGATTTTTTTTGAAAAGAAAATCGAGCATCCATGGCTCATCAAATGTATTTCATAACCTTATTTCAACAACAATGGTATAGAAATAATATTTCTTGTAATGTTGGGCACATAATAACAATCTTTTAATTCAAGAATATTGCTCAATGGCAATAACAACAGATAGGTGCCAATAGCTTCAGCCTGAATGGGTTCACCACTCATGTCGAACAGCTCGAAGTCACCCTTCTTTAAGCTCTAGGTCTTTGTAACCCCTACAATACTTGTAGATATGAGACCCATATGTAGTATCTAATACCCATGAATTAGAAGTTGAAGAACTCAATGATAAGTTTGTTTATATCATAACCAAACCTCTTGATGCTCCACTAGCTTCTTGCTTCAGACTTGTAAGGTACATCTTGCAGTTCTTCCAATGTCCCTTCTTATCACAGAAGAAACAGGATCCATCATTTGAAGACCTTTTTGCCTTCTTCCTCTTATTGATGCTCTTCTTTGGGTTCAGCTTTCTCTTTGAACCCTTCTTCATTACTCCTTTCTTCTTCCCATCAACTAAAAGAAGATGATGAGCCTTATCACCTTTGAAGTGGCTCCCAGCTATCTTAAGCATGTTAAGCAACTTTGGTAATGAAAGGTTCAGTTTGTTCATGTAGTAGTTCATGAAAAACTAAGAGTAGGAATTTGAGAGTGATTACAGGATCAAATCTTGATTAAGCTTTCCATCAATGACAAAACCTAATTAACTTAATCAGGTGATTATGTCAATCATCTTGAAAACATGGACCTGTATGGGAGAGCCCTTACTCATATATGCCTAAAATAACTACTTTGATATCTTATATCTAGCAGTCCTGCTATGCTCTCTATACAGCTCTTTGAGATTGAGCAGTATGGACTCAAGTTCCATATCTTCTTGTTGCCTCTATAGCTCATTGCTCATCGAGACTAACATGATGCACTTGATAGTCAAGCTATCATTCTGCCACATTCTATAAGTGGTCTTTTCCTCATCTATCGCATCATCTCTGATTAGATCGGGATCCAAAAAATCGAGGATATAGGATACTTTTTTCTGAGCAAGTACTATTCTTAGTGTTGACTCTGGTCTTGATTTTGATGATTGACAAAATATTTAAGTATATATGAGTACTAATTGTATTTTAAGTATATTTCTTAGATCTTAGTACTCAACCATGTTGGATGAAGAAATGCTTGTGTTTCAGTTGAAAAAGTCATTAAATTAATGAAAAATCAAGTATATGAACTTTGGAATTAATATGGAAGGACTTGAAGAGGTTAAAGTTTCAATTTGAAGATGTTTCAGCAATGGCACAGGCAAGTGTCAACACTTGAAACTGAAGTGTCGACACCTGAGGATCAAGTGTCGACACTTGAAGAGTGAAGTGTCGACTCAAGGCCTGAGACAAACAGAAAACTTCAGAAAGATCTTTTAGTGAAGTGTCGACACCTGGAGCTGAAGTGTCGACACCTGGAGGTGAAGTGTCAACACCTGGAAACTGAAGTGTCAACACTTGAAACTGAAGTGTCGACACCTGGAGGTGAAGTGTCGACACTTGAACAGTTACAGCTAGTTTTCTGGGCTGCAGAACTTCTCCAACTAAAATGGCCATATTTTCCTCCCTAACGGCTATAAACGTTCATTTAAGTATTGGGAGGCTATATAAATATCAAAAATCAAATGGAGAAGTAATCCTTTGGTGAGATTTTTGAATATTCTTCAAGGATTCAAGAGTTGAGTGGTTCAAGCCTTCAAGCTTCCAAGTTTCAAAGAGAGCATCCAAAGTTCACATCCTCAAGCATCAATCAAAGGCTTCATCAACTTGAAGACAAGATCTTCATCAACTCTCAACGGGCTTCAAAGAGATATTTTGCTTTATTTTAGAAAGCTTTTATTGTATTCATTTATACTTGCTTTTACATTGTTTTACTTAAGGTTTTTGGTGAGCCTTGGAAAACCAAAGAGGTTTTTGGTAAGCCTTTAAAATATCAATATTGGCATTTAAATCATCATTTTTATTGATTATGGCAACCCTTGTAGGTATTAGTGTTAGACCATCATTTTTTAATGGCAAAAATTACACATTTTGGAAAACTCACATGCGCATCCATATTCAATCTATTAGTTATCATCTTTGGAAAATCATTGTTAGTGGTCCTCATATTCCTTCCATTTTGGTTAATGGCATTTCCATTCCAAAGCTCGAAGAGAATTGGAATGAATATGACATTAAACAAACTGAACTCAATGCTAAAGCAATGAACTTGCTTTATTGTGCATTGGACTTAAATGAATTTAATAGAGTTTCTACATGTACATCGGCGAAGGAAATATGGGACACACTTGAAGTTACTCATGAGGGTACTCTTCAAGTGAAGAACACTAAAATTAATTTGCTTGTATATTCTTTTGGTGAGCCTAAGTTATAAAACCAACAAATTAATTGTTGGTGAGCCTAAGTTATAAAACCAACAAATTAATTGTTGGTGAGCCTTGAAACCAACTAGGGTTTTACTTGTGAGCTCGAAGCCAAAACAAGTTGTTTAGGTTCTTAGTTATCCCGTAAAACAAAGGGTGGTTGTTGGTGAGCCTTGAAACCAACTAGGGTTTGACTTGTGAGCCCGAAGACAAAACAAGTTGTAAAGGTTGTTGGTGAGCCTAAGTTATAAAACCAAACTTAGTGGAATTCCCAAGGGATTCTTGGGGAGTGGATGTAAGTGCTTGGTTGGCACCGAACCACTATAAATCTTTGTTTTGTGTGATTGTTCTCCTTATACTTTTATTTCTTTATTTCCGCTGCATTTATTTGAAATACACAAGCACTTGAATTACATTAGCATATACTTGCTTTAGTTCACTCTTTTAAATAGCACAAAAGTTTTATAAAATCCAATTCACCCCCCTCTTGGGTTGCCTACCTGAGCCTTCACTTAGGTTTCTCAACCAGTCCATATAATTTGGTCTGGTCAGTTTATTGGCATTTAGTATACCCCACAGTGATAATAATGAAGCCATTAATTTAAATCTATAGTTAGATAAGAATAATACATAAGTAAACCACTCAAGATGATAATCATAATTAGATAAGGACTTTAAATCTAATTATGTCTCCCACTATTTTCTTCGAATACTATAACCCTCAATGATGGTAAACGAGAAACCAATATCTCGTTTCTTTAATAGGGTCGAGATCCCAATTCCTTATAAATATCTTGTGTTTGCACAACAAACATTTATAAGTTCAAAGATAGAAAATTCTTTTCCAATTGCATCCCTTGCAATTCTCAACATTATTCTTGCCTCTAAGATACTTTCAGCCTTGTGTTTGTACAACAAACCATAATGTCTTAGTTTAGTCGGACCCTTCATTTTATATAGTCATGATTGAATAATGTCATCATGGAGTTTGTTCAACAAAGTAACATTATCAAACATACTATAAAGCATAAATGCACCATGTAAAATTTTTTTATCAAACCCTAATTTACTAGCCTTGAGTTTGCTTAACAAACCTACTATAGTTTTGATATAAATCTGGCTTGGCATGAAGGAAGCATATTGTAGTATGCTTAATCAATTAGTATTTTCAATTTAAGGTTTAGATATAACCAAATTGGTCAGGTAAGTGGGAGAGATGAGGGGGTCCCCTCATTGCTTTCCTTAGACACCAAATGAATTGGCCAGGTCAAACAACAGAACCAACTAAAAATCTCATTCCTTTTACCTTTCCAGAACCACTTGCCTAGACACCAATTAGCTAATCAAATCCTAAATGGATTTGTATTATGATTAACTTACACTATGACTAAATATAATTTTATGATGGCTTTGATGGTCTTCAAACACATCTTGATTAAACATGCCAACATGACACATATTTCAAAAATAAGAATATTAATCCTAATATGCATAACCAATGCATGATTAAAATAATAATCCTTATTCATGGGATAAGTGATACGGGATGACTCTAAGATTGATAAACATGCATGAAAAATAGTAAACTAATTTTTTTTGTGATTTTTATAATTTAGGTTTGTAGGCTAAATTCCCAAATAAAAGTAATAACTAGAAAATGGGATAGCAATGCAAAGAATCATCATGATCGCAAAGAACTCATGCAAGATAATAAGTAGCCAGGACCCAAGAATTGAGAAACTCCCAGATTAGGATAGCTTATCTTCATCAAATCAAAAATTAAAAGAAGGGAAGGATGTTACCAATCAGTGACTTGAAGAACATCCGATGAAGAGATCATACAGCACTCTGATCGGAGTCTGGATGATGAAGCTTGGTTCCCTTGATTAGATGACAGATTTGGACAGTCCTAGAGGCAAGAAAAGCCTCCTCTGGGGAGGCGAAACACCTCGGGTATCCTACAAAATGTCAAGGGTCAATCAAAATAGCAAGTAAGAAAAAGAAAGAGAACTAGGTTTAGAAGGAATCAGATTAGGGTTTAGAAGCTTAGCTGCTTGAAGCTTGGTGAAGATCTCCTTGCTTGGCGATGTAGGGCACTCCTTCTTGGACGTGTGAAGGCTTACATGGAAGTGAGTTAGGGAGTGAAAGGATTCTAGGGCAGCAAGGAATTCGGCCAAGCAAGAGAACACAAACACAAACCAAAGAATAAAAGCAAAATAACACAAGCTCGCAAGCTCAAATAAATTTACCAGGGTTTTGATATCATGAATAAAAATTGATTACAAGAGGAGGAGGGGTGGGGTATTTTTAGAGTTCCCATGCCCTCTAACTAGGGTTACACACTCGGATTACAAGTCCTCTCCTAGCTAGGTTAGAAAAACAATTCTTAAAACAATTAGGAGCATAAGTCCCAACTAGGTTAGGATTTGACCTAGTCTTCTCCTTCTCCCTTCATGCTTTGACTATTCCACTCAAGGACACCTCTTGGACTTGGCCAACACTTCAAGGATGCCTAAGAGGGCTTGTTGGGCTTTTAGGGGTAGCAAGGGGCCGGTCCAAAGGGGCTTGGCGCATGGGCTTGGGCCTCATGGAAGCTGGGATGGCCTGGTAGCCTAGTGGTAGGAATATTCCATGGAATCTTGCTTCTTTAGGGCTTGGGCTCTTATCCTGGGCTTGATTTTCTTGAGCTGGGATGCAAATGGACCTCTGGAATCATGGATGCCCTGGTTTGGGAATATGCTCTGGCATCTGGACTGGAATCTGGGCATCTGAAAAACATTGAGAAAGAATCAGGGTTTCTAGAAGGCATCTTGGATCCTAGGTTGTCACACAAAATCCAATAGGTTGATGTAGTGGCCTCTGACTCCTGGATGTGGCCTGGTGGAACTCCAAAATAGGGTGGTCTCCTCTCTTGTACAAAAATTGGGCTCATACTAGACTCATAATTGATGTACAGGACTTAAAATACTGACTAGGTTGAGGGTTGAGACAAATCAACTAACCTCAACTTATTACAGGACTCAATCTTAATTGATTACAAAATTTTCAAAACTTTGACACATGACTAATTAAACCATATGGGATCTAGGGATCTGTGTATGATCTTGGTGCCCCACCAATAAGGCCACAGCGGTACACCAATACGTCATAAGAGATCCCATTAAATGGAAAAAGAGGGCCTTTAAACCCTACTTAGATTCTATGACCAGATGGCTATGGTGACTAACCCAATCCGAAGCAGTTATTAGGAACATAACATACATGTATGTAATATAAACTAATCATGCAAGAGCATAGCAAAGCAAATAATTAACACTAAAATGACTACTAATTGAATGAATCGAGATGTCTCTGATATCACTATTGGATTTTGGTAGCACAGTGAAAGATCAGATTTCAAAAATTTGATCCTTGAAATCCTAGTCAGCCGAAACCCTAGACCCAAGGACCACTTGACCATGACAACTAATAAATCATAATTTAGGGTTATAGAGGAATTCTTGGAGTGCAATACTCCTTAATTTTTATAAGGCACATAAGTATATACCCTCCAGAGGTGATCCACATAGGAATCGAACTTAGGAAGTACTCCTCTTGCTAGCATGATTACTTCCAGTAGCCTTTCTTCCTTCCACGGACTTTTCTCTCCTCTAGGACCTTTCTCTCTTTTGAAGAGTGGCTTAGTACCTTTTTGAATACTCTTTTACTATCCTGTTATCCTTTCAAATTCTTTTCCTAAGCTCTTATCTTAAAATAATAGACTTGCCTAACAAGAGAAGGAAAAGAATTATCAGGATAACTTTTGAATGCTCTGGCTTCAATCACTGAAGCCTTTAAATAGGAAGAGAGTAGGCACTTGATACATCTTTTCATCATCCCCTTATCTGATATTTAAGATATTAGATAAGACTCTTTAATCAAAAAGAGTCCCTTGGTAGAAAGGTGTAAAGTGAAATACCGTTTCACTAATTATATGCACCAAGAGTTGCTTATCGCAACTCTACGATAAAATCTGATAACTAATCTCTTAATTTTAGATTTAAGACAAGGTCCTACTTGCCAATAGGTATATCAAATGAAGAGGTTTATCTAAAAAAAGTGATTAACAGATAGAAGGACTCTTCCTTATCCATGCATCATATTTATATATTAAGCATCGCGTCCCTTCACCAAATTATGCCCTTTCTTACGTGATTTAACCCATCAATTTAGCCAAATGGGAGTCCATTGGATAGGATAGGGGCTAAGCCTTATCACCTAAAGGTGATTAATTTGTAGGACTCTTGGTCCTTCTGTGCCTCTTTATCTGTGCACAGCCAAAATGGCACCAAGAGACCCATGCCCTTAGGACTCTTGGTTTAAATAATGGATGAGGCTTGATAAATTAGGACAAAACCCAATTTGGTTGTCTCATTTAAGGCTCAACCTAATTTAACTCCAACTCAAATTAGTTAGCCTAAATAGCAAGCATTTAAATCCAATCTAATTAGATTAGGAGTTAGGCTAGCTAACATATGCTAGTCTTTAATTAGCTATCCAATTAGGATCCTATGACCCTAATAAAAATATAATTGACTTCTTTGACCAATTTCCTAGTGTGTGTGATCCTTTGGACTCCACATCTAGCCAGAAGTAGGTCTAGGTCTATGTTGTTTCGACCTAATCGAAATTGATTGACCCAATTAGGTCAAATCAAGCTAGCCAACTCGAACCAATTTCCAAATTAACTCATGATCCATCCAATTTGATTCATGAAAACCTACAAGATAAGATTGATATTGTTGGGATATCTTGGTTCAGCTACGAACCAGGCTCCGGTTCGACTTATCGAAGTCCCAGTTCTCCGGACTACGGACTTCGGACTAAGCGAAGGCCAACGGTAAGCAACTCAAGGCTTCACACCGAACTACAACATCCGAAGGCCAGTCCTTCGGGTAGCACCTTTGGCCCCGGTCGAAGTCTGAACTACTCATCGACTTCCGAAGACACGAACTTCGGTCCCCACCGTAGACATGATCTCTGGCCTCGGGGAAATATCAAGCCTTCGGCCCATGCAAGGGGAAACCCGAAGCTTGAACCATAATCTGTTCCAAAAAGGAAATTGTATCCAATGGTTACAATCGACACTCATCATGCCATGATCGTGGCGCGCAATTCCTACAGCCACGCCTCTGATCTGGCCGGAATCGCTCATTGACAACCCACGATCGACTATCATGGGAGTGAATGGCTCTCCATGATCTCTGAGAAAAGAGTGGGCCACAGACCGGAGGCCATCATTTAAATATGGGTAAGAAGGATGGCTCAAAAGGTACGTGTGAATAATCTCGCACATATACATTTTCAATCTCCAAGAGCTCTTTTTCTCTTCCACTCTTGAGATCTTATCCATTCTGTAGCTGGGATCTGCCACTGACTTAGGCATCGGAGTGTCCTCCGCCAGAACAACTCCGGCAAGGGACCTGTTTTGCAGGTGAACCAGGAGCGGTCCTATGACGCAGCAGCTCTGACCGGCCAATCCAAGGACTCCATGCCAATAGATTGGCATGCCAGGAAGGGAAACTTGTTTTACTAACATTTGTTAAGCTCCCTCCCAGATAAGGAAAAGAAATAAAGAATTCTTTGATTGCAAGAGGAAAAGCCCAAAATGCTTCTACAAGCCAGAGTCGTGCTCTGTCTCAGGGGGTGCACCCCCGGAGGTGAACGATGTTCCACCTCCCATGGTTACTGTGGGAGCACAGTAGTTCAAAGCTCTTTTAAACTAGGTCGCCAACTTGACGGCCATGGTTCAAGAGTTTCAAGACAGAGCCTTCCCGGTGGCAAACCCACCGGCAATTTCTAGATATAGCTCTCGATCCCGAAGAAGGAGAGCACCATGGGAGGATTCAGTGCATCCCTCCCCCCATTCTCGGCTCTCTCCCGAAGGTCAAACTTCGAGACTGCCTAGGTTTGCAGATTCCCCAAAAAAGGAAAAAGGCCTAGGCAAACTTCCTCCTCCTCCTCCGAAGACTCCACTCTAGTGGAGAGAGTGTCCAAGCAGACTCGCGATTATGATGGGAGGTTCAGAGCTATCGAATCAGAGATGGCAAGGGCACGAGAACAGAGAATGCGGGATTAGAGAGATCTCGAGGACCTGATTGTGGGTGATCTACGCCCAACCTACATCGACCGTATCATGGCTGAGGATATTCCTCGGCACTTCAGGGTTCCCCAGATGGAACCCTACGATGGCACCACCGATCCTTTCGACCATTTGGGCAGCTTCAAAGCCCATATGATGATTCAAGGAGCTTCGGATGTGACATATTGTTTGGTGTTCCCGGCAACCTTGAAGAAGTCCGCTCGGATGTGGTACTCGATCCTGCACCTAGGTACGATCAATTCCTTTTTCGAGTTAGAAAAATTATTTGTCTTGCATTTCAGGACTTGCCGCAAGACTCCTCAGAATACGGACACACTCTTCCTCCTTCACCAAAATGAAGGAGAGAGCCTAAGAGATTACATCTCCAGGTTCAATGCGGCCATGCTTGAGATCCCCGATCTCAACAAGCACGTGGCCATGTCAGCTCTGAAGAAGGGGAGATAGTTTTGCCTGTAACCCTCGGCTCCAAGCCTCGACAAAAGACATTATCGATCAACTTCATGGTGATCCAGATCCCCTCTGCATACAACATAATTCTGGGGAGGCCCGCCTTGAATAGGTTTCGGACTGTGATCTCCTCTCACTACCTCTTGGTATGCTTCCCCACCAGGAATGGTGTTGGAGAAGTTAGAGGGAACCAGAGGATGGCACGGTAATGTCTAATGATTGAAGACATGCATTTCAAAGATTCGACTATCCCGGATCAACTGGATCTGAGGGATTCAACCACAAACCTTGGCGAACCCATGGAGAGGACCATCCCGATACCTTTGAAAGAGGAAGATCCCTCAAAAGTTGTGCAAATCGGGAGCACCCTTGACGAGGAAACCAGAAAGAAGCTGATCCGTTTCATCAGGGACAACGTCGATGTCTTCGCCTGGTCGGCTTTGGATATGCCCGGGATTTCCACTGAAGTGATTACTCATCGACTGGAAGTAACCCCTGGGTACAAGCCAGTGCGACAGAAGAAGAGGAGCTTCGCCCCCAAAAGATAGCAAGCTATTGATGAAGAGGTTGGCAAGCTCCTTAAAGCAGGGTTCATCAGAGAGGCCCGCTACCCCGAGTGGCTGGCCAATGTGGTAATTGATGCGGGACTAATATGCATGCAATTCTTTTTGTATGTTTTATATGTGGGGTTAGGTGATTAATTCCCGAATTTCAGATCAAAATTAGTTGTAGGGAATTTTGTATAAATTTTTGAAGCCAAGCATGCAGATTAGAACCTAGAAAAGTACTAAAGAAGGATCGCCGGGGCTGAGAAGCCTCAGTTAGGGCAAGTTCTCCTACAATAATAAGACTGGAGGTAGAGGGGGTGTACCTGACAACATCTGAAGTGCCCAGTGATGATCGTAGCGAAGGGATCTCTCATTCCTCGATGGATGCAGCCTGGAAAACTGAGCCAAAGACCCGCGGATACCCGACTTTCTACTCGGTGGTCCGATTGAGGCGTGGCTGGAGTCGTTGGATTCGTAGGAACTCGGGGACCTGCAAACGACCTATCAGGGGTTAGAAAACTAAGAGAAAATTAAGAAAACAAAAGAAAAATAGCAAAGAAAAGAAAGTTTTGGAGGGGTGGAAGGATGGTTGGTGGCAGGAAGATGGTTGCAAACACCGGGAAGATGAACTCTTAAACCCCTTTATGCACACAGCAGGGTAATCACACAAAGCAATTGAAGAACTCAAGGTTTATTTCATATCAAAATCTTCCTTCATACAAGAGGCTAGGGTCCTTTAAATAGACCCTTAACCTTGGGCTCCAAGTAAGGGCACATTAGTCTATACATAAGAATCCTTTTCTCTCTCAAACCCTAGCTAGAAAATAAGGAAACATTAGGTAGAAAAATCCCTAAAAATTCTCTTAACTTGGTCAACACTCCAAGGATGCCTAGGGGGGTGTGTTGGGCTTCTAGAATAGCAAGAGGCGGCCCAAAGGGGCTCGGGTACATGGGTTTGGTCCTTTGGAAGCTGGGGTGGTCTGGTAGCCATGTAGCAGGAATATTCCCTGGTATCTTGCTTCTTTAGGGCTTGGGCTTGGCACCTGGGCTTAATTTCATTGGGCTAGGATGCAGATGGACCTTTGGAATCATGGATGCCCTTATCTATGAATATTCTTTGGCATCTGGAAGGGAATCTGGGCATCTGGAGAGCATCTATAAGAAATCAGGGTTTTCGAAATTTTCCTCCTGGGGTCTTCAAATCTTCAATCTGGGTTGGACTTGGGCTATACTTCCATGTCTTCAATCTAGTTTGACTTGGTCTTCACTTGTATGATATAGTCTTGAGTCTTCAGTATGCTTGGACAGGACTTAAAAAAATAAAACTAGCTCAACATGAGCTGACTAGCATTGGACTGAACTAGCTCAACATGAGCTGACTAGTACATAACTGAAATAACAACTCAAAAAACTCAAATAACAACAAAAATGGATTCAGATGGGCTAAGCCCTTATTACAGATGGACTCATAAATTATTGATCAATTCATAGAGGGTTGAAAAGTCCCTATCTTATTCTGGTGCCTCCGGTGTCCCCACCAATTCTCCCGGGGTGGGAGGAACTCGTCCCTGTCGAGTGAGGATCAGACTGGCTCACATATCTCTCGAGAAGGTCTGGGTTGAGGCATTGCAAGTCCTCTCGAGAAATCTATGAATCGTCTGACTCTGGCTAGCCTTGCCATCGGACTAGGAAGCATTAATAGTCACGGCCCCGGGTCATGATGGCTTGATCGTCCAGGATACGCTCGATCCGTTCTCCTCTCTCAGGCCAATTTGTTAGTGGACACTCTGGGTTAGGGTCACTCACAATGAAAAGGAATAGGTCCAAAGGCCTCACTAGGTATCGCTGCCGGTTTCCTATGCTCAACCAGGTCTGTAATATTGAAGGTAGAACTAATGCCCAAATCCGAAGGCAAGTCTAACACCTAGGCATTTGATCCAACCTTCTTTATCACTTTAAAAGGTCCGTCTCTGCGAGCATGAAGCTTCTTTTAGGCCCAAGCCTAACCAAGATAGAATCCACTACATCGAATTTTTTGATCCATCTTCGGGAATTAGCTAGTTTGTTTAAAATTAGTGTAGGTGGTGAACATGCTGGGCACATGCAGACTCCTAACAAATGATTCAAAGGACTCAAACCTACACCTAACAGACTCGACTAAAGAGATTTATTAGGTCTTAACTACCACTTGGGAATGAGTCGTGGTTGATGGGTGACATGTAGAAGAAAATTTGCTAGCAACTCTTAATAGGTGCCAGAGGGTCTGCCAAAAGTAGGTAGCAAATGGGATGGGCTCTATGGACCTTGCAACCTAGTAACCTCAACAAAATGTAACCTAATAGTTCTAGACATATGAGAAGACTAAAGAAAGGGTAGGAAATAGGAAGTGGATTCAGAAGTAGTTTGGTAGGGTAGGGAAAAAGGTTCAAGGTTAGTTGGATACAGTTCGATAAAAGAAGGCATGTCAGGAACTAATCCTAGACTAATGAGGCTAACCTTACGAGGTTGCGGTATATCTATGGGGTTCGCATAATGGAAGGATGGGTTACTAATCTCAGGAAAGAGGTCCTTAATGGGAACTATAGGAGGAGGCTCATCCTGAGGGTACTGATTCAAAGAGATCAAGTCCTTAACAAATTCTTCTGGTCCTTGTATTTTAGGACTAGACTCTATAATTTGGCTCCCCTCTATGGTTTTCTCAGGTAAGGCTCTAGTAGCAGTACCTACGTTCTCTTCCTTTATTTGTTCTTCCACTATAGCTTTAGGTTGGATGTGGTCAAGGTCAACTACCTCTAGGTTGGCTTCTACCAGGGTATTTATTGGGTCAGCTAATTCTAGGTCATCTAAAGGTGTCTCCTCTTCTCCCTCATACTCATCCACTAAGTTTGCATCAGCTTCATACACTTCCGCGTTAATGTAAGCCTTGTCAATCTCAGGAATGGTTGGAGAAGGTCGGCTAGGGAAAAATTGGCTAGGTCCTGGTTTCTGATTATGGACACTAGTCCTAGTAGGTTCAGGTTGCCTAAGGGGTAGTGGCTCACTACTGGGCTCATATTTAGGGGTGCTAATCCTATGAGGTTCAAGTTGACTAAAAGAAACCTGACTAGTACTAGATTGATACTTAGGGGTTATGGGTTCTCTGGGCTCATAGGACAAGGGTGCAGATCTATGGGTCATGGGATTATAGGATCTGGGGTCATAGGATTTTGGGTCAACTCTATGGTCAGGTTCTAAGGATGGATCATGGTATGGGGTCCTCCTAAGGTTGGGCTCCCTATATGGGTCAGGATATTGGGTTCTCCTAGGGTTGGACTCCTTATATGGGTCAGAATATTAGGTTCTCCTAGGGTTGGATTCCCTATATGGGTCAGAATATTGGGTTCTCCTAGGGTTGGACTCCCAATATGGGACAGAATATTGGGTGTTGGGTCTACTAGGCTCATCGGGTGTGGGTGCATGGGATCTATGATCATGGGATCTAGAGTCATAGGATCTAGGTTCATAGGTTATGGATTCATAGGTTCTAGGTTCATAGGATTTGGAGTCATAAGATCTATAGGTTGTGGGTATACTAGGCTTATAGGGAGAGGGTAAATAGGATCTATCTTCCTGGTATATACAATCCTGATTGGGTCTTCTAGGACTAACCTTAGGGATTGGGTCATGATGATGGGCTCTCCTAGGTTCAGCCTCAAGGTATGGATCAGGGTTTGGGGTCCTCCTAGGTTGAGGGGAATCAGGATCTGGCTCAGATTGTGACCCATGGGTTTTTCCTGGGGTTCCTACCCGGACTTCTAACTGATCAAACCTATTGGCAAGATGGTCAATTCTATCATTGGTTTGAATACTAGACTGAGTTAACTGGGTCATCTGGGTAGTCATCTGGGTAGCCATCTGGGCCATTTGATCAGCTAGGGCTTTCATTTGGGCTTCCAAATTTTCCATGGGTTCAGACATTTGTGAATGAGGTGGGTGATATGAAACTCCTGATCTAGTGCTCATGCAAGACTCGATCAGACTGACTACAGCTGACTAGACCTAGAGTCCAAACTAAGGGCTCAATCAGGGTGGCAAACTAGCCTATAGTAACCCTGTACTCAGCCAGGTAGGTGTAAGGGAAGTGTTAGGTCCTTGATTGCCAATCCTAGACACCAATCAGAGATTGGCCAGGTAGGCGGACCAGCATATAAGCCCTTCGGGATTGAATCCCTAAACCACCATTCTAGACACCAAGCACAAGGCACACACAGGATAGTCTTGACACGGTGAACTAACACTTAGCCCAGACCCGACCAGTTGGTGTCCCTAGCCCACTAGGGCAAATTAGGTCTAGTTAATTTTAAGTTAGGCTTGGGACCGAATGCAAGGAATATGGTTTTGGGCTAAGGAGAGGTGATCAAATCCTCCCCCCATCTGACATCGCAAGAGTGCCCTTAAAGGTAGATTATGCAATGATGGCAGGCAGATGAGGATGCAAATTAGGGTTTAGATATTTTTGGTATTTTTGGAGAATATGTAATTTTTTTTTTGATATTTTTTTAAATAGAAGAAAACTTGAAAATCATGGCCTAATATGCTGGAAATATACTAAAATTAAAAGATATGCAAAAGATGCTAAACAAAACCCTAAAACTTCTAAACTTGTCTTGCTGAAAAAATAGAGCTAAAAATTTATAGACTGTATTTCGGCTTGCAGAAAATTCACAGGCCATAATAAAATCTTAAAAAATTCTTAAAATTACCGTGAATTATGATGAATCCAACAAAAGAAATTTCAAAATTTTTATAGTTTTTATAAGGGATAAATAATTAAAATAATAGAGTATATATAGATTAAAAAAATTGCAGAAAATAAGTCCTAATCTAAGCTCTGATACCAAATGATGCGGGACTAATATGCATGCAATTCTTTTTGTATGTTTTATATGTGGGGTAAGTTGATTAATTCCCAAATTTCAGATCAAAATTAGTTATAGGGAATTTTGTATGAATTTTTGAAGCCAAGCGTGCAGATTAGAACCTAGAAAAGTACTAAAGAAGGATCGCCGAGGCTGAGAAGCCTCGGTTAGGGCAAGTTCTCCTACAATAATAAGACTGGAGGTAGAGGGGGTGTACCTGACAACATCTGAAGTGCCCGGTGAAGATCGCAGCGAAGGAATCTCTCGTTTCTCGATGGATGCGGCCTGGAAAATCGAGCCAAAGACCCGCGGATACCCGGCTTTCTGCTCGGTGGTCCGATTGAGGCGTGGCTAGAGTCATTGGATTCGTAGGAACTCGGGGACCTACAAATGACCTATCAGGGGTTAGAAAACTCAGAGAAAATTAAGAAAACAAAGGAAAACAACAAAGGAAAGAAAGTTTTGGAGGGGCTTGAAGGATGGTTGGCGGTAGGAAGATGGTTGCAAACACCGTGAAGATGAACTCTCAAACTCCTTTATGCACATAGCAGGGTAATCACACAAAGCAATTGAAGAACTCAAGATATATTTTATATCAAAATCTCCCTTCATACAAGAGGATAGGGTCCTTTAAATAGACCCTTAACCTTGGGCTCCAAGTAAGGGCACATTAGTCTTTTCATAAGAATCCTTTTCTCTCTCAAACCCTAGCTAGAAAATAAGGAAACATTAGGTAGAAAAATCCCTAAAAATTCTCTTGACTTGGTCAACACTCCAAGGATGCCTAGGGGGGCGTGTTGGGCTTCTAGGAGCAACAAGAGGCCGGCCCAAAGGGGCTCGGGTGCATGGGTTTGGGCCTCTGGAAGCTGGGGTGGCATGGTAGCCATGTAGCAGGAATATTCCCTGGTATCTTGCTTCTTTATGGCTTGGGCTTGGCACCTGGGCTTGATTTCTTTGGGCTAGGATGCAGATGGACCTCTGGAATCCTGGATGCCCTTATCTATGAATATACTTTGGCATCTGGAAGGGAATCTGGGCATCTGGAGAGCATCTGCAAGAAATCATAGTTTTCTGAATTTTCCTCCTGGGGTCTTCAAATCTTCAAGCTGGGTTGGACTTGGGCTATACTTCCATGTCTTCAATCTAGTTTGACTTGGTCTTCACTTGTATGATATAGTCTTGAGTCTTCAGTATGCTTGGACAGGACTTAAAAAAATAAAATTAGCTCAACATGAGCTGACTAGCATTGGACTGAACTAGCTCAACATGAGCTGACTAGTACAGAACTGAAATAACAACTCAAAAGACTCAAATAACAACAAAAATGGATTCAGATGGGCTAAGCCCTTATTATAGATTGACTCATAAATTATTGATCAATTCATAGAGGGTTGAAAAGTCTCTATCTTATTCTGGTGCCTCCAGTGTCCCCACCAATTCTCCCGGGGTTGGAGGAACTCGACCCTGTCGAGTGAAGATCAGACTGGCTCACATATCTCTCGAGAAGGTTTGGGTTGAGGCATTTCAAGTCCTCTCGAGAAATCTACGAATCGTCTGACTCTGGCTAGCCTTGCCATCGGACTAGGAAGCATTATAGTCATGGCCCCGGGTCATGATGGCTTGATCGTCCAGGATACGCTCGATCCGTTCTCCTCTCTCAGGCCAATTTGTTAGTGGACACTCTGGGTTAGGGTCACTCACAATGAAAAGGAATAGGTCCAAAGGCCTCACTAGGTATCGCTGCCGGTTTCCTATGCTCAACCAGGTCTGTAATATTGAAGGTAGAACTAATGCCCAAATCCGAAGGCAAGTCTAACACCTAGGCATTTGATCAAACCTTCTCTATCACTTTAAAAGGTCCGGCTCTGCGAGCATGAAGCTTCTTTTAGGCCTAAGCCTAACCAAGATAGAATCCACAACATCAAATTCTTTGATCCATCTTCGGGAATTAGCCAGTTTGTTTAAAATTAGTGTAGGTGGTGAACATGCTGGGCACATGCAGACTCCTAACAAATGATTCAAAGGACTCAAACCTACACCTAACAGACTTGACTAAAGAGATTTATTAGGTCTTAACTACCACTTGGGCATGAGTCGTGGTTGATGGGTGACATGTAGAAGAAAATTTGCTTGTAACTCCTAATAGGTGCTAGAGGGTCTGCCAAAAGTAGTTAGCAAATGGGATGGGCTCTATGGATCCTTGCAACCTAGTAACCTCAACAAAATGTAACCTAATAGTTCAAGACACATGAGAAGACTCAAGAAAGGGTAGGAAATAGGAAGTGGGTTCAGAAGTAGTTTGGTAGGGTAGGGAAAAAGGTTCAAGGTTAGTTGGATACAGTTCGATAAAAGAAGGCATGTCAGGAACTAATCCTAGACTAATGAGGCTAACCTTACGAGTTTGCGGTATATCTATGGGGTTCGCATAATGGAAGGATGGGTTACTAATCTCAGGGAAGAGGTCCTTAATGGGAACTATAGGAGGAGGCTCATCCTGAGGGTACTGATTCAAAGAGATCAAGTCCTTAACAAATTCTTCTGGTTCTTGTATTTTAGGACTAGACTCTATAATTTGGCTCCCCTCTATGGTTTTCTCAGGTAAGGCTCTAGTTGCAGTACCTACGTTCTCTTCCTCTATTTGTTCTTCCACTATAGCTTTAGGTTGGATGTGGTCAAGGTCAACTACCTCTAGGTTGGCTTCTACCTGGGTATTTATTGGGTCAGCTAATTCTAGGTCATCTAAAGGTGTCTCCTCTTCTCCCTCATACTCATCCACTAAGTTTGCATCAGCTTCATACACTTCCGCGTTAATGTAAGCCTTGTCAATCTCAGGAATGGTTGGAGAAGGTCGGCTAGGGAAAAATTGGCTAGGTCCTGGTTTCTGATTATGGACACTAGTCCTAGTAGGTTCAGGTTGCCTAAGGGGTAGTGGCTCACTACTGGGCTCATATTTAGGGGTGCTAATCCTATGAGGTTCAAGTTGACTAAGGGAAACCTGACTAGTACTAGATTGATACTTAGGGGTTATGGGTTCTCTGGGCTCATAGGACAAGGGTGCAGATCTATGGGTCATGGGATTATAGGATCTGGGGTCATAGGATTTTGGGTCAACTCTATGGTCAGGTTCTAAGGATGGATCATGGTATGGGGTCCTCCTAAGGTTGGGCTCCCTATATGGGTCAGGATATTGGGTTCTCCTAGGGTTGGACTCCCTATATCGGTCAGAATATTAGGTTCTCCTAGGGTTGGATTCCCTATATGGGTCAGAACATTGGGTTCTCCTAGGGTTGGACTCCCAATATGGGACAGAATATTGGGTGTTGGGTCTACTAGGCTCATCGGGTGTGGGTGCATGGGATCTATGATCATGGGATCTAGAGTCATAGGATCTAGGTTCATAGGTTATGGATTCATAGGTTCTAGGTTCATAGGATTTGGAGTCATAAGATCTATAGGTTGTGGGTATACTAGGCTTATAGGGAGAGGGTAAATAGGATCTATCTTCCTGGTCTATAAAATCTTGATTGAGTCTTCTAGGACTAACCTTAGGGATTGGGTCATGACGATGGGCTCTCCTAGGTTCAGCCTCAAGGTATGGATCAGGGTTTGGGGTCCTCCTAGGTTGAGGGGAATCAGGATCTGGCTCAGATTGTGACCCATGGGTTTTTCCTGGGGTCCCTACCCGGACTTCTAACTGATCAAACCTATTGGCAAGATGGTCAATTCTATCATTGGTTTGAATACTAGACTGAGTTAACTGGGTCATCTGGGTAGTCATCTGGGTAGCCATCTGGGCCATTTGATCAGCTAGGGCTTTCATTTGGGCTTCCAAATTTTCCATGGGTTCAGACATTTGTGAAGGAGGTGGGTGATATGAAACTCCTGATCTAGTGCTCATGCAAGACTCGATCAGACTGACTACAGCTGACTAGACCTAGAGTCCAAACTAAGGGCTCAATCAGGGTGGCAAACTAGCCTATAGTAACCCTGTACTCAGCCAGGCAGGTGTAAGGGGAGTGTTAGGTCCTTGATTGCCAATCCTAGACACCAATCAGAGATTGGCCAGGTAGGCGGACCAGCACACAAGCCCTTCGGGATTGAATCCCTAAACCACCATTCTAGACACCAAGCACAAGGCACACACAGGTTAGTCTTGACACAGTGATCTAACACTTAGCCCGGACCCGACCAGTTGGTGTCCCTAGCCCACTAGGGCAAATTAGGTCTAGTTAATTTTAAGTTAGGCTTGGGACCGAATGCAAGGAATGTGGTTTTGGGCTAAGGAGAGGTGATCAAATCCTCCCCCCATCTGATATAGCAAGAGTGCCCTTAAAGGTAGATTATGCAATGATGGCAGGCAGATGAGGATGCAAATTAGGGTTTAGATGTTTTTGGTATTTTTGGAGAATATGTAATTTTTTTTTGATATTTTTTTAAATAGAAGAAAACTTGAAAATCATGGCCTAATATGCTGGAAATATACTAAAATTAAAAGATATGCAAAAGATGCTAAACAAAACCCTAAAACTTCCAAACTTGTCTTGCTGAAAAAATAGAGCCAAAAATTTATAGGCTGTATTTCGGCTTGCAGAAAATTCACAGGCCATAATAAAATCTGAAAAAATTCCTAAAATTATCGTGAATTATGATGAATCCAAAAAAAGAAATTTCAGAATTTCTAGAGTTTTTATCAGGGATAAATAATTAAAATAACAGAGCATATATAGACTAAAAAAATTGTAGAAAATAAGCCCTAATCTAAGCTCTGATACCAAATGATGCGGGACTAATATGCATGCAATTCTTTTTGTATTTTTTATATGTGGGGTTAGTTTATTAATTTCCAAATCTCAGATCAAAATTAGTTATAGGGAGCTTTGTATGAATTTTTGAAGCCATGCATGCAGATTAAAACCTAGAAAAGTACTAAAGAAGGATCGCCGGGGCTGAGAAGCCTCAGTTAGGGCAAGTTCTCCTACAATAATAAGACTGGAGGTAGAGGGGGTGTACCTGACAACATCTGAAGTGCCCGGTGAAGATCGTAGCGAAGGGATCTCTCATTCCTCGATGGATGCGGCCTGCAAAACCGAGCCAAAGACCCGCGGATACCCGGCTTTCTGCTCGGTGGTCCGATTGAGGCGTGGCTGGAGTCGTTGGATTCGTAGGAACTCGAGGACCTACAAACGACCCATCAGGGGTTAGAAAACTCAGAGAAAATTAAGAAAACAAAGGAAAACAGCAAAGGGAAGAAAGTTTTAGAGGGGCTGGAAGGATGGTTGGCGGTAGGAAGATGGTTGCAAACACCATGAAGATGAATTCTCAAACCCCTTTATGCACACAGCAGGGTAATCACACAAAGCAATTGAAGAAGTCAAGATTTATTTCATATCAAAATCTCCCTTCATACAAGAGGCTAGGGTCCTTTAAATAGACCCTTAACCTTGGGCTCCAAGTAAGGGCACATTAGTCTTTTCATAAGAATCCTTTTCCCTCTCAAACCCTAGCTAGAAAATAAGGAAACATTAGGTAGAAAAATCCCTAAAAATTCTCTTGACTTGGTCAACACTCCAAGGATGCCTAGGGGGGCGTGTTGGGCTTCTAGGAGCAGCAAGAGGCCGGCCCAAAGGGGCTCGAGTGCATGGGTTTGGGCCTCTAGAATCTGGGGTGGCCTGGTAGCCATGTAGCTAGAATATTCCCTGGTATCTTGCTTCTTTAGGGCTTGGGCTTGGCACCTGGGCTTGATTTCTTTAGGCTAGGATGCAGATGGACCTCTGGAATCATGGATGCCCTTATCTATGAATATACTTTGGCATCTGGAAGGGAATCTGGGCATCTGGAGAGCATCTGCAAGAAATCAGGGTTTTCTGAATTTTCCTCCTGAGGTCTTCAAATCTTCAAGCTGGGTTGGACTTGGGCTATACTTCCATATCTTCAATCTAGTTGGACTTGGTCTTCACTTGTATGATATAGTCTTGAGTCTTCAGTATGCTTGGACAGGACTTAAAAAAATAAAATTAGCTCAACATGAGCTGACTAGCATTGGACTGAACTAGCTCAACATGAGCTGACTAGTACAGAACTGAAATAACAACTCAAAAGACTCAAATAACAACTAAAATGGACTCTGATGGGCTAAGCCCTTATTACAGATGGACTCATAAATTATTGATCAATTCATAGAGGGTTGAAAAGTCTCTATCTTATTCTGGTGCCTCCGTTGTCCCCACCAGTAATGATGAAGAAAGCTAGCGGCAAGTGGAGGATCTGCATCGACTATACAGACCTCAACAAGGCTTGCCCAAAACATTGCTTCCCTCTCCCAAAGATTGATCAACTGGTCGACGCTACCGTCAGCCACCAGTTGCTAAGCTTTATGGACGCCTTCTCTGGCTACAACCAGATCAGAATGGATCCACAAGATGAGGAGAAGACGACATTCATCACTGATAAAGGTCTCTACTGCTACAAGATGATGCCGTTCGGCCTTAAGAATGCCGGAGCAACATTTCAAAGACTTATCAATAAGGTGTTTGAAAAGCAACTGGGAAGGAATATGGATGCCTCTGTTGATGACATGATCGTCAAGAGTCTCCACCTAAGAGACCACATCCATGACTTGGAGGAGTCATTCAATGCTCTTCGGTGCTACAAAATGAAGTTAAACCTGGCGAAGTGCACCTTCGGGTCACGTCGGGTAAATTCCTGGGCTTCGTTATCACCAAACGAGGGATTGAGGCCAACCCCGAGAAGATCCAGGCCTTGAAGGATATGCGACATCCCTCCAGTAAAAAGGAAGTCCAATAGTTGAAAGGGAGGATTGCCTCCCTAAGAAGATTTATCTCTCGGTCCGCCGAGAAATGTTTTCCATTCTTCAAGGTACTTTGACAATCAAAGGGCTTCGAATGGTTCGAACACTGTCACGCTGCCTTTGAGGAATTGAAGAAGTATTTGGAGACCCCGCCATTGCTCTCTAAGCCAAAAGAAGGCGAGGTCCTCTACCTGTACCTCTCTGCTTCAGACGAAGCAGTGAGCTCGGTTCTTGTCCGAAAGGAGGAAGACGGGTTCCATAAGCTGATCTACTACATCAGCAAGATCTTGCATGATGCAAAAATACGGTATGCAAGGATACAGAAGCTGATCTACTCTTTAGTGATTGTGGCAAAGCGACTACGGCCATATTTCCAAGCCCACGCTATCGTGGTGCTGACTGATCAACCTCTCAAGGCCGTTCTTCGATCTCTGGACACTTCTGAAAGGATAGCCAAGTGGTTGTGAAGCTGAGCGAATTTGACATAGCTTCCAGCCCTGAGCGGCTATGAAGGCCCAGGTGCTCTCCGATTTTCTGGCTGAGTGCACTTGGAAGTCCAAAGATGAATCCTCTTTGGATGAAGGAGAAGCCCCGAAGGAGATGAAGTATGTTTGGGTGCTTCATGTGGACGGAGCTTCTAATGCTACCGGGTGCGGGGCTGGACTCATGTTGGCCGAATTTGACAGCCAGATTATAGAGTATGCACTCCATTTCTCCTTCCATGCCTCCAATAATCAGGCTGAATATGAGGCCCTACTCGCCGGACTTCGGAACGCCAAAGATCTGGGAGTCCGACAACTCCGAGCCTTCTCCAACTCTCAACTGGTTGTAAATCAAGTCAATGGAGAGTACGCAGCCTAAGATCCAACCATGGTGCAATACCTGGAGAAGGTTCGGACCTTATCCTCTCAAGTGGAACATTTTGAAATTATTCATGTTCCTCGATCAGAGAACTCTCGGGCAGATGCACTGTCTCGACTGGCAACTACAGCACTGGAGTCTCTCGGGAGCACCTTTGTTGAACATCTTGAAACTCCAAGCATTGCCAAAGAGGCTGCAGAGGTGCACCAGATTGATGCTGAGCCGAGCTGGATGGATCCCATCATCAGATTTCTGAATGAAGGAGAACTGCCCGAAGATAAGGCAGAGGCCAAGAAGATCTGCTGGATGGCATCTCAGTACATCATCTTAGATGGAACCCTCTACAAGAGATCGTTCTCCCAACCACTGCTGAAATGCCTTGGACCCACCGATGCAGATTATGCATTGAGAGAGGTCCACGAGGGCATATGCGGGGATCACTTGGGAGGCAGATCTCTAGCATACAAGATTATTCGACAAGGATATTACTGGCCCACCATCCAGAAGAACTCAGCTGATTTCGTGTGGAAGTGCAACTAGTGCTAGAGGTATGCCAATGTGCAGAGACAACCTGTGAATCACCTGACTCAGTTGGCAGTCCCATGGCACTTTGCCCAGTGGGGGATGGACATTCTTGGCCCGTTCCCACCAGCATCAGGACAAAGAAAGTTTCTCTTAGTGGCCATCGACTATTTCATGAAATGGGTGGAAGCTGAACCATTAGCCCAAATCACAAAGGGCAAGGTGGAGAGCTTTGTAAAAAACTCCATCATCTTCAGGTTCGGTATCCCACACGTCATCATCACGGATAATGGGAGACAATTCGACAATCCGAAGTTCAAGGACTTCTATGCTCGGTACCATATCCAGCATCGGCTGACATCCGTTGCACATCCATAGTCCAACGGAGAAGCCGAAGTCACCAACCAGACCATCCTCCATGATCTAAAGACAAGGTTGAACACCGCCAAAGGGCTTTGGGCCGAAGAACTGACATCTATTCTTTGGGCAACCGAACTACCCCAAGAACAGCCACCAGCGAATCTCCGTTCAACCTAGCCTACAGTATCGAAGCCGTGCTACCTATCGAAGTCTCCCTACAGTCCCTAAGAATTGACAACTATGAAGAGCCTGAGAATTTCGATCGCAGAAGGATCGATCTGGATCTGCTATCAAGCACCAGGCTATAGGCCCAGATAAGAATGGCGGCATACCAGCAAAAGGTCGCCAAGTACTACAATGCAAGGGTGAAGGAGAAAACTTTTTGCACGGGGGACATGGTATTGCGAAGAGCAGAAGTGTCCAGGCCAACGGAATAGGGTAAACTCTCCCCTAACTGGGAAGGCCCAATCTAGTCGAAGAAGTCATTCGACCTGGGATATATCGACTCAAGACCCTAGAGGGGAAGACCCTATCTTGGCCATGGAATGTACAAAACCTTCACAAATACTATCAATGAAAAAGTTCCAAAAAACTCCTGTGCAAAGCTCCTCAACCCTACTCAACTCAGAACGGCTAGTTGTATCGATTGAACGACAACAGCCCAAAGGACCTGATCTGAAAAATCGGTCAACTGTACAAAGAAGAGTCTAATCCACTCACTTTATCGGTATGCCCGACGAGCGCAATGGATGGCCTAACCAGGCCACCAAAAAGATCAAAGGCGTAGGGATGGTTTTCGTAACCTACCCTACGGTGAATCCGAACACACACCGAGGCTGGCCAGTGAAAGAAAAATGGTGCAGGTGGTTTGACATGATCCTACACTAGGCATGCAAATAGCTGTGGGAGCAGAATGGATTTTAAAACTTTTTTAAAAATTCTCGCAGCAGAAAACTGCTCTGCCCAGAACCTAACCTATTCATGTTGCATGTAAGCATGTATGATGATATAAAATATTTGCAAAATATTAAACAAATAAATCTATTCATGCATGATTAAAAAAAATAATTTTCCATACCTTTATTCCACCTGGAATAACTCTGGAATAAACCAGGAATAGGCTGGAATGGCTGGAATAAAACTATTCCAGCCTTCTTCTTCCTTGGGCTGAAATTTTGCTCTGTTTTAAGCTTGAAAAATAGCAGTGAAACACCACTTTCCGGACCTCCGTTTGATCCTGAATCGAAGCAGCGGTAAGGTGGATAAGTGTTCTTCGATCTCCAATAGAAATCTGCAAGGAAAATACAGTATACACGATGTACAAAATGGCCAAAATCCTATTGCCAGAAATTCTGCAGCAGAACAGGATAGCTGGTTCTTCCTTCGTTTTGGAGCAGTAGAAGCGATCCCGGCTCGCGTGGCTTGCTCCTAGGAGTAGAAGAGTACTCCCTCTAGAGGGGAGACATGCCGGGGGCCCTCCGATCCCTTTCCACATGCGGTGCTAGCTGCTGGAAGAACATAAAAACCACAGTGGACGACAGCAACCTGGCTTTGCTGCAGTCCTGGGTTTGAGCACTCTAAGGGACAAGGAAAAGTGCCTTGTAACTCTCCCTCACACCCTCCAAAACCCAGTCTACTAATACCCAGTGGAAAGAAGCAAACTCTCAGGGGATCTTTCAGCCTCTCAAAGAAGAATGCCCAGGTTTGTATTTGCTATTTCACGGTAAAGACTAACCTATCAAACAGGGGATATGAAGCTGGTATTTATGGCAGCAGGGGAAGAGGAATGGGCTGGGAAATGTAGAGGCTGTGGTTAAAACCATTAACCAAGCCATAAAATAGGGATTAAAGAGGAGAGGAAGAGATGCCAGCAGCGAGCGAGGGAGAAGAGAAGACGCCCAGGGATGTTCGATCGATTGGCATGCTTTGAACGCTTGGAATTTATTCCAGCGTAAGTAATGAGCAAACCGGTCCAAGTGTAGAGAAACACCGGTTCAATTAACCGGTCCAAACAAATTGGTTCAAACCCATTTAAACCAAACAGTTGGTTCAATCCAATTGAATTGGTTTAAGTGATTACAATTGGTTCACAACCAATTGGAGGCCAAAACGAACTCCGAATCAGTTCAAAACTGATTCAGAAAAATCCTGGCGCAGTCCTGGTCAGCCCGGAATAATTTTCGGTTGAAACAGACAAGGGCAAGATGGAGAAAAGAGTGCTAAAAAATACTGTGACCATAAAATCGAGACGATTCCCAATCGTAATCGGTATCCGGATCAGAGAGTAATCCTCTATGGCGTGTGACCTCATAGGTTCGAACCTAAACGGTAGCACTAGAACAATTCTAGTACCAGCACAGGAAACCATCTAGCAATGGGTCCCGGCATCCGGATAGGTCGAAGATGCGGGAGCAAACTATCGAACCTTTGGCATATGGTTACCGTATAATTCATCCCTTTGACCTCTAATGCTCAGGACGACTGAGATTGGGCTGCCAACCCAGACTGAGTCAGTCGACTACGTGTCTCAACCTCGCAAGCCCAGTGACTCTTCACTAGGACTACCCCGGCCGAGGATTTGCTAAATTGAGATACTGCGAGACATTCAATCCAAACTGTTTGGACAGGTCAATTCCATCTTGGTCCATCACTGCTCCACAAGTACTTGCCTATACCCAGAAACCTTCCATCACCGGATTAAAAATCCGGGTAGTCCGGCACCAAAGTACAGGGAGTACTTGCAAGCTACCGTGATGACCTCAGGTCAGAGGGACACATATATCCATATCCAATCGTGAGTATCCCTTTGGCAGAAAGGGGCTGCACGGAGTCACGTTCAATGAGATATCACATATCCCACTTGTAGATTACATCAGTGTCACCACACTCATTTGGTCAAGAGGATAATCAAATGATGTGAACTACAACAACCTATACTTGATATATTGCCGTCCAGTACAATATATCCTTTGGTTGTGAACAAGGTTTAAGGACCACTCGATATATCCTCTCTGTATTGAAGTCAGTGTAGTCCTAAGGACTTCATCACATGAAAAGAGTTCATTTCAGGGAAATTTAGTATGTGATGAGCTGCCATAAATATATTTTATTAATTCAAAGAAAAAGTACAATACTTAGCTCAACCACCTACAACCCAGGTGATTGGCTTTGGGACACAATTCCCAACAACTCCCACTTGTACTAAAGCCAATCAGAAGAGTATCTAATACCCATTTCCCATTTACAATAGTCGAACTCTTTTATTCCTAGGGCTTTAGTGAAGGGGTCGGCAAGATTTTCTTTTCCATCGATCTTCAGAAGATTGATGTTGCCTCGTTCTACGATCTCTCGTACGAGGTGGTAGCGCCGCAGAATGTGCTTGGTGCAGTGATGAGCTTTAGGCTCCTTAGCTTGAGCAATGGCTCCAGTGCTGTCACAGTACACCGGAACAGGACCATCTTGGGAAGGTGCCACCCTTAGCTCTTTAAGGAACTTCCGCAGCCACACAGCTTCCTTTGCTGTATCTGATGCTGCAATATATTCTGCTTCGCATACCGAGTCTGCAACAGTTGCCTGCTTGGAACTTTTCCAGCAGATCGCTCCTCCATTCTGGGTAAATACAAACCCTGACACACTCTTGCTATCATCTCTATCCGACTAGAAACTGGAGTCAGAGTACCCCACAAGTTTCAAGTCAGGTTCTCCATAAATCAGCCATTGATCTTTAGTATTTCTCAAATACTTAAGGATGGACTTAACCACCTTCCAATATGCCTCACCTGGGTCAGACTGGTATCTGCTCACTACTCCTAGTGAGTATGCCATGTCTGGTATAGTACAAGTCATAGCATACATGATAGAGCCTACTGCAGAAGCATAAGGTACTTTACTCATGCGCTCTCTTTCCTCTGGAGTTGTCGCACAATCCTTCTTTGAAAGAGTAATTCCAGAACCTATCGAAAAATAGCCTTTCTTGGAATTTTTCATGCTGAACCGTTTCAGCATGGTGTCAATGTACATAGACTGGGACAATCCCAAAAGCTTCTTAGATCTATCTCTATAGATCTTCATACCTAGTATGTAAGAAGCTTCACCCAAGTCCTTCATGGAGAACTGAGATGATAACCAGACCTTTATTCCTTGTAATGCTGCGACATCATTCCCGATTAAGAGAATGTCATCAACATACAGTACTAGGAGTACAATCACAGAACCATTAACCCATTTATAGATGCACAGTTCTTTTCTGTTCCTAACGAAGCCATATGATTTGATACATCTATCAAACCGTAAGTTCCAACTTCGAGATGCTTGCTTGAGTCCATAGATGGACCTCTGTAACTTGCATACTTTTGATTCATCTGTGGATGTAAACCCTTTAGGCTGTATCATATACACCTCCTCTTCCAGCTCCCCATTTAGGAAAGCGGTTCGGACATCCATCTGCCAGATCTCGTAATCAAAATATGCTGCCAAAGCAAGCATGATCCGAATGGACTTGAGCATTGCCACAGGGAAGAAAGTCTCGTCATAATCGATACCATATCGCTGACGATACCCCTTGGCAACCAGACAGACTTTATAGGTCTCTACCTTCCCATCTACGCCCCTTTTCCTCTTGAAGATCCATTTACACCCGATGGGTTTTATTCCTTCAGGCGGATCAACCAATGTCCAAACATTATTGATTTACTTGGACTCCATTTCGGATCGCATGGCTCCAAGCCATGCCTCAGAGTCAGATCTCTGAAGAGCATCCATATAGGTGATCGGATCCTCATTGTTCTCATCGAGCTCAATGGGATCGCCATCTCGGACCAAGAAACCATAGTATCTGTCTGGCTGATGCGGTATTCTACCGGATCTCCTAATGGGTTCTGGGTGTGATTCAATCACAGCCGGTTCTACGATGTCCTTAGAGTGTGCAGGTTCTTCTATTGGCTGAACTTCATCAAGTTCAATCTTAGAGGCTATAGTTCCTTCTCCAAGGAACTCCTTTTCCAAAAAGATAGCTCTAAGAGCAACGAACACCTTTTGTTCATTCTCCAAGTAGAAGAAATATCCTTTGGTTTCCTTAGGATAACCAATGAATAAACACTGATCAGACCTAGGACCAAGGTTGTCTGAGTCTAAACGCTTTACGTAAGCCGGACAATCCCAGACCCGAAGGTGTGAGATTGAGGGTTTACGTCCATTCCACATTTCATACGGAGTGGAGACAACAGACTTACTTGGAACATTATTTAACAAGTAACATGCAGTTTGAAGTGCATATCCCCAAAAGGATAGCGGCAGAGTTGCAAAGCCCATCATGGATCGAACCATGTCCAACAAGGCTCGATTCCTCCTTTCGGACACACCATTCAACTATGGTGTTCCTGGAGGAGTCCACTGAGAGAGAATTCCATTCTCCTCAATATATGTCAAAAATTCACCAGATAAGTATTCACCAACTCGATCAGATCGAAGGGTTTTAATACTTTTTCCAGTTTGCTTTTCTACTTCATTACGGTATCGTTTGAACATTTCAAACGACTCAGACTTATGTCTCATTAAGAAGACATAACCGAACCTTGAAAAGTCGTCTGTAAAAGTAATGAAATATTTGTATCCTCCTCTGGCACTAACTGTCATCGGTCCACATACATCAGTATGTATTAGACTTAGAAGTTCTGTAGCTCGTTCACCTTTTCCAGTAAAAGGTGACTTGGTCATTTTACCAAGTAAATAGGATTCACAAGTGGGCAGTGATTCAGAATCACTGACCTCGAGGAGTCCATCTCCTCGCATCTTGTTTATCCTATTTTGGTTAATATGACCTAGCCTACAGTGCCAAAGATACAAATCGTTGACATTATCTAATCTTGGGCGTTTGCTAGAAGTGTGCATTACACTAACAGGCCTCGATAGTACATATATGCCATTATTTAATCTAGCTTTCATTATAACAGTGTTATTCAAAATAACATTGCAAAAATCTTCTTTTATTGATAGTTCAAAACCACAATTGGCCAAAAGGCCTACAGAGATTATGCTCATAATGAAACTAGGACAATAGTGACAGTCGACTAGTTCGACAGTACAAGACTTAAAGACAAGACGCAGGACTCCGACCGCCAGTACTGGAACACGATTTCCATTCCCGACGCTCAGAAACTGTTCTCCATCTTCAAATCTTCTGCTAACTAGAAGTCCCTATAACGAATTACAAACATGAATTGGACTACCAGTATCCAATACCCAGTTAGCAGTATCAACAATTGAATAATTGCAAGGATTTATCATATAAATACCTTGTTCAGCAGACTTCTGCTTCCTCGGCCTGTTCGGAAGGGACGTAATATAAAGAGGACAGTTCCTCTTCCAGTGTCCCTTCTTCTTGCAGTAGAAACATTCTGCGGAAGATTGATCAGCCTTATACTTTCTGGTCTGACTAGGGCCAGGAGCATTCTGCACCTTCTTTCCCTCTTTATTCGTTTTCTTCTTCCCTTTCTTAAAGGGACGACGACCTCTACTTCCTCCGACTAAATTCACCACCCCCTTATTCAGTTGGTGGTCTTTCTCGAAAGTCTGCAGTAACCCCAAAAGACCATGGTAGTTGACTGCAGGCTTGTTCATTCTATAATGATCGAGAAAATCAAGATAGGAGGAGTGAAGAGAATTCAGGATCGCATCCTTGCCGAGCTGCTCGTGCAAGGGGCATCCGAGTTTGCCCAATTTTTCAATCTGCTCGATCATGTACAATACATGATTAGTGACTGAACCACCATTCGGCATCTTGGAGTTGTAGATGGTACAAGACACTTTGTACCGTTCTACATCATTCGGGGTGCCGAAGGATTCCTTCAACTTTTAAAGGATTTCATCAGGTTGGGCCTCCTCGAATTTGTGACTAAACTCGTCGTTCATCGCTGCTAACATAATGCACCAGACAGTAGTCCGATCAGAGACCCACTTCAGATAAGCGTCTCTGACCGCACTCCGTGCATTAGCGGGAGGGATTTCAGGTGCCGGATCCGTTATCACATAGAGGATCCGTTCATGCTCCAGAACGATTCTCAATCTTCGATACCAACTATCGAAGTTGTGACCCTTTAACTTCTCGTTATCGAGAAGTGACCGGAGCGATAAATTAGAAGACATCTGAAAAGAAAATAAGACCAAATTAGTATATGAATTAATAATTTAACCAAAAGACTTGGATTTTAGTCTAAAGGTTTCTTCCACTATTTTTTCAGATTGGTAGCCTCTAACTCCAATACATGAAAAAACACTTTTTCAAGTGGGTACTGAAATCCAATAGGCCTCGCATGAGCCCGACTATGGCCATCTCACCCATACGAGCTTAAAGGTAGGTTCGTAAACCAATTGTTTCCCTAAACAATTTTCAGTATTTTATTTTGCCCCAGAGAACACCCCAATCAGCCTAGGGGCCTCCTATTGTGGGTCTCTGGTTAGGTCCAACCATTAAAATGACAAATCCAATGCTTCCAGCTAACTAAAGACCAAGCCCGACTATGGCCGGCCCACCTGGTCCCGTTAAGGAGGTTGCACTGAACCATCATCGATCAGATAGAAATTCCAGTCACTGGATGTACACCCGTTCTATGGAACTGCCGATGCACACCAAGCTAGTGGACACATTTCTATCCAACTTAATGGAAGGCTAAGACACTGTCAACTCTTTGACTTAGTCTTTTTAAGGACCTAATAATTTTAGAGGATTTTTTAGTTGTGACAGAAGAAAAAGACAAGGACATGGATCATCCTCCCATTGAATCAATCAGATTCCAGGAGGGTTGAAATAAATCAACAAATTGATCCATGGGCACCTATAGATCAGTCAGACCGATCAACCTGGGTGACATGGGTTAACTCGAGTCATTGAGCTTTTCCAATCAGTTCTGGTCGACTCGACTAGCCAGGTAGGTGAGATCATGGGTGAGTAACCGCCATTAACCATCTTTCCTAGACACCAACCAAGTTGGCCAGGAAAGATGTAGCCTCATACAACCATGATCACAATGCCAAACCTACCTCGACACCAGTCGGTTTACCAGACTCAATCAGACTAGCCTAAAAAACTCGGGCATCCACTAAGCCACTAATTGGATCCATTTTAGATGAACGGATCAACTAATCTAACTATTAGATAGTTCTAAAGAAGGGCCTTAAACAACTTTTGTTTAATCTTCTTGTAATCCGGTTCAACTAAACTTAGGTCTAACCCATTTATGGAGCCAACTAGTCAGCTAACCCAATTAACCCAAAATGGCTTATGCAAATTGTATTAGATTTCATAAAACTAAAAATTTTTTTAATAAGCCAAACACTTAATTAAAATAATTTTTAGTTAAGTCACTTTGTAAAACAATTTTACATAACTAATCATGCATCTAGATTCAAAATTTTACAAATATTTTATATCCAATAAAACATGCCTAAAACATGTATCACCAAATTAAAACAATTTTAATTTTAATATTCTTTAAGGATCCTTCTGAAGAGGCCAACACAGACGATCTGCATCGTGTCAAAGACACACGGTCAGGGTGAAGGTCTCAACTAGGTTCCAAAAAGAAATCAGGATACATATTTAGATTAAACAATTTTTAATCTATAAACATGCATACAGGAATAGATTACACATGCAACCTGGCTCTGATACCACTGAAAGAAAAATGGTGCAGGTGGTTTGACATGGTCCTACACTAGGCATGCAAACAGCAGCGGGAGCAGAATGGATTTTAAAATTTTTTTAAAAATTCTTGCAGCAAAAAACTGCTCCACCCAGAACCTAACCTATTCATGTTGCATGTAAGCATGTATGATGATATAAAATATTTGCAAAAAATTAAACAAATAAATCTATTCATGCATGATTAAAAAAAATAATTTTCCATACCTTTATTCCACCTGGAATAACTCTGGAATAAACCAAGAATAGGCTGGAATAGCTGGAATAAAACTATTCCAGCCTTCTTCTTCCTTGGGCTGAAATTTTGCTCTGTTTTAAGCTTGAAAAACAGCAGTGAAACATCACTTTCCGGACCTCCGTTTGCTCCTGAATCGCAGCAGTGGCAAGGTGGATAAGTGTTCTTCGATCTCCAATGGAAATCTGCAAGGAAAATACAGTGTACACGATGTACAAAATGGCCAAAAACCTACTGCTAGAAATTCTGCAGCAGAACAGGACAGCTGGTTCTTCCTTCGTTTTGGAGCAGTAGAAGCGATCCCGGCTCGCGTGGCTTGCTCCTAGGAGTAGAAGAGTACTCCCTCTAGAGGGGAGACACGTTGGGGGCCCTCCGATCCCTCTCCACACCCGGTGCTAGCTGCTGGAAGAACATAAAAACCACAGTGGACGACAGCAACCTGGCTTTGCTGCAGTCCTGGGTTTGAGCACTCTAAGGGACAAGGAAAAGGGCCTTGTAACTCTCCCTCACACCCTCCAAAACCCAGTCTACTAATACCCAGTGGAAAGAAGCAAACTCTCAGGGGATCTTTCAGCCTCTCAAAGAAGAATGCCCAGGTTTGTATTTGCTATTTCACGGTAAAGACTAACCTATCAAACAGGGGATATGAAGCTGGTATTTTTAGGCAACAGGGGAAGAGGAATGGGCTGGGAAACGTAGAGGCTGTAGTTAAAACCATTAACCAAGCCATAAAATAGGGATTAAAGAGGAGAGGAAGAGATGCCAACAGTGGGCGAGGGAGAGGAGAAGATGCCCAGGGATGTTCGGTCGATTGGCCTGCTTCGAACGCTTGGAATTTATTCCAGCGTAAGTAACGAGCAAACCGGTCCAAGTGGAGAGAAACACCGGTTCAATTAACCGGTCCAAACAAATTGGTTCAAACCCATTTAAACCAAATGGTTGGTTCAAACCAATTGAATTGGCTTAAGGGATTACAATTGGTTCACAACCAATTGGAGGCCAAAACGAACTCCGAATCAGTTCAAAACTGATTCAAAAAAATTCTGGCGCAGTCCTGGTCAGCCCGGAACAATTTTTGGTTGACACAGACAAGGGCAAGACCGGGAAAAGAGTGCTAAAAAATACTGTGACCATAAAACCGAGATGATTCCCAATTGTAATCGGTATTCGGATCAGAGAGTAATCCTCTGTGGCATGTGACCTCATAGGTTCGAACCTAAACGGTAGCACTAGAACAATTCTAGTACCAACACAGGAAACCACCTAGCAATGGGTCCCGGCGTCCGGATAGGTCGAAGATGCGGGAGCAAACTATCGAACCTCTGGCATATGGTTACCGTATAATTCATCCCTTTGACCTCAATGCTCAGGACGATTGAGATTGGGCTGCCAACCCAGACTGAGTCAGTCGACTTCGTGTCTCAACCTCGTAAGCCCAGTGACTCTTCACTAGGACTACCCCGATCGAGGATTTGCTAAATTGAGATACTGCGAGACATTCAATCCAAACTGTTTGGACAGATCAATTCCATCTTGGTCCATCACTGCTCCACAAGTACTTGCTTGTACCCAGAAACCTTCCATCACTGGATTAAAAATCCGGGTAGTCCGGCACCAAAGTACAGGGAGTTGCTTGCAAGCTACCGTGATGACCTCAGGTCAGAGGGACACATATACCCATATCCAATCGTGAGTATCCCTTTGGCAGAAAGGGGCTGCACGGAGTCACGTTCAATGACATATCACATATCCCACTTGTAGATCACATCAGCGTCACCACACTCATTTGGTCAAGAGGACGACCAAACGATGTGAACAACAACCTATACTTGATATATTGCCATCCAGTACAATATATCCTTTGGTTGTGAAGAAGGTTTAAGGACCACTCGATACATCCTCTCTGTATCGAAGTCAGTGTAGTCCTAAGGACTTCATCACATGGAAAAGTTCATTTCAGGAAAATTTAGTATGTGATGAGCTACCATAAATATATTTTATTAATTCAAAGAAAAAGTACAATACTTAGCTCAATCGCCTACAACCCAGGCGATTGGCTTTGGGACACAATTCCCAACAGCCTGAACAGCCTACCTTAATCATGATAGAAAGTGCACAGGGATGGTTTTCGTAACCTACCCTATGGTAAATCTGAACACGTGCCTAAAAGGATCATTGTCGTCCTCTTAGTCAATAACAAACACTCTCAGAATGGTCCAACGGACCCTACTTCTTCCCTACAAACTGCAAGTGGTTTATGGAGTCTACATTATGGATAAATTGTGATGCAACACATCACAGAAAATACACGGAAGTGGTAACAGAAAAGATCTTTCATTTCTTTCAATTTTCTTACATAAAGAAAAGAAAAGAAAGAAAAAAGAAAGGACAAAGAAAGAAACTCTCCTATAAAGAGAGTAAGAAAAAGAAAAGAGAAAAACTCTCCAAAAGAGAGATACAAAAAAAAAAAAAGCAAGCAGCAGCAGCAGCAATAGTAGGTTTGGAAATTTTGCATTAACTCCCCGCGGGTTTTTCCCGTATCGTCCGGGAGAGACCAGATGGGACGACGAAGGGCCCCTGGGGTTCCCGTCCGAACTTGATTCCGACCCCTCGTCGGAGTCAGAATCGAATTCATGACCGGGGAAGGGAATGGAGGGTTTGATATTATCCAAGCCCTTCAGGTCATAAAACCTGGAGGCTTTCCACCGACACTCCCGAAACCCTTGGTGGAAGGAGTCCAGGGCCACCCCGGCGACCTCATCCTTGAATGAGGCATAAGTTCTAAGGTTTGTAATGGCCTCCGATGCCTCCTTCTTCGCCTCCTCTGTCGCCGTGGTCACCGCCGTGACTTGGGCTCAAGCCTCCCTCAATTGAGCCTCCAGAAGGCGGACCTTCTTCTCGAGACGGTCAACCAGAGGCTTTTCCTCTTCGCCGACGGGCCCAGATGGCCCCGGACTTCTTCTCCTCTCGGGGTCAATAGCCCTCCTCTTCACTGCATGACAAAGCTCGGAAGTGCTGAACCTCATGGTTGATAGAAGGAAGACACCAACAGAAATGATGGCCTTCGACAGTAGGGGGCAGGGTCCTATTTATAGAAACCCTACGCCCACAATCGATTGCGGGGAGGCGCGTCCCACATCCTTCCCGACCAACTGAGAAGGTGCCACGTGTCTGGGTGATGCTTCAAGAACCAGAAAGTCTATCGGAAGCCATCCCCAGGACCGCAACCGCCATCGCTTCGAATCCGGAGAAATCTGCATCATGCGACGGCATCATTAATGATCTCTTTTTGGGAAAAAGAGGCCCGGTGGCTCATAAGGTGCAAGAGATCGCGACTGTACAAATCTCGACTTGCCACGTGGACAACGGTGATCCTAATCAAATCCCCCTAATTATTGATTGACAGGGAGATGACTCCTGTCTGCCCTAACGGACAAGCTAATCATTCGAAGGAAGGCAATGCAACGGAGTTCTGGTATATTCAAGGGTTTGTCCTTACCGACTGAACGGCCTTCGGCCATGACTATTCGACTAAGCAGAAAAGAGAATGGTAAAACCGGCTCTTATCAACTGGACGGCCTTCGAAGGCTATCATTTGACTAGGCATGAACACATGAGCAACAATAATGCATATGCAAAGAAAGGAGAATTCATTCCAAAATCTGGGAAAATTGCAATACAAAGTTCATTGGCAATACAAGTAAAAAAAAGAAGAAAATACATTCGGAGTGATCTAGGTCACTTAACATCAACAGGAGAGGGCTCCACACCACAGGACTGGAGCAACCTATCTACTTGATCGAAGAAGGTCTCATCAATCTAGGCCAGGATGGGAGAACCTTCAGCCTGGACTCCTCCAGCCTGAGTCATCTCCTAGGCCGAGATCACAGCCGGGATCACCTCCGGGTTTTCGACTGGGGTAGTAGCCTCCTCCGCCGGACATGGTGACTCCTCGACCTCCCCTGCGGCTTCGGCCTCCTCTGCTTCTACTCCTTCCTCTCCAATTATGTTGAAGGAGGAAATCTTTGAAAGGTCGAGGTGAGGGAGGGTCTCCTTCACCTTGGAAAGCCCATCATTGAAGCCGTGCTGGTAGGCATACAATGATGCTTCATCAATTTCTATCTGAAATTGCGAAGACATCTTGAAGTCAGCCACGGCATTGTCCATCTGCTTCCTCAAAGCTTTGGACTCCCTCTTGGCAGCTTTAGATTCTAGGATCGCCTCTTCGGCCCTCCTAGAAGCCTACTTTGCCACCTTGGACAGGCTCTCCATCCTCTCCTGGTTCTCCCTGGCAGTCCGTTCCAGGGATTCAACTTGCCTCCTACTCCTGTTCCACCCTGCCTCTTGTCCCGCTATCCTCGAGTGCGCACTTTTCAGTTCGCCCTTCAGGTCGCAAACTTCATCAGTCACCCAGACAAGATGGTCCACCATGGATTGCTTCAGCTCCTCGGCTACTTCCCTGGCAGCCCTAGCAGTCTGAAGCTCCTCCTTGAGGTTATAGATGAGGCTATCTACGTTCCCAGGCCTTCCTTCATGAAGGTGAAGTCATAGACCAATTACATCAAAAAAGAAGAATCGATGGTCAAATAACTCTCATGGCAAAGGAGGCGATGATAGTCATACCTGTTGCAGGGCGGCGAAGCCAGAATCGGACACTTTGTGAAAGCTCCAGTTCCAGAGAATTACCAGGTTGCGGGGCTGTATCGTATCCTTCAATGCCTGTCTGGCCTCCTCCGGAACCAGCAGCTCTCCCATAGGCGGGAGCTCTTAAGGGTTCATCGGGTGACCTCCGGCTGAAGAAGCTCCGCAGACAGAAACTCCTTCGACTTGCTGCGCCTTGCCCCAATCAACGGCAGAGAGGCAAACCAGCGGCACATCCACTTTTTGAGGCGGGCCCCCCGTTGTGTCAACTAGGGTGGCGACCGCCGCTAGAGTCTCGACTGGGCAGGGCCTTGCTGGAACCTCTTCCGCGGTCACTGCATTTTCCCCCGAGATGCCTTAGGAAGACAAGGCGCTTTGGTCCCCTTCGGGACCATCTCTCCGAGCTTTCTTCTGAGCTGCAGACCTGGTGGAAGGGGCCTGTGCCACCCTCCTCTCCGAAGTCTGGCAAAGCCAGCTTAAATTGCACTTCATCCCACCACCTGCAGGCAAAGGGGATCACCTCAGTTAAATGAGCTACAATGAAATCTAAAGAAGAAGAGCAGAAATTTTCACTGCTATACCTAGTGAGGGAAATTTTTTGATTCTCGCTCGATGGAGGTTCCTCTCCTCCAACAACTCCCGGTTAGGAGCAACTTCCGAGTTGGTCAGAAGATCATAATCCGACTGATCGGCCACCAAGACTTTCTTTCTGTCATTGGCGATCAGGCGAGGCTTCTTCCACTTAGTGTCGAAGCCCCATGGGTCGAAGGACAACACAAATACAAAGACAGGTTCCACCCATGGATGGCGCTGGGCATATCCTTAATCACCCTGTGGCCCGATCTGGGACCGATCACCCACCATCCATTGCTATGGAAGTCCCTCTTGAAGATGAAAAGAACCGAGAACAAGTTGGTCCTAGGCTCTACATTGGCGATGCTGCACATGACCAGGAACCCGTAGATGTTCCTGATGCTGTTTGGGGTTAACTGCGCTGGCACCACTTGGTACAAGTGAAAAATCTTAACAAAGAAGGGATGCAGGGGAAACCGAAGACCAGCCTTCAGGTGATCTTCGTATACAGCTAGGCACCCAGGGGGAGCTTCGTTCGCCCGCTCCTCGGGTGCAGGGAGGATGAAAGGAAATTCCTCAGGAATACGGTAGCGTTCCCAGAGAAGGGTAGCCTTGCTCTGAGAAACTGAGTTGGGGACCGACTCTGGACCTACTATATCTCTGGCCCCCGAGTGCTCAACTTGCTTCCCCTGACTCTCTATGATCTCTTGCATGACAAAGGAATGAGGCAAAGGGGTGGAAAGAGGATTCTACATGAAGAATAGACTGGTACTCTAGAATGGTTTGGACAGAGAATGAGACGAGGTTGAAGAAGCTTCATTGCCAAGACCTTCACTCTTCCCCAAAAGAAAAGTAAGGGTCTCTGGATCCCCGCAGAGGGTTAATTTGACTCAAGGTTACCCTGGGAGGTGACCCACTTACGACTGACTGCCAGGATAAGATCTATCCTTCATCCAACGGACGGAGAATGGCCATCACAACTATCCAAATCCCAACCAAAAGATTAACTCAACCATCATGCAACGAGATGAGGAGAGATAGCCTCAGGGCCACCTACTCTTCCACAATCAGGGGATGGCACCTGTCCACCATCTGATTCTCAGATCATGATGGGCAGCTCAATAGAGGTCCCGTAATCATTTACTGCGCTGTCTCTCTAGAAGAAAGCGACAAGGCAATAATACTCTCACTTCTCGAGGCAGATCTTCGCTTCGACAACTGAGAGTAGGGGTCAACTATTGGGATATCCTGGTTCAGCTACGAACCAGGCTCCGGTTTGACTTATCGAAGTCCCGGTTCTCCAGACTATGGACTACGGACTAAGCGAAGGCCAACTGTAAGCAACTCAAGGCTTCACACTGAACTACAGCATCCAAAGGCCAGCCCTTCGGGTAGCACCTTCGGCCCCGGTCGAAGTCTGAACTACTCATTGACTTCCGAAGACATGAACTTCAGTCCCCGCCATAGACATGATCTCCGGCTTCGAGGAAATATCAAGCCTTCGGCCCATGCAAGGGGAAACTCGAAGCTTGAACCACAATCTATTCTAAAAAAGAAATTGTAACCAACTGTTACAATCAACACTCATCATGCCATGATCGTGGTGCGCAACTCCTGCAGCCACGCCTCTGATCTGGTCGAAACCGCTCATTAACAACCCACGATCAACTATCATGGGAGTGAATGGCTCCCCATGATCTCCGGGAAAAGAGCGGGCCACAGACCGGAGGCCATTTTTTAAATATGGGTAAGAAGGATGGCTCGAGAGGTATGCGTGAATAATCTTGCACATACACATTTTCAATCTCCAAGAGCTTATTTTCTCTTTCACTCTCGAGATCTTCCCCATTCTATAGCTGGGATCCGCCACTGACTTAGGCATCAGAGTGTCCTCTACCGGAACAACTCCGGCAAGGGACCTGTTTTGCAGGTGAACCAGGGAGCGGTCCTGCGACACAGCAGCTCCGACCGGTCGATCCAGGGACTCCACGCCAATAGATATCTAGCAATGTGTCATGCCTACCCGAAAGATGAGAAATTTGATAAAAATTATCAAAATACTCTTCAATGAAAAGTTACCATGTAATTCAATCCTTCGATCTTCCTTTATCCCAAATAAGTGATGGGTATAAAGAATTGTCAAACCCTAGCACTTAATCCTCTCGAATCTCAACTCGATAATGATGACTCGATCGATGAAAGATTAAAAACCCTTTCTAATCCAATCCTACTTTGGTCAAAGACTTCTCGAGTTATCATTCGATGATATCACACGGGATAATTTCTTCCCTTACTAGGAGTGATCGATTCTTTGTTGACTTACTCATTACCTTCTTGTTAATCTTTTCATATCCAAAAGCACCCTATACATGATTTTATTTCCATGAATGAGTATGCACCAAAACATGGGTTCATGTGCATAAGATACTATGGTGATCTCAGATCTAAGGATCACATGCTTAACTCCTACTAAGAGAATAACCTTTTAACAAGTAAGTAAGACTTCCATTAGATGTTCTCTTGTTGGATCAATTCAAAGAACTATAACCTAATGAGAACCCACATCCTTGTATTAGTGTTACTACACAAGTGGTCATGAGACCAACCCCCCTCTACATTGAGCATACATAGGATGTGCTAGTCTATCCGGATTCAACGATCCTCTAATCGATGATCTATGACTAGAATATTTTAGATTAGGGTTTATAGATTTTAGGTCTCATTGTTATCCTAGTAACCCTAAAACTATTGTCCTAATCTATGGGATTCATCATAATCTTATAACTAAAATACAAGACACATTATATGATGAATCAAAAATTGCCTTTATTAATATCAATCTTGAGTTGAGAGAATACAAAAATGCCACTGATTTAATAATTGTGATTGGCTTTCAGGGTATAATTCTTTCACGATGATCCTACTTGAGGGGGCATCATCTAGCGAAGGAGGTTCAAGAGACACGAGAAAGAGGATATGCAAAATGTTTGAGTTTTAACCAAAGCCACCAAGTGGGGTATGCTAATTGCTAGGCTTTGGTGTGGGTCCTTTTCCTGTATCGATCTCAATCACTTGCCTCACTCTGGCAAGGACGTGGCAAAGTTCATCATGCAACTTATGGTAGATCCAAGCCCTTGATCGGACACTTGGCCCGATGCCCCCTATGGAGTGGCATCTCAGGCAAAAATCTCTTGTGGACTTCAAGAATCACAAAGGATCCACCACCTAGGGAGCCTATAGAGCCAGATAATGAGGAAGGCCAATCGATTGAGATTGGATCCTAGAGTGGCCCTAATGACTAGTAGCCACCTCGAACAATCATCAAAGATCCTGAAGCTAAAAAGAATTAGCCCTCTGACAAAAAACTTTGTTTTTGCTCCTTTTTGTATCCTATAACTTTTCTCAAGTAGTCTTTTGGTATTTTTGGTTGAAAGCAATGAAATTCTTATCTTTCCCCACTAAAGTTTGAATAGTTGGATGTCTTTTCTAGATCAATTCATCGGCTTTCAAGTTATTGCCTGACTAGAAATCTCTGGGCTTGGGTCGTTGGAAGATAACTAGGTTCTTGATTATCAATTACTTTTCGGGACTTTGACTAATCATGAAATGATTATTTGGTACTGGAGGCATCGATCATGATTTGATCACTTAGAGCCATGTCATTGTAATGCCTTTATATTGGTCGTTAAGGGGGTCGTTGAGGCTCTGACCGACCATGACTTGGTCACTTAGAGCCATGGTATCGTAATGCCTTTATTTAGGCCATTAAGACTTTGACCGACTGTGATTTGGTTACTTGGAGCCATGGCAATGTAACATCTTTATACGGATTATTGAGGGGGCTGTTGAGGCTTTGAGCAATCGAACTCGATCACTTGGAGTCATAACATCCTGATGCCATTATACAAGCTATTGAGACTTTGACTGATCGCAACTTGTTTACTTAGAGCCATGGCATCGTAATGCCTTTATACAAAAAATTAAGGGGGTCGTTAAGGCTCTGACTGACCATGACTTGGTCACTTAGAGCCATGGTATTGTAGTGCCTTTATATAGGTCATTGAGGAAGCCATTGAGGCTCTGACTAACCATGATTTGGTCAGTTGGAGCCATGGTATCATAATACCTTTATATGGGCTATTAAGAAATTTGTTGAGGCTTTGACTAACCAAGACTCGGTCACTTGGAGCCATGGTATTGTAATGCCTTTATACGGGCTATTAAGTGAGCCATTGAGGCTTTGACCGACCATGACTTGGCCACTTGAAGCCATGGTATCGTAATGCCTTTATACGTGCTATCAAGTGAGCCATTAAGGCTGACTAGCTACAACTTGGTCACTTGGAGCCATGGCATTGTAACAACTTTATACGGGCCATTAAGGGAGCCATTGAGGTTCTAACTGGCCATGACTCAGTCACTTGGAGTGATGGGGGATGAATTTAATGAAATGAGTGTGTGGAAGTGTGATCTACTCACTTAGCATCATCATACAAGAATTTGAGCTCCAGATATGGCCAAAATTATACATAGAAGAGCTGAAGAACTTTAATCTGAAAACTAGGTGAGCAAAATTCTGAACACCCTTGTACAAGCTTTCTTTCAAGAAAATAAAAGGTAGGATCTAAGGGCATAGAATCTCTCAAACTAGGCTAAGCTACCTTTAAGAACCTCATATCCAAGGATCAAGAGGGTCTTCTTTCCAACAATGAAGAGAATCAAAGCTTAAATGGAAGGATAGCACTCATCACTCAAGAATTGAGGTATAGGGACAAGATCTACACTCCCTACTTAGGACTTACCTTTGAAGCTTGGTCCTTGGCATGGAGCCTTCATCATCAGCTTCAAACTATCAAGAAAAACCTACAAATGATCCAAAGTAAGGTCATGGTGATGAAGAATTGAAAGAAAATGAATGATTCAACAAAGGAAAGTGAGGGGATTTGAAGAAGGTTGCTAAATTTTTGAGCAGCACTTTCTCTTCTTCTTAGACTACTTGGATCCTAGGTAGAAAAGCTTGGAAATGAAACTAAGGTCTTTAAAACTCAAGGTACTTACTCAAACTCAACACTCCAACTCAAACTTCAAGAGAAACACTCAAAACTCCAAGGAGAACTTATGAACTCGGCAAGGTGGAAGAGAAAATAAACTAGCAAGCTTCATTCAACTCAAATATTGCATGCCTTACAAGAGGAGGCCTTGGTCCTATTTATAGGCCAAGGGAAACCATTAAGAAGTTAGCTAATTCAGATTTAGTTGGTAACTAATTACATGATTAGTTCCTAGTAACTAATCCAAACAAGAGAATGTCCTAGAAGCTCCATGTGGTGCCATCTCCTTGAAACATTTGTCTTCATTCAATCCTTCCACATGTCCTTTTAAGTTTGGTCTTTCAATAGGCTCCAAAGTAGATGAATGCTTCATAGCTTGGCTGGTCCAAGATGGGCTTGGTGCGGACACCGGAGGCACCAGAATAAGACAGAGGCTTTTCAACCCTCTGTGAATTGATCAATAATTTATGAGTCCATCTGTAATAAGGGCTTAGCCCATCTGAGTCCATTTTAGTTGTTATTTGAGTTTTTTGAGTTGTTATTTCAGTTCTGTACTAGTCAGCTCATGTTGAGCTAGTTCAGTCCAATGCTAGTCAGCTCATATTGAGCTAATTTTATTTTTTTGAGTCCTGTCCAAGCATACTGAAGACTCAAGACCATATCATACAAGTGAAGACCAAGTCTAACTAGATTGAAGACATGGAAGTTTAGCCCAAGTCCAACCCAGCTTGAAGATTTGAAGACCCCAGGAGGAAAATCAGAAACCCTGATTCATTGTAGATGCCCTATAGATGCCTAGATTCCCTTCCAGATGCCAAAGTATATTCATAGATAAGGGAATCCATGAGTCCAGAGGTCCATCTACATCCTAGCCCAAAGAAATCAAGCCCAGGTGCCAAGCCCAAGCCTCTAAGAAGCAAGATACCAGGGAATATTCTTGCTACCTGGCTACCAGGCCACCCCAGCTTCTAAAGGCCCAAACCCATGCGCCCGAGCCCCTTTGGGCCAGCCCCTTGCTTCTCTTAGAAGCCCAACACGCCCCCCTAGGCATCCTTGGAGTGTTGACCAAGTCAAGAAAATTTTTATGGATTTTTTCTACCTAATGTTTCCTTATTTTCTAGCTAGGGTTTGAGAGGGAAAAGGATTCTTATGTAATGTCAATTGTACCCTTACTTGGGGCCCAAGGTTAAGGGTCTATTTAAGGGACCCTAGCCTCTTGTATGAATGGGAGATTTTGATATATGAAATAAACCTTTAGTTCTTCTATTATTTTGTGTGATTACCTTGCTGTGTGCATAAAGGGGTTTGAAAGTTCTTCTTCCTGATGTTTGCAACCATCTTCTTGCCGCCAACCATCCTTCCAGTCCCCTCAAAAACTTTCTTCCCTTTGCTGTTTTCTTTTGTTTTCTTGATTTTCTCTGAGTTTTCTAATCCTTGATAGGTCATTTGCAGGTCCCCGAGTTCCTACAAATCCAACGACTCCAGCCAAGCCTCAATCGGACCACCGAGCAGAAAGCCGGGTATCCGCGGGTCTTTGGCTCGGTTTTCCAGGCTGCATCCATCGAGGAATGAGAGATCCCTTCGCTGCGATCTTCATCGAGTACTTCAGACGTTGTCAGGTACATCCCCTTACCTCCAGTAATTATATTGTAGGAGAACTTGTCCTAACCGAGGCTTCTCAGCCCCAGCGATCCTTCTTTAGTACTTTTCTAGGTTCTAATCTGCATTCTTGGCTTAAAAAATTCATACAAAATTCCCTACAACTAATTTTGATATGAAATTCGGGAATTAATCACCTTACCCCACATATAAAATATATAAAAAGAATTGTATGCATATTAATCCCGCATCATTTGGTATCAGAGCTTAGATTAGGGCTTGTTTTCTGTAATTTCTCAGTCCATATATACTCTGTTATTTAAATTATTTATCTATAACCAAAACTCTAAAAATTCTGAAACTTATTTTTGTAGATTCATCATAATTCACACTAATTTTCAATTTTTTTTCAGATTTTATTTCTTCCTAGGAATTTTCTGCAAGCCGAAATACAGCCTGTAAATTTTTGGCTCTATTTTTTTTCAGCAAGACAAGTTTGGAAGTTTTAGGGTTTTGTTTAGCATTTTTTGCATATCTTTTAGTTTTAGTATATTTCCTGCATATTAGGCCATAATTTGCATGTTTTCTTATATTTAAGAAAATACCAAAATTAAAAAAAAAATTACATATTCTCCAAAAATACCAAAAAAAACATCTAAACCCTAATTTGCATCCTCATCTGCTTGCCATCATTGCATAATTTACTTTTATGGGCACTCTTGCTATATCAGATGGGGGGAGGATTTGATCACCTCTCCTTAGCCCAAAACCACATCCCTTGCATTCGGTCCCAAGACTTAACCTAAAATTAACTAGACTTAATTTGCCCTAGTGGGCTAGGGACACCAACTGGTCGGGTCGGGGCTAATGTTAGATCACCGTGTCAAGTTAACCTATGTGTGCCTTGTGCTCAGTGTCTAGAATGATAGTTTAGGGATTCAATCCTGAAGGGCTTGTGTGCTGGTCTGCCTACCTGGCCAATCTCTGATTAGTGTCTAGGATTGGCAATCAGGGACCTAACACTCCCCTTACACCTGCCTGGCTGAGTACAGGGTTACTATAGGCTAGTTTGCCACCCTGATTGAGCATCTAGTTTGGACTCTAGGTCTAGTCAGCTATAGTCGGTCTGATCGAGTATTGCATGAGCACTAGATTAGGGGTTTCATATCATCCACCATCTTCACTTTTGCCTGAATCCATGGATAAACTTGAAACCCAGATTAAAGCCCTTGCTGATCAAATGGCCTAGATGGCTACCCAGATGACTACCCAGATGACCCAGTTAACTCAGTCTGGTATCCAAACCAACAATAGAATTGACCATCTTGCCAATAGGTTTGACCAGTTAGAAGGCCGTGTAGGGACCATACAAAGAACCCATGGGTCACAGTCTGAGCCAGATCTTGAGTCCCCTCAACCTAGGAGGACCCCAAACCCTGATCTATACCATGAGGTCGAACCTAGGAGAGCCCCTTATCCTGATCTATACTACAATCCTCAACCTAGGAGGACCCCAAACCCTGATCCATACCGAGAGGTTGAACCTAGGAGAGCCCCTCAGCCTGACCCATACTATAATACTAAACCTAGAAGAACCCCTTACCATGACCCTTATTATGATACTGAACCTAGAAGAACCCCTTACCATGACCCTTATTATGATACTGAACCTAGGAGAACCCAATACTCTGACCCATATAGGGAGTCCAATCCTAAGAGAACCCAATACTCTGACCCATTTAGGGAGTCCAATCCTAGGAGAACCAAATACTCTGACCCATGTAGGGAGCTCAACCCTAGGAAAACCCAATATTCTGACTCATATAGGGAGTCCAACCCTAGGAGAACCTAATATCCTGACCCATATAGGGAGCCCAACCTTAGGAGGACCCCATACCATGATCCATCCTTAGAACCTGACCATAGAGCTGACCAAAAATCCTATGACCCCAGATCCTATAATCCCATGACCTATAGGTCTGCACCCTTGTCCTTTGAGCCCAGAGAACCCAAAACCCCTAGGTATCAATCTAGTACTAGTCAGGTTTCCCTTAGTCAACTTGAACCTCATAGGATTAGTACCCCTAAATATGAGCCCAGTAGTGAGCCACTACCCCTTAGGCAACCTGAACCTACTAGGAGTAGTATCCATAATCAGAGACCAGAACCTAACCAATTTTCCACTAGCCGACCTTCTCCAACCATTCCTAAGATTCACAAGGCTTACATTAATGCGAAAGTGTATGAAGCTGATGTGAGCCTAGTGGATGAGTATGAAGGAGAAGAGGATACACCTTTAGTAGACCTAGAATTAGTTGACCCAGTAGATACCCAGGTAAAAACCAACCCAGAGCTAGTTGACCTTGACCACATCCAACCTAAAGCTATAGTGGAAGAACAATTAGAGGAAGAGAACTCTGATACTAGGATTTTACCTAAGGAAACACTAGAAAAGGATCTAATTGTAGAGCTTATTCCTAAATTCCATGAACAAGAAGACTTTGTTCAGGATTTGGCTTACTTAACCCATTGCCCTCAGGATGAATCCCTTCCTGCCATTCCTATTGAAGATCTCTTCCCAGAAATTGTTGACCCATCCTTCCATAGCATGGACCTTTTCTTGCCCATAGATATTCCACAATCTCGTAAGATTAGCCCATTAGTCTAGGATTAGTCCCTGACACCCCTTCTTTTATCCTATTTTATCCAACTAAACCTTTTTCTCCACCCTACCAGACTAATTCTGAACCCACTTCCTATTTCCTACCCTTTCCTGAGTCTTCTCATATGTCTAGAACTATTAGGTTACATTTTGTTGAGGTTACTAAGTTGCAAGGATCCATAGAGCCCATCCCATTTGCTACCTACTTTTGGCAGACCCTCTGGCACCTATTAGGAGTTACTAGCAAATTTTCTTCTGCATGTCATCCATCAACCACGACTCATGCCCCCATGCCCAAGTGGTAGTTAAGACCTAATAACCCTCTTTAGTCAAGTCTGTTAGGTATAGGTTTGAGTCCTTTGCATCATCTTGTTAGGAGACTGCATGTGCCTAGCATGTTCACCACCCGCACTAATCTTAAAACAACTAGCTAATTCCCGAAGATGGATCAAAGAATTTGATGTAGTGGATTCTGTCATGATTAGGCTTAGGCCTGAGCGGTTCCCACTAGGGACCGTTAAGAAGCTTCATGCTCATGGAGCCGGACCTTTTAAAGTGTTAAAGAAGGTTGGATCAAATGCCTATGTGTTAGACTTGCCTTCGGATTTGGGCATTAGTTCTACCTTCAATATTACAGACCTGGTTGAGTATAGAAAATCGGCAGCGATACCTAGTGAGGCCTTTGGACCTATTCCTTTTCATTGTGAGTGACCCTAACCTAGAGTGTCCACTAACAAATTGGCCTGAGAGAGGAGAACGGATCGAGCGTATCCTGAACGATCAAGCCATCATGACCCGGGGCCGTGACTATCAATGCTTCCTAGTCCGATGGCAAGGCTAGCCAGAGTCAGACGATTCATAGATTTCTTGAGAGGACTTGCAATGCCTCAACCCAGACCTTCTGAGAGATATGTGAGCCAGTCTGATCCTCACTCGACAGGGTCGAGTTCCTCCCACCCCGGGAGAATTGGTGCGGACACCGGAGGCACCAGAATAAGACAAAGGCTTTTCAACCCTCTGTGAATTGATCAATAATTTATGAGTCCATCTGTAATAAGGGCTTAGCCCATCTGAGTCCATTTTAGTTGTTATTTGAGTCTTTTGAGTTGTTATTTCAGTTCTGTACTAGTCAGCTCATGTTGAGCTAGTTTAGTCCAATGCTAGTCAGCTCATGTTGAGCTAATTTTTTTTTTTTGAATCCTGTCCAAGCATACTGAAGACTCAGGACCATATCATACAAGTGAAGACCAAGTCCAACTAGATTGAAGGCATGGAAGTTTAGCCCAAGTCCAACCCATCTTGAAGATTTGAAGACCCCAAGAGCAAAATCAAAAACCCTGATTCATTGCAGATGCCCTCCAAATGCCCAGATTCCATTCCAGATGCCAAAGTATATTATAGATAAGGGCATCCATGATTCCAGAGGTCCATCTGCATCCTAGCCCAAAGAAATCAAGCCCAGGCGCCAAGCCCAAGCCCCTAAGAAGCAAGATACCAGGGAATATTCTTGCTACTTGGCTACCAGGCCACCCTAGCTTCTAGAGGCTTAAACCCATGAGCCCGAGCCCCTTTGGGCCGGCCCCTTGCTTCTCTTAGAAGCCCAACACGCCCCCCTAGGCATCCTTAGAGTGTTGACCAAGTCAAGAGAATTTTTATGGATTTTTTCTACCTAATGTTTCCTTATTTTCTAGCTAGGGTTTGAGAGGGAAAAGGATTCTTATGTAATGTCAATTGTACCCTTACTTGGGGCCCAAGGTTAAGGGTCAATTTAAGGGACCCTAGCCTCTTGTATGAAGGGAAGATTTTGATATATGAAATAAACCTTGAGTTCTTCTATTGTTTTGTGTGATTACCCTGCTGTGTGCATAAAGAGGTTTGAGAGTTCTTCTTCCCGGTGTTTGCAACCATCTTCCTGCCGCCAACCATCCTTCCAGCCCCCTCCAAAACTTTCTTTCCTTTGCTATTTTCCTTTGTTTTCTTGATTTCCTCTTAATTTTCTAACCCCTGATAGGTCATTTGCAGGTCCCCGAGTTCCTACGAATCCAACGACTCCAGCCAAGCCTCAATCGGACCACCGAGCAGAAAGCCGGGTATCCGCGGGTCTTTGGCTCAATTTTTCCATGTCGCATTTGTCGAGGAACGAGAGATCCCTTCACTACGATCTTCACCGGGTGCTTCAGACATTGTCAGGTACACCCCCTCTACCTCCAGTAATTATATTGTAGGAGAACTTGCCCTAACCGAGGCTTCTTAACCCCGGCGATCCTTCTTTAGTACTTTTCTAGGTTCTAATTTGCATGCTTGGCTTCAAAAATTCATACAAAATTCTCTACAACTAATTTTGATCTAAAACTCGAGAATTAATCACCTAACCCCACATATAAAATATACAAAAAGAATTGCATGCATATTAGTCCAGCATCAGGGCTTCAATGTAGATGATCTTGGCCAGCCCATGGACTTAGAAAAGAAGGGGTCTTCACTAGTTTTATTTATGGACTTGAACACTTCATACTTGCGTCATTCAAATGGAATTAGGAGTCTTCAAGAGGTGCTTCATAAAGTTAGATTTCTTCTTCACACATTGATGGGAACCTGAAAAAAAGATTGGACTAAAACCAAATCTTGTTAGTTTGTAGCTTCTTCTTCTTGCCAATGTCCTCATTATGGAGCTATGGTATCGTAACGCCTTTATATGGGCCATTGAGGCTCTCACTGATCATGACTTGATCATTTGGAACCATGGTATCACAACACTTTTATACAGGCTATTGAGGGGGCTGTTAAGGCTTTGACCGATCTCAACTTGGTCATTTGGAGCCATGGCATCATAACGTCATTATATAGGTTGTTGAGAAGGTTGTTGAGGCTCTAATTGACCATAACATGGTCACTTAGAGCCATAGTGTCTAAGCACCTTTTGGATGATGCTTCTATTTTCCCAACTCTCTAGGATGCCCTAAGATTATGAAGGGCCACTTGGTATGATATTTTATTTTCGATGAGCTTTTTCTTCGACACATTTTAAATGGGATGGTTCCCCAAGGCACTATTTACAAGAAGAGGATGGGAGACATTCATTGCCACCCCAGGAACTTCATCTCAATAATGCTTATCCCTTAAGAGGGTGATGTTTTGTAGACTTTGATTGGATGCATGAGTGGCGAACCTCCCTCTGAGTCTATTATATAAGGATAGTTAGAGGGTGTCAGGTTCTTGTAGCTCCTCGTCACCATGCTGTTGAGAATGCCCAAGGGTACACTGCATTCGATATCCCATGAAGGTGCTTGTGTCATGGGATTTTCTTTTTTGAAGGATGGATTCTCCCTGAGGTAATGGTTCTATGGATGTCCAGCACCATAATTTAACCACCACCATTGCAGTCAGTTGGCAAACTTAACTATCAATGCTCTACCTACATCACTGTAACTATAGCTAGTCGGTGAAATTAACACGAAGAGGAGGGCGCGAGCTATTTGTAGCATCATCCAAGCCCTCCTCAAGGGGCACCCATTCCTAAATGTGAAGGCAGATATGGAGCCCCCACCTTAGGTTGTAGGCAAGAGTACCAGCCCTACGGTGGATTGGGAGCAGCCTCCCAATTTTTTAATTGACATTCTTGGCTCGCTGGTGAACTTCCTCCATCCATCGATGGGTTGCTTCACTGAATGCTTCCTCCCCATTGGAGTCATTGCATGTGCCCTTCATCACACTAGGTGTTACCAGGAACAGGGCCACGTCCACCCTGTCGGCCACCTTTGCTTCTATGGCATAGCACCTTTCAGTGATTCCACCCTGTACACTTAACCCCTCAAGGCATATGGAGGGCTTCCCCCTAGCTGTATGGAAGAGCTTGGGATTTTTGGAGTCCTCCCATTCTTCGACGAGTAGCCTCATCGCTTTTCTTGTACTTTAGGAAGTCTAAGAAGTAGTATAATTAGACATAAGGATTTAAATCTATGTAACCTAGCCATCGAGGTTTGGCCTACCCAATAGTGGTGGGGAGCTGAGATAACTCTTAAGCTTATCAAAAGCTTTTTGGCATTCTTTCGGCCACTGAAAATCTTTCTGGTGCTTTAGAGTTTGGAAGAATGGGAGGTAGTGCTCAGCCAACTTGGAGATGAATCGATTAAGTGTTGCAATCCTCCCAATGAGGTGTTGGACATCTTTGATTGTCTTTGGAGGGCTCATGTCATAGATTGCCTTTATCTTCTTTGAATTAGCCCCCACCTCCTTGTTGGAGACCATGAAATCTAGGAATTTACCTAAAGCCACTCTAAAGGTGCATTTGATGGGATTCAACTTCATTTTGTACTTTTGAAGGGTGTCACAAGTTTCTCAGAGATCCTTAACATGGATTCTAGAGACTTTGCTTTTCTTGAGTGTTGGGTTATGGTCGTACAGTGGAAGACCGGATTTCAAAATTTTAATTCTTGAAACTTTAATCAACCGAAACCCTAGATCCTGGACTCTCTTGATTATATCAATTAATAAGGCAAAATATTAAAAAATAGAAGAATACCTATAATGATAATATTTTTTATTCCACTAGTTATACAAGCGTATGTCCTCCAGAGGTGATCCACATAGGAACTGGATCAAGGAAGCACTCCTCTTTCTTGCTTGACTCCTTTTGGCAGCCTTTCTTCCTTCAGTAGCCTTTCTTCTCTTCTAGGACCTTTTCTCTATCGAAGAGTATCTCAAAACCTCCCCAAAAAATCTTTTACTATCCTATTGTCCTTTCTAATTCTCTTTCTAAGCCATTATCTTAAAATGGCAGACTTATCTTAAAATAAAAGACTTATCCTAATAAGGAAAGGTAGAGAGTTGTCACGACAAACTTTGGATACTTTGGTTTCAATCACTGAAACCTTTAAATAGGAAGAGAGGAGGCATCTAATACACCCTTTCATCAGCCCCTATTATGATATTTAATATATTATATAACCCCTTTCAAGTAGGAGTCTTTAGGCAGAAAAGTGTAAAGTGAAACATTGTTTCACTAACATTTTATGCCAAGAGTTGCTTATCGCAACTCTTCAGGAAAAATAGATAATTGTCTTTAATTTTAGAATTAAAGACTTGGTCCAATACCCTAATATATGTATAAATTAGAAAGGCTTATTTGAAAAAAGGTTATTGATAAGTAGGACTCTAGTCCATCCCATGTGCCATGTATTCTAAGAATTGCAACCCTTCATGAAATCACGCCATTATTAAATAATTTGATCGATTAAATCCAATCCAAATGGGTGCCTATTAGAGAGGATAGGAGATAAGGCATATCACCAAAAAGGTGATTTAATTGTAGGACTCATGGTCCTTTTGCGCCCCTTAAAAATGTGTACACTAATATTGGTGCCAAGAGTCCCAAGCCCTTGGGATTCTTGGTTTATCAATGGATAAAGGCTATAAAATCAAGATAAATCCCAATTTGGCTACTCCACTTAAGGATCAACCCAATTTAAGTCCCAGTCAAATTAGTTAGCCCAAATACCAAGCATTTAAATCCAATTTAATTAGGTTAGGAGTTAGGCTAGCCAACATATACTAGTATGTTAATTAGCTAGCCAATTAGGATCCTATGACCCTAATAAAAGTACAAATGACTTCCTTGATTAGTTCCTTAATGTATGTGACCCTTTAGACTCCTCATCTAGCTAGTAGTAGGTCTAGGTTCATATCAATTTAGTTCAATTAGAAACTAACTAATCGAATTAGGTCAAATCGAGCTAACCCTAACTATCAATTTGAACCATCTTTCAAAATTGACTCATGATTTCAATCAATTTAATTTATGATAACCTACAAGAGATGATTGATATCTAGCAATTTGTCACTTCTACCTAGAAGATGAAAAATTTGATAAAATCACCAAAACATCCTTTAGTGGCAAGTTACCATGTAATTCAATCCTTTGATCTTCCTTTATCTCGAATAAGTGATGGGTATCGAAAATTATCAAACCCTCACACTATTTCATTTGAAGCTCAAATCACAAATGAAGACTCGATCGATGAAAGATTAGAAATCTTTTTCTAATTTCATCCTACTTTGATCAAAGACTTCTTGAGTCATCTTTTGATGAGATTGTATGGGATAAATACTCTTCTTATTAGGAGTGATTGATTCCTTGTTAACCTACTTATAACCTTTATACACAATTCACCATATTTATGAATATCTCGTACATGACTAAGTCATGAATGAGTATGAATTAAAACATGGATTCATGTGTATAAGATACCATGGTGATCTTAGGTCGAAGGATCACTTGCATAACTTTCACTAAGAGAATCATCTTTTGACAAGTAAGTAAGACTTCCGTAAGATATTCTCATGATGGATCAATTCAGTGAACTCATACCCTAATAAGCACCCACTTCTTATATTAGTGTCCTTACATAAGCAGTCATGAGACCAACCACTTTCTTCATCGAGCATATATAGGATGTGCTAGTCCCTCTAGAAATATCAATCCCCGACTCAATGATGAAATATTTTAGATTAGGGTTTATAAGATCTTAGATCTCACTATTATGAACTATATCATAACCCTAAAATCATTGCCTTAATTTATGGGATTTATCATAATCTTAAAATAACAATGTATAAGACACAACATATGATGAAACAAAATACCTTTTTATTAATATCATACATGAGTTGGGAGAATTTTATACATAAGCCCCTATTTCATAAGAAATATGATTAGCTTTTAGGACACTATTCTTTTAATGAGCATATCGTCTATGTACACCACCATATTCTATCCGATCTGGTCTTTTAAGACTTTATTCAGTAGGTGTTGATAAGTACTACCTACATTTTTTTGACCTAATGTCATAACCCTATAACAAGATAGTCCTTAGTCTGTAATGAAAGTGATTTTTTTCTCATCTTTAGGAGCCATCTAAATTTGGTCATAGTTGGAGAAGGCATCCATGAAGCTTAGGAGATCATGGCTTGAGGTGGCATCCATCATTTGGTCAATTCTACAAAATGGATAGCCATCTATTAGGTACTCTCGGTAAAGGTCGATGAAGTTTATATAGATTCACCATTTATCATTCACTTTTTTCACTAGGACAAGATTTGCGATCCACTGTGAATAGATGGTTTCCTTGATGAAGCCAGCATCAAGTAGTCTGTTGACCTCCTCAGCTATAGCTTTTTGGTACTCAGGTATAAAACTTTATTTCTTTTGCTTGACTTGTCGATTCATAGGATCTACCTTCAATTAGTGCACTATCACTGAGGGGTTGATGCCTGGCATATCCATCGTTGCCTAAGTGAATACATCAACATTCTCCTATAAAAATAGAGTTAGTTGATCTTGAGTTACCTGATCCAAGTTGGAGCCAATTTTGACCGTATGGTCAGGGATCCTATTGACCAAGGATATAGGGATGAGATCCTCGACTGGTTCTCTTCGTCGCTCAGTCAAGTGATCTTGAGCATCCAAGCCTTCAACGGGATGGTCATTAGTGGCCTTCCTCCCTTGGAGTTCGACATTATCGCAATGTCACACCAAGCTTTGATCTTTATGGATTTCTTTGACCCTATATGTTATCAAAAATTTGACTTTCAAGTAATAGTAGACAGGATCACTCGAATGGCATTGAGACCTGGTCATCCAAAGATGGCATTATAGGTCGAAAGGGATCGGATAACTAGGAAGTTCACTTGGATGATGAATCGGAGGGGGTAGCTCCCTATCCTTACAATTAGAGGAATCATCCCTTTTATCGAGATTGAGTCTCTTGTGAACCCTATCAAGGGGGAGTCCACCTGGGTCAACTAATCAGGGGTTACCCCCATTTCTACATGAGCATCAAAATACAGAACATCAGCTAAGCTTGTATTATTAATAAGATTGTGGTATATATCATAATTTTCTATGTTTAAAGTCACAATGACCTCATCATTATGAGGGAATAAAACTCTATCATCTTCTTCAGCAAAGATCACTGGCATGGCTCATTTCTTAGTGGGCGATTCTTCCCTTGGGGTCCAACCCCTAGTGATCATTTTTACTTATCTTGATGGAAGTGTTAGATATATGCCTTAGAAACCACTTTGGCTGACACATATTTTAATTATAGGGTATAAAATTATATTTAATATTTTAATTTAGATAATTTAACTATACATGTTCAATATGTGTTTATGTATCATCCAAGAAATTAATGGACAATGATGCATATTTTTAAGAGTTAAGAATTTGAGACATGTGTTATCATAGATTAATTCCTAACCAGCATATCGATCCCAGCCCGTTAATTAAAATTGAGTAGAACGTTAATTGCCCTAGTGGGTTAGGGACACCAACAAGTTTGGGTTCACATTAGGGTCAAGTTAACTGTGTCAGCTAATTGGTGTGTGCTTACTAGCTTGGTGTCTAGGATTGGTGCATCAGGGCTTGTGATTTGGTCCGCCTACCTGGCCAATCTCAGATTGGTGTCTAAGGTTGGCAATCAGGGACCTTCACTCCCCTCCACCTACCTGGCTAAGTCCCATAAGTACTACTAGCTAGTTGGTTCACTTAATTAGACTTCTAATTTGTGCTCTAGGTCTAGGAAACCTTAGCTCGAACTTGAGTCCATTTGCATGCATGACAACTAGAGCAGGGACACCATATTCACCAATCCAAGCCCAGTCAAGTGTAGCCATGGACCAAAACTTAGGGAATTTGATCAAAGGCCTAAATGATCAAGTGGCCCAACTGACTAAGAGTTTAACTGAGCAATTGGCCCAAACAAATTAGAATGTGGCACAAACCAACCAAGACATGAATGAGCAGTTAGCCCATATCACTACTAGGTTGGATCAGTTAGAAGCTAGAACCTCTGAAAGCAATCATGAAGCCCAGACTGAGCCTGAGCCTAGTCTTGCACCTGAACTCGAGACCCCATTGAACCCTAGAAGGATTCCATATCAAAACCCTCTCTACGAAACAAACCCTAGGAGAGCTTCCCAAGATCAGTTTTATGATCCAATTCCTAGAGGACCCCACCCTGATTAAACCATCGATCCCAACCCAAGGAGATTCCATCATGAGCCTAACTATGAACCTAATGTCAGGAGACCCACCCAAATTCACTTTGATCAAGATGACCAAACCATGAAGAACATTAGGCTGGAAGCTCCCACCCTTGATGGAATTTTAGATCCTAAGATCTACATTGATTGGGAAGGTGAGATGGACCAGTATTTTGACTGGTTTGAGATGAGTGAAGAGTGCAAGTGTAAGTTTGCAAAGCTTAAACTTGTGCGCCAAGCTAGGTTATATTGGGAAAACATTGAGAGACTCACTAGACAGAGAGGTGATGTGCCCATAGTGACCTGGCGAGCTATGAAACTTAGGCTTAGGGAGAAATACCTTCCTATGTCCTACCACCAAAGACTCCTAGATCAATGGCAAAGACTTACTCAAGGAAATAGGAGTGTCGCAGAGTACATAGCGAAGTTTGACGAATTCGTTATGAGGTGCAATGTTGATGAATCTGAGTCGGTGACTTGTCTAGATTTAGAGCCGGACCGAGGGAAGAAATTCAAAGAGAATTGTTCATGTGAGAGGTACATGACCTAAAATTGGCCTATCAGATAGCTAGGGATGCTGAGAGATTTCATAGAGGTCCAGTCTATCGTAGGCCCGAAGCCCCTAGGTCTAGTGCACCTTACCAGCAGTCAGGATCCAATCAGCCTAGATTCAACCGACCCAATCCTAATGTGCCTGTGACCCGACGAGATGACAAGGGGAAAACACCTGAGACCCAAAGAACTCCAAACGCCTGTTTCAAGTGTAACAAAGTGGGTCACTATTCTAGCAGCTGTCCCAATAGAGCCCTACACATAGGGGAAGTAGAAGAGGAAGCCGTAGAATCCCAAGGTGAATTTGAGGAGGAAGTATATCAGGCAGATGAGAACTTGGCTGAAGAGTATGAGGAAGAGGAAGTCCTGGTAGATCAAGATCTGATAGGAGTGGTTAGGTGTATTCTCACCTAGGCTAAAACCCAAGAAGATTGGCGTAAGACTAGCATCCTACAGACATTCATTAAGATAGGTGAGAAAGTATGCAAAGTCATTTTAGATAGCGGTAGCTGTGTCAATGCCATATCTACCAGCACAGTAAGAACCCTAGGATTGCCCACCATACCCCACCCCAATCCTTATAAGGTATCTTGGATAGACTCAACCATGATTTCCATTAAGTCTAGGTGCCTAGTAACCATTCAGTTCCAATCTTACCTAGAGAAAGTATGGTGTGATGTACTTCCAATGGGAGTAAGTAGCATAATCCTAGGCCGACCATGGTTGTACGATCTTGATGTAACACTCTATGGTTGTTCTAATTCGTGCTCATTTACTCATAATGGAAAGAAGATCGTAATCCATTCTTCTCACCTAAGAACCCCATTAAGAGAGGATCAAGCCAATTGAGTGATAAGAAAAAAGGGATAAACGTGATCACTGCTAAAGAAATGGATCAAGAAATTAGCAATGGATCACCTATTTGGATTTTGACCATTAAGGATCATCAAGAACCTCTTTCAAAAGAACAACCTCCTGAAGTCAGTGAGGTGCTAGAGGAGTTCAAAGATGTGTTCCCCGATGACTTACCCGACCAACTCCCACCTCTTAGGGATATACAACATGCGATAGATTTAGTCCCCGAAGTAACCCTACCGAACCTTCCCCATTATAGAATGAACCCTACCGAGCACCAAGAATTTCAACGACAAGTAGGAGAACTCCTAAAGAAAGGATTCATTAGGGAAAGTTTGAGTCCATGCGCAGTCCCAACCTTACTTACCCCTAAGAAGGATGGCACATGGAGAATGTGTGTTGATAGTCGTGCCATAAATAAAATCACGGTGAAGTATAGGTTTCGATTCCCCGCTTGGATGATATGTTAGATATGATGGCCGGTGCAACTATATTTTCTAAGATTGACCTGAAGAGCGGCTATCACCAAGTTAGGATCAGACCAGGGGATGAATGGAAGACTGCCTTTAAAACTAAGGACGGGTTATTTGAATGGGTAGTCATGCCTTTTGGGTTATCAAACGCCCCTAGCACTTTTATGCGAATCATGAATCAAGTCCTACGGGCCTTTATTGGGAAATTTGTTGTCGTTTACTTTGACGACATACTTATCTATAGTAGGACTAGAGAAGATCATCAATAATATCTGAGGCAAGTCTGTTTAGCACTTAGGAAAGATAACCTCTATGCCAACCTAAAGAAATGTGCTTTCATGACTACTAGAGTTATCTTCGTAGGATTTGTTGTGACCCCTGAAGGAGTATCCACTGACCCTGAGAAGGTTAAGGCAATTGTAGAGTGGCCAACACCCAATAATATTCATGAAGTAAGAAGTTTTCATGGCCTCGCTACGTTTTATCGAAGATTTATTAGAGGGTTTAGCACTATAGTTGCTCCTATCACGGATTGTATTAGGAAGGGCCAATTTGAATGGACGAAGTCAGCTGATAAGGCCTTCCTTTATATCAAAGATAAGATGACCCAAGCACCAGTCTTAAGGCTACCCAATTTTTCTAAGGTCTTTGAAGTAGCATGCGATGCTTCGGGAGTAGGGATTGGTGGAGTTCTGAGTCAAGAAAACCATCCCATAGCATTCTTTAGTGAGAAATTGAATGAAGCCAGGAAGAAATACTCCACATATGATCGGGAGCTTTATGCGGTAGTGCAAGCATTAAGGTATTGGAGGCATTATCTCCTACCGCAATAATTTGTTTTATTTTCAGACCATGAAGCCCTTAGGTTTTTGAGTTCCCAAAAGAAACTAAACCCTAGGCATAACAAATGGGTAGAATACATCCAATCCTATACTTTTGTCCTAAAACATCAATCGGGAACTGACAATAAGGTAGCTGATGCCCTAAGTCGTAGAACGTTACTTTTATCTTCAGTCAGTACTGAAGTCATAGGTTTTGAAAGACTTAAGGAGCAGTACGAAACCTATCCAGATTTTGGTGAAATTTATCAGGTTTTGCGTCAAGGACCATCTAGTGATCATAGTGACTATACCCTTCTAGATGGTTATCTTTTTAGAGAGAATAGGCTTTGCATCCCAAGAACCTCCTTAAGAGATTTTTTAGTTTGGGAGATATATGCGGGAGGTTTGGCTGGCCACTTCGGACGAAACAAGACTATCTTGGCTATTGAGGAACAATTTTACTGGCCAGGCCTTAAGAAACAAGTAGCAAACCTTGTAGCCCGATGTAGGATATGTGCTATTGCAAAGCAGCAAAAAAAGAATACCGGGCTATACACTCCATTACCTGTACCTGAGTGTCCATGGCAGGATCTAAGCATGGACTTTGTTCTAGGATTACCCAAGACCATTCGAAAACATGATTCAATCTTTGTGGTGGTCGACCGGTTTTCAAAAATGGCCCATTTCATACCTTGCTCCCAAACTTCCGATGCCTCTAAGATAGCCAAACTCTTTCTTGATCAAGTAGTCAGACTCCACGGGTTACCAAAAACCATAGTTTCTGATAGGGATGTCCGCTTCACAAGTTACTTCTGGAAAACCCTTTGGCACCTATTAGGAACCAGACTGAAATTCTCCACAACCTACCATCCCCAGATTGATGGACAAACCGAGGTTATAAATAGAAGTCTAGGGAACTTGCTGAGATGCCTAGTGGGAGAAAGTCTAGGGAACTGGGATTTGTTATTGCCACGTGCTGAGTTCGCTTACAACAGTTCGGTCAATAGATCTACGGGCAAAAGTCCCTTTGAGATAGTCCATGGTTACAAGCCTAGGAAGCCTTTAGATCTAATCCCACTACCTATTCATACACGAGTCTCTGAGTCTGCTGAGTCTTTTGCACAGCATGTCACAAATCTGCGTAAAGAAATCAGTTATAAGATCAACCTGAGCAATGAAACTTACAAACACTTAGCTGACTCACATAAGAGGGCTAAAGAATTCTATGAAGGAGATCATGCGATGATTAGGCTCAACCCTGAACGGTTCCCCTCTGGAACCATAAAGAAGCTGCATGCCCACGGAGCGGGACCTTTCAAGATTTTAAAGAAAATAGGGCCTAATACGTATGTTTTGGAACTTCCACCTGATATGGGTATCAGTACAACCTTTAATGTTTCAGACCTAGTAGAATACAAAGAACCAGTACTAATACCTAGTGAGCCTTTTGGGCCAGAAACTTTCATTGAGAGTGAACATATTTCGAGTGTCCACCAACCCTACCTGAGCGGAGAGAGAGGATTGAGAGAATCCTGGATGACAAGACCATTACTACCAGGAATAAGGACTATCAGCGATACCTGGTTCAATGGCAAGGTCGACCTGAGTCCGACAACTCTTGGATTACTCGAGAGGACCTGCAAAGACTTAACTCAGACTTGTTCGAGCATTACCAGGGCAAAACTGAACCATACTCGACTGGGTCGAGTTCTGCCCACCCCAGTAGAATTGGTGTGGATACCAGAAGCAGAAGCAGAATAAAACCCCGCTCAAATAAGGTTAACCTGATTCCACTTTGGATCGAAGATCACTAGGTTAAATTTTTCTTGTAAAGGGCAATTTACTTTCAAGAGTCCTGTAATTACTTAGTTTCAATTTCATGAATCCTGTAATTATGTCCAATCGAGTCCTGTAATTATGTCCTGTCTCAATCTGGGTTCAAATAAGAACTCAATTAGAGTTCTATTAGGTTTATTTAAATCAAGTCCAAGCTACTTCAAGTTGAGGTTCACCAAACCACTTGGAGCTTCCAAATCAAGACCTTGGTCCACCAAGCTGGAATTCCACATCACCATGCCAACAAAGCAGCCACCAGGGATGCCACATCATCAGCCACGTCACCTTCAAATGGGCACTTAAAGGGGAGATCGACCAATCATTTTAAATTCAAAGAAACCGGCCAATCTCCATGAATTTCTCCTTATCCCATGTAACAAGGCCCCATATCCTCCAACCTCCCTTGTAATCATCCATAATTTGGGGAGAATCTCCATGAATTTCTCCTTATCCCATGTAACAAGGCCCCATATCCTCCAACCTCCCTTGTAATCCTCCATAATTTGGGAAGTTTTCAAATTTCAAAAGTTTTGTAAGGCTATTAAAAAGCCTTGGACGCCCCATTGTAAAAGGGATTTGATTTTTTTGGAGATTAATGAAAGTTGAAGTTGAATTGAAGTTTATTGTTTTGAGTGATTGTCTCTAAGCCCCTCTTCCACACCAAACTATTCTCTCTTCCAAGCATCCAACGCCCAAGTCAAGAAGAAGGCCTTGGAGTCGGCCAAGCCATCTCAAATCTCTTTCTTTGCTCACAAATTCTTCATCCCTTCCATATGCATGCCTTTCTTCTTCCTTAACTCTTATTCTTTATGTGCAGGGTCTTTTGAGGTTTTCGAGTTGCAAGCAGGGTCTTCCTTGACAAGGAACCAACAAGCTGAAGCCCAAGTCCAGGGTTCTGATCTCTGTTATCCAGGTTCTTCAGTTCAGAGCGTTGGTAGTTTCAAGGTATGAATCAAAAGAAGGTTGGAAAGCTCATCACGGTAAGTCCACAATCATTAGCCCCTATTATCTAGATCTTCTTCCTTCTTAGTTTAGAATTGTGTCTAATCAAGTAAAAGTTCCATTTCTTATAATCCTTAAGTCTTATTATGATGAGTACAATTCTAGTGTAATTAGGTTTCATTGCTCTACAAACCATAATCTAAATATTAATCATATGCTTGCCGCATCAATTAACATAACTAGACTCAGTGCTTCTAACCCACGAATGGTCAAGCACAATTTTTGTTGGCTCACCTAATCACCATTAAGAAAGTTGTACTAAACTATCATAATATGAATGATAATTCCAATAGCTAGATGAGCACCAGGTCTTTGGATCTTTAATGATCATCTTAACTATTGAACACATTACCATCCTCTTAATGGGAGGCTATGACTTGGTTATCTCCATAACTTAGTCATTTTAGAGATCTAATAATTTAGAGGTTTTTATCAAAAATTCAGAAGAGAGAAGAAGACATGGACCGATCCTTCTACTAACTTCACCAAGTATGTGATGATGGTCTAAGACGTAATTGGTCAAAGGGCACCTAGATCAATCAAGCTGATCATCCTTACTGGCATGGGTTAACTCGAATGGTGTGGGCACCAGGATTAGACAGAGGCTCCTCAACCCTCTGTGGATCTTTGATTAGGGTTTTCAACCTTTTGAGTCCTGCAATAAGGCTTAAAGCCTGAGTAATTTGCTTTCGAGTCTTGTAGTTAGTATCTAGTTAGTTTCAATTTTTTGCTTTAGTCTTGTAATTTGGCCAACTTGGTCAAGTTAGGGTCAATTGGTCCTGTAATTAGCTGAATTGGTTCAAGCTCAAGTCAATTTGAAGATGGGCTCAAGCTAGTTTGAAGATGGGTCCACAAGTGGGCATTCAAGTCAAGCCCAATTGAAGATGAGTCAAGCCACCTCTCCTTCATGCCAAGTAGGAGTGCCAACTCATGAAGTGCCATGTCATCAATGCCACATGGCATAGGAGGTGCCACATCAGCTCATGGAGTGCCACATCATCAATGCCACATGGCATGGGGAGGTGCCACTTCACCAAGCTCCATTAGGCGGCCAAGTCAAGCTAAAATTTCAAATTCAAATTCCATGGTTGACTCCCATTAAACCTCTCCTTGATCCAAGCCAACAACATCCCCACCTCACTCCACATATCAAGCCATATCACTAAGGATCAAGCCTAGCATTCATGGTTGGTCAAAGCTTCATGAAAAGATTTCAAAATTCAAAAATTATAAGCCAAGGTTTCATGAAGAAAAATATTCAAATTTCTAATGGGTGCCATTTGATTCATGAAGACAACCCACCCTTTTCTCCTCCCCAAATCAAACTTTATAACTCCCCTTTTTAAATTTTGAATGTAGACTTGGGTGCTTATTAAAGGACCCTAACCCTCTTGTAAGAATTTTTAATTTTGAATGAATGAAAAAAAAGAGAGAATTTCTTCTTCCAATTACCCTTGTCTTCTAGACTTGGAACTCTATGAAAGAGTGCCTTTGTCCATCGGGACATCAAGGGGTGAGAGGCCCTGAGTTACCATTCTCTTTCGCAAGCCATCTTCCATCTTCAAGCTAGGATGCCATCGGGAAGATCCACCTAGATGCCCAACAAGAAGAACCCTCTTCGACCACCATCTTCGATTCCTTTTCTCCATCCTTTTCACTTTCTAATACCCCTACTTGCTATTTTCTAACACTTCTCTTGGTTGCTCGCAGGTCCTCCAGGTGCCACGGACAAAGGATTCAGTCTCCCTTGCCTTCGGACCATCGGACGAAAAGCCAGCAAATCCGCAGGGTTGAAGGCTTGATCTTCCAGGCCGCATCTGCTAGTGTGAGAGAACTTGGCATTGGGCGCAACAGAAACTTCAAGGTTTGCATTTCCTAGTCTTCTAAGTAGGTATTGATTTAGAGCTAAGTCCTATAGGGTTTCTCAATCCCAGGGTCCTCTCTTCATCATTGTTTAGGGACTAAACTTGCATGCTAGAAGTATCTTGTTTTTATAAAATCTCTAGATCTGCTCTTTGCTTGTCTTTGGGAATCTTTAAATCCACCAAAACTTTAAAAAAAATTAACAAAAAAATATTTGCATATCCATCTTATCATTAGTATAGTCCTGCATCGTCCTAGGTCCCACATCATCGAATCAATGAGCTATCTAATCAAAAATTGACTAACCACATTGGCCATGTAAGTGAGATTAATGGAAGGGTTTTGCCATTAACTTCTTTCCTTAGACATCAACCAAGTTGCCCAAATAAGAGGTAGCCCCAATTAATAACCATGATCTAATGCCAAACTTACCTTAGATACCAATTGGTTTTTTAGATTTGATTAGACTAGCTTAGGGACTCAGGTCTGACCGCTGAGCCATAATCAAGTTCATTTGTTATAATATGAATTTGATCAAACTATCACTATAGATTTAATCTAGAGAAAACTTTATCTAATCCTAATCAACTTTTGATTTGATTAAATCCAATTCTTGATTAGGTCCATATTATTCAAAATTCTAATCCTAGCTCTAACTTGGTTATTTGACCTGATTCAAGTTAACCCAAAGTCCATGATTTATGAAATATTATTAGAACTTTAATTTATAATTCTAGATCTAATCTTAGACCTCTTAATTTCAATAATTAATTAAGATTAGTTTTGCTAAATTTTAGATCTAAACAATTTACATGCATCATATATACATTAAATACTTTTAAATACTTTTAAATCTCAACTATATGATATAGTCATATATTGAAATTAATTTTATGTTCCATGTTCTAAACATAAAAACAATCCTTAATATATTAATTTTAAATTAAATATAGAAAATTAATTTAAAAAATTTAAAACCTATGCATATAACCTAGAATCGTATGATGAATCCTAATAGTGGTATTAGAGCCACCAAATTCATAAACATGTTTAGATATGAAATTAGATCTAAAAAATCTTAATTCTTGATTTAAAAGTTTATATCTTGAAAGTAGTTTTAGATTGAAAATTAGATCTAGAAATTAAAAATTTTAGATATGAAAACTTAAATCCAAAGTTTTGGTTGAGAACCAAAATTTCAGATCTAAAATTTTTGCGATCTAAAATTACACTAGATCTAAAAATTTTAGTTGATTTAATCTAAAAATTTGATTTTTAGATTTAAAATATTGATAAGAAAATCATGATTCATATTCATTTTGTAGATCTTAAAATTATTTTAAAATTTTATGTTATGAATTTTTGAATGCATATGTGCTAAAATTTTCTAGGTCTAAAATTTTCATATTTTGGATTTTTTGTGAGATGATTAAACCTAATACTTTAGATTTGAAATTAGTTTCAATATCTAGACTAATCTCTCATATTCATAATGCATCAATTAAAGGTTTAAAATTAAAATTGTTAGGTTCAATCTTGAGCTGACATAAGGTTGTCCTACTATAAGGTTAACCCCTTATAGTGTAAGTTTATCCTAGGACAAGATTATCCCATATTGAAAATAATTTTCAAAAATTAAATCAATTATTTAAGATATGAAATTAAGGTTATAAATTTAAAATTAAAAATTTAAGATCTTAACTCAATGCATAAAACATGAAGGATGGGGCATGGGAGCATGGGTCGAATCGATTAGGTCATGCAATTAGATTGCATCTAGTTTTTAGTTAAATCAAATCCAATCAATTGAACTCTTGATCAAACCAAATCAAGAGTTAATTATGATTAGGTCAAGAGTTCTTAGGACCATTTCAATGGTTTGAGTTGGTTGATACGATTGACATCAATCGATTGATCTAAAGACTGTTGGAAAAAATGTCCAGGATTTCATGCATGGATTTTTTTAATAATTTACAATGGAAGACCATTTATTTTAAAATTATTTTAAATATAAAACACATATTTAGAATAATTTTAATAAATCCTAAGCATGATCATAACATGATATGTTGTAGAAAATAAAATCAGCATGTATCGATCTACCCAATGCATGTAGTAGATCTAATCTATAAATAATATGAAATCAAATTTTATATCTTTTCATGGATTGATGATCACCACTACTGATTGCATGTGATAAGGAATCTATATGTCACTTTGCAGCCACACAGGGATTCGGCTTCTATGAGTCTTCCACACAAAGCTCTAATATGATCAACCTCTAGATTGCTAGATTCATGCAAAGGCTATTGGATGGTTGAAAATAAATTATTTCTTGGACTTTCTTGAACCTCCCAAGAAATCTAAGAGAATGAAGAGGTCTGATATAAGAAGAAAACCAAAAATAAGAAATCCCTTTCTACTATTTTTTTCTTCTTTTTCTTCTTCCTTCAACCCAAGCACCCACAAAGGTCTCTCACGCCCATCTAGAATTCATGCCCCCTTTTCCTCTTAATCTCACAGTAATTTCACTTTAGATTTTTTGTGGTAATTTCTCTCTTAATAATTTATATATGATGAAAATTTGAAATAAAATCTCATTGATTAGAGGAGGGATTAGATTTGGATACGGTGATACTATTTGAATAGGACTAAGTATTCTATTCCCAGTAGAACTCCTCTAATTAAATTCAAATCAATCTAAATTTAATTCAAACCAATATTAATCTAAATGAAAATGAGGGAGGATGAAAATAACTAATTTTCTTTATGGAGAATTCTTAAAAAAAATTGTTGACAAAAATAGATAACTTTTTGAGAGTTTAAGACCAAGTAGAGTTAGGATAAGACAAAGAGTTTGATTCCCAGTCAAACTCCTCTCATTTAAATTTAAAACTCATCTTAAATTAATCCAAATCAGACAAGAAAGGAGGGAGCGTATGAAAACATGCTTGGCATGAATCTTTCATGAATTTATTCAAATAAATGGCATGAAGAATTCAATAGGAAATGTAGTTAGGATAGATAAGGATTTGACCAGGCTTTGACCAAAATTAGTTATGAACCAAAACTAATTTGGTTATAACTATATTAATCAACTTGGACTTGATCCAATTAAGTCTTAATTAGGCTTAATTAAATTATAATTAAATCTAAAACAAACTAGGCCCAGGCTTGAATCCAATCATAATTAGAAATTCTTAGTGATCAGGTCATCAAATAACCTAATTGAGTAAATTCTAATTGAACCAAATTCAATTAGACTAGATCTAAACCTCTTCACTCAATCAAATTAGGTCAATTAGCAGTCTAATTATTAATTAATCCTTCTATATTTAATTAAAAATTAATTTAATATTAATTTATAGTATCTGTATAATATTAATTATTTATTATATTTTAATTTTGCTACTAACGATTCTTAATCGTTAGCCAACCATCATGATCGATCAGAAACTTCTATTATATATGATTCCATAGGTTCGAATACTAAGCTGGTAGTCCAAAAATTAATTCCTAAGCCAATCAATTAAACCATCTAGCAATGGTGCTCAATGTCCGGATAGGTTGAATATTCGTGAAGCAACATTTAAGAACCTAGGCATATGGTTTCTATATAATTCATCTCTTTGACCCTAATAATAGAATGATTTTAGAGTCAACTGTCAACTCTAAATAATGCATCCAAATATGTCTCAACCTGCTAAATCTTATAACTCTTCATAAGGATTGCCCTGGCCAAGGTCTTACTAAATTGAAACATAATTGAACATTGTCTCCAACATCTTGGGTAATCAATTCCATCTGGACTCATCACTGACTTCACAAGTACTTGACTGTACCCAATAACCTTTCATTACTAGATTAGAAATTTAGGTACTTCAACACCTAAGTACAATGAGTTGCTTGCAAATTACGGGGATGATCTCAGGTCAGAGGTGATGGGGACATCAAAACCCATCCGAGATTTTCTTTTTTATCCAAATTTTCTTTTTATTTTTCAATTTTTTTATTCTAGCTATTCCACCTATTCTCATTATTTCCATTTTATTCCAAACTTATCCCTGACTTATCCCTAGGTTATCCCTATCATCTTCTTCCTCCATTCTACCTTCAAGAACTTCCATCATTTTTTCCACCGGTCCTGGATCTGCCATGCCCGACCACAAGTGACCTCGACGGCCATCCACCTCCCCCCGGTGTCGATCTCCTCGTGGGAACACCAGCGAATCCCACGGATCCACCTACGGTTGTGTGCCCCTACGGCTCCTCCCATGGCCATCCACCCCTGCGGCTCCACCCTTGCACCCCTCTCCACCATGCCACCGTCCGTTGCTACTCGAGCCACTGTCTGCCACTGCCCGAGCTGTCTCCACCGGCTCCAGCCCATCCGTGCTCATCGATTCCCCTCCTCCCATCAGTCCGATCAGGTTCCCCCCCCAACGGCGCCGCCATCTCCTCTGTCACCTCTGGCCCAGCTCATTCCTCCTCCTCCTTACCACATGCTGCCATATATTCCTTAGCGCTTCCATCCTCATGGGCTTTATGAGGTAATCGCAGGCACCATGAGTGACTCCCTTCAGCACAACATCCCTCTCATCGTCAGCCGACATCATGATCACGGGAAGGTCCATCTCCAACCCGATGTGCTCGAGTAGCTTGAAACCATCCATGTTCGGCATGTACACATCACTCATAACTAGATCAAATGCTCCTTTCCTCTCTCGCAGCATCGCCAGTGCCATCGCCGCCCTCCACCATCAAGGCTGCTGTTGATGGCATGTTAGACCCTCTTCACCCAGATCACGGGATTCTTCATCATCAATGATCGGATCCTACAAACTGGCAGTGGATTGATCTCCCGCTCCACTATCGACACTCTTTAGGTGACTGCCATCGCGATCCAGTCATCACCTCCAAGGACTTGGCCCGGTTTCCTCATTGGCCACCCTGGATTTGGAGGATCTCCCTCATCTTTGCCGGATCTGCCCCAGCTCCCCTCCACCCTGTCCACCGATCTCCTGTTCCACGGTCACAGAAGATGGGGTTTTACAAATCCTGATGCAGAAGCAGCTCTGCATGGATCTCAAAGCTACTGCTTTAGGATTAAAATAAATAAATAAATAAATAAATAAATAAATAAATAAAATAATTTTTCATGTATGGGTCCTAAGTCTTGTAAGCCTATAAAAAGGCATCCCCTCTTGTAACTGGTTAGTAAAGAAGAATTATGAATTTTTGAGAAAAGAGTGTTCTTGGTTTTGCCTCCGTCAGGAGTGGGCATGAGGCCCATCTTTCCTTCACCTGTGGGTGTCGAGGGGTGTGAGACCCCAGATATCTTCTCTCTCGCTAAGTCCCCTCTATGATCTTGGAGCTTCTCCTTCATGGCCCCAGGTAGCCATTTGGGTGGGATGCCCTAGGCTCCGCATGTAGTGAGATGGGTAGGATGCCCTGGACTACATGTAGTATGGTGGGCGGGATGCCCTATAGGTGCGATGTCTCTCCGTGATGGTAAGTCCCAAGTCCATAGAGTATCCATCTTTCTTGCCCCCATATTTTTTTCACCTTTTTGACCCTAATCATAGGAGACTTCTCAGCTATCCAACGATCCTCCTAGCCCCCCCTTTTGTCCCACAACAGGAGGGATATTTATACCCATATACTTTTTTGAGATACTCTTTATAGTAAAGTACTTAATATAGTTAATCATGTTTAGTATAATGTATGCCTACACTCACTTGCATACCATACTAGTATCTGCACACTCCTTGGTTATGAGGACAACCAACCCGTATGGCATATAACGACCTATGCTTAATAAATATTATCATCCTAGGTAATAATGTGTCATTGGTCATGAACAAGTTTAAGAACTACTTGATAAATCCTCTTTTATCAAATTAAAGTAGTTATAAGGACTTCATCTCAAAATAGTTCAAAGAAAGATACAAAAGGAGATGAATTGTCCAAAATAACTTTTATTTCAATAATGATTCATATACATATTATAAAGAGCTCAACCATCTACAACCCAGATGATTGGCTATAGGACACATTTTCTAACAACTCCTACTTGGACTAGAGCTAATCAAAATAGTATGGAATACCCATCTTTCACTTGTGATCATCAAATTCTTTGTTTCCAAGGGCTTTAGTAAATGGGTCAGCCAACTTCTCCTTTCCATCAATCTTCTGAAGGTCAATGTCACCTCAATCCACTATCTTCTAAACAAGGTGAAAATGATGCAGAATGTGCTTGGTCCATTGATGAGCCTTTGGTTCCTTCTCTGGACTATGGACCCCGTGCTATTATAATATAAGGGAACTGGGCCATCTATGGAGGGTGCCAGTCCAAGCTCTGTGAAGAACTTCCATAGCCAAACATTTTTCTTTGCAACATTGGATGTTGCTATATACTCTGCCTCGCAAACAGAATTGGTCATAATGTGCTGCTTGAAACTTTTCGAACAAATAGCACCTCCATTTCGGATAAAAAATAACCTGACATACTCTTGCTGTCATCCCTATCTGACTAAAAAGTTGAGTCAATATAACTGACTAGTTTCAAGTCAGAATCTCCATAAATGAGCCACTGGTCCTAGTATTTCTCAAATATTTAAGGATGGTTTTCAAGACCTTCCAATGATTCTCACCTAGATCAGATTGGTATCTACTAACTACTCCTAGTGAGTATGCCACATCTGGTCTCATACATGCCATAGTGTACATGATAGATCTCATTACTGAGGCATATGGAATCCTACTTGTATGCTCTCTCTTGAGGACTTGTCGGACAATTCTTCTTTGAGAGATTAATTCCATTGCCTATCGAAAGATAGCTTTTTTTGAAATTCACCATGCTGAACTGCTTTAGCACAGTCTTAATGTACGTGGACTGGGTCAATCCTAGCAACCTTTTAGAACTATCTTTATAGATCTTCATCCAAAGGATATAGGATGCTTCTTCCAAGTCCTTCATGGAGAATTAAGAAGATAGCAATACTTTTATTCCTTGCAATGCAGGAATATTATTTTCGATTAAGAGAATGTCATCCACATACAAAATAAGAAATACGATAACCAAGCCATTAGCCCATTATATATACAGGGCCTTTCTCTGTTCCTAACGAAGTCATATATTTTGGTCACTTTATCAAAATGCATGTTCCAACTCCGAGATGCTTGCTTCAATTCATAAATGGATCTTTGAAGCTTGCACACCTTTGTTTCATTAATGGATGTGAACCCTTCAAGATGTATCATATATACCTCTTCTTCTAGTTGTTTATTTAGAAAAGCTATTTTCACATCCATTTGTCAAATTTCAAAATCAAGACGTGCTGCTATTGCAAGCATGATCTGAATGGATTTGAGCATTATCACAGGTGAAAATATCTCATCATAGTCAATACCATAATGCTATCGATATCCCTTGACAACTAGAAGAGCTTTATAGGTCTCCACCTTCCCGTGCACCCCTTTTCCTTTTAAAAATCCACTTACATCCTATGGGTTTTATCCCTTTAGGTGTATCAACAAGGGTCCATACATCGTTGACTTTCATAGAATCCATTTTGAAATTCATGGCTTCTAGCCATTTATCAGAGTCGGCACTCTACATCGCATCCTTATAGGTGGTCGGACCCTTATTATTTCTATCAAGTTCAATAGGATCACCACCTAGGACCAAGAAATCATAGTATCTATCTGGTTGATGCGATACCCTATCAAATCTCCTTAATGGTGCTTCTACGATAGGTTTTGGGTTTGATTCAATCAAATTTGGTTCTTTGGATTCAATCAATGGTGTCGATTTTTCTACATGTCGAACCTCTTCAAGTTCAATCTTAGAGACATTAGTTTCTTCTTTAAGGAACTCCTTTTCTAAAATAATTGCTTTATTACTAACAAATATTTTGTATTCATCAGTATGGTAAAAGAAATAACCCTTAGTTTTCTTTGGGTACCCTATATATGTACACCTATTGGATCTCAGCCCAAGCTTATCTATCCTTAAATGATTGACATAAGCTGGGCATCCCCAGACCTTAAGGTATGAGAGACTAGCTTATGCCCTATCCATATTTCATTTGGAGTTTTGTCTACAGATTTTCTAGGAACTCTATTTAGAATATAATGAGTTGACTCTAATGCATATCCCAAGAAGGAGATAGGTAGACTTGCAAAATCTATCATGGATTGAACCATGTCTAACAGGATTCGATTCCTTTTTTTAGACACTCCATTATGTTGGAGTATCCCAGGAGGAGTTTATTATGAGAGAATCATATTCTGTTCTAAATATGTCATAAATTTACTAGTAAAATATTCATCTCCTCGATCAGATCAAAGGATTTTAATATATTTACCAGTTTGTTTCTCTACTTCATTACAAAATCATTTGAACATCTTAAATGACTTTGACTTATGCTTATCAAGTAGACATACCCAGACCTCAATAGATTGTCAATAAATGTGATGTAGTGGTATTTACCTATGGCTAAAGTGTTCATGGGTCCACATGCATCAATGTATATTAGACTCGGAACCTTAGTGGTTCTTTCATCCTTTCTAGTAAAAGGTAACTTAGTCATCTTCTTAAGAAGACAAGATTCACAAGTCGGTAATGATTCAAAATCATTGATCTCGAGGATTTCCTCTTTAGATAACTTGTTCATCCTTTCTTGTTAATATGACCTAGCCTATAATGTCAAAGGTAGACATCAGATACATTTTCAATCCTAGGATGTTTATTGGATATGTACATTGCATTTACATGCTGTGATAAAATATAAATATCATTTTTTAATTATCGATGCAATATAGTAACACCATTCAAAATGATATCACAATAACTATCTTTTAGTTGTCGGTGCATTATAGTAACACCATTCAAAATGATATTACAATAACTATCTTTTATTGATAAATGATAATCATTTTAGGCCAAAAGGCCTATAGAAACCACATTTATCAAAAACTAGGACAATAGTGATAATCATCTAAAATAATGATACTAGAATTAAAAACAAGCTTGAGTATTCCTAAAGCTAGAACTGGATTAGATCTTCCATCTCCAATGTTCAGAAATTTCTTATTATTCTCTAATCTTTTACTAACCTGAAGTTCCTATATCGAATTACAAATATTAATAGGGCTTCCAATATCTAATACCCAAGTAGTAGTATCACAAATAAAAAAATTACAAGGTATTATCATATAATTACCTTGTCCAGCAATGCCTTGTTGGTTCTTTTTCTTCCTTGACCTGTTCGGATCTAGCAAGGCAATGTAAAGAGAACAATTCCTCTTCCAGTGCCTTTGCTTCTTATAATAGAAGATTCAGCTTAAGTCTGGTCAGCTTTTAACTTTTTGGTTTGACTTGGCTTAGTCACTAGAGTATGTTGCACCTTTTTCTTATTCTTCTTCTTTCCTAGCTTTCTTAAAGGGATGATGCCCTGTTGATCCTCCCACTACATTCACCAACTCTTTGTGGAACTGATGATCCTTCTCATAGGTTTGTAGTAACCTCAACAAACCATAATAGTTTACTTCAGGCCTTGTCATTCTATAATGATCAAGGATTTCAACAATGATTAAGGATTGCATCCTTCCTAACTGTTCATGCAGGGGGAATCCAAGTTTTCCCAGGCACTCAATCAGTTCAATCATATATAATACATTATCTATGACCGAGGCCGACCGAGGCCCCTTCCCTTATCCTTGTGTGAAAATGGTACAAGATATTTTGTACCTTTCAACATCGTTGGGAGTATCGAATGATTCTTTCAACACTTGAAGTATGTCCTTCGATTAAGCATCCTCAAACTTGTGATTCAATTCATCATTCATGGATGTCCATATATACAACGGACTATGGTTCGGTCACTGAGCCACTTTTGATAAATGTCTCAGACTGCACTATGAGCATTCTGAGTAGGCTCCTTAGGTGCTAGATCTATTAGCACATATAGAATCCGTTCATGCTTCAAGACTATTTTAAGCTTTTGATAATAGCTATCAAAATTGGGTCCCATTATTTTTCATTGTCTAGCAATGAATGGAGCAACAAAGTGGTAGCCATATTAATATAATAGAAGAACAAGACCTAATTAACACATGATCATATAATTCTAAAGACTTGGACTTTAGTTTAAAGGTTCTCCCATTATTTTTGATCAAATAGCACCAATTTCTTAGCAGGTAACGGAATACAATAGACTACACACAAGCCTGACTTTGGCTGGCTTACCCATGTGCATCTAAAGGTAGGTTCTTAACCAATTATTTATCTAAAAAATCTTTGGTAAAGATTTTGCCTTAGATACTAATCAGTAAATCTTTGGGCTATCATTGGAAGTCCTGTTTAGGTCCAACTATTAACATAACAGGACTGAGTACTTCAAGCCAACAATGCTCAAGCTCGACTTTGGCCGGCCAACCTGACCATCATTTAGAAAGGACTAAGCCATCATAGGATGAATAATAATTTCAATAGCCAGATGATTACCAGGTCTTTGGACCTCTAATGATCATCTTAACTATTGGACTCATTATCACTCTCTCAATGAAAGGCCATGACTCAATTATCTCCATAATTTTATCACCTAAAGGATAAAATAATTTTAGAGAATTTAATTTGAGAAAAGAGAAGAAGATATGGGCTAATCAGCAATCCTCTTATTGACTTCATGAAGGGTTGAATCACATTAGTCCAAGGGCACCTAGACTAGTTAAACTGATCTTCCTTGCTAGCATGGGTTAACTCTAATCGATAAGCTATATAATCAAATTCTAATTGACTATATTGGTGAGGTAAGGGAGATCAATGGGAGGGTTCCACCATTAACCTCTTTTCTTAGATACCATTGGCCAAGTAAGAGATAGCCCCAATTAATGACTATGATTGAAATGCCATACTTACCTTAGACACCAATTGGTTCATCAGATTCGATCAGACTAGCTTAAGGACTTGGGTTTGACCATTAAGCCATAATCAAGTCCATTTATTATAATATGGACTTGATCAAACTATCACTATAAATTTGATCTAGAAAAAATCTTAAATCTAATCATAATCAACTTTTAGTTAGATTAAATCCAATTCTCTATTAAGTCCATATTATTCTAAATTGAAATCCTAGGTTTAACCCGGTTATTTGACCTGATTCAAGCTAACCCATAGCCCATGATTTATGAAACATGATTAGATCTTTAATCTACAATTCTAAATCTAATCTTAAACCTCTTAATTCTAGTAATTAATCAAGATTAAGTTTACTAAATTTTAGATCTAAATAATTTATACGCATCACATATACATTAAACACTTTTTAGATCTCAACTATACGATATAATCTTATGCTGAAATTAATTTTATGTTTCATATACTAAACATAAAAACAAATCCTAATACATTAATTTTAGATAAAAAATAATATATTAAATAAGATTAATTTATTATAAAATATATTTAATTATTGAAATAATTTTAATGATTTTTTTCACCTTATTTGTTCATGGGATATAATTATAAGTTGCACCCCTACATGCCATAGGAGACCCCATTGAATGGAAAGAGAGGGCCTTTAATCCCTACTTTTCTCTTATGACCAGATGGCTATGGTGATTAACCCAATCTAAAGTAGTTACTTGGATTAAGATTACATCTAACATGCAAAAATCTACATCTACATATAATGTTAAGAAAAACCTGCTTTAATACCAACGTTTGAAAAAATGCCTAGAATTTCTTGCATAGATTTTTTTTAATAATTTACAATGAAAGAATATCTATTTTAAAACTATTTTAAATATAAAACAAGTATTTAGAGTAATTCTAATAAATTCTAAGTAGGATTGTAACATGATATGCAGTAGAAAATAAAATCAGCATGCATCGATCTACCTGATGCAAGTAATAATCTAATATATAAATAATATGAAATCAAATTTCATACCTTATCATGGATTGATATCTCTACTATTGATGGCACGTGGTATGGGATCTCAATATCATTTCATAGCCATACAGGGTGTCCGGCCTCTATGAATCGTCCACATAAAGCTCCGACGTGATCAACCTCCTAGACTGCTAGATCTATGCGAAGACCATAGATGGAAGAAAATAAATTATTTCTTAGACTTTTTTGAGCCTTCTAAGAAATCCAAGAAGAGGATGAAGAGGTCTAGATCAAAGAGAAAGAAACCAAAAATAAGAAACCCCTTTCTACTATTAATTTCTTCTTCTTCCTTTAACCTTAGCACCCAAGAAGGTCTCTCACACCCATCCAAAATCCACGCCCCCTTTTCCTCTTATTTTCATGGTAATTTCACTTTAGATTTTTTATGATAATTTCTCTCTTAATGATGTATATATGACAAAAATCTGAAGTGAAATTTTGTTGATTAGTGGTGGGATTAGATTAGGATAAGGTGAGCTATTTGAATAGGACTGGGTATTCTATTCCCAATAGAACTCCTCCAATTAAATTCAAATCAATCCAAATTTAATTTAAACTAATCCTAATCTAAATGAAAATTAGGGAGGATTGAAAAAACATTTTTTTTTTAAAGAATTCTCAAAAAAAATTGGTGACAAAAATATATAAGTTTTTAAGAGTTTAAGACCAAGTAGAGTTAGGATAAGACAGAGTTTGATTCCTAATCAAACTCCTCTCATTTAAATTTAAAACTTATCCTAAGTTAATCCAAATCAGATAGGAAAGGAGGGAGATTATGAAAATATACTTGGCATGAACTTTTTATGAATTTATTCAAATAAATGGCATGGAGAATTCAATAGGAAACTTAGTTCGGCTAGATAATAGTTTGACCAAGCTTTGACCAAAATTAGTTATGAACCAAAACTAATTTGGTTATAAGTAATTTAATCAACTTAGACTCAATCCAATTAGATCTCAATTAAGCTTAATTAAATCTTAATTAAATATGAAACTAACTGGGCCCAAGCCCAAATCCAACCATAATTAGAAATCCTTAGCGATTAGGTCATCAGAAAACCTAATCAGGTAAATTTTAATTAAACCAAATTCAATTAGACTTGATCTAAACCTCTTCACTTAATAAAATTAATTTAATTAATAATATATTTATTAATTATTCTTTCTATAATTAATGACCTATGCTCGATAAATGTTGTCTTCCTAGGTAGCAACATATCTTTTGGTCACGAATATGTTTAAGAACTACTCAATAAATTCTCCTTTATCAAATTAAAGTAATTCTAAGAACTTCATCTCAAAAGAATCAAAAAGAAGATGCAAAAATAGATGAACTACCAAAAATAACTTTTATTTCAATAATGATTCATGTATAAATTATAAAGAGCTTAACCATCTACAATCCAGATGATTGGCTATAGGATACATTTCCTAACAAAGACCTGAATTGGCTTAGTGTTGAGCTTGAATCATTTAAGCTGACTAATTCAAAATTGATAAACCAATTGGTATCTAAGGCAAGTTTTGATCATGGTTTTCAATTGGGACTAACTCTTTCCTAGCTAACTTGGTTGGTATCTAGGAAAGAGGTAAATGTAGAACCCTCCCATCGATCTTACTTACCTGAACAATTTGGTTGATTATGTTTTGAATAAGGTTGCTTATTAATTCAAGTTCACCCATGCTATCTTGATTAGTTAGACAAATGATGTGATAATTAATTAAGATGTACCTGAACTACGTCACTTAGACATGAAATGTGCAGATATAAACCAGTTGGACATGGGGTGGGCTGACCCAATCTAGGTATGTCAGACATTAGATGTGCTAACCTAAACCAGGTTAATTAAACATTATATGTGTTGACCTAAACAAGGTTAATCAAACAGGAGATGTGCTGACCTAAACCTTATTTCATATATGATATGACTTTTTAGCTTAGTATTTAGATTCAATGCATCACCATGGCTGTTTGGTCATAAGAGCAAGCAGGATTTAAAGGCCCTCTCTTTCCATTCAATAGGGTTCTCTTATAATGTGTAGGGGTGCCATTGTGATTTGACTTATAAGGAAGAATCATGAAAGGATTTTTAAATTGAGCTAACCTAAATTAGCTTAGTTAGTAGGTTAGTCAGACATGAGATTATATTGACTAATTAATTAAGTAGAGACCTAAATCCAAACCTGCTCATAAATATTAAGTCATAGGCTTTCCACCATTATACTATAGGCATCTCTTGGGTGTTGATTGTTCTTGGCTAGATACAGTGATTCAGTTGCATCGGAGGGGCACAACCACTATATTAACATGAGACATTATGGGATAAAGATAGGGTTAGGCCCAATAACTAAGCATGATGAGGGACCTAATGATGGCTTCATTTTGCATTGAACAGTGGGTCTGATTTAACTAGGAAGTTGGGCAATAACTGTTAGATAAGCTAATATGACTTAGAGATTGAGTCACTGCAATATGCATGAGAAGCATTAGGCAAGCATTATCCACTCATCAGGATAGCATGTTACCAATAACAGGGCATAGTGAGGTAATCATATCAGTAGGACCATAGTACCTACTAGGGATCCTAGTCATATAGGGATTTTCATATCTCCACTGAGGAGTGTGAGAGATCCATGAAAATAGTGGAAGTTTAATTTGTTGCTTAAAGTTTCTAAAATAAATTTAAGATTAAATACAATCATCTAACTTGAATCTTCACTCTCTGTGGATTAAAGTTAGCTTTTAACCTTCTTAATTCTTAGAGCAATTGACTAACCATAATCTATTATAAAGATCAACTCAAATTAAAACTTAATTAGACAGGCTGAGTATAGTAATAGACTAGGATTACCTTATGTTATCAAGTTGGTATAGCTGACCTAACTATAATCAAGATCATTGTTTGACAATGATTAAGGATTAGGAGCTTAAGAAGCTCGAGCATGTTAATATATAAGGATTGCAAATAGATTTGATTTAGCCATCTTATCTAACTCATATGGATAGTTTACTGTAAACTATTATTTGAATAAGAATAAGATGATTAGGTCAACAAATTGGTGACTAATAAAGGAATATTGAAAGGTTCAATAGACATGCTTCTCGATGCAGAGTAGACCTTGTCTTCCGAACTATAGTCTAAGTGAATGAAGAGGCTTGTGAAGAAGAATTAGTTCTTCAACGTAAATGGCCACTGATAATGGAAAGTTATTTTCACTTCAAAGGTCAATGACCATAGGCATTGTCCCATGTACCGAATCCTTGAAGAATAAATTTGACATACCTTTGGAAGGTATGTCATCTATTCAAAGTGACTTTTATTTTGAGTAGAAATTTGATTTCTATTTAGCATGAAATCATTGATCCATTTATTTTAGAAATGAATTGGATTTAGATGATTTTTAATGTTAGTCTTTGTATGCATATGATGCATTTGCTGAGCTGTTAGTGAGTGCCATGGGATCTAAGAGATCTTGTGAGATGATATTTATCCTAGGTACACATTAACATGTGTAGCACATTCAATGTGTAGACTAGAAAAAGCTCCTTAAGATTCTTTGATTAGATAAAGGAAGTTAATACCTTAGAAAAGATTTTTAAAATCATCTTAAGTTGTTAGTGTAGGATTTTGTGTGGTGCTCCCAAGCCTTGGAGAGACTTAGAAGGACATGGCAGGGATGCTGAAGGTAATCCTTGGAGCTTGGGAGTGTGTCCCAAGCTGTCCTGGAGGTATTCCAGGGGGTTTTTGGGGTTTTCCCAGGGCTCTGAGTCAATTTGGATCAAGCCATGTTGGGTCAGGGGGTTTGACCCAAAAGGATTAGTGTTTTCATATGGGCTTAGAGGGGGAGTTTTTTGAGAGATTATAACATAATCCAGTTGGGTTATGGGGTTAGGTCCAGTTTGTTATGTTGGTAGTAGGTTAGCCAGTTGGTTTGTTAGTTGGTTGGTTGTAACCAATTAAGAAGCTCAACCATGTGAGGAGTTCTAACCAAGTTGTTATGGACAATCCAAGTCCTAACCGCCCATGTGATGTAGTCCAACAAGAACCAAGAAGTCCAAGATGCCTAACATCAAGAAGTCAAAGATTGATTGCCCACTCTTATTTAAGAGAGGTTGGGGTGTATGTGATGGAGAGAGGCCGACCCTTTGGGGTCTGGTCCAGTAGGATCCAAGGATGCCGTATGTGGAGTCTTGGATGCAAGAGGATCAACACGTGAAGAGGCTTGGAGGAGGACTTCTCATGGTTATACTTAGACTGTGAGGGAGTTTGATGGTTTGCTCAAGACCGTGGATGCTTGGAATGCCCCTTGGGGGTGTGGACCATGGGAGACTCTTTTGGTTTTAGAGAGGGCCATGATGGAGGGCTTCAGAGAGACCGCATGGAGGGATTTTCTATGTGGGGACTTGGCCATGAGAGGATCCTAAATGATGGAGTTCGCAGGTGGAGCTCTTTCTAGTGAGAGGAGGCACGGTCATGGCTTGGGTTGCAGATAGGCACATGTGAGGGAGATATCATGTGGAGGGCTTAGACCATGGTGTATTCCATGGGGCTTTAGAGAAGGGATCCTGTGTAAGGGAGTCTGCAGGTGGAGCTTCTTCTCGAGTCTCAGGAGTGCGGTGGAGCATGAGTCTTAGGAGCTGTGGAGCATGGGTTGATGTTCCTGCTAGAAAGGTGAGAAGCTTCTGGGGTTTTAGAAGGGTTGCCATGGGGTATTGTCTCTTGTCTTGTTACAAGGTTCTTCTCCAAAGGATGAATAATATAATCTCTCTTTTTCTCCTACATACATCTCTTCTCTATATCTCCTTTATTGCATGATATTGAATCCAAGAACATGTTATTGCTGGTTCTTGATCAAGAAGGTTGGTTTTTGATCTTTCCCTAGCAATTTCTATTATGCAGACATTTATTCAGATTCCCAACCAAGTGGTATCAGTGCCTAGGAATCTTTATAATTGGTATCAGAGCCATGGTTCGAGCAGAAGAGGAGTCGAGCCTTGTTGAGAGTTGGGAGAGGAGGATTTAAGGAATAATAAAGGAGTTGTACATGGGTGTGGTATCCTGCGTCGATAGAGAAGAGGTCTGACATTTGCGTTAGGTTTGCACAGTTGTCTGGGTGCACTACAGAAGAACAGGTTGGTATTGCAGTCATGAGGACAGAGTTGGAAGACATCAGTTTAAGGTTCAGTGCAGGCTCAGTAGGGCAGCATTGAGTGGCTAGCCTCAGGGATTCTTTCTATGGTGTCAGATGGACTTCTATTTCAGGTGGAGCACCAAGGAGAGGTGGCTTCAAGGGTGGAGTAGGATTTGACTCGAGTTCAGAGCGGGAGGTGCAGAGATACTGGCCATATTCTAGCACGAGCACCAGGGATGCACTTAGCCAGGTGGAGCAGAGTGTGCAGAGATTGGCATGGCTCTGAGGAGATGGTGTTAGGTAGAGCTCCATTTACAGCGAGTGCCGGTTCAGGTTTGCTGTGGCCTCTCCAAGAAAGTCCAAGGAAAAGTCTGAGCAGTTGCTATGGAGAAGGAAGGCTTCAATGGTGGTGCCAAGGATACAAGCAAGGATCATCAACTGAGGAGGCAATCATCCCAAAGGCCTCCTAGGATGCACAGTAGTTGAAGGGTATTGGCAGAGGCAAGGAGATCCGCATAAGAGGTTATCAGGACATACAGTTACAGCGGGATTGTGCAGAGGACATTACCATGTTTGCCAAGACTTGGAGGCACCAAGGTGGAGATTGTAGGGTATTGCTTAGTGCTCCCAAGCTTTGGAGAGACTTGGAAGGCCATGGCAGGGATGCTGGAGGTGATCCCTGGAGCTTGGGGGTGTGTTCCAAGCTATCTTGGAGGTGTTCCAAGAGATTTTTGGGGTTTTCCCCAGGGCTCTGAGTCAATTTGGATCATGGCATGTTGGGTCAGGGGGTTTGACACAAAAGAATTAGTGTTTTCATATGGGCTTAGAGAGAAAGTCTTTTGAGATATTGTAACATAACCCAGTTGGGTTATGGGGTTGGGTCCAGGTTTGTTAGGTTGGTTAGGAGGTTAGCGAGTTGGTTAGTTAGTTGGTTGGCTGTAACCAATTAGGAAGCCCAACTATGTGAGGAGTTCTAATGGTGGGGGCAACAAGATTAGACACAGATTACTGGGCCCTATTTGGTTTACCTAGCCATGTGTCAAATTTTGTAATCAATTAAGATTGAGTCCTGTAATAAGTTGAGGTTAGTTGATTTATCTCAACCCTCAACCTAATCATTATTTTGAGTTCTGTACATCAGTTATGAGTCTAGTTGAGCTCAATTTTTGTACAAGAGAGGAGGTTACCCTATTTTGGAGTTCCACCAGGCCACATCCAGGAGTCGAGGCTACTACATCAGTCCAGTGGATTTTGTGTGACAACTCAGGATCAAGCTACTTCCAGAAACCCTGATTCCTTCCAGATGCCCTCCAGATTCCTAGATTCCAGTCCAGATGACAGAGCATATTCCCAAACTAGGGCATCAATGATTCTAGAGGTCCCTCTACATCCTAACCCAAAGAAATCAAATCCAAGTGCCAAGCCCAAGCCCTAAAGAAGCAAGATTCCATGGAATATTCCTGCTACAAGGCTACCAGGCCACCCCAGTTTCCAAAGGCCCAAACCCATGCATCCAAGCCCCTTTGGGCTGGCCTCTTACTGCCCCTAGAAGCCCAACATGCCCTCCTAGGCGTCCTTTATGTGTTGACCAAGTCCAAGAGGTGTCCATGAGTGGAATAGTCAAAGCATGAAGGAAAAAGGAGAAGACTAGGTCAATTCCTAACCTAATGGGGATTTGTTTTTCTAACCTAGCTAGGAAAGGACTTGTATTCCAATTTGGAAGAGGACTTGTAATCGAAGTATAACCATGGTTAGTGAGGGCATGGGAAATCTATAAATACCCCACCCCTCCCCCTCTTTTAATCATCTTTTTCTTACGAATAAACCTTGCTGAAATTTGGATTAATTGCCTTGTGTTTGAGTTTTGGTTCTTATTTTGTGTGCTCTCCTTGTGTGCCCTAGATGAATTCTTTGCTACCCTAGCATCCTTCCACACCCTAAATCACTACCATCCAAGCCTTCACACATCCAAGGAGGAGTGCCCTAGGTGACCAAGCAAGGAGATCTTCAAAAAGCTTTAAACAGCCTAGCTTCGAATCCCTAACCTGATTTCTTCTAAATCTAGTTTCCTTTCTTTTTCCTACTTGCTATTTTGATTGACCCTTGATGTTTTACAAGATCCCTGAGGTGCTTTTCCTCCTTTGAGGAGGCCTTCTTTGCTACCCGAACTGCCCAGATCAGCCATCAGATTTAAGGGAAACAAGGCTTCTTCTTCTAGGCTCTGATCAGAGTTGTGAGTGATCTTTTCTGCTATTGGATTTCAATCTCTGACTGGTAAGAAACCTTCCCTTCTCTTAATATCTATTTTGATGAAGATAAATTATCCTAAATTGGGAGTTTCTCAACTCTCGGGTCCTGGCTACTTATTATCTTGCATGAGTTCTTTGCGATCATGATGATTCTTAGAATTGCTGATTACCTGCTAGTCTTTACTTTACTTTTGGAATTTAACCTACAAACCTAAATTATAAAAATTACAAAAAAATATTTTACTATTTTTCCTGCATGTTTAGCAATCTTACAGTCATCCTACATCAGTTTGGTATCAGAGCGAGTTTAGGATAGTTTTTATTTGCTTCGCATTCATAAACCCTAATTTTGTATTCTGTCCACTGCATTAGGTGTCTAGGTTTCATCTGATTCTAGTATCATAAATATTTTATTTTTTTGTGAAATTTGCACTGCATATCCTCTATTCTATTCTAGTAATTATTAGAATTTTTAATTATTTTTATTGAAACACTAAATCTCTAAATTTGGCATAATAGGAACCCTAACAGAATTTTAATAATTTCTGTAGTAGTCCAGAAAATCCTAGGTTTGCATTATCATATTATTTTTTTTATGCATGAAATTTGGTAGGTTTCATCAACACCATCCATCCTCTGTTCTAGATGCTTTTTGATTTTTTTTTGCATCGGTATCTATGTCAAACTCTGCAACAACTGAAACCCTAATTCACTGATTTCCACTACATTCTGCATCATGACTCAACCTAAACCTTTTTAACTTCCAAACCCCCAATCCCAAGCCAAACTTTGTTTGATAACCCCAGTTAACTTAAACCTAATTTGACACATCATAAATCATTAAAAAAATATTTTATTTTCTGATTATTTTAGATTGCATCAAGGCCATCGATTGCCATCATTCTTAACCTAATCTTAAGGGCAACTCCCTATCTAAGATCAGGGTAGGATTTCATCAGCTGTCTTGGGCCCGAAACAACCACCATCATACTAATCCAAGTCTAATTAAAATTAATTAGACTTAATTTTCCCTAGTGGCCTAGGAGACATCAACAGGTTTGGTCCGAGTTGTGTGGACCAACTAGTGCATTTAACCTTTTAGCTATTACTGAAAGCTGTGTCTAAGGCTGGGGGTCCAGAGTCAAATGACCTAAGTGGTGTTGAGGTTTTTAATTAGGTCCCTACGAAAGCAAGGGGCCTCCCACACTCCCACCCCCTACCTGACTAGTGGAAGGACTAGGTATTGGGTTAGGTGTAAGTTGAGCTGACCCACCCAATTTCTGGCTCTAGGTATAGGAAACCCTAGATTATACTAGCTTTTTCTTTCTCTTTTGCATGCTTGGTTGTATCATTTCATTTTGATTGTTGATTTGTTGCATGACCACTAGATTAGGAACCCAATACCAGAAGTCTAAACCCCAACCCAGTTCAACCATGGAGTCCAGTCTTGAAGCACTTATAAAAACCATGAACGAACAATTAAACCATAAACTTGACCAAACCAATACCCAGATGACCCAATTGACCCAATCCCAAAACCAAATGAACTATCGATTCGACCTAATAAGCCATAAGGTTGACCAAATAAATCAATCCCACATCCAGTTTGCCCAATTCACCACCCAAACCAACCAGGTAAAAGCCAATCCAATGTTAGTTGATCTAGTAGATACCCAGGTAGAAGACCACCCAACATTAGTTAAACTGATTACACCCAAGCTGAACCTGTAGTAGAAGACCAGCTAGAGGGAGAGAACCCATATACTGTTATTAAGGCTGTACCTAAGGAGCCACTAAAAGAAAGCCCAACTATAGAGCCCAGTCCTTTGATTTGTGAGCTAGAAGAATTTATTAAGGACTTAATTTCTATAAATCAGTACCCTCAGGATGAAGTCACCTCTTAACTCCACTTGATCTCTTCCTTGAAATCAATGACCATTTCTTCCATTATGTAGACCCTTTAGATAGACATCAATCCCATAAGATCAACCTCATTAGTCTAGGACTAATTCTTGATATCCCTTCCTACATCCTATGCTACCCGATTAACCCTGAACCCTTTTCTTATTCCTTACCCAATCAGACAAATCCTGAGTTCACTTCTTATTTTCTACCCTTTTCTAAAACTTTTCATTATTTTCTAACCCTTAGATTGCATTTCATAGAGGTTCGCATATTGCATTCATTCATCGAGTCTGTCATGTTTGCTTCCTACTTTTGGAAGACCTGGCATCTACTAAGAATTCATGTCACATTTTCATGTGCATGTCATGATAGGATCAAACCTAAAGAGTCTATAATCTATTAGGTTTTGTCCCTTAGAGTCTAATAAAACATCCTTTGATAGGGATGTCTAGTCAAGTCTATTAGGTATTAGTTGAGTCCAATAAATGCACAGCCTGAATTACATGTCTGCACCTACACTACCCTCTGCACAGCATATGCATATGGAAATTAGTTAAAAGTTGAACATAACTAATGAACTAAATAACAACTTGGCTAATTCCTAAAAGAGAGAAAGAATTTTGTAGTGGATTTTGTAATTGTAAAGAATTTTCTGCTCGCGAAGCTGGCCCATCCAAGATAATGAATATCGGTGGACCCAATGCATATGTGCTTGAGTTACCACCCAACTTAGGCATTAGTTCCACCTTCAACATCTCAGATCTTGTAAAGTATAGGGACCTAGCAGAGATACCTAGCGAGCCCTTTGAGCCACTCCCTTTCTTTGTGAGTGAACCCACCCCAGAGTGTCCACATACAATTTGGCCTTTTAGTGAGGAAAAGATTGAGAGAATCCTGGACGATCAAGCTATCGGTATCCAAGATAGAGGCTATCAGAGGTACTTGGTCCGGTGGTAAGGTCGGCTAGAATCTGAGGACTCGTGGATCACCCGTGAGGATCTGCAGTGCCTTAACCCAAACCTACTCGAGCACTAAGAGAGCCAAGTTATCCCATACTCGACGGGGTCGAGTTCCTCCCATCCCGGGAGAATTACTGGGGGCACCAGGAATAGAAACAGATTACTAGGCCCTATTTGGTTTATCTAGCCATGTGTCAAATTTTGTAATCAATTAAGATTGAGTCCTGTAATAAGTTGAGGTTAGTTGATTTGTCTCAACCCTCAATCTAGTCATTATTTTGAGTCCTGTACATCAGTTATGAGTCCAGTATGAGATCAATTTTTGTACAAGAGAAGAGGTTACCCTATTTTGGAGTTCTACCAAGCCACATCCAGGAGTCAAAGGCCACTATATCAGCCCAGTGGATTTTGTGTGACAACCCAGGATCCAAGATGCTTCCAGAAATCCTGATTCCTTCCAGATGCCCTCCAGATGCCCAGATTCCAGTCCAGATACCAAAGCATATTCCTAAACTAGGGCATCCAGGATTCCAGAGGTCCCTCTACATCCTAGCCCAAGGAAATTAAGTCCAAGTGCCAAGCCCAAGCCCTAAAGAAGTAGGATTTCATGGAATATTCCTGCTACAAGGCTACCAGGCCACCCTAGCTTCCAGAGGCCCAAACCCATGCATCCAAGCCCCTTTGGGCTGGCCCCTTGCTGCCTCTAGAAGCCCAACATGCCCTCCTATGCATCCTTGAAGTGTTGACCAAGTCCAAGAGGTGTCCATGAGTGGAATAGTCAAAACATGAAGGAAAAAGGAGAAGACTAGGTCAATTCCTAACCTAATGGTGATTTGTTTTTCTAACCTAACGAGGAAAGGACTTGTATTCCAATTTGGAAGAGGACTTGTAACCCAAGTGTAACCATGGTTAGTGAGGGCATGGGTGATGGGGGACTAACTAAATGCAAGATGAAATGATGTAGGTGATTTGTTGTTTTGTGACTTTTAGGATTTTGAATTCAGTTAAGGATTCCCGAAGACAAGAAAGAGTAAATCTAGGATTCTATACTAACAAGAACCTCAGGCAAGAAAGTAGTCCCTAAGCAATGATAAAGAGAGGACCCCAGGACTGAGAAATCCCGTAGGACTTAGCTCTCAGAACAATATCGAAAAGGAGTCAGGGAGGCAAACCTCAAAGATCTGAAGTGCCCGATGCCGAGATCACTCACTCTCGCGGATGCGGCCTGGATGATCGAGCCTTCAACCCGCAGATGTGCTGGCTTGCTGTCTGAAGGTCTCGATGGCAAGGGCAACCGACTCTGTGTTTGTGTCACCTGGAAGACCTGCGAGCATTCAAAGAAGAAGAGTTAGGTTTCGATCAAAAGATAGCAATAGAAGAAGGAAAGAGAGTTGGTGTGATGATGGGTGGAGTCTTCTTGCTAGGCGCCTGGGTGGATGATCCTGATGGGCTCCGATTCAAAGCTGGAGGATGGAGTTGCAGAAGGGACGGTAACTTGAAGCCTTACACCTCTCGACGCCCGAAGGCGAAGGCGCTCCCTCATGGAGATCGACGTTCCTAGTGAACAAAGGCAGCTAAAGAGAAATTGGATCTCAAGAAACTTGGTTTTTCATTCATCAAAAATTAGCTTTACAAAGGAGGGGTAAGGTCCCTTTTAAAGGCACCTTAGGACCCCATTTAAATTTCAAATTACAAATCTTTTCTTGATGGGGCACCCAAAAATTCAAAAATTGTTCCTTCTTGGCCGACCATGAATGTGGCTTGATGTGAGGCTTGGATCAAGGCTTGTGTCCTTCTCCTTTCCTTGGTTGTGCTTCCACCTTTGGTACAAGGCATGATATGGGGAGTGAGAAGTTGAGGCACCCATGGATCTTGCTATTCCTTCCAAAGTTGTTCAAGTAGTTTGGGAAGAAAGCTTGATAGGAGGCTTGAAGCAAGGGATTTGAATTCTCCAAACTTTAACTCCCTTTGACCTTCGTTGGCCGGCCTCCCATGTTTGGAAAATAGCTTGATAGGGGGAGGGAAAAAAGGAGTGTATCAAGTGATGTGTCCCCCCTTTTGGCATCCAAAATCTGAATTGTGTGTGGCCCACCTGGCATGGTGAAGTGGCGCCATGTAGGATGAAGAGGTGGTCCCCTGAGTTGAGTTGGCTTCCTTCATGGCTTGGCTCAAAAAGTGACTAGACTTCAAGACCAATCTTGCTTCAAACAGACTCGAACTTGGACTTATTACAGGACTGGACTCAGTACGGGACTCGATTCGACCAACTTGGTCAAAATACAGACACTTGAGACTCAATTCAAAGCTAAAGAAAATCACAAGGTTTAGGCTTGAAGTCTTATTACAAGTCCCGAAAATTAAACCCTAATCAGAGGTCTGGTGCCCACACCAATTCTCCCAAGGTGGGAGGAACTCGACCTTGTCGAGTAAAGGTTGATCAGACTTTGATATTGTTCCAGATGGTTGGGGTCGAGGTGCTGCAAGTCCTCTCGGGTATCCTACGAATCATCGGACTGCGGTCGGCCTTGCAATCGGACTAAGTAATTCTAAAAGCCTTTGCCCCGGGTGGTCATGGCTTGCTCATCCAGGGCATGCTCGATCCGCTCTCCTCTCTTAGGTAAAATTGGAGGGGGACACTCTGGGTCGAGTTCGCTCTCAAATGAAAGGTTAGGCCCAAATAGCTCACTGGGTATGTTTGCTGGTTCCCTATACTCGACTAAGTCAGGGATATTGAAAGTCGAGCTAATGCCATAATTCGAGGTAGCTCAAGCACATAGGCATTAGGGTCACTCTCCTTATCACTCTAAAGGAGCCAGCTCCATGAGCATGAAGTTTCTTAATGGTTCTGGGTGGAAACCATTCAAGCCTAAGCCTAATCATTACAAAATCCCTTTGATCAAACTCTTTGGTTCACTTTCGGGAATAAATAAAATTATTTTAAAATTTATACTTAATGCATGATGCAAAATGCAGACTTAACGATGCATTCCTATAGAGCAGAATTTTATTGGACTCTCTAGGGCCTAAATCTAATAGATTATTGACTCTCTAGGTTTGACCCTGGTCTAGTATGTACAAGAAAAATTATCAAGGATCCCTAGCAAATGCCATAAGGTATACCAGAAGTAGGTAGCAAATGGGATGGGCTCTAGGAATTCATTCAACCAAGAAATCTCATCAAAATGTAACCCCATGGCTCTAGAAATGTGAGAAGGCTCAGGGAAGGGTAGAAAATAGGAGTCGGAGTCTCGGGGCAATCTCTGGGCATCATGAAACATACCTTGGTTATTCAGGATAATCTTAAGATTTGGACATTGTTCAATAGGTGCAAGTTCCAAGGCTAGATGGGTGTTCCTAGATGGTGGAAGGTCATTAGGAAAGTCTTTGGGAATGTTATCTTAAAAGTTCTCAAAACTAATGTCTACCTCCTGGGGTGGTTCCGTAGGGACTTGCTCCTGGACCTCCTCTAAGGGCAATACTTGTGAACCTTCACCTTCCTCTACAATGTTCGATCCTGACTTGGTCAGTTCTTCTTCAAGTTTTGTAGTGGGTTCAGGATCATTATCCTTAGATTCCTTTGATACATCCATCTTGGGCCCATCTTCATCACAATTCGCCACTAAGCTTGATTCATGGATATCTTCTTGGGATTCCTTAATAGGCTCAGTGGTTTCTTCACTTACACTCCTAATGGGCTCAGACTTTTCCTCTTCCTTTCCTAGCTCTTCAATCTAGGGATACCCTAAGTCTTGAATATCATTGCACTCAATTTTTACTTTAGGGTTCTTGTTCCTATCATTCGTATGAACTAATGGGACAGTAGAAGTTGGTTGGTCTAAGGGAAGCTGGCTAGGGTTGGGTTTGGGTCCAAAGGTACTAACCTTGCTGGGCTTAACTTGGTAGTTCATGAGTTTTCTTTGATATGGCTCAAATTCCTTAGCAGTGTCATAGGCTTCTTCCAGGCTATAAATCTTCCAATGGATAAGTTCCTGCTGGATATCTCTACGTAGACCATGTTGAAACCTAGCTATGGTCTCAAACTTAGATTCAGTGGTGTTACATCTCTTGACAAACTTCTAAAAGTTCTTGATATACTCAGACACTGGCCTATCATCCTGTCTCAGTCGGTACCATCAGTCTAAAAGTCTTTTCTCATAGGATCTACCTAGGTACTTATCTCTTAACTTACTTCTCATGTCTCTCCAAGTACGTATTTCCTCTTCTTTGTGATAGCATTCACGCTCAATAACATACAATGTGACCTAGCATGTTAGGTGAACTTGGTTTTGGCCAACCTAACCTGTCCTAATTTCGATATGTTAGTGCACTCAAAATACTGATCCATTTGTTCTTCCCAATCAATATATGCCTCTTGTCTTCCATCAAAGGTGGGTGCATAAGGTTCAGTGCTCCTAGTGGGTCCCTCCTCGGAGTCAACCAAGTATAGGTATGGGCTCCTAGGGCTAGACTCAGGGGCAAGATCATGATCATAGGCTCTTGGATCAAGGGAATTAGGCTTAGAGGAGTTGAATTTAGCATGGGCCTTGCGGGCTTCAAACCTATCTTCAAACTTATCAAGCTTATTGTTCATCCTAGCTATCTGTTCAAGGATGAGCTTTAATTGATCTTCTCGTTCATTCTCCATGGGTTCACTTGACTGAGAAAGATGAGGGTGATAAGGGACTCCGGATCTAGTCGACATGAGTCAAGCACGCAAAATCGTCTATGATCTACTAGACCTATAATCTAAACCAGTTACCTAAGTCAGGGTGGCAAACTAGTCTGTAGTAACTCTGTGCTTGGCTAGGTAGGTGTAGGAGAGTGGAGGTCCCTGAACGCCAACCTTAGACACCAATCTGGGGTTGGCCAGGTAGGTGGACCAACTCACAAGCCCTGAATCACCAAGCCTAGACACCAAGAGCAATAGCACACATAGAATGGGCTGACACCAAGAATAGACACTTAGTCTTGACTCGACCAGTTGGTGTCCCTAAGCTCTCTAGAGCAAATTAGGTATCTATTTGATTTTAATTAGATCTTGGGTTTGATATGCCGGATGGTAATTTTTGGGCTAGGGACAGGTAATGAAATACTGACCCTATGTCAAATTGCCACCCTTAAAGTGATTTATGCAAATGATGGCAAACAAATGCTCTAATGAGATGGATCTAATTTATATTTTAGGATTTTTTGATGTATGATAACAGAGATAAGATGATGGAAATAAAATGATATGACCCTAAATGCAAGATTAAACTATATGATAAATTAAAACATAAGGAAATTCTCAGAATAGAACTTCTTCTCAGGTAGTATTCTGGCTTGTAGAAATTCTACATGCTACGATAAAATCTGAGAAAATTATCAGAAATACTTTGAATTATATGTGATCTAACAGAAGAAAAATAATGAGATTTGGAGGTCCCTACAAATAGAAAAAACTAAAACAACAGACTATATTCGGAAATGAAAAAATGCAGAAATTTAAAGATGAGATCTAAGATGCAAAGTTTTTTTTTTTTGTTCTTTTAAATCTTTCATTCTTGTATTCCCCTTCAAAGGTCTATCACAATGGCACCCCTACATGCCTTAGGAGATTCCCATGGAATGAGAAGAGAGGGTCTTGAAACCCTACTTTTCTCCTAAGACCGGACGGCCTGGTGAAGCACCTAATCCAGGTACTTAAGAAGCGCTAAGTCCTAACCATGCTCTGATACCAGAAATGATGGGGGACTAACTAAATGCAAGATGAAATGATGCAGGTGATTTGTTGTTTTGTGACTTTTAGGGTTTTGAATTCAGTTGAGGATTCTCGAAGATAAGAAAGAGTAAATCTAGGATTCTATACTAACAAGAACCTCAGGCAAGCAAGTAGTCCCTAAGCAATAATAAAGAGAGGACCCCAGGATTGAGAAACCCTATAGGACTTAGCTCTCAGAACAATATCGACTTAGGAGTTCAGGGAGGCAAACCTCAAAGATCTGAAGTGCCCGATGCTGAGATCACTCACTCTCGTGGATGCAGCCTAGATGATCGAGCCTTCAACCCGCGGATGCACCGACTCGCTGTCCAAAGGTCTCGATGGCAAGGGCAACTGACTCCGTGTTCGTGTCCCCTGGAGGACCTACAAGCATTCAAAGAAGAAGAGTTAGGTTTCGATCAAAAGATAGCAATAGAAGAAGGAAAGAGAGTTGGTGTGATGATGGGTGGAGTCTTCTTGCTAGGTGCCCGGGTGGATGATCCCGATGGGCTCTGATTCGAAGTTGGAGGATGGAGTTGCGGAAGGGACGGTAACTTGAGGCCTCACACCTCTCGATGCCCAAAGGCGAAGGCGCTCCCTCACGGAGATCGACGTTCCTAGTGAACGAAGGCAACTAAAGAGAAATTGGATCTCAAAAAACTTGGTTTTTCATTCATCAAAAATTAGCTTTACAAAGGAGGGGTAAGGTCCCTTTTATAGGCACCTTAGGACCCCATTTAAATTTCAAATTACAAATCTTTTCTTGATGGGGCGCCCAAAAATTTAAAAATTATTCCTTCTTGGCCGACCATGAATTTGGCTTGATATGAGGCTTGGATCAAGGCTTGTGTCCTTCTCCTTTCCTTGGTTGTGCTTCCACCTTTGGTACAAGGCATGATATGGGGAGTGAGAAGTTGAGGCACCCATGGATCTTGCTATTCCTTCCAAAGTTGTTCAAGTAGTTTGGGAAGAAAGCTTGATAGGAGGCTTGAAGTAAGGGATTTGAATTCTCCAAACTTTAACTCCCTTTGACCTTAGTTGGCCGGCTACCCATGTTTGGAAAATAGCTTGATAGGGGAAGGGAAAAAAGGAGTGTATCAAGTGATGTGTCCCCCCCTTTTGGCATCCAAAATCTGAATTGTGTGCCGCCCACCTGGCATGGTGATGTGGTGCCATGTAGGATGAAGAGGTGGTCCCCTGAGCTGAGTTGGCTTCCTTCATGGCTTGGCTCAAAAAGTGACTAGACTTCAAGACCAATCTTGCTTCAAACAGACTCGGACTTGGACTTATTATAGGACTGGCTCAGTACGGGACTCGATTCGACCAACTTGGTCAAAATACAGACACTTGAGACTCAATTCAAAGCTAAAGAAAATCACAAGGTTTAGGCTTGAAGTCTTATTACAAGTCCCGAAAATTAAATCCTAATCAGAGGTCTAGTGCCACACCAATGGGAACTCAATAAATACCCCACCCCTCTCCCCCTTGTAATCATCTTTTTCTTATGAATAAACTTTGTTGAAATTTGGATTAATTGTCTTGTGTTTGAGTTTTGGTTCTTATTTTGTGTGCTCTCCTTGTGTGCCCTAGACGAATTCCTTGCTGCCCTAGCATCCTTCCATGCCCTAAATCACTACCATCCAAGCCTTCACACGTCCAAGGAGGAGTGCCCTAGGCCACCAAGCAAGGAGATCTTCAACAAGCTTCAAATAGCCTATCTTCTAATCCCTAACTTGATTTCTTCTAAACCTAGTTTTTTTTCTTTTTCTTACTTGCTATTTTGATTAACCCTTGACATTTTGCAAGATCCTCGAGGTGCTTCCCCTCCCCTGAGGAAGCCTTCTTTGCTGCCTGGATCACCCAGATCAGCCATCAGATTCAATGAAAACAAGGCTTCTTCTTATAGGCTCCGATCAGAGTTGTGAGTGATCTCTTCTGCTATTGTATTTCAATCTCTGACTGGTAAAAAACCTTCCCTTTTCTTGATATCTATTTTGATGAAGATGAACTATCCTAAACTGGGAGTTTCTCAACTCTCGGATCCTAGCTACTTATTATCTTGCATGAGTTCTTTGCGATCATGATGATTCTTAGAATTGCTAATTACCTACTAGTCTTTACTTTACTTTTAAAATTTAGCCTACAAACCTAAATTATAAAAATAATAAAAAAATTATTTTACTATTTTTCCTGCATGTTTAGCAATCTTTGAGTCATCGTGCATCATCTAACCAAGCAGTTATGGACCATCCAAGTCCTAACCGCCCATGTGATGTAGTCCAACAAGAATCAAGAAGTCCAAGATGCCCAACATCAAGAAGACTAAGATTGACTGCCCACTCTTATTTAAGAGAGGTTAGGGCATGAGTGATGGAGAGAGGCCGACCCTTTAGGGTCCGGTCCGGTAGGATCCAAGGATGCCGCACGTGGAGTCTTGGATGCAAGAGGATCAGCACGTGGAGAGGCTTAGAGGAGGACTTCTCATGGTTATGCTTAGACTGTGAGGGAGTTTCACGGTCTGCTCAAGACCATGGATGCTTGGAATGCCCCTTGGTGGTGTGGACCATGGGAAACTCTCTTGGTTTTAGAGAGGGCCATGGTGGAGGGCTTCAGAGAGACCGCATGGAGGGATTTTTTATGTGGGGACTTGGTTTTGAGAGGATCCTAAGTGAGGGAGTCCACAGGTGGAGCTCTTTTTGGTGAGAGGAGGCATGGTCATGGCTTGGGTTGCAGAGAGGCACATGTGAGGGAGATATCATGTGGAGGGCTTGAGCCATGGGGTGTTTCACGGGGCTTTAGAGAAGGGATCCTGTGTGAGGGAGTCTACAGGTGGAGCTTCTTCTCGAGTCTCAGGAGTGCAGTGGAGCACGAGTCTTAGGAGCTGTGGAGCATGGGTTGGTGTTCCAGCTGGGAAGGTGAGAAGCTTCTAGGATTTCAGAAGGGGTGCCATGGGCTATTGTCTCTTGTCTTGTAACAAGGTTCTTCTCCAAAGGATGAATAATACAATCTCTCTTTTTCTCTTGCATACATCTCTTCTCTATATCTCTTTTATTGCATGATATTGAATCCAAGAATAGTTTATTGCTGGTTCTTGATTAAGAAGGTTGGTTCTTGATCTTTCCCTCACTATTTTTGCTCGTAGGCACTGATTCGGATTCCCAACCAAGTGGTATCAGTACCTAGGACTTTCTATAATTGGTATCTGAGCCACGGTTCAAGCAAAAGTGGAGTCGAGCCTTGTTTGAGAGTTAGGAGAGGAGGATTTAAGGAATAACAAAGGAGTTGTACATGGGTGTGGTATCCCGTATGGATGGAGAAGAGGTCTGACATTGGTGTTAGGTTTGCAAAGTTGTCTGGGTGCATTATGGAAGCACAGGTTGGTGTTGTAGTCATAGAGATAAAGTAGGAAGATATCAATTTTGAGGTTTAGAGCAGGCTCAGCAAGGCAACATTGAGCGGCTGGCCTCAAGATTTCTTTCTATGGTGTCCGGTGGACTTCAGTTTTAGGTGGAGCACCAGGGTGAGGTGGCTTCAAGGGTGGAGCAGGATTTAACACAAGTTCAGAGTGGGAGGTGTAGGGATACTGGCCATATTCTAGCATGAGCGCCAGGGGTGAACTTAGCCAGGTGGAGCAGAGTGTATAGAGATTGGCATGGCTCTAAGGAGATGGTGTCAGGTAGAGCTTTAGTTATAGCGAGTGCCGATTTAGGTTCGCTATGGTCTCTCCAGGAAAGTCCAAGGAAAAGTTTGATGTAGCTGCCACACAGATGGATAGCTATAATGGTGGTGCCAAGGATACAAGCAAGGATCTTCAGCTGAGGATGCGATCATCCCAAAGGCCTCCTAGGGTGCATAGCAGCTGAAGGGTATTGGCAGATGCAAGGAGATCCGCACAAGAGGCTGTCAGGATACGCAGTTATAGCGATATTATGTAGAGGACATTACCTGGTTTGCCAAGGCTTGGGGGCACCAAGGTGGAGATTGTAGGATATTGCATGGTGCTCTAAGTTTTAACCGCCCATGTGATGTAATCCAACAAGAACCAAGAAGTCCAAGATGCCCAACATCAAGAAGACCAAGATTCATCGCCCACTCTTATTTAAGAGAGGTTGGGGCATGCATGATGGAGAGAGGCCGACCCTTTAGTGTCCGGTCCAATAGGATCCAAGGATGCCGCACGTGGAGTCTTGGATGCAAGAGGATCAGCATGTGGAGAGGCTTGGAGGAGGACTTCTCATGGTTATGCTTAGACTGTGAGGGAGTTTCATGGTCTGGTCAAGATCGTGGATGCTTGGAATGCCCCTTGGGGGTGTGGACCATGAGAGACTTTCTTTGTTTTAGAGAGTGCCACGGTGGAGGGCTTCAGAGTGATCGCGTGAATGGATTTTCCAAGTAGGGACTTAGCCGTGAGAGGATCCTAAGTATGGGAGTTCGCAGGTGGAGCTCTTTCCAATGAGAGAAGGCACGGTCATGGCTTGGGTTGCAGAGAGGTACATGTGAGGGAGATATTATGTGGAGGGCTTGGACCATGAAGTGTTCCACGGGGCTTTAGAGAAGGGATCCTACATGAGGGAGTCCACAGGTGGAGCTTCTTCTCGAGTCTTAGGAGTGCAGTGGAGCACGAGTCTCAGGAGCTGTGAAGCATGGGTTGATGTTCCAGCTGGGAAGGCAAGAAGCTTTTGGGGTTTCAGAAGGGGTGCCGTCAGGTATTGTCTCTTGTCTTGTAATAAGGTTCTTCTCCAAAGGATGAATAATACAATCTCTCTTTTTCTCCTACATACATCTATTCTCTATATCTTCTTTGTTGCATGATATTGAACCAAGAACAGGTCGTTGCTGGTTCTTGATCAAGAAGGTTGGTTGTTGATCTTTCCCTTACTATTTCCACTATATAGGTGCTAATCCGGATTCACAACCAAGTGGTATTAGTGCCTAGGAATCTTTATAATTAGTATCAGAGCCATTGTTCAAGCAAAAGTGGAGTCGAGCCTTGTTCGAGAGTTGGGAGAGGAGGATTTAAGGAATAATAAAGGAGTTGAACATAGGTGTGGTATCCCACGTGGATGGAGAAGAGATCTGACATTGGCGTTAGGTTTGCATAGTTGTTTGGGTGTACTACGAAGGCACAGGTTGGTGTTGCAGTCATGGGGACAGAGTAGGAAGGGATTAGTTTGAGGTTTAGGGCAGGCTCAACAGGGTAGCGTTGAGTGGCTGGCCTCGGGGTTTCTTTTTATGGTGTCAGGTAGACTTCAGTTTCAGGTGGAGCACTAGGGAGAGGTGTTGGGAATTATGTTCCAATGCCAATCGCCTAGGCTATAGACGGTTGAGTTGAGTATTATACTCTTTGTATGAATTAATAAATATTATTTTGGCAGCTCATCACATTCTTTCATTTCCCTATAATGAACTCTTTTTCATTTGATGAAGTCCTTTGGACTACATTGATTTCGATATAGAGAGGATATATCGAGTGGTCCTTAAACCAGGTTCATGACCAAAGGATACATTATACAAGACGGCAATGTATCAAGTGTAGGTTATTGTGTTCACATCATTTGGTTGTCCTCTTGATCAAAGGAGTGTGGTGACACTGATGTGATCTGCAAGTGGGATATAGAATATCTTATTGAACGTGACTCCGTGTAGCCCCTTTCTGCCAAAGGGATACTCACTATTGGATATGGGTATATGTGTCCCTCTGACCAGAGGTCATCATGGTAGCTTGCAAGCAACTCCCTATGCTTTGATGCCGGACTACCCGGATTTCTAATCCGGTGATGGAAGGTTTCTGGGTACAGGCAAGTACTTGTGGAGCAGTGGTGGACCAAGATGGAATTGACCTGTCCAAATAGTTTGGATTGAATATCTCGTAGTGTCTCAATTTAGTAAATCCTCGGCTGGGGTAGTCCTAGTAAGGAGTCACTGGACTTGCAAGGTTGAGACAAGTTGTCGATAGACTTAGCTAGGGTTGGCAGTCTAACCTTAGGTCATCCTGAGCATTGGAGGTCAAAGGGATGAATTATACGGTAACCGTATGCTAGAGGTTCGATTGATTACTCTCGTATTTTTGACCTATCCGAACGCCGGGACCCATTGCTAGATGGTATCTTGTGCTGGTACTAGAATTATTCTAGTGCTACTGCCTAGTTTCGAACCTATAAGGTCACATGTCATAGAGGATCTCTCCCTGATCCAGGTACCGATTTATGATTATGAATCATTTTGGAAACGGTTTGATTGAGCACTCATTGGATTGACTCGGTTGTGGGTCGATCAGTTTTTGTTCGGGTCCACCAGGAATTGTTTCTGGGTGACCGGGACTTGACCAAGCCTTTTATTAATTAGATTTTGATCTAATTAATTGTTGAACTAGTTTAGAACCAGATTGGGAATTTTTGAACCAGTTGTGAACAGGCTTTCAACCTTCCACACGGTATTTAAGGCTTGGGTGAGCAGGGAATTTGAGGCATCTATTCTTCTCCCTTTCCACTCATTTTTGTTGAGATTTAAACCACCATTAATTGGCCCTTAACTGCTGTGTTTACGATGAATTGGATTCATTCTAAAAGCTATAGCCACCTCGCATTCCCAGCCCGTCTCCTCACCTCCCTCATCACCGGTTTCATTAGTTAAGACTATAAAAAATTCTGGGTGGTGAATTGTAGAGAGACTTCTTTGAAGAGAGCTTCCACCGGTGTTATTTGGCCCTGGGTTTTTGTTGAGAGGTTGGGAGTGAATTACCTATTTGATTCCTTGTTATTGCTGTTGCTCAACATGAAGAAGAATTCTGTTTTGGAGAAAACTAGATACAGAACATAGTGTTCTGTTTTACCTTCTTCCCTCTCACCATATCAAGGCTTCCGGCGACTAGCATCATGCGAGAACCTTGATCAGAGGAAGCCCAAGCATGTCCCCCCTCTAGAGGGTGTTTACTTGAGCACTTGAGAGTTTTCAGATCCTCCATAGCTGCTGGTTTTGTTGCCTTGTTTTGGTTGCAGATTTTCTGTTGTAGCACTTGAAAGAGAGGAATAGTTCCGAGCATTGGATGATCAAACTCCATCGAAGCAAGTTCAATCAAAATATCACCTTACTGTTGTTGCAGAAGGAGAGACCTTAGCATAGCCCATTTGTGGTTTGGGTTAGCTGCTATTGGAGAAGACGTGAAGAGCTTTCCAAAAGGCTGCTGGAAGAAGAAGAAGACTGGAATAACTTTATTCCAAGTATTCCAACTATTCCAGTGTTATCCTTACTTTATTCCAAGCTGGAATAAGGTAATTTTTCTGCTTTAATTTTTCATGAATGCCTAGATCTAGTTTTATAAAATTGTTTATAAATATTACATGCCCATTATTGCCCATTTCATGCCTTGTTTTGTCTGTACATGCATCTGGAATATGTTAGATCCTGTGCGGAGTAGGTTGTTTCCGCTATTATTTTAAAATTATTTTAAAATACATACCTGCTCCCTGTGCTATTGCATGCTTAGTGTAGGCACCTGCAATCCCGCATTTATTTCAAGAGGTGGCTTCACGGTTGGAGCAAGATTCGACATGAGTTTAGAGCGGGAGATGCAGGGATACTGGCCATATCCTAGCACGAGTGCTAGGGGTGCACTTAGCCTGGTGGAGCAGAGTGTGCAAAGATTGGCATGGCTCTGAGGCGATGGTGTCAGGTAGAGCTCCAGTTACAGCGAGTACAAGTTCATGTTCGCTGTGGTCTCTCCAGGGAAGTCTAAGGAAAATTCTGATGCAGCTATCAGGCAGAAGGAAGGCTATAATGGTGGTACCAAGGATACAAGCAAGGATCTTCAGCTGAGGAGGTGGTCTTCCCAAAGGCCTCCTAGGGTGCACAGTAGCTGAAGGGTGTTGGCAGAGACAAGGAGATCCGCACAAGAGGTTGTCAAGACATGCAGTTACAGCGGGGTTGTGTAGATGACATTGCCAGGTTTGCCAAGGCTTGGGGGAACCAAGGTGGAGTGTTACCCAGGTGGCTTTCCCAAGAGGGGGTGAATTGAGAATTTTAAAAAATTAAGCAGATTATGTGCACTTAAAAATTTCTTCTAGAGTGTTAGGTGCTGCAGCAAAATAATAACTTGTAGAAGCTAAAAATGATAAAAGAATCACAACACAAACACATAAAAATTTATAGTGGTTCAGAGCAACCCAGCTCCTACGTCCACTACCCAAGATACCACTTGGAATTTCTACTATATTCACACCCGAATACAGTAGGATTGTTTTATAGGATCACAATCCAAAACCTTTACACTTTGGTTTTAACGGGGTCACCAAAGAAAACCCAACACCCTTTGGTTTTAAACAAGAACACCAAAGAAACCAAACTTGGTTTTCATAGGATCACCAAGAACTTAACTTGGTTTTCACAGGATCATCAAGAACCAAATCCTTGGCTTTTATCTAAGGCTCACCAAGAACCTATTTGGTTTTACAATCAAGCTCACCAATAATCCAAAACAATTCAAGAGGTGAATTGAAATAAATGCAACAATAATGACAAACTCTAGTTATCGGATAGTTGCCGATGCAGCTTGAGAGAAGTCCACTTGGATGCACTTGAATGTGCTTTAATTGCTTCAGTGGCTTCTTTTCAAAGTGCTTCAAGCTTCAGATCACAGTTGGTGAAGACTTGAAGACTGACTTGGATGCTCTTTGTGCTCTCTTGCTTGTTGGTAGGTAAGATATTCAATGAACTCTTAAAACTTTGAAGAACTTTTAAAAAATATTGCCTTTTAAGAAGTTCAAATCGTTCAAATATATGATCTTCTATCACTCCCAGATATTTTGAGATGTTGTAGACCGTTGGGATGTGACATATGACCGTTGGAGCACTTTTTGGCATTCAAAAAGAAATTCTGAAACTAGTCATCATGTACTTGGAAACGACATTCGAGTTGGCTCGGATTCCTTCGAGTCGGCTCGGATGCTTCGAGTTGATAGGTTGAGTCATCAATTCTTAGTGCAATCGGCTCTTTATCTTAGGATGCAAAATCTTCACTCTGGAAGAGTCGGCTCTTGATAGCTTGGGTCAGCTCGAACTTCTGTCATTGAACACATTGAACTCGAGTAGTCGGCTCACTTGAACTTGGGTTAGCTCTTCTTTTCAGAATCGAAAATCTTTACTCTGGAAGAGTCTAGTCATTGCAGATCGGGTCAGCTCGCTTTCTCAGGTCTTCAAAATTAGGTCTGGCAGAGTCAGCTCATTTTGGTTCGGGTTGGCTCGCCTGGCTTGTTCTCAGAACACTTCAAAACTAGACTCTAGAAGAGTCAGCTCAAACTTATTCTGGTCGACTTGGATTCACTCAAGTCAGCTCGGATTCCTTCAAGTCGGCTCGGATTGCTACGTGCCAGAATCCTTGTTGTGTGCCATGAGGTAGAGTCGGCTCTTTTTCATGCTGGGTTGGCTCGAGTAACATCTTCAGGGTTTTTACAATTCAACTCAAAAGAAAACTCTCACCAACACTTTTAAACTTTTCATGCACACCAACTCAAAATAAATTTTAGACACACATACTCATAGAAGTAACCCTTTTTATAGTTTTTTCTTAACTTTTTCATTGGGTTCTTCTTTACAAAATAAGATTACAACACAACTCAAAATAAGAAGTAAGAATATAGGAGTTGAAGTTTGAACAAATAAGTCATCCTACAAAAACTTGTAAACCACTTGAAGAGTTATTAGAAGTAAATGTGCATGTTTCAATGTTTGGTTATCATCAAAATCACTTATGGGGTCAACAATCTCCTCCATTTTGATGATGACAAAACACTGGTAATGAAAAATTCTTTACACTTACATGTATAAAAGTATTTGAAAGTAAGTATTCACATGTATTGGAGCTAACTATAATTGTAAATAAGTATCATAGCTCTAATGATAAAATTGCATATCATTGATTTTAGTGCTTGTGTATATATCAATGTATTAGACTTTGCATGGTTCATACTATCAGAATTAAACATGGAGTATTAGAGTTTAAAAGTTTCAGAGTTTAAAATTCTGACATAATTAAGACTAATTTTAGAACAGTCAGAGCAAGAGAAGGATTTAGAGATAAAGCCATTCTCAAGATAATCTCCCCCTTTCTCTAGGTTTTAAAGGAATTAAGAAGTTAGGTGTCCTTTTGAATATAATCACTTTTGTGCTCCCCCTTTTTCATTCTTTTTATGCACTTTAAGAACAATTGGAAGGAAGCTTAACATAGATACCAGAATTTTCATGACAGCTCAATTATAGATACCATTCTCCCCCTTTTTGTTAAACAATTAAAAAGGTACGTTCAATAAATCTTAGATTTTGAAACAGATTGAGAAAGTATTTAATATTTATTTGAGATAATTTCACTTTCTCAAATTCAATTAGAAATTCTAATTAAAAATTTATCACAGTTGTATTAGAAAAATTGTATGATTAGAAAGATAACACATAACAATAATAGAAATTACTAAAAGAGCTTTCATTTCATTAAGAAATATTCCATACAAAGTATGAAAGAAAGTACATTCATTTAGTAAGATAAAAGGTAAATCATTCATATTGTAAAAAGTCAGAGGTACAAAGATGTGATCAAGACAACCAAAAGATTAGCTAATCAACCTATTCTTCTTCTTCACCGGAAGAAGAGGAGCCAACCTCTATAACCTTATTAGAGGTTTTGGTTTTCAGGGGTTTAAACCTTAAATCCCTGAATCTAGTTCTAATTGGGGCTCTAGGTGTCTTAGTCTTCATAGTCTTTGACTTTTTCTTGGTGTCTTAGTCTTCCTAGTCTTCTCCTGTTCCTAGTCTTTGACTTTTCCTAGTCTTTGACTTTTTCAATAGATTTAGGTGGATTAGATGAAGGAAGAGGAGAAGGTTGAGCAGGAGTCTCAAGTGACTCTTTGTTGATTTGTATAAGAGTGTCCTCAGTAGTGAAAGTTTTCTTTGAAGATTGTAGTAGGATACTTCTGATTTCTTTTTTAAAATTCTCCATTTCCTTTTCCATTTTCTCCTTGTGAAGCATCTGTTCTGATCTTATTTTCTGCAGACTGATATTAACTGAATTTCTTAAATCATAAAGTGCAAAATTTATGTGACTTATCAGTGAATCAAAGATTGTTTCCATCCTTTGAAATATTAACTCCTTAAGTTCCGATGGAGTTATCATTGCATCTTCAGATCTGTCTTCATCTTTGTTTCCAGACTTATTGGCTTCAACATCAGCAGGTTCATCATTATCTGAGGAAGTGGTAGCAATCTGACCAGACAATTTCTTTATCCATACTCCTTCTTGCAGTTTGTAACCCATTCTTTTAAGAGAATTGAAGGAATAAGTGTCTGAATGATGTAGAGGCTTGCCTATCTAATCAGTTAGATCAATTCTAGCTTCTTCAAACAGTAAGGTAAAAACCATACTGCATGGCAAGTTTGCTTTAACTTTTCTAGCTACTTCTCTCATTTGAATCATCATGATGAAAGGCAGGTTGAGAGGTTCTTCTTCAATCAGATGTCCCATAAAGGTCATGTCCTTTTTTCTCACACAATCAAAACGACCGGTTCTAGGAAGGAAAATCCTACTATGTAGTGAAGAAGTCTCATTTCCTTTGATAACAAGTTGGCTTGAACATGCTGGATGGAGTTTACTTCTTCTTTTTCCAATATGAGCTTCAAAGTGTGTTCTTTGTCAGTTAGGGTAAGCTTAGTTGCGTCATCTGTTGGCAATTGAAGCAAGTTGCCCAGCTTTTCTTCATCCACAATGACTTTAACTCCCTTAACAATTGATTCCAAATGATACTCTTCAAGAGTTAGGTTTTCATAGAAAGTTCGTACAAGAGAAGGGTAGGTTAGAATATCCAATGAGCAGAAATACTTCCAACCTTGCTTGTCTATCCAACTTCCGATCTTCATTTTCATTTCTTATAGGAAGGGAAATCGATCCTTCGGCCACAATTAATAGGACTGTTAGCCATAGAAGTGGATTTCCCAGTCGGAGAGGATGTTTCTTCTTCTTGTTGTTCATGAGTGGATCTCTTTCTCTTTTCTCCCTTTCCTTTTAGATCTTCGTTGCATTTGCTTGATTCTGCTGCTTGAGGAATCTTTCGTGTTAATCTCCTTGGAGACATTGCAGTGGGATTTAGGAAATTAGAGTTTCGGGGAATGGTTTTTGATAGATTGGTAAAGGTTCCAAGTGGAGTAGAGAAAGTTTGGAGTGAAATTGAAAGAGTGAAGTGAAAGATAAGATTACTCGGATATATTTAAACAGCAATTTCCTGACATTCGAGTTGGCTCGCCTAACCCTAAGATCATCTGAGTCGGCTCGACCAAAGCAAACTCAGAACAAGCATAACTCGGAGTCAGCTAGGAAAGACTTCAGGTTGACCTAGTCAGCTTGACCAGAGTAAGAGCAGAAAAATTAGGCATTCGAGCCGGCTTGACCAGAGCAAAATTGCTCGAGTCGACTCGAGCAGAAACTTTCCATAGAAAATGAAATGATTCAGAAATTGAGTTTGATTCAATAAAATTTCAAGGAAAGTTGTTTAATAAACATGAATAGATGTAGGAGGTTTTCTAGATAAATCTTCCTTAACTTTGAAGGAAATTAGGTTAAGGTGATTTAGAAAGGATCACAAAGCCCTAATTCTCCTCTAAGCAGTTCAAATCTATCCTAGTTCAGTGGCTTAGTAAAAATATCAGCTAACTATTTTTCAGTTGGGATAAATTCTAGTTCAATGTCACCATTCAAAACATGGTCTCTAATAAAGTGGTGTCTAATTTCTATATGCTTAGTTCTTGAATGCTGAAAATAGGATTCTTAGTCAAATTTATAGCACTTATGTTATCACACTTGACAGGAATTTTACATTATATAACACCAAAGTCTTCTAGTTATTGTTTAATCCATAACACTTGTACACAACAACTCCCTACAACTCCCTACAGCAACATACTCTGCCTCAGTAGTAGATAGTGCTACCGAGTTTTATTTCTTACAGTGCCATGAGATTAAATTCAACCCTAGAAATTGGCATGTGTCGTTAGTGCTCTTTCTATCAATTCTACAGGTAGCATAATCAGCATAAGAAAATACAATTAAATTTAAAGATGATTATTTTGAAAACCAAAGACCTAGATTACTTCTACCTTTCAAATATCTCAATATTCTTTTAACAGCAAGCATATTTGTTTCTTTAGGATTACATTGAAATCTAGCACATACACATACACTATACAAGATATCTGGTCTACTTGCAGTTAAGTATAATAAGGATCCGATCATACCTCTATATAGCTTTTGGTCAACATTGGATCCATTTTGATCTTTGTCCAATCTGCAAGATGGGCTCATTGGTGTGCTCATTTGTTTGCTCATCTCCATACCAAACTTCTTAATTATTTCCTTGGTATATTTGGCTTGGTTGATAAAGATCCCTTCCTTTGTTTGCTTTACTTGAAGTCCAAGGAAGTAGTTAAGTTCACCTATTAGGCTCATTTCAAATTCTTCCTGCATTAACTTAGCAAATTCTTCACAAAAATTTTTATTAGTTGCACCAAATATAATATCGTCAACATAGACTTGTACAACAAATATGTCATTATTTTTTTTTTTTGATGAAAAGAGTTTTATCAACATTTCCTCTTGAAAAATCATTTTCAATCAAGAAGGTGCTAAGTCTATCATACCAGGCTTTAGGAGCTTGTTTCAAACCATATAAAGCTTTGTTCAGTTTAAACACATGATTTGGAAAAGCATGATCTTCAAAACCCGTTGGTTGTTCTACAAAAACTTGTTCGGAGATAAAACCATTTAAAAATATACTTTTTACATCTATTTGAAAATGTTTGAAATTTATATAGCAAGCAAATGCAAGAAGTAATCTAATGGCTTCTAGTCTTGCTACGGGTGCATATGTTTCATCAAAATCAATACCTTCTTCTTGACTATATCCCTTAGCCACTAATCTAGCTTTGTTTCTAATGACATTTCCTTGTTCATCTAATTTGTTTCTATAGACCCATTTGGTTCCTATAATTGGGTGGTCTTTAGGTCTGTCAACTAATGTCCAAACCTTATTTCTTTCAAACTGGTTCAATTCTTCATGCATGGCTAACATCCAGTTTGGGTCATTTTCAGCTTCTTCTAAGGTATGTGGTTCTATTTGTGATACAAAGGCTAGGTAGTCATGTACAACTCTATGTGCAAACCTAGTCCTAATGCCTTGTGAAGGATTACCAATAATTAATTCTTTGGGATGAGAAGTAGCGTACCTCAATTATGTTGGTAGATCTATATGATCCTTACTTACTGTCTCTTCTCCTTCTTCAATTGATCTTTATTGTATGCTCATGTCTTTCATCTCCTTTTGAATTGTACCTCAATTATTATCTATACACTCTTCTTTTTTAGAAGGTGAAATGTTGTTTCATCAAAAATAACATGCATTGACTCTTCAACAGTAAGAGTCCTCTTATTAAATACTCTATATGCTTTGCTATGTAATGAATAACCAAGAAAAATTGCTTCATCAAATTTAGCATCAAATTTTCCTAGATTATCTTTACCATTATTAAGTACAAAGCATTTACAACCAAACACATGAAAATAATTGATATTGGGTTTTTTTTCATTCCACAACTCATAGGAGTTTTCTTCAAAATAGGATGGATCAAAATGTGATTTAAAATATAACAAGCAGTGTTCACTGCTTTTGCCCAAAAGTACCTTAGAAGATTACCTTTACACAACATTGTTCAAGCCATTTCTTCCAAAGTCCTATTTTCCTTCTCTACAACACCATTTTGTTGTGGTGTTCTAGGAGCGCAGAAGTTGTGATCAATGCCATTTTCAGTGCAATAATCATCGAAAGATTGATTTTCAAATTCAGTATCATGATCACTCCTAATTGAAATTTTTGAAAGATTTTTTTGATTTGAAACCTTTGTATGAAATTTTCAAAATACTTTGAAGGTTTCATCTTTGTGAGCAATAAATAAAATCCATGTAAATCTAGAAAAATCATCTACAATCACAAGGGCATATTTCATACCTCCTAGGTTTGTAGTCCTAGTTGGTCCAAATAAGTCCATGTGAAGTAGTTCTAGAGGTCTAGTAGTTAAAATCATATTTTTGGATTTAAATCATCCCCTAGTTTGTTTACCCATTTGGCATGCATTACAAACATGATCAAAGTCAACTTTAAATTTAGGCATACCTCTAACTAAATTTTTGGAAATTAACTTGGCAATAGTATGCATGCTAGCATGACATAATCGTCTATGCCAAAGTAAACAAGACTCCTTGGTCTTAGCATTCATTGCAATCAAACTGAAACTACTTGACATGGCAAGATCATGTAGATCTACCACATAAATATTTTTAGATCTATGTCCAATGAATTTACTACTAGAATCAAGAGGTTTGTTACAATACACATAGATGATTCAAAGATAACCTTGAAGCCTTTATCACAAAGTTGACTAATACTCAATAAATTATGCTTCAATTTATTTACTAGCAATACATTTTCAATGAAAGTGCAGGGGGTTATTTTGATCTTACCAATTTCGATTATTTTTTCCTTGCCATTATCTCTAAAAGTAACCATACCTCCTTCTTTCATTTCTAGGATGATGAACTAATCCTTGTCACCCGTCATATGCCTTGAACAGCCATTGTCGAGATACCATCCTTTCTTTGATTTCTGGGCTGCAAGACATTTCTACAAGATAGTCAAGGAGTTCTTTTAGGTACCCAAGCTAACTTGGGTCCTTGCAGGTTAGCTGAGGTGGTTCCTTTAGGAACCCAAATCTTTCTTGATTTATTATGGATATTTCTAATAATATTACATTCAAAAGCTTTATGTCCTAGTTCTTTGCAAGCAAAACATCTGATTCTAGAATTCTGAAAAGATTTTGCTTTGAAGTTCTAGATGCATGAGATGCAGAAATAACAGGTTTTGTATTTGAGCTTTTAGGAACATACAAGGTAACTTTTGAAATGGAAGTAGAACCTTTTATCACAAAAACTTTTTGAAATGTCATTTTAGGAACAAAATCTTTTTGTTTCACAAAAGTGGTTGCTAAAATATAATTTGAATTTGAAGAATTAAACCCAATTCCAGCTTTGTTACCAGAAATTCTTTGTTCTTTAAGAATCAACTCAAGCTTGTTAGAACATAGAGTTAATTTTTCAACAAGTGGCTTGAGTTTTTCAACCTTTTTTTTCAACTCAAGATTCTCATTCAATAAAACATTGTTTTTGTCATGATAAACATTATTTTTAGTTTTCAATACTTTACAGTTTTCAGAAAAGACATGAATTTCTTTTTGCAACAAGATATTCTTTTATGAAATCTCTTCTTTTTCTTTGAATAAAGAATCATTAATATTCTTTAGAGATCTAATCTTTACTCCAGCTTTTTTAAATTCAGATAATAGATCATGAAATGTAGAATTTAATTTATCAAATATAAATTCAATTTAAGCATTGGGGGATGTTACCTCATCCTCGAGACCCATTAGACATAGATTAGCTATTTTTGTGGTCTCTTCCTCTTAAGTTGAGGTGGATTCTTCACCGTCGCTCCATGTGGCAACCATTGCTTTCTTTTTCTTCTTCTTGAAGAATTTCTTTAGTAGTGGACAATCAGGATGAATATGCCTCGATTTCTTACATTCATAGTAGGTGGGGACTTGTTCCTTTTCTTTGTCTTTGTCCTTATCCTTTTCTTTGGAGTGTTCTCCTCGTTTATGAAATTTTCTATTGAATCTTCCTTTTTTCTTTTCCATAAACTTTCTGAATCTCCTCACGACTATTGCAATATCTTCATCTTCTAGATCGTCTTTGGAGGAGGTAGAGTCATCTTCGGATTCTTCATCATTCTTAGATTCTAATGCAGCCTTGAATGCAATAGTTTTCTTCTTCTTCTGATCATCATTAGTTCATCCATGGATAGAGTGCTCAGGTTTTTAGCTTCCTGGATGGCAGTAAATTTAGGATCCCATTTATCTGGAAGTGATCTCAATATCTTCTGTACCAAATCAACATTTGAGTAAACCCTGCCAAGACTTCTTAAATCGTTAATAATATTTGTAAATCTAGTGTACATGGCAGAGATATTTTCATTAGGCTCCATTTTAAATAGTTCATAATTATGCACTAAAAGATTAATTTTTGAAGTCTTCACTTGGGAAGTTCCTTCATGGGTCACCTCAAGTTTATCCTAAATTTCCTTTGCTGAAGAGCAAGTGGAAATTCGATTAAACTCGTTCGAATCCAAAGCACAGTATAGCAAGTTCATTGCTTTGGCATTCAATTCCCCTAATTTCAAGTCATGTTCATCCCATTCCTCTTCAGGCTTAGGGATATCCACGCCATCAATTTTGATCATGGGAACATGTGGCACTTTAAGAATGACCTTCCATAATTGAAAATCAACAGCTTGAATATAAATTTTCATTCTAGCCTTCTAATAAGAATAGTTTGTACCTGTGAAAAGTGGAGGTCTATTAGTTGACTGGCCTTCGACTAAGGATGTACTCATGGGATGAACCATCAATCTTTACTATAATATAATTAGAGACACTACTCTGATGCTAGTTGTTGCCTAAGTTGCTTTCCCAAGAGGGGGTGAATTGAAAATTTTAAAAAATTAAGTATATTATGTGCACTTAAAAATCCCTTCTAGAGTGTTAGGTGTTGTGGAAAAATAATAACTTACATAAGCTAAAAATGATCAAAGAATCACAACACAAACACAGAAATTTATAGTGGTTCGGAGCAACCTAGCTCCTACGTCCACTATCCAAGATACCACTTGGAATTTCCACTATATTCACACCCGAATATAGTAGGATTGTTTTATAGGATCATAATCCAAAATCTCTATACTTTGGTTTTAACGGGATCACCAAAGAAAACCCAACATCCTTTGGTTTTAAATAGGATCACTAAAAAAACCCAACTTGATTTTTACAGGATCACCAAGAACCTAACTTGGTTTTCATAGGATCACCAAGAACCTAACCCTTGGTTTTTATCTAAGGCTCACCAAGAACCTATTTGGTTTTACAATCGGGCTCACCAATAACCCAAAATAATTCAAGAGGTGAATTAAAATAAATGCAACAATAATGACAAACTCTATTTATCGGATAGTTACTGGTGTAGCTTAAGAGAAGTCCACTTGGATGCACTTGAATGCGCTTTAATTACTTTAGTGGCTTCTTTTCAAAGTGCTTCAAGCTTCATATCAGAGTTGGTGAAGACTTAAAGACTGACTTGGATTCTATTTGTGCTCTCTTGCTTGTTGGTAGGTTGGATATTCAATGAACTCTTAAAACTTTGAAGAACTTTTAAAATCCTTGCCTTTAGGAAGTTCAAATCCTTCAAATATATGGTCTTCCATCACTCCAAGGCAGTTTGAGATGTTGTAGACTATTGGGAAATGACATATGACCATTGAAGCACTTTTTGGCATTCAAAAAAAAATTATGGAACCGGCCGTTATGTACTTGGAAATGACATTTGAGTCGGCTCGGATGCTTCGAGTCGATAGGTCGAGTTGCTAATTCTTAGTGCAGTCGGCTCTTTGTCTTAGGATGCAAAATCTTCACTTTGGAAGAGTCGGCTCTTGATAGCTCTGGTTGGCTCGAACTTCTGTCATTGAACACATTGAACTCAAGGAGTCGGCTTGCTTGAACTTGGGTCAGCTCTTCTTCTCAAAATCAGAAATCTTTATTCTGGAAGAGTCAGCTAATTGCAGATCGGGTCGGCTCGCTTTCTCAGGTCTTCAAAATTAGGTATGGCAAAGTTGGCTCATTTTGGTTTGGGTCAGCTTACCTGGCTTGTTCTTAGAACACTTCAATACTGGACTTTGGAAGAGTTAGCTCGAATTCCTTCGAGTCGGCTCAGATTGCTGTATGCTAGAATCCTTGTTGCGTGCCATGAGGTAGAGTCGGCTCTTTTTCTTGATGGGTCACTCGAGTGACTTCTTCAGGATTTTTACAATTCAACTCAAAAGAAAACTCTCACCAACACTTTTAAACTTTTCATGCACACCAACTCAAAATAAATTTTAGACACATACTCATAGAAGTAACCCTTTTTAAAGTTTTTTCTTAACTTTTTCAATGGGTTCTTCTTTATAAAATAAGATTACAACAAAACTCAAAACAAGAAGTAAGAATGTAGGAGTTGAAGTTTGAACAAATAAATCATCCTACAAAAACTTGTAAACCACTTTGTTGCCCAGGTGGCTATGCAAGAGGGGGGTGAATTAGAAATTTAAAAATTTAAAGCAGATGATGTGCAATTAAAAACCCCTTATAAGTGGTAGGTGCTGTGACAGAGTATTAAATTACAGAAGCTAAATAGAGTCAAGTAAGCACAATATAAACACACAAAATTTATAGTGGTTCGGAGCAACCCAGCTCCTACGTCCACTACCCAAGATATCACTTAGGATTTCTACTATATTCACACCCAAATATAGTCGGATTGTTTTGCAGGATCACAATTCAAAACCTCTACACTTTAGTTTTAACGGGATCACCAAAGAAAACCCAACACCCTTTGGTTTTAAACAGGCTCACCAAAGAAATCTAACTTGATTTTACCAGGATCACAAGAACCCAACACTTGGTTTTTATCAAGACTCACCAAGAACCTATTTGGTTTTTCAACCAGGCTTACCAATAATCCAACAGAAAATTCAGAAAAAGAATTGAAGTAAATGCAACAATAAATGTAAACTTAATTTATCGGATAGTTGCCGGTGCAGCCTGATAGAAGCCCACTTGAATGAGCTTGAATGAGCTTTAATTGCTTCAGTGGCTTCTTCCAAAATTGCTTCAAGCTTCAGATCAGAGTTGGTGAAGACTTGAAGGCTTGCTTGAATGCTCTTATGCTCTTTCTCTTTTTGGTAGGTGGGATATTCAATGTTGCTCTCAAAACTTTGAAGAACTTTTTTAATTCATTTCTTCAAGGAAGTTCAAATCCTTCAAATATAAGGTCTTCCATCACTCCAAGGCAATTCTAGCCATTGTAGACCATTGCGAAGTGGTTTGTGACCGTTGGAGCACTTTTTAGCATTCAAAAATAAATTCTGGAACTAGCCATTAGATTCCTGAAAGTGATAATCGAGTCAGCTCGGATTCCTTCGAGTCGATAGATCGAGTTGTCAAATCTTCAGTGCAGTTGGCTTTTTATCTCAAGGTGCAAAACTTCACTCTGAATGAGTCGGCTCTTGATAGCTTGGGTCGGCTTGAACTTATATCTTTGAAAAACTTGAACTCGAGGAGTCGGCTCTTTTCAGCTTGGGTTGGCTCTTCTTCTCAGGTTCTGAAATCATCACTCTAGAAGAGTCGGCTCGATGTAGTTCGGGTCGGCTCGCTTTCTCACATCTTCAAAATTAGGTCTAGCAAAGTCGGCTCTTTCTGGTTTGGGTCGGCTCACCTAGCTATTCTTAGAAATGTTCAAAAACTGGACTCTGGAGGAGTTGGCTCTGACAAATTCTAGTCGACTCGGATTCACTAGAGTTGGCTCAGTTACCTTCAAGTCGGCTCGAATTGCTGCGTAATAGAATCCTTGCTGTGTGCCATGAAGTAGAGTCGGCTCTTCAACATACTGGGTCAGCTCGAGTATCTTCTTCAGGATTTTTACAATTGAACTTAAAGAAAACCTCTTACCAACACTCTTACAACTTTTCAATCATGCCAACTCAAATTAATTCTAAGGCGCGCACAAACAGAAGTAACCCTTTTTACATGATTTTTTTTTTGCTTTTTCATTGGGTTCTTCTTTTCAAAAACAAATTACAACATAACTTAAACAAGAAACAAAGGTGTAGGAGTTGAAGTTTGAACAATTAACTCATCCAATAAAAACTTGTAAAACACTTGAAGAGTTGTTAGAAATAAATGTACATGCTCCAATGTTTGGTTATTATCAAAATCACTTATGGGGTCAACAATCTCTCCATTTTTGATGATGACAAAACATTGGGCATGAAAAAGCAAGATAAAACTTTATTACTTGTATAACTATATTTGCAAGAATTTATGAACAAGTAAAACAACAAATTGACTTCAATTAGTGCCAAACTATGGGAGGAGAATTAGGGCAATGAGAGGTAATCTCCCCCTCAATAAGATACTCCATGTTTTGACACACTTTCTATGCAATTTCATTCTTCAAAGCTCAATAGTTTCTAATAGAAGTTTAAATATTCATAGCTTATTATGTATCAGAGTTTAAAGCATTTAAAACATTATCAGAGCTTTTATATACATTATGTACCAGAGCTTTCAATCTTTATGAATCAAAGCAAATATACAAACATGAACATATTTTATCCTTTTCATGCAATAACTTCACAACTTTCTCCCCTTTTTGTCAATTAATAAAAAGGTAGAGTAAGAGTTAAGCTCGGATTTTAAAATAGAATGAGAAAGTATTTAAAATTTGTTTGAGATAATTTCACTTTCTCATATTCAACTTGAAATTCTAATTAAAAAATCAGTCATTGGATCAGTCATTGTATGAACAATTGAACATGAACATTCATTTGCATAAAGAAATAGAACAATTTAAGAGACAAAAAGTGTATTTTCATTTGAGTTCAAGGATGTTCAATACAAAGTACAAAATGAAAAGCAATACATTTAGTCACTATCTATATCTAATTTAGGATGTGAAGGTTGACTAGGAATTTGAATGCCAGGTGATAGAGAAGCAATAGGGTCAGCATCTAAGATATGAGATGGTGGAATATTGTTGGATCCTTGTGGCCTAAAGTGTGGAGCAGGTTGTCTTGGATGAATAGATTGACCAACAAAAGGCCTAGAAGAGGGAGGAGCACTTTGAGTAGCTTGGATATCTTCAATTTTAGTCATCATTTTCCATAAAAAACTGTTGATAGATTTCAATTCGACTTCTATTTTCTTTGTTCTTTGGAAGCAGCCAAATCTTCTATTGATTCTTTTATTTCTGTAATTTCCTTTTGCATTGTAAAGATTTCGAGGCTTGTACATTTGCAAAGGCTTCAGCTAAGCCTCTCAGTCTCCCAAACTCACTTCTAAGTATTCCAATACCTCTGGTGTAGTCATCTTCCATTCTCTTTCCTTCTTCTACTGATCCCATTCTTATTCTTAAATTATCCATCTCAACTCTATAAGCTTCAAGTACTTGAGTAACAGATTTCTCAATCTTTTCAGAACTTGAAGTGATCAAATGAAGAATAGGTTGCAAATCTATCTCAGTTGCATGTGCTGTAGTCTTGGAGGTTTCAAGGTTGTCAATTCTGCTTTTCAGATATCTATCTGTCCCCCAAACTGATTGAGTCTTTCATCAACAGATTGGGGAAGTTCTCCAAACATATTAGACATTGAGGAATTAATAGTTTCAGTCAAATTGTCTAACTATTGTGCAATGAAATTTTGTAACATTGAGGTATCCACAATAGTAGTAGTAGCATGACTGTAAACCGAAATATCAGTGGTGCCCTGAGTATAGATAGGTGTGCTAGGGGACATATCAGGCACTGAAACATCTAGAAATGATGCATCAAAGTCTATCTAGACTGGAGACCCTAGCTGTGGCTGTGACTTTGGATTTTGCATTGAAGTGCCTTCACCGGTCTCCATTTCAGCATGCTCTTGTATTTCCTTTATTTCTTCAATTATTGGAGCATCAGACTTCTTTTTCCAAGTTCCTTCGGATAATAAATAACCCATCTTTTGAAGAGTTTTGGCGGTATAAGTATCGGTAAGAGGGTTCTCCTATGCTCTCCCGTCAAATCTATATTTGCACTTTGAAAGAAAAGTGAGAGGACCATACCATAAGGCAGACATGCCTTAACTTTTCTCACTGCTTCTTTCATTTGACAAATCATAATAGCTAGCAAGTTAATTTTGTCACCATTAATTAGCAGCTCCATGAAGCAGAGATCCCACTCACTTACCCAATCAAAGTGACCAGTTTTGGATAAAAATATCCTACTGATAAAACTGTGAAGAATTCTCATTTCAATTGACAATGTGCTAGCCTTGAGAATTCCAATTTCATCTACTTCAGTCTTTTCCAGTACTGTTTGCAAAGCTTTAGTTCTATCTTTTAGGACCAAGTACTCAGTGCCCTCAAATGGCATTTCTAAAATATTTCCAAGAATTCAGCAGATATAATAATTCTTTTTTCCTTAACAGGTGATTCAATAAAGTCTCTCCAAACCTCATATTTTCATAGAAAGTTCTAACTAGGTTTGGGTAAATTTTAACATCCAAGGAACACATGTTTCTCCACCCTTGATCCTTAATGAAATCTCCAATGACAAAACCTATTTCCTTTAAGTATTCGAACAAAATCCTTCTTCCAGTAGTAATAGGTCTCATACCTAAGGAAATCTGCTGGCTTGGATAAACTGGCTTGATTCTTCCTCTGACTGAGGTGGAATTTGGGAAGCACTATTCTCAAAACTTTGTTTCTCCTGTTGTAGAGCAGCTTCTGTATCCCGTCTCAATTTCTTTCCAACTTCCCTCTTTGGTGTCATTACAAAAGTACACTTGAGTTCCGAAGTGATTTTTGGAAGTAGGAAGTATTTGGAAAGTTTCTTGGAGGGAAGGAGAGTAGGGTTTTGGAATAGAAATGGAAAAGAAAAACCTTATGGCTCAAACTAAAAAGAGATGCTCAACATCCAAGCCGGCTCGACCAATAGGTCATCTACTCGAGTCGCCTCGAGAAGAGGGAGCACAAAAAGTGATTTTTGGATTTCATCAAAGATCTTTTAATATAAAGTTTGGATTAGGAGGTCACCTAGATAATTGTCCTTAAGATTATGGAAGTGTTTCTAGAGTGGGTCACATAATCTTAGTTCACTTCTAATCATTGCAAATCTATCAAAATTCAAAGGTTGATAAAAATATCAGCAAGTTGGTTTCTAGTTGGCATGAATTCAAGTACAATATCATTATTCAATACATGATCTCTTATAAAATGGGTCTAATTTCAATGTGTTTAGTTTTGAATGCTGAATAGGATTTTTAATCAAATTAATAGTAACTTGTGTTATCACATTTGATTGGAATTTTAAATTGTGTAACACTAAAGTCTTCTAGTTATTGTCTAATCCCTAACACTTGAGCACAACAACTACCAGCAGTAACATACTCTGCCTTAGCAGTGGACAATGCTATGGAGTTTTTCTTTTACAGTGCCATGAAATTAAATTCAACCCTAGAATTGGTATGTACCATTAGTGCTCTTTCTATCAATTTTGCAACTAGCATAGTCAACATTAGAAAAACCAATTAAATTCAAAGATGATTCTTTAGAATACCAAAGACCTAAATTACTTGTACCTTTCAAATATTGAAAATTCTTTTAACGTAAGCATATGACTTCTTTAGGATTACATTGAAATCTAGCACATACACATACACTATACAAGATATCAGGTCTACTGGCTGTAAGATACAGTAGGGATCCGATTATACCTCTATATAGCTTTTGGTCAATATCGGATCCACTTTCATTTTATCTAGTCTGCATGTAGTGCTCATGGGTGTGCTAGCCTCTTTGCTTGTTTCCATGCCAAATCTCTTGATTATCTCTTTGATGTACTTGGCTAGGCTTATAAAGATTCCTTCCTTCATTTGTTTGACATGTAATCCAAGGAAGTAGTTAAGTTCACTCATAAGGCTCATTTCAAACTCACCCTGCATCAACTCAGCAAATTCTCCACAAAAATTTTCATTAGTTGCACCAAATATAATGTCGTCAACATAAATTTATACAACTAGAATATCATTCTCTTTGTTTTTAATATAAAAAGTTTGTCACTATTTTCTCTTTTGAAATCATTTTCAAGTAAAAATTTGCTTAGTCTATCATACAGGCCCTAGGTGCTTGTTTCTAACTATATAAAGATTTATTCAACTTAAACACATGATTTGGAAAAGCATGATTTTCAAAACCTGGTGGCTGTTCTACAAAAACTTGTTCAGAAATAAATATATTATAAAAGCACTTTTGACATCCAATTGAAAGAGTTTAAAGTTCATGTAGCAAGCAAATGCAAGAAGTAGTCTAATGGCTTCTAGTTTTGCTACAGGAGCATATGTTTCATCAAAATCAATGCCCTCCTCTTGATTGTACCTTTTGCTACCAACTTGCCTTATTTTTATAATCTTACCATTCTCATCTAGTTTGTTCCTATAGATTCATTTGGTTCCTATGATTGGGTGGTCTGTAGATCTACTAACTAGTGTCCAAACATTATTCCTTTCAAACTGGTTTAATCATCATGCATGGCCATCATTCAGTTATGATCAGTTTCAGCTTCTTGTAGACTATGTGGTTCATTTGTAAGACAAAGGCTAGGTAGTCATGTGCATCTCTATGTGCTGACCTAGTCCTAACACCATGAGAAGGATCACCAATAATTAAATCTTTAGGATGTGAAGTTACATACTCCATTCCTTTGGTAAATCAGTATGATCCTTGCTTACCACTTCATTTCCATCTTGTGTTGGCTTGTCTTGAATGCTTAGATCTTCCATTTCCTTTTGTAGTGTACCTGCATCATTATCTACATACTCATCTTTTCTAGATGGTAAGGGTTAGCTTCATCAAAAATAACATTAATTGACTCTTCTACAGTAAGAGTCCTCTTATTAAACACTATATATGCTTTGCTATGTAAGGAATAACAGGAATATAGATTCATTAGATTTTGCATCAAACTTTCCTAGGTTATCTTTGCCATTATTTAACACAAAGCATTTACCAAAAACATGAAAATAGTTAATATCGTTTCTTCAATTCCAAAGTTCATAGGGGGTTTTCTTTGAAATTGGTCTAATTAAAACTTGGTTTAATATATAATAGGCAGTGTTCACCACTTTTGCCCAAAGTACCTTAGAAGATTTCTTCACACAACATAGTTTGGGCTATTTCACCAAAGTCCTATTCTTTCTGATGGGGATCCAAGGTAAGTATGGATTCTTTTTCTATTTTTCTTATTTTCTTGTATTTTTTTTAATTTTTTGGTATTTTCTTAAACTGAAGAAAGCTTGCAAAATATGGCCTAATATACAGGAACTATACTAAAATTAAAAGATATGCAAAGAGATGCTAAACAAAACCCTAAACCTTTCAAAGTTATCTTGTTGAAAAAAAATAGAGCCAAAAATTTGCAGGCTATATTTTGGCTTGCAAAGACTGCATAGACCGAAATAAAATCTGCACAAATTTTGTAAAATTCTTTGAATTAAGATGAATCCAGCAAAATAAAAATCAAAATTTTTGGAGTTTTGAGCAGGGAGAAATAATTAAAAAATTGTATATATACGGACTATGAAGGGTGTAGAAAACGAGTCCTAATCTTAGCCACTGGTATTGGTTCTGGGTTGAGGCCCATTTTGCCTTCATTCCCTGCTGTGTACATTATGGGTTTGATGAGGGGTGTGAAGCCCTAGTTATCCCCTATCCCATCTTCTTATCCCCTCATGTTCTCTGAGAGTCACCCAAGCGGGATGCCTTTGCTGTGTGCTATTGAGAGCCCTGCTGTGTGCATTATGGGTTCGATGAGCGAGGCATCTATGAGAGCCCTGCTGTGTGTATTATGGATTTGATGAGAGCTCAAGGTAGCTGTGTGCTTTGATCCCTGACTTTCTATGTGCGTCTCCTCGTTAGAGTGAGTCCTAGGGCCATGAGTTCCAGTTTCCAGTCTCCCATCCCCATCCTTCCTTCGCCACCTCCATCAAGAAAATTGAAAATAAAAGAGATCAACTGTTTTAGAATTTTAGTTTCAGTTTGACCCTAGTCTCGGGAGGTTTCTTAGCCCTCCCACGGTCCTAGTTTGTTTAGGTGTTTCCCTTTTCCAAATAATTCCAGGTATCATCAAGTCTCTGTCCCACATCACTTTCTCTCTACAACACCATTTTGTTGTGGTATTCTAGGAGCGGAGAAGTTATGATCAATGCCGTGCTCAGTGCAATATTTATCAAAAAATTGATTTTGAAATTCAGTTCCATGATCACTTCTTATGGAGATAACAAAAAGATTTTTCTCACTTGAAACTTTCTTATGAAATTTTGAAATACATTAAAAGTTTCATCCTTATGTGCAATAAATAATATTCATGTGAATCTAGAAAAGTCATCTACAATCACAAGGCCATATTTCATACCTCCTAGGCTTGTGGTCCTAGTTGGTCCAAATAAATCCATGTGAAGTAGCTTAAGGGATCTAGTTGTTAAAATAATATTTTTTGATTTAAAACTCCTCCTAGTTTGTTTGCCTAATTGACAAGCATCACATACATAATCAAGATCAACTTTAAAATGTGGCAAACCTCTAACTAGATTCATTGAGATTAATTTGGCAATTGTATGCATGCTAGCATGACCTAATCGTTTATGCCATAATAAACTTGACTCCTTGGTTTTAGCATTCATAGCCACTAGATTGGAACTACTAGTCAGCTAGATCATTTAGATCTACCACATAGATGTTTCCAAGTCTGTGACCAATGAATTTGTTACTAGAGTCAAGAGAGTTAGTTACTACACATATAGATGATTCAAAGATAACCTTGAAGCCTTTATCACATAATTAACTAATACTCAAAAAATTATGCTTCAATTTATTTACTTGTAGCACATCTTCAATAAAAGTACAGGAGGTTATTTTGATCTTATCGATTTCGATTATTCTCCCCTTGCCATTATCTCTGAAAGTAACTAATCCTCCTTCTTTCATTTGTTGGGTGATGAACTGATCTTTGTCACCCTCATATGCCTTGAATAGTCGCTGTCAAGATACCATCTTTTCTTTAATTTATGGGCTGCAATACCGTCCTGCAAAACAGTCAAGGAGTGATTTTAGGTACCCAAGCTAACTTGGATCCTTTCGATTTAGCAAAATTGGTTCCCTTTGGAACCCAAACGGTTCTATATTTCAATGCACTAATCATGGAATTTTTTAAGAAATTGCATTAACGAGATTGATGTCCAAATCTATGACATGCATAATAAATAATTTTGTCATTTTTGAATGATGCATGCTTTGAAGCTTTAAAAGATGCAAAAATAGAAATATTTGGTTTGAAATATTTTTGAATAGAATTTTTTGGAACATACTTCAAGCCATTTGAAATAGATTTCGATGGAAAAGTTTTTTGAAGTTTAGCACTTGAAGCTGAAGCTTTTAAAATATAAATTTTGTTGCTAAAATACCTTTGGAATTTAAAGCATTAAATCCAATTCCAGCTTTACTTTTTGAATCTTTTTGTTCTTTCAAAATTAGCTCAAGCTTGTTAGAACTCAAAGTAAGTTTTTCTACTAAAGGCTTAAGCTTTTCAACCTCCTTTTTCAAATCAACATTTTCAGTAACTAAAATTTTGTTTGTCTCATTCAAAGCATTTTTCTCATTTTCAAAATAATAACATTATCAGAAAAGATATTCAATTATTTTTGCAAAATATTGTTCATTTCAGAAATCTCATCATTGTCTTTTAATAAAACATCATTTTGTTTCTTCAAGGATTTAATTTTAACCCTTGCTTTCTTGAATTCAATAAGTAAATCATGAAATGCAGAATTCAATTCATCATATGTAAATTCAGATTGAATCTCAGGGGATGATACCTCATTTTCAAGACCCATCAAACATAAGTTCATAGATTTTGTGGTCTCTTCTTCTTCAGTAGATGAGGACGCTTCGCTGTCGCTCCACGTCGCTCCACGTCGCTACCATAGCTTTCTTTTTCTTTTTCTTAAAACCCTTCTTCAATAATGGACAATCTGGTCGGATGTGCCTTGATTTTTTGCATTCATAGCAGGTAGTCACTTCTTTCTCTTTTTCCTTTTCCTTGTCCTTCTCCTTACTGAATTCTTTGTTCTTATGGAATTTTCTAAAATGTCTTCCTTTTCTTCTTCCTAAGAACCTTCTGAATTTTCTAACTACCATGGCAACATCTTCGTCTTCCATGTCGCTTTTAGTAGAGGAGCATTCTTCTTCCGATTCTTCATCCTTTCTAGAATCCATAGCAACTTTGAAGGCAATAGATTTCTTTTTATTTGATCATCTTTAGTTCGGTGCTACATGGTCAGTTCATGTGTGATGAGAGATCCTAGTAGTTCATCCAGCAATAAGGTGTTCAAATCTTTTGGTTCCTAGATGGCTGTCATTTTCGGATCCCATTTATCCGGAAGAGATATTAGAATCTTTTGTACATGATCTGCATTAGAATATATCCTGCTAAGACTCTTTAAGCCATTAATAATATCAGTGAAACATGAAAACATAGCAGAGATTGTTTCATTAGGTTCCATTTTGAATAATTCGTAACTATGCACAAGAAGATTAATTTTAGAAGACTTCACTTTAGAAGTTCCTTCATGGGTCACTTTGAGTTTATCTCAATTTTCTTTTGCCGAGGAGCAAATAGAAATTCGATTAAACTCATTACTATCCAAAGCACAGTATAAGAGATTCATTGCTTTGGCATTTAACTCACCCATCTTCATGTCATGTTCGTCCCAATCCTCTTTAGGTTTTGGAATGTCCACTCCATCAATTTTAATCATGGGGATACAAGGACCCTTTAGAATGACCTTCCATAACTAAAAATCAACTGCTTGAACATAAATTTTCATTCTAGCTTTCCAGTATGCATTATTTGTGCCAGTGAAGAGTGGAGGTATATTGGTTGATTGGCCTTCCCCGCCAAGGATGTATTCATTGGATGAGCCATCGATCTTTACTCTAATGTATTTAGAAATATTGCTCTGATACCAGTTATTGCCCAGGTGGCTATTCAAGAGGGAGGTGAATTGGAAATTTAAAAATTTAAAGTAGATAATGTGCAATTAAAAATCCCTTATAAGTGGTAGGTACTGTGACAGAGTATTAAATTGCAGAAGCTAAATAGAGTCAAGTAAGCGTAACATAAATATACAAAATTTATAGTGGTTCGGAGCAACCTAGCTCCTATGTCCACTATCCAAGATACTTGGGATTTCCACTATATTCACACCCGAATACAGTCAGATTGTTTTGCAAGAGCATAATCCAAAACCTCTACACTTTGGTTTTAATGGGATCACCAGAAAAAACCCAACACCCTTTGATTTTGAACAGGCTCACCAAAGAAACCTAACTTGGTTTTACCAGGATCATCAAGAACCTAACACTTGGTTTTTATCAAAGCTCACCAAGAACCTATTTGATTTTTCAACCAGGCTCACCAATAACCCAACAACAATTTAGAAAAAGAATTGAAGTAAATGCAATAATAAATGACAAACTTTATTTGTCGAATAGTTGCCGGTGCAGCTTGATAGAAGTCCACTTGAATGAGCTTTAATTGCTTCAGTGGCTTCTTCCAAAATTGCTTCAAGCCTCAGATCAGTGTTGGTGAAGACTTGAAGGCTTGCTTGAATGCTCTTGTGCTCTTTCTCTTTTTGGTAGGTGGAATATTTAATGTTGCCCTCAAAACTTTGAAGAACTTTTTAAATTTATTTCTTCAAGGAAGTTCAAATTCTTCAAATATAAGGTCTTCCATCACTCCAAGACAATTCTAGCCATTGTAGATCATTGGGAAGTGGTTTGTGACCATTGGAGCTCTTTTTAGCATTCAAAACAAATTCTGGAACTAGCCGTTGGATACCTGAAAGCAATGATTGAGTCAGCTTGGATTCCTTCGAGTCGGCTCAGATCCTTCGAGTCGATAGGTCGAGTCATCAAATCTTTAGTGCACTCGGCTCTTTGTCTCAGGGTGCAAAACTTCACTCTGGACGAGTCGGCTCTTGATAGCTCGGGTCGGCTCGAACTTATATCTTTGAAAAACTTGAACTCGAGGAGTCGACTCTTTTTAGCTTGGGTCGACTCTTCTTCTCAGGTTCTAAAATCATCACTCTAGAAGAGTCAGCTCGATGCAGTTCGGGTCGGCTCACTTTTTCAGGTCTTCAAATTAGATCTAGTAGAGTCGGCTCTTTCCGGTTCGGGTCGGCTCGACTGGCTGTTCTCAGAAATGATCAAAAACTGGACTCTAGAGGAGTCAGCTTGAACAAATTCCAATCGACTCGGATTCCCTGGAGTCGGCTCGGTTACCTTCAAGTCGGCTCGAATTACTGCTTACCAGAATCCTTGCTGCGTGCTAGAAAGTAGAGTCGGCTCTTCAACATGCTAGGTCGGCTCGAGTATCTTCTTCAAGATTTTTACAATTGAACTTAAAGAAAAACTCTTACCAACATTCTTATAACTTTTCAATCATACCAACTCAAATTAATTTTAAGGCACACACACACAGAAGTAACTCTTTTTACATGATTTTTTTTAGCTTTTTCATTGGGTTCTTCTTTACAAAAATAAATTACATCACAATTCAAACAAGAAACAAAGGTGTAGGTGTTGAAGTTTGAACAATTAACTCATCCTACAAAAACTTGCAAAACACTTGAAGAGTTGTCAGAAATAAAAGTACATGCTCTAATGTTTGGTTATCATCAAAATCACTTATGGGGTCAACATACTTGAAGAGTTGTTAGAAGTAAATGTGCATGCTTTAATGTTTGGTTATCATCAAAATCACTTATGGGGTCAACATGGAGATTGTAAGGTTTTGCATGGTGCTCCAAAGCCTTGGAAAGACTTGGGAGGCCATGATAGGGATGCTGGAGGTGATCCCTGGAGCTTGGAGGCATGTCCCAAGCTGTCCTGGAGGTGTTCTAAGAGATTTCTAGGATTTTTCCTAGGGCTTTGAGTCAATTTGGATCACGGCATGTTGGGTCAGGGGATTTGACCCAAAAGGATTAGTGTTTTCATATGGGCTTAGAAAGGGAGTTTTTTGAGAGATCGTAACAAAACCCAATTGGGTCATGGGATTGGGTCCAGGTTTGTTAAGTTGGTAGGTGGTTAGCGAGTTGGTTGGTTATAACCAATTAGGAAGTCCAACCATGTGAGGAGTTCTAACCATGTTGTTATGGACCTTTCAAGTCCTAACCACCCATGTGACATAGACCAACAAGAACCAAGAAGTCCATGATGCCCAACATCAAAAAGACCAGGTCACCACCCACTCTTATTTAAGAGAGGTTGGGGCGTGCGTGATGGAGGGAGGCCGACCCTTTGGGGTCCGATCTGGTAGGATCCAAGGATGTCGCACATGGAGTCTTGGATGCAAGAGGATCAGCACGTGAAGAGGCTTGGAGGAAAACTTCTCACGGTTATGCTTAGACTGTGAGGGAGTTTCACAATCTGCTCAAGACCGTGGATGCTTGGAATGCCCCTTCAGGGCATGGACCGTGGGAGACTCTCTTGGTTTTAGAGAGAGCCATGGTGGAGGGCTTCAGAGAGACCACGTGGAGGGATTTTTCATGTGGGGACTTGGCCATGAGAGGATCCTATGTGAGGGAGTCCGTAGGTGAAGCTCTTTCCAGTGAGAGGAGGCACGATCATGGCTTGGGCTATAGAGAGGCACACGTGAGGGAGATATCACATGAAGGGCTTAGATTGTGGGGTGTTCCACAGGGCTTTGGAGAAGGGATCCTGCATGAGGGAGTCCACAAGTGGAGCTTCTTCTCGAGTTTTAGAGAGGAAAGGATGCACGTTGTCCGTGGTGGCCGTATATGGGTTCTTGGGGTGGTGATGCCTGCAAGAGAGAAGACGCGCGGGTGATGGCGAGAAGCTTCTGGGGTTTCAGGAGGGTGCCATGGGGTATGTCTCTTGTCTTGTAACAAGGTTCTTCTTCAAAGGATGAATAATACAATCTCTTTGTCTTCTATAAACATCTTTTCTCTATATGTCCTTTATTGCATGATATTGAATCCAAGAATAGATTGTTGCTGGTTCTTGATCAAGAAGGTTGGTTCTTAATCTTTCCCTCACTATTTTTGCTGCGTAGGTGCTGATCTGGATTCCCACCCATATGGTATCAGTGCCTAGGAATCTCTACAATTAGACATAATTTCATAATGGACTCCTCTTACATCTTGAGCTCAATGAGGTATTTGAGTAGCGAAATTGAACCCTATTGGATATGGTTGAATCCATTATGGAAATCACTAATTTATTTAAAAAAAAATTGATTACATAGCTTAGTTAACCTATTTAATTGGGTTCACTTAAATCTTTATATCACACTTATATAAGATATATGTGGATGAGTTAGAGATTAAGTCACTGTTGACTTGTATTCTAAAGAGATGTTAGTATACTTTTTTCCAGTGAATCACAAGTTATTTTGACCCAGTATCTTTATTTATGGTTAAATAGTTTAACCTAAATATAGCAGTGAGAAGATAATTAGCTTGAAGAGATTGTCTTAGAAGAGAAATGGAGCATAGAACCTATAGAACCCATTCGAGTAGAGCTCATTAGTTATTTCTCTACCTTGTAAGTATTGTAGGATGTCCCATCCTTCAAAAGGTATATAGGTATACTTTCAAAGGATGTAGAGGAAGTGTTCCTTAAGGGAGATAGATAATACAAAGATGATCTTAGAAACCTATAATGAGGTGATGTCAAACATTGATTCTAAGAAATTGTTGAATCCCTTTAAGTTAGACTCGATGTACTTGATGGGGGACAGATGGGTAGGATCGTTGGCGAGCCTAGAAGTCACCAAAATTAGGGTATCATATTTTTTTTGGATTTTTTTTGTAAGGGATGGTGAAGGAAATAATGGTAATGGAAGACAGGGATCTAGATCTCATGGACTTTGGGATTCATACTAATGAAGAGACCTCTCATCTCTAGGGCATTCCACCCTCCTCGATACTTGGAGGCGTTAGGGTGAATCTCAAAGGTCATGAGGAGATAAAGAAAATAAAATGGGAAGGGGGATAACTAGACATGACCTCACATCATGTCCTGGGGTTGGGTCTCACACCCTCTCCTCATAGAGTGGAAGAAAAGAATCTCTCTTTTCTTAAAAATTCATCTTTATTGACTGAACTATTTTTTTACAAAGGATTGAGGGTGGTATTTATAGAGCTTTCCAACCCTCATTTGAATTTGAATACAAGATAAAAGGATAGGGATGACTCAAATTCAAATACAAGATAGGATAAGATAAGCCTATCCAAATCCTAACCAACCAAATCCTAATTCAAATTTCAATCAAAAAATAAATGCCAAACTAATTTATTGAAATCTGTGTTGCTCCAAGATCAGTGCTGCTCCGAGATCGATGCTGCTCTGGGATCCATGCTAGTGATGTCCCCATCATTAGGTCTCACTGTTTTGATCTTTATCATAATCCTAATTCCATTGCCCTAATCTATGGGATTCATCGTTATCCATAAATAAGACACAACAGTATATGATGAAAATAAATGCCTTTATTAATATAATGTCATACAAGAGTTGGAAGATTACGAAAATGCCCTTATAATGATTGGCTTTTAGAGCACTTTTCTTTTAATCTCCCACTTGCACTAAAGCCAATCGCCCTTATACTTTATACCCATACTATCTAAGTGGCGATCTAACTACTGCTTAGGTAATGCTTTAGTAAATGGGTCAGTTATATTATTCATTGTATCAACTCGATCGATAACAACATCTTGTCTTTTTATTATCTCTCGAACAAGGTGGAACCGTCTTAGAATGTGCTTGGACTTATGGTGAGACCTCGATTCCTTTGCTTGTGCAACAACTCCAGTGTTATCACAATACAATGGCACTAGCTGATGAATATCAAGAACCACGCCCAATTCCATGATGAATTTCTTCATCCAGACAGCTTCCTTCGTGGCTTCACTCGTAGCTATGTATTCTGCCTCAGTGACTGAGTCAGCTACTATTGGCTACTTTGTACTCTTCCAACTCACTGCACCACCATTCAAGGTGAAGACATATCCCGATGTTTATTTGCTATTATCTGGATCTGATTAGAAACTAGAATTTGTATAGCCTTCTAGTTTCAATTCAGATCCTCCATATACTAGAAAAATATCTTTAGTCCTTCTCAAGTATTTAAGAATATTTTTTACAGTTTTTTAATGATCATCTCCTGGAACTACCTGAAACCTGCTCACTATGCACAAGGCATAAGCAACATCAGGTCTGGTACATAACATAGCATACATAATTGATCCTACAGCCGAAGCATAAGGAATCATAGCTATCCTCTCTCTTTCTTTTGATGTCTTAGGAGACATTTTCTTAGAGAGATGTATGCCTTGACTTATATACAAGTAACTTTTCTTACTTACATCCATGTTGAATCTCTTCAATACTAAGTCTATGTACCTAGACTGGGATAAGCCTAGTATCCTTTTAAATCTATATTTATAGATCTTTATACCTAGTATATAGGATGCTTCTCCCAAATCCTTCATGAAAAACTTTGATGATAGGTAAGTTTTAATCGATTGTAACATTGGGATATCATTCCCAATGATTAGTATGTCATCAACATACAAAATCAAGAAAATAAGTGCACTCCCACTTGTTTTTTTATACACACATGGTTCATCCTCATTTTTGATAAAACCAAAACTCTTGATTGTTTCATCAAAATGGATGTTCCAACTCCTTGACGCTTGCTTTAGTCCATAAATAGACTTCTTTAACTTGCATACTTGGTTTGGTCTCCCACTTGAGACAAAACCTTCTGGCTGTGTCATATAGACTTCTTCCTCAAGGTTTCTATTGAGAAAAGCAGTCTTGACATCCATCTGCTAGATTTTATAATCATGGTATGCTGCTATGGCAAGAAATATCCGAATGGATTTGAGCATGGCTACTGGAAAAAAGGTTTCATCATAGTCAATGCCATGTTTTTGTCTAAAACCTTTTGCTACCAGCCTAGCCTTCTAGGTTTCTACTTGACCATTTGCTCCTATCTTCTTCTTGAAAACCTATTTACACCCTATTGGGTTAATTACATTAAGTGGATCTACCAAGGTCCACACCTAATTGGAATACATGGAATCCATTTCAAATTTCATGGCACTTAGCAATTTTTCGGAGATTTTTCTTTCGACAGCTTCCGAATAGGTCACAGGATCATCATCCTGAAGGATACTAGCTTCATTGTCATCCCCGATGACAAAGTCATATCTTAGAGGTGCTCCCTGTACCCTTTCCGACCTTCGAAAGGAGGTGTGTATAGTGGCTGTTCTTGATCTACAAGAACTTCTGGTTGAGGAATTTTATTTGAAGACTCAATAGGTTGTTGGTTTTGTTATTCACATAACTCAAGTGAAGAATCACTACTTCTTTCTTGAATAAATTCTTGCTATAAGAATGTAGAATGCTTACTGACAAAAATCTTTTACTCAGTAGCATTATAAAAGAGGTATCCAATACCTTCTTTAGGATAACCAACAAACCTACACTTATCAGCCCTAGCACTTAGCTTATGTCCAAAGTTATTTTTGACATAAGTATAGCAATCCCAAATCTTTAAGTACTTAAGACTTGGTCTTTTGCCATTCTATAACTCATATGGAGTGCTACTTACTGACTTAGATAGAACCCTATTCAAAATATGTGCTGCAGTTTTTAGGGCATGTCCCTAGAAGGAAATGGGAAGATTTGTGAAGCTCATCATGGACCTCACCATGTCTAACAAGGTGCGATTTCTCCTTTCTGCCACACCATTTAACTGGGGTGTATAAGGAGGGTCCATTCAGAGATTATACCTTTGTCTTTAAGATGGTGTAGAAACTCACTAGACAAGTATTCACCTCCTCGATCAGAATGAAGAGCTTTAATACTATGTCCAGTTTGTTTTTCAACTTACTTTGATATTCTTTAAATTTATCAAAAGCTTCAGACTTGTCTTTCATAAGATACACATGACCAAACCTTGATAAATCATCAATAAAAGAGATGAAGTAAGAATATCTTCCTCTGGCTTGAGTTGTCATAGGTCCATATATATCAGTATGCATAAGATCTAGTAACTCAGTTACCCTGTCTCCATGTCCAGTGAATGGAGACTTGGTCATTTTTCCTTTGAGGCAAGACTTACAAGTTCCTAATGATTGGAAATCATAAGGGTCAAAGTAATTATCTTTGACTAACTTGTTAATCCTTGACTCACTGATATGACCTAATCGGCAATGCCAGAGATATGTGACATTGACATTATCTCTCTTTCTCTTCTTATCATTAATAAGAAGTATTTTATCATTGAGTTCCAATGTTAGAAGACCATTAATAAAACAACCATGCCCAAATATTTTATTATTATGAAGAATAGAGTAGCCACTGCTCTTTACATTTATTTCATATCCTTGTTGTAATAACAAGGGTATAGAAATAATGTTTCTTACAATATTGGGTATGTAGTAACATTTTTCTAGATTTAACATATTATCCAAAGGTATTAATAAGATACAGATGCCCACAGCTTTAGCATAAATGGCCTCACCACTTGCCCCGTATAGCTTTAAGTCACCTTTCTTCAAATTCCTAATTTGGTGGAGTCCCTGCAACGAATTGCAAATATGAGATCTATATACGGTATCCAATACCCATGAATTAGAATTTGAAGAACTCAATGATAAATTTATTTATATCATGTACAAACCTTTAGATGCACCACTTGCATCTTGCTTCACACTTGCAATATATATCTTGCAATTTTTCTTCCAGTGCCCTTGCTTGCTGCAGTGGAAACAGGCTCCATCAGCCTTCTTAGCTTTCTTCTTATTTTGGAAGCTCTTTTTAGGGTTGAATTTTTTTTTCAAGCCCTTCTTCTTTGCCTGTTTCTTTCTTCCATCAACTAGAAGAGATGAGCCTTGTCTCCTTTAGAATGGCTCTCTACTGTCTTAAGCATATTAAGCAGCTCTGATAATGAAGTATTCGATTTGTTCATATGGTAATTAAGAACAAACTGAGAGAAGGAATTTGGGAGTGACTGCAGGATCAAGTCCTGATTGAGTTCACCATCCATGACAAACCCTAATTGACTTAATCGGGTGATTAAGTCAATCATTTTCAATACATGAATTTGTACAGATGAACCCTCACTCATCCGTGCATGGAACAACTACTATGATATCTCGTATCGAGCAGCCCTACTTTGCTCTCCATATAGCTCCTTTAAATTGAGCAATATGGATTAAGGTTCCATACCTTCATTTAGCCTCTAGATCACATTGCGCTTCGAGGCTAACATGATGCACCGACAGTTGTACTATCATTTTGCCACATTCTATGTGTGGCAATTTCGTCCTCTAAAGCATCCTCTCCGATCATCTTAGGATTCGAAGAATCAAGAATATAGGAAAGCTTCTCCTGAGTTAGTACAATCCTCAAGTTCCTCAGCCAGTCCACATAATTAGGACCGGTTAACTTGTTGGCATCTAAAATGCCCTGCAGTGATAAATTTGAAGCCATAATGTAAATATCCTACATTTAATTAAAGAACAATATCAACAGACCACCCAAGATGACATTCATAATTAGATAAGGACTTTTATATCTAATTATATCTACCAATATTTTCTTCGAATACCAGAACCCTCAATCTATGGTAAGCAAGAAACCTTACTAGTTTTTTTAGTGGGGTTGAGATCCTAATTCCTCATGAATGCCTTATGTGTACACAACAAATACTCATGAGTTCAAAGGTAGGACTTCCTTTCTAATTGCAATCTATGCAATTCTCAACTATTAAACTTGCCTCTAAGACACTTATGGCCTTGTGTGTACACAATAAACCATAATGTCTTAGTTTAGTCAGACCCTTCATTTATATATAGCCATGATTTAATAATGTTGCCCTTATGTGTACACAACAAAGCAACAATTCTAATCATGCTATAAAGCACCTAGTGCACCAAGACAAATTTCATATCAAATCCTAAAGTAGGCCTTGTGTGTACACAACAAACCTACTATAGTGTTGACATAAATTTTGCTTAGCATGAAGGAAGGCAAATAATAGTATTCTTAATCAATTAGCATTCCCAAATTAAGGTTTTAGATATGACCAAATTGGCCAGGTAAGTGGAAGGGGTGAGGGGGTCCCTCCGTTGCTTTCCTTAGACACCAATTGAATTAGCCAGGTCAGACAACGGAACCAATTAAAAACCTTAATCCCTTAAACTTCCCAGAACCACTTGCTTAGATACTAACTAGCTGATCAAACCATAATTGGTTTTGCATCATGATTAAGTTTATACTATGACTAAATATGATTTTTAATGAGGGCTTTGATGGTCTCAAACACATCCTAAATAATCATATCAACAATGTTTATAACAACAAGTATAAACATAAAGCATATCATTCAAGCATATGCATAACATTGAATGATTACATAGCAATCATATCATAGCATGATATTTCAATACCCCGTGCATCTCACTTTTTCATGGGATATGGCCATAGCGGAACCCCTACATGCCATAGGAGACACATTGAATGGAAAGAGAGGGCCTTTAAACCCTACTCGGCTCCTATGACCGGATGGCCATGGTGACTAACCCAATTCAAAGCAGAACTAGGATAAAACTTGTTATAATGATGCATTTGATCAACAATATGCATAATATCTTATCATAAAAAAATCATGCTATTTTCATGATAAAATAGAAACCAAACATATTAATTCTAATATGCATACAAACACAATTCTGGAAGAGTTGACTCGACATATTTTGGGTCGACTCGATCTCTAGTCGGGTCGACTCAAATAGGCTCGGGTCAACTCGGATGTGGATGTTCATGAACTTCAAAATGATACATAATTGAATGAACTAAGGGTGGCTTTGATACCACTGATGAGAATTTATTGGAGCCTAGGTCATCATGCTACATGCGAAAGTGAATTTTAAAACAAAAATTCAAGCATGAAAACCATGACTGGCTAGAAGAAACCCTAATTCCTGGATCCCCTTAGACATTATCAACTAATAAATCATAAATGAAGTACAAGAAACATACCTAAAATGCTATTTTCCACTTCTTTCCACAAGGCTCACAAGTGTAAGCCCTCCAATAGTGATGGCTTAGTGTGCACAAGGAACCATGATGACCTCAAGTCTAAAGATCATATGCATAACTCCTACTCTGAGACCTATCTATTGACAAGCAATAAGACTTCCATAAGATAGTCCCGGTGCGAATTAGTTTAGTGTACTCATACCCTAACGAGCACCCTTATCCTTGTATTAGTGTCTCTACACAAGTGGTTGTGAGACCAACCATCCTCATTAACTAAGCATACATAGGATAAGCTAGTCTTAATGGATTCATCGATCCCCGAATCGATGGTCCATTGACTAGGAACATTTTGATTAGGGTTTATAGGAACTTAGATCTCATTGTTATGATCTTTATTATAATCCTAATTCCATTGCCCTAATCTATAGGGTTCATCATAATCCATAAATAAGATAGCAGTATATGATGAAAATAAATACCTTTATTAATATAATGTCATACAAGAGTTGGAAAATTACAAAAATGCCCTTACTATGATTGGCTTTTAGGATACTTTTCTTTCAATCTCCGACTTTCACTAAAGCTAGTCGCCCTTATACTTTATACCCATACTATCTAAGTGGCGATCAACTGCTGCTTGGGTAATGCTTTAGTAAATGGGTCTGCTATATTGTTCTTTGTATCAACTCGATCGATGACAATATCTTGTCTTTCTATTATCTCTCGAACGAGGTGGAACCATCTTAGAATGTACTTGGACTTATGGTGAGACCTCGGTTCTTTTGCTTGTGCAACAGCTCCAGTGTTATCACAATATAATGGCACTGGTGAGAACTCGGTTCCTTTGCATGTAGCTTTATGATTAATAGTCTTTATCATTTACATGCTGAGCATGCTAATGAATCAATTAATGTAAACGAGCAATTGATAAGTGTCGTAGGTCAGAAGAGGCCTAGAGATGACCTAAACTATAAGTACATGTAGCATCTTAGACTTGGTCATATTAGTAAGGATAGGATAAATAAACTAGAGAAGGATGGTATCCTTCATCTATTGAATTTAGATTCATTTTTAGTTTATGAATCTTGCCTTCAAGGCAAGATGGCCAGGTTACCCTTTATAGGACATGGGGAGAGGGCCATTGAGGTACTACCTTGGTACACACTAATATGTATGGGCCATTTGTTGTACAGGCTAGGGATGGTTATCAATACTTCATAATCTTTACCGATAATTACTCATGGTATAGGTATGTGTTTCTTATGTGACACTAGTTTGAGCTTTTGAAAAGTTCAAAGAGTTTAGACATGAAGTAGAGAAGCAAATAGGAAATCTCTTAAGGTTCTCCGATCAAATCGGGGAGGGGAATACCTTAGTGAAAAATTATTGTGTTATTTCAAGGATAATGGTATTGTCTCACAATGGACTCCACCTATTATGCCTCAACTCAATGGGATATTGGAAAAGAGAAATAGGGCCCTATTGGATATGGTCCAGTCCGTGTTGAGTTTCGCTAATTTACCCTTTATATCTTTAGAGACATACCCTATTATTGTAGCTTACATTCTAAATAGGGTTCTCTCTAAATCCATTCCTACCATACCATACGAGATATGGCATAGTAAGAAATTAAGTCTTGGTCACATCAGGATTTGGGGATGTTCGGCTCATGTCAAAATGCAATAGTTAGACAAGTTTAAGGCTAGGTTTACGAGAGCCCATTTTATAGGGTATCCTAAAGAATCATTAGGTTACTATTTTTACTTTCTAAAGAATCACAATGCGATTACAAGTTGAAATGCTATATTCATGGAAAAATAGTTTATCCAAGATGGTGGCTATGGGAGGAAAATTGAGCTAAAAAAGGTCTCTATCCAACAATGGGTTGTAGAACCTATTGGAACCTATTCTAGCTGAGCCAGTTATTATAGCTCCACTTTCACCTTGTAGTTCTTATAGGATTTCCCATCCTCCTGAAAGGTACCTAGGTATGCTTATAGAGGATGCAATGGAAATCTCCTCATAGAAGATGGGAAGAAAATAGTTAATCTGAAGACCTATGATGAGGCAATGTTAGACATTGCTCTAAGAAATGGTTGAGCGCTATGAAGTCAGAAATTTACTCAATGCATTCAAACCAAGTCTTGACCTTAGTGAATCCACCTAAGGATATTATATTTGATATGGCGACATCCACTGACATGGACCGATGGGCAACATCTGTTGATGTGGATCCTATGGATGGCCACGGCAGCGAGAAGCCCACCACCTGGGAAAGGCTGCATGATGAAGAACCAAAGCAAACCACCATGCCGAGCTAAGTGCCCAGTCAAGGCAGGGCTCATTGGGCGAGCCCCCTATCCGAGGTCAACTCCCGGTTGAGGTCGAGTCTGCCTCTCCAGAAGGGATCGCCCTTCCGAGGTCAGCTCCCAGTTGAGGCAGGGCTCATTGGATGAGCCCCCATCTGAGGTCAGCTCCTAGTTAAGGTCGAGTCCACCTCTCCTGAAGGGATCACCCTCCCGAGGTTAGCTCCCAATCGAGGCAGGGCTCATTAAGCGAGCCCCCCATTTGAGGTCGCTCCCTGTTGAGGTCGAGTCCGCCTTTCCAGAAGGGACCACCCTTCCGATGTCAGCTCCCAGACAAGGCATGGCTCATTGGGTAAGCCCCCCATCTGAGGATAGCTCCCGGTCGAGGTCGAGTCTACCTCTTTGAAGCAGGCCCTCCTACCAGGAGCATGGTTTCCCGCTAAAGGTGCAAAGAGGGGGGAAGTCAGAATTCAAAACAAAGGCAGTAGAGTACCTAGTGACCCCGAGCCTCCAAGAAGTGGAACATACCCTGCCATGGGCACAGGACCCCCTATGGTGCATTGTGCACACGATCTACACGATCTGGATAATGCCAGGCTCCCAGCCTTGCGGTATGCCAACACGTTGATGATCGCATGACTAGGAAACTACAGCTTCCATGACAGGATGCCTAGACTTCCCAGAGAAGGGCATCCCCCTATAGCCCTATGCCTTGTAGCACCCGGATGACCTCCTCCAAAGTAGCAACACCCCGTTATGGCTGCAGGCTCAGGCATAGAACCACCCAACAGAGATGCAACAGTGGGCAATGGAAAGCCTCCTTCGAAGGAGAGAACCTGGAATACCTTGAAAAGCCTCCTGTCTATATAAGACCTATAGAAAATGGTAAGTAGAGATAAGCGAAGAAGTGCAACGAAGGATTTTTCATTCTTGTATTATTATCTTTTCTTTTATCACCCTCTCGATGTGGAGAGTCCCCCAAGCTCTTCACCACAGAGGTATCTATTCTCCTCGATCACTTGATCATCGAAGTTCCTTCGCCGAAATCCCCGGCCAGAAGTTTTCCTCTATCTTGCAACATCCCCGAGCAAGCTAGCAAGCCGACTGCGAGATGGGAACCAAGGATCTAGTGGGAACCCAATGCGTCAGAGCTACATGCCACAATGATCCGGGTGACAACAGACTGGCGCACCAGGTAGGGGGGACCGGTCAAAAGAAAATGTCACCCCTCTATAACAAGGAAGATCCCACGGGTGCCCATAGTTCGATGGTGACTACATAAGCCCGTGAAGCCCCCACCGATCGGGCGGAGGACCCCCCTCATGATGGTGACCAACACCCGGAGGGGGATCATCTCACTCCATTCTAGTCACCTTCGATGGACCTCCAGTACAACGTACTCACTCATAAGGTCCAGCTCCTGGCCACGACGGTGCACCAGCTCCACCAGAGGTAGTGCTCTCTGGAAACACATTAGCAGTCGGGGATTATGGTAGCTCGTGCAGCCGATCCTTGCACCAGCATATGATCCTTTCAGAAGGGGCCGTTGAATGTGGCATCACCACCTCAAAAGGCCCATCAAGCGAATGACAAGTGACCGCATCATGATCCAACTATTCGAGGAAGCCACTCCCCAGTCTCGGACAACCGTGCGGCCTCGTGCTAGCAGCACCGGCATGGCTGGGAATTGAAGCATGAGTTCCTCCACTCTAGTCCACCCTCACCCCCGATACCTCCATTGACGGGTCGACTGATGAGGCCATCAGTCACGTGCGGAAAGGCACCTCGAAGTTTATGAGCACAAGCTGGCAGATCTGGCCCGTCGGTTCACAGAAGTGTAGGGCTCCCCTAGTGAGCCCACAGGTTACGACACCCATCCATCCATTATGAAGAGGATCAAAGAGGAACCAATCCCTAGTTAGTTCTGTATGCCGCAAGTTGATCCTTACGATGGGACAACCAACCCCCTGGACCACCTGAAAAGTTACAAGACCCTTATAAGGGTCCAGGGGGCCACCGATGCTCTCCTTTGCATCACCTTCCCCGCCACTTTGCAAAAGATTGCTCGGGTCTGGTTTTCCAGGTTCGAACCTAAAGTATAGACTCCTTCCCTCAACTGGAGGGGAAGTTTAGGGTGCACTTCGATGCTTGCAGGAAGGTGCCGTGTGAGGCTGATAGCCTCTTCTCGATCTGACAGCAGGACCAGAAACTCCTCGGGGACTATGTGTCCTGATTCAAGACTGCCACCCTAGAGATCTATAATCTCGATGAGTCTATCGCCATGCTAGCCCTAAAGAGAGGATTGCAAATCTCATGCTTCACCTACTCCCTCGACAAGAAGCCCCCAAAGATGTACTCAGAGTTTCTTCTCAGAGCACAAAAGTACATCTGCTCCGAGGAGGTGGATCGTGCTTGGAGGGAGTTGGATGGGAGGCCCCCAAAGAGATAGGCCAACGGGGAGACATCTGGTCGCTCGAACTAGAGGATGGTGCGGGTCTTGTGACCAGAGTCCAAGTCCAAGGTTAACCCTATCGACGAAGAGAGTTTCACTCCTCTCCTCGCCCCTAGGGCAAAGATCCTGATAGAAATTGAGGGCAAGAGCTTTCTACACTGACCCTCGCCATTGAGGCCATCAATTGGGTGAGACAAATCTCGCTACTACAATTTCCACCAGGACTCTGACCATGACACAAAAGAATGCCACCACCTGAAGAGGGAGATCGAAGAGCTGATCAAGCATGGCTACCTTGGCAAGTATGTGGAGGGGGGAACGTCCCCTGTAGCCTAGGCTGAAGGGCCTCAGCACCTCACCATGATAGTTGTTGCACTGAGAAGATGGTAGGGATGATATCTTGGGGGGCAAGGAAAATCTCAAAGAAGGCTAGGGGAGAGAGGAGAGTGATGATGTACTCCCCTGTGTGGGAGAAGGGTCAACTGGGTTAGACAACCCAAATAATGATGCTATCATCATCGAAATGATGATAACCAAACACCTTGTAAAAAGAATCATGGTAGATAGTGGAAGCTCCTCGGATATCCTTTTTTATGATACATTTGCAAGGATGAATTTATCCACTGACCAAATAAGATCTATGTTTATGCCTCTGGTAGGCTTCACCGGAGACTCAATCGGAGTTGAGGGAGAAATTACACTCTTAATAACTGCTGGGACACCACCCAGCAAAGCACTGTGCTGGTGACTTTCAATGTTGTAAAGCTCCCCTCACCCTATAATGCCATCTTGGGATGCCTAGGACTCAATCTGCTCGACACCAATATCTCTACAAAACACCTCTTGGTCTGGTTCTCGAACCCATGGGGGATCGTAGAGATGAGGGGATCCCGCAGCTGGTGCAGCACTGTTGGCAGACCATCCCGGGTCTAAAGGAAGCAGATCTCAGCCTTGCCATAGGCCAGCCTGATCCGGTAGCATTGAAACCAAAGAGCTAGCCGATAGAACCCCTGCTATCTTTTTCTTTGGGGGACAATCCCTCAAAAGTGATATAGATTGGGGCTTTGCTGATGAAGAAGAGAGATCCCATCTACTCGACTTCCTATGTGCCAATGCAGATGTCTTCACCTGGACTGCCACTGACATGCCCGGTATCCCATTGGAGGTGATAACTCACAGGCTAAATGTCGACCCCAACCATCATCCAGTCTGGCAGAAGAAAAGGAGCTTCATCCCGGAATGACAGAAGGCTATCAACGAGGAGGTCAAAAAACTCCTCACGGGAGGTTTCATTCGAGAAATATGATATCCTGACTGGCTTGCTAATGTGGTGATGGTCAGGAAAGCCTCTAGGAAGTGGAGGATCTATGTAGACTACACTGACTTCAATAAGGCATGCCCAAAGGATAGCTTACCCCTCCCTAAGATCGATCAGCTGGTAGATGCGACCTCGGGTCACAACCACCTCAGCTTCATGGATGCGTTCTCTAGATACAATCAGATCCGCATGCATCCAGAAGACGAGGAGTGCTTGTCGTTCATGACTGATGGAGGTACATATTATTACAAGATGATGCCCTTTGGCCTCAAGAATGCAGGGGCCACCTACCAGTGCTTGATCAGCATGGTCTTCAAGGAGCAGATCGGCCGCAACATGCAAGTTTACATGGATGACATGCTTGTCATGAGCAGCCCAGAGGAGGACCATATCGTTGACTTGGCAGAGGCTTTCGATAACCTCCACCTCTATCAAATGAAGCTGAATCCTACCAAGTGTGCCTTTGGTGTGGCAGTGGGAAAGTTCCTAGGGTTCATGGTGACCCAAATGGTGATAGAGGCAAACCACAAGAAAATCTAGGCGATCACAAATATGCGGCATCCCACCTCCGAGAAGGAGGTCCAGCATCTGACTGGATGTGTCGCGGCTTTGGGCCGCTTCATCTTGCACTCCCGAGCATTGCCAGCCATTCTTCAATGTCCTTTGAAAGATGAATGACTTCACCTGGATAAAAGAATGCCAAGAAGCATTAGAGGAGCTGAAGAAACTCCTCGCCTCACTGCCACTACTATCCAGGTCGGAGCCCGGAGATGAACTCCTCCTGTACCTAGCGGTCTCATCAGAGGTGGTCAGCTCCGTGCTGGTTCGCGTGGACAGGGATGGCTCTCAGCGGCCAGTCTATTACACCAGCAAGCTACTCTGTAATGCCAAAACTAGGTACACCCGGTCAAAAAAAATTATTTTTGTACTAATAACATTTGCACAGCATCTCAGAACTTTTTTTCAAGTGCATCCCATTGCCGTCCTCATTGATCAGCCCCTGAGGGCTATCCTGAGCCATCCCAATACTTCCGGGTGCTTGGCCAAGTGGGCGTTGAAGCTCAGCGAATTCAACATCACATATCACCCATGGCAAGCATGGAAGGCCCAAGTTCTAGTTGATTTCATGGTGGAATGCACCTGGGCCGAAGGAAGTCAAGAGAGATGGACCAACAAGACAAACTCAGGCTGGACCTGACCCCAGCAGAAGAAATATGGAAACTCCATATGGACGGCATGTCCAATGCAAGAGAAAGCGGAGCTAGCCTCATCCTTGCCAGTCCTAATGGGTTCATTATGGAATGCGCACTGTGATTCCTCTTCAAGGTGACCAACAACCAGGCAGAGTATGAAGTGCTCCTCGCAGGACTGAAGGTGTCCTGTGAACTGGGCATCAAAAGGTTGAAGGTCTTCACAGACTCACAGCTGGTAGCGGGCCAAGTCTCTAGCGAGTACGAAGCACGGGATCCCATGATGGTGAAGTACATGGATCGGGTGTGCTCTCATACGTCGACCCTCAAGCACTTTAGAATCTCCCATATCCCACGATAAAGAATGCTTGAGCTGACATCCTTTCTAGGCTGGCCACCTTGCTAGAGACTTCGCTGGGGTGCACCTTCATCGAACATCTCGAGGCCCCCAATTGCGAGGCTGCGGTCGAGGTCCAACAGGTCTCCCACGAGGCTAGCTGGATGGACCCCAACATCAAACACATTACCTTCAGCACCCTGTCAGAGGATAGAAAGGAGGTCAGCCTTCTTAAGAAGAAGGTTGCATGCTACGTGATCCTGGACGGGCAGCTTTATCGAAGATTCTACTCCTACCCCCTACTGAAGTGCCTAAAGCCCTCGGAGGGCACTTATGTGCTCCAAGAGATACACGAAGATATCTGTGGCAATCATGTGGGGGGCAGGGCCCTAGCCCACAAGGCGATCTGGCAGGGATACTTCTGGGAGACCATGCAGGAGGATGTGGCTGAAGAAATGCGACAAGTGCCAATGCCATGTATGCATTCAATGGTAGCCGGCAGCCCCTATCTTACAGCTATCAGCCCTGTGACCTTTTGTCCAGTGGAAAATGGACATCCTAGGCCCTTTTCCTGTGGCATCCGACCAACAGAGGTTCCTGATTATGGCCATCGACTACTTCATCAAGTGGGTCGAGGCCAAACCCTTGGCACGGATAACAAAGATGAAGGTCCAGTCTTTCTTTTGGAAATCTATAATTTGTATATATGGCCTCCCGCACACAATCATCATCGATAACAGGAAGCAATTCAACAATCGGGCCTTCGAAGAATTTTGCTTCGATCTTGGCATCTGCCACCGCTTTACTTTGGTGGCTCATCCCCAAACAAATGGAGAGGTCAAAGTGACCAACCGCACCATCCTGCAAGAGCTCCACACGAGGCTGGACAAAGTCAAGTGCCGATAGGTGGACGAGCTGCCCAGCATTTTATGGGCCTACCACACATCACACCCCGCACAGCCACTAGCGAAATGCCCTTCAACCTTGTCTTCGGGACTGAGGCAGTAATCCCAATAGAACTTGGCCTGCCCACACTCCAGATAGAACAATACAATGAAGGCAAGAACCCGGCATAGCTCCTCCTCAACCTAGACTTGCTGGACGAGAAAAGGGACAAGGCCTGACTCAGAATGGTTGCCTATCAGCAGTGAGTCACTCACTATTACATCTCCCGCATGCGGCCTAAGGTGTTCCGCCCAGGCAACCTCGTGCTCAGGCAAGTGGAAGCATCCCAACCAGGAAAATGTGGGAAACTGTTGCCCGGGTGGCTACCCAAGAGGGGGTGAATTGGGAGTTTAAAAATTTAAGCAGATAATGTGTAATTAAAATCCCTTTCAAAGTGTTAGGTGCTGTGAAAAAATAATAACTTGCAGAAGCTAAATAAGATCAAAGAATCACAACACAAATACATAAAAATTATAGTGGTTCAAAGAAACCCAGCTCCTACGTCCACTACCCAAGATACCACTTGGGATTTCCACTATGTTCACACCCAAATATAGTAGGATTGTTTTACAGGATCATAATCCAAAACCTCTAAACTTTGGTTTTAACGGGATCACCAAAGAAAATCCAATACCCTTTGGTTTTAAGCAAGATCACCAAAAAAACCCAACCTGGTTTTCACAGGATCACCAAGAACCTAACTTGGTTTTCACAGGATCACCAAGAACCTAACCCTTGGTTTTTATCTAAGGCTCATCAAGAACCTATTTGCTTTTACAATCGAGCTCACCAATAACCCAAAACAATTCAAGAATGAATTAAAAATGAATGCAATAATAATGACAAACTCTAGTTATCGGATAGTTACCGGAGTAGCTTGAGAGAAGTCCACTTGGATGCACTTGAATGTGCTTTAATTGCTTCAGTGGCTTCTTTTCAAAGTGCTTCAAGCTTCAGATCAGAGTTGGTGAAGACTTGAAGATGACTTGAATGCTCTTTATGCTCTCTTGCTTAGATATTCAATGAACTCTTAAAACTTTGAAGAACTTTCAAAAATCTTTTCTTTAGGAAGTTCAAATCCTTCAAATATACGGTCTTCCATCACTCCAAGGCAGTTTGAGATGTTGTAGACTGTTGGGAAATGACATATGACCATTGAAGTACTTTTTTTTGAACTCTTAAATCTTTGAAGAACTTTCAAAAATCTTTTCTTTAGGAAGTTCAAATCCTTCAAATATATGGTCTTCCATCACTCCAAGGCAGTTTGAGATGTTGTAGACTGTTGGGAAATGACATATGACCATTGAAGTACTTTTTGGCATTCAAAAAAAAATTATGGAACTAGCCGTGTTGCAGGTGCCTACACTAAGCATGCAACAGCAGGGAGCAGGTATGTACTTTAAAACTATTTTAAAATAACAGTGGAAACTACCTACTCCACACAGGATCTAACATTTTCGGATGCATGTATAGGCAAAACTAGGCAGGAACAAGGGCATGTAATATTTATAAACAATTATATGAACCTAGATATAGGCATGCATGAAAATTAAAACTAGAAATAATTACCCTATTCCTGCTGGAATAACCCTAGGATATCTGCTGGAATTGTTGGAATAACAGGAATAAATTTATTCCTGTCTTCTTCTTCTTCCAGCACATTGAAATGTTGTTTTCTTTTCCTCCATAAACTGCAGCAAACCAAAACAAAAAATGGCCAATGTCTTGGTCTCTTCCTTCACCGATGGCAAGGGAGTGGCTTGAAGGAACTAGCTTCAAAAGAGAGCTTGAAGATCGATCAACCAACGACCTCTTCCTCTCTACCAGTGCTGCAAAGAAAATCTGCAACCACAAAAATAGGGCAAAGCAAAACAGCAGCAATGGAAGATCAACTGGCTCCCAAGTGCTCAAGCGAACACCCTCTAGAGGGGGGACACGCCTAGGGCTCCTCTGATCTGACCTCTCGCGCGATGCTAGTTGCCGGAATGCCTTAGAACGGTGGGAGGAAGAGCAAGAGCAGAATGCTCTGTTCTGAAATTGTTTTTCTCCAAAACTGATTTCTTCTTCCTCCGATTGAGCAGAAATTAGAACAGGGAATCAAGGAGTTTTCTCTCCCAAACTCTCACCAAAACCCAGACCTCAAAATCACAGGTGGAAGGGTAGTGGAAGTTTTCCAAGGAAGAAGCACACCTACATTTTTCCATCACCCAGATTTTTATAACTCCATGGAACAATTCAAACGGTGCTATGGGGAGGTGAAAAGATGAGCTGGGAAAACCAAAAGGTAGCAGGTATTTGGAATGAATCCTATTCGTTTCAACCAAGCAATAAAGGGGATTTAATGGTGGATTAAATCAGCCAAAAACCGAGACAAACGGGAGATAAAATGGCTTCTTGAATTCCCTGTTCGCCCAAGCTTTTAAAACACCGTGGTGATGTGTCCAATCCGGTTCACAACCAGTTCAAAAACCCAATTAGATCAAAATCTAATTAGCAAATGGCTTGGTCTAGTTTCGGTTACCCGGTAACAATTCCTGGTAGACCCAAACAAATTCTGATATGCTCAATCAAACCATTACCGAAATGATTCATAATCATAAATCGGTACCTTGATCAGGGAGTAATCCTCTGTGGCGTGTGACCTCATAGGTTCGAACCTAAACGGTAGCACTGGAACAATTCTAGTACCAGCATAGGAAACCATCTAGCAATGGATCCCGGCATTCGGATAAGTCGAAGATGCGGGAGCAAACTATCAAACCTCTGGCAAATGGTTATCGTATAATTCATCCCTTTGACCTCTAATGCTCAGGACGACTGAGATTGGGCTGCCAACCCAGACTGAGTCAGTCGACAACGTGTCTCAACCTTGCAAGCCTAGTGACTCTTCACTAGGACTACCCTGGCCAAGGATTTGCTAAATTGAGATACTGCGAGACATTCAATCCAAACTGTTTGGACATGTCAATTCCATCTTGGTCCATCACTACTCCACAAGTACTTGCCTGTACCCAGAAACCTTCCATCACTGGATTAAAAATTCGGGTAGTCCGGCACCAAAGCACAGGGAGTTGCTTGCAAGCTACCGTGATGACCTCAGGTCATAGGGACACATATACCCATATCCAATCGTGAGTATCCCTTTGGTAGAAAGGGGTTGCACGGAGTCACATTCAATAAGATATCACATATCCCACTTGCAGATCACATCAGTGTCACCACACTCATTTGGTCAAGAGGACAACCAAACGATGTGAACTACAACAACCTATACATGATATATTGCCGTCCAGTACAATATATCCTTTGGTTGTGAACAGGGTTTAAGGACCACTCGATACATCCTCTCTGTATCGAAGTCAGTGTAGTCTTAAGGACTTCATCACATGGAAAGAGTTCATTTCATAGAAATTTAGTATGTGATGAGCTGCCAATAATATATTTTATTAATTCAAAGAAAGAGTACAATACTGAGCTCAACCGCCTACAACCCAGGCGATTGGCTTTGGGACATAATTCCCAACAAGAAGTCCCCCCTCACAGATCCTCCACATGTGTGGGAATATGACTGCCACTCTCCACCTCAAAGTGAACCTATTTTGAGGCTGAAACTGATGGCTTATCTCCTGATTGCAAAAAATGTGATCTGCTATCCTCCACAGACTTGTCAACTTCATTTGCAACACCGGGCTTCTTTATAAGTCTCCTCTCATCGAAGATAACATTCCTACTGACTGTGGACCATTGAGATTGAGGATCCACCAGTAGGTAACCATTCATATCCCTTAGGTATCCAATGAATATCAGCTTGCATGACTTTGGTCTAATTTATTCCTTTCGACTCTTTCCACCAATGCATATGTTGGACTGCAGAAAACTTTTAGGTGACCAAGCTCCACCTTCTTTCCACTCCAAACCTCCTCTGGAATGCCTCCATCGATCCTTCTATTTGGGGACCTGTTTACAAGAAAACGAGAAAAGATTAAAGCATCACCCCATAAGACCTTGGGTAGTGATGCTTACAGTCTCAAGCTTTTGGTCTTCTCTATTAATGTCCGGTTCATCCTTTCAGCTACACCATTTTATTGAGGAGTCATCTTCACTGTGAATTGGGATTTGATACCATTCTCCTCATAGTAGCTTTTAAATTCAAAACTTGTGTACTCTCCTCCATTGTCAGACCGCAGGCACTTGACTGATTTTCCTGTTTCCTTTGCCACTTCAGCTCTCCAGGCCTTGAACCAGGCATATACCTCTAATTTTTCCCTGATCAGATATACCCACACCTTCTTAGAGAAGTCATCGATGAAGGTAACAAAGTATTTTTCTCCACCCCTCATTGATACGAGTGCCGGCCCCCATACATCCGAGTGAACTAACTCCAAAACACCTTCACTCCGTTTGGTACTCCTTGCAAATGTTAATCTATGCTATTTGCCATAAATGCAAGGCTCACATAGATTATCTCCCTCTTTCTTAAGTGCTAGAACTAGACCCTTCTTTAAGAGTTCCATGAGTCCTCGATCACTCTGTGACCCATCCGATAATGCCATAGCTGGTAGGTAAGCTATTCCTCCTGTGCTGCAGCTAGGATCTCCACACTATCTGTAACCACTAAGCCTTCCATCCTATGAAGGTTGTTGCTCAGTCTTCTTCCTCACATCACCACCAAGGCACCCTTGGTTATCTTCAAGCATCCACTACCCGGTGAACAACTAAAGGCATACCCCTGCTTCTCTAAATAACCTAGGCAAATAAGGTTCTTCTTTAGCTCCAGTACATGCTTGACATTGGTAAGCATCTGTATGACTCCATCATACATTCTTACCCTGATTGTACCAACATTAGCAACCTTACCTGGGTGATCATCCCCGAGACTCACACTTCCACCATTTTCTTTGGCATAAGAATCAAACCAATTCCTGTGTGAAGTGTAATGAAAAGAACAGGCTGAATCCAATATCCATTCACTGTCATACTCCATGGTTCCATCTGATACAACTAATAAATCACCTTCACTATCCTCAGATGAATGTGCGCCACTCCCACTGGTCGAATCTCCTTTGGAAAAGCCCTTCCCCTTCTCATTCTTTAGAAGTGAATAGTTCTTCTTCAGATGACCAGGCTGATGATATTTAAAACACTTCCAACCCTACTGACTTCCTCGAGACTTGGACCTACCTTTTGATTTTCCTTGAGTCTTTTCTCTTGGCCTTCCTTGCCTCTCATTCATAGCAAGAACCTCTGAACTTGAACTTCCTTTGCATAGATTTTTCCACTGCTCATTAGACTTGAGAACTCCAACCACTTCTTCGAAGTTTAAGGTCTCTTTTTCGTACACCAGAGTTGTAATGAGACCATCATATGATATTGGAAGTGAACGCAGCAACAGGAGAGCTCTATCCTTCTCATCTATATTCATATTAAGGCTCATAACATCCAAGCATACTTGATTGAATTTCTGGATAAGAGCAATCAGATCTCCACCCTTAGGCATCCACAAGCTATACGACAGTTTCTTTAACCACAACTTGTTCATCATATTCTTACCCAAGCATGTGTTCTCCAACATTTTCCAAAGACCCTTCGCCTTGGTTTCTCCACTGACTCAGGTAAAACCTGATCAGCCAAGCATATCCTGATTGCGCTGAAAGCTATCTCCTCCAGTTCCTCCCAATCTTCCAGACTAACCTTCTATGGCTTTTCCCGTACTAACACCTTATAGATCTGATTCTGTATGAGTAAATCCTTCATGTTTTGCTGCCAAAGGGTGAAGTTTCCCTTGCCATTGAATTTTCCAAAGTCTACCTTGAAACTGCTAGATGCCATATTAACAGATCTGATAAAGAATACAACACCAACCACTCACCTAGATGTCTTGATCAAAAATCTATTCCGCACCTAATCCTAGCAGCGATCTTCTTTCCTTCATGCAACCCAGGCTCTAATACCAAATGTTGTGACACACTGGATGAGATCAATCCCTCTTGGACACACCGGATGAGATCAATACCTCTTGGACCACATACATTGCCTCAAACACGAAGCACCATGAAGAGACTATACAACAAGCCTAGCATGAACCCTATAGTACCAATCTTAGAAGATAGGAGCAATGAAGATCCAAACAAGTAGTAAATCAAGATCAAGAAGAAGTTTCAGGAGAAAACAAGGGTTTAATATATTGTCGCCTATCAGAATAAGTTACAGGACCTCTTGGAAGACTCGAGAGTTCTATTTTTTTTTCTCTTTGCCAAGACCGTACAATATATATATCCTTATGTTAAACCAAACCTAGCCTCATAAACAAACTCCCAACTAGCACGGCATCAAAACTGTGAACCCGTAATCCGATTCAACTTGCAGGGTTCGAGTCAGCTCATCCAGACCACTCCTTCTATTTTAAGACTTCGAGCCGACTCCAGCAAATCGAGCCAACTTGTTTAGAGTGTCTACGTACCTACTATGAGAACTATAATCGACTTCGGGCAACCGAGCCATCTCAACACTAGTACATCACCTAGATCCCCCATGCTGTGCCACTAACCGAGTCAACTCGAAGGACCACGGAGCATACTCAAATAGACAGTGAAACAAAACATGGGAAAACTCAGTCTATCACCTAGGACTCTTACCGGACTCACTCCTAGCCCTAGTTACATCATGACCACCAAGACAAAGACCCAAAACATGACTCCAAATGCCTTGGATACACCACACAAGACTCAAAACAAATACGGGGGAAGCCAGAATTCAAAACAATGGTAGTAGAGTACCAGGTGACCTCGAGCCTCTAAGAGGTGGCACATACCCTAGCATGGGTACAGGCCCCCTACGGCATGTCGTGCACATGATCTACACAATCCAGACAATGCCAGGCTCCCAACCTTGCGGTATGCTGACACATCGATGACTGCATGATTGGGAGACTGCAGCTTCCATGACAGGATGCCTGAACCTCCTAGAGAAGGGCGTCTCCCTACGGCCCTATGCCCTGCAGGCTCAGGCACATAACTAGCCCGTCAGAGAGGCAACGGTGAGAAATAGAAAGCCTCCTTCGAAGGAAAGTGATGTGGGATGGATAAGGGGTAGGATCGTGGGCAAGCCTAGAAGTCACCAAGATTAGGGTCCTACTTTTTTTGGATTTATTCTAGGGATAGTAAAGGAACAATGGCGATGGAAGACTTAAGATTTGGAACTCATGAACTTTGGGACTCACTAATGAAGAGACCTCTCACCTCTTTGGCACTCCACCCACCTCGATACTTGGAGGCATTAGGGTGAATCTCAAAGGACATGGGGGGTTAAAGAAGATGGAATCAAAGAAGTGGATAACTAGACATGACTTATCATCATGTCCTGGGATTGGGCCTCACACCCTCTCCTTACGAAGCGAAAGAAAAGAATTACTCTTTTCTAAAGAAAACTCATTTTTATTCACCTAAACTATTTTTTTATAAAGAACTGAAGGTGGTATTTATAGACCTTTCCAACCCTCATTTGAATTTGAATATAAGATAAAAAGATAAGGATGGTTCAAATTCAAATATAAGATAAGGTCTATCCAAATCTCAATCTTAACCAACTAAATCCGAAATCAAATTTCAAACAACCAATCCTAATCAACTAATTTTTTGAATTTGAATTTATTGAAATCTGTGCTGCTCCGGTATTAGTGCTGCTCCAGGATCAGTGCTGGCGATGTCCCAATCATTCCCTTGAGGTGGGGAAAACTCAACTCCATCGAGTCAAGATCAGCGAGAGCTTTGATGAACCAAATCCAAAGGCTATGCTCTGAGATCTATGTAGCTTTGAAATCTGTGAGGCTCTGAAATTGTGCAGCTTCGAAAACTATCCCAAATTTTTCTTTTTTTCTCTTTTTTTTTATTTTCTCAGCTATGCTTTGAGAATCATGCACTTTGAGGAGCATGCAACTTTGAAGATCGTGCACTTTAAAATCGATGCAGAGGGAGAAGTTTGCAATAGGGAACTGGCTACTTTAAGGAACGTGCAGTGCATTCACGTTCGTGTAGGCTTCTTCTCCCTTCTCCATGGATGGATGATTGGAGGAACAGGGGAGGCTTCGGAGGGCATTTGCTGGTGGCGGTGCTGGGGCAGCTGGCAACGACGGAGATCCGGTGTGTGGCACGGGCGGATCTAGGGTTGGATCCTTCTTGGTCTTGAGGAGGAAGAATATGGTGCGATATCGGTGGTTCCAGTTGGAAGAAGGCAGCACGGTCGACTTGAGCCAAAGCACGGGGAGAGGGCGGCGACGAGGTTCGCCTGTGTCATCGAAACTGGGGACGTCTTTGGTGGTGGAAGGGATGGTGATCAGTCTAGAGGAGATCAAGAGCGAGGTTGTTGATCTAGAAAATATTCCTATCGAGGAAGTCTTCCAGCAGCTGAAATGCACCAAGGAAGGTCTCATATCAGAGGAAGGAGCCCACCAGCTCCAGATCTTTGGGTCCAACAAGCTAAAAGAAAAAAAAGAGGGCAAGATTTTTAAATTTCTGGGTTTCATGTGGAACCCCCTGTCCTGGGTGATTGAATCGGCTGCGATCATGGCCATTGCCTTGGCTAACGGTGGAGGTAAGCCCCTGGACTGGCAAGACTTGGTCATTTTTCGTCGTCTTGCTCGTCATCAACTCCACCATCAGTTTCATAGAAGAAAATATTGCTGGCAATGCCGCAGCTACCTTGATGGCCGTAAATGAAGAAGAGGTGGCCCCAACTTTTGATCATGATGGAATCATTGCCGGCGTTATGGGCGGACCATCGGGCTCTCTAGTTAGGAGGGATAGCATTGAGGGAGATCTGGTCCTGAAGCTACCATGCTCTTCATTCATGACCAGCTCCTTGATCAGATCGGTATCCTCCATTCGCCCATCACCAGAGAAGAAGATACGCATATGAAGCTCCTCTTTTTTTCCGTTCTTAGATGCATGTGATTGAGGAGGATGCAGAAATTAGATCCATTAAGGAGCATAAGCAGAAGACCTTGGTTGAGACTATGGAAAAGGAACTCCAGATAGTGAGATCAGAGACAAAGCAGTTGAATGAGGAGGTTGAAGAAATGGTGAAGACAAGTGCCCATATCAACTCTAAGATCACAGAGAAGCAGAGGATACTCTCATCCATGCAGAAAGAATCCTCCACCCTTTCCTAGACACTAGAGCTTATAAACAGAAAATGATAGAAGGTTCTTAGCCAGTTGAGGAATATCCCAGCAAGCCAATGGACAACCATATTGATGGAAACACAAGCATTATGCTTTCCAAAATAGCATGCTTGGGGAATATAGGACTTGAGATGGGTGGGATGAGCATCACGATGCCTCGGGCATGACATGGCTATAGGCCCGGTGGTTCGGTGGCACAGCAACGGCATAGTCCTTCGATATAGTGGAAGCGCGTTGTGGCAACAGGGAGATAGGACAATGTTGGGTAACCCGGGGAGTTGGCGGTCGGGCTATTGATCGGGAGTTCTCGGTGGGGCTGGGTGGAAACAAGATTAGAGATAGGATTAGAGATGAGATTAGTTGGGAGTTCAGAGAGGGAAGAAGAAAAGAAGTAACCGTAATTCAGAGAACAGGGGAAAGAACAGTGATGAGGAAGAAAAAAAATGGAGAGAAAGATTTAGAAAAAAAAATATGGGATGAGTTAGGGAGATGGCAATACCCTAATCCCTAGCTCTGATACCAAATTGATGTGGAACGGATAAGGGGTAGGATCGTGGACGAGCCTAGAAGTCACCTAGATTAGGATATTACTTTTTTTTGATTTTTTCTAGGGATGGTGAAGGAACAATGGGGAAGGAAGACTTAAGGTTTGGAACTCATGGACTTTGGGACTCACACTAACAAAGAGACCTCTCACCTCTAGGGAATTCCACCCACCTCGATACTTGGAGGCATTTGGATGAATCTCAAAGGATATGGGGGGTTAAAAAAGATGGAATCAAGGAAGGGCTTAACTAGACATGACCTATCATCATGTCCTAGGATTGGGCCTCACACCCTCTCCTTACGGAGCGAAAGAAAAGAATCACTCTTTTCAAAAAAAAACTTATTTTTATTTACCCAAACTATTTTTTTTGCAAAGGACCGAGGGTGTTATTTATAGACCTTTCTAACCCTCATTTGAATTTGAATACAAGATAAAAAGATAAGGATGGTTCAAATTCAAATACAAGATAAGGCCTATCCAAATCTCAATCCTAACCAACTAAATCCTAAATCAAATTTCAAACAACCAATCCTAATCAACTAATTTTTTGAATTTGAATTTATTAAAATCTGTGCTGCTTTGGGATCAGTGCTGGTGATGTCCCCATCAGAGAGAACCTGGAATCCCCTAAAAAGCCTCCTATCTATATAAGACGTGCAGAAAAAGGTAAGTAGAGGTAAGCGAAGTGCAATGAAGACTCTTTCATTCTCGTATTATTATCTTCTCTTTTATCACCCTCTCGATACAGAGAGTCCCTTAAGCTCTCCGCCATAGAGGTATCTGTTCCCCTCAATCATCCCACTGACTTGATCATCGGAGTACCTTCATCGAAATCCCTGGCCTGAGGTTTTCCTTTGTGTTGACTCCATTGTTGATTTTGATGATAAGCAAAATGATTAAGTATAAGTTGAGTACTAATAATTTCTTTGAAGTATGTTTTTGTTGAAGAAAGATGCTTACAAATTTGAAGAAGTTTATTTGATTGAAGAAACCAAGTTTGAATGGACAATTGAGTTAAGTAGAAATGTGTTTCAATACAAGTTCAGACTTTTTTATGAAGATTTCCGTAAGGTGTCAACTCAAAGGGTCGACACATGATGCCAAGTATCGATACATGGAAGTGAAGTATCGACTCAAGCCGATACGCAAAGTATGTTTCAGATGGCATGGCCGAGTGTCAACACATGGACCTAAAGTGTCGACTCAAAGTGTCGACACTTGGATCAGCTCATCGTCTGAGATTTTCAAACCACAAAACTTGCTAAAAATGAAGAACTGCTGAAGTGTCAATACATGGAATCTAAGATCGACTCAAAATGTCGACTCACCTGACAAAGGTCGACAAATCTGAGATTTTCAAAAGATCAGATTGAAGATATTTGAGTTAGATGTTGGCTTAACAAGTTCAAGTGTCGACAGGAAGTGTCAACTCACAGCCTGAAGTGTCGACACATGGAGTTCTGGGAATAGTAACGGCTAGTTTTTCAAAAGCAAAACATGATCCTTTTGCCCTCCAATGCCTAGTTTTTCAAGTCTAACGGCTAAAAATAGAATTTGAGGCCTTCGAGAAGTATATATATGCTCCAAATCAAATCAAATTCATAACGATTGAATATTATTGATGAGAATGAGATAAGAGCATTAAAGAGAAAAGAAAAGAGAGCTCTAACTCCTATTCATTGAAGATTCAATCACTCTCAAGCAAAAGTAAGCCTCCAAGCATTCAAGAGCCTTCAAGAGCATTGAAGATCATCCATTCTTGAGCATTCAAGAGGCTTCAACAAGTTCAAAGCACTTCTACATTGAGCTTCAAAGAGATACCCGCTTTTGTTTAAAAAGCTTACTTTGTTTCATTACTTCAAATCTTTATTTGTTGTAAGGGTTCTTGGTTAGCATATTGTAAAACCAAGGGAGGTTATTGGTGAGCCTTTGAAAACTAATAAGGTTGGTGGTTAGCCTGTAAAATCACTTAGGTTCTTGGTTATCCTGGAAAACCAAGGGAGGTTAGTGGTGAGCCATAAAACCATTTATATTCTTGGTTAGCCCGTAAAACCAAGTGAGGTTTTGACTTGTTGGCCTTGTGAAAACAAGTTGGGTTTTTGATTAGTGAGCCTGCAAAATTAATCAACTGTAATCGGTGTGATTATAATGAATTCCCAAGGGGATCTTGGGAAGTGGATGTAGGTGCATTGGATAGCATCGAACCACTATATTTCTTGATCTTTGTGGTTGATTGATCTCTTTACTTGCTATTCTTTTATTGCTCTTTATTTCTACTGCACTTTTAACTTAAGAGCATTATATTTGAATTCATAGTACCTTGATAATTTAATTATTGGATTGGATTGCTTAGCATTGCATTGCATTATGTAAATAATTTTTAGAGACTCAATTCATCCCCCCTCTTAGGTTGCTTACTAGGCAACAAGTGGTATTAGAGCCCCGTTCTCAGTGTATAGGATTTACCGTCTTGAGTAAAGATCTATGGCAGCCCCAATTGGTACTAGCATAGTTGAGGGTCAAGCCTCAAATAGACATTCATTTTTCAATGGATCAAATTATACATATTGGAAAACTAGGATGAAAATTTATATGCATTCTATTGATTATAATTTATGGAGAGTGGTAGATAAAGGTCCTTATATTCCTTCAGTAGTGGTTAATGGTGTTTCCATCCCAAAACTCGAAGAGGATTGGGATTGAAATGACATTGAGTAATCCAAGATCAATGCCAAGGCAATGAATCTCCTCTATTGTGCAGTAGATCCTTGTGAATTCAATAGGATATCTACATGCACCTTTGCTAAAGAAATATGGGACACACTTGAAGTTACCCATGAGGGTACCGATCAAGTGAAAAACACTAAAGTGAACATGTTAGTGCACACATATGAGATGTTCCAAATGAAACCTAATGAATCTATCACTGATATGTACACAAGATTCACAAATATTGTAAATGGAATGAGAAGTCTTGGAAAGGTAATGTCTAACGCTGATGTTGTGAATAAAATCCTCAGGTCACTTCCAACATCATGGGATCTGAAGGTGACCGCAATTCAAGAAGCCAAGGACGTTGACAAACTACCTCTAGAGCAACTGGTTGGATCGCTCATGACTTATGAGCTGAATGTGAAATAAAAATCAATGGACATGGACAAAAAGAAGAAGGGTATTACTTTCAAATCAAACATATAAGAAGAATCCTCAATAAATGAGTCCGAAGAAGAAGAAGAAGATGAAGGTGAAGAAGCCCTCCTTGCAAGGAAATTCAGAAGATTCATGAAGAGGAGGAAGTTTCCTTACAAAAAGAAATATCAATCAATGGAAAAAGGAAAAGAGAAAGAGAAAGAAAAAGAAAAGGAGAAGGAAATACCTACAAGCTTCGAGTGCAAGAAGCCGGGTCATTACAAGTTTGATTGCCCTCTCTTTAAGAAGTTCAAGAAGAAATTAAGAAAGAAAGCAATGATGGCCACCTGGAGTGATAGAGAAGAGTCCAGTTCTGAAGAAGAGTAGACCAAAGTTGCAAATCTCTACATAATGTCACTTCAAGACCATGATGAGGTAAGTTCCGATAACGAAATTGATTTTATATTTGATGAGCTTAGAAATGCTTTTGATGAACTCATGCATGATTATAAACTGATTTTGAGTGAAAATAAAAAGTTAAAAAAGCATGCAAATAGTTTTTCTCTTGATAATAATTCTTTGCTAAATGAAGTTAGTGATTTGAAATCTAAATTGGATGTTTTAGAAAAGAAAAACAATGCTTTGTCAATGAAAAATGACGTTTTGAAAAGATCTAAGAATATTATTTCAAATGATGATCTCTTAAAAAAAATAAAGATTTAGAATTAGAAAATGCTAAGTACAAAAATGAACTTGAAAAGATAAAGCCTTTTGTTAAAAAATTTACCTATAGTTTAGAAAAGTTAAACCTACTTTTGAGTAGCCAAAGAGCCATTTTTAATAAAGCAGGATTAGGCTATAGAACACAAAAGCAACAAAAGTATTTCAAAAACTTTTTTTGTACCTGCATCATCTAGCATTACTTGTTTTTTCTATAAAAAGCAAGGTCATAAATCTTTTCAATTCAATTTAAGGAAAATTAATTCTTTTGGCAAAGTGTGGGTTCCAAAAGAAACCATTTTGAATGCTAACTCTAAAGGACCCAAGTTAGCTTGGATACCTAAAAACAAAGGTTGATTTTATTATAGGTGTGTCTTGCAACCAAAAAGAATAAAAGACTTTGGTATCTTGATAGTAGTTGCTCAAGGCACATGATGGGAGATGTGAAACAATTCACTTCTCTTGAAGCTTTGAATGGAGGGAGTGTGACCTTCGGGGATAACGGTAAAGAAAAAATAATTGGTATTGGTAAGGTTCACATAACTTCTTCAAATTGTATTAGCAATGTACTTCTAATTGATGATTTAAAACACAATCTTTTAAGCATTAGTCAATTTTGTGATAAAGGTTTTCAAGTCATTTTTAAATTATCTTATTGCATGATTGCTAATTCGGATATAAATGGAGTACAATTCATTGAAAAAAGGCATGAAAATATTTATTTGGTAGATTTGGATGATCTATCTTTGCCTAATGGAGAATGCCTTGTTGCAATGAATTCTACTAAGGATGAGACTAGTTGGCTTTGTCATAGAAGATTAGGGTATGCTAGTATGTATCTTCTTTTAAAACTTTGCAAAAAAAATTTAGTTAGAGATTTACCTGAACTTTGTTTTGAAAAAGATAGAATTTGCCAAGCATGTCAATTTGGTAAACAAGTTAAAACTTCTTTCAAGCTAAAAGGTTTTGTAACTACTAGTAGACCACTAGAACTACTTTATATGGATCTCTTTGGACTAACTAGAATATCAAGTCTAGGAGGTAAGAGATATGGATTAGTCATAGTGGATGATTTTTCGAGATTTTCATGGGTTTTCTTTCTAGTACAAAAAGATGAATCATTTTCAGCTTTTATAAAGTTTTATCAAAAAGCTCAAATGAAAAAGGTGTTCCAGTTGTTTGCATTCACAATGATCATGAAACTGAATTTGAAAATCAAGATTTCAAAAACTTTTATAATAAAAAGGAATTGAACATAATTTTTCTATACCTAGGACAGCTCAGCAGAATGGGATAGTAGAAAGAAAAAATCATACTTTGAAAAAAATGGCACAGACTATGCTTTATGAAAATGATTTGCCGAGATATTTTTGGGCTAAAGCTATTAATATTGCATACTACATTTTGAATCAAGTTTTAATCTATCCTACTTTGAAGAAAACTCCTTACGAACTTTGAAATCAAAGAAAACTAACTTTAAAGTATTTTCGAGTTTTTGGTTGTAAATATTTTATTTTAAATAATGAAAAAGATAATCTTGGAAAATTTGATGCCAAGCCTGATGAAAGTATCTTTTTAGGATACTCCACATCAAGCAGGGCATACATAGTTTTCAATAAAAGAACTTTGATTGTGGAAGAGTCAGTACATGTTGTTTTTGAAGAATCTACTAACAAATCCTCCAGAAAAGAGGATAGTTTTGATGAATATGCAGGTACTGACAAGCTTCAAAAGTTGATACTGAATGATCAACCTCTTTAGCCAAGTGAAGAAGATCAAGACAAGAATGAGAAAGGTGATGACACTCCAAGGCATCAAGATCTACCTAAGGAGTAGAGGTATGCTCATGGACATCCTAAGGAATTAATCCTAGGTGATCCATCTAAAGGGGTAAGAACTCGAGCCTCAATTAGAAATGAATGTGATTATATAGCTTTTGTATCACAAGTAGAGCCTAAATGCTTTGAAAAAGCTGAAAAAGACCCTAACTGGATTAATGCCATGCAAGATGAACTAATTCAGTTTGATAGAAATAATGTTTGGACATTAATAGAAAGACCATCTAATGTTTCTATTATTGGCACAAAATGGGTATTAAGGAATAAATTAGATGAAAATGGAATTGTTATTAGGAACAAAGCTAGGCTAGTTGCTAAAGGCTACAACCAGGAGGAAGCGATTGATTTTGATGAAACTTTTGCTCCTGTTGCCAGACTTGAAGCAATTAGACTATTATTAGCATTTTCTTGTTTTATGAATTTCAAACTGTTTCAAATGGATGTTAAGAGTGCTTTTCTGAATGGTTTTATAACTGAAAAGATTTTTATAGAATAACCACCTGGATTTGAAAATCATGCACATCCTGATCATGTTTTTAAATTGCACAAAGTACTTTATGGATTAAAGCAAGCACCTCGAGCCTGGTATGAAAGACTCAGGAAATTTTTAATTGAAAATGAATTTTCTAGAGGCAATGTTGATAAAACACTGTTTTTGAAAAAGAAAGATAGTGATTTATTAGTAGTATAAATATATGTTGATGATATCATTTTCGGTGCTACTAATGAAATTCTTTGTCAAGAGTTTGCTAAGCTAAAACAGGGTGAGTTCGAGATGAGCATGATGGGAGAACTCAATTTCTTTCTTGGACTCCAGATCAAGCAAACAAAAGATGGTATATTCATCAACCAAGCTAAGTATACATGAGAGATTATAAAGAGTTTGTGATGGAGACTACTAAAGCAATAGGTATGCCTATGAGCCCCTCCTGTAAACTTGATAAGGACGAACATAGTAAATCTATAGATCTAAAGTTATACAAAGGTATGATTGTCTCTTTACCGTACTTAACTGCTGTAGACCAAATATAATTTTCAGTATATGCATGTGTGCTAGATATCAGTCTGAACCTAGAGAATCACATTTGATGGCTGTTAAGCACATTATTAGATATCTATCTGGTACTATTGATATTGATTTATGGTATTCTAGAAATTCATCTTCTGAATTGATTGGATATTCTGATATTGATTTTGCTGGTTGTAAATTGGATAGAAAGAGTACTAGTGGTACTTGTTAATTTTTTAGAGTTAGCTTAATCTCATGGTTTAGCAAGAAATAGACTTCAGTTGTATTATCCACAGCTGAGGCTGAGTATATTGTAGTAAGAAGTTGTTGTGCTCAAATCTTGTAGATTAAGCAACAACTTGAAGAATTTGGAATCAAGTTGGCTAGTACACCTATTAAATGTGATAATACTTATGCTATTTGCTTGACTAAAAATCCTGTTCAATATACTAGAAGTAAACATATTGAAATTATAAATCACTTTATTAGAGATCATGTAGAAAATAATGATGTTGTGCTTGAATTTATTAGTACTGAATTTCAATTAGCGGATATCTTAACTAAACCTTTTCTAGAAGATCAGTTTTGTACGATTAGAAGAGAGCTCGGAATCATTAATCCTTTTGATTAAATTTTTCCTATCTTTGACTCAAATTAGATCAATTTGACATCAATCTTACTCAATCATTATTGAATTTAATCATATTTTTAGTGATTTTGATCAACTCTTGAATCTTTTATTTTTTGGTTTATAAGTCGATGTGTCGACACATTGATGTGTCGACACCTGAATGTGTCGACACATTCATGAGTCAACACTTGAATGGCAGTAGACCAAGAATAAAGGGTTTCTGAACGATTTTTCTCCCCATTTCTACATCTCCTTCGAGCCGACACATGTTCTAAGGTACTTTTCACTGTTCCTACTCTTTGTTTCATGATTTAATCCTGTCGATTCTTCGATTTGGACACTCTGTTGTTCGGATTTTGCTAGATTTCATCTCCCATTTGGATTTTGAGCTTTAGAAACCCTAGGTTTCCATCCAAATCTTGCCCAAATATTTATTCCAAGCAATTGGACCCCGAAAGCAAGTAGCCCATCGACCTCGTCAGTCAAATCAGGAAGAAGAACGAAGAACGAAGGCCAGACACGAGGCTAGGGCTCCTGATTCGCCCACATGACCACTTTTTGTAGCTTCTAGCAGGATGAGCTCGAAGACCGTCATTAGGGGATGACGAGTGGACTTCAGTTTTGTCGACTAGCAACATTTTAGAATCGGACAGTGGATTTGACAGGCTGGTTTGACCTCTTTTTGCTTACTCAGGAGAGATTTTACCCCGGGCTGATTAGAGAGTTCTATAGATCACTCATCCATGGAACTGATGAATGGATGGCATAGGTGAGAGATCGGGATATCCCAGTTTCATTAGAGGTTCTGTGCAGAGTATGGGAGATTTCGATGACTGGTTCAGTGGTGGACAGCTTGATAGACAGAGTGAGTGGACTCTAGTGTATCTTTGACTTTGATATATTGCCTGAGGGAGCCACCGTACCTGCATCTCGACTGTCAGCAGAGAAGAGCTTACTGCACCACATTGTCACTCGGATACTTCTGTCGAAGATTGAATGCTTGATTACATCACTGAGCAGGATTTGCTAATGATGGTCTCTTTGGTTCAGTGCACGCCCGTCTGCCTTCCAGTGCTTATGATTCACCAGATGACGGAGGCATCGATGAGCCAGCGACTCTACCTGCCATATGGGACGGGATTGACTAATCTATTTAGAGAGTACGGCATCAGCTTTGAGGATGAGCCCTTCCGCATGCTACTTCATACTGATGTATATGACATCAGGTCTTTACACTGGATGGGTTATCATCTGTTCCGAGGCTATTGGACTTGTAGGATATCTAGTTTGGCTGAGGACAGAGCTGATGATGATGATGCTGCAGAGGAGGAGCGCATCCTCTCTGGTGAGCAGGACCTAGCGAGAGTTAGCCTGAGACAGCAGCACAGCCAAAGGTTGCATCTCAGTCTGATCCTACTATTTCAGCACAGCCTCAGCCAGCTCAGATGGAGACTCAGGGTGTTTCTGGTAGCTTATTAGACAAAGTTAGATGCATCAAGACTGATATTTTGATTGTTATACAGTGTCTTAACTACTTCATAGCTGAGACCAGAGAGAGCCACAGTGGATTAAGTGATGGCATCTTAGCTATATTGACTGCACTGTCTAGACCTTCAGTGAGTACTTCGATTGCTGATACTGTTCCACCTACTCCTACACTTGTTGTTGATGGTGATGGTGATGATGTTGATGGAGATGATGAGGAGACTGACTCTGGTGGATTCGACTTTCTAGATTTAACTTCAGAGCCAGTAGCGAAGGTGACGGCAGATTTGCCCAGGAGTCCTACTCTTGATCCTTCTAGTTCACCTACCCAAACTCCAGTCCCATCCTCTCCTTCTAGATCGGATGATCATGATCCTATTCCCATTCTTTCACCAATTATTGATTCTCCAGTTATTTAGATTCCTATTGTACATTCACCTATTGTTGATACCCCCATTATCGATACACCCAATATTGACACACCTATCATTGATTCGCCGATTACAAACATACTAGTTCATTCTTCAGCTGATACATCTATCCTTGATACACCTATCATATCATCGGCTGATACTCTTGTTTTTGATACTCCTACTATCCACACATCCTCACTTATTTGAGAGCTTGGTTTTTACACACCTGGCTTTCAGTATCCTGATTCCATGTCCCTCCTATGATCGCACGCCACTTTCGGCAGTCGCAGAGACTATCGAACCAATTAGTTCCATTCCTGCGGAGGACATTGCTTCTACCACTATTGCTCTAGCCAGAGGTCGGACGTATGCACGATGTAGAGGACATGGTCTTCGTACCCCTCCATGGCCGACCAGGACCCGACTCCAAGATCTCAGATCGATGTGGCCTCAAGCTCGATCTTTTACTGATATAGGACCGATTGAGATCGGATCATCTTCAGATGATGATGATATGGATGAGGATTAGGATATTTATATATTTTTAGATAGTTTACTTTTATGCATCTATGTATGTGTTGTCTTTTATTGTACAAATTTTGACTTGAAATAAGATATCATGTTGTACTTCATGTTTTTGAATGAAATGATTTACACTTTTCTTAGTTCTTCATTGTCTTCAATTATGAATGAATGAATTTTCATTTTAAATTCAATGCTATATCCTGAATGTATTGACTATTTGTCTTCCTACCTTCTTAATGATAACAAAAAGGGAGAGTAGTATAGTAAGATTTAAGTATAAATGTGATATATTTTTGTGAGTAGTAAGTATAAATGTAAAGTGTATTTGTGATGTTCAAGGGGTAAATGAGAGTATTTGAAAAATTTGAAAATTATTTTGAACACTTGAATTGAAACTCTTTACAAACTCCTTAAGAAAGGGGAGCTATACTTTGCTTTCATTGAAAATCCTTTTTAAAGTGAATTTCATCTTGAAACCTCTCTTTAAGTGTTTGAAGAGGTATTTACAAATTATTTTATGGATCATCAATTCAGGGGGAGCTTTACTTATTGCTGAATTTTCATGTAGAGCATCACGATACATGTGATTATGTTTCATATATATCCCAAAGCTATGATACTCTCAATCATTACAACTTGCTCTGATAATCTAAAATCATTATATCATTCTTATTCTGATACATCTTGTCGAAATTAAAAATTACTTTGATACAATTATTGCATTTAGTGCTATGCACCTTGTTGAATTCTTTTAAAAGCTTATTATACAATTTATACTTAAGGATTTTGTCATCTTCAAAAAGGGGGAGATTGTTGACTCCGTTGTTGATTTTGATGATAAGCAAAATGATTAAGTATAAGTTAAGTACTAATGATTTCTTTGAAGTGTATTTTTATTGAAGAAGGTGCTCATAAATTTGAAGAAGTTTGTTTGATTGAAAAAACCAAGTTTGGATGAAAATATCTGCTTAGAGAGGACTTGGACAATCAAAGATTTCTTGAATGGATAATTGAGTTAAGTAGAAATATATTTCAGCACAAGTTCAGACTTTTCTGTGAACAGTAATGGCTAGTTTTTCAAACACAGAACTCGACCCTTTTGCCCTCCAATGGCTAGTTTTTCAAGTCTAACGGCTAGAAATGGGATTTGAGGCCTTGTGGAAGTATATATATGCTCCAAATCAAATCAAATTCATAACGATTGAATATTGTTGATGAGAATGAGATAAGAGCATTCAAGAGAGAAGAAAAGAGAACTTTAACTCCTATTCATTGAAGATTCAACCACTCTCAAGCAAAAGCAAGCCTCCAAGCATTCAAGAGCCTTAAGAGCATTGAAGATCATCCATTCTTGCGCATTTAAGAGGCTTCAACAAGTTCAAAGCACTTCTACATCGAGCTTCAAAGAGATATCCACTTTTATTTAGAAAGCTTACTTTGTTTCATTACTTCAAATCTTTATTTGTTGTAAAGGTTCTTGGTTAGCCTATTGTAAAACCAAGGGAGGTTATTAGTGAGCCTTTGAAAATCAATAAGGTTGGTGGTTAGCCCACAAAACCACTTAGATTCTTGGTTATCCCGGAAAACCAAGGGAGGTTGGTGGTGAGTCGTAAAACCATTTAGGTTTTTGGTTAGCCCATAAAACCAAGTGAGGTTTTGACTTGTTGGCCTTGTGAAAACAAGTTAGGTTTTTGATTTGTGAGCCTGCAAAACTAATCAACTGTAATTGGTGTGATTATAGTGAATTCCCAAGGAAATCTTGGGGAGTGGTTGTAGGTGCATTGGATAGCACCGAACCACTATATTTCTTGGTCTTTGTGGTTGATTAATCTCTCTACTTGCTATTCTTTTATTGCTCTTTATTTCCGCTACACTTTTAATTTAAGAGCATTACATTTGAATTCATATTACCTTGCTCATTTAATTGTCGGATTGGATTGCTTAGCATTGCATTGCATTAAGTAAATAATTTTTAGAGACCCAATTCACCCCCCTCTTGGGTTGCTTACTGGGCAACACTTTGTCTTGCAAGACCCCTGAGCAAGCTAGCAAGCCAACTACGAGACAGGAACCAAGGATTTGATGGGAACCCGATGCATCAGAGCTACAAACCACGGTGATTCGGGCGACAACAATATCCATTAGGTGTAAATGGATTTATAAAAGTAAAATATATATAGATGGTAAGGTAGAGACCTATAAAGTTAGGTTAGTGATGAAGTGAAATAGTTAGCACGAAGGCATTAACTATCATGATACCTTCTCACTAGTAGCCATGCTGAAATCCATCTGCATATTGCTTGCAATTGCAGCATTTCATGATTATAAAATTTGGTAGATGGATGTGAAAACAACATTCCTTAATGGATATCTTGAAGAAGATATATATATGGAGAAGCCCTTAGATTTCACTTATAGTGATGAAGATCACAAAGTCTACAAGCTGTATAGGTCTATTTATGGGCTAAAGCAAGCTTTTTGAAGTTGGAATACTCATAGCAATGATGCGAACAAATTGTTTAATTTCATCAAGAATGAAGAGGAGCCTTGTATATTCAAAAAGGCTAGTGGGAGGGCAATGACATTCCTCGTACTGTTGTGGATGATATCCTCCTAATTAAGAATGATATTTCAATGCTGACCTTGGTCAAGAGTTGGTTATTCAAGAAATTTTCTATGAAAGACCTAGGCAAAGCATCATACATTCTAGGAATAAAATTTATAGAGATAGACTGAATAGGATGCTTGGCCTATCATAGAAAATGTACATAGAGAAAGTACTGAAAATATTCAGCATGGAGAACTCTATGTGGGGTCTTTGATGGGTTTCTTAAGGGTCTTCTAGCATAAATAAACACTGGATTTCAAAATTTTACACATGAAAAACCCTTATCGGCTAGAAAACTTAATCCCAAGATCCCATCATTCATGTACAACTAATAAGTCGCTAATAAGGGTTATGAAGAATACCTAGAATGCTATTTTCCACTCCTTTCCACTAGGCTCACAAGTACAAGCCCTCCAACGGTGATCCATATAGGAATTGACCCAAGAAAGAATTCCTACTTCAGTTGCTCGCTTGACTAGGACTCTTCTTGATTAGCCTTCTGGACTTCCTCCTTTGTAGGACACCCTATCCTCCTGTAGGGCACTCTAAATGCTCTCCAAAACCACTCTTAGATTTAGGATAGCCCTCCTATAGGACACTCTAGGCTTATGTCTTAAAACCTAAGACTTGTCTTAGTAAGAAAAAACCTTGTCTTAAGAAGACAAGTTTTGTCTTAAGGAGGAGGGAGGGAGAGAGACACTCAGAATAAAACTTCGATGGAATTCTTCTCTGAAACTTAGAACACCATCCCCTATTTATAGTTTTAAAAGGGGTGTGTGATATGACCAGCCACTGACTTATCAGATATGAATTTTCAAGATCGAAGAGAAGTGATCTGGTTTGGAAAAACATATTCGATATGCAAGTTCATGCGCCAAGGGCCATATCCGCATCCCTTCCCTTTCCTGGATTATTTTCTACTTGCCACATGGCAAGTACCAGTCTCTGGGAAGCTAAGAGGCATCTCTTCAGTTCCCAAACATCGAAGATAATGAAGAGTCCTAACAGCAGAAGGACTCTGCCTCAAACAGCGCGCCACATGAAGAGTTGCGACTCTTCATGTGCGCGCACCCTTCATTCAATGTCCATGCTAATTCAAATATGTTTTGATCGGTTAATCAGTCCTAAGAGGCATGATGATGTGTGCCAAGCTGAGTCCAGAAAAATTCAGCAAGAGAGATTCATTTGCAGAAGGACTCTTGGTCCTTTCTACGCACTCTTCTCCTTGGCGTGCGCAACCTTGCGCCCAAGCACCACAACCGACTTGGACTCTAGTCCAAGTGGAACCAAATGTCCAAAATAAGTCAGATAAAATCTGACATATGCTGCCTTAATTAAGATATGTCCCAATTTAAGTCTTCCATAAATTGGTTGATCAATTTAGCAAGCAACTAGACCCAAATCGACTAGGGTTAGGAATTAGGTTAGCCTACATATGCTAGTGTGCAATCTAGCTAACCAATAAGGATCCCATGACTCTAATTAAATTATGAATGACTTCCTTGGTCAACTCCCTAATGTGTGTGACCCTTTGGGTTCCACATCTAGCCAGCAATAGATTTAGGTTCAAGCTGATTCGAACCGATCGAACCCGATTGAGCAAATTAGGTCAAATTGAACTGACCTAAATTGCCAATTCGAACTATCCATCGAATTAACTCATGAAACCAATCTAATTAATTCATGAATACCTACAAGACATTATTGACATCTAGCAACATGTCATGCCTACCTGGAAGATGAGGAATTTGGTGGAAAATACCAAAATATCCTTTAGTAGAAAGTTACCATGCAATTCATGAAGGTGAAAAGACACCAACACCATGCATACAATATGCAAAAGCAAGGTAGAAATAGATGCATTTTAAAATGATTTAAAAATATGCATAGTAGAAGGCTTGGTAGATTGATCTAAACGATCCACCAATCTACCCGCAACAGGATCTAGTATAATAAAACAGCATGCAATATAAACATCAAAACAAAAGAAGAGCAAAGATATAAAAGTACCTTACTGTTATACCTATGATGGATGCAGTCGTGGTGCTCCAAGGATGATGCTTTTGAGCCACACATGTGTCTAGCCTCTACAGGTAATCCACACCGGGGCTCGACTTTGAACAACTCCCTCGGAGTGCTAGCTCCTTAGGATATGTTGACCCCTAAGGTGATTTTGATGATAACAAAATATTGGAGCATACATTTAGTTATCTAACAACTCTTCAAATGATTGACGAGTTTTTGTAGGACAGCTACATTGACACATTTTTTAATTCCTAAAATCTTTAATGTTTTGTGTTGAGTTGTAATGTATTTAGAATCTTGTAAAGAAGAACCCTACAAAAAGTTTCCTATTAAAATATGTTCAAGGGTTACTTGTAGTAGTCTTTCTTGCTTCAAGTTTTCTTGAATTTATTGTAAAATATCCTTGAAGAAGACTTTAAAGCATGGGACAAGTGTTCTGGAAATTTGAAGTTGATCTGGCTGAAGAACCACCTTCGAGCAGACTGGAAGGACAACCCAGTAGACTCTGGCACTAGCACTGAAGAGAAGTTCTCTAGCACACAGATCTAGCCGACTGGCACCAAGGCCCAGCCGACTCATCCAGAACAAGGTTGAGAACGTTCTGAGATTCTCAGAAATCCGAGCCGACTGGAATCAGATCCAGCCGACTCATCTAGAACTCAGTTGAAAATGGTCTGAGAAGCCTCTGAGACTCCAGCCGATTGGAATTCAGCCCAGTCGACTCGTCCAGAGTGAGGTATTTTCTCAACTGTGGAAGCTAGCCGACTGGCACTCAGCCCAGTCGACCCGAACTTCATCCGAGCTGACTCGAAGTTTGTCCGAGCCAACTGGAATGATGGGGTCACCTCCAACGGCTAGTTCCAATTCTAAGTTTTTGAATTTCAAAAGTGCTCCAACGGTAACCTGTCACCTCCCAACGATCTACAATGTTCAAAATCAAGGGAAGGTGGTTGAAGTCTCTATAAATAAGGTATGGGAACATCTTTGGAGAGAGTAATGAGCAAATAATGATTTAATGAGCATTTATTGAACACTTATTGAAGTGAAGAAGAGAGCACTAGAGCTTTAAAGTTTGCCTTCAAGCCTGCAACCACTCTTACCAGAAGCTTGAAGCACATTTTGAGGAAAGCAAGGAAGCCATTGAAGTCCATTGAAGAGCATTCAGTGGATCTTCACTCGAGCTACATTAGCAACTACCCAGACAATAGAGTTTGTCTTTATTGTTGCTTTTTATTCTATCATTTAGAATATCTGGGTTATTGGTGAGTGTTGCCAAGAAATAGTGCCCAAGAGGGGGGGTGAATTGGGTATTTTAAAAATTAAAGCAATATATGTGCTATCAAGTTCAAAAGTGAAGAGTGATAGTGCTCAAGTAATCGTGCAACGGAAGCAATGAAAGATAGCAACAATTAAAGAGCAAAAGAAGAGTAAAGCAATGCAAACACACAAGAAGTATAGTGGTTCGGAGCACTTAGCACCTACATCCACTCCCCAAGCTCCACTTGGAAATTTCCACTATAATCTTTTCTAGATTACAGCCGACTTGTTTTACAAGGCTCACAAGTCAAAACCTTACACACTTGTTTTGGCTTCGGGCTTACAAGCAACCCTAGTTGGTTTTATCAATTGGCTCACCATCAAACCTCACTCACTTGTTTTGGCTTCGGGCTTACAAGCAACCCTAGTTGGTTTTATCAATTGGCTCACCAACAAACCTCACACTAGTTTCAAATTCCCTTGAAACTAGCCTAAGACAAAAAGAATATGAATACAATGAATAAATCAAGACAAACTCCTTTTGAGCAAAAAGTAATTCAATGTAGCTCTTGATGGAGACTCTTCAAGCCTTTCTCTTGGAATCTTGGACCTTACTAAATGCCAAACTCTTGAAATTTGGATTCCTCAAAGATGGAAAGCTTTTGGCTAAGGAATCTCTTGGTTTTCTCACTCTTTTTGGCTTGGAATTGATTGAAGGCTTTGTACTTTCACTCTATTCCTTTTCACTTTTTCTCCTTGTCTTTTTTGAAGTTAGGTGGAGGTTAAATACCTCATTCAAGCTAAAACAACTCCACAAGACTGTTATAATCAAAAATATGGCCGTTTATGGCCGTTAGAAATCAAATCAAAAGTTCAGAAAAACTAGCCGTTATGCCATGAGTCGACCTCTGGAACAAGTCAATCTCATGAGTCGACCTCCAGTTTATCTTAGGCAAAAATCTAGAAAACCATAGTTCTGTCCAGTTTGAATTCTCAGGTGATGAGTCGACCTCTGGTGTTGACCTCTGGACAGGTGTCGACCTCTGGTGGTCGACCTCTGGAGCGTGCCACTGAAATTTTGCCGTGCCGGCCTTGCTGAACTTTTCTTTTCTTCATGAGTCGACCTCTGGTGGTCGACCTTTGGCAAGGTGTCGACCTCTGATGGTCGACCTCTGGTCTGAAATTTTCTGAAGCTCTGGAGAGGTGCGTGCCTTGCTTGAATTTCTCTAAGCCTTTGTTACTTTTGTCAATTGCTTCTTAATAATAAGGTCCAATATGAGAAATTTGATTTTGTTCAAGGTAGAAGAGCTCTTTCCCAAACCAGGCAAGCTTGGTTTCATCATTGTACTCTTGGTACTCTTTTGGAATAACCTAAGTCCTGAAACTTTATCTTGAGATGAAACATTAGTCCAAACATATACTCAACCTTTTGTTAATCATCAAAATTAAGGAGCCAAAGCCAACAATCTTCCCTTTTTGATGATGACAAAACCTTGAGTATATATGCAATTAAGTCCAAAAGCAAAATATAGCAATAATAAAAATTTTCAAAGAATCCTTACATGCATGAGTATACCATAAAAATTTTACTTTTCATCTACTTTTTTGTGAAAACATTCTCATGAGTCAAAGATTTTACTTTTCATTTACTTCTTTCTTTTTGTGAAAATATTCTCATGAGTCAAAAAGATAAGAACCATAATAGCTTTACTCTATTCTATGAAAGAGTCATACTTTACCATATATACTTTACAAATATTACTATACTCCCCCTTTTTGTCAAGAATCAAAAAGTGCATTCTTTGTAGTAAAAGATATATTAAGGAAAATTATGTTCTATTACAATGAAGTACTTAGTTGCATAAAATACATGCTCCCCCTCAATTTGTGCATTCAATATAACAAAAACATTCTAACTTGAGGGTTTAAAAAGATAAATGCTAAGAGCTGGTATCATACAGTAAAATATCACAATGTAGATAAGTATATAAATGTATTCAGTTACAAAATTGCTTACATAGTAAGCACAAAACACTGATACATCAGATCATACAAAGTAAACTAGTACATCATACATTAAGCAAATCTATGATGCTACTCCTCATCAGAAGGTATATCAAAAGAGATAGGAGCCGAGATCCTAGATGAGGATTTTGAAGTCCTATGAGTGAGACTCCGAGTCCTCAGAGAGGGACCAGACCTAGGGGTAGTCCTACGAGATCTATAGGTCCGAGGAAAAGGCTCCACAGGTGTCCTGACAGAAGCAGTAGCAGAAGGAGTAGATGGATCAGTATGCTGAGTAGACTGAGCTGGAGTGTGTCTGCTGACTAGCTCATAAGCAGTGGGATCATCAATATCTGTCTCTGTATGCTCATCTCTATCATCCGGAATCCCTGTAATAGTCTCAAAAAGTGACTCAATAAACTCAGTATCTACTGGCACATCTGTAGCTGGAGGATCTATACTGGGAAGATCAGTAGAAGGAGGATCAGTAGAAGGGGGAATCTCTGGAATCGGATCTGTAGGTGGAACATCAGAGCTACCTGCTCCAGGCTGATCTCCATCACTGTCACTGTATCCACTGGAGTCATCATCATCATCATCAGAATGTGGAGGAGTCACTGTCGGATCTATAGTCCCTGGTGGCAATGCTAATCTCAGTAGGCTGAGGATCTGTCGAAATCCTGCATCTACACTAGCTGAGAGAGCTCCAATGCGCATATCTGTGTGGATCCGCAGACCATGTAGCTCCTGTCGTACACCAGCAATCTCTGTCCGGACCTCTGAAATGTGATCAGTCACTCTCTGCTCAAAGTCCGATATCCTCGCTGTAGTCCTCCGTGGTGTAGCAGTAGCAGTAGGTGCTGGAGCTGATGAGGGTGGTGGCGTGAATGGCTCAGGCTCCACAGTCTGTGACTCTGGTGCTGGACGAGGAGGTGTACCATGATTAGTAGGCTCTGAAGGCCCTGTCTCAGCTGCTCGGATCTCATCCTCCTCATCTGGCTCCTGGCCAGACTCTCGTCGCACCCAACGGTCACCAATCAATCGAAATCCCATCCTATGTAGGGATTTCTCTCCATATGTATCAGTATGCTGCAGCTGACTGAAGGGTATACCATCAAATGAAATTCCATGCTCCCTGAATAGCTGTGTCAGCCCCATGCCATATGGCTGAACTAGTCTCCTGTGAGATGCTGCCTCACCCATCTGCTGAAGCATGATCCTGGAAAGGTTGATGGGAGTCCGCTGTCTCAGGGACACCATCAACACCAGCTCACGCTCAGTAATAAAGTTAAATCTCCCGCTCTTTGGAATCAAGATGCGGGCGATGATATGATGCAGCACTCTCATCTCCAGTGAAAGCTGGTTAGCGGCTACTGTGGAAATGCCGCTAACATCCTCACGCTCTAGAATACATCTGAAGGCATGCTCTCTGTCGCTGATAGAAGTGGCAGCTGTGCATGAAGTGGAATCCTCCAAACGCGACTGATGACCTCTATGTCACTGGAATCTCGTTCCCACGAACAGTAGCTGACCATCCAATGCCATCAGTGGCCGTGGATGCATAGAACTCCCTGATGAGGTCTGGGTAGAATCTCTCAGTCATCGTCCAGAAGTGAACCAGACCTGCATCTCTCAGCACATCTCCTATAAAAAAGTGATGCTGATCCCAGAAAGGTATGTCCACACGTCTCCCACTCGTAATGCTCTTCCATACTAAGCTGGCTGGCACTAGTGCAGGTGGCTCTGGGGTCGGTTCACGCTCATGTCTGACCTTTCTTCGTCGCTCAGTGCTACTTTGGTCTTGTTCCATTCTCCTTTTTCTTACTGCCAAGTGCTTTCTTGGACCCATATGGATGGAAGAGGGGTAAATTAGGGAGAAGTAGGATAATGCAAGGCTAAGAGGGAAGGAACCAAGAAAAGAGAGGAGAAGAGAGGTTCACGGGTTGGTGAAATGGTAAGATAGGGTTTGTGAAAATGGAGAAAATCGAGAGTAAATGGAGGAAATGCAAGAAACGGAGGAAAGAAATGAGTGATTTCAATTGAAAAACAACCGATATTAGAGGGTGGATAGAGGCAAAAGCTTTCGGTTGTCCAAAAACAAAGTATACGGTCAAAAACGGTTAGGTTCAAAGGAGAACAAGAGGAGAGGAGAAGATTTACCCAAAAACCTAGAAGTAGAGTATCCTAAGAAGATACCCTCATCTTACTTGGCATCAAATTTACTGATATTGTCTTTGCCATTGTTTAAAATGAAACAGCGGCAGCCAAATACACGAAAATACTTAAGATTCGGTTTTCGATTTTTCCAAAGCTCATATGGTGTTTTCTTCAAAATAGGTCGAATTAAAACACGATTTAAAATGTAACAGGAAGTATTAATGGCTTCTGCCCAAAAATATCTAGGTAAATCATTTTCGCAAAGCATTGTGCGTACCATTTCTTCAAGTGTCCTGTTCTTTCTTTCTACCACCCCATTTTGTTGAGGTGTCCTAGGTGCAGAAAAATTATGACTAATGCCATTTTCATTACAAAAAGCTTCAAAATCATGATTGTCAAATTCAGTTCCATGATCACTACGCAAAGAAACAATAGTGAGATCTTTTTCATTTGAAACCCTTTTATGAAATTTAACAAAAGCTGAAAACGTTTCATCTTTATGAGCTAAAAACATTACCCAAGTAAATCGTGAGTAATCATCTACAATTACTAGCCCATATTTTTTACCTCCCAAACTAGTTGTTCTGGTTGGTCCAAAGAGGTCCATATGCAATAATTCAAGGGGTCTAGTAGTAGATACTACTCCTTTAGGTTTGAAAGTAGATTTAGTTTGTTTTCCAAATTGACATGCAGCACAAATCTTATCTTTTTCAAATGTGAGTTTTGGCAATTCTTTTACACGATTCTTTTTGCTTAATTTTGAAATCAATTGCATACTAGCATGCCCTAGCCTATGATGCCAAAGCCAACTAGTTTCACTTGCCTTGGCTTCCCTAGCCACTAGGCATTGACCACTTTCCATGGCTAGATCATCAAGATCAACCATGTAAATGTTTCCATGCCTATGACCAGTGAACTTGATGCCATTGACTGATGCGGCACGCATATGATTAATGTTTTGAATATGGGGTTTGTAGAGCAATGAAACCTAATTATACTTAGCATTGTACTCATCTTAATAAGATTTAAGGATTATATGAAAAGGGACTATTACATGATTAGACACAACTCTAAAACTAAGAAGGAAGAAGATCTAGACAATAGGGACTAATGATTGAGGACTTACCTTGATGAGTTTTCCAACCTTCCTATGATTCAAAACTTGAAACTACTGATGCTCTGGACTGGAGAACTTGGATAACAGTGATCAGAACCCTGGACTTGGGCTTCAGCTTGTTGGTTCATTGTCAAGGGGAACCCTGTTCACAACTCAAGGACTTCGAAGGACCCTGCAATGAAGATCAAAGTTAAGGTTGAAGGATGCAAACATAAAGAAGGGATGGGAGAACTTGTGAACAAAGAAAAGATAATTGAGAAGATCTGGCGGACTCCAATGCCTTTGCCTTGAGCTTGGATGATGAATTGCTAGGGAAGAGAGTGGCTTTGGGCGTGGAAGAAGAAGATAGAAAAAATTTCACACATAAAACTCAAGACAATTTTCACTTCAAACTTCATTCATTTCCAAAATCAATCTCTTTTACAATGGGCGTCCAAGGCTTTTAATAGCCTCACAAAGCTAGCTTTTGAAATTTAAAAACTCCCCAAATCGAGGAGGATTACAAGGGGGGTTGGAGGATTTGGTGGAGAGTTTGGAGGGATGTGGGGGGGGTTGGAGGATTTGGTGGAGGACTTGGAGGGATGTGGCCAACCTCCTTGAATTTGAATCTTCCTTGTTGGCGCCCAAAGGGTGATGAGGTGGCTGGTGAAGTGGCACCTGATGACGTGGCATGGTGAGGTGGTCTTCTACTTGGATAAGAATAACATATGGCGCCCAGTGGTCCTAGTTGATGGTCCTTTTCTCTTGCTTGGTTGATGTGTCTTCTCTTCTTCATGTGGTCAAATTCTGGGGTCTAGAATTTGAGTCTTGTTGCTGGCTTTCATGACTTTAAGACTTGATTAGACTTAACTCAACTGAATTAGACTTAACTCAACTGAATTGACTTGACTGACCTAGACTTTAAAACTTGAAATGGACTTACAGGAAATGAAATTTTAAAAGTAATTACAGGACTCAATAAACACTCTTGATTTGAAACTCAAAATTAATTACAGGACTCTTGAAAAGGAAATGACTCTTGAAAATAAAATATTTTTGAACTAAAGGATACAAGGTAACATAATTATCTTCGATCCAAATTGGGATAAGGCTAACCTTGTTGGAGTGAAGTTTCTTTCGGCTTCTGGTGTCCACACCAATTCTCCTGGGGTGGGCAGAAACTCGACCCAGTCGAGTATGGTTCAGTTTTGCCCTGGTAATGCTCGAACAAGTCTGGGTTAATTCTTTGCAGGTCCTCTCGAGTAATCCAAGAGTTGTCGGACTCAGGTCGACCTTGCCATTGAACCAGGTATCGCTGATAGTCCTTATTCCTGGTAGTAATGATCTTGTCATCCAGGATTCTCTCAATCCTCTCTCTCTGCTCAGGTAAGGTTGGTGGTGGACACTCGGAAATATGTTCACTCTCAATGAAAGTTTCTGGCTCAAAAGGCTCACTAGGTATTAGTAGTGGTTCTTTGTATTCTACTAGGTCTGAAACATTGAAGGTTGTACTAATACCCATATCAGGTGGAAGTTCCAAAATATATGCATTAGGCCCTATTTTCTTTAAGATCTTAAAAGGTCCCGCTCCGCGGGCATGCAGCTTCTTTATGGTTCCAGGTGGGAACCGTTCAGGGTTGAGCCTAATCATTGCATAATCCCCTTCATAGAATTCTTTAGCCCTCTTATGTGATCAGCTAAATGTTTGTAAGTCTCATTGCTCAGTTTGATCTTATTACTGATTTCTTTATGCAAATTTGTGACATGCTGTGTGAAAGATTTAGCAGACTCAGAAATTTACACAAGCACTTACAAAATGCAGACTGAACTAGGCATCCTTATTGAGAGGAATTTTATTGGACTTTCTAGGACCTAAACCTAACAGATTAATGACTCTCTAGGTTTGACCCTGGTCTGGTATGCACATGAGAATTTACCATGGGTTCCTAGCAAATGCCATAAAGTTTTCCAAAAGTAGGTAGCAAAAGGAATAGGCTTTAAAAGCTCATGCATCCTAGTAATCTCATCAAAATGAAACTTAATGGCTCTAAAATTATGATAAGACTCAGGAAAAGGCAGGAAATAGGAATCCGAGACTTGGGATAATTTAGGAGAATCTTGAAACAGACCTTGGTTACTCATGATGACCTTAAGATTTGAATATTGATCTACAGGCGGGATGCTTCTAGGTAGTTGAAGGTCATCAGGAAAGTCTTCTAAAATAATGATTGGGTTCTTCTCAAGTACCTGAGGAGTTCTTGTGTCGAAGCTAAAATATTAGGTTCTTCCTGAGGGCATTGTCTTACGGGAACCAAGTCCTCACTAAATTTTGGTTGTTCTGATGTTTCAGGACTAGGCTCAATAATCTTTTCTTTACCAAAGGTTTCCTCAGGTAAGGTATTAAAGTTGTTCTCTTCACAGTCTTCCCCTTCATATTCATCTATTAAACTTATGTTAGTCTCATACACATATTTACTAGGTTCAGACTTGCCTTCTTCCTTCCCTAGCCCTTCAGTTTGAGGATACCCTAAGTCTGGAGTATTCATGAACTCAACTTGTACTTCAGGGTTCTTACTCCTATCATTCATATGAGCTAATGGAAAAGTAGGAGTTGGTTGGTCTAAGGAAAATTGGTTAGCCAGCATTTGGTTCAATTGGGCCATTAGATCATTTAGGCCTTTCAGCATGGTTTCAAGATTCGGGTCCATGGCTACACTGGACTGGGCTTGGATTGGTGAATATGGTGTCCCTGCTCTACTTGTCATGCATACAAATGGACTCAAGCTCGAGCTAAGGTTTCCTAGACCTAGAGCACAAATTAGAGGTCTAATTAAGTGAACCAACTAGCTAGTAGTACTTATGGGACTTAGCCAGGTAGGTGGTGGGGAGTGAAGGTCCCTGATTGCCAACCTTAGACACCAATTTGAGATTGGCCAGGTAGGCGGACCAAATCACAAGCCCTGATGCACCAATCCTAGACACCAAGCCAGTAAGCACACACCAATTAGCTGACACAGTTAACTTGACCCTAACCTGAACCCAATTTGTTGGTGTCCCTAACCCACTAGGGCAATTAACGTTCTACTCAATTTTAATTAACGGGCTGGGATCGATATGCTGGTTGGTGATTTTTGGGCTAGGGACAGGTGATGAAACCCTGACCCTATGTCAAATTGATGCCCTTAATTTGATTTCTCATGAGATGAATGAAATGCAAAGGTGCTGCAGAAGTGTGTTGCAATTTGAAAGTGGTGTGGAAAACGTGATGAAAAAAATGTCCAAAAGTTCTGAAAAATTCACAAAGGATTCCTAACTTATATATTTCAATGTAGATGAAAGGAATTTTAAAACTAAAATCTATACTAATCTAAGCAGATCCTACAAATGAAGATAAATAAAAAGGACAGAACATAACCCTAATGACAGTGTCGAACTGCAGAAATTTTTATTTTTTTTATAATTTTTTTCTGATGATGAAATTTAATATGGTGATAACTGACTTAAAAATGAACAAGAAAAAAAATATTTCAATAAAAAATTAGTGACTTGCCTTTGAAGTTGCAGGCGGATTACAGTCAGCCTACAGAAAATACAGCAAGCAGAAAAACAGAACGTGACCAATGCAAAATTCACAAATGAAATCTAAAAAGTCCTTTGGCTTTCTTTTTCACGGGTCAATCACAATGGCACCCCGACACGCCTTAGGAGATCCCCGTGGAATGGGAAGAGAGGGTGTTTAAACCCTACTTTCTCCTAAGACCGGACGGCCTGGTAACGCCCCCGATCCAAGTACTTCAAGGACTTAATGCTATGCAATCAGGAACTTATTCTACCATGCTCTGATACCAATTTGATGCGGCAAGCATATGATTAGTGATTTGATTCGTGTTTGTAGAGCAATGAAACCTAATTACACTAGCATTGTACTCATCATAATAAGACTTAAATGATTATAAGAAATGGGATTTTTACTTGATTAGACACAATCCTAAACTAAGAAGGAAGAAGATCTAGACAATAGGGGCTAATGATTGTGGACTTACCTTGATGAGCTTTCCAACCTTCTTATGATTTCAAACTTGAAACTACCAACGCTCAGAACTGTAGAACCTGGATAACAGAGATCAGAACCCTAGACTTGGGGCTTCAGTTTGTTGGTTCTTTGTCAAGGTGAACCCGGTTCACAACTCAAAGACTTCGAAGGACCCTGCAATGAAGATCAAAGTTAAGGAAGAAGGATAGGAACATATAGAAGGGATGGAAGAATTGATGAACTAAGAACAAAATTTGAGTAGATCTGGCCGACTCCAATGCCTTCACTTGAGCTTGGAAGATGCTTTGCTAGGGAAAAAGAATAGTTTTGGCATGGAGGAAGAGGATGGAAAACTTTCACATAAGAAAAAAATACAAGACAACTTCTACTTCCAAAATTTCAACTTCAATTTTCATTCATTCCCAAAATCAATCTCTTTTACAATGGGCGTCCAAGGCTTTTAATAGCCTCACAAAGCTAGCTTTTGAAATTTAAAAACTCCCCAAATCGAGGAGGATTACAAGGGGGGTTGGAGGATTTGGTGGAGAGTTTGGAGGGATGTGGGGGGGGTTGGAGGATTTGGTGGAGGACTTGGAGGGATGTGGCCAACCTCCTTGAATTTGAATCTTCCTTGTTGGCGCCCAAAGGGTGATGAGGTGGCTGGTGAAGTGGCACCTGATGACGTGGCATGGTGAGGTGGTCTTCTACTTGGATAAGAATAACATATGGCGCTCAGTGGTCCTAGTTGATGGTCCTTTTCTCTTGCTTGGTTGATGTGTCTTCTCTTCTTCATGTGGTCAAATTCTGGGGTCTAGAATTTGAGTCTTGTTGCTGGCTTTCATGACTTTAAGACTTGATTAGACTTAACTCAACTGAATTAGACTTAACTCAACTGAATTGACTTGACTGACCTAGACTTTAAAACTTGAAATGGACTTACAGGAAATGAAATTTTAAAAGTAATTACAGGACTCAATAAACACTCTTGATTTGAAACTCAAAATTAATTACAGGACTCTTGAAAAGGAAATGACTCTTGAAAATAAAATATTTTTGAACTAAAGGATACAAGGTAACCTAATTATCTTCGATCCAAATTGGGATAAGGCTAACCTTGTTGGAGTGAAGTTTCTTTCGGCTTCTGGTGTCCTCACCATTGACATCTAGACTAGACACTATGCACAAAGATGATTCAAAAATTACTTTAAAACCTTTGTCATAAAACTGACTAATGCTGAAAAGATTATGCTTCAGGCCATCAACAAATAATACATTATCTACATAAGCATTAGGGGTGATATGGATTTTACTAATTCCGACGATTTTGCCTTTTCCATTATCACCAAAAGTAACGTTTCCACCATCAATAGCTGCTAGTGATGAGAATTGCTTCACATCCCCAGTCATGTGCCTTGAGCAACCACTATTAGATACCACATTCTTCTTTTATTTTTGGTTGCAAGGCACACCTGCAAAAATTAATCAAGTTGAAACTTTAGGTACCCAAGTCATCTTGGGTCCTTTAGGGTTAGTCAAATTGGTTCCTTTTGGAATCCAAATCTTTTCAAAGGTATTTAATTTTCTTCTATTACAAATATATGATTTATGTCCTAACTTACCACATGCATAGCAGGTAATATTAGAAGATGCATGTATGAAAAAGTTTTTGAAAAGTTTTTACTGATTCTGTGGCTTAAATCCAAGTCCAGCTTTGTTAAAAACTGCATGTTGACTGTTTAAAAGCATACTTAATTTTTCTGAACTATAAATAAACTTTTCTACAAAAGGTTTCACTTTGTCTAATTCTTCTTTGTAATTCTTGTTTTGTAGCAACAGTTCTTTGTTTTGTTTTTCAATTTTCTCATTAGTTTTAAAACTTCTATTATTTTTCAAAGAATCCTTTTCTTTTATAAGACTGTCCTTATCATTTTTTAAGGTCTTTACATGTTCAGTTAATTTCTTGTTTTCTTGAATTAAATTTTCAATTTCAGTTGAAAACTTGTTAAATTTTTGGTAAGTTCTTGATTTAGCTTTCTTAATTTCTTATTTTTTAGTTTTAGTTTTTCATATTCCATAACTAAATCATCAAAAGCATCATGTAGTTCATTAAAAGTAAATTCAATCTCAGGTTCAGAATTTACCTCATCATCTTCATTAGCCATGAAACACAGGTTGGCGACTACCTGCTGCTCTTCATCACTGCTGGAGTCTTCACTCTCACTCCAGGTAGCCATCATGGCTTTCTTTCTCAACATCCTTCGACTCTTCTTAAGCAAAGGGCAATCTGTTTTATAATGTCCAGGCTTCTTGCACTCGAAGTAGATGGGTGGATCCCTTTCTTTTTCTTTCTCTTTATCTTTATTGTGATCACCTTTTTGTGGCCTTTTCTTGTAGAAGCCTTTCTTCTTTCTCATGAATCTTTTGAATTTTCTTGTAATGAGGGCTGTCTCATCATCATCAGCTTCTTCTTCTGATTCATCACTTGACTCTTCCTTTGTAGTGGACTTGAAGGCTATGGCTTTTTTTTCTTGTCATTGTCCACTATCTTCTGCTTTAGTGAAAGCTCGTAAGTCATCAGTGATCCAAGAAGCTGCTCAAGAGGTAGAGTATTGACATCCTTGGCTTCTTCTATGGCTGTTACTTTTGCATCCCATGAAGCCGGAAGAGACCTGAGAAGTTTGTTAACCAGTTCACCATTAGATATAATTTTTCCCAAACTCCTCATACCATTTACTATATTGGTAAATCTAGTATACATTTCACTTATACTTTCAGTTGGTTCCATCCTGAACATCTCATACGTATGAATGAGCATGTTCACCTTTGTGGTCTTCACTTGGTGTGTACCCTCATGGGTAACCTTAAGTGTATCCCAAATTTCTTTGGCGGAAATATAATTTGATATTATGTTAAATTTACTAGGGTCAAGTGCACAGAATAGCAAATTCATCGCCTTAGCATTTAACTCAGCTTGTTTGATGTCATTGTCATCCCATTCTTCTTCAGATTTTGGGGTGATAATGCCATTAACCAAGTGAGTGGGCTGATGAGGCCCTTTAGTAATTACTCTCCATATATTATAATCTACAGCTTGTAAGTAAATGCGCATACGAGTTTTCCAGTAAGTGTAGTTTGTGCCATTAAAGAAAGGAGGGCGATTTGATGCTTGACCTTCAACTACACCCATTCCAATTGGGGCGGCCATGATCTTTCACTCAAGATCGTTGGACCTACAAGAGAGTACCGGTGCTCTGATACCACTTGTTGCCCAAAATGGTGCCCAAGAGGGGGGTGAATTGGGTATTTTAAAAATTAAAGCAATATATGTGCTATCAAGTTCAAAAGTGAAGAGTGATAGTGCTCAAGTAATTGTGCAACGAAGCAATGAAAGATAGCAACAATTAAAGAGCAAAAGAAGAGTAAAGCAATACAAACACACAAGAAGTATAGTGGTTCGGTGCACCTAGCACCTACATCCACTCCCCAAGCTCCACTTGGGAATTTCCAATATAATCTTTTCTAGATTACAGTCAACTTGTTTTACAAGGCTCACAAGTCAAAACCTTACACACTTGTTTTGGCTTCGGGCTTACAAGCAACCCTAGTTGGTTTTATCAATTGGCTCACCAACAAACCTCACTCACTTGTTTTGGCTTCGGGCTTACAAGCAACCCTAGTTGGTTTTATCAATTGGCTCACCAACAAACCTCACACTAGTTTCAAATTCCCTTGAAACTAACCTAAGACAAAAGAATATGAATACAATGAATAAATCAAGACAAACTTCTTTTGAGCAAAAGGTAATTCGATGTAGCTCTTGATGAAGACTCTTCAAGCCTTTCCCTTGGAATCTTGGACCTCACTAAATGCCAAACTCTTGAAAGTTGGATTCCTCAAAGATGGAAAGCTTTTGGCTAAGGAATCTCTTGGTTTTCTCACTCTTTTTGGCTTGGAATTGATTGAAGGCTTTGTACTTTCACTCTATTCCTTTTCACTTTGTCTCCTTGTCTTTTTTGAAGTTAGGTGGAGGTTAAATACCTCATTCAAGCTGATACAACTCCACAAGACCGTTAGAATCAAAAATATGGCCGTTTATGGCTATTAGAAATCAAATCAAAAGTTCAGAAAAACTAGACATTATGCCATGAGTCGACCTCTAGATCAAGTGTCGACCTCATGAGTCGACCTCCAGTTTATCTTAGGCAAAAATCTAGAAAACCATAGTTCTGCCCAGTTTGAATTCTCAGGCGATGAGTCGACCTCTGGTGTCGACCTCTAGACAGGTGTCGACCTCTGGTGGTCGACCTCTGGAGCATGCCACTGAAATTTTGCCGTGCCGACCTTGCTGAACTTTTCTTTTCTTCATGAGTCGACCTCTGGTGGTCGACCTTTGGCAAGGTGTCGACCTCTGGTGGTCGACCTCTGGTCTGAAATTTTTTGAAACTCTGGAGAGGTGCGTGCCTTGCTTGAATTTCTCTAAGCCTTTGTTACTTTTGTCAATTGCTTCTTAATAATAAGGTCCAATATGAGAAATTTGATTTTGTTCTAGGTAGAAGAGCTCTTTCCCAAACCAGGCAAGCTTGGTTTCATCATTGTACTCTTGGTACTCTTTTTGAATAACCTAAGTCCTGAAACTTTATCTTGAGATGAAATATTAGTCCAAACATATACTCAACCTTTTGTTAATCATCAAAATTAAGGAGCCAAAGCCAACAGTGAGCCCTGTTGTAAAAACCAAATAGGTTTCTTTGGTGAGCCTTTAAAACCAGAGTGTAGAGGTTTCTTTGGTGAGCCTATCTAAAAACCAAAGTGTAGAGGTTTTAGGTGAGCCTGTAAAAACCTAGCTTCGGTTTCTTTGGTGAGCCCGATTTCAAAAACCAAAGTGTAGAGGTTGGGATTGTGAGCCTGTAAAACAATCTGACTATATTCCGGTTTGGGGGATATAGTGGAAATCCCGAGTGGTGAACTTGGGTAGTGGACGTAGGAGTTGGGTTGCTCCGAACCACTATATATTTGCTTTGTTTGTGTTGTGTTTGTTTTATCTTATAGCTTCTGCATTCATTCTCTGATTAACACAGCACCTAACCACTAATTGGAATTACTTATGCACATACTTGAAAATTTTTTGTAATTCCCAATTCACCCCCCTCTTAGGACTAAGCCATCTGGGTAACAAGATCCTTTGGGCTGATCTTCTTCTTCCTGGAAGACGAGGAGAAGAGGTGGAACCCTTCCTAACTAGCTCTCTTCCCAAGGCCTAGCTTGAGTGCTAGGAGTCTACACAACCAATGCCCAAGTCCTTACAACCCTTTTCTTCCCTCTTAGAATCTCAGTAGCAATGAGATTCAGAGACAAATAATCAAGAACTTTTTTTTTCTCTCAGCAACCCTAAAATAACACTTATTCATAGAGGTAGCCAAGAGAGGGAAAAAGAGGAAGGAGGAGTGATTGGGGGAGAAGGTCAAGGAACATACCATATTGACTTTAACCATATTAGGAAAAAATGACAATCATTCCATTAAAGTGTTGAGCCAAAACAGCTTGAATTCAAAATTCAAACAAGATCAAAACCTTCCAAAAACATCCCAAAAATGCCGTTCAGGGATTTCTGGTCGAGCAGAGACGAGTCGACTCGAGCAGGTTCTAGTCGGCTCGTCCAAGACACAGAACAGTCAGACTATTCATTTGAGTCAACTCGAGCAGGGGTTGAATCGGCTCGACCAGAATATAGAATGAGTCAGCTCGAGCAAGGGCCGAGTCGGCTCATCCAGAAAAGTCTTCCAAAAACTCTTCTTGTCATAGCCCAGTGTTGATCCCTCAAGTGGCGACATATGGTCAATCACATTGATCGCCGTGATAGAAAACGATTCTCAATTGTCGATCAACCTTAAGATCAGATAGAAACCCCTATGGTATGTGACCCCATAGGTTCGAACACTAAGCCAGTAGCACTGGAACACTTCCAGTACCAGTCAAAGTCCTCATCTAGCAATGATACCCGAAGTCTGGATAGGTCAAAGATGCAGAGCACCTCTCTAGAACCTCTGGCATATGGTTACCACATAATTCATCTTTTTGACCTCATAATGCTCAGGATGATATATGGTTCGACTGCCAACCCTAATTTGATTTATCCAGATCGTGTCTCAACTTTACAAGTTCTATGACTCATCATAAGAACTACCCTGGCCAAGGATTTGCTAAATTGAGACTCAATGAGCCATTCACTCCAAACTATTTGGAGGGGTCAATTCTATCTTGATCCACCACCACTCCACAAGTACTTGACTGTACCAAGAAACCTTCCATCACTAGATTAGAAATCCAGGTAGTCCGGCATCAAAGTATAGTGAGTTGCTTGCAAGCTACTATGGTGATCTCAGGTCTGAGGGACACGTATACCCATATCCCTTCGCGAGCAACCCTTTGGCAGAAGGGAGCTCCGTAGATGGTCATGTTGAGTGAGATGTCACACATTTTACTTGCATGTCAAACCAGTGTCTCCACACTCCTTGGTTAAGTGGACAACCAACAAATGTGACATACAACAACCTACACTTGATACATTGTTATCCAATAATAGTGTATCATTTGGTTATAAACTAGTTTAAGAACTACTTGATATATCCTCTCTATATCAAACAATGTAGTTCTAAGGACTCCATCATACAAGAGTTCATTTCAGAAAAATGCAAATATGATGAACAGCCAAAAAGAATAACTTTTATTCATTAGAAAAATATATACAGTTATAAGATATCACAACCATCTATAGCCTAGATAAATAGCTTTGGAATACAATTCCCAACAACTCCTACTTGGACTAAAGCCAATCGGTACAGAATCTCACTACCATTTTTCATTTACAACAGTTGAACTCTTGAATTCCGATGGCTTTAGTAAAGTGGTCAGTTAGGTTTTCCTTTCCATCAATCTTCAAAAGGTCGATGTCACCTCGTTCCACAATCTCTCATACAAGGTGATAGCACCGTAGAATGTGCTTTGTGCGGTGATGAGACTTCGGCTCTTTGGCTTGAGCAATGGCTCCAGTGCTATCACAATACACCAAAACAAGACCATCCAGGGAAGGTGCCACTCCCAGCTGCTAAGGAACTTCCCAACCACATAGCTTACTTCGCTGCTTCTGATGTTGCAATGTACTTTACTTTGCATACTTAGTCTGCCATAGTATGCTGCTTGGAACTTTTCTAGCAGATCGCTCCAACATTTAGGATGAAGACAAATCCTGACACACTCTTGCTATCATCCTTATCTGATTGGAAACTAAAATCAATATACCTTACAAGTTTCAAGTCAGATTCTCCATAAATCAGCCATTGGTACTTAGTATTTCACAAATACTTAAGGATGGTCTTTACCACCTTCCAATGAGCTTCACCTATGTTAGACTGGTATCTGCTCACTACACCTAGTGAGTATGCTGCGTCTAGTCTTGTACATGTCATAGCGTACATGATAGAACCCACAACTGAAGCATATGGGATTCTGCTTATATGCTCTCTCTCCTCAGGAGTTGTTGCATAATCCTCTTTGGAGAGACCAATTCCAGTGCCTATCGGGAGATAGCCTTTCTTGGGATTTTCCATGTTGAACCTTTTCAACATAGTTTTGATGTATATAGACTGGAACAGTCCCAAAAGCCTCTTAGATCTATCTCTATAGATCTTCATACCCAATATGTAAGAAGCTTCACCCAAGTCCTTCAAAAAGAACTAAGATGACAACTAGACCTTTATTCCTTGTAGTGCTGGGATGTCATTCCCGATTAAGAGAATGTCATCCTCATACAACACACAGAACACAATCACAGAACCATTAGCCCACTTGTAAATATAAGGTTCTTCTCCGTTCCTAAAAAGGATATATGATCTAATACACTTATCAAATTGCATGTTCGAACTCCTTGATGCTTGCTTTAGTCCATAGATGGACTTTTGAAGCTTGCACACCTTCGACTCGTCTGTGGATGTGAACCCTTCAGGTTGTATCATATATAACTCCTCTTCCAGCTCACCATTCAAGAAAGCTATTCGGACATCCATTTGCCAGATTTCATAATCAAAGTATGCTGCTAAAGCAAGCATGATCCAAATAGACTTGAGCATTACCACAGGAGAGAACATCTCGTCATAGTCAATACCATAACATTGACGATATCCTTTGGCAACCAGATGGGCTTTATAGGTCTCCACCTGCCTGTTTGCACCGCTTTTCCTCTTGAAAATCTATTTACACCCAATAAGTTTTATCCCTTCAAGCGGATCAACCAATGTCCATACATTGTTGATTTCCATGGATTACATTTCAGATTGCATGGCTCGTAGCCATTTCTCAGAGTCGGACCTCTGCATCACATCCACATAGGTGATCGGATCCTCATTGTTCTCATCGAGTTCAATGGAATCACCATCCCAGACCAAGAAATCATAGTATCTGTCTGGTCGACTCGGTACCCTACCGGATCTTCTTAATGGTTCCTGTATGGGCTTTGGGTGTGATCTTATCACAACCAGTTCTATGTTGCCCCTTAAGTGTATCAGTTCTTCTACTTGTTGAATTTCACTAAGTTCAATCTTAGCGGTTATAGTTCTTTCACCAAGGAACTCCTTTTTCAAAAAGATAGCCCTAAGACTGACGAACAACTTTTGTTCCTCAGCCAAGTAGAAGTAATACCCCTTAGACTCTTTTGGATACCTAATAAATAGGCACCGACTAGACCTTGGTCCAAGTTTATCCATTTTCAAATGTTTTACATAAGCCAAGCAACCCCAGACCCTAAGGTATGAGAGTGTCAGCTTACGTCCAGTCCATATCTTATATGGGGTTTTCTTAACGGATTTACTCAGAGCCCTATTTAAAAGGTAATAGTCTAATTCTAGAGCATATTCTCAAAAGGACAGTGGCAGAGAAGCAAAGCCCATCATGGACTGAACCATGTCTAACAGGGTTCGATTCCTCCTTTCAGACCTCCATTTAACTGAGGTGTCCCTGGAGGTGTCCATTGAGAGAGAATCCCATCTCCTCGAGATATGTCAGAAACTTCCCTGAAAGATATTCACCACCTCGATCTGATCGAAGGATTTTGATACATCTTCTAATTTGTTTTTCTACTTCATTACGATATTGTTTGAACATTTCAAATAACTCAACTTTACATCTCATCAAGAAGACATAACCGTACCTTGAAAGGTCATATGTAAATGTAATGAAATAACTGTACCCATCTCTGGCACTAATATTCATACATCCGCATACATCAGTATATACCAGACTTAGAATTTCTTTGGCTCATTCACTTTTTCCAGTAAAAGATGATTTTGTCATCTTTCCAAGAAGACAGAACTCACAGATTGGAAGTGAGCCATTTTCATTAAAGTCGAGGAGACCCTTGGACTTCATCCTATTTATCCTGTTCTTGTTAATATGACCTAGCTTACAATGCCACAGGTATGCATCGCTGATATTATCTATCCTAGGGTGTTTGCTAGACGTGTACACTACACTAACAGGTCGCGATAGTACATAAATGCCATTATTCATATATCCATTCATTATAATAGAACCATTCCAAATGATTTTATAAATGCCATTCTTTATTGATAGTTCATAACCATACATGGCCAATTGGCCTACAGAAATGACATTTAAAATAAAAGATGGACAATAATGACACTCATTCAAAATGATTGTACAAGACTCGAAAACTAGTTTGAGGACTCCTAATGCCAAGACTAGAACTTGGCTTCCATTTTCCATGTTCAAGAATCTCTCACCATCCTCGAATCTTCTACTAACTTGAAGTTCCTACAAAGAATTACAAATATGAATTGGACTTCTAGTATCCAATACCCAGTTAGTAGTACACAGATAGAGAAACTATAAGGTGATATTATATAAATACCTTGTCCAACACCTTCTGGCTGCTTCCTCTTCTTGGACCTGTTCGGGTCAAGGGATGCAACGTAAAGAGGACAGTTCCTCTTCCAATATCCCCGCTTCTTGCAAAAGAAGCACTCTGCTTGGCTCTTATTAGTCTTCTCTTTCTTGGCCTGACTGGGCCCAGAAGCATTCTGCACCTGTTTCCTTTTACTTTTCTTTTTCCTTTTCTTGAAGGGACGATGCCCTCCCGAAGATCCTCCCAGTAGATTCACCACCACTTTATTCAGATGGTGGTCTTTCTCATAAGTCTGCAGCAATCCTAACAGACTGTGGTAGTTAACTACAGGCTTATTCATTCTATAATGATCGAGAAAATTTAGAAGGAAGAGGAGAGGGAATTCAGAATCGCATCCTTCCCAAGTTGTTCATGCAAGGGACATCCGAGCTTGCCCAATTACTTAATCATCTTGATCATGTACAATATATGATTAGTGACTGAGGCCCCATCACACATCCTCGCGTTATAGATAGCACAGGAGACCCTGTACCTCTTAATATCATCTGGTATCCCAAAGGACTCCTTCAACCTTTAAAGGATTTTCTTTGGTTGGGCTTCCTCGAACATGCAACTGAACCCGTCGTTCATCGCTACCAACATTATGCATTGGATAGTGGTCCTGTCAGAGAGTCACCACTGATAAGTGTATTTGACTGAACCCCGAGCATTGAGAGTAGGGGTTGCAGGTACCGGATCTGATATCATATACAAGATCCGTTCATGCTCCAAAACAATCCTGAGCCTTCGATACTAGCTATCGAAGTTGGGATCCTTGAGCTTTTTGTTATCGAGAAGAGACCGGAGCAACAGATTGGAAGACATCTGAAAGGAAAACCAAAGCTAATTAGTGTATATGAATTATTAACCTATAAACATGGACTTTAGTCTAAAGGCCCTCCCACTAATTATTCAGACTGGTAGCCTCTAACTCCAATCCGAGGAATTACTTTAATTCTTTAGTGGGTACTAGAGTCTAATAGACAACACATGAGCCTGACTTTGGCCGGCCCACCCTTGCGCATCAAAAGGTAGGTTCTTTAATCGATTACTTCTCCAAGTAATCTTTAGTATTTAGGTTTTGCCTCAAGGTGCACTTCAATCGGCCTTTGGGCCTCCTATTGAAGGTCCCAATTAGGTCCAACCATTAACATGTCAAAATTCGATACTTCTAACTAACGAATAGTCAAGCCCAACTTTGGCCGGCCCACCATTAAGAGAGTTACACTGAGCCATCATATTAGGAACAACAATTCCAATAGCCCGGTGAACACCCGATCTTTGAATCTACCGATGAACACCCAACTATTGGACCCATTACCATCCCACTTAATGGAAGGCTAGGACTTGGTTATCCCTATAACTTCATCCTTTTATTGATCTAATAATTTAGAGAATTTAATCTTCTTATGATAGAAGAAGAGATGAGAAGACATGGATCAACCTCCCACTGACCATATCAGCAAACAAGGAGGGTTACTCATAACTAATGATCCATGGGCACCTAAAATTAGTCAAGACTGATGAACCTTTGGTGACATGGGTTAACACGAGTCAGTGAGCTATCTAATCAATTCTGATCGACCATATTAGCCAGGTAAGTGAGATCATGGGTTGGGTTCCACCATTAACTATCTTGTCTGAGATACCAACTAAGTTGGCCAGGTAAGAGGTAGCCCCAAAGAACCATGATCAAGATGCCAAACTTACCTAGACACCAATTGGTTCATCAAAATTGATTAAACTAGCCTAAAGACTCAGGCTAACCACTGAGCCACAAATTAGGTCCATTTAGATCTATGGACTAATCAATCTAACTATTAGAGAGATCTATAGAGAAGAAACCCTTACTCAACATTTGATTAGATTAGTTCTCTATTTAGTCCAATGCATCTAAACTTAGGTCTAACCCAATTATGGACCCAAAATAAGCTAACCCATGATCCTTAAGGCTTATAGAAATGACTAAAAATCTTTGAATCATATTCCTAGAGTTCTTTGTCATTCTTAATTCTCAATTTAGTTCAATAGCCTTAATTAATCGAAATAATTTCAATTAAGAATGTAAAACAATTTTACAAGCATATTTTGAATTCACTATTTCAGGACATTCTGGTCGAGTCGACTCGTGTAAAATGCGAGTCTGCTCATCCAGAACCAAAATCAGACAGATTCATCTGTTAGCATAAATGAGCCGGCTCGAGCAGGGGTCGAGTCGGCTCGTCCAGAACCTGAAATGGATAGATTGTTCTGCCTGCATAAATGAGTCGGCTCGAGTAGGGGTCGAGTCGGCTCGTCTGCGGGGGCAGAAAATAGTGACTTTGAAATTCATGCAACTTATTTGAACAATTCAAATTTAGAGATTAAACATGATCAAAACAAAGTTCTTAGATCTAATCTAAATTTGTTTTATGATCATAACATTAGATTAAAATATTTTAAATCTACATTTTCTTTTATTTTTTCTCTTCATGAGTCAATCACAAGTGGCACCCCTACATGCGATAGGAGATCCTATTAAATGGGAAGAGAGGGTCTTGCAGCCCTACTTCTCTCCTATGATCGGACGATCATGGTGAAGCACTCAATCCAAGTACTTTAAAAGAAAAACATGATATTAAAAGCATGCTAGCATTATTACACTATGATGAACCTGGATCTGATACCAATGAAGGTGAAAAGACACCAACACCATGCATACAATATGCAAAAGTAAGGCAGAAATAGATGCATTTTAAAATGATTTTAAAATATGCATAGCGGAAGGCTTGGTAGATTGATCTAAATGATCTACCAATCTGCCCATAATAGGATGCAGTATAATAAAACAGCATGCAATATTAACATCAAAACAAGAGAAGAGCAAAGATATAAAAGTACCTTACTATTATACTTTTGATGGATGCAGTGGTGGTGCTCCAAGGATGATGCTCTTAAGCCACACACATGTCTGGCCTCTACAAGTAATCCACACCAAGCTCAACTTTGATCAACTCCCTCAGAGTGCTAGCTCCTTAGGATCCTTTGGGCTGATCTTCTTCTTCCTGGAAGACGAGGAGGAGAGGTGGAACCCTTCCTAACTAGCTCTTTTCTCAAGGCCTAGCTTGAGTGCTAGGAGTCCACACACCCAATGCCCAAGTCCTCACAACCCTTTTCTTCCCTCTTAGAATCTCAGCAGTAATGAGATTCAAGGATAAATAATCAAGAACTTTTTTTTCCTCCCAATAGCCCTAAAATAACACTTATTTATAGAGGTAGCTAAGAGAGGGAGAAAGAGGAAGGAGGAGTGATTGGGGGAGAAGGTCAAGGAACATACCATATTGACTCAAATCACATTAGGTAGGAATGGCAATCATTCCATGATAGTTTGGAGCGAAAATAGCTTGAATTCAAAATTCAAACCAGGTTAAATCCTTCCAAAAACATCCTAGAAATGCCATTGAGGGATTTCTGGTCGAGCAGAGACAATCGACTCGAGCAGGTTCGAGTCGGCTGATCCAGGACATAGAGTAGTCAGATTGTTCATTCGAGTCAGCTCGAGTAGGGGTCGAGTCGACTCGAGAAGGGGTTTAGTCTACTTGACCAGAACATAGAACGAGTCGACTCGAGCATGGGTCTAGTCAGCTCATCTAGAAAAGTCTTCTAGAAATTCTTCTTGTCACACCAAGTGTTGACCCCTCAAGTGGCGACTCATGGTCAATCACATTGACCGCCAATGACAGCAAATGATTCTCAATCGTCGATCAGCCTTAAGATCAGATAGAAACCCCTATGATGTGTGACCCTATAGGTTTGAACACTAAGTCGATAGCACTAGAACACTTCCAATACCAATCAAAGTTCTCATCTAGCAATGATACCTAACATCCGGATAGGTCAAAGATGCAGAGCACCTCTCTAGAATCTCTGACATATGGATATCTCATAATTCATCCCTTTGACCTTATAATGCTCGAGATGACCTAGGGTTCAACTGCCAACTCTAATTTGGTTTATCTAGATCATGTCTCAACTTTACAAGTTCTATGACTCCTCACAAGAACTACCCTGGCCAAGGATTTGCTAAATTGAGACATAATGAGCCATTCACTCCAAACTATTTGGAGGGGTCAATTCCATCTTGATCCACCACCACTCCATAAGTACTTGACTGCACCCAGAAACCTTCCGTCACTAGATTAGAAATCCAGGTAGTCCGGTACCAAAATACAGTGAGTTGCTTGCAAGCTACTATGGTGATTTCAGGTCTGAGAGACACATATACTCATATCCCTTTGTGAGCAACCCTTTGGTAGAAGGGAGCTCCGCAGATAGTCACGTTCAGTGAGATGTCACACATTTCACTTGCATGTCACACCATTATCTCCACACTCCTTGGTTAAGAGGACAATAACAAATATGACATACAACAACCTACACCTGATACATTATCATCCTATAATAATGTATCATTTGGTTGTGAACCAGTTTAAGAACTACTTGATATATCCTCTCTATATCAAATAATGTAGTTCCAAGGACTTCAACATACAAGAGTTCATTTCAAGAAAATGCAAATATGATGAACAGCCAAAAAGAATAACTTTTATTCATTTAAAATCATATACAATTATAAGATAGTACAACCATCTACAGCCTAGACGATTGGCTTTGGAATATAATTTCCAACAATTCAATCTTTCGATCTCCCATTATCCCGATTAAGTGATGGGTATGGATAAATGTCAAACCCTAGCACTTAGTCATTTCGAATCTCTATTCGATAATGAAGACTTAGCTGATGACTGAAAAGAAACTAGTTCTAATCTCATCTTGCTTTGATCATAGACTCCTTGAGTCATCAATCGAAGAGATCACTTGGGATAACAATTCCTCTTACTATGAATGGTCAATTCATTGTTGGTCCACTCATATCCTTCATACACCTTCCACCATATCCAAGAACACCTCGTACATGACTTACTATCATGAATGAGTATGAACCAAAACATAGCTTAGTGTGCATAAGGAACCATGGTGACCTCAGGTCTAAAGATCACATGTACAACTCCTACTTTGAGATCTATCTTTTGACAAGTAGTAAGACTTCCATAAGATAGTCCCGATGCATATCAGTTAAGTGAACTCATACCCTAATGAGCACCTTATCCTTGTATTAGTGTCTCTACACAAGTGGCTATGAGACCAACCACCCTCTTAACAGAGCATATGGTGCGGGCACCAGGGCTAAAAGAAATCGACAGGTTGAACCCACATCTCTATGGATCACCTGTGAGTAAAATCCTGAATGCAAACCCTTTTTTTTATGTAAATATTTATTTTAAATTCTATTATTTTGGTTTAGTTAGGGTAAACCCTTTTTACCAACTGTAATTAGAATTTTTTATTTTTTAGCCTTTGGGGCCAAACCCCTTTTACCAAATTAGGATTTGTATAAAAACCTATTTATCAGTTGTGTCAAAACCTATTTTGGGCCAAACCCTATTTACCAGCTTAAGCCATTTTATTTTATTGGTTATGCCTTTTGATCAATTTGATCAAGTTGGGCTTAGAGTTGGTTATTTAGTTGAGTCATGTGATTTGTTATTCATTGAGTCCATGTAATTAGTGGAGTCATCGAGTCCTGTATTACAAGAGGGGACCCAAGACAACATCCCATGTGCACCCAATTGAAGATCTATGTGACCCCATGTGCTAGCTTAAGACAAGCCATGTGACCTCATGTGCTAGCCCAAGTCACTTGGCATATGCAACCTCTTCTTGGTGCCACCTTTTCAAGGATTTGGATATCAACACATATCATGTTTGGACGTGTCATTGGGACAACACTATTTGACACTTCATCCAGGACAAGAATACATGCTATGTTACTACATGCTACACCTTGGTCGGCCACTAAAACTCATAAACTAGCACCACTTGAATTTTAAGAGGAGTAATGAAGAAGGAATCTTTACATTAGCACCCTCTCACTAAGGAAAATTCATGCCAACACCAAGGATTCGGCCAAGCATTTCTCTTATCACTAACTTCAAAGGAGTTCTAGGAATTTTAATCACTAAAGAGAAGAAGGTTCAAAGGTTCTCTTCTACAGAAGTTTCAATAAAACATGTTGGAAGCTGCTTAAGTATCCATAACTCAATAGTCTTATCAAAACTCTTGAGTTTTCTTCAATCCAGACTGAGGAGTCCACTCACTTGCAGACGTCTACATCATCCAAACTCTTGATCCAGCAAACAAGGCCAAGTGATGGAGCATCTTGACCCTACATCAAGCCATCTCACTAATCCACCACTTGGGCGCCCACTTTGGTTGAGAAGCCTCAAGTTGTTGCCCACTTTGAAAAGAGTCTAGATCATCTCAGCAGATAAGAGTCCAGGCTACCTAAAGCAGGATTCTAGGAGTTTTAGTCCAAGGGAGAAAAAGACTAGTAGTTGTATCCCTTACACCACTGGTTGGGGATCTATAAATACCCCTCCAACCCCCCTTGTAATTAATAAATTATTATTCATCAATAAGAGTGTTATTCTATCAAAATTTTCTTCCTTTGCTGTGTGCATCATAGGGTATGAGGCCCTTTCTTTGTTTTATGGAACATCGTAGGGTGTGAGGCCCTACCTATCTAGCCGACCAGAAAATCCAAAAGCCACCATTTCTAAACCTTCCTTTCCTTTCATTCTTTCTTTTTCTTTACTGCTTCTTAATTCATGATTTTCATTGTTGAGTGTTACAGGTGATCAGGAGTCAAGATCATGTGTTCTTGCCCTTGAACCAGCTTCGCATGGATGATCGAAACCCGGGATCGAGTTCTTGAAACCCTGCCATGAAGATCTTGAGAGCCCTATCAGATCTGATTTGGAGGAGCATTTCTTTGTTGGTAAAATCGAAAATTATTCCTTTCTCCTTATTCTCTGACTTGTTGATAGATAAACTCTAGTTTATGGTGGTTTTTCAACCACCAAGTCCTGCTTTCCTAGTTAATTTGTAGGTTTACTTGCAGGTAGATAATTATAACTTGTTTTCTTTTCTGTCTCCATTGAATCTTCTTTAAAAATCTAAAAAATATAATAAAAAAAATTAGTTTCTATTTTTCTTTACTAATTATATTAATATCAGTAGTTTAATTTTAATTATTGTCCTGCATCAGCATATGTAGGATAAGCTAGTCTTTCCGGACTTATCGATCCCCGAACCCATGGTCCATCAATTAGGAACATTTTAGATTAGAATTTATAGGAACATAGATCTCACTGTTATGATTTCCATCATAATCCTAATTCCATTTGCCTTAACCTATGGGGTTCATCATAATCTTTAAGTAAGACATAGCAATATGATGAAACTATATGCCTTTATTAATATATTAAATGTCATACAGGAGTTGGAAGATTTCAAAAATGTCATTATATAAGATTGGCTTTTAGGGCATTTCCTTTTAGTCTTCTATCCCTAGGCATGGCATTAGTCTCTCGAAGAAGATTTGTCCCAGCACACTGAAGAGATTTAGAGAATGAGCATGATCCCATATACTTTGATAATTGGGAGCCTCATATATGCCATGTTGTGTATACAACTTGATATAGCCCTTGCTATAAGTGTTACAAGCAGGTATTAGGCAAATCTGGTCAAAGAGCACTAGATAGTTGTAAAGAATATCATCAAGTACTTGAGAAGGGCTAAGGATTTGTTTTTTATCTTTGGAAAAAACTTAGAGTTATAGGTTAAGGGTTACACTGATTCAAATTTTATGTTTAATCCTGATAATAGAAAGTCTACATCAGGTTATGTATTTCTTTACAATGGTGGTTCAACCAACTAAAAGAGTTCCAAGCAGCCCATCATTTCAAACTCAATAATGGAAGCTGAGTATATCACTATCTCAAAAGCTACTAAGGTTGCCTTCAGATGCCATTCCCTTGTACTGTGATAATAATGGCACCATAGCCCTTGCTAAGGAGCTCGGGTCACACTAGAAGTCAAAGCACATAGTGTGACAGTTTCATATTATACGCAACTATCTCAAGAAAAAGTATGTCAAGGTGAAGAGAGTTGACTCTATGGACAACGTAGCAAACCCACTAACGAAGCAATTAAGCCAGTAGAAGACTAAAGCCTACCTTGAAAAGATGGGACCTAGGTATATGGCCAATTGATTTTAGTGCAAGTGGGAGATTGCTAGATGTGTATGCCTTAGAAGCCAAGTTGGCTGATACAATATAATTTCTTGGACATCATACTGTACTTAACCAAATTTTTATCAATAAAATTAGATATTTTTCATTCATATTTTTGTGTGTCTATGAACCTTCCATGGAGTTAAAGGATATTGGCATATATTCTTAAGAGTTGAGAATTCGAGACATGTGTCATCATAGGTTAACTCCTAAATGCTCCCGATCATTGGATCATCATAGGGACGATGATTGATCTATCAAGATTAGTACATAGATTTTTTATTTTTTGGATAGATGAGTCTCGAGTCTACAATATGGGAATATTGAAATAAGAGTGCAAGTATGATGGGGACATCACCAGCACAGATCCTGGAGCAAGCATGAATCCTGGAGCTACACGAATCTTGGAGTATATCTAGTTTGGGATTTATCTTTTGTTTGAAATTTGAATTAGAATTTGGTTGGTTAGGATTGAGATATGGATAGGCTTATCTTATCCTATCTTGTATTTGAATTTGAATCATTCCTATCTTTTTATCTTGTATTCAAATTCAAATGAGGGTTGCACAGGTCTATAAATACCACCCTCAGTCCTTTGTAAAATAATAGTTCAGTGAACAAGAGTGTGGCCAAATACATCGCAAAGTTCGATGAGTATGTCATGCGATGTAATGTCAATGAATCAGCTTCTGTGACCTTGTCTAGGTTTAGAGCTGGCCTACACCCAGACATCCAGAAAGAGTTTTACTTTAGAGAGATCACTGATTTAGAGTATGCTTATCAAGTTGCGAGGAACTGTGAGCATTTCCAGAGGGCTCCCACCTATCTTAGACCTGAACCCTTTAGGAATCCTAGTCAAATTCTAGGACCTAACCAAGGGTATAGTCAGGCCTACCCGAGTCGACCCAGTCCAAACTGACCTAACTGAGTCGACCCAATCCGAGCTGACCCAGTCCGAGCCGACCAGACCTGAGCCGACCCCATTTTAGTAGAGACGATAAGGGTAAAGCTATTAGAGTCCAAAAGAGCCCCACTCCCCAAAACAAATGCTTTAGATGTCATAAACCAAGGCATTATGCTAGCTAGTGCACCTCCATAGCCCCAATCATAGAAGAGCTAGCTGAGAATGAGTTAGAGCCCATTGTTGAACCAGAAGGAGAAGTCTATGAGCCAGAAGATTAGTTGTTGGAAGAATATGAGGGAGAGGAAGAACAGTTTGAATCTGAAGACCATCTAGGAGTAGTTAGGTACATCCTTACCCAAAACGTAGTGCAAGAAGATTGGCATAGGACAAACATCCTACAAACTTTTGTCAAACTAGGGGATAAGGTGTGCAAAATTAGAGTTGATAGTAGGATCAGTGTCAATGCTATCTTTTCAAGTACTGTCGAAGCCTTAGGATTGACCCCAGTGCCTCACCCCAACCCTTACAAGGTCTTTTGGATAGATTCAATTTCCATACCCATAAAGTCTAGGTGCCAAGTCTTGATCAAGTTACAGTCCAACGAAGAGAAGATTTGGTGTGATGTCCTTCCCATGGGCGTCAGTAGTATTATCTTAAGACAACCTTGGCTTTATGATCATGATGCCACCCTTTATGGTTAGACCAAAAGCTATACCTTTAACCACCATGGGAAAAAACTTACAATCAATCCAATTTAGCCTAAGGACCAGGTTAAGAGAGAATCGACTAGCCTAAAGGAAAAGAAGCCAGAAGTTAACCTGATCAAGGCCAAAGAGTTAGAGAATGTGATGACTGAGGGAACCCCTGCCACAAGAGAGACTCATAAACCAACCTAGAGAGAAGAACCTTCTGACGAATTTCAGGAAAAAAAGATTGAGCCCATTAAGAATGTAAGTGAAAAAACCACTGAGCCTATTGAGGAATCCCAAGAAGACATCCATGAATCAAGTTTAGTGGAGAAGTGTATTGAAGATGGACCTAAGATGAAAATTATTAAGGAAACAAAGGATAATGTTCCTAAACCCACTACAGAATTTGAAGAAGAAATGACCAAGTCAAGATCAAACAAAGTATATGAAAGTGAAGGTTCTCAAGTATTGCCCATAGAGAAGGTCCAAGAACAAGAAGTAGACATTAGTTTAGAGGACTTTCAAGATAAACTTTCCAAAGACCTTCCTAATGACCTTCAACCTTCTAGGAGTACTCAGCCTACCCTAGAACTTGCACTTATAGGTCCATCTAGTACTAATCATAAGGTTGGGACAAGCACACCCACAGACCAACATTCACACATTAAGGTCAGTCTCTTAAGCTTTGAACCAGTCCTTGAGTCTCCTTCCTATTTCCTACCCTTTCCTAAGCCTTTTCAGGTTTCTAGAGCCTTGGGGCTACATTTTGTTGAGATTACCAAATTGCATGACTCTTTAGAGCCCATCCCATTTGCCACCTACTTTTGGTATACCCTATGGCATTTGCTAGGGATCCTCAGTAATTTTTCTTGTGCATACCAGACCAGGTTCAAACCTAGAGAGTCAGTAATCTGTTAGGTTTAGACCCCAGAGAGTCCAATAAAATTCCATTCTATAGGAATGCTTAGTTGAGTCTACATTTTGCATCATGTTAGAATTCTGCATTAAGTATAAATTTTAAAATAATTTGGCTGATTCTCGAAAGAGAACCAAAGAGTTTGATTAAGGAGATTTTGTAATGATTAGGCTTAGGCCTGAACGGTTTTCACTGGAAACCATTAAGAAACTTCATGCTCATGGAGTTGGTCCATTTAGAGTGATAAAGAGAGTTGGCCCTAATGCCTATGTGCTTGAGCTGCCCCCGAATTATGGCATTAGCTCGACTTTCAATATCCTGGACTTAGTCGAGTATAGGGAACCAACAAACATACCCAGTGAGCCATTTGGGCCTAACCTTTCATATGAGAGCGAACCTGACCCAGAGTGTCCATCTCTAATTTTACTTGAGAGAAGAGAGTGGATCGAGTGTGTCCTGGATGATCAAGCTATGACCACCCAGGGCAAAGGCTTTCAGCGTTACTTGGTCCGATTGCAAGGCCGACCGCAATTCGATGATTCGTAGGATACTTGAGAGGACTTGCAGCACCTCGACCCTGACCTTCTGGAAAAATATCAAAGCCAAATCAACCCTTACTCGACAGGGGTTCTTCTCTCTAGGTCTCTTGGATAGATTCAATTTCCTTCCTCCGAACCATAAATAGGTCCTTTATTCTAAATTGCATGGTTTAACACAAGGAAATCGAAGCGTGGAAGATTATACTACATAGTTCTACCAACTGGTGGCTCGAAATCGATTGATGGAGTCAGAACCGAGGTTGGTAGCTATGTATTTGCTTGGACTGCGATTCTCCATCCAGGATGCGTTGGCTCTGCATCGAATTGATAGTGTTGGTGATGCGCACATGCGGGTGCAAGAAGTGGAGCGGAGCCTGATACGGAATAGAGGGTTCCAGAGTAGAGGAAAATTTTCTGGTCAGTCTTTGGGGCAGAGTTCTGGTAGTAGGAGTGTCTTGCAACCAAGGAAAACAAACGTGTTTGGTATCTTGACAGTGGTTGCTCAAGGCACATGACTGGAGATGTGAAGCAATTCACTTCTCTTGAAGCTTTGAATGGAGGTAGTGTGACCTTCGGTGATAATGGTAAAGGTAAAATCATTGAAATTGGTAAGGTTCACATAACTCTTTCTAATAGTATTAGTAATGTACTTCTAGTAGATGGTCTAAAGCAAAATCTATTAAGTATTAGTCAGTTTTGCGATAAAGGATTTCAAGTAATTTTCAAATCATCATATTGCATGATTTCTAGTCCTAATCTGAATGGAGTGCAATTCATTGGAAAAAGGTATGGAAATATCTATCTTGTAGATCTTGATGATCTATCTTTACCTAATGGAGAATGCCTTGTTGCAATGAATTCAACTAAAGAAGAGACTAGTTGGTTATGGCATAAAAGGTTAGGGCATGCTAGTATGTACCTTATTTCAAAACTTTGCAAAAAGAATTTAGTTAGATATTTATCTGAAATAAGTTTTGAAAAGGATAGAATTTGCCAAGCTTGTCAATTTGGAAAACAAGTTAGAACTTCTTTTAAACCAAAGGATTTGTAACTACTAGTAGACCACTTGAACTACTCCATATGGATCTCTTTGGACCAACTAGAACATCAAGTCTAGGAGGAAAGAGATATGAATTAGTTATTGTGGACGATTTTTTGAGATTTACTTGGGTTTTCTTCTTAGCTCAAAAAGATGAATCGTTTTCAGTATTTATAAAGTTTTATAGAAAAGTTTCCAACGAAAAATGTGTTTCTATTATGTGTATCCGCAGTGATCATGGAATAGAATTTGAAAATCAAGATTTCAAAAATTTTTGTAATGAAAAAGGAATAGAACACAATTTCTTTGCACCTAGGACACCTCAGCAAAATGGGATAGTAAAAAGAAAAAATCGTACTTTAGAAGAAATGGCATGTACTATGCTTTGCAAAAATAATTTGCCAAGATATTTTTGGGATGAAGCTATAAATACAGCCTGTTATATTTTAAATCGAGTTTTAATATGCTCTATTTTAAAGAAAACACCATATGAGCTTTGGAACCAAAGAAAACCAACTTTAAAATATTTTTGAGTTTTTGGTTGTAAATATTTTGTTTTAAACAATGGAAAAGATCATTTAGGAAAGTTCGATGCCAAGTCTGATAAAGGTATCTTCTTAGGATACTCTATACCAAGCAGGGCATACAGAGTATTCAACAAATGAACTTTTGTTGTAGAAGAGTCAGTACATGTAGTGTTTGAAGAATGTTCTAACCTATCCTCGAGAAAAGAGGAAACATCTGATAGTTGTGCAGGTGCTGATAAGCTTCAGAAATTAACATTGGAAGATAAAGCTCAACCAAGTGAAGAAAGTCAAGACAAGGATGTAAAAGAAGATGACATTCCAGCACATCATGATCTACCCAAGGAGTGGAGGCATGTTCATGGATATCCTAAGGAATTAATCTTAGGTGATCCATCTAAAGGGGTAAGAACTAGAGACTCTATTAGAAATGAATGTGATTACATAGCTTTTGTATCTCAAGTAGAACCTAAATGTTTTGAAGAAGTTGAAAAAGATGCTAATTGGATGAATGCTATGCAAGAAGAATTAATACAATTTGACAGAAATAATGTTTGGACACTTGTAGAAAGACCATCTAATGTTTCAATCATTGGCACTAAATGGGTATTTAGGAATAAGTTAGATGAAAATGGTTTTGTCATAAGAAATAAGGCTAGGCTAGTTGCTAAATGCTACAATCAGGAGGAAGGGATTGACTTTGATGAAACTTTTGCTCCTATTGCTAGACTTGAAGCAATTAGACTATTGCTGGCTTTCGCATGTTTTATGAATTTCAAATTATTTCAAATGGATGTTAAAAGTGCTTTCTTAAATGGTTTCATAAATGAAAAGGTTTTTGTTGAACAACCACCATGATTTGAAAATCATGCACATCCTGATCATTTTTTCAAACTGCACAAAGCACTTTTTGGATTAAAGCAAGCACCTAGAGCATGGTATGAAAGGTTAAGCAAATTTCTTATTAAAAATGGATTTTCTAGAGGAAATGTTGACAAAACTTTATTTTTGAAAAGGAAAGATGCTGATTTATTGGTAGTACAAGTTTATGTTGATGACATCATTTTCGGTACTACTAATGAATTTATTTGTCAAGAGTTTGCTAAGCTTATGCAGAGTGAGTTCGAGATGAGCATGATGGGAGAACTCAACTTCTTTCTCGGACTCCAGATCAAGCAAACTTCAGATGGTATCTTCATCAACCAAGCTAAGTATACAAGAGAAATTATTAAGAAGTTTGGGATGGAGACTACTAAGCCAATAGGTACACCTATGAGCCCCTCATGTAAATTAGATAAAGATGAACATGGTAAATCTGTAGATCAGAAACTATATAGAGGCATGATAGGCTCTTTGCTATATCTAACTGCTAGTAGACCAGATATTATGTTTAGTGTTTGCATGTGCACTAGGTATCAGTCTGAACCAAAGGAATCACATCTTATGGATGTTAAACACATTTTTAGATATCTATCTGGTACTATTGGCATTGGCTTGTAGTATGCTAGAAATTCTTCTGCTAAATTGATTGGATATTCTGATGCAGACTTTGCTAGTTGTAGACTAGATAGAAAGAGTACTAGTGGAACTTGCCAATTTCTTGGGGTTAACTTAATCTCATGGTTTAGTAAGAAACAAACTTCAGTTGCACTATCCACAGCCGAGGTTGAGTATGTTGCAGCCAGAAGTTGTTGTGCTCAAATCATGTGGATTAAGTAACAACTTGAAGACTTTGGAATCAAGTTGACTAGAACTCCTATTAAATGTGACAATACAAGTGCTATTTTCTTGACTAAAAATCTTGTTCAACACTCTAGGAGCAAGCACATTAAAATTAGGCATCACTTTATTAGAGATCATGTTGAAAACAATGATATTTTGCTTGAATTTGTTAATACTAAACTATAATTAGTTGACATTTTAACTAAACCTCTCTTGGAAGTTCGGTTCAGTATGATTAGAAGTGAACTAGGGATCATAAATCCATTTGATTAAATCTTCATTTCATATTTTGACTAAAATCAGATCCTTCAATCTTATTTTTGATGAATTATGATTAATCTTTGATAATTTGACTCCACAAACCTATTGATTCAATTGATTTTGATCTTTCAGTGAAATTCCTGATTTTTTGATTTTTAAGTCGATGTGTCGACACATCATGTGTCGACTCCAAAAGGTGTCGACACAATCATTAGTCGACACATGGCCGATGGGAAACTGAGATTTTAAGGGTTTCTGGTCTATTATTTCCCCCAATTTCTATTCCCTCCGAGCTGACACTTCGTTTCAAGGAACCCATACTATTCATTCTACTGTTTCTTGCTGATTAGCCATAGTTTTCTTGGATTTGGATCGTGTGTACCCATTTTTTTTTAAAAATCCTCTTAGGTTTTAATACCTAAACCCCAAAAAACCTCACATTTCCACCCAAATCCCTACCCAAACCTTGCTTATAACCAATGGGACCTTGCAAACAAGTTATTCGCTGACCACGTCAGTCATAGCTTGAAGAAGAAAGAAGAACAAAGGCAAGACATGAGTCTAGGGCTCCAGATCCGCCCGCACGTCAGTTGTTCGCACCCTCCAGCTGGATGAGCTCCAAGACCGTAGTAGGAGGACGCAGAGTGGACTTCTCATTCTTGGACCAGCAGCATTTTCGGATAGGAGACTAGATCCGACATGCTGGCCTGGCATCTTTTTGCTCACTCAGTAAGAGATATTTCCCGGGACTGATGAGAGAGTTTTATGGATCACTCGCCCGCGGAGCAGATGGCTGGATTGCTCAGATCTGAGGATGAGACATTCCTATTTCAGCTGAGATACTGAGCAGGGTATGGGATATACCCATGACTGGATCCATTGTTAGAGTTTGCTGGATAGAGCTGGTGGACTCCGATTTATTTTTGAGTCAGACATCTTACCAGAGGGAGTGGTGCAGGGCGGTTGTCAAACGCCTGCAGTGACCAAAACCCCAAATTAGCAAGAACGGGTTCTGGGAATTCTTGGATGCTAAGATTGAACCAAATGGGGAAGATCCTTTGAAACTTGCAACGATCAAGCATTGGAAGGGCCGCGTGATTCCTCATGTTGCCAGCCCTCTACCGGATTTCAATCTGGGTCTTCAAGATTGGAAGGGACCAACGATGGATTTCTCACCGTGAGTCCCTGTTTCTTTTTTTTTTTTTTATCAGGAACTTGGAACGGAAGGAATCCTTTTTTTTTTTTTTATCTAGAACTTGGAATGGAAGGAAGAGATTCCTCATGGAATCTCTCTCCCAACCAGGCTTTCAACCTGGTTTGCGCAAGGGGGAAAAGAAGGAAGCCAGCGGCCTTCCACGGAAAGATGACGCCCAAAAAGAAAATCACCGTGTAAAATAATCCACAAAACAAGAAAACACCCCAATTGTATATTCAAAACAAAGAAGCGCTCGCTGCCTTCCACGGAAACCGTCCAAAAGACCACTGTGCAATGGAGATTCCCCAAAACAAAATCAATCAACGTCCCATCACAAAACAAAGAAAATGCTCCAAACAAAAGCTCGTCCCTCTCTTTTCCTTGGTTCGGTTTTTTTAAGAAAAAAGCAGTACAAGGTATTGTTGTCCCCCACGTGACTAACAGGGAGGGAATAATAATAAAAAAAACTAAACTCTATTGTAAACAAATCCAAACGCTGACTCTTGCGTGAAACTCTTTAAACAGATTTTTTTTTTTTTATAAAAAAAATCAAGAGATCACGCCACTAATAAAATTTTAATAATAATAAAACTAAAGACTCCGGTGTTTTCCCGGATCCGAAATTTCACGGACGCAATTAGTGTATTGGGCCTTCAGCCCAATTCTCAATTAATTATTTTCATCCCAAAAATGGGTCAGATTTGAAACTTGCTTCCCTTGAAGGCGTCTGGACCTGCGCACGTTTCCTGCTGGCGAGGCTAGCGGCCCCAAATTGTCGTGGGCCGGAAGCTGAACCGAAACGTCTGGGTTGGGTTCACTAAATTATCACCAGGCTATCCTGATATATGAGTCAACTGATCTGGTTCAATATTCATCTCGATGTCCGCATCACTCTCCCCTTCCTCTGAAAAGCTTGTCCTCAAGCTTGAATTATCACCTGCATAAGGGGTTAGATGTCGAATATTGAATACATCAAAATAAGGACATCGTCTGGTAATTCAACTCGGTAGGCATTGTCACTAAATTTCTCCAACACCTGACAAGGACCAATTTTCTTTGGCTTGAGTTTGGTGTAGGCCCCCTATGGATATCATTCTCTTGGCAAGAAGACCCATACCAAATCACCAACCTCAAAAGTCTGCTGTCGATGCGTCTGATCAGCCTTAGCCTTATACTTGGCATAATTTTGCTCTAGATTGGCTTTAACAGTTGCGTGCACCTCACGCAGATCAGCCACTCGATCTTCTATCTTTTTACTTGATTTGTTTGGCACATCAACAGGTAAAATATCAAGTGGTCCTCTTGGCAGAAATCCATACAATACCTGAAAGGGTGCAAACCCAGTAGAACGGTTCACCGAAGAATTGAACTCAAACTCAATCTTTGGCAAAAATACATCCCAGTTTTTAAATTCTTGCACATTGGCTCTCAACAAGTTACCAAGACTTCAGTTGACAGTCTCAGTTTGCCCATCGGTCTGAGGATGATAGGGACTACTGAATTTTAATTTTGTACCCAACTTTTTCCATAATTCATGCCAGAAATGCCCCATAAACTTGCTATCTCGGTCCGAAACTATCGACGATGGTAACCCATAATGTCGAACAACCACAGAAAAATAAAGATCAGCTACTTTCGATGCATCAATATTGTTTTGCATGGCAAGAAACAAGACATCTTGCTGAACCGATCTACAACTACCATAATTGAGTCTAGACCTCTCACTGTTCGTGGTAAACCTACAACAAAATCCATAGATACCTCTCACCAAGGCTTATCTGGAATCGGTAAAGGGGTATATAAACCTTGATTTGTATCTGATCCTTTGGATTCCTGACACAAACGGCATCTCTTCACAAAGGTTTTGACATCTCGGTCAAGCCCAGGCCAATAAAACCGTTGACGAATTAACCATGCAGTTTTGTCTCTTCCAAAATGTCCTTGATTATGCAGCTCCTGAATAATCAATACACGCAGTGAAGTGTTAGGAATACAGAGACAATTACCACGGAACAAATATCCATCATGAAGGACGAAGTCAGATCAACCTCCAGCTTCCAATTCAGTCACAATGCTCTGGAAATGTTCATCTGCACGGATATCATCCTTCATGCTTTCAAACCCAAGGGTATATACTTGCATAGCACCAATCAAGAAACTGCGTCTACTTAAAGCATATGTTACTTTGTTCAAAGTGCCTGACTTATGCTTGATGCTGAAAGTATACTCCTGTAGAGTACTTACCCATTTTGCATGTTTGGAGTTCAACTTATGATGTCCCTGTAGAAATTTTAATGCTTGATGATCTGAGTACAGCATAAATTCTCGCTGGATCAAGTAATGTCGCCAATGTTGCAATGACCTCACAATGGCGTATAGCTCCAAATCATAAACCGAATACAACAGTTTGGCACCTCCAAGCTTCTCACTGTAGAAAGCAACGGGTCTCCCATCTTGGCTGAGTACTGCGCCAATCCCAGTCTTCGAAGAATCACAATCGACTTCGAATACCTTGTCAAAATCTGGAAGAACCAATAGTGGTGCTTGGGTCAACTTGACTTTCATCTCATCAAATGCTGCCTGAGCAGTGTCATTCCATCCAAACTGATTAAATTTCAACAAGTCTGTTAAGGGTGCAGCAATCTCACTATACCTCTTCACAAACCCTGTAAAAACCCGCAAGACCCAAAAAGGATCTCAATTCAGTCGAAGTTGTAGGTGCTGGCCAGTCCACTATCGCTCACACCTTACTTTCATCTGGAAGAATCCCATCACCAGTAACAACATATCCCAGAAAAATTAATTTGTCTACCATCCAAATACACTTCATCTGGAAGAATACTACCTACTATTTTCTCTCTCCCTCTCCTTGTTATGGTTGGCTAAGGGGGTGACCCTAAGGTGGCCGACCCCATGGTGGTGACCATAAGGATGGGACACAGAATTAGGGTTAGGGCTTCATGCTTCTTGGTTTTCTTTGGTTGTCCTTCTTCCTGGTAAGTGTTGTAGACATTTGATTCACCAGGGTCTTCAAGGGTGGCTCCATGACTCCTTCCATGCTTTTCAAGTGGCACAATTATGTTGGTGACTGGATTCCATACAGTGGTTGGAGTGTCATGTTGGCTGGATCCATAAGTGACTTGAGTCTTCTTCTTACAAAATTGGACTGGACTTAATACAAGACTTACAGGACTCATAAGACTCAAAGCGACAAAAATTATAATGAGCATCCCAAAACTTGACTCAATACCCTAATGGTATGAGTGACTCTAAATACAGGACTCAAATGTTAAAATGCCGAAAACAAGGACTCAGGGGCCAAAGTAGCGACTCAAGTGGGCTTAGCCCTTATTACAAAATTGGACTCAAACATTGAGAATACTAATCAGATAACAACAGAGGGTTGAGAAGCCTCTACCCAAGTCTGGTACCTCTAGTGTCCGTACTAGGTTCTCAGAGAATTCTCTGAATCCTCTCTCAGTTTTATAATACTCATTCTATTTTTCTCCCTAGACTCTTTTCTTAATTAGACTAGCCTTGTCTTGAAAGAACAAGCTTTGTCTTAAAGAGACAACCTTGTCTTAAGACAGAGGGAGAGAAAATAGTAGGTAGTATTCTGATGGGAAACTATTGTGCCTTGGCATCAGATTACAGATGCCAATATATAAAGAGGGATGGGGAACCGATATGTCTTTCCTTCAGCCATTTGATAATACCTTTCAAGCAAAAGGAGTCTTATAAGTATGAAAAGACATATCTTGATAATACTTTTCATGTGCCAAAGATATATATTTGTCTCTTTGGTTTCCAACATTATTCCTTCTTCTATCACATGTCTTTGATAGATTATGGGAAGGCCAAAAGGTGTGGTTTCAGATGTGAAGCATCAAAAAAATACGGGAGCCTTCAAACAGAAGGACTCCTGGTCTCAAATTAGTGCCAAAATGAAGAGATGCAACTCTTCATTTTGTGCCAACCCCTTCCACACCAAATTCATTTGTTTTGACCAATCAATGTTCTTCCAAAAAGGCATGGAGATGAGGATGAAGTCCTTTGGACTTTATTTGGCCTTTGTAACTGATTAGCAGAAGGATTCTTGGTCCTTCTGTGCATACTTTTCTTGGCACACACCATAAATTGGTGCCAAGAGTCCATGCCATGTAGGACTCTTCATTTGACCAAGATAAATCTAAAATAAATCCAGATAAATACTAAATTAGGCTGCCCTACTTAGGACTCAACCCAATTTAAATACCACTTAAATTGGTTAGCCTATTAGCAAACAAGCTGACCCAACCTAATTGGGTTAGGAGTTGGGCTAGCCAACATATGCTACTATGTTAATTAGCTTGCCAATTAGGATCTCATGATGCTAATAAAAATATAATTGACTTCCGTGGAAAATTTTCTAATGTGTGTGAACCTTTGGGTTCAACATCTAGCCAGCAGTAGGTTTAGGTCCAAACCGATTTGATCCAATTGAACTCGATTGACCTAATTAGGTCAAATTGAGCTGACCTAAGTTGTCATTTTGAACCAACTTTCGAATTGACTCATGAATCCAATCAAATTGATCCATGAAAACCTACAAGATATGATTGACATCTAGCAACATGTCATGCCTATCTGGAAGATGAGAAATTTGGTTGAAATTATCAAAATATCCTTCAATGGAAAGTTATTGTGCAATTCAATCATTCAATCTCCCTTTATCTCGATTAAGTGATAGGCATGGATATATGTCAAATCCTAGCACTTAATCTTTTTGAATCTAAATTTAATAATGAAGACTCGATCGGTGAAAGATTATAAACCCTATCTAATCTCATCATGCTTTGATCAAAGACTTCCTGAGTCATCATTCGAAGAGATCACATGAGATAACTGCTTCTCTTACTAGGAGTGATCGATTCCTTGTAGACCTACTCATTATCTCATACCAAATCCACCATATCCGGAAACACCCCATACATAACTTAATTTCCATGAATGGGCATGCACCAAAACACGGGTTCATGTGCACAAGATACTTTGGTAGTCTCAGATCTATGGATCACATGCACAACTCCCACTTAGAGAACATTCTTTTACAAGTAAGTAAGACTTCCATTTGATGTTCTCTTGTCGGATCAGTTTAGTGGACTCATAACCTAATGAGCACCCACATCCTTGTATTAGTATCTTTACATAAGTGGTTGTAAGACCAACCACCCTCTCCATCGAGCATACATAGGATGTGCTAGTCTTTCCGGATTTATCGATCCCCAAATCAATGATCCATCGACTAGGAATATTTTAGATTAGGATTTATAGAAACTTAGGTCTTACCATTATGATCTCTATCATAACCATAATTCCATTCCCTAACCTATGGTTTCATCATAATCTTATAATTAAAATATAAGATACCGCAAATGATGAATCATAAATTTCCTTTATTAATATCAATCTTGAGTTGGGAGAATACAAAAATGCCAATGATACAATAACTATGATTGACTTTCAAGACATAATTTATTTAATCTCCCATTTGTACTAAAGCCAATTGCCCTTATATTAAATACCCATACAATCTAGATGGTGTCTAACTACTGTAAAGGAAGGGCCCTAGTGAATGGGTCTGCTATGTTGTTTATTGTATCAACTCGTTCTACTATCACATCATTTCTTTCAATGATTTCTTGATTGAGGTAGAAGTGTCTCAGGATGTGCTTGGACTTATGATGAGACCTCGATTCTTTTGCTTGTATAATAGTTCCACTGTTATCATAATACAATGGTACTGGGTGCTCTATTACAGGAACCATGCCCAATTCCATGATGAACTTCTTCATCCAGACTGCTTCCTTAGTGGCTCACTAGTAGCTATGTATTCTGCCTCAGTATCTGAGTCAGCTATAGTTAGCTGCATGGTACTCTTCTAACTCACTGCTCCTCCATTCAGAGTAAAAACATACCCTGATAAAGATTTACTATCATCTGGATCAGATTGGAAACTAGAATCTGTATAACCTTCTAGTTTCAACTCTGATCCACCATATATCAGCCAAACATCTTTAGTCCTTAGGTACTTAAGATGTTTTTCACAGCTTTCCAATGATCCTCCCCTGGATCAGCCTGGAACCTGCTTACATGCCTATGGCATAAGCAACATCAGGCCTGGTACATAGCATTGCATACATTATTGATCCCACTACTGAAGCATAAGCGATCTTATTCATCTTATCTCTTTCTTCTGGAGTATAAGATGACATCCTTTTAGATAGGTGTATGCCTTGACTCATGGACAAGTAACCCTTCTTATTTCCCTCTTTATTGAATCTTTTCAATATTAAGTCTATGTACCTGGATTGGGATAATCCTATCATCCTTTTAGATCTATCTTTATAGATCTTTATTTCTAGAATATTTGATGCTTCTCCCAAATCCTTTATGGAAAACTATTTTGACAGCCATGTTTTAACTAACTGCATCATTGGAACATCATTTCCAATGATAAGTATGTCATCGACATACAATACCAAAAAGATAATGACACTTTCACTTATCTTCTTATACACACATGGCTCATCCATATTCTTGATGAAACTAAATTTTTTAGTTGTTTCATCAAAATGAACGTTCCACCTCCTTGATGCTTTCTTCAATTCATAGATGGATTTTCTAAGATTACATACTTGATTTGGTCTCCCACTTGAGACAAAATCCTCTGGCTGTGATATATAGACTTCTTCCTTAAGATTTCCATTGAGGAATGCAGTCTTAACATCCATCAGCCAGATCTCATAATCATAGTATGCAGTAATAGCAAGTATAATCCTAATGGACTTGAGCGTGGAAACTGGAGAGAAAGTTTCATCATAGTCTATACCATGCTTTTGCTTGAAATCTTTTGCCACTAAGTTAGCCTTGTAGGTTTCTATTTGCCCATCTAATCAAATCTTCCTTTTGAAGATTCATTTGCACCTATTGCTGCCAAGATCGCCGTGGCCTGTAGTTGCTGCCAGTGCCGGAGTGCGCTCCCTTCGCTGCTTGGTGGTCCTCTAGTCCTGGACCTGCAAAACAGGGGTTAGTGACCCGGGCTGGGGTTACCAGTGGGGGCACTCCGACGGTCAAGTCAGTGACGATCCAGGAAAACAGATCCTCCTGGTCGAGCCCCTCTTGATGGACTCCACACGAGGAAGAGTGTGTTGTGTAAGAGTGGTATGCAAGTGTGTCGGGAAAGTGTGGCCTAGTTAGAGGGAGTCTCTGTGTGGCCCTTCTGCCCGACCTTGCTTGAGGATGCTGGTGGTGCCGTGCTCCTCTTCTTGGTGGAGCTTGCACTCGTGTTCTAGTGTAGTGGCTTGTGCCTGGCCTGTGTTGTGGTTTTTACCTCCAAGTTTTTGTGAACTAGGTTACCATTGGGCATCCATCTTGGGATCTCCACCAGGCTGTCAGGCACGTGTGGCAGTGTCCCGAGGAGCCTTTCCTGATTCATGATAAGGGAAGCTATCATGTGCTCTGACATTCCCCTTGGTTGCTTCATTCTGGGAAACCTGGCAATACCTCGATCGATGGGCCACCGCCCTTGGGATTTGAATCTCCTGGTTGGCTTCCTCACTCGGGCAGTCTAGGTGGTTGGTGAGGAGCATTTTACCTCGATCAGTGTGTTTTCCCTCTTTCTAGAGTAACCGATGGTTGCAGGCAGTCAGTACGATCTGGCAGGTGCTCCAGTGTAGTCCTCGGGCGGCTCGCCGGTGTCCTAGGATGGTGGTGCCAATGTCCGAGCTGGGGCTGAGCTGGAATGGCGGGGCTTGCTCATACCTAGATGCCCCGAGCTTGCGGGGTCGTCTCGATGGAGGTGGGCAGAGTGTGGGCCTAGTTTAGAGGCTCGTGCTTGGAGAGGCTCCACATGGTAAAGGAGGGCTGAGCTCGACTCCGATCATAGGACTCGATCTCTGAGGATCTCGCTTTGGAGGGCAGAGTAGGGGCCCGGTTCAGAGGGCTCGCACTCGGAGAGGCTCCACATGGCGGAGGAGGGCTGAGCTCGACTCTGACCATAGGGCTCGATCTCTGAGGGTCTCATTCTGGAGGGCAAATTATGGGCCCGGTCTAGAGGGCTCGCGCTCGGAGAGGCTCCACGTGGCAGAGGAGGGCTGAGCTCAACTCTGACCACAGGGCTCGATCTCCGAGGGTCTCACTCTAGAGGGCAAGTGTGGCTCTGGCCTAGGCATCCCGAGCTCGTGAGACCGACCTGGCAGAGGATGGAGCTCGACTTGTTGTCTCGACGGAGCTCGGCTCGGTTCGGTAGAGGAGTCCGAGCAGGAGAATTGAGGTGGCATCCGATGTGACGGCTTCCACTGACGTGGCATCTATCAGTTTCCCCATGTCAGCAATCCCACCACATCATTTGCCCCCCACTCCCGAGGCTCGCTAGTGCACGACGCTCGGGCCGAAGGGAGTAATTATGGTGCTGACATGGAAAGGCAAAGATCTGGCATAATGATTGCCATGATTGCTAGCACTTTGTGAGATGGTCCTGCGGACTAATACGAGGGCACCACGTGGCAATGTCCGAGGAGTACTTAATGTTGGCACAGAATTCAGAGCGATCGGGATGCCATTTTTGTCGGTGGGCAGCATGTGCCATGGATCCGTTGGCGGAGGGGTCGGATCAGTACTGATCCATCGGGTCATTTCGAAATGAAAAGAGAGCCTTACCCGAAACATCCATTCTTTTGAATTCTCCATGCCTGCTGCTGTGTTCGAGCTTTTTTCTTCCTCCCAGTTGCCTCAGATCTTCTAAGAAACCAGGTCAGTCTTCTCTTTCTTTCCCCTTTGCCAGAGTAGGGTCCTTCCTCTAGGTTTAGGGTCTCCTTTGAGTCAAGTCCACTCTTCCATTCTCCATCTCGAGTCCTTCACTTCTGTCATTCTTGAGGATGTCCCATTTTGGCCCGGGCTTCCACCCCTCCACCGATCAGGGCGAGGTCGGTCCCTCCAAGAAGAGGCCAGCGTCTTCTTCTTCTTCTGGTGGGGAGGAGGATGCAAATCGCTTCGAGTTTAGTTGGAGGCGTTCTCCTGGTCCGTTGCTCATCAGGGAACCAGGGTTCGGTCCTTCAATCCCTCCTCCTTCTTCTGTACCTATTTCTGATTTTGCCCAGTCCACAAGTCCTGGTGGGGTCGCCTCGACGATCACCGTCGAGGAACTGGGGACCGTTCGGGATGTCTATGGCATCCCACATTCTGTTCGGCTTATGATCCCTCATCCGGGAGAACGGGTCACTTCCAGTGGCCTGGGTTGCCTTGCTTTCTATGAGGAGTCCTTCTCTAGGGATCTCCACTTTTTTTTCCATCCCTTCTTCCTGTCCGTCTTGGACGACTATCGTTTGGTCCCTGCCTAGCTAGTGCCAAACGCCATTAGGGTCATCTTCTCCTTCATCGTGCTCTACCACCTCCACGAGTTTGTTGCCCGGTTCTCTTTGTTCAGGGCTTTCTTTGCCCTGAAGCACCACCCGACTGAGAACAACTGAGGACGGGTGGTGGTCCTTGTCTTCTTACCCGATGGGCATTAAATTCGAGCTCCCATCTTTCATCAGGGGATGGAAGAGTAAATTTTTCTTTACCACGGTTCAGGGGGTTGACTAGGTCTGAAGCGATCCGAACCAGTCCCCCAATCAAAACTCTATGGTCGATGCGACTGACCGGGATGACTACGACAGCTCCACACCACCCAGATTCCTTCCCTCGAGGTCCTGTTATCAGAGAAGAACCTTTTCGATGCCAGGGTCGACCCAACAAATGGATTGGGTGAGTTCGACTTAAACTTTTCTTTTTTTTCCTTGCATTTTTTACATTGCTTCTTATGGGCTCTAACCGTTGTGTGACTTGCATGCAGGGATGATTTTTACAGAGAGTGACCTGCTGGGGATCACCCGAACGAGGCCACCGATCGGACTGGTCGAGGAGCCTCCGACGAGGCGGGTCCAGGATGAGAGTGCACCTGCGACTGCTCCTTCCATGGTGGTCGGTCCGAGCCCTGCGACTTCTGTCGGTCAGAGTTCAGGGGCGTCCCAAGCTTCCCATGCATCGGTGGAGAGGGCGGTGTCTGCGGTGCAAGGGTCGGTCCAGCAGGAGGCCCAAGAGGTCCCAGAGCGACACCGTCATCAGGAGGTGGCCTTCGCCGCGGAGCTCGAGGTAGTAGCCCGGGCAAGGGCCGTAGCTGCTGTCGCTTCATCTCCCAGTCCTCCGAGTCCACCTGTGATTGAGATCAGGGATGAGGAGGTTCGAGCCGGGACCAAAGCTATGATCGAGGTGCCGCTTGCACGGGCACCAGCTCCTCAACCTGCCACCGGGGGTCGTATGGTTAGTGGGGCAAGGCCGCCTACTATGGGAGAGAGCAGGAGGGAGGAGGCACGGCGTCGACTCCCTTTTAAGATGGGGCCGGAGAGCTCATTCCTTTGGAACCCTGCACTGGCCGAGCGCATGATGGATTTCTCAATCCAAACATGCAATCGACAGGAAATGGCTGGACTGCGGTTGAACGACGTCTTCAGCGCCATCTTTCCCCAGCTTTACTCGATGAGTTATCTCTTCTTCTCTCTCTCTTTCTTTTTCTGCTTCTTTTTTTTTTTTAAACTGACCTCTTTTCATGGTGCAGATCGGTGCCGAGGCCCTCTTCATTAAGGGCTGCTATCAAAACTGGGAGTACATCGAGCGGCAACAAGTGACCAAGATCGAGTCTCTGAAGGCTGATCTGAAGTAGAAAGCCGAGGTGAATGGGGCGCTCGATCTAAAGTTAAAGACCTGGAGAAGCAGCTCGCCGATGCTGAGGGGCGAGCGAAAAAACTCCTGGAGGCCCATGACCTGGAGCGAAGCCACTCGAAGAAGGCTATCAACGATCTCTCCATCATCGAGAAGAAGCTGAACTGGTACAGTACCGAGGCTGATCAGCACAAGGAGGCATCCTGAGCTGCCCAAGCAGAGCTGGCAGTAGGGAAAGAGAAGTTGGCCATGGCTGAGAAGGTGGCGGAGGTGGCGGCCAAGTCAGCGGAGGCTGCCAGGATGTAGTCCACCGAGGCGAAGAAGGGGGCCACCGAGGCGAAAAAGGATGCTGAGGAGGCTGTTGCCAAGTTCAAGGCCTCAGAGGAGTTCATTGCCGAGATCCATCAGACGACGTTGGACTCCTTCAACAAAGGCTTCATGTTCTTGCATGGCCGGATCGAGGGATCTGTTCTCGACAAGGATCGCGATCGTCTTAGGTAGCCCTCGGCCTTGGACGTGGAGCCTGATGAGGAGGCAGTCATCGAGGGGGCTGTGGCCTCTGAGCATGCGATGCCAGCCTAGGCCGAGCCATCCGAGGTCGGAGCTGCTTAGCCAGAAGTTCCTGAAGGCGGGACCTCTCGGCCTCAAGGCCCGACAGAGGAACTGGCCAGTGCAGAGTAGTGCTTTTTCTTTTCTTTTTGAACCTTATTTTCCTTCTATACTTGGTCGGGTCACCCGGCATGTCGGGGGTCTGTAGAATGCTTGTAAATTGCACTTAGTTAATAAAATTTGAACTTCCTTGCAACTTGTCTTCTGCTTGGCTCTTCCCTCTTTTTTCTCTTTCTTTCACTCCCTCCTCTCTTCCTTTTTTTTTTTTTTTTGATGAGTGGGGAGATCAGAGAAGGGGGGCCTCACCTTGCCCAGGGCTGAATTATCAGGCTTTGGCATCGGCAAGTCGGGCATAAAGTTCTAGCAATTGTGAGCAGTTGGGCTCGGTAATTCCTTAGCCGGAGAGCTAGGCCCTGGTCCAAGGTACCTGAGGATTAGCCTCAGGTCTTGGATTGGCATCTCAGAGCTAGGCTCGACGATAGTTGATAACTGAGAGTAGTGTGGCTAGAAGGTCCCTTGGCTAGAGATTTGAGCTCCAGTCTCGGGTTGGCGTCTTAGAGCTGGGCTCAAAGACGGTTGATGATTGAGAGCAGCATGGCTCGAAGGTCCCTTGGCCGGTGATCTGAGCTCCAGTCTTGGGTGATGAAATGAAGGTCTTGTCACTGCATTTCTCTTTTATTCTCTTTATTTCCTTCGCCTCTCTCTTTCTCTCTCTCTCTTTTTTTTTTGATGAGTGTGGAGATCAGAGAAAAAGGTCACAGGATTTGGTTGCCTTGGAGCTAGGCTTGAGGCCTTCTTGGCTGGAGGGTAGGGCCCCGATCCAAGGGTTGCCTGAGAGCTTGGCTCAGGTCTTTGGCTCCTTGGAGCTAGGCTCGAGGTGTTGATAGGACCTATTTGACATCTTCAGCGCCATCTTTCCTCGCTCTTTTTTTCCTTGGCATCTCGGAGCTGGGCTCGAAGATGTTTGAGATTGAGAGCAGCTTGGCTAGAAAGTCCCTTGGCCGGAGATTTGAGCTCTGGTCTTGGGTTGGCATCTCGGAGCTGGGCTTGGAGATGTTGATGACTGAGAGTGGCGTGGCTCAAAGATCCCTTGTCATCTCAGAGCTGAGCTCGAAAATGTTTGAGATTGAGAGCGGCTTGGCTTGAAGATCCCTTGGCTGGAGGTCTGAGCTTTGGTTTTGGGTTGGCATCTCGGAGCTGGGCTCAGAGACGTTGATGATTGAGAGCGGCATGGCTCGAAGATCCCTTGGCATCTCGGAGCTGGGCTCGAAGATGCTTGAGATTGAGAGTAGCATGGCTCAAAGATCCCTTGGCTGGAGGTCTGAGCTTAGGTCTTAGGTTGGCATCTCGGAGCTGGGCTTAGAGACGTTGATGATTGAGAGTGGCATGGCTCGAAGATCCCTTGGCTTCTCGGAGCTGGGCTCGGTGATGCTTGAGATTGAGAGCAGCTTGGCTCAAAGATCCCTAGGCCGAAGGTCTGAGCTCTGGTCTTGGGTTGGCATCTCAGAGCTGAGCTTGAAGACATTGATGATTGAGAGCGGCGTGGCTCGAAGATCTCTTGGCATCTCGGAGCTGGGCTCGAAGATGCTTGAGATTGAGAGCAGCTTGGCTTGAAGATCCCTTGGCCGGAGGTCTGAGCTCCAGTCTTGGGTTGGCATCTCGGAGCTGGGCTCGGAGACGTTGATGATTGAGAGCGGCGTGGCTCGAAGATCCCTTGGCCGGAGGTCTGAGCTCCGGTCTTGGGCTGGCATCTCGGAGCTGGGCTCGAAGATACTTGAGATTGAGAGCACCTTGGCTCGAAGATCCCTTGGCCGGAGGTCTGAACTTCGATCTTGGGTTGGCGTCTCAGAGCTGGACTCAGAGACATTGATGATTGAGAGCAGTGTGGCTCGAAGATCCCTTGGTCGGAGGTCTAAGCTCTGGTTTTGGGTTGGCATCTCGGAGCTAGGCTCGGAGATGTTGATGATTGAGAGCGACGTGGCTTGAAGATCCCTTGGCATCTTGGTGCTGGGCTCGAAGATGCTTGAGATTGAGAGCAGCTTGGCTCGAAGATCCCTTGGCCAGAGGTCTGAGCTCCGGTCTTGGGTTGGCATCTCGGAGCTGGGCTCAGAGACATTGATGATTGAGAGCGGCGTGGCTCGAAGATCCCTTGGCATCTCGGAGCTGGGTTCGAAGATGCTTAAGATTGAGAGCGGCGTGGCTCGAAGATCCCTTTGCTGGAGGTCTGAGATCCGATCTTGGATTGGTGTCTCAGAGCTGGGCTCAGAGACATTAATGGTGCTTTCCTACAAGATAGATAGATACTTATGCAAAAAAAAAGTCATTATCATTATTATTGAAAGGAAACCTTACATCATTGATGGTGTCTTCGTAGACTATAGGCATTCCATGTTCGAGGGAGCCTGACGTCATCGAGATCTTTGAGGTAATAGGCCCCTTGTGAGGGAGCTTCGGCTGCCTTGTGGGGACCTTCCTAGTTCAGTGAGGGCTTGCCGCGCTCCCGGGGTTGAGATGCCTCTACCCGGTATGGCACCCAGTCTCCGGGTTTGAAGGCTTATGGCCTAACTCGGGCATTGCTGTACCGGGCTGCTCGCTGTCGGTGGGCTTTGTTGAGGTCAGTGTAGTCCACACAGATCCTCATTGTCTCTTTGTGTAGGCAATGGCATTAAGCAAGTTGAGCCCAAGCCGACCCAAGATTTCATTGTAGGCAGAAGGAGCCTGTCGACCAAAACGGTCCTCTGTCGGTGGTGATCTTGTGTGATCTCTTCCTTCACCCTTACGGAATCACCTGTGAAACCAACAAGGGAGGTATGCACAGGTTCGAGTTGATTGGGAGAAGGGTTCATCTTGGAGAAGGCATCATAAGAAAGCACGTCTACAGAGCTTCCACTATTAACCATGATGTGTTTTACAGGATGCTCTGCGATCGTTTTCTCGATGATCATGGCATCATTATTTACATTTTTTTCCCGCTTCCTCCTTCCCTCATGAAGGGGAGTACATTCTAAGGATCCCCTGCCCCCCGGGCTTTTGGGCGTGCATGCAGCTCCCCAGGAAATCATGCCCACCGGCTTCTCAGTGGGACGATTATCGATGGCTGAAGCTGGCTGAGGAGTGACAAGCACCTGGGGTTCCACTTGTGGTCTGCCCCCCACAAACCTTTTGAGGTAGCCCTTCTTGATGAGTTCTTCAATTTCCCACTCGAGGTTGCGGCATTCCTCGATGTTGTGGCTGTGGTCACGGTGAAAGCGATAGTACTTCAATTTATCATGGCCAGTGGAGGACTTTATCGGAAGCGGGTGCCTCAGGTAGTCCTCGCCTTCGATCTCCATGAGGATTTTTGTCCTCGGGGCAAGGAGAGGTGTTGCCCATAAATGGAGCCCAAGAAGGGGGGTGAATTGGGTCTTTTTTTTAAAAAAAAATTAAAACAATAATGTGAAGGACTAGTGGTGCTTGTGAATGATAATAAATTCAATGCAAGAGATTGAATGCAGCGAAAAACAATAAGTGAGTAGCAATAACCAAAGAGCAAAAGAGAAAGAGGGCAATCACACACAAATACACGGTTTATAGTGGTTCGGTGCAAACCTAGTACCTACATCCACTCCCCAAGCCATCCTTGGGAATTTCACTATAATCCAAACAAGATTACAGCAGACTTGTTTTTTACAAGTCTCATAAGTCAAAACCTAAGTTGGTTTTGTCACCTAGGCTTACCAACAAACCTTAATACTTGTTTTATCTTCGGGCTCATAAGTTAACCCTAGTTTGTTTTATCCCTTTGGCTCACCAACAAACCACAATAACCTTCTTTCAAGACACCTTTGAAAGCAAGGTCAAATCACAAGATAAAAAATAGATATATAATTTTAAAACTAAAACAAAATCTCTTCAAGAGTAGAATGGAATCTTTGAAGCTCAAGTTGATGCTTTGTCTTGACTCTTCCTTGAAATATCCTTCAAAATGCCTCTTTTGGAATGATGTAAGGATGAGCTTGTAGGCCTTTTCAGGGAATCAAACTATAAAAGGCTTTTGATGTGAAGTACTTGAGAGAATATGGACTTTTGGGCTTTTAAATGGACTTCAATACACTTCAATGCACTTTTCTTTTTTATAATGAGGTTGGTGGAGGTTAAATACACCAAGAACCTTTCAAAAAATGGTTTGTGACCATTGAAGCCTCGGATATAGCCATTTGGAGCTTGAAAAGCAAGTTCTGCAAGTCAGAAAAATAGATCTGTTAGAGCTGTCAGGCTTCAAGTGTCGACACATGGCAGTCAGGTGTCGACACTTGGCTGTCAGGTGTCGACACTTGATCTCTTGGTGTCGACACTTGAACTTTCAAGTATCGACACTTGTTGCACAGGTGTCGACACTTGACACAAAAATTCTCAAATGACAAAGTTCTGTATTTTCAAAATTCTCAGGCCTTGAGTCGACACTTGGAAACTGAAGTGTCGACACTTGGTGTTGACACTTGAGTTCTGGGTGTCGACACTTGGCGTGTCAAGGATTTTTGTTCGTGCCACATGTTGAAGTGTCGACACTTGACTTCCTAGGTGTCGACACTTGAGACTGAAAAGCTTAGATTGAAGTGTAAATTACCCAAAAACATAAATATAAATTTTGAAACTTAAATGAATCGTAAACACATAATAATTAAACATGTAGATGCCCTTTTTTCATGAAGAGGATGTCCAGATTTGCGAGAAATGCTCCATGCCACGATACATAAGTTTTTGAGATTTTAAGGTACTTTCTCCCTAAAAACTCAACTTGAAATACACATTAGTATACAATATGCACTAAATGTTTTGTTATTCATCAAAATCACTGGGTGGAGCCAACAATCTCTCCCTTTTTGATGATGACAAAACCTTGAGTAAAATAGCATTACGTTTCAAACTTCAACTGTTATAATTCATGAATATGAATGTAAGTCCATATGAGGCATAATCTTCATAGTTAGGAAGAATCAATCTCCCCCTCAATTAGATATTTCTAATTAAAACAAATTTCAAAGGTTCTCACAAGGTGGAACCACAACAATTTATGCATCTATACAATCAATACTATTACTCCCCCTTTTTATCAATCATTACAAAAGGAGAATAACCTCCCCCTAACAATGAGCATGGAGACAAAAAGATGGTAGAGTATCAAATATGACAGGTATCTGAACCAAAAAGATCCAAAGAGAGAATCAGAGCTGAAGATGGTAAATTTAACCACTCAAACACAAATAATAAGCCCTAAACTGAAATATATAATAGATAAGAGAAGTTTTCAATACAAAATTTGCTGAGTCATCAGCAAGAACTAAAACATACATAAATCATCAGAGTTATATAATAATCAGAAACATACAAATATGAACTATAAAAGACATTCAACAGACATCTATGAGGCTAATCCTCATCAGATGGAATCTAAAGACTAAAAGGAGCATTGATCCTAGATCTAGTGGCTAAGGCCTTAGGAGGTACTAAAGCTCGACGACTCCTAGTGCGGCCAGAAGGACTAAAAGCAGGTACAACCCTAGATGATCTGGTGGAAGGGGGGGAGAGAAGATCAGCTAGTGTAACAAGGTCCGGTGTGGAATCAACCAAGTCAGTAGGAGCAGATGGGATAGTGGGAGGATCGCGACTGACTACCTCAAAACCATCTGCACTGCCATCACTGTTACTACCACTGCCCACGATCTCTGTAGCTCTGTCCTCATCCATATCTGCCTGATCACCACCATCAACTGTATCAGCATGGTCGCTCTGGTGATCGTCACCACCATCATCATCATCATCATCCTCATCCAAAGATACAACTGCAAGGGTTGCTGGAGGTATAAGGGATCTCAATAAGTCCTCAATATGAGTGAAGCCCTCCTCCATAGTCCTACGGATCTTAGCATGCTCCGAGGTAGTATGTGCTCGAAGAGTCTCAACCTCGCTGCATAGTTGAGTTAACTCACCCCTGATCTCAGTAAACTGCTCTCTGGCATGCTCCTCAAGGGATAATCCAGTAGTAGGTGGCGGAGGAGCTGAAGTACCAGGAGTCGAATGCTCTGCCTGTGTCGATGGAATATTAATGGGAGGAAAAATTATTGGCTCAGATGGTCCTGCCTCTGCCTCTCGAAGCTCGTCCTCCTCATCTGGTTCCTGGCCAGACTCTCTGTGCACCCATCGACCTGTGACTAGTCTATACCCCATACAGTGCAAAGACCTCTCATCATAGACATCTGTGTATAGTATCTCCTTGGGGATCTCCCCCTCCAGTGATACTCCACATGCTCTAAACAACCTGGTCAATGCCATGCCATAGGCTAAACAATGACGGCGCTGAGTCGCGGCATCATGCATCTGTACTAACATCAAAGATGGAAGGTCGATCTGCCTCCTCTCTATCAGACTCGTCATCACTATCAGTTCTTTCTCAGTGATGAAGTCGAACCTCCCAGTCTTCGGCAGAAGTATACGTCCCGTGTGTGGTGCAATAGGCACATCTCCAGAGATAACTGGTTTGCGGTGACTATAGATACACCGCGAACATCCTCTCTCTCGAGGATACACCTAAAAGCAGTCTCTCTGTCATCCACCATAAAAACACTGATTCCCCTATGGGGGATCTTCCAAACTCTGCTCAGTAGCTCTGCAAAAGGTGAAATCTGAACACCTCTCACTGTCATAGTCCATAGAAGTCGTCGACAGTCCAACGCACCATAGAACTCCCTCACTAGATGAGGGTAGTACCTCTCCTGCATAGTACAAAAGGGTACTAAACCTGCATCAGTGAGCACCTGTCATAAGATAAAGTGGTGCCTATTAAAACACTCCAGGTCGACTCTCCTCCCAGAGGCTACTAACTTCCCTGCCATCCTCTCTGCAGGGGGGAACTCGGTATGGCAGAACTACTAGCCTGTGCAGAATCAAATCTGGCCTTCGATCTCCTCTCTACACCATGACTAGGTCTCTCCCTAACTGTAAGTCTCTTCCTTGGACCCATTACAGCAAGCTGACCAAGAGAGCTTTACAGAAGATAAGCTAAGGGAGGTGATTCACTCAGACTAGGAGCAAAGGGACTGTTTAAAAATCATTTTATAAGATGGTTTTGAAACAAACTTAGAGTTATAAAATCCCAAGATAATTTTGAAAAACCAGAAGCATTTTGAAGGTGAGGATTTTATAAGCTAGATAAAGTTTTTGGCTGGAAATTTTATAAGAGTAAATTTGTAATACCAAAATACCAAAATACCTGGGTTTTGGGCTTAGAACATTTAGGTTTCTACTAAAATAAAAGTAATGTGGCCAAAACATTATGATGAATCACTGGAAATATTCATTAAACACTAGTTTTTAGGTGAATACCCAAATGTTTGGCTAAAAACCAATCAAACAGTGATTTTACCCAAATTTGGATGAAATGAGTGTGGAGAACGACCTAAATCTTGAAAAAACCATGAAAAACATCAAGTAAATCACTATTCCTTCAAACGGAGTTTTGGAAAACCACAAAAACTCGAGAAAATCTGGTCGTAAACCAATTAAAATTGGCAAATCCTAAATTTAGGTCAAAACGGTTTTAACGGTGAGGAAAAAGAAAATTTGAGAAATAATATGGAATAAAGTGAAATCGGAAGAGGGAATACCTGATTTGTGTGGGGTTAAACGAGAAGAAGAGAGATTTGGATAGAGGGGGACCACTGTTGCTTGAAATCGACGGGGGGAAAATAAAAATAAAACCCTCGATCGGTCTTTTAAAAACAGAGTTTGTTTCGTTAGTGCCGACACTTCGAATTTGTCAAGTGTCGACACTTGGTCAGGTGTCAACACTTGACAATATCCAAGTGTCAACACTTGGCCAAGAAAAAATTTTAAAAAAATCAAAAAATTTTTAAAAATCTAAGAAAATATTTAATAGCTTTTGGGGTTCAAAGCAAGTGGTTTTGAAAAAAAAAAAAAACTTAGGTATAATTAAAACTATGAGAGTTCTAGGAGAATGGATCAATGACACCTAACTCTCTTCTAATCAGACAGAACCTATCCTCACTCAAAGGTTTGGTAAACACATCTGCTAACTGATCATCAGTACATGCAAAATCAAGAACAACATTAGAGTTTTGTACATGATCTCTTATGAAATGATGTCTTATTTCAATGTGTTTACTTCTTGAATGTTGCATAGGATTCTTAGATAGATTGATTGCACTAGTATTGTCACATCTTAAGGGTGTCTTAGTTAGTTTAATGCCAAAATCTTTGAGTTGTTGTTTGATCCAAAGGATTTGAGCACAACAGCTTCCAGCTGCTATATATTCGGCTTCTAAAGCAACTGAATTCTATTTCTTGTTACTCCAAGAGATCAAATTTACTCCAAGAAACTGACAGGTTCCACTAGTACTTTTACGATCAAGTTTACACCCAGCAAAGTCAGCATCAAAATAAGCAATCAATTCAAATGAAGAATCTCTAGAGTACCATAAACCAATTTCAGTTGAGCCAGATAGATATCTAAGTATGCATTTAACAGCCAAAAGATGAGACTCTTTAGGATTAGACTGATATCTAGCACACATACATATGCTAAATATGATATCTGGCCTACTAGCAGTAAGATATAACAATGAACCGATCAAGCCATGATATAATTTTTGGTCAATAGATTTACCTGATTCATCCTTGTCAAGTCTACAAGTAGAGCTCATAAGGGTACCTAAAGGCTTAGTGTTCTCCATTCCAAACTTCTTGAGTATTTCTTTTATGTACTTTGCTTGGTTGATGAAGATCTCCTCTTTGGTTTGCTTTATTTGGAGTCCGAGGAAGAAATTTAGTTCTCCCATCATGCTCATCTCGAACTCACCCTGCATTAACTTTGCAAAATCTTGACAAAGAGATTCATTAGTAGCACCAAATATTATATCATCTACATAGATTTGTACTACTAAGAGATCATCAATCTTTTTCTTTAAAAACAAAGTTTTGTCTACATTACCTCTAGTAAAATCATTTTTGAGCAAGAAAGAGCTTAAACGATCATACCAAGCTCTAAGAGCTTGTTTTAATCCATACAAAGCTTTATGAAGTTTGTAAACATGATTTGGAAATTCAGAATTTTCAAAACCAGGAGGTTGTTCAACGTAAACCTCCTCTTCAATTAGACCATTTAAAAATGCACTTTTAACATCCATTTGATACAATTTAAAATTCATAAAGCAAGCAAAAGCCAACAATAGCCTAATTTCCTCAAGTCTAGCCATAGGAGCAAAGGTTTCATCAAAATCTATCCCTTCCTCCTGATCGTATCATTTGGCAACTAGTCTAGCCTTATTTCTAGTAACTACTCCATTTTCATCAAGTTTATTTCGAAAAACACACTTTTTACCGATAATTGAAGAACTTGAAGGCCTATTTACTAATATCCAAACATTGTTCCTTTTGAATTGGTTAAGTTCATCTTGCATAGCATTTATCCAATTACTATCACGTTCAGCTTCCTCAATAGTTTTACGTTCAATTTGAGAAACAAAAGCTAAGTAATCACAGATATTTCTAAGGGATGATCGAGTACTTACACCTTTAGATGGATCACCGATAATTAGTTCTTTTGGGTGTCCATGAGCATACCTCCATTCTTTTGGTATTGGATCAACTGTTGATGTATTTTCATCACCTTGTGCTTGATCTCCTTTAGTGTTTTGATCATCATTCTGTTCTTTGGTAAGCCCTTCATTATTGTTTACACTTTCAGTTTTCTTGCTACCTGTTTCATCAGAGTACATCTTCTTTTCTTGAAGATTTTTGGTTAGTTTCATCAAATACCACATGTATGGATTCTTCAACAATAAGTGTTCTTCTGTTGAAGACCCTGTATGCCTTACTAGATATGGAGTAGCCTAGAAAGACTCCCTCATCTGATTTGGCATCAAATTTACTTAAATTATCTTTATCATTATTTAAGATGAAACAACGGCATCCAAAAATGCGAAAATAATGAATTGAGGGTTTTCTACCCTTCCAAAGCTCATAAGGTGTTTTCTTTAGAATCGGTCGAATTAAAACTCGATTTAAAACATAGCATGCAGTATTTATAACTTCCGCCCAAAAATATCTAGGTAAGTCATTTTCACAAAGCATGGTGCATGCCATTTCTTCAAGAGTTCTATTTTTTCTTTCTACTATCCCATTTTGTTGAGGTGTCCTAGGTGTAGAAAAATTGTGATGAATGCCATTTTCAATACAAAATTTATCAAAATCAACATTTTCAAATTTAGTTCCATGATCACTTCTCAAAGATATGACTGAAACACCTTTTTCATTCGAAACTCGTTTATGAAATCTAATGAATTCAGAAAAAGTTTCATCTTTATGTGCTAAGAACATGATCCATGTAAATCATGAGAAATCATCTACAATAACTAGACCGTACTTCTTACCTCCCAAAATAGATGTTCTAGTTGGCCCAAAGAGATCCATGTGAAGCAACTCCAATGGTCTAGATGTAGAGATTACTCCTTTTGGTTTGAAAGAGTATTTGGTTTGTTTTCCAAGTTGACATGCACTGCAAATCTTGTCTTTTTCAAATTTGAGTTTAGGTAAATCCTTTATCAAGTTCTTTTTGCTAAGTTTTGAAATTAAATGCATGCTTGCATGTCCTAGTATGCGATGCCAAAGCCAACTAGTTTCATCGATCTTGGCTTCCATTGCCACTAGGCATTGACCATTTTGAATAGGAAGATCATCAAGATCAACCATATAAATATTGCCATGCCTATGACCAATGAACTTGATGCCATTATCATCTAAACTAAAAACAATGCATAAAGAAGATTCAAAAATAACATTAAAATTCTTGTCGCAAAACTAGCTAATGCTAAGCAAGTTATGTTTCAAACCATCAACATGAAACATTATCAATATAAGAAGAAGGGGTGATATGGACTTTACTAATATCGATAATTTTGCCCTTTCCATTATCACCAAAAGTTACATTGCCACCATTTTGATATTCGAGTGATGAGAACTGCTTCACATCTCCTGTCATATGCCTTGAGCAACCGCTATCAAGGTACCATATTCTTTTCTTGATGGTTGCAAGGCATACCTGCAATAAAGATCAAGTGGAGACTTTAGGTACCCAAGCCATCTTGGGTCCTTTTAGGTTGTGGCATTGGTTCTTTTTGGAACCCAAACTTTCTTAATGTTACTTAATCTTCTTTTGTTGCACATATAAGATTTATGCCCTTTAGTACCACATGTATAGCAAGTAATGGATGAAGATGCAGGCACAAAGAAAGTTTTAAAAAGTTTTTATTTTTTATGAGTTCTGAATCCTAAACCTGCTTTATCAAAAACTGCTCTTTGGTTGTTCAAAAGCAAGTTCAATTTTTCAGAACTATAAGTAAATCTTTCTACAAAAGGTTTTAATTTTTCAATTTCTTCTTTATATCTTTTATTTTTACCCAAAATTTCTTTACTTTGTTTTGACAAATTTTCATTTGAAAGTAAAGAACTTTTCTTTTTCAAGACTTCTTTTTCTTTTTCAAGTGCTACAATCTTATCATTTAATTTTTTATTTTGAAGAAGAAGGCATTCATTTTCACCTAAAAGCTTGTCATTTGTTTTGGCTAAATCCAAATTTTACTTCTTTAAACCTTTATGTTTTGATTTTAGTTTTTGAAATTCTATGACTAATTCATCAAAAACTTCATGAAGCTCATCAAATATAAATTCATTTTCTGTTTTAGAACATACCTCATCATGATCAGCCATCAGACAGAAGTTTGCCACCTCCTACTATTCTTCCTCAGAACTGGAGTCCTCACTTTCACTCCAGGTTGCCATCATGGCTTTCTTTCTCAGCTTTCTTTTGCTTTTCTTGAGCAAGGGGCAGTCTACCTTGAAATGGCCAGATTTATTGCATTCAAAACAAGTGGGCTGCTCCTTCTCCTTTTCTTTGTCCTTCTCTTTACTTGGCTCACCTTTCAGAGGTTTCTTTTTGATGTTGGACCTTTTCTTCCTCATGAACCTTCTAAATTTTCTCGCCATTAGAGCCATCTCATCTTCTTCATCATCTTCTTCGGAGTTATCGCTTGATTCTTCTCTCGTAGTATATTTAAAAGCGATTACTTTCTTCTTTTTGTCGACTTCCATATTCTTTTATTTGAGGGAGAGCTCATAGGTCATTAGTGAGCCCAACAGTTGTTCAAGTGGAAGAGTGTTGACATCCTTGGCTTCTTCAATAGCTGTTACTTCTGCATCCCAAGAAGTTGGTAGAGACCTGAGAAGTTTGTTCACAAGTTTACCGTTAGAAATAATTTTCCCTAGGCTTCTCATGCCATTCATAATATTTGTGAACCTAGTATACATCTCACTAATAGACTCAGTATGTTCCATTTTAAACATTTCATATGTATGAATAAGCATGTTAACCTTGATAGTTTTCACTTGGTGTGTACCCTCATGGGTAACCTCAAGTGTATCCTAAATCTCCTTAGCGGAGAGATAGTTAGATATTCTATTAAATTCACTTGGGTCAAGAGAGCAAAATAATAGATTCATTGCCTTAGCATTGAGCTCGATTTGCTTAATGTCATTCTCATCCTAATCATCTTCTATCTTTGGAGTGAGAATGCCATTAACCAACATCGTAGGCTGATGAGGACCTTTTACAATTATCCTCCATAAATTATAGTCAAGAGCTTGAATAAAAATACGCATGCGTGTCTTCCAGTATGTGTAGTTTGTTCCATTGAAAAGTGGGGGATGATTTGAAGCTTGACCTTCAACAATATCCATTCCTATTGGGGCATGCCATGATCTTTTACTCAAGATCTTTGGACCTACAAGAGAGTACCGGAGCACTGATACCACTTGTTGCCCAGAAATGGAGCCCAAGAGGGGGGGTGAATTAGGTCTTTTTTAAAAAAAATTTAAAACAATAATGTGAAGCACTAGTGGTGCTTGTGAATAATAATAAATTCAATGCAAGAGATTGAATGCAGCGAAAAATAATGAGTGAGTAGTAATAACCAAAGAGCAAAAGAGAAAGAGGGCAATCACACACAAACACAGGGTTTATAGTGGTTCAGTGCAAACCTAGCACCTACATCCACATTCCAAGCCACCCTTGGGAATTTCACTATAATCCAAACAAGATTACAGCAGACTTGTTTTTCACAAGGCTCACAAGTCAAAACCTAAGTTGGTTTTGTCACCTAGGCTTACCAACAAACCTTAACACTTGTTTTATCTTCGGGCTCACAAGTTAACCCTAGTTGGTTTCACCCCTTTGGCTCACCAACAAACCACAACAACCTTTTTTCAAGACACCCTTGAAAGCAAGGTCAAATCACAAGATAAAAAATAGATATACAATTTTAAAACTAAAACAAACTCTCTTCAAGAGTAGAATGGAATCTTTGAACCTCAAGTTGATGCTTTGTCTTGACTCTTCCTTGGAATATCCTTCAAAATGCCTCTTTTGGAATGATCTAAGGATGAGCTTGTAGGCTTTTTAAGGGAATCAAACTATAAAAGGCTTTTGATATGAAGTACTTGAAAGAATATGTGCTTTTTGGCTTTTGAATGGACTTCAATACACTTCAATGTACTTTTCTTTTTTTAGAATGAGGTTGGTGGACGTTAAATACACCAAGAACCTTCCAAAAAATGGTTTGTGACTGTTGGAGCCTCGGATATAGCCGTTTGGAGCTTGAAAAGCAAGTTCTGCAAGTCAGAAAAATAGATCCGTTAGAGCTATTAGGCTTCAAGTGTCGACACTTGATCTCTAGGTGTCGACACTTGAACTTTCAAGTGTCGACATTTGTTGCACAGGTGTCGACACTTGACACAAAAATCCTCAAATGACAAAGTTCTGTATTTTCAAAATTCTTAGGCCTTGAGTCGACACTTGGAAACCTAAGTGTCGACACTTGAGTTCTGGGTGTCGACACTTGGCATGCCAAGGATTTTTGTTCATTCCAAATGCTGAAGTGTCGACACTTGACTTCCCAGGTATTGACACTTGAGACCGAAAAGCTCAGATTCAAGTGTTAATTATCCAAAAACATAAATATAAATTTTGAAACTTAAATGAATCGTAAACACATAATAATTAAACATGTAGATGCCCTTTTTTCATGAAGAGGATGTCCAGATTTGCGAGAAATGCTCCGTGCCACGATACATAAGTTTTTGAAATTTTGAGGTACTTTCTCCCTGAAAACTCATAACTTGAAATACACATTAGTATACAATATGCACTCAATGTTTTGTTATTCATCAAAATCACTGGGTGGAGCCAACAAGAGGGGTGTAATACTCCTCAGGAATGGGAGCCCCTCTCGTCTTGGCCGGTCACTCCGGGATTTTGGGACTTGGGGTTTTGGCTTTCGGGTCCCGGGCATCTCTGTGGGGGTTGGCCTTTTCAGTGGCTTCCCATCGAGCTCCCGCCTCGTACGATCCACCTCCTCGGTATGGATGTACTTTTGGACTCAAAGAAGGAGCTCAGAGTAAGTCTTGGAGGGCTTCTTGTCAAGCGAGTAGGTCAGGCGGGAAGTCCTGAGTCCTCGTTTCAGCTCCAGCATGGCAACTGGCTCATCAAGGTTATAAATCTCCAACGCGGTAGCCTTGAAGTAGGCCACGTAGTCCTGCAGGGGCTCATGGTCCTACTGTCAGATGGAGAAGAGGCTGTCTGCCTCTCGTGGCAACTTCCTGCAGGCATCGAAGTGGGCCACGAACTTCTGCCTTAACTGGGCGAAAGAGTTGATGCTCTCCGGCTCCAAGCGGGTAACCACACCCGGGCTGCTTTTCGGAGAGTTGCAGGAAAGGCAACACAGAGAAGAGTGTCGATGGCCTGCTGGACCCTCATGATGGTCCGGTAGCTTTCCAGGAGGTCCAGGGGATTGGTGGTCCCATCGTAAGGATCCACCTGTGGCATCCGGAATCGATGTGGGATCTACTCCGCTTGGATTTCTTTGGAGAATGGGGATGGACATCATAGCCTGCTGGCTCACTAGCTGAGCCTTGCATGTTGGCAAACTGGTGGGAGAACTTCGATAGCTTGTGCTCATGTTCTTCTAGGCGCTTCTCCGTTGTGCGCTTGATGGCTTCGTCAGTAGACCCCTCTGCCGAAGGAGACGGAGAAGGTGACATGGGTGCCTGGCACCCATGGTGGGGGGTCTTGCTTTTCCTACCTCGGTGGGTCCTTGATACCACTAGCCCGAGGTTTGGTGAGTGGCTCTCCCTGTTAGGAGACCCGGCTCGTTGCCTTTTCGCCAGAGTCTGGTGACTATCCCGGTTATCGATGATGGACTATGACTGCGAAGGCCTTCCTTGGAAGGAACACAGGCTATTGTGGAGGGCTACGATATGGGCCGTCGGAGTCCCTATCTGCTAGTGGGTAGCCAAGGACTGGTGCTGATACTAAAGCTGGCACACTATGGTAGCAAGGATCTGCATTTGCTGGGTGAGTGCGGCAAGCTGAGACTCCACCGGAGGTGGTTGAACTGCAGGAGAGGATGGCCCCGCCTTGTGTGGGTTCCCTCTGGAAGGGGAGCCCCCTGCACGGCTGGTGGAGGCCTCTCGTGCTCATGTCGTCACCATCCTTCCGTGGAGTGTCAATTTGCAAAGAGATGGAGGGCTTGTTCGCCCCCATTCCTGGCATGCAAATCTGTTGCCGCCAAGATCGCCATGACCCATAGCTACTGCTGGCGCCGGAGTGCGCTCCCTTCACTGCCTGGCGGTCCTCTGGTCTTGGACCTACAAAATAATGGTTAGTGACCCGAGTCAGGGTTTTCGGTGGGGGCACTCCGATGGTCAAGTCAGTGATGATCGAGGAAAATAGATCCTCCTGGTCGAGCCCCTCTTGATGGACTCCACACGAGGAGGAGTGTGTTGTGTAAGAGTGGGATGCAAGTGTGTCAGGGGAAGTGTGGCCTAGTTAGAGGGAGTCTCTATATGGCCCTTCCGCCCGACCTTGCTTGAGGATGCTGGTGGTGCCATGCTCTTCTTCTTGGTGGAGCTTGCACTCGTGTTCCAGTGTAGTGGCTTGTGCCTGGCCTGTGTTGTGGTTGTTACCTCCAAGTTTTTATGAACTAGGTTACCGTTGGGCATCCATCTTGGGATCTCCGCTGGACTGTCAGGCACATGCGGCGGTGTCCCGAGGAGCCTTTCCTAATTCGTGATAAGGGAAGCTTTCATGTACTCTGACATTCTCCTTGGTTGCCTCATTCCGTGAAACCTGACAAGACCTTGATCAGTGGGCCACCGCCCTTGGGATTCGAATCTCCTGGTTGGCTTCCTCTCTCGGGTGGTCCAGGTGGTTAGTGAAGAGCGTGGCATCTCAATCAGTGTGTTTCCCCCCTTTCTAGTGTAACCGATGGTTGCAGGTGGTCAGTACGGTCTGGCAGGTGCTCCAGTTTAGTCCTCGGGCAGCTTGCCGGTGTCCTAGGATGGTGGTGCCAACGTCCGAGCTGGGGCTGAGCTAGAATGGCGGGGCTCACTCTGACCTAGATGCCTTGAGCTTGCGGGGTCATCTTGGTGGAGAAGGGCAAAGTGTGGGCCCGGTCTAGAGGGCTCATGCTCGGAGAGGCTCCACATGGCGGAGGAGGGCTGAGCTTGATTCCGACCACAGGACTCGATCTCCAAGGGTCTCGCTCTGGAGGGCAGAGTGCAGGCTCGGTCCAGAGGGCTCGTGCTTAGATTGTCTCCACGTGGCGGAGGAGGGCTGAGCTCGACTCTGACCACAGGGCTCGATCTCCGAGGGTCTTGCTCTGGAGTACAAAGTGCAGACCCGGTCTAGAGGGCTCATGCTCAGAGAGGCTCCACATGGTGGAGGAGGGCTGAGGTCTACTCCGACCACAGGGCTCGATCTTTGAGGATCTTGCTCTCGAGGGTAGAGTGCGGGCCCGGTCCAGAGGGCTCGCGCTCAGAGAGGGAGGGCAAAGTACGGGCTCGGTCCAGAGGGCTCGCTCTTAGAGTGGCTCCACGTGGTGGAGGAGGGCTAAGATCGACTCCGACCACAGGGCTCGATCTCCGAGGGTCTCACTCTGGAGGGCAGAGTGCATCTCTGACCTAGGCGTCTCAAGCTCGCGGGACCGACCTGGTGGAGGACAGAGCTCGACTTGTTGTCTCGAGGCAGCTCAGCTCAGTTCGGTAGAGGATTCCGAGCAAGAGAATTGACGTGGCGTCTGACACGGTGGCTTCCACTGATATGGCATCTATCGGTTTTTCCATGTCAGTGATCCCGCCACATCAGCACCCTATTGGGATAATTCCCTCAGGTGGGTCAACCAAGGTCCAAACCTGGTTGTCATACAAGGAGTCTATTTCAGATTTCAAGGCACTAAGCCATTTGTCTGAGTCCTTACTCATGATAGCTTTCGTATAGGTCAGTGGATCATCTCATTCAATGATACTGGTTTCATTATTGTTTCCAATCATAAAATCATATCTTAGAGGTGTTGCTCGTACTCTCTCTGACCTATGGAGAGGAGTGTGTTGTGGTTGTACCTGATCAACTGGTACTTTTGATTGAGATACTTGAGTTTGTTCATTTTGAACTTCACTCAATTCAATTATTCTCTCATTACCTTCTTCTTGAATATATTCTTTTTTCGAGAATATGGCATGCCTACTAACAAAAACCTTTTATTCAGTAGGATGATAGAATAAGTATCCAATACCCTCTTGATAATAACCGATAAACCTACATTTCTTAGCCCTGGCACTTAGCTTATGTCCAAATTCCTTTTTAACATAAGCTGGACAACCACGAATCTTAAGATGTTTAAGACTTGGTTTCTTACCATTCCATAATTCATAAGGAGTAGCAGGTACTGATTGTGATGGTACCCTATTTAATACATATGCATTAGTTTCAAGGGCATACCCCTAAAAGGATATTGGAAGATTTGTGAAGCACATCATGGACCTTACCATGTCAAACAAGGTACGATTTTTCCTTTCTGCTACACTATTTAATTGTGGTGTATATGGAGGGGTCCATTCAGAAAGAATACCATTTGACTTAAGATGATTAAGAAATTCACTAGGTAAGTATTCTCCTCCTCGGTCAGATCGAAGGACTTTAATACTTTTTCCAATTTGTTTCTCAACCATACTTTGATACTCTTTAAATTTATCAAAGGCTTCGGATTTATGTTTCATGAGATTCACATATCCGAACCTAGATAAATCATCAATGAAAGTGATGAAAAAAGAGTATCCTCTTTTAGCCTGAGTTAACAGAGGTATGAAAGAAAAGTACCCTAAAAGTCAATCTTTGTAGGGGCATTTTTGTAATCTTCCAACTCTTGTATGACATTATTATATTTATGAAGGCATTTTATTTCATCATATTGCTGTGTCTTATTTAAAGGTTATGATGAACCCCATAGGTTAGGGCAATGAAATTAGGATTATGATGGATATCATAATAGTGAGACCTAAGTTCCTAAAAACCCTAATCTAAAATATTCCTAGTCACTGGATTATTGATTCGGGGATCGATAAGTCCGTAAAGACTAGCTTATCCTATGTATGCTTGATTGAGAGGGTGGTTGGTCTCATAGCCACTTGTGTAGAGACACTAATATAAGGATAAGGATGCTATTAGGGTATGAGTTCACTGAACTGATCTACAATGAGACTATCTTATGGAAGTCTTACTACTTGTCAAAAGATAGTTCTCATAGTAGGAGTGTGCAAGTGATCTTTAGACCTGAGGTCATCATGATTTCTTATGCACACTAAGCTATGTTTTGGTTCATACTCATTCATGACATGAAGTCATGTACGTGGTGTTCTCAGATATGGTGGAAGGTGTATGAAGGATATGAGTAGACCAATAAGGAATCGATCATTCCTAGTAAGAGGAATTGTTATCCCAAGTGATCTCTTCGATTGATGACTCAATGAGTCTTTGATCAAAGCTTGATGAGGTTAAAAATGGTTTCTAATCAGTCATCAGTAGAGTCCTTATTATCGATTTGATATTTGAAATGATTAAGTGCTAGTGTTTGACATTTATCCATGCCCATCACTTAATTAGGATAATGGGAGATCGAAAGATTAAATTGCATGGTAACTTTCTACTGAAGGATATTTTGGTTCTTTCTATCAAATTTTTCATCTTCTGGGTAGGCATGACACGTTGCTAGATGTCAATCATATCTTGTAGGTTTTCATGAACCAATTGGATTGGTTTCATGAGTCAATTCGATGGATAGTTCGAATTGGCAATTTAGGTCAGCTCAATTTGACCTAATTAGGTCAATCGGGTTTGATCGATTCGAATCGACTTGAACCTAGACCTACTACTAGCTAGATGTGGAACCTAAAGGGTCACACACATTAGGGAGTTGACCAAGGAAGTCATTCATAATTTAATTAGGATCATGGGATCCTAATTGGTTAGCTAGATTGCATACTAGAATGTGTAGGCTAACCCAACTCCTAACCCATGTCGATCTGGGTCCAGTTTCTTGCTAATTTGATTAACCAATTTAAGAGAGACTTAAATTGGGACATGTTTTAATTAAGACAGCCTTTGTCATATTTTATCTAACTTTATTTGGGCATTTGATGCCACTTGGACTAGAGTCCAAGTCAGTTGGGATACCTGGGCGCAAGTTTGCGCGCGTCAAGGAGGAAGGGGGCATAGAAAGGACCAAGAGTCCTTCTACAAATGAATCATTCTGGATAATTCATGTGGACCCTTCTTGGCACATATCCCCATGCCTCCTAGGATTAGTTGACCGATCAAAACATTGTTTGAATTAGCTTGGAGATTGCGGGAAGGAACCGCGCGCATGAAGGGATGCGACCCTTCATTTGGCAAGTGGTTTGAGGCAGAGTCCAACTGCTATCAGGACTTTTCATATTCTTCGATGTTTGAGAATTGAAAAGGCACCTCTTGGCTGCCCTAGAGATTGGTACTTGCCATGTGGCAAGTGGGAGTTAATTTGGGAAAATGAAAGGATGTAGATATGAGCCTTGGCACATGAACATACTTATCAAATAAGATTTTTTAAACTGGATCACTTCTCTTCGGTCATGAAAAATCATATCTGATAAGATAGTAACTGGGCATATCACATACCCCTCTCGAGTCTATAAATTGGGAGCGGTATACTAAGTTTCATATCATATTTCTATTGAAAGATTTATTGAGTGTCTCTCTCCCTCCTTCCTCCTTAAGACAAAACTTGTCTTTTTAAGACAAGGTTTATTTTTCCTACTAAGACAAGTCTTAGGTTTTAAGACATAAGCCTGGTCTACAGGAGGGCTATCCTAGATTCAAGAGTGGATTTGGAGAGTACTCAGATGTGCCCTACAAGAGGGTAGGGTGTCCTACAAAGGAGAAAGTCTAGAAGGCTATCCTAAAGAGTCCTAATCAAGCAAGCAACTGTTATAGGAGTTCTTCATTGGGTCAATTCCTGTGTGGATCACCGTTTGAGGGCTTGCTCTTGTGAGCCTAGTGGAAAGGAGTGGAAAAAAGCATTCTATGTATTCTTCATAACCCTTATTAGTGACTTATTAATTGTACATGAATAAGGGGATCTTGGGATTGGGGTTTTAAGCCAATTAGGGTTTTCATGTGTAAATTTTTGAAATCCGATGTTCATTTATGCTATAAGACCCTAAAGAAATCCATTAGTGGTATCAGAGCAACCCTTAACTCATTCAATTAATTGTCAATTGTATGATCAAAAACTTATGAGATAGTTAGTTTGATCATTGGTTTTGATGCGTGCCAATAATTAGGGTTCGGTGGAATGATGATGATTATGTAAGATAATCATAGTATGATGTTTGCCATTGGATTAGTGGTTGTTATACTTAAACCCTAATCTATTTTTGATAGTAAATATTATCATGAAAAGGGCATGTTATTGTTTTAATATGATGTTATGCATGTTGCTATTCAAATGCATATTAGTAACATGTGTTATCCTAGTAACTGCTTTGGATTGGGTTAGTCACCATGGCCATCTAGTCATAGAGGTCAAGTATGGTTTAAAGGTCCTCTCTTCCCATTTAATGGGATCTCCTATGGCAAGTAGGGGTGCCGCTGTGGCCATATCCCATGAAAAAGTGAGGTGAACGGAGTATTGTATAATCATTCTATGATTTGCATATTAAGATAAATATGCTTGTTGGATATTCATAGCATGCATATACAGGATTGATATGCAATTGTTATATTTGTTGTTATAAACATGATAACATGATTATTTAGGATGTGTATGAGACCATCAAAGCCCTCATAAAATCATATTTAGTCATAGTATTAAATTAATCATGATGCAAAATCAATTAGGATTTGATCAGCGAATTGGTGTCTAGGCAAGTGGTTTTGGGAAGGTAAAGAAATTGAGGTTTTTAATTGGTTCCGTTGTCTGACCTAGCCAATTCAATTGGTGTCTAAGAAAAGTAATGGGGGGACCCCCTCACCCCTTCCACTTACCTGGCCAATTTGGTCAAATCTAAACCTTAACTTGGGAATGTGAATTGATTAAGTATTCTATAATTTTCCTTCCTTCATGCTAAGCCAAATTAATATCAAAACTATAGTAGGTTTGTTGTGTAACACAAGGCCTACTCTAGGGTTCGATATAAAATTTATCTTAGTGCACTTAGTGCTTTATAGAATGTTTGGAATTGTTTCTTTGTTGTGCAACACAAGGGCAACATTATTCAATCATGGCTATATAGAAATGAAGGGTCTAACTAAACTAAGCCATTATAGTTTGCTATGTAACACAAGACTATAAGTGTCTTAGAGACATTTTATTTGTTGAGAACTGCATGGGTTGCAATTGAAAAGGAAGTCCTACCTTTGAACTCATGAGTGTTTGTTGTGTAATAGAAGGCACTCATGAGGAATTGGGATCTCAGTCCCACTAAAGAATCCAGTAAGGTTTCTCGCTTACCATAAATTGAGGGTTGTGGTATTCGAATAAAATAGTGGGAGACATAATTAGATATAAAGTCCTTATTTAGTTATGAATGTCATCTTAAGTGGTCTGCTTATATTGTTCTTTAATTAAATATAGGATATATATTATGGCTTCAAATTTTTCATTGCAGGGCATCTTAGATGCCAACAAGTTAATCGGTCCCAATTATGTGGACTGATTGAGGAACCTGAGAATAGTTCTGACTGAGGAAAAACTTTCTTATATTTTAGATTCTCCAGATCCTGAATCAATCGAAGAAGATGCATCCGAGGAAGAAATTGCCACACACAAAATATGGCAAAATGATAGTATAACTATTAGGTGCATCATGTTAGCCTCGATGAGCAATGAGTTTTAGAGGCAACATGAAGGAATGGAACCTCAATCCATATTGCTCAATTTAAAGGAGCTATACAGAGAGCAAAGTAGGGCTGCTCAATACGAGATATTGAAGTAGTCGTTCCATGCACGAATGAGTGAGTGTTCATATGTACAAACCCATGTATTAAAAATGATTGACTTAATCACCTGATTAGGTCAATTAGGATTTGTGATGGATTGTGAACTCAATCAGGACTTAATCCTGCAATCACTCCTAGATTCCTTCTCTCAATTTTTTCTTAATTATCACATGAACAAACTGAATATTTCTTTGCCTAAACTACTAAATATGCTGAAGACAACAGAGAGCCATTCAAAAGATGATAAGGATCATCTTCTTCTCATTGATGGGAAGAAAAAATAGGCAATGAAAAAGGGTTTGAAAAGAAAGTTCAACCCTAAAAAGAGCATCCAAAAGAAGAAGAAGAAAGCTAAGAAGGCTGTCAATGATGGAGTCTATTTCCACTACGGCAAGCAAGGGCATTGGAAAAAGAATTGCAAGACATATCTTGCAAGTGTGAAGCTAGATGCAAGTGGAGCATCTAAAGGTTTGTACATGATACAAACTAATTTATCATTGAGTGCTTCTATTTCTAATTCATGGGTATTGGATACCGCATGTGGGTCTCATATCTATAAATCTTTACAATGACTCCACAGAATTAGAAGTTTGAAGAAAGGTGACTTCAAATTATATGATGCAAGTGGAGATGCCATGTATGCTGAAGCTGTGAGCAGCTATCTTCTACTATTACCTTCGGGTAATATTTTAAAGTTGGAAGAATGTTACTTTATCCCAGATATTGTAAGAAATATTATATCAATACCCTTGTTATTACAACAAGGATTTGAGATAAATGTAAAGAGCAGTGGCTGCTCTATTCTTCATTGTAATAAAATATTCAGACATGGTTATTTTATAAATGGTCTTCTGACTTTAGAACTCAATGATAAAATACTACTTGTTGATAACAAGAAGAGAAAAAGAGATAATATCAATGTCACATTTCCCTGGCACTGCCTGTTAGGTCATATTAGTGAGTCAAGAATAAAAAAGTTAGTCAAAGATAATTACTTTGACCCTTATGATTTTCAATCATTAGGAACTTGTGAGTCGTGCCTCAAAGGTAAAATAACCAAGTCTCCATTCACTGGACATGGGGACTAGGCAACTGAGTTATTAGGTCTTGTGCATACTGATGTGTGTGGACCTATGACAACTCAAGCTATAGGCGGATATTCTTATTTCATCACCTTTATTGATGACTTATCTGGGTTTGGTCATGTATATTTAATGAAACACAAGTCCAAAGCCTTTGATAAGTTTGAAGAGTATCAAAGTATGGTTGAAAAATAAATTGAACATAGTATTAAAACTCTTCGTTCTGATCGAGGAGGTGAACACTTGTCTGGTGAGTTTCTAAACCATCTTAAGGACAAAAGCATAATCTTTGAATGGACCCCTCCTTATACACTTCAATTAAATGGTGTGGTAGAATGTAGAAATTGTACCTTGTTAGACATGGTGAGGACCATGATGAGCTTCATAGATCTTCCCATTTCCTTTTGTGGACATGCCCTGGAAATTGCTACCTATATTTTGAACAGGATACCTTCTAAGTCAGTGATTAGCACTCCATATGAGTTAAGGAATGGCAAAAGACCAAATCTTAAGTACTTAAAGATTTGGGGTTGCTATACTTATGTCAAGAATAATTTTGGACATAAGTTAAGTGCTATGGTTAACAAATATAGGTTTGTTGGTTATCTTAAAGAGGGTGTTGGATACCTCTTTTATCATACTTCTGAACAAAAGGTATTTGTCAGTAGACATGCTACATTCTTGGAGCAAGAATTCTTCCAAGAAAGAAGTAGTGAATCTACACTTGAATTAAGTGAAGAATAGAACCAACAACCTGAAAAGTCTTCAAGTGAAATTCCTCAACCAGAAGTTCTTATAGACCGAGAACATCCATAATACAACCTCCTCTTCGAAGGTCAAAGAGGGTGCAGGGAGCACCTCTTAGATATGGCTTTGTCATCGGGGATGACAATGAAGCCAGTATCATTCAGGATGATGATCCTGTGACTTATTCGAAAACTATCGAGAGAAAAGACTTTGACAAATGGCTAAGTTCCATGAAGTCTGAAATAGACTCCACATATTCTAATCAGGTTTGGACCTTGATAGATCCACCTGAAGGAATTAATCTAATAGGGTGTAAATGGGTCTTCAAGAAGAAGATAGGAGTAGACGGTCAGCTAAAACTTATAAAGCCAGGCTAGTAGAAAAAGGTTTTAGATAAAACATGGCATTGACTATGATAAAACCTTTTCACCAGTAGCCATGCTGAAGTCCATTCGAATATTGTTTGCTATAGCAGCATACCATGATTATAAAATATGGTAGATGGACTTCAAGACTGCTTTCCTTAATGGAAATCTTGAGGAAGAAATCTATATGACATAGCTAGAGGGTTTTATCTCAAGTAAGAGACCAAACCAAGTATGCAAGCTAAAGAAGTCCATTTATGGACTAAAACAAGCATCGAGGAGTTGGAACATCCGCTTTGATGAAATAATCAAGGAATTTGGTTTTGTCAAGAATGTAGATGAACCATGTGTGTATAAGAAGACAAGTGGGAGTGCACTTGTTTTCTTGGTTTTTTATGTTGATGACATACTTAACATTGGGAATGATATCCCAATGTTACAATCTGTTAAAACTTGGCTATCATCAAAGTTTTCCATGAAGGATCTGGGAGAGGCATCCTATATACTAGGTATAAGGATCTATAGAGATAGATCTAAAAGGATGCTAGGCTTATCCCAGTCTAGGTACATTGATTTAGCGTTGGAGAGATTCAACATTGATGTGAGTAAACGGGGTTACTTACGTATGAGTCAAGGCATACATCTCTCTAAGAAAATGTCTCCTAAGACATCAGAAGAAAGAGAAAGGATGGCTATGATTTCTTATGCTTCGGCTACAGGATTAATTATGTATGCTATGCTATGTACCAGGCCTAATATTGCTTTTGCCTTAGGCATAGTAAGTAAGTTCCAGGCAGATCCTGGTGAGGATCATTAAAAAGCTATGAAAAATATTCTTAAGTACCTAAGTAGGACTAAAGATATTTTTCTTATATATGGAGGATTAGAGTTGAAACTAGAAGGATACATGGATTCTAGTTTTCAATCAGATCCAGATGATAGCAAATCCATATCAGGGTATGTCTTCATGCTATATGGTGCTGCAATAAGTTGGAAGAGTACAAAGCAGCCAACCGTAGCTGACTCAGTCACTGAGGTATAATACATAGCTGCAAGTGAAGATGCAAAAGAAATTGTCTGGATAAGAAAATTCGTTATAGAATTGGGTGTGGTTCTTGAAATGCAACAACTAGTGCCATTATATTATGATAACACTTGAGCTGTTGCACAAGTGAAGGAACTGAGGTCTCATCATAAGTCCAAGCACATCCTAAGATATTTCCACCTCGTTCAAGAAATCATAGAAAGACAAGATGTTATCATCGAATGAGTTGATACTAAGAATAATATAGCAGACCCATTCACTAAAGCACTACCTCAGTAGCAATTTAATCGCCACTTAGATTGTATGGGTGTAAAGTACAAGGGTGATTGGCTTTAGTGCAAGTGGGAGATTGAAAGAAAAGTGCCCTAAAAGCAAATCTTTGTAAGGGCATTTTTGTAATCTTCCAACTCTTGTATGACATTATTATATTAATGAAGGCATTTTATTTCATCATATTATTGTGTCTTATTTAAAGGTTATGATGAACCCCATAGGTTAGGACAATGAAATTAGGGTTATGATAGAGATCATAATGGTGAGACCTAAGTTCCTATAAACACTAATCTAAAATGTTCCTAGTCATTGGATCATCGATTCGGGGATCGATAAATCTGGAAAGACTAGCTTATCTTATGTATGCTCGATGGAGAGGATGGTTGGTCTCACAGCCACTTGTATAGAGACACTAATACAATGATAAGGATGCTCATTAGAGTATAAGTTCACTGAACTGATCTGCACTGAGACTATCTTATGGAAGTCTTATTATTTGTCAAAAGATAGTTCTCATAGTAGGAGTTGTACAATTGATCTTTAGACCTGAGGTCACCATGGTTCCTTATGCACACTAAGCCATGTTTTGGTTCATACACATTCATGATGTTAAGTCATGTACGGGGTGTTCTTGGATATGGTAGAAGGTGTATGAAGAATATGAGTGGACCAACAAGGAATCGATCATTCCTAGTAAGAGGAATTGTTATCCCAAGTGATCCTTTTGATTGATGACTCACGGAGTATTTGATCAAAGCTTGATAAGGTTAGAAGTGGTTTCTAATCAGTCAACAGTAGAGTCCTCATTATCGAATTAAGATTCGAAATGATTAAGTGCTAGGGTTTGACATTTATCCATGCCCATCACTTAATCGGTATAATGGGATCGAAAGATTGAATTACATGGTAACATTTTACTAAAGGGTATTTTGATACTTTTTACCAAATCACTCATCTTCTGGATAGGCATGATACATTGCTATACATCAATCATGTATTGTAGATTTTCATGAACCAATTAGATTGGTTTCATGAGTCAATTTGATGGATAGTTCGAATTGGCAATTTAGGTCAGCTTAATTTGACCTAATTAGGTCAATCGGGTTCGATCGGTTCGAATCGACTTGAGCCTGGACCTACTACTAGCTAGATATGGAACCCAAAGGGTCACACACATTAGGCAGTTGACCAAGGAAGTCATTCATAATTTAATTAGGGTCATGGGATCCTAATTGGTTAGCTAGATTGCATATTAGCATGTATAGGCTAACCCAATTCCTAACCCAAGTCAAATGGTTCCAGTTGCTTGATAATTTGATCAACCAATTTAAGAGAGACTTAAATTTCGACCTGTTTTAATTAAGACAGCCTTTGTCAGATTTTATCTGACTTTATTTGGACATTTGATGCCACTTGGATAAGGGTCCAAGTCGGTTGGGACACTTGGGCACAAGTTTGCATGCACCAAGGAGGAAGGGGGCACAGAAAGGACCAAGAGTGCTTCTGCAGATGAATCACTCTAGCTGATTCATGTGAAACCCTCTTGGCACATATCCCCATGCCTCCTAGGATTAGTTGACCGGTCAAAACATTGTTTGAATTAGCATGGAGATTGCGGGAAGGAACTGCGCGCATGAAGGGACATGACCCTTCTTTTGGTGCATGGTCTGAGGCAGAGTCCTTTTGCTATCAGGACTCTTCATATTCTCTGATGTTTGGGAATTGAAGTGGTGCCTCTTAGCTTTCCAGAGATTGGTACTTGCCATGTGGCAAGTGGGAATTAATCCAGGAAAATGAAAGGACACAGATATGAGCCTTGGCGCATGAACATACTTATCAGATAAGATTTTTTAAATGGGATCACTTCTCTTCGGTCTTGAAAAATCATATCTGATAAGACAATGACTAGACATATCACACACCCCTCTTGAGTCTATAAATAGGGGGTAGTATACTGATTTTTATATCAGATTTCTATCAAAAGATTTGCTGAGTGTCTCTCTCCCTCCCTCCTCCTTAAGACAAAACTTGTCTTTTGAAGACATGGTTTATTTTTCCTACTAGGACAAGTCTTAGGTTTTAAGACATAAGCCTAGTGTGTCCTATAGGAGGGCTATCCTAAATCCAAGAGTGGATTTGGAGAGTACTCAGAGTGCCCTACAACAGAGTATGGTGTCCTACAAAGGAGAAAGTCCAGAAGGCTGTCAGAAAGAGTCCTAATCAAGCAAGCAACTATTTAGGAGTTCTTCCTTGGGTCAATTCCTGTGTGGATCACTGTTGGAGGGCTTGCACCTGTGAGCCTAGTGGAAAGGAGTGGAAAATAGCTTTCCAGATTTTCTTCATAACCCTTATTAGTGACTTATTAATTGTACATGAATAGGGGATCTTGGGATTAGGGTTTCAAGCCGATTAGGGTTTTCATGTGTAAATTATTGAAATCCAATGTTCATTTATGCTAAGACCCTAAAGAAATCCATCAAGGTTCACATACATCTAAGTGTATTAAACCTAACAATTCAGTTGCCTTTCTCCATGTCCAGTGAATGGAGACTTGGTCATTTTTTTCATGAGACAAGATTTATAAGTTCCTAATGATTTATAATCATAAGGACTGAAGAAATCATCTTTGTATAACTTGTTAATCCTTGATTCACTAATATGACCTAATCGGCAATGCCAAAGAAATAAATCATTGTTATCATCTCTCTTTCTCTTTTTGTTTTCTGCAAGCAACACTTCATCATTGAGTGATAGAATTAAAAGACCATTCACAAATTTTTCCATTTCAAAGAAGTCATTAGAAAAATGGAACAACCATTTTTCTCAACTTTTATTTCATAAACTTGTCTTAATAACAAAGGTACATAAATAATATTTTTAACAACTCTTGGAATGTAATAACAGTCTTTTAATTCCAATATCTTGCCCGAAGGCAATAATATCATATAGGTTCCAACAGCTTCAGCATGAATGGGTTCGCCACTCGCCCCATAAAGCTTGAAGTCACCTTTCATCAAACTTCTAATCTTATGGAGTCCCTCTAAAGACTTGCAGATTGAGACCCACATGCAGTATCCAATACCCATGAATTAGAAGTTGAAGAGCTCAATGATAAGTGACGCGAGATAGACCCTGATCAATATTTATTCTAGGAGATCGGACCGTTGGTCATTAAGAAACGACCCTAGGCTAGGTTAAAACCAATTTATTTTTTTCCCAATTTATTTTTCATATTCTTTTCTTCATTTTTTTCTCTGATTTTTTCTATTTTTTCACCTTTTTTTCTATATTTTCCTTTTCATTTTTTTTTTCTCACGGTCTATGCTTTTTCTAAAGTCGACATTGGGTAGCTGGCTTGGCTCTAAGAACCATGCAGGAGGAGAAGTCGGCCCCAAAGTAGCATTTGCATTCACGCTCGTGCGGGGCCTTTCTTCTTCCCCACGGATGGAATCCAGGGATAAGGGAGGCTCACAAAGGGGCTCGCCGGCATTGACACTGGGCGGAGGACGATGGTGGCACGGACCTGCGGCATGGCAGTGCCTGCAAAGTGACACGAGCAGCTCGGGGTGCCAGCTGGGAAGCGATCCGGGCAGCATGGGGGTGCCGGCTCGGAGGGGTTTTGTCAATATGGCATTGGGTGGAGACGGTGGAACTCGATCGGTGCTGTGAGGGGAACTTGATCGGTGGCATGGCTGGGAGAAGGGCGGTTCGGTGGCGAGGGGTCCAGTTCTGATGATTGATAGTGGACGAGGGAGGAGCCTGGTGGATCCGACGTCTTGCTGGCGGTAAGAAAAGAGCATCATGCGGTGGCGATTGGATGTCCCTGGTTGCAAGCAGAGGTGACGGGCGACCGGAGTCCATCTAGGAGATGGGGCGGGGCGGTGAGGCATCATAGCAGCAAGGGGACAAGTGAAGCATGGGCGGATCTTGGCTATGTCAGACCGATGGGAGGAGGAGCTCGGGGTGGGAACTTCGGCCATGGGTGGTGGCTGTGGAAATGCCGATCGGAGGAGAGGAGACCGATAGTGGTTCTGGTCAGGTTGATCGGTTATTCCCGGTAGCAGGGGTGGTTGGGAATGGTGTCGATTGAAGGTGGAATGGCACACGTGACGTGGCATAGTCGGTGACAGAGGCTTGATGGTGGGTTCCCTATCTTTGGCTGTAGGAGATGGAGCAGGGAGGCTTCATGGAAGGCGGTAGGCAGAGACCGGCTGGATGGAGGGAGGTCTGGTGGCACAGGGCTGACGGCGATGACCTGGATTGTCTTATTTTTGGAGATCGATGGAGTGGCTAAATTGTAGAAGGGCCCGGACTGAGGTGTTGGTGGATCCGGCAATCTTGACGGAGGTGGTGGAACACAAGAGTTCCGAGGTGGTTTCTTGTTGCTCAGGTGGCTTCCCAAGAGGGGGGTTGAATTGGGATTAAAAACTTTTGCAAGTATGTGCACTTTGAAATTCTTTTAGTGTAGAAGTGAAGTGTGCAAAGCAAAAGTAAATAAATTAAAGCAATCAAGCAATGAAAGCACAATCACAAACACCAAGAAATAGAGTGGTTCGGAGAAACCGGCTCCTACATCCGCTATCCAAGGACTACTTGGGATTTCCAATATATCCCCCAACCGGAATATAGTCGGATTGTTTTACTAGTTTCACAATCTAAACCTATACACTTTGGTTTTACCGGGATCACCAAAGAAACCCTAACTCCCTTTGATTTTACACGGGATCACCAAAGAAAACCCAGACACTTGGTTTTAAACCCGGAAAACCAAGAACCGAAGCTTAGGTTTTACAAGGTTCATCTAAAAACCTTTAATTCTCTCTTAAGATACATCCCCTTACTATTCTTAGAGAATAAACAAAGATAAAGAATGTATAACAGGCAACTACAACAAACCAAGTTTGTTTTGGTGTTGCCGATGTAGATCAAGATGAAGTCAAGCCTTGAGTGCTCTTCAATGCTCTTCAATGCTGCTTCTTCCCTTCTTTAATGAGTGGATTCAATGATAGAGTAGAGTTGGTGAAGCTTTGAATCCAACTAGAATGCTCTTTGAGGTAGGTAGAGGAATAACTTGAATGCTCTTTGTTTTGTCAAGAAAATTCAGCAATAAATCTCAATTAATTGTTTAATCCTTCAAAAATAATCTCCTTTATAGTTTCCATGAGATATGGCCATTTTAAGGCCTTCGAATTTATGAAATGGCCATTGGAGATGAATTGGAGTTCAAATTTCAATTTCAGCAACTAGCCGTTGAAGTGCAGACAACGGCTCCACGAGCCGGCTCGAGCTCCAGGAGTCGGCTCGAAGTCTCAAACAGGCCAAAACCAAACTTCTGTGGGAGCCGGCTCTTGGACTAGGAGTCGGCTCTTGCCTTCAAGCTTTCAGTCAAGACAAACATACATACCTAGAGTCAGCTCTTGAACAGGGAGTCGGCTCTAGTTCTCAGAACTTCAAAAAATATATTTCTAGAAGAGTTGGCTCTTGAACTGGGAGTCGGCTCTTCGTTCTGAAACTTTGAATCTTCCTCCGTGCCGTGCCACCTTGAGTCGGCTCTTACAAATCTTTTAAAAATATGCTTCAAGCTTCCCAAAAACTTCAACATTGAATCAACTAGAAGCTAATCTACATACTTTATCAAAATATTTACAATTTATAAGCCCATTTTTCATGATTACAGCATTCATAAGTTAGGTCTTTTACAAACTCAATTGAATTACCCTTAAGTGAATTTGAAAACCATTTTAAACAAAGATAACCAATTCCTGCAAAACTTCTTAAACAATTTGAGAAGAGTTAGTATCAAATACATGCTCTAATATTTTGTGATCATCAAAATCATCCAGGGGTCAACAATCTCTCCCTTTTTGATGATGACAAAACACTGGGCATGATTAAAAAATTGAAAGCACTTTACAATTGCAGTAATTTCAAGTCTATGTGCATCATATAGGTTAGGTATCAGTGTATCAATGCAATGTGCCATAATGTATCAAATGTATATAGCTGAACACCAATTATTATGTGTATCAAGTGTATTGAAACATGATGTATCATATGTATCATAACATGATGTATCGATACATGATGTATCAAAGGTATTAACTATACAAAGCGTATTGAAACTTATAGAATTTTCAAACTTTTGAAGTAAACATTAAGTTTCATCAAATTTTCATGAATCAACCATTCATTTCATCAGGGTTTCATAACATTCAATTATCCATATAGCATTTGTAAACAATTTTTGAGCAATTTTCATGAATCAATATAGATTTATCAACATAGTTCATGAATATAGCATAGATTTATTAATATAGCTTTTTCTTTTTCATGCCACACACAGTCTCCATTCTCCCCCTTTTTGTCATCAACAAAAGGTATATAAGAAATGGACATTCATTTATAACATTTATTTATAACATATGAGAAATGAACATTGATTTAATTATATCATTAATTCACTAATTCATACCAAGTGAAGTATATATATATATATATATATATATATATATATATATATATACATAGCATATGTGATACTTACAAACATGCCATGGCATAACAAAATAGTATCACATAACCAAAATACAACAACATCAAGTCTCAAAAAGATAAAATCTAAACATCAGAATGAGGTGCTAGGATCACTATCAGGTTCTTCCTCATCAGAGGAGGAACCAACCTCTAGAATACCTGGACTATGTTTGAACTTGGGGAAGCTAGGGTGGAGATCCCTAATCCTAGTCCTAGTAGGTGTAGAAGTCATAGTTACTTTAGATTTAGGTTTAGGTTTGGTTTTTGATTCTGATGAAATAAAGATGGGTATAGGTCTAGCAGTAGGTGGATCAAGAGATAGGGCCAAAGTGCTGGTGGATGAAAGCATCTGAGTAGCAGGAGTCACTCCAATATCTGCAGATCCAGTAGCCTCCATACTATCCTAAGGCTCACCAACAGCAGGTGTGGCTCGATAAGGTGCATCAGTGCAATGTGTCTCCTGTCCCTGCTCAGCATGAGTGCCAGTACCTGTCACAGTGCCCGTGCCAGTCGCTGTGCCAGTCGCTGTGGAAGTAGAAGGTGCATGCTGACTGGCCGCAGATAGCTGTCTCAATATTGCCATAATATCACAAAAGCCCTGCTACATCTCGGACTGTAGAGAACTAATCCTCCTGTCAATGTCAGTCTTGAGACAGGAAATCTCCTCTAAAACTCCGTGAAGTCTACCATTAGTATCATGTCTGGCAGCAATAGGAGCCCTGATTGGTGAATGTGGTGAAGCAGGAGTTGGCTCGGATGGTCCAGCCTCATCAGTCTGTCCCTCAGTCTGCTCACCATGTCCCAGTGTAGTCTGTACATCATCATCTGAGTCCTCTGAATGTGCTACAGGAACTCCTGAAGTCTTTCTGATCCAATTTCCATCAACTTTAATAAATCCCATTCTAGTCAGGGATTTCACTGTGTACCTGTTGGTGTGCAGCAATAAACGACAGTCCTCTCCAGTGAGATCAATATCAGCATCCTGGAACAACAAAGTAAACACCATCCCATAGGGCAAACAGGCTCGTGCCCTACGTATAGCCTCTCTCATCTGAGAAATCATAATAAATGGAAGGTTGAGGGGCTCCCCCTCAATCAGTCGTCTCATGAATGTAAGATCTCTCTTGCTAACCCAGTCGAATCTACCTGTCCTAGGTAAGAAAATCTGGCTAATGATGTTGTGTAACAGCCTCATCTATAATGAGAGCTGATTTGCACTTACATGAATAATTCCTTTCATATTAGATCTTCCCAAGATGAGTCTAAGAGTCTTCACTCTTTCCTTCATAACCAAATAGCATTCTCCTTCTTTAGGTATATTCAATAAACTTGAAAGTTTATGCTCATTTACCTCTATCAATTTCCCTTTTACTATTCCTTTAATATGAAAAGCTCCTAGTGACATGTTCTCAAAGAATTATCGAACCAGATTTGGATAAGTTGGAACATTTAATTGACAAAAATCCTTCCAACCCTGTCTTTCAAGCCACATGCCAATATTCAACTATTCTTGTTCTAGAAAACTGAAGAAAACTGAAATCGATGCACCTACCAGGGGTCACTTATCGATTTCCCATTGGAATGACTTGCCAGGGTGCTGGAACAACTTCCTCTGGCTCAATCTGCTATTCCTCTTACAAAATCGAAGTATCCAGTTTCCTCTTGCTCTTTCTTTCCTCAGCCACAGTCCGAACAACTCTTGTTGCTTTCCTTTCCACCGCCTTGCAAGGCACCATTCTCCAAAGATTAAAGGTTTGAGAAGGTTTGAGAGGGTTTTTGGATAGTTTTCTAGTGTGGAGTGAGGAGTCAGCTAAGATAAAAGGTCAAAATCTAGAAAATACGATGAATAGGGAAAGCGGAAACCCTACTTAAAAAGCTTCGGCCCGACCTGCGAGTCGGCTCGCCCAGAGCTCTGAGAACTCGAGTCGGCTCGAGCAAAAATCTATTCTAAAATCAAAATGGGTCAAACTCAGGTTCTAAGGGTTTCTAGAGTCTAAACTAGGTTGCCCTATGCTCTAAAGAGAAGTTTGAAATTTGTAGATAATTTTTATTAATTTTCAAAAATTAGGTTAGATAGGTTTAAAATGGGTCACATAACCCTAATTCTCCTTTAATTTTCTCCAATTTATCTAGACTTAATGGTTTAGTAAAAATGTCCGCTAGTTGGTCTTCAGTAGGTACAAATTCAAGTTCCACAACATTGTTTAGAACATGATCACGAATAAAATGATGTCGAATATCAATGTGCTTAGTTCGTGAGTGCTGAATTAGATTTTTTGATAAATTAATAGCACTAGTTTGTCACATTTAATAGGAATTTTAGATTGGACAATACCATAATCTTCTAGTTGTTGCTTTATCCATAACACTTGAGCACAACAGCTCCCAGTAGCTACATATTCTGCCTCAGCAATAGATAAAGCTAAAGAGTTCTGTTTGCGACACTGCCAAGAGATCAAGTTAACACCTAGAAATTGACAGGTGCCACTTATGCTCTTTCTATCTATTTTATATCCTCCATAATTAGCATCAGAATAACTAATTAATTTCAGTGATGTGTGTTTAGAATACCATAAACCTACATTACAGGTGCCTTTCAGGTATTTAATAATTCTCTTAACAGCTGTGATGTGTGATTCTTTAGGATTAGTTTGAAAACGTGCACACATACAAACACTAAATAATATATCAGGTCTACTAGCTGTTAAATAAAGTAATGATCCAATCATACCTTGGTACAGCTTTTGATCAACATTTGTGCCATTCTCATCTTTGTCAAGTCTACATGCAGGACTATTGGTGTTCCAATTACCTTGCTTGATTCCATGCCAAACTTCTTGATTATTTCTTTAATGTACTTGGCTTGGTTGATTAGAATACCTTCTTTAGTTTGTTTAATTTGAAGTCCAAGAAAGTAACTTAATTCGCCCATCAAGCTCATTTCGAATTCTCCCTGCATTAGCTTAACAAAGTGTTGACACAAAGATTCATTAGTAGATCCAAAGAAAATGTCATCAACATATATTTGAACAATTAAAATATCATTTTTTTTTCTTTGAATAAACAGTATGGTGTCAACACTATCTCTTACAAATTCATTTGCAATTAAAAATTTGCTTAGTCTATCATACCAGGCTCTAGGTTCCTATTTCAGACCATACAAAGCTTTATTCAATTTAAAACATGATTTGGAAAATATGATTGATAAAACCTGGAGGTAGCTTAACAAAAATTTTTTCAGATAAAAATTCATTCAAAAAAGCACTCTTTACATCCATTTGAAATAATTTAAAATTCATAAATCATGCATAAGCTAGTAGCAATCTAATGGCTTCTAATCAGCTACAAGTGCATAAGTTTTATCAAAATCTATTCCTTCTTCTTGATTATATCCTTGTGCAACCAATCTAGCCTTATTTCTAATTACATTTCCATCTTCATCTAGTTTATTTATGTAAACCCACTTAGTGCCTATAACAGGATGATCATTGGATCTTTCAACTAGGGTCCAAACATAATTTCTTCTAAATTGGTTTAATTCATCATGCATTGCTAACATACAATTAGGATTAGTTTCAGCTTCTTCTATATTATGAGGTTCTACATGAGAAACAAAAGCAATTAAATCATGTGCATCTCTATGTGCAGATCTAGTTTTAACACCTTGAGATGGGTCTCCTATAATTAATTCTTTAGGGTGTGATTGTACATACCTCCATTCTTTAGGTATATCATTATGCTTTTTACTCACCTCTTCTTCATGTGGTTGACCTGATTATGTGTCTTTGAGGGTCAAGTCTTTCATTCCATGCTCTAGCGTACCTGCATCATCATTAGCAAAATCTTCCTTTCTCGAAGATGTAATGTTAGATTCAGTGAAAACAACATAAACAGATTCTTCAACAGTCAAAGTTCTTTTATTGAAAACTCGATAGGCTTTACTATTTAAAGAATATCCAAGAAAAATAGTCTCATCGGATTTTGCATCAAATTTACCAAGATTATCTTTTCCATTGTTGAGAACAAAACATTTACATCCAAAAACATGAAAATATTTGATATTTGGTTTTATTGTTCCAAAGCTCATAGGGGGTTTTTCTGATAATGGGTATAATCAAAACTCAATTTAAAATATAGCATGCAGTATTAACAGCTTCTGCCGAAAAGTATTTTGGAAGATTTTCTTCACAAAGCATTATACTTGACATCTCTTCTAAAGTACGATTCTTTCTTTCTACAATACCATTTTGTTATGGTGTTATAGGTGCAGAAAAGTTATGATCAATACCGTGTTTTGTGCAAAAATGATCAAAATACTGGTTTTCAAATTCGGTGCAATGATCACTATGAATTGAAATAACAGATAAGTTTTTCAAATTTGTAACTCTTTTGTAAAACTTTTTGAATACATTAAAAGTATCATCCTTATGTGCAATAAACAAAACCCATGTATATCTTGAAAAATCATCTACAATCACAAGTCCATATTTCATATCACCAAGGCTAGTAGTCCTAGTAGGTCCAAATAGGTCCATGTGAAGTAGCTCTAAGGGTCTAGAAGATGAAACTATGTTTTTAGATTTAAAACTCCCCCTCACTTGCTTTCCTAACTGACATGCATCACAAATATAAACAAAATTAACTTTAAAATTCGACAAACCATTGACTAAGTCCTTTAAAATCAATTTAGCTATTGTGTCCATACTAGCAAGACCAAGTCGCCTATGCCATAGTAAACTTGATTCCTTGCTCTTGTCATTCATTGCTACAAGACTTGTATTACTTAACATAGCTAGATCATTAAGATCTACCACATAAATGTTACCAAGTCTATGTTCAATGAACTTAGTACTAGAGTCAAGTGGATAAACTACTATACACATTGATGACTTGAAGAATACATTATAACCAATGTCACATAGCTGACTAATACTCAAAAGATTATGCTTTAATTTTTCTACCAGTAATACATTTTCAATAAATGTAGAAGGAGTAATTTTGATTTTATCAATAGCGATTATCCTTCCTTTTCTATTATCACCAAATGCTACCATTCCACCATCCTTCTGTTCTAGGGTGAAGAATTAATCAGCATCAACCGTCATGTGTCTTGAATAGCCGCTATCCAAATACCATTTATTCTTTATGCTTATGGCTGCAAGACATCCCTGCAAAATAATCATTTAATAGATTTAGGTATCCAAGCTCTCTTGGTCCTTGCAAGTTAGTGAAAAAGGTTTCTTTTGGAATCCAAACTTTCTTAATTTTCTTTTTATCATTGTGTTTCAAATGACATTCAAAAGCTTTATGACCAATGTTATTACATGCATAGCATACAATCCTTGAATTTGAATAATAACTACGAGATGATGCAAATTTAGGTCTAACATATTTAGAACTAATGAATTTAACGGCATATGGAGTACAAGCAGAAAATGTGTTTGAAATAGAGCCTTTACAACCAATTCCAAATCTATTATTTGTTTCTTTTTGATCTTTTAAGATTAACTCAAGTTCGTTAGAACTTAGGGTTAATTTTCAACTAATGATTTTAATTTTTGAACTTCTTTCTTTAGATCATCATTTTCATTTTTCAAATTCTTATTTTTTTCTAAAAGCTCTTCCTTTTTTAACTTGAACAATCTTAAGTCTTTTACAAACCAATTTAGTTCTCTTTGTAAGATTTTGTTTCTTTCACAAGATTCATTTTTGTCATTTTCAAATACATCACATTTATTTTTAAATCTCTCAATTTTAAACTAGCTTTTTTATATTCTATCAATAATTCACAAAAAGTATTATGCAATTTATCATAAGTGAATTCTAAATTAGGTTCAGAAGTACTTACATCATCCTCCAAACCCATAAGACAGATTTGTGCAATTTTTGTTGTCTCTTCATCCTCTTTAGTAGACGTAGTTTCATCATTATCACTCCAAGCAGCTAGCATTGCCTTCTTCTTCTTTCTAGGGAATATCTTTTTTTCCTTTAGGGCAATCAGGGCAGATGTGTCCTGGTTTCTTGCATCCATAGCAGATAGGTACTTGATCTTTATCTTTCTCTTTATCTTTTTCTTTATCTCTTTCCTTTTCTTTTCCAAAGTCACCTTTTTTATAATGCTTTCTCCATCTGTTCATTTTTCTTCTGCCCATAAACCTTTTGAATTTTCTCATGACTAGGGCAATTTCATCACTTCCAAGATCATCATCATTGATGAATCAGATTCTTCATTCTTATCTTCCTCAGTGGCTTTAAATGCAATGGCTTTCTTTCTTTTTGTATCTTTTTCAGTCCTTTGTTGCATAGCCAATTCATATGTGATTAAGGATCCAAGTAGTTCATCCAGTGGTAGTATATTTAGGTCCTTTGCTTTTTGAATTGCTGTCACTTTGGCTTCCCACTTATCTGGCAAAGATCTTAAGACTTTTTGGACAAGATCAGCATTAGAATAAGTTATACCCAGACTCTTGAGACCATTTATAATATCAGTAAAATGAGTATATATGTAGATATAGTCTCACTAGGATCCATCTTAAACAACTCATAATTATGTACAAGTAGATTGATTTTTGATGTCTTAACTTGAGAAGTGCCTTCGTGTATGATTTCTAATTTGTCCCAAATTTCTTTAGTAGAATTACAAGTTGAAATTCTGTTAAACTCATTTGGATCCAAAGCACAATACAATAGGTTCACTGCTTTGGCATTTAATTCAGCTAATTTCATATCATTCTCGTCCCAATCCTCTTATGGTTTGGGAACCTCTACATCATTAACTTTAATTATGGGTGTGTGAGGTCCTTTCATGATAATTTTTCATAGGTGAAAGTCTATTGCTTGAATGTATATTTTCATTCTTGACTTCCAATAAGTGTAATTAATTCTGGTAAAAAGTGATGGTCTATTTGTGGATTGACCTTCGGCCAATGAAGTGCTCATGGGATGTGCCATATGTCTTTACTCTAACTAACTTTCAAAGACTCTGCTCGATATCACTTGTTGCCCAGGTGGCTTTCCAAGAGGGGGGTGAATTGGGATTAAAAACTTTTGCAAGTATGTGCACTTTGAAATTCTTTTAATGTAGAAGTGAAGTGTGCAAAGAGGAAGTAAATAAATTAAAGCAATCAAGAAATGAAAGCACAATCACAAACACCAAGAAATAGAGTGGTTCGAAGCAACCGGCTCCTACATCCACTATCCAAGGACCACTTGGGATTTTCACTATATCCCCCAACCGGAATACAGTCAGATTGTTTTACTAGGCTCACAATCCAAACCTATACACTTTGGTTTTACCGGGATCACCAAAGAAATCCTAACTCCCTTTGATTTTACAGGGGATCACCAAAGAAAACCCAAACACTTGATTTTAAACTAGGAAAACCAAGAACCCAAACTTAGATTTTATAAGGTTCACCTAAAAACCTTTAATTCTCTCTTAAGATACAGCCCCTTGCTGTTCTTAGAGAATAAATAAAGATAAAGAATGTATAACAGGCAACTACAACAAACCAAGTTTATTTTGGTGTTGCCGATGTAGATCAAGATGAAGTCAAGCCTTGAGTGCTCTTCAATGCTCTTCAATGCTGCTTCTTCCCTTTTTCAATGAGTGGATTCAATGATAGAGTTGAGTTGGTGAAGCTTTGAATCCAACTTGAATGCTCTTTGAGGTAGGTAGAGGAATAACTTGAAAGCTCTTTGTTTTGTCAAAAAAATTCAGCAATAAATCTCAATTAATATTTAATCATTCAAAAATAATTTTCTTTATAGTTTTTCATGAGATATGACCATTGTAGGAACTTGGAATTCATGAAATGGTCATTGGAGATGAATTGGAGTTCAAATTTCAATTTCAGCAACTAGCCGTTGAAGTGCAGACAACGGCTCCATTAGTCGGCTCGAGCTCCAGAAGTCGGCTTGAAGTCTCAGACAGGCCAAAAACAAACTTCTGTGGGAGCTGGCTCTTAGACTAGGGTCAGCTCTTGCCTTCAAGCTTTCAGTCAAGGCAAACATACATACCTAGAGTCAGCTCTTGAATTGGGAGTCGGCTCTAGTTCTCAGAACTTCAAAAAATATATTTCTGGAAGAGTCAGCTCTTGAACTGGTAGTTGGCTCTTCATTCTGAAACTTTGAATCTTCCTCCATGTCGTGCCACCTTGAGTTGGCTCTTACAAATCTTTTAAAAATATGCTTCAAGCTTGCCAAAATCTTCAACATTGAATCAACTAGAAGCTAGTCTACATACTTTATCAAAATATTTACAATTTTTAAGCCCATTTTTCATGATTACAGCATTCATAAGTTAGGGCTTTTACATACTCAATTGAATTACCCTTAAGTGAATTTGAAAACCATTTTAAACAAAAGTAACCAATTCCTGCAATACTTCTTAAATAATTTGAGAAGAGTTAGTATCAAATACATGCTCCAATATTTTATGATCATCAAAATCATTCCAGGGGTCAACATTTCTTCGGTTGGATGATTCACAGATTAGAGAAAGAGAACAGTGAGGGGTCAGGATTGGAACAGCGAGGCGAAGAGGGAAGAGCTTGATAATCTAGAGAAACAGGGGAGCAGGGATGAAGAACAAGGGTTGGAGAAGAAAGATAGAATGATAAATTTAGAAAGAAAAAATAAAAACCATGGTTAGGTTCCCTACCTAGGCTTTAGCACCCATCTTAACCAGAGTGACCATGTAGGGCATCAGCACCCTCCTTAACCAGGGGTGATGCACCCTTTCCTTAACCAGGGGTTCTTATTTTCCCATCACAAGGATTCATCATCTCTCCTTTTATTCGAATGACAAAATTTTTAAATAGGCTAATATGAGATATCTGATTTCCTGATCTCAGATACCTCAACCTCAATCATAATACATTTAAACTATTAAAAATAAACTAATCTAACTAAATCCTAAAACAACTTTCAAATAATCGAGATAAATCCTAATATCCTAATATCCCAATCCCTCGTACACCCATAAAAAAAAATTATGCTTATCTTCATTTGGATGTGCTGCGGGATCCATGCTACTTCGGGATATGTGCTGGATCAACTTCAGGATTGGGGCTTTAGGGTTTGGGCTGGGCTGACTTAAGATTTCGGGCTGGGCTGGCTTCAGGTTTCAGGTTGGGCTGGATTCTGGGCAGGTCTTCAGGTTCTGGGCTGCCTTCTGGGTTGGGCTGGTCGATGTCCCCATCATATAAAAAATTGATGCTAGACAGATCCCGATCAATATTTATTCTAGGAGATCAGACTGTTGGTCGTTATGAAATAACCCTAGGCTAGGTTAAACCCAATTTATTTTTTTTCCAATTTTTTTTATATTTTTTTCTTCAATTTTTTCTCTATTTTTTTTATTTTTTCACTTTTTTTTTTTTTGTGTGTTTTCCTTTTCATTTTTTTTCCTCATGGTCTATGCTTTTTTGAAAGTTGGCATTGGGTCGCTAGCTTGGCTCCGAGAACTGTGCAGGAGGAGAAGCCAACCCTGAACGTAGCATTTGCATTCACGTTCATGTGGGGCCTTACTTCTTCTTCCCCATGGATGGAGTCTAGGGATAAGGGAGGCTCATGGAGGGGCTCGCCACGTCGGCACTGGGCGGAGGACAATGGCGGCACGGTAGTGGCTGGGAAGTGATGCGGGCGGTTCGGGGTGCTGGCTGGGAAGCGACACAGATGGCATGGCGGTGTCGGCTTAGAGGGGTTTCATCGAGGGTGCTGGGCAGAGACAGTGGAACTCGATCGGTGCCGTGAGGGGAACTCGTCGGTGGCGTGGGGACCTGGTTCTAACGATTGATAGTGGACGAGGGAGGAGCCTGGCAGATCTGGCATCTTGCTGGCAGGAAGAAGGGAGCATTGTATGGCGGTGATTGGATGTCCCCGGTTGTAGGCAGAGCGATGGGCGATCGGAGTCCATCTGGGAGATGTGGCAGGGCGGTGAGGCATCGTAGCAGCAAGGGGATCCGACGAAGCACGAGCAGATCTTGGCTATGTTGGACCGATGGGAGGAGGAGCCCGAGGTTGGGAACTTCGACTATAGGCGGTGGCTATGAAAATGCTGATCGAAGGAGTGGAGGCCGATGGTGGTTCCGGTCAGGTTGATCGGTTATTTTGGACAGCAGGGGCGGTAGGGAATGGGGCTGATTGAAGGTGGAATAGCACATGCGAGACAGCATGGTTGGAGACAGAGGCTTGACGGTAGATTCTCGATCGTCAGCTACAGGCGATGGAGCAGGGAGGCTTCATCGAAGGCGATAGGCGGAGACTGGTTAGAGGGAGGGAGGTCCGGTGGCACAGGGCTGATGGCAAAGACCTGGATTCCCTTATTTTTAGAGATCGGTGGAGCAGCTGAATTGTAGAAGGGGTCGGACCGAGGTGGTGGTGGATCCGGCGATCCTAATGGAGGTGGTGGAACACGGGAGTTACGGGGTGGTTTCTTCGATTAGGTGATCATAGATTGGAGAAAGAGAATAGTGAGGGGTCAGGATTGGAACAGCGATGCAAAAAGGGAAGAGCTCGGTAATCTAGAGAAACAGGGGAGTAGGGATGAAGAACAAGAGTTGGAGAAAAAGATCGAATGATAAATTTAGGAAGAAAAAATGAAAACCATGATTAGGTTTTCCACCCAGGCTTCAGTGCCCACTCTTAACCAGTGACCATGTAGGGCATTAGCACCCTCTTTAACCAGGAGTGATGCATCCTCTCCTTAACCAGAAGTTCTTATTTTCCTATCCCAAAAATTCATCGTCTCTCTTTGGCACAACTATTAAATAGGCTAATCTGAGATATCCGATATCCTGATCTTAGATACCTCAACCTCAATCTTAACACATTTAAACTATTAAAAATAAACTAATCTAACTAAATCCTAAAACAACTTTCAAATAATCGAGATAAATCTTAATATCCTAATATCCCAATCTCTCGTACACCCATAAAAAAAATTATGATTATCTTCATTTGGATGTGCTTCGGGTTTCGTGCTGCTCCGGGATCCATGCTGGTTCGAGATATGTGCTTCATTGACTTCAGGATTTGGGACTTCAAGATTTAGGGCTTCAAGTTTCGGGCTGAGCTCGCTTCAGGTTTTAGATGGGTTGGATTCTAGGCTAGCTTCTGGGCTAGGCTTTAGGTTCTGGGCTGGGTTCTAGGCTGGGCTAGTCGATGTCCCTACATTCCCCTAAGGTGGGGAGAATTCAACTTCGTCAAGTCAGGCTTTAGCAATCTTCTGGCTCCAGGATGCATGTGATCTACAAACTGAATTTTTTTTATACAAATAGTGCAATTAAAATAAAATTGACTAACCTATCCTAGCCCTTGCTTTGATACCAAAAATTGATGCGGGACAGATCCCGATCAATATTTATTCTAGGAGATTGGACCATTGGTTGTTAAGAAACGACCCTAGGCTAGGTTAAACCTAATTTATTTTTTTCATAATTTTTTTTTCATTTTTTCATCATTTTTTTCTTTATTTTTTTCTATTTTTCACCTTTCTTTTCTGTATTTTTTTTCACATTTTTTCTCACGATCTATGCTTTTTCTAAAGTCGACTTGGGTAGCCGGCTTGGCTTTGAGAACCGTGCAGGAGGAGATGTCGGCCTCGAACATAGCATTTGCATTCATGTTCATGCGGGGCATTGATTTTTCTTCCCCATCAATAGAATCCCGGGATAGGGGAGGCTCACGGAGGTGCTGACCAGCGTCGGCACTGGGCAGAGGACGATGGTGGCATGGACTTGCAGTACATAGTGGCTGGGAAGTGATGCAGGCAGCTCAAGGTGCCGGCTGGGAAGTGACGCGAGCAACATGGGGGTGCCGGCTTGGAGGGATTTCGCTGACGGGGTGCTGTGCGGAGATGGTGGAACTTGATCGGTGCCATGAGGGGAACTCGATTGGTTGCACGACTAGGAGAAGGGTTGTTCGATGGCTTTGGGGCCTGGTTTCAAAGATTGATAGTGGATGAGGGAGGAGCCTGGCAGATTCGGCATCTTGCTAGCAGGAAGAAAGGAGCATCGTGCGGTGGCGATTGGATGTCCCGGTTGTAGGCAGCAGTCGATGGGCGGTCGGAGTCCGTCTGGGAGATGGGGCGGGGCGTGAGGCATTTGAGCAACAAGGGGATCCGGCGAAGCACGGGCAAGTCTTGGCTGCGTCGGACTAATTGGAGGAGGAGCCCAAGGCGGGAACTTCTACCGCGGGCGGTGGTTGTGGAAATGCTGATCGAAGGTGGAGGCCGACGGTGGTTTGGTCAGGTTGATCGGTTATCTCTCGATAGCAAGGGTGATTGGGAATGGGGCCGATTAAAGGCAGAACGGCACACGGTCAGAGATAGAGGCTTGATGGTGGACTCCCGATTGTCATCTGCAGGCGATAGAGCAAGGAGGCTTCACGGAAGGCGATAGTTGGAGATCTGCTGGTGGGGACACAGAGGCACCAGAATAAGATAGAGGCTTTTCAACCCTCTGTGAATTGATCAATAATTTATGAGTCCATCTGTAATAAGGGCTTAGCCCATCTAAGTCCATTTTAGTTGTTTTTGAGTCTTTTGAGTTGTTATTTCAGTTCTGTACTAGTCAGCTCATGTTGAGCTAGTTCAGTCCAATGCTAGTCAGCTCATATTGAGCTAATTTTATTTTTTTGAGTCCTGTCCAAGCATACTGAAGACTCAAGACCACATCATACAAGTGAAGACCAAGTCCAACTAGATTGAAGACAGGAAGTTTAGCCCAAGTCCAACCCAGCTTGAAGATTTGAAGACCCCAGGAGGAAAATCAGAAAATCCTAAGTTCTTACAGATGGCCTACAGATGCCCAGATTCCCTTCCAGATGCCAAAATATATTCATATACCAAGGCATCCATGATTTTAGAGATCCATCTACATCCTAGCCCAAAGAAATCAAGCCCAGGCGCCAAGCCCAAGCCCCTAAGAAGCAGATACCAAGGAATATTCCTGCTACTTGGCTACCGGCCCCCCCAGCTTCCAGAGGCCCAAACCCATGCACCCGGCCCCTTTGGGCCGGCCTCCTGCTGCTCCTAGAAGCCCAACACGCCCCCCTAGGCATCCTTGGAGTGTTGGCAAGTCAAGAGAATTTTTAGGGATTTCTTCTACCTAATTTTTCCTTATTTTCTACCCTAGGGTTTGGAGGGAAAAGATTCTCATGTAAAGACTAATGTGCCCTTACTTGGAGCCCAAGGTTAAGGGTCTATTTAAAGGACCCTAGCCTCTTGTATGAAGGGACTTTGATATGAATTAAAACCTTGAGTTCTTTTATTGAGTTGTGTGATACCCTGCTGTGTGCATAAAGGGGTTTGTGAGAGTTCTTTTTCTCGTTGTTTGCAATCATCTTCTGCTGCCAACAAACCCTCCAGATCCCTGACGCCACACTCCAAAAGAAGCCTTCCCTTGCTATTTTTCCCTTTGTTTTCTTGTTTCTTTTGTGAATTTTCTAACCCCTGACAGGTCGTGTGCAGGTCCCTGAGTTCCTACGAATCCAACGACACCAGCCAAGCCTCAATCGGACCACCGAGCAGAAAGCCGGTGATCTTCGGGTCATTTGGTCTCGGTTTCCAGGCCGCATCCACGTCGAGGAACGAGAGACCCCTTCACTACGATCTTCACAGACATTGTCAGGTACACCCCTTTACCTCCAGTAGTTTTATTGTAGGAAACTTGCCCTAACCGAGGCTTCTCAGCCCCTGGCGGTCCTTCTTTGCTACTTTTCTAGGTCCTAATCTGCATGCTGATCTTAAAAAATTCAAACAAAATTCCTTACAAATAAACTTGACCTGAATTCGAGAATTAATCACCTAACTCAACATGTAAAACATACAAAGGAATTGCATGCATATTCGTCCCCCCATCAATTGGTATCAGAGCTTAGATTAGGGCTTGTTTTTCTGCAATTTTTCAGTCTGTATATGCTCTGTGTTTTAAATTATTTCTCCCTGTTGAAAACTCCCAAAATTTTGAGATTTACTTTTTTGGATGCATCACAATTCACAGTAATTTTCTTAATTTTTTCACATTTTATTATTCTTGTGAATTTTTAGCAAGCTGAAATACAGCCTGTAAATTCTTGGCTCTATTTTTTTCAGCAAGACAAGTTTGGAAGTTTTAGGGTTTTATTTAGCAATTTTTGCATATCTTTTAATTTTAGTATATTTCCTGCATATTAGGCCAATATTTACAAGTTTTCCTTTATTTAAGAAAATACCAAAAAAAAAATACATATTCTCCAAAATACCAAAATATTTAAACCCTAATTTGCATCCTCATCTGCTTGCCATCATTGCATAATTTACTTTTAAGGGCACTCTTGCTATATCAGATCGGGGAGGATTTTATTACCACTCCTTAGCCCAAAACCACATCCTTTGCATTCGGTCCCAAGCCTTAACCTAAAATTAATCAGACTTAATTTGCCCTAGTGGCTAGAGACCCACAACTGGTCGGGTCCGGGCTAGTGTTAGATCACTATGTCAAGTAACCTGTGTGTGCCTTGTGCTTAGTGTCTAGAACGTGGTTTAGGAATTCAATCCCGAAGGGCTTGTGTGCTGGTCCGCCTACCTGGCCAATCTCTGATTGGTGTCTAGGATTGGCAATCAGGGACCTAACACTCCCCTTACACCTGCCTGGCTGAGTACAGGGTTACTATATGCTAGTTTGCCACCCTGATTGAGCATCTAGTTTGGACTCTAGGTCTAGTCAGCTATAGTCGGTCTGATCGAGTCTTGCATGAGCACTAGATCAGGAGTTTCATATCACCCACCTCCTTCACAAATGTCGGAACCCATGGAAAATTTACAAGCCCAAATAAAAGCCCTAGCTGATCAAATGGCCCAGATGGCTACCAGATAACTACCCAGATGACTACCCAGATGACCCAGTTAACTCAGTCTGATATTCAAACCAATGATAGAATTGACCATCTTGCCAATAGATTTGATCAGTTAAAGTCCGAGAAGGGACCCCCAGAAAAACCCATGGGTCACAGTCTGAGCCAGATTCTGATTCCCCTCAACCTAGGGACCCCAAACCCTGATCTATACCATGAGGTCGAACCTAGGACAGCCCCTTATCCTGACCCGTACTACAATCCTCAACCTAGAGAGGACCCCAAACCCTAATCCATACCTTGAGACTGAACCTAGGAGAGCCCATCGTCATGACCCAATCCCTAAGGTTAGTCCTAGAAGACCCAATCAGGATTTTAGACCAAGATCCAGTGAACTATCACCACCTATGCCCAGAGCCTAGTAGACCCAACACCCAATACTCCTGACCCATATAGGGAGTCCAACCCTAACAGAACCCAATATTCTGACCCATATAGGGAGTCCAACCCTAGGAGAACCCATATCCTGACCCATATAGGGAGCCCAACCTTAGGAGGACCCCATACCATGATCCATCCTTAGAACCTGACCATAGAGCTGACCCAAAATCCTATGACCCCAGATCCTATAATCCCATGACCCATAGATCTGCACCCTTATCCTATGAGCCCAGAGAACACATAACCCCTAAATATCAGCCTAGTACTAGTCAGATTTCCCTTAGTCAATTTGAACCCCATAGGATTAGTACCCCTAAATATGAACCCAATAGTGAGCCACTACCCCTTAGGCAACCTGAACCTACTAGGACTAGTGTCCATAATCAGAAACTAGGACCTAGCCAATTTTTCCCTAGCCGACCTTTTCTAACGATTCCTGAGATTGACAAGGCTAACATTAACGTGGAAGTGTATGAAGCTGATGCGAGCCTAGTGGATGAGTATGAGGGAGAAGAGGAGACACCTTTAGATGACCTAGAATTAGCTGACCGAATAGATACCCAGGTAGAAGCCAACCTAGGTAGTTGACCTTGACCACATCCAATCTAAAGCTATAGTGAAAGAACAAATAGAGGAATAGAACCTAGTTACTGCTACTAGAGCCTTACCAGAAGAAGAAGAGGAGAGCCAAATTATAGAGTCTAGTCCTAAAATACAAGAACCAGAAGAATTTATTAAGGACTTGATCTCTTTGAATCAATACCCTTAGGATGAGCCTCCTTCTATAGTTCCCATTAAGGACCTCTTCCTTGAGATTAGTAACCCATCCTTCCATTATGCAATCCCCATAAATATACCGCAACCTCGTAAGGTTAGCCTCATTAGTCTAGGATTAGTCCCTGACATGCCTTCTTTTATCAAACTTTATCCAAGTAACCTTGAACCTTTTTCCCTACCCTACCAAACTACTTTTGAACCCACTTCCTATTTTCTGCCCTTTCCTAACACATCAAGCATTTCTAGGATTATTAGATTGCATTTAGCTGAGATTAGCATACTGCATGTATTCATCATGCATGTTAGGTTTGCATCTTACTTCTGGCATACTCTTTGGAATTTGCTAGGAGTTCACTGTAAATTTTCATGTGCACGTCAAGCTAGGATCAAACCTAGGGAACCTATAATCTGTTAGGTTTAGATCCAAGAGTTCAATAAGATTTCCTTCTATAGGATGCATAGTCGAGTCTGTTAGGTGTTAGTTTGAGTCCTTTGCATCATCTTGTTAGGAGTCTGCATGTGCCTAGCATGTTCACCACCCCCCCAATATGTTAAATAAACTGGCTAATTCCCGAAGATGGATCAAAGAATTTGATGTAGTGGATTCTATCTTGGTTAGCTTAGGCCTAAAAGAAGCTTCATGCTCGCAGAGCCGGACCTTTTAAAGTGATAGAGAAGGTTGGATCAAATGCCTAGGTGTTAGACTTGCCTTCGGATTTGGGCATTAGTTCTACCTTCAATATTACAGACCTGGTTGAGTATAGGGAACCGGCAGCAATACCTAGTAAGGCCTTTGACCTATTCCTTTTCATTGTGAGTGACCCTAACCCAGAGTGTCCACTAACAAATTGGCCTGAGAGAGGAATGGATCGAGCGTATCCTGGACGATCATGCCATCATGACCTGGGCCGTGACTATCAATGCTTCCTGGTCTGATGGCAAGGCCAGCCAGATCGGACGATTCATAGATTTCTCGAGAGGACTTGCAACGTCTCAACCCAGATCCGAGAGATTTGTGAGCCAGTCTGATCTTCACTCGACAGGGTCAGAGTTCCTTCCTCCCATCCCGGGAGAATTGGTGGGGACACCGGAGGCACCAGAATAAGAAGAGGCTTTTCAACCCTCTGTGAATTGATCAATAATTTATATGTCCGTCTGTAATAAGGTTAGCCCATCTAAGTCCATTTTAGTTGTTATTTGAGTTTTTTTGAGTTGTTATTTTCAGTTCTGTACTAGTCAGCTCATGTTGAGCTAGTTCAGTCCAATGCTAGTCAGCTCATGTTGAGCTAATTTTATTTTTTTGAGTCCTGTCCAAGCATACTGAAGACTCACACCACATCATACAAGTGAAGACCAAGTCCAACTATATTGAAGACATGGAAGTTTAGCCCAAGTCCAACCCAGCTTGAAGATTTGAAGACCCCAGGAGGAGAAATTAGAAAACCCTGATTTCTTACAGATTCCCCCAATGCCCAGATTCCCTCATATGTAAATCATATCCCATTCATCCATGATTTTAGAGATCTGCATCCTAGCCCAAAGAAATCAAGCCCAGGCGCCAAGTCCAAGCCCCTAAGAAGCAAGATACCAAGGATATTATTCCTACGCTACCTTGGCTACCAGGCCACCCCAGCTTCCAGAGGCCCAAACCCATGCACCCGGGCCCCTTTGGGCCGCCTCTTGCTGCTCCTAGAAGCCCAACACGCCCCCCTAGGCATCCTTGGAGTGTTGGCCAAGTCAAGAATTTTTAGGGATTTTATCTACCTAATGTTTCCTTATTTTCTAGCTAGGGTTTGAGAGGGAAAAGGATTCTCATGTAAAGACTAATGTGCCCTTACTTGGAGCCCAAGGTTAAGGGTCTATTTAAAGGACCCTAGCCACTTGTATGAAGGGACTTTTGATATGAATTAAAACCTGAGTTCTTCTATTGAGTTGTGTGATACCCTGCTGTGTGCATAAAGGGGTTGTGAGAGTTCTTCTTCTTGGTGTTTGCAATCATCTTCCTGCTGCCAACAAACCCTCCAGATCCCTGGATGCCCACTCCAAAAGAAGCCTTCCCTTGCTATTTTTCCTTTGTTTTTTTGTTCCTTTGTGAATTTTCTAACCCTTGACAGGTCGTTTGCAGGTCCCTGAGTTCCTACGAATCCAACAACTCAAGCTAAGCCTCAATCGGACCACCGAGCAGAAAGCCGGGTATCCGCGGGTCATTGGCTCGGTTTTCCAGGTGCATCCATCGAGGAATGAGAGACCCCTTCACTGCGATCTTCATAGACGTTGTCAGGTACACCCCTTTACCTCCAGTAGTTTTATTGTAGGAGAACTTGCCCTAACCGAGCTTCTCACCCCCCGGCGGTCCTTCTTTGCTACTTTTCTAGGTCCTAATCTGCTTCTCAACCCCATGGCGGATCTTTTTACTTTACAAGGTCCTAATCTGCATGCTGATCTTCAAAAATTCATACAAAATTCCCTATAAATAATTTGATCTGAAATTCGGGAATTAATCACCTAACTCAACATGTAAAACATACAAAAGGAATTGCATGCATATTAGTCCCCCATCATTTGGTATCAGAGCTTAGATTAGGGCTTATTTTCTGCAATTTTTTAGTCTGTATATGCACTGTGTTTTAAATTATTTCTCCCTGTTAAAAATTCCCAAAAATTTGAGATTTATTTTGTTGGATGCATCATAATTCACTGTAATTTTATTAATTTTTGTAGATTTTATTATTGCCTGTGAATATTTATCAAGCCAAATACAGCCTATAAAGTTTTGGCTCTGTTTTTTTCAACAAGACAAGTTTGGAAGTTTTAGGGTTTTATTTAGCAATTTTTGCATATCTTTTAATTTTAATATTTTTCCTGCATATTAGGCCATGATTTGCAAGTTTTTTTCTATTAAGAAAATACCAAAAAAAAAATTATATATTCTCCAAAAATACCAAAAATATTTAAACCCTAATTTGCATCCTCATCTGCCTGCCATCATTGCATAATTTACTTTTAAGGGCACTCTTGCTATATCAGATCGAGGGAGGATTTGATTACCTCTCCTTAGCCCAAAACCACATCCCTTGCATTCGGTCCAAGCCTTAACCTAAAATTAATTAGACTTAATTTGCCCTAGTGGGCTAGGGACACCAACTGGTCGGGTCCGGGCTAGTGTTAGATCACTGTGTCAAGTTAACTTGTGTGTGCCTTGTGCTCAGTGTCTAGAACGATGGTTTAGGGATTCAATCCCGAAGGGCTTGTGTGCTGGTCCACCTACCTGGCCAATCTCTGATTGGTGTCTAGGATTGGCAATCAGGGACCTAACACTCCCCATACACCTGCCTGGCTGAGTACAGGGTTACTATAGGCTAGTTTGCCACCCTGATTGAGCATCTAGTTTGGACTCTAGGTCTAGTCAGCTATAGTCGGTCTGATCGAGTCTTGCATGAGCACTAGATCAGGAGTTCATATCACCCACCTCCTTCACAAATGTCTGAACCCATGAAAAATTTACAAGCCTAAATAAAAGCCCTAGCTGATCAAATGGCCCAGATGGCTACCCAGATAACTACCCAGATGACTACCCAGATGACCCAGTTAACTCAGTCTGGTATTCAAACCAATGATAGAATTGACCATCTTGCCAATAGGTTTGATCAGTTAAAAGTCCGGGAAGGGACCCCAAGAAAAACCCATGGGTCACAGTCTGAGCCAGATCCTGATTCCCCTCAACCTAGGAGGACCCCAAACCCTGATCTATACCATGAGGTCGAACCTAGGAGAGCCCCTTATCCTGACCCGTACTACAATCCTCAAACTAGGAGGACCCCAAACCCTGATCCATACCTTGAGGCTGAACCTAGGAGAGCCCATCATCATGACCCAATCCCTAAGGTTAGTCCTAGAAGACCCAATCAGGATTTTATAGACCAGGAAGATAGATCCTATGCACCCACACCCTATGAGCCTAGTAGACCCAACACCCAATACTCTGACCCATATAGGGAGTCCAACCCTAGGAGAACCCAATATTCTGACCCATATAGGGAGTCCAACCCTAGGAGAACCCAATATCCTGACCATATAGGGAGCCCAACCTTAGGAGGACCCCATACCATGATCCATCCTTAGAACCTGACCATAGAGCTGACCCAAAATCCTATGTCCCCAGATCCTATAATCCCATGACCCATAGATCTGCACCCTTATCCTATGAGCCTAGAGAACCCATAACCCCTAAATATCAGCCTAGTACTAGTCAGGTTTCCCTTAGTCAATTTGAACCCCATAGGATTAGTACCCCTAAATATGAACCCAGTAGTGAGCCACTACCCCTTAGGCAACCTGAACCTACTAGGACTAGTGTCCATAATCAAGAAACTAGGACCTAGCCAATTTTCCCCTAGCCGACCTTTTCCAACCATTCCTGAGATTGACAAGGCTTACATTAACGTGGAAGTGTATGAAGCTGATGCGAGCCTAGTGGATGAGTATGAGGGAGAAGAAGAGACACCTTTAGATGACCTAGAATTAGCTGACCCAATAGATACCTAGGTAGAAGCCAACCTAGAGGTAGTTGACCTTGACCACATCCAATCTAAAGCTATAGTTGAAGAACAAATAGAGGAAGAGAACCTAGGAACTGCTACTAGAGCCTTACCTGAAGAAACCGAAGAGGAGAGCCAAATTATAGAGTCTAGTCCTAAAATATAAGAACCAAAAGAATTTATTAAGGACTTGATCTCTTTGAATCAATACCCTCAGGATGAGCCTCCTTCTATAGTTCCCATTAAGGACCTCTTCCCTGAGATTAGTAACCCATCCTTCCATTATGCAAACCCCATAGATATACTGCAACCTCGTAAGGTTAGCCTCATTAGTCTAGGATTAGTCCCTGACATGCCTTCTTTTATCAAACTTTATCCAACTAACCTTGAACCTTTTTCCCTACCCTACCAAACTACTTTTGAACCCAATTCCTATTTTCTACCATTTCCTGACACATCCAGCATTTCTAGGATTATTAGATTGCATTTAGCTGAGATTAGCATACTGCATGCATTCATCATGCATGTTAGGTTTGCATCTTACTTCTGGCATACTCTTTGGAATTTGCTAGGAGTTCACTGTAAATTTCATGTGCATGTCAAGCTAGGATCAAACCTAGGGAACCTATAATCTGTTAGGTTTAGATCCAAAGAGTTCAATAAGATTTCCTTCTATAGGAATGCATAGTCGAGTCTGTTAGGTGTTAGTTTGAGTCCTTTGCATCATCTTGTTAGGAGTCTGCATGTGCCTAGCATGTTCACCACCCGCACTAATGTTAAACAAACTGGCTAATTCCCGAAGATGGATCAAAGAATTTGATGTAGTGGATTCTATCTTGGTTAGGCTTAGGCCTAAAAGAAGCTTCATGCTCGCAGAGCCGGACCTTTTAAAGTGATAGAGAAGGTTGGATCAAATGCCTAGGTGTTAGACTTGCCTTCGGATTTGGGCATTAGTTCTACCTTCAATATTACAGACCTGGTTGAGTATAGGGAACCGGCAGCGATACCTAGTAAGGCCTTTGGACCTATTCCTTTTCATTGTGAGTGACCCTAACCTAGAGTGTCCACTAACAAATTAGCCTGAAAGAGGAGAACGGATCGAGCGTATCCTGGACGATCAAGCCATCACGACCTAGGGCCGTGACTATCAATGCTTCCTAGTCCGATGGCAAGGCCAGCCAAAGTCGGACGATTCATAGATTTCTCGAGAGGACTTGCAACGCCTCAACCTAGACCTTCTTGAGAGATATGTGAGCCAGTCTGATCTTCACTCGACAGGGTCGAGTTCCTCCCATCCTGGGAGAATTGGTGGGGACACCGGAGGCACCAGAATAAGAAAGAGGCTTTTCAACCCTCTATGAATTGATCAATAATTTATGAGTCCATCTGTAATAAGGGCTTAGCCCATCTAAGTCCATTTTAGTTGTTATTTGAGTCTTTTGAGTTATTATTTTAGTTCTGTACTAGTCAGCTCATGTTGAGCTAGTTCAGTCCAATGCTAGTAAGCTCATGTTGAGCTAATTTTATTTTTTTGAGTCCTGTCCAAGCATACTGAAGACTCAAGACCACATCATACAAGTGAAGACCAAGTCCAACTATATTGAAGACATGGATGTTTAGCCCAAGTCCAACCCAGCTTGAAGATTTGAAGACCCCAGGATGAAAATTCAGAAAACCCTGATTTCTTACAGATGCCCTCCAAATGCCCAGATTCCCTTCCAGATGCCAAAATATATTCATATACCAAGGCATCCATGATTTTTGAGATCCATCTGCATCCTAGCCCAAAGAAATCAAGCCCAGGCGCCAAGCCCAAGCCACTAAGAAGCAAGATACCAAGGAATATTCCTGCTACCTGGCTACCAGGCCACCCCAGCTTCCAGAGGCCCAAACCCATGTACCCGGGCCCCTTTGGGCCGGCCTCTTGCTGCTCCTAGAAGCCCAACACGCCCCCCTAGGAATCCTTGGAGTGTTGGCCAAGTCAACAGAATTTTTAGGGATTTTTTCTACCTAATGTTTCCTTATTTTCTAGCTAGGGTTTGAGAGGAAAAAGGATTCTCATGTAAAGACTAATGTGCCCTTACTTGGAGCCCAAGGTTAAGGGTCTATTTAAAGGACCCTAGCCTCTTGTATGAAGGGACTTTTGATATGAATTAAAACCTTGAGTTCTTCTATTGAGTTGTGTGATACCCTGCTGTGTGCATAAAGGGGTTTGTGAGAGTTCTTCTTCCCAGTGTTTGCAATCATCTTCCTGCTGCCAACAAACCCTCCAGATCCTCGGACGCCCACTCCAAAAGAAGCCTTCCCTTGCTGTTTTTCATTTGTTTTCTTGTTCCTTTATGAATTTTCTAACCCCTGACAGGTCGTTTGCAGGTCCCTGAGTTCCTACGAATCCAACGACTCCAGCCAAGCCTCAATAGGACCACCGAGCAGAAAGACGGGTATCCGCGGGTCATTGTCTCGGTTTTCCAGGCCGCATCCATCGAGCAATGAGAGACCCCTTCACTGCGATCTTCACAGACATTGTCAGGTACACCCTTTTACCTCTAGTAGTTTTATTGTAGGAGAACTTGCCCTAACCGAGGCTTCTCAGCCCCGGCGGTCCTTCTTTGCTACTTTTCTAGGTCCTAAATCTGCATGCTGATCTTCAAAAATTCATACAAAATTCCCTACAAATAATTTTGATCTGAAATTTGGGAATTAATCACCTAACTCAACATGTAAAACATACAAAAAGAATTGCATGCATATTAGTCCCCCATCACCAGCTGGAGGGATGGAGGTTCGGTGGCACAGGGCTGACGGCGACGACCTGGATTCCCTTATTTTCGGAGATCGGTGGAGCGGCTGAATTGTAGAAGGGGCCGGACCGAGGTGGTGGTGGTGGTCTGGCGATCCCAACAGAGGTGGTGGAACATGGGAGTTACGGGGTTGTTACATCAGTTGGGTGATTCACTGATTTGAGAAAGAGAATAGTGACGGGTTAGGATAGGAACAGCAAGGCGAAGAGGGAAGAGATCAGTAATCCAGAGAAACAGGGGAGCAGGGATGAAGAACAAGGCTTGGGGAAAAAAGATCGAATGATAAATTTAGAAAGAAAAAATAAAAACCATGGTTAGGTTTCCCACCCAAGCTTCTGCACCCACTCTTAACTAGAGTGACCATGTAGGGCATCAGCCCCTCCTTAACCAAGAGTGATGCACCCTCTCCTTAACCAGGTGTTCTTATTTTTCCATCCCAAAAATTCATCATCTCTCTTTTTATTCGAATGACAAAACTATTAAATAGGCTAATCTAAAATATCTGATATCCTAATCTCAGATACCTCAACCTCAATCCTCACACATTTAAACTATTAAAAAAAAACTAATCCAACTAAATCCTAAAATAACTTTCAAATAATCGAGATAAATCCTAATATCATAATATCTCAATCCCTCATACATCCATAAAAAAAATTATGCTTAGATTCATTTGGATATGCTTCGAGATTCATGCTGCTTCAGGATCCATGCTACTCCGGGATATGTGCTGCATCGACTTCAGGATTTGGGGCTTCAGGATTTGGGCTGGGCTGACTTCAGGGTTTGGGTTGGGCTAGTTTCAGGTTTCAGGCTGGGCTGGATCTGGGCTGGCTTCTGGGCTGGGCTTCAGGTTCTAGGCAGGCTTCTAGGTTGGGCTGGTCAATGTCCACATCAATAAGTTTGTTTATATCATAAACAAACCTTTTGATGCTCCACTGGATCCTGCTTCGGACCTGTAATATACATCTTGCAGTTCTTCTTCCAATGTCCCTTCTTGCTGCAGAAGAAACAGGATCCATCATTTGAAGGCCTCTTTGCCTTCTTCCTCTTATTAATGCTATTCTTAGGATTCAGCTTTTGCTTTGTACCCTTCTTCATTACCCCTTTCTTCTTCCCATTAGCTAGAAGAAGATGACTAGCCTTATCTCTTTTGAAGTGGCTCTCAGCTATTTTAAGCATGTTAAGCAGCTCTAGTAATAAAAAATTCAGTTGGTTCATGTGGTAGTTCATGACAAACTGAGAGAAGGAATCTAGAAGTGATTGCATGATCAAATCTTGATTAAGCTCCCCATCCATTACAAAGCCTAATTGACTTAATCGGGTGATTAAGTCAATCATCTTTAGAACATGGACCTGTATAGGTGAGCCATCACTCATCATGCTAGGAACAACTGCTTAGATATTTCATATCTAATAATCCTACTATGCTCTCCATATAGCTTTTTGAGATTGAGCGGTATGGACTGAGGTTCTATGTCTTCATGTTGCCTCTGTAGCTCATTGCTCATCAAGACTAACATGATGTGCTTGACAGTCAAGCTGTCATTCTACCACATTCTATAAGTGGCCTTTTCCTTCTCCGTAGCATCATCTCTGATCGGATCTAGATTTGGAGAATCGAGGATGTAGGAAACCTTTTCCTATGCAAGTACTATTCTCAGGTTCCTTAACCAGTCCACATAATTTGGTTCGGTCAGTTTATTAGCATCCAAGATGCCTCGCAATGAAAGAGAAGAAGCCATTTAATTTTAAATCTATGAATAAACAAGAACAATACATAATCAAACCACTCAAGATGAAAACCATAATTAGATAAGGTTTTGAATCTAATTATGTCTCCCACTATTTTCTATGAATACCATAACCCTCAACTATGGTAGACAAGAAACCAAGGGGAGGACATTCCTTTCCAATTGCATCCCTTGTAATTGTCAACATGACATATGCTTCTAAGACACTTATAGCCTTGTGTTTGCATAACAAACCATAATGTCATAGTTTAGTCGAACGCTTCATTTTATGTAGTCATCATTGAATAATGTTACCCTTGAGTTTGTTTAAAAAAGTAGCATTGTCAATCATACTATAAAGTATAAAATGCACCATGTCAAACTTTATATCAAACCCTAATAGTAAGCCTTGAGTTTGCTCAACAAACCTACTATAGTTTTGATACAAATTTGTCATAGCATGAAGGAAGGCAATTTGTAGTGTACTTAATCAATAGCATTTCCAATTTAAGATTTAGATGTGACCAAATTGGCCAGGAAAGTAGGAGATGAGGGGGTCCCCCTTTTACTTTCCTTAGACACCAATTAAATTGGTAAGGTTAGACAACGAAACCAATTAAAAATCTCATTCCCTTTACCTTTCCAGAACCACTTTGCCTAGACACCAATTGGCTAATCAAACCCTAATCAGATTTGCGTTATGATTAACTTTCACTATGACTAAATATAATTTTTATGAGGGCTTTGATGGTCTCAAATGAATCTTAATTAATCATGTTAACATAATATTCATTACAACAATCAAGCATATTAATCCTAATATACATACCATAAGCATGATTAAAACATCAATCCATTCACCTCACTTGTTTATGGAATTTGGCCATAGTGGCACCCCTACATGCCATAGGAGATCCCATTGAATGGGAAAAGAGGGCCTTTAAGCCAAAATTGGCTCCTATGATCGGACGGCCATGGTGATTAACCCAATCCAAAGCAGTTACTAGGATATAACATGTCACATGTGTAATTTAAACTAATCATGCATCGATTCATAGCATAGTAAGCAATAAACTCTAAAGAAATTACTAATTGCATTCCTTAAGGTAGGTCTGATACCACTATTGGATTACCAAGGCCAGGTGCAGTGGAAGACTAGGTTTCAAAATTTTCATATTTGAAACCCTGACCGGCCGGACCTTAAATCCTAGGAACACTTAAGCATGTCAACTAATAAATAAAATCTTTAGGATTATCTAGGATTACCTGGAATGCTATATTCCTTAAATTCTTTGACGCACACAAGTGCATGCCCTCCAGAGGTGATCCACACAGGAATAGGACCAAGAAAGCACTCCTACGAAAGTTGCTTGTTTGCTTGGTACTCTTTCGATAGTCTTTTGAACTTTCTTCCTTTGCTGGATCCCCTACCCGCTTGTAGGGCTCTCAGAGAACACTCTGAATCCTCTCTCAGTTCCCTAATACTTCTATTTTTCTCCCTAGGCTCTTGTCTTAATTAGACTAGCCTTGTCATGAAAGAACAAGCTTTGTCTTAAAGAGACAACCTTGTCTTAAGGAAGAGGGAGAGAAAATAGCAAGTAGTATTCTGAGGGGAAACTCTTGTGCCTTGGTATCATATTACCAATGCCAATATATAGAGAGGGATGGGGAACCTAATATGTCTTTCCTTCAGCCATTTGATAAGACCCTTCAAGCAGAAGGAGTCTTGTAAGGATGAAAAGACATATCCTGATAATACTTTTCATGCACCAAGAGACAAATCTTTGTCTCTTCGATTTCCAGCATTATTCCTCCATTTGCCACTTGGCTTTGACTACTTATGGGAAGGCCAAAAGGTGTGGTTTCAGATGTGAAGCATCAGAGAAATACAAGAGCCTTCAAATAGGACTCCTAGTCTCAAATTAGCACCAAAATGAGGAGATGCAACTCTTCATTTTGCACCAACCCATTCCACACGAAATTCCTTTGTTTTGACCAGTCAATGCCCTTCCAAAAGGGTGTGGAGATGAAGATGAAGTCCTTTGGACTTTATCTTGCCTTTATGACAGACTTGCAGAAGGACTCTTGGTCTTGCTACGCATACTTTTCTTGGTGCACACCATAAATTGGCGCCAAGAGTCCATGCCATTAGGACTCTTCATTTTGACCAAGATAAATTCCAAATAAATCCAAATAAATACTAAATTAGGCTGCCCTACATAGAACTCAACCCAATTTAAATATCACTTAAATTGGTTAGCCGAATTAGCAAACAAGCTGACCCAATCCAATTGGGTTAGGAGTTGGGCTAGCCAACATATGCAAGTTTTTCAATTAGCTAGCCAATTAGGATCCCATGACCCTAATAAAAATATAATTGACTTCCTTGGCCAATTTTCTAATGTGTGTGACCCTTTGAATCACACATCTAGCTAGCAGTAGGTCTAGGTCCAAGCCGATTCAATCCAATCGAAGCCGATTCGATCCAATCAAAGCCTATTAACCAAATTAGGTCAAATTAAGCTTACCTTAGTTGCCAATTCGAACCAACTTCCAAATTGACTCATGAATCCAATCAAATTGATCCATGAAAACCTACAAGAAATAATTTACATCTAGCAATGTGTCATGACTACCCAAAAGATGAGAAATTTGGTCAAAATTGCTAAAATATGCTTTAGTGAAAAGTTACCATGCAATTCAATCCTTCGATCTCCCTTTATCCCGATTAAGCGATGGGCATGGATAAATGTCAAACCCTAGTACTTAATTCTTTTGAATCTTAATTCGATAATGAAGACTCGATCGATGAAAGATTAGAAACCCTATCTAATCTCATCATGCTTTTATTAAAGACTTCTTGAGTTATCATTCAAAGAGATCACATAGGATAACTGCTCCTCTTATTAGGAATGATCGATTCCTTGTTGGCCTACTCATTACCTTCATAGAAAATCCACCATATCTAGAAACATCCCATATATGACTTAATTGCTATGAATGAGCATGCACCAAAACATGGGTTCATGTGCAGAAAATAATATGGTAGTCTCAGGTCTAAGGATCATATGCATAACTCCTACTAAGAGAACATTCTTTTGACAAGTAAGACTTCCATTTGTTGTTCTCTTGTCGGATTAGTTCAGTGGACTCATTACCTAATGAGCACCCACATCCTTGTATTAGTGTCTCTACACAAGTGGTTATGAGACCAACCACCCTCTCCATCGAGCATACATAGGATGTGCTAGTCTTTCCAGATTCTTCGATCCCCAAATTGATGATCCATCGAATAGGAACATTTTAGATTATAATTTATAAGAACTTAGGTCTTACTATTATGATTTCCATCATAACCCTAATTCCGTTATCCTAACATATGAGATTCATCATTGTTGACGTAGAACCCTCCTTAACCAAGCAGAGCTGCTGGATTATCGGTTTGCTCCCCTGCGCTCACTTGCAAAATAGATCTCGGACTGGATTTCCTCCGGTGGGGGACACTCCAATGCCTATGTCAGGGGCAGGATCCAGCAACAGAATAGAGAGCAGAGGAAATAGTGGCTTGGAAGGAAAAAGAGTCCTCCTTCTCAGGATTGTCTTTTTTGCTTACCTCGAGCATCCCCTCTTACCAGTATTTATGGTGATTGGGCTAGCCTGTCGTTCGGTATTGTCACCCTATGATCAGGGTGAAGATCAATCAGTTTCGTCCAGCCCATAACCGTGATTGGTTACCAAAAGATATTGGCCAGGTCGGAGGCATCGAACTTGGGGCTAATGGTCATGTGGCCGTTCCAAAGTAATTGTGATTTGCTATCATTATTATGGAGTTGATCGGAGATCTATTTCCTGGCATCCTCTTGGTGAAAGGCTATCATCGAAAGTTTGAAGTGTCTTCGAACTTATCATCTTGGCTCGAAGTGTCTTTGAACTTATCTTCTTCCGGTGATCTACCGGATCAAAGCCTCCGATCAGCTCCGAAGATGGGGCTTATGACATGACGGGGGCTGATCTGTCACTTCATCGGATCTCATGGTTCTTTCTAGGCATTCCGATCTAGTTGTATGGTTCGAGAAAGATTCAAGGGATGGTCGAATTAATAGCTATCTGGTGCTTGAACTGGCATATCCCAACAATTGCTCCCCACTCTCAGTTTTAGAAGCAAAGATCTACCTCGAAAAGTGAGAGTACTGCTATGTTGTCGTTTTCCCCCAGGAGAAATGCAATTAAATAGGACCCATCTCCTCGCCTTTTGATCGACAAAGAGGCAAATCCTTAGCCTGAGAGTTGCTTTCTTTTTCTTCCTTCTTCTTCCTTCTTCGTAGTCCTCGACCATGAGGTTCGGTCTAGCAGAGCTCCAAAGAATGACCTAGAAGAGGGCTGCTAGCCCCCGAACCAAAGATAAGCCAAGTGAAAAGGCTCATTAGGGGGATGACCGCGAGGTCCCCCAGTTTGGGGTCGTGGTTGTCCTCGAAAGGAGGGTTCAGGTACTAGAGGCCCAACTAGAAGAGGCGAGGGCTTAAGTTAATGGAGGATGTCACGGAGGCTAAGGAGGCCAAGAATGAGGCGGCTGGAGCTGTTGCCAAGTTCTTGGAATCTTCGGCCTTCAAGGATGAGGTCACTGAGGTGGTGCTAGATGCCTACCACCGGGGCTTCCGGGAGCACCGAGATAAAGCCTTCCGCTATTATGACTTGAAGGGCCTAGAGAATATCAGGCCTTCATTCCCCTTCCTAGGACATGAAGATGACTTTGACTTCGAGGAGGAGGTAGAGTCTGATGCAGAGGGGAAGTCCAAAGCCTCCCCGAGCACCTCTCGAGGGTCTGGATCCATTCTTCATCATGGGAAGGGTCCGGCGGCCGGTCTTTGAGCCATCTCTTTTAGAGTCCAATGCTGATGCTGCTCTTGCTTTTTCTTCTTTCTCTCTCTTTTTCTCTCTTTTTTTTTTGTAAAGCTCTTTTTATCAGATGAATAGAAACATGTTTCTTCTTCCAAGAAAAGCTTACCCCATGATGTTGTAAATGGTGTCAAGTTTGTCATTAGGTTAGGCTAATTAAGCCATTCTCTGGGGCATCAGTCGTTGATAAGGCGAGCAATTTGAGCTTGCTTCGACATGTTTTTGGATAGGGTAGGACATTCCGGCCATCCCTGTGTCCTCTTCTAGAGTTTAGGTAGGTTGGTTAGGCCCGCTCTAGCGCATCTTTGGATTCACCATGGGGTAGGTTACATAAACCATCTCTATGCTTTCGGTTGATCGTAAGGCAGCCGGATTAGGCATCCCTTGGTGCTCGTCGGATATTTTGATAAGGTGAGTGGATCAAACCCACCTTGGCACTCATGATCGTAAGGTCGCTGGATTATGATTTCCTTGGCACTCGTCGGATATATCGATAAGGTTAGTGGATCAAACCCACCTTGGCACTTGGGATCATAAGGTCACCGGATTAAGCTTTCCTTGGCACTCATCGGATATATCGATAAGGTGAGTGGATCAGACCCACCTTGGCACTTGTGATCATAAGGTCGCTGGATTAGGCTTTCCTTGGCACTCGTCGGATATACTGATAAGGTGGGTGCCGAATGGGCCGCTGGGACCATTATTATGTCATTGATTGATAACCAAGTAAATTATTCAAGCTTGCCTTCAGACAGATTTTGTAAAGGCCTCCCTTTGGTGGGAGTGTTTATTGATAGTATTTACGGAGGATATGTACATTCCAAGGTCGGGGTAGCATAACACCATCCAAGGTTTCGAGGTGATATGTCCCAAGGTGTATGACCTCCTCGATCTGGTAGGGTCCCTCCCAATTGGGGGACAGCTTGACTTGTTCCATCGGCCTGGACACTTTGGCTATGCGCAGCACCAAGTCCTCGGGTCGAAAGATTCGTTGTTTCACTCTGGAGTTGTAGTATTTAGTGACCCTTTGCTAATAGGTCACTATTCTGATTTGAGCTTGAAGTCTGGTGCCCTGTAGTAAATCTAGATCCGCTCTTCTGCATTCTAAATTTTTGGGTTCATCATACACCTCAATCATTAGAGATTGCAAGTAGACTTCAATGGGGAGGACTACTTCGGTGCTGTATGCTAGGTTGAACGTGTTGAGTCTCATGTGGTGCATTCATGGCTAGTTAGGTCAATTACATGTGTTGATCTGGTCTATCATGATTTTCCATGATGTGCCTAGGGCTAGCATTGAGCCCGGTATAAGTCTAGGTGTTTAGGCTCAGTTTTGGTCAGTTTGGGTCTTCGGGTCGGCTCTTCTGTTGTAAGAGTTGACTTTGTTGGTAGGCACGTCTCAGAACAGGTGATTGTGGACTGGACAGGTCAGCTCGGATGCACAGTCAGAAAATCTGCAATCTGGATGAGTCAGCTCGGATGGATTCGAGTCAGCTCGGATGCACAGTTAGGAAATCTATTATTTAGATGGGTCGGCGTGGATGGATTAGTGTTGGCTCAGATGCAAGGCCTAGTTGACTATAATGTCTCGTGTTGGCTCGAATGATGGGTGAACTATTTTTTGAACGGTGCCAGCTGGGAGAGTTTTTGGGATCTCGGGCACGTGTGATCGAGGTATATATATTGTATTCTCGTAAGAGGATGAGAGTGGTATAACGAACTTCTTGGAAGTGGAAATCCCTTTCTCCAATAAAAATTCCTCTATTTTCTTTTTCTTCTCTCTTCTCCCGTTTGTGGTGTTCTTGATCTTCATAGACCTGAATCTTATTGTGATCTTCAATGGAGATTGCTAGCAGATGGTCATCCACAACCTGGTGATATGCTTCCATGATTGCTTTGTTGATTAGGGCATTCATTCTTGATCGGAACAAGGCTGTTCTAGAGGATTTGGTTTATCAAATCTGGTTGGATTTGTAGCATAATTCTCAATATTTGGTATCAGAGCTTGGTTCATGGAAGGAAGATCTCAGAGGGTTGGAAGTAAAACTTCTTGTAGGTAAGGTTTTCATATCTCTTGAATTCTTGATTGTGGTAATGGCATCAAGTGGGTTCAATGTAGATTTTGAGAAGTACGATGGCAAGGGAAACTTCACCCTATGGCAGCAAAGGGTTAAAGATTTGCTGGTTCAACAGAGAATTTATAAGGTCTTGGTTAAAGAAAGACCGAAAAAGATTAGTGTTGAAGAATAGGAAGAGTTAGAAGAGATTGCTTTCAGCACCATAAGGATGTGTTTGGCTGATCAAGTTTTACCTGAGGTGTGTTCAGAAACTACTGCAAAAGGTCTTTGGAGAAAACTAGAGAACACATACATGGAAAAGAACATGACATGCAAGCTATGGCTCAAGAAGCAATTATATAGCTTGAGAATGCTGGAAGGAGGAGACCTTGTTACACATATTCAAAAGTTCAATCAGGTTTGTTATGAGGTGATGAGTTTGGATGTGAAGATAGACGAGGAGGATCGGGCATTGTAGCTATTGTGTTCACTCCCTGGATCGTATGATGGTCTCATAACAACTTTGGTTTATGGGAAGGAAATCCTAAACTATGAAGAAGTTGTTGGTGTGCTCAGATCCAATGAGTAAAGAGAAAAGATCTGCAAAGGTAATCCTAATTTAGAGCTTCTTGTTGTGAATAAGAGGTAAGGAAGATCCAAGAAAAGAATTAGGAGAAAGTCCAAGGGTAGATCTCAATCTCGGAACCATAAGAGCTTGAAATGCTACATGTATTGTCAGCTTGGGCATATCAGGAAGAATTGTCCTTTTTGGAAGATAGAAAAGGGGAGAGCCAATACTAGTGGTGCTAATGCTTTGGAAAGCAATGGAGAAGGAGTACTGGTTGTATCACATGGATCAGTGGATTGGGAGAATACCTGGATTTTGGATTCTGCATGCTCATACCACTATACCTTACATCAGGATTGGTTTTACACCTATGACAGGTCAGATGGAAGTAGTGTAAGTCTTGGTGATGATCACCCTTGTATGGTAGCTGGAGTAGGCACTGTTAGGGTGAGGATGTATGATGGAGTGATAAGACTCTATCTAATGTCAAACATGTACTAGAATTAAAATAGATTTTGATTTTTTTAGGCTACTTGGAAGAGCAGGGATATGCTTTTAGTTGCTAATCTGGTAGTGGATGTTTGAGAATTACCAAGGGAGCTTTGGTGGTAATGAGAGGAAGAAGACTGAGCAACAATCTATATAGGATGGAAGGCTCAGTGATTAGTGATAGTGCTGAAGTGCTTGCAGCAGCACAAGAGGAACAGTTGAAATATAAACTTTGGCACTATCGAATGGGTCATATGAGTGACCGAGGGCTTACGGAGTTAAGCAGAAGAGGGAACATCCCAGCTTTGAAAAAGGATGGAAATGACCTGTGTAAGCCGTGCATCTTTGGTAAACAACATAGAGTTAAATTTTCTATTGTACCAAGCCAAGTGAAGGAGTACTGGATTTGGTGCACTCGGATGTATGGGGACCAGCACCTGTTTTATCCAAAGGTGGAGTAAGGTATTTTGTTCCTTTATTGATGACTTCTCTAGGAAACTATGGGTGTATATGATGAGGAAAAAATTAGATATGTTTCCTCGGTTTAAAGCTTGGAAAGCTGAGGTAGAGAAGGAGACAGGAAGACATGTAAAGTGTGTTCAGACTGATAATGGTGGGGAGTACTCTACTACAGAGTTTAGGAGTTACTGTAAGGAAAATGGTATCAAACGCAATTATAAAGTAAGGATGATCCCACATCAGAATGGTGTCGCGGAAAGGCTGAACCGAATACTATTGGAGAGGGCAAAGAGTATGAGGCTGCAGTCATCACTACCGAAAACTTTTTGGGGTGATGCTATTACTCAGGCATGTTTTCTCATAAATAGGTCCCCTCACTTCAAGTTGGATGGTGGACTTCTGGAAGAAGCTTGGAGTGGGAAGAAGGTGGAGCTTGGCCACCTGAAAGTTTTTTTTTGCCCGGCTTATGTTCATGTGGAGGCAACTAAAAGAAGCAAGCTGGATCCTAAGTCAAAGAAAATGATCTTCATAGGTATCCACAAGGAGTCAAAGGCTACCTACTGTGGGATCCACAGTCTCAAAAGGCGGTGATCAGTAGGGATGTCATTTTTGATGAAAGGAGCATCTTGGTGAAACCGGGGACTGCAACTAAAAATGCAGTCAATAAGATGAAGAGCAGTGAGAGCCCATCACAGGTGGAGGATAAGTCTTCAACATCAACAGAAAATGGAGTTTCTGTTGAGGTGGAGTTGGACAGGAAAGATTCTCTAGGAGTGAAGGAGAGGCAAGAAGAATCAGCTATTCAAAGGAAAGTGCACGAGGAGCCACAAGCAGTAGACTTGCAGGACAGTGCAAGGGGAGTGGCATTGCATAAGCCTCAACACATAATCTAGAAGTCGGTTAGATATGGCATGGATGACGCAATTTCATATGCTCTTATATCTGTGAATGGAAAATGAGAAAGTTTTGTAGATGCCATAGAAAGTCCTGATAAAGAATCATGGATGCAAGGCATGATGGAAGAGATGGAATCTCTCTGGAGGAATCATACATGGTAGCTAGTGGATCTACCTAGAGATGCTCATGCTATTGGCTCCAAATGGGTGTTCACTAAGAAATCATTACCTTCAGAGCAAGGTGGAGTAAGATACAAGGCAAGATTGGTAGCAAAGGGATACTCACAAAGGGAATGAGTTGACTATACAGAAGTGTTTTCTCCTATTATATGCCATACTTCAATTCGGGTGTTGTTGTCTTTGTTGGCAAAACATAATTTGGAATTGGAGCAGATGGATGTGAAGATAGCCTTTCTACATGGAAGACTAGAAGAAAAAATCTATATGAAGCAACTCGATGGCTTCATTGAGATTGGACAGGAGAACAAGGTATGTCTACTTCAGAGGTCATTGTATGGATTGAAACAATCACCTCATTAGTGGTATCACAGATTTGATACATTTATCTTGAGCCTTGGATTTCTTAGATGTGAACATGATCATTGTGTCTATGTGAAGGATGTGGATACTAAGGATGCTCTGTATTTACTTCTGTATGTAGATGATATGTTGATAGCCAGTAGAAGTATGACAACTGTGAAAGGGCTGAAGAGAGCATTATCTCAGGAATTTGAGATGAAGGACTTGGGATCAGCTCAGAAAATCCTTGGAATGGAGATTTGTAGAGATAGGTGCAAAGGAATACTCCATTTGTCACAAGGTGGGTACACTAAAAAGGTACTCGAGAGGTTTGGGATGGATAAGGCCAAACCTGTGGAAACACCATTACCAGGGCATTTTTCTCTCAAAAAAAAATAGTGCCTCCAAATAGAGGAGGAGAGAGAGTACAGGGAAAGAGCTCCATATGCCAATGCAGTGGGCAGTTTGATGTATGCTATGGTTTGTTGCAGGCCGGACATAGCATATGCTATAAGCCAGGTGAGCAGGTACATGGCTAATCCTGGGAAGGAACACTAGAAGGCATTGTAGTGGATTTTGAATATCTGCTAGGGACTCAAAGACATGGACTAGTATTTGATGGGCAGCTTGAAGGACATGGATGAAATTCCATAAAATCATGTGAGGATTTAGGTCCTTTGGAAGGGATTGTTGATGCAAGCTATGCAGATGATCTTGATACAAGAAGGTCTACAACAGGTTATCTCTTCTACATGTATGGTAGACTGGTTTCTTGGAGATCAACCCTTCAACCTATTACTGCTTTGTCTACAACAGAAGCTGAGTATATAGGGATTACTAAAGCTATAAAGGAAGCACTATGGCTGAGAAGGCTAGTGTCTGAAATATGGGTGAAACAGTGTGTGGTGGTCCTGCACAGTGATAGCCAGAGTGCCATACACTTGATACGGAATCCAGTCTATCATGATAGGACCAAGCATATAGATGTGAGGTACCACAGAGTCAGGGAGCTAGTGAAGAAGGAGAAGTGGCACTGGTGAAGGTCCATACAACGGAGAACCAAGAGAATGCACTTATGATGGCTTTATCAAGGGATAGCTTCTACTCTTGTATGTGGTTAATGGGTTTGAGGAGTCTGGCATATGTAGCCTTGAAGCACCAAGGTGGAGATTATTGAGTCTCAGGTGGTGCATTCATGGCTAGTCGGGTCAATGTACATGTGTTGATCTGGTCTATCATAGTTTTCCATGATGTGTCTAGGGCTAGGGTTGAGTCCAGTATGAGTCCTAGGTGTTTAGGCTCAGTTTTGGTCAGTCTGGGTCTTTGGGTCGGCTCTTCTGTTATAAGAGTCGACTTTGTTGGTTGGCACGTCTCAGAACAGGTGATTATGTGGTGTGGGCACCAGGATCTGACAGAGGCTCCTCAACCCTCTATGGATCTCAGATTAGGGTTCCACTTCTTTGTGTCTTGTAATAAGGCTTCAAGCCTCAAATTTGTAATTGTCTTTTGCTTTGAATTGAGTCTGTACCTTGACCAATTAGATCAAATTGAGTCCTATACTAAGTCGAGTCGCAAATCGAGTCCAGTCTAAGTCTATTAGAAGTATGGGTCCATTACAAGAGTGGGTCTTAAAATTTAGTCTCCTGGAAAGCAAGCCGAGAAAGAATCCAAGTCAACTCAGGGTTCTCCTATGCATCCTACATGGCGCCATGACATCTTGCCATGTGGGCAGCATAATTGGCATGCAAGGATGCCCAATGGGGAGGACCACTTCACTTGGTTCAAGCCTTTTTCCCTCCCCCATATCAAGCTCATTGCCGTGCAAGGGTGGTCGGCCAAGGAAGAAGTCAATGGAAGATGATGTAGGGAATTTAAATCCCTTTCTTCAAGCCCTCCAATCAAGCCTTCTTCCCAATTTGCTTCAACCTCATTGGAAGGGAGAGACAAGAGCCTTGGACGCCTCCACCTAACACTCCCCTTGTCAAGTCTTGTGCCCAAGAAAGAACACCAACCAAGGAAGGAGGCAGAACACATGCCTTGCTCCAAGCCCCTCTTCATGCCTTCTTCCAAAACCAAGAAGATTCTTTCCAAGTTCAAGTTGCCAAGAACCTCACTCCAAGCCATGCATCACGCCATGCCCAATCCAAGTTGCCTTTGGTCAACCAAAGAGAGGAGAAGGTCAATGCTTTTGGGTGCCCATCCAAGAAGTTTGTATTTTTTTTCATTTGAAATTCGAATGGGCCTTGAGTGCCTATTTAAAGGACCCAATCCCTCCATTGAAAAAAAAAATTGAATGATTGAATGAAAAAAGCTTGAGTCTTGTTTCCCCTCCAACCATTGTCTCCTAGACTAGGTTTGAGTGAAGTTTCCTTCATCCCCAGGGACGTCGAGTGGTGTGGGGCCACCTTTCCGTCACCCCAGGGCATCGCAAGTCCTTCATCCTCCTGGACATCAAGTGATGTGAGGCCACAATCCTTCATCCTCCGGGACGTTGTGGGGTGCGAGGCCCCAAGTTGTCTCCTTCTTCGACTTCGGAATCCAGCCGGACACTGGGCTCGAAGCCCCTTCTCAACCCTATCTTAGTTCCATTTCAATACATCTTGCCACTTCGCTAATCCCTACTTTGCTTGCCAACAGGTCCTCGTTGGTATCTCGGGCACCAGAGACAGTCTGCTTTGCCATCGCGACCACCCGACCGAAAGCCGGTGCATCCACGGGCTCAACTGCTCGGGCACCCAGGCCGCATCGCCGAGTTAAGCAATTTCTGCATCAGGCGCTTCAGACGTGTGAAGTTTGCCCCTATCTCCCAAGTAGGTATTGTGTATCGAGCGTAGTCCTACCGGGATTTCTTAATCCCGGGTTCCTGTTCTTGTTTTCACTATTTAGGGACTTGAATTACTAGTGTAGGCTTCTATTATTTAGCTTCTCTTATTTCTAGTCTTTGTTTGTATCGGAAATCAAAAACCTAAGAAAAACATCTAAAACTCATCAACTATAAAAATTTTCTTTACATCATAGGAATCCATACTAGCATCTCTAGCCCTATCCTCCATCATTAGTGGTATCTGAGCTTTATTCCACATCATTTTTGGTATCAGAGCATGGCTAGGCCTAGTGCATCTTTTCCTTTCATTTTCTGCATTCTGGTTAGCACGTATATGGTCTGAACATTTAATTGTTTCTCTATGTAAGGACCCCCAAATTTCATGATTTCTATTTTGATAGATCACACTTAATTCAAGGTATTTTTTGTTATTTTCTCAGATTTTATTTCAGTTTGTAGCATTTCTACAAGCCGAAATACTACCTGAGAAAATCTTAGGTTTGAAATTCCTGCAAGCATCTCATTTCTTGCTTCATTCATCCATCTAGCTTATTTCTTGCATTTAGGGGCATATTTAAATTCCAGCATTTTGTTTAGCATTCACACATCTGAAAGACACAAAAAACAAGAAAATTTTAAGTCATTTCATTAGTCATTTGTGTGCATCATTTTGCATAACTCATCCTAACGGCGTCAAATTAACATAGGATCAGGATTTCATTACCTATCCCTAGCCCAAAAATCACCACCCGACATATCGAACCCTAGCTGTTAACTAAAATTGATTAGATTCTTTATCTGCTCTAGTGACCTAGGGACACCCATGATGTCGGGTCGACCCAAGTGTCGAGCCAAGCTAGATCACTTGTTGGTGTGTGCTTGAGTAGCTGGTGTCTAGGAAAGTGGTTCAGGGACTAGATCTCGAAGGGAAGTGGGTTGGTTTGCTTACCTGGCCAATTTCATTGGTGTCTAAGGCAAGAAAAGAGGAACCTCCACAAACCTTACACTTACCTGGCCAGGTGCCAAGTTACTACTTCCAGGTTCATCTTCTTGGCTTCACATTTGGTGAGATCTCCTAGGTCTAACGAACCATAGCACCATTCTGTGTGTGTGTTACATGTGCACTAGATCAGGAACCTCTTTTCACCCACCTTCTCCACCCCCTACCAAAGCCATGGACCAACTTCGAGCTGACATTGGAGCCCTAACTCAATCCATGACTCAATTAAGCAACCAGTTGACTAATAGATGTGATCAAATAGAGGCCAGACTAGGACCCATAGAGGAAGTTTCTAGGCTCCTTGAGCGTTTCCAGAGAGCTCCTGCCTACAGAAGACTTGAGCCCTTTAGGAACCAGAGCCATATCCCTGGATCCACCCAAGGTTATAGCCAGGCTTACCCAAGTCGACCAAGCCTGAACTGATATGACCCCAGTCGACCAAGCCTAGCCCGTCCCAGTCCTAGTCTTCCCAGTCTGAATCGACCCCAATACAGTAGAGAGGACAAGGGTAAGGCTATTGAAGTCCAGGGGAGACCCGATCTCCAAGGTAATAGCTATAGGTGTCATAAACCTGAGCATTTTGCTAGTCAGTGCACCGCCCCTGCCCTACTTATGGATGAACCGAATGAAACTGAACCCGAACCCATTGTTGAACCTGAGGAAGACTTGAAGGTTGAACCCATTGAAAATCTATGGAAAGAAACTCTTGAGCCCATTAAAGAGTTGAAAGAAGACATCTGTGAATCAAGTTTAGTAGAGGAATATGGTGAAGATGGGCCCCAGGTAGAATTCATCGAGGAACCAAAAGAAAAAGATCCTGAACCCATTAGAGACTATGAAGGAGTAATTGAGCCAGGATCGAACATTGTAAAGGATGGTGAGGGTTCACAAGTATTGCCCTTAGAGGAGGTCTAGGAACAAGTCCCTATAGAACCACCCCAGGAGGTAGACATCAGTTTTGAGGACTTTCAAGATAACATTCCCATAGACCTTCCACCATCTAGGAACACCCATCTAGCCTTGGAACTTGCACCTGTAGAACAATGTCCAAATCTTAAGATTATCCTGAATAACCAAGATCTATTTCATGATGCCCAGAGATTACCCCAAGACTCCGACTCCTATTTTCTCCCATTCCCAGAGCCTTCTCACATTTTTAGAGCCATGGGGTTGCATTTTGTTGAAATTACCAGGCTGCATGACTCCTTAGAACCCATCCCTTTTGCCATTTACTTTTGGTACACTTTATGGCATTTGTTATGGATCCTTGATAATTTTTCTTGTACATACTAGACTAGGGTCAAACCTAGAGAGTCCATAATCTGTTAGGTTTAGGCCCTAGAGCATCCAATAAAATTTTTTCAATAGGGATGCATAGTTGAGTTTGCATTTTGCATCATATTAGGATTATGCATTAAATATAATTTTAAAATAATTTGGTTGATTCCAGAAAGTGAGCCAAAGAGTTTGAAATAGGGGATTTTATAATGATTAGGCTTAGGCCTGAACGGTTTCCACCGGGAACCGTTAAGAAGCTTCATGCTCATGGGGCTGGTCCCTTTAAAGTGTTTAGGAGAATGGGCCCTAATGCCTATGTGCTAGAATTATCTCCGGATTAAGGAATTAGCTCGACATTCAATATCTTTGACTTAGTCGAGTATAGGGAACCGGCAAACATACCTAGCGAGCCATTTGGGCCTGACCTTTCTTTTGAGAGTGAACCTGAACCTGAGTGTCCACCTCCAAATATACCTGAGCGAGAAGAGCAGATCGATTGTGTCCTGGATGATCAAGCTATCACTACCCGGGGCAAAGGCTATCAACATTACTTGGTCTGAAAGCAGGGCCGACCCGAATCCGATGACTCGTGGATCACCCAGGAGGACTTGCAGTGCATCGACCCCGACATCCTGGGAAGGTACCAAAGCCAGACTAACCCTTACTCGACAGGGTCGAGTTCCTCTCACCATGGGAGAATTGGTATGGGCACCAGGATCTGACAGAGGCTCCTCAACCCTCTATGGATCTCAAATTAGGGTTATACTTCTTTGTGTCATTTAATAAGGCTTCAAGCCTCAAATTTGTAATTGTCTTTTGCTTTGAATTGAGTCTGTACCTTGACCAATTAGGTCAAATTGAGTCCTGTACTAAGTCGAGTCGCATATCGAGTCCAGTCTAAGTCTATTAGAAGTATGGGTCCATTGCAAGAGTGGGTCTTAAAATTTAGTCTCTTGGGAAGCAAGTCGGGAAAGAATCCAAGTCAACTCAGGGCACACCTATGCATCCTACATGGCGCCATGACATCTCGCCATGTGGGCAGCACACTTGGCATGCAAGGACGCCCAATGGGGAGGACCACTTCACTTGGTTCAAGCCTTTTTCCCTCCCCCCTATCAAGCTCATTGCCATGCAAGGGTGGTCGGCCAAGGAAGAAGTCAATGGAAGATGATGTACGGAATTTAAATCCCTTGCTTCAAGCCCTCCAATCAAGCCTTCTTCCCAATTTGCTTCAACCTCTTTGGAAGGGAGAGACAAGAGCCTTGGATGCCTCCACCTAACACTCCACTTGTCAAGCCTTGTACCAAAGAAAGAACACCAACCAAGGAAGGAGGAAGAACACATGCCTTGCTCCAAGCCCCTCTTCATGCCTTCTTCCAAAACCAAGAAGATTCTTTCTAAGTTCAAGGCACCAAGAACCTCACTCCAAGCCATGCATCATGCCATGCCCAATCTATGCTACCTTTGGTCAGCCAAAGAGAGGAGAAGGTCAATGCTTTTGGGCTCCCATCCAAGAAGTTTGTATTTTTTTTCATTTGAAATTCGAATGGGCCTTGGGTGCTTATTCAAAGGACCCAATCCCTCCATTGTAAAAAAAAAATTGAATGATTGAATGAAAAAATCTTGAGTCTTGTTTCCCCACCAACCATTGTCTCCTAGACTAGGTTTGAGTGAAGTTTCCTTCATCCCAAGGGACGTCGAGTGGTGTGAGGCCACCTTTCCATCGCCCCAAGGTGTCGCAAGTCCTTCATCCTCCTGGACGTCTAGTGGTGTGAGGCCACAATCCTTTGTCCTCTAGGACGTCGCGGGGTGCGAGGACCCAAGTTATCTCCTTCTTTGACTTTGGAATCCAGCCGGACACCAGGATCGAAGCCCTTTCTCAACCCTATCTTAGTTCCATTTCAATACATCTTGCCACTTTGCTAATTTCTACTTTGCTTGCCTACAGGTCCTCCTTGGTATCTTGGGCACCGAAGACAATCTGCTTTGCCATCGCGACCACCCGATCGAAAGCTGATGCATCCGCGAGCTCGACTGCTCGGGCACCTAGGCCGCATCCACTGAGTTGAGCGATCTCTGCATCGGGGGCTTCAGACGTGTGAGGTTTGCCCCTATCTCCTAAGTAGGTATTGTGTATCGAGCATAGTCCTACCGAGGTTTCTTAATCCCGGGATCCTGTTCTTGTTTTCACTATTTAGGGACTTGAATTGCTAGTGTAGGTTTCTATTATTCAGCTTCTCTTATTTCTAGTCTTTGTTTGTGATCGAGAATCAAAAACCAAAGAAAAACATCTAAAATTCATCAACTATAAAAAATTTCTTTGCATCATAGGCATCCATACTAGCATCTTTAGCCCTATCCCCCTGCATCATTAGTGGTATCTAAGCTTTATTCCACATCATTATGGACTGGACGGGTCAGCTCGAATGGATTCGATTCAGCTCGGATGCACAGTTAGAAAATCTACAGTCTGGATGGGTCAGCTCAGATGGATTCGGGTCAGCTCGGATGCACGGTCAGGAAACCTATTGTCTGGATGGGTCGGCTCGGATGGATTAGAGTTGGCTTGGATGCAAGGCCTAGTTGACTCTAATGTCTCGGGTCGGCTCAGATGATGGGTGAACTATTTTTTGAACAGTGCGAGCTGGGGGAGTTTTTGGGATCTCGGGCACGTGTGACCGAGGTATATATATTATTTTCTCGTAAAAGTATGAGAGTGGTGTAACAAACTTCTTGGAAGTGGAAATCCCTTTCTCCCATGAAAATTCCTCTATTTTTTATTTCTTCTCTCTTCTCCCGTTCGTGGTGTTCTTGATCTTCATAGACCTGAATCCTACCATAATCTTCGATGAAGATTACTATAAGATGGTCATCCACAACCTAGTGATACGCTTCCATGATTGCTTTGTTGATCACGGCGTTCAAACTTGATCGGGAACAAGGCTGTTCTAAAGGATTTTGTTTATCAAATATGGTTGGATTTGTAGCATAATTCTCAATAGAACGGAGATTCACTCATGGCCATTCTAGGGGTCGTCCGGTTTGCCAAAATAATGGAGTTCAGTACTTTGGCCCAAAGCCCCTTGGTGTCGTTCAGTCATGTCTTCAGACCATGGAGAATGGTCTGATTTGTCACTTCGACCTCTCCATTGTACTGAGGATGATCGACTGATGTCAATTTATGAAGTATATGATAATGGGCACAGAAGTCTCTGAACTTGGGGTTGTCAAACTATCTCCCATTATCCGTGAGTACGGTATATAGAATCCCGAACCAGAATATGATGAAGTTTTTGACAAAACTTTCCAGCTTCCCTTCGGTGATATGAGCGAGGAGTTCAGCTTCAACCCATTTGGTAAAGTAATCTTTGGCGACAATTAGAAATTTCCTTTGCCTGGATGCTGGTGGGAACAGACCAAGAATATCCATGCCCCACTGGGAAAAGGGCTAGGGGGCCGTCAGCTGGGTGAGCTGGCTTGCTGGCTATCTCTAGACGTTGGCATACCTCTAGCACTAGTTACACCTTTGGACAAAGTCAGTCGAGTCCTTCTGGATGGTGGGCCAGTAGTAACCCTGGCGTATTATCTTGTATGCCAGGGATCTACCCCCCAAGTGATCTCCGCATATGCCTTCATGGACTTCTCTCAGGGCATACTCGGTGTCCGATGGCCCCAAGCACTTTAGCAGGGGTTAAGTGAATGATCTCTTGTACAAGGTCCTGTCTAAGATGACGTACTGAGATGCCATCCAGCGGACCTTTTTGGTTTCCACCTTGCCTTCCGGCAGCATGCCATTTTTCAGGAATGTGAGGATGGGATCCATCCAATTGGGTTCTGTCTCGATTTGATGTACCTCTAGGGCCTCTTCGGTTATGCTCGGAACCTCAAAATGCTCAATGAAGGTATGTTCGAGGAATTCTGGAGTAGTGGTGGCAAACCTGGACAATGCATCTGCTAGAGAGTTCTTCGATCGGGGCACATGGATGATCTCAAAGAACTCCAATCAAGAAGACAGGGCTTGTACTTTCTCCAAATATTGGATCATTGTAGGATCCCTAGCCTCGAAGTCGCATTTAACTTGATTCACTACTAGTAGGGAGTCTGAAAAGATCTGGATCTTTCGAACCCCTAGACTTTCGGCGATGCGGAGTCCTGCAAGTAGGGCTTCATATTCGGCTTGGTTATTTGAAGCAAGAAAGGAGAACCGGAGTGCGTACTCCACTGCATGGTGATCCGGTTCAGCAAGTATGAGGCCTGTGCCGCATCCTGTGGAATTTGAGGCCCCATCCACATGGAGGACCCAGACAGATCCTGCATCCTTTGGACTGGCCTTTTCTCCTTCGACTATTTGGACTATGTCTTCGGCCTTCCATGTGCATTCTGCTAAGAAGTCGGATAACACCAACACTTTCAAGGCCGATTGGGGTTGAAAACTGATGTCGAACTCACTTAACTTTACAGCCCATTTAGCTATCCTTCCCGAAGTATCAGGACAATGGAGAATAGCTTTGAGAGGCTAGTCAGTTAAGACCATAATAGTGTGGGCATGGAAATAAGGCCATAGTCGCTTTGCCATAATTATCAGTGAGTAGATCAACTTCTGCATTATTGAATGCCACACCTTCGCATCATGCAAGACCTTGTTGATGTAGTAGATTGGTTTATTGAGCCCATCTGCTTCTTTTTGGATGAGGACCGAACTGACTGCTTCGTCCATGGTGGAGAGGTACAGGTAAAGAATCTCTCCAAGGGGTTTGGAGGGTAAGGGAGGTGTCTCCAGATATTTGTTTAACTCTTTAAAGGTGAAGCGGCAGCCCTCGGTCCATTCAAAGCCCCGGGACTGCCATAGTACCTTGAAGAAAGAGCGGCACTTCTCAACTGATCGGGAAATGAATCTGCTCAAGGAGGCGATTCTTTCCATCAGCTGTTGTACTTCCTTGTTATAAGAAGGGTGTCTCATACTCCGGAGGGCTTGGATCTTCTCAAGGTTTTTCTTGATTCCGCGTTTAGTAACGAAGAACCCCAAGAATTTTCTCGAAGTTACCCTGAAAGCATATTTTATCGGGTTCAGCTTCATGTGATGGTGTTGTAAGGCGTTGAATGACTTCTCCAGGTCTTTGACGTGATCTTCTTTAAGGAGGCTCTTCATGATCATGTCGTCGACATAAGCCTATATGTTCCTTCCCAACTATTCTTTAAACACTTTGTTGATCAACCTCTGAAACGTTGCCCCGGCGTTCTTCAATCCGAATGGCATCATCGTGTAGCAGTAGAGACCTTTTTCGATGATGAAAGAAATTTTTTCTTCATCCTGAGGGTCCATTCGGATTTGGTTGTACCCAGAGAAGGCATCCATGAAGCTTAATAGCTGATGGCCAGTGATGGCGTCGACCAATTGGTCAATTTTGGGTAAGAAAAAGCTATCCTTTGGGCAGGCTTTGTTGAGGTCAGTGTAGTCGATGTAGATACTCCATTTGCCAGTAGTTTTCTTTACCATCACCACGTTGGCCAGCCACTCGGGGTAGTGGGCTTCTCGAATGAATCCCGCTTTGAAGAGTTTATGCACTTCTTCATCTATCGCCCGCTGCCTCTATGGGGCGAAATTCCTCTTCTTCTGTCGAATTGGCTTGTATTGAGGGATGACTTCCAACCGATGGGTAATCACTTCGGCCATAATTCCTGACATATCCAAAGTCAACCAAGTGAGGATGTCGGCATTGCTTTTGAGAAGGCTGATTAGCTCTGCCTTTATCTCTTCATCAAGTAGGCTTCCAATCTACATAACTTTGGTGGGGTCCTCTTCGATCAACTGCATTGAAGTTGTTCTCTCCATAGGCTCATCACAGTCTTCGGTCGGATCCCTCGGATCCAATTGGTCCAAAGTCGTGGGGCTGACTGCTTGTTTGTCCTGGATTGTCAAGCATTGTTGCGCAGCCCTCTGGGCTCCCTTCGCTTCTCCTACCCCACTCCTAGTGGGAAATCACACTAGTATATTGTAAGTCGACACTATGGCCCGAAATTTGTTCAGGACGGGCCAGCCCAAGATTATGTTGTAGGCCGAAGGGGTCCAGACTACCATGAAATTAATTGGTAATTTCTTCTGCCAGGGTTCGGTATCGAGGATAATGGGCAGTATGATTTCGCCTTCTATCTTGACTTGATTTCCTCCGAAGTCGGTGAGTGGGATAGGAGACCTTCGTAACTTGTTTTTAGGTAGGGACATTCAGGAGAAAGCATCATAGAGTAAGATGTCTGTGGAGCTTCCATTATCAATTAGGATATGTCTTACATCATAGTTGGCCACAACGGTCGATATTACAATCGGATCATCATGCGGGAGTTGAACTCCCACAAGGTCCTCATTATAGAAGAGTATAGAGTTATTGTCCTTGTACCATTTTGGGGCATCGTCTTTGACTCTTCTCTAGTCGGTTGGCCAATGTATCATTCCCACGTTGCCGTTAATGGGTCTTTGGTTCGACAACTCGGCTTCTTCAGGGGCCCTCTAGGGGGCCGCAGCTTCAGGCCTAGGTGGTGGGCGATTGATGTATTGTCCTAGGTAGCCCCTCTTGATGAGATCTTCAATGGCATCCATAAGCTAGATGCACTCTTCAATGTTGTGGCCATGGTCCTGATGGAATCTACAATATTTACTTCGATTCCTCATAGAAGAGGATGCTCTCATGGGACACGGCCTCTAATCCTCCTTAATCTCCATTAGGATTCTCTCCTTAGGGAGATTGAAGGAGGTATAAGGGTCGAATCTCCCGCCCAAAGTTTTGGGCTTGGGACTCTGTCGTCGATTGGAGCCACCATTGTTGCTGTTGCTGTTGTTATTGGAGGGTGTAGGGGGATCCAACCCCCTTGTATTCTTCTTCTTCGAAAGGGGTTTTCCTTCAGATAGTCATCGTTTTGCTGCCTGCTCCTCCATATCGGCATATTTTTGAGCCCTCAACAGTAGCTCAGTGTAGCTTGTGGAAAATTTCTTATCTAAGGAAAAGGTATGCCTAGATGATCGGAGTCCTTTCTTTAACGCAGACATGGCCACGTGCTCATTAAGATTGGGAATCTCGAGAGTGGCCGAGTTGAACCTAGAGATATAGTCTCAAAGGCTTTCCCCCTTACCCTGGTGGAGGAGGAAAAGGGTGTCCATGTTCCGAGGTATATTGCGGCGGGTCCTGAAATTCAAGACAAATAACTTCTCGAAGTCAGAAAAAGAATCAATAGTACCTGGATATATGCTCGAATACCACATTCGAGCTACCTTCTATAGAGTGGCAGGGAAGGCAAGGTAGTATAGTGCATCTGAGGCCCCTTGGATCATCATATGGACTTCAAAACTGCCTAAATGATCGAGTGGATCAGTAGTACCATCATAAGGTTCCATCTGAGGAACCCTAAAGTGCCAAGTGACAATTTTGACCATGATATGAGGGGTGAATGGAGGGTGTGACTCGTAAGTCACAAGGCCCCCGTCCTTCCTTTAGTCCTGTTGTTTCACCACCTCTAACTTGAGGGCCTTGAGCTTCTCCCCATAATTGAGAAAAGCTTCCTTCGGTAGATCTCTCCTTGGGGTGGAGTCTTCGGATGAAATGGAAGGGGATCGCCTAGATCTTTTTCTCCTCTGCAAGGAACCGACTATCTTTGGGTTCCGAGAGTTGTGGTCCTCGAGCGAAGAGTGGTCCTGAAGAGAGAGGTGGGTAGACATAAGCTGATGATCCCCTCTACTCCGGTACCAGTGACTGTGTTTGAATATGGTCGGCGAATGTCCCTCTTGGTGGGCTCGATCCTGAAAGTTCTGAACCATGGCCATCAGAGCATTGACTTGGTTCAGAAGGGTCTCAAATTGTTGCTGTCCCATGACAAATGCATGGGGTGGGGCATCATTCTCGGGTAGGTCGTTCCTGCGGGAAGCAGGATGACCTCTGATCATCGAAGCATTCTTGTGGGAGAGAGGATGTCCTTTTCTCATCGAGGCATTCTAAGCTCTTCGTCTCGCCATTGGGATTTCTTCTTTACTCTCCTTTTTTAAGGAAAGAAGTAGGGTAGCAGTGGATGCGTAAACAGTGCATGCCCTGCCCCCCTACCTGGCATGCCAATCTGTTAACGTAGAACCCTCCTCAACCAAGCAGAGCTACTGGATCGCCGGTTCGCTCCCCTGCACTCACTTGCAAAACAGGTCCCTGACAGGATTTCCTCCGGTGGGGGACACTCCGATGCCTAAGTCAAGGACAGGTTCCAGCAACAGAATGGAGAGCAGGGAAAATGGTGGCTAGGGAGGAAAAAGAGTCCTCCTTCTCAGGATTGTCTTTTTTTGCTTACCTCAAGCATCCCCTCTTACCAGTATTTATGGTGATTGGGCCAGCCTGTCGTTTGATATTTTCACCATATGATCAGGGCGGAGATCAATTAGCTTCATCACGCCTGTAATTGTGAGCAGTTACCAAAAGATATTGGCCAGGCTGGAGGCGTCGAACTTAGGGCTAACGGCCGTGTGGCCATTTCGAAGTAATTACGATTTGCTATCATTATTATGGAGTTGAGCAGAGATCTGTTTCCAGGCCTCCTCTTGGTGAAAGGCTATCATCAAAAGCCCGACACTTCGAACTTATCATCTTGGCTTGAAATGTCTTCAGACTTATCTTCTTCGGATCGATCTACAGCATCAAAGCCTCCTGTCAACTCCGAAGACTGGGCTTATGACATGATGGGGGCTGATCTATTGCTTCATTGGATCTTGTGGTTCTTTCTGGGCTTTCCAATCTAGTTGTGTGTTTCGAGAAAGATCCGATGGATGGTCAAATTAATAGCTATCTAGTGCTTGAACCGGCATATCCCAATAATCATAATCTTATAATTAAAATATAAGAGGCAACAAATGATGAATCATAAATTGTCCTTATTAATATCAATCTTGAGTTGGGAGAATGCAAAAATGCCATTGATACAATAACTGCGACTGACTTTTAGGGTATAATTCTTTCACAGGAATGCCCTGAGGCTAAGAAGTGCCACTTGGTATGATATTGTATTTTCAAGGAACTTTGACCTTGACACATTTTAAACAGGATGGGTTTCCTAGGCATTATTTATGAGAAGAGGATAGGAGAGATTCATTCCCACCATGGGTGCTTCTTCCCAATAGTGCTCATACCCCAAGAGGGTGATGTTTGCCGGACATTGATTGGATGCATGAGGGGTGAACCACCCTCCAAGTCTATTATATAAGGATAGTTAGGGGATGTCAGGTTCTTATAGCTCCTTGCCACCATGCTACTGAGAATGCCCAAGGGGACACCATGCTTGACATCCCATGAAGGTTCTTAGATCATAGGGTTTCCTTTTTAGAAGGATGGATTCTCCCTGAGAGAATGGTTTTATGGATGTCTAGCACCACCATTTAAGCACCACCATTGCAATTGGTTGGTGGACTAAACTATCATGCTCTACCTACATCACTACAGCTATAGTTGGTTGGTGGACTTAATGCAAAGAGGACGGCTCGAGCTATGTACCATATCATTCAAGCCCTCCATAGGAGGCACCCATGCCTAAATGTGATGCATGATGAACATGCTAAGGATGAGCATAATGAAATTGCAGGTTTGAGAGTAATGAATTTCAGATTTTAGATGGTTTGATTCCCGAAGAAGGTTAAAAGTAAATTATGGTTTTTATGTAGGACTAAGCTCTACCCTCATAGCAAGATCTAACAAAGTAATAATAGAAAGAAAGGATCCTAGGGTTAAGAAACCACTATTAGGGCATGCTCAGTTTTTAATAGGTCAGAAAAAGAGAGAAGGGATGGTTAGTTTACCTAGCAATAATGTTCTTTCATTAGAGTAGGGATCACACCTATCTGGATCAGTGCCTGGATGCCGAAGCAGCTTTCCCGCGGATCCACTGGCATTTTATCAGATGGATCTGGGGCAAGAAAGACCTCCTCCAAGGTTCATGGCACTGGAGTGATCCTGCAAACACCTATGATTAGAGATCTGAATGACAAAAAAATTATGAAACTGGAAGTTGGAAGAGAAGAGAATGCAGGAGGGGCAGTGGGGGTTGAATGGCAGCCTATCTAAAGGAGGATGCCTGGGCTCTTGGAGGGCACTTGGTTGCTTGCTAATGGTGGCCTGGATGCCAGGAGTGAGCACCTGGATGTCTGAAGATGGCGGCCTGGTTGGATGATGGGATGGGTGGCTTTGGTTAGGGGATGATGGAGGTTGGCCTATGGTTAGAAGATGATGGGAATCCTGGGGCTTTCTTGGGGAGGCTAGGGTTTGGAATTGGAAGATAGCTAGTAGATTTTTGGGCATCACACCCTCTCCCTCACGAAGCATCAATGTACAAAGGCATGGAATTAAAGAAAAGAACTCATTTTTTCATTCACTATATCAATCATCATTATTCTTACAAGAGGGAGGAGGGCGTGTATTTATAAACTCACCCAGTCCTTTTCCTATCAAAGTGGGAGTACAAAGTTTGAGTAGGACAAGGAGTACAAAGTTTAAGTGGGAGAGGGAGACTGGAGTCCTTGTAGGACTTGGATGTTGAACTCCTTGTAAGACTTAGACATCAACTCCTTGTTGGACTTGGAAACTTGACTCCTTTTGGGCTTGGACTGCTTGACTCCTTGCTGAGCTGGTAGGTTTGACTTTTCTTGTGGGCTTGGACTAGGCTGGGGTGACAACTCCTTGGTGGATCTAGGCTTCAACTCCTGGTTAGGCTGGGTGCTAACTCTTGCTGGGCTTGGGCACCACTTCTTTAGGGGCTTGGACTGGAAGGCGCCATTCCATGCTGGGTTGGGAGGGGCACCAATGCTGGTGGGTTTGGGCAGCATGAGTGTGGCCAGACTCATGGGCTGGGGTGGATGGAGTAGAGGCCCAGGTGACTCCCTCTTGAGCTTGACTTGAATGAAAATTACAGGACACAAACTCACTTGACTAGACTTGAAACAAATGGACTTAATTGACTTAATTACATGACTCAATTGATTTGATGAGCTTAATTGACTCACTTTATTATAGGACTCAAGTAACTCTAGACTTAATTGAAAAGTGACTGACTTCCTGATACATTAATCAGAGATCCAAATTGAGCATTGTAATTCTTGGGCTAGTCCTGGTGTCCTCACCAATTCTCCCGGGGTGGGAGGAACTCGACCCTGTCGAGCAAGGGTCAATCTGGCTCTGGTACTACTCCAGCAAGCCTAGGTTGAGGCATTACAGATCCTCTCAAGTGATCCACGAGTCCTCAGTTCTCGTCGACCTTGCCAACGAACCAAGTAAAGTTGGTAGCCTTTGTTCTGAGTACTAATTGCTTGGTTGTACAGGATATGCTCAATCCTTTTCGTTTCTTAGGCCAATTTGTTAGTGGACACTTAGGGATGGGTTTGCTCTCAAAGAAAGGGTCAGGTCCAAATGGCTCACTAGGTATCATTGCTGGCTCCCTATACTCAACTAGTTCTGAGATATTGAAGGTTGAGCTAATGCCAAATTTGGGTGGTAACTCAGAAAGGTTCAGGTCCAAATGGCTCACTAGGTATCATTGCTGGCTCCCTATACTCAACTAGTTCTGAGATATTGAAGGTTGAGCTAATGCCAAATTTGGGTGGTAACTCGAGCACATAGGCATTAGGTCCAACTTTCTTTACCACTTTGAAGGGTCCAGCTCCATGGGCATGTAACTTCTTCACGGTCCCTAGGGGAAACTGCTCAGGCATAAGCCTAACCATTATATAATATCCCTCAGCAAACTCTTTAACTCTTTTCAAGAATTAACCATGTTTTAATAAATATCAATGCTCACATTAATGTTATGGCTAACCTCCTAATGCAGATCTCTAACATTTGGGCAAATGACTCATACTAACACCTAAGGGTCGACATGCATTCCTATCGAAAGAAATTTATTAGTTCTTCAACTACAACTTTGTGCTTGACCCATGGTTGGTGGGTGACATGCAGATGAAAATTTTACATGGACTCCTAATAAATGCTATAAGGTCTTCTAGAAGTAGGTAGCAAATCTAACATGCTCAAAGGACTGATGCAACCTAATCTGAACAAAATGTAACCGAGTGGTTCTAGAACCATCAAAAGCCTCGGGAAAGGGTAGGAAATAAGAAGGTGGTTCATCGAATGGTCTTGGTGCAATGGGGTTGACCTTAAGGTTTGGACATTGATTTATCTCTATGGTTAATAAAAGGTCCACCTTATGGAAGGCTGAGTTGGTAATTTCAGGGAAGAGATCTTCAACTGGGATTAAAGGGGTGAATTCCTCTTGAGGGTACTGGATTAGAAAAACCATGTCCTCAATAATTTCCTCTGATTCTAGATTGTAGGACTAGGCTCTATAATTTGGTTTTCTTCTAGAGTCTCCTCAGGTAAAGCTCTCATAGTAGTAGTGTCATGGTTCTTTTACTCAAACTATTCTTCCAACACAGCTTCACTAGGAGCATCTTCTTGGTCAACTAATTCTGGGTATGCTTTACATACTTCCTCTTCAATGTCATCTTGGGAACCAATGGGGTAGTAGGATAGGTTGGCTAAGGGAAACTTGACTAGTGCTTGGGTTATGTCTAGGGGTACTAATCCTATTGGGTTTGGGTCGATGGGTTATGGGTCCCTTGGGCTCATAGGACATGGGTTCGGATCGATGGGTTATGGGTCCCTTGGGTGCATAGGACATGGGTTTGGATCAATGGGTTTTGGGTATCTTGGGCTTATAGAACATGGGTTTAGATCAAGGGGTTAGGAATCTCTTGGGCTCATAGGACATGGGTTCGTATTGGTAGATTATGGGTCTCTTGGGCTCATAGGACATGGGTAAGTACCTTTCCCTAAGTTTGCTCTTCATGGCTCTCCAGATAGTTATGGGTATGTCTCCTCTTTGTCTAGTCATCTTTTCAACATTATCCCAGTGTATTCTGGCCTGGCGAACTAACTTAAGTTTGGCAAACTTATATTTTCTTTTCTCTGTTATCTCATCCCATTCAATGCACCGGTCCATATCTCCTTCCCAATCAATGTAACCCTTAGAATCAAGATTACCTCCAAAAGTAGGTGCTTCTAACCTAATGTTCCTAAAGGCTCTCTCATCATGGTCCTTGAAATCATAATTGGGTCTCCTTCGATTAAGCTCCAAGATTGGGTCATGGCATGGGTCTCTCCTATGGTTGGGAGGTGGGGGAAATGGTGCTTGATGTTTAGGCTCAGTACGGGTCTTTCTGGTCCTCTCTAGGTTTCCGACATGATCCTCCATCTGGTCAAACCAATTGTTCAATTGGGCATTAAATCAGGCAAACTATTCAGTAATGGCCCTCAGTTGGGTTTCAAGGTTGGACTCCATGGTCAGATTGGATTGGGGTTGAGACTGGTAGGGTTAGACTCCTAATCTAGTGGTCATGCAACAAGCACACACATCATTCTAGGATTTGCTAGACCTAGCAACTCAAGTAGAATGAGTCAGCTCAACTTACAACCAATTCAACAATTATCCTTGCCACTGGCAAGGTAAGAGGTGGGAGTGTGGGAGGCTCCCCCTGGTCTTGTAGGATCCTAATTAAGTAACCACAGCTCCGCTTAGGATGTTTGCCTCTGGACCTCTAGCCTAGACACCAGATTCAAGAGATAATTGGAGGATTGAGTGCACTAGCTTTCTCATAATACCATGAACTGGACCTGTTGGTGTCCCTAGCTTAATTAGGTTGCTACTTTATTTTAATTAAGGCTCGGGCTCGAATGCAGGGTGGTTGTTTTGGGCCAAGGAAAGGTGATGAAATCCTTCCCTTATTTGACAGAGTAGAAGTGCCTTTAAGATGAGTTAATTATGCATGCACATACATGATATGCAACATGAAACTAAATCAGAAAATATGTAGAATAATAAAAATTTTGTTTTGCTATTTTTTTGTATGCAGATGGCAGATCTAATGAAGATTAATGTCAGTTAATTAAGTGTAAAGAAAGCTAGGTTTTGATGGTTTCAATGCAAGCAGATTTCAGCCCTAAACTAGGTGTGCAGAATTTCAGCAATGGTAGACTTTAGGATTTCTTGCAAAATTTTGTTTTGTTTTCAGATCAAAAAATTTTAAATAAAATTCAGAATCAAAGAGCACTAATTATGTGATTAATGGATGCAAAGATGAATGAAAAATAGATAGGTTTTGATGGAAAGCAAGCACTAGGTTTTGACTAGGTATGCAAAATTCAGCATGCTGAGTTTTTTTGTTGTTTTTGTTTAAAAAAGCATGAGCATGTCCTATCCTAAGCTCTGATACCAAAATTGATGCAGGACGAACATGCTAAAGATGAGCATAAAGAAATTGCAGGTTTGGGAGCAATGAATTTCAGATTTTAGATGGTTTGATTCCCAAAGAAGGTTAAGAGTAAATTTGGATTTTCATGTAGGACTAAGTTCTACCCGTATAGCAAGATCTAACAAAGTAATAAAGATAGAAAGAATCCTAGGATTAAAAAACCACTATTAGGGTATGCTCAGTTTTTAATAGGTCAGAAAAAGAGAGAAGGGATGGTTAGTTCACCTAGCAATGATGTTCTTTCATTGGAGAAGGGATCACACATCTCTGGATTAGAGCTTGGATGATGAAGTAGCTTTCCCGTGGATCCGTCAACTTTTTATCAGATGGTTCCAGGGGCAAGGAAGACCTCCTCCAAGGTTCATGGTACTGGAGGGATCCTACAAACACCTATAATTAGAGATCCAGATGACAAAAAAAAAATATGAAACTACGGGAAATTTGAAGAGAAGAGAAGGCAGGAGGGGTGCCGGGGGCTAATTGGCAGCTTGTCTGAAGGAGGATGCCTAGGCTCTTGGAGGGTGGCTTGGTTGCTTGCTGATTGTAGCCTGGATGCTAGGAGCAGGCGCTTGGATGTCTGAAGATGGCAGCCTGGTTGGAAGATGGGATGGGCTGCTTTGGTTGGGGGATGATAGAGGGCGGCCTAGGGTTAAAAGATTATGGGCATCCTAGGGCTTTCTTGGGGTATGAAAGAGGGGTGGTCTAGATTAGAGGAAGATGGGCGACTAGGGTTTGGAACTGAAAGATAGCTGGTAGATTTTTGGGCCTCACACCCTCTCCCTCATGGAGCGTCAATGCATAAAGGCACGGAATTAAAAAAAATAACTCAATTTTTTCATTCACTCAATCAATCATCATTTTTCTTACAAGAGGGAGGAGGGGGTGTAATTATAGACTCACCCAGTCCTTTCCCTATCAAAGTGGGAGTACAAAGTTTGAGTAGGACAAGGAGTACAAAGTTTAAGTGGGAGAAGGAGACTGAATTCCTTATAGGACTTGGATGTTGAACTCCTTGTAGGACTTGGATATCAACTCCTTGTTGATTTGGAAACTTGACTCCTCTTGGGCTTAGACTGCTTGACTCCTTGCTGGGCTGAGAGGTTTGACTTTTCTTATGGCTTGGACTAGGCTGGGGTGCCAACTCCATTGTGGATCTGGGCTTCAACTCCTGGTTGGGCTGGGTGCCAACTCTTACTGGGCTTGCTGGGCTGGGGCGCCACTTCATTAGGGGCTTGGACTTGAAGGCGCCATTCCATGTTGGGCTGGGAGGGGCGCCAATGCTGGTGGGCTTGGGATGGGGTTCCAATGCTAGTGGGCTTGGGCAGCATGAGTGTGGCCAGCTGCATGGGCTGGGGTGGATGGAGTAGGGGCCCAAGTGATTCCCTCTTGAGATTGACTTAAATGAAAATTATAGGCTCAAACTCACTTGATTGAACTTGAAACAAATGGACTTAATTGACTTAATTACAAGACTCAATTGATTTGATGAGCTTAATTGACTTACTTTATTACAGGACTCAAGTGACTCTAGACTCAACTAAAAAATGACTGACTTCCTGACATATTAATCAGAGATCCAAATTGAGCATTGCAATTCTTAGGCTGGTCCTAGTGTCCACACCAAAATGTACAGGAAGATATGAAGCCCACACCTTGGGTTGTAGGCAAGAATACCAGCCCAACGGTAGATTGGAGGCAGCTTTCTTTATTTTTTATTCAGCATTCTTGGTTCACTAGTGAACTTCCTCCATCCATCGGTGGGCTGCTTTGCTGAATGTTGCCTCCTCGTTTGAGTCACTGTATGTGCCCATCATCATACTTGGTGTTACTAGGAGTGGGGCAATGTCTGCCCCCTTATTTTCCCTTGCTTCTATGGCATAGCACCTATCAGTGATCCCATCCAGTGAACTTGATCACTCAGGGCATGCCAAGGGCTTCCTCTAAGTTGTATGGAAGAGCTCGAGATTTTTGGAGTCCTCCAATTCTTTGATGAGCAGCCTCATTGCTTTTCTTGTACTTTAGGAAGTCTTGGAAGTAGTATAATGAGCCACAAGGATTTAAATCTATGTAACCTAGCCTTAAGGCTACGAGTGAATGTAATATAATTTTATCAATATAAAACTTCATGTTTTTGTGCTTTTGCTATATCCGTGGATTGTTTCCTAAATTGTTATTGATTTCATATTGTGCAACCACTATTTTAACAGATGATGGTGGTTTGGGTGACCAACCGATGCATTCCCAATCATGATGTTTTTGATGGAGGTGTTTCTGATTGCTTGAGCCCATGGGCTTCTGATCAGAATTCTATGCTTGGAGGCCAATGGACTTTCCTAGGATTTGATCAATGGCAATTCTTGTCTTAATCAAAAATCTTCGACATTGGTCCCTTGGTAGGGAGTTCCTTAGGCTAATGGACTTTTAAGTCCCTGACATAGGATCTCAATCTAGCGTGTGGCTTGGCACTTAGCCAAAAACTCCTCTAGATGAATTTTTTGGATCTCATTCAACCTAAGAAAATCTTGCTCAAGGATCCCTCATTAAACTCTTTTACTACAAGCAAAAACATTAGAATGAAATTTCATTTAATAAAGGGGGCACATTACTAAGATAATCCATAGATTCATGGAGTTCCATAGTCAGAGTAGAGGAGTTCCATCTAGTTTCGTTACCCAGTAGGCATTGGGTTTAACGATTTCTTCCACCTAGTAGGGTCCCTCCCAATTTGGTGAGAGCTTTCCTTTTTGGTCGGGTTGGAAAACTTTTGCTCGGCATGGTATCAGGTCACCGACCTTAAGGGCCTTGCCCTGGAACTTGGCATTGAAGTAAAGAGCAACCTTAAGCTAGTATCTACCATCCTGATGCATGTTTTTTCTTGATCTTCATCTATCAAGTCTAGATCTGCTAGTCACCTTTTTGAGTTGGTTTGCTCATCAAAATTTATAACCCATGTTGAGGGCACCCCAATTTCAACAAGTATCACCGCTTCAATCCTAAATGCTAGGTTGAAAGGTGTTTCACTCATCAAAATGGATGCTTCACATGAAGGCGACTGTAGCATGGCTACTCAACAAAATTGGCGCATCGATGAAGCTTCCAAATGGGAGGAAGGGGGAGGCTGCACGATAATCAAATATCTCAAGTAAGGGAGATGGTGTTATGGCCAACATAGTTTCGAGCAGTGTGGGGCCCTCAATCAAGTGATCTTTTTATGGATAGGGGTTGGCCATGGGCTCTCTAGATGGGAGGAGGGAGGAGGTTGTGGGTGTTTTGATGGTGACCGACAGTGGTGGAGGACACAACAGGATGCCTCACCAAAACTAGCTTGGGTGGAGGGCCATGAGTTGTTGGGTGGATGAGGGATTAGGGATGCATTCGATAATGGCTTTGGTGTAGCTGCATTCGGTGGGGATTTTCTAAACAAGGGATGGGATCGGCCATGAGGTTTTGGATGGGAGGGAAGCAGTGGTGGTGGTGATCTCCAATGAGATTGGTGGATTGGAAAGTGGGGCGAATGGTGTTCGGCTTGTTTGATGGTTGACGATGGTGTCTAGTGGTCACGATGGCTTGAAGATGGCTCAATAAAAGGCTCAGATGGTTTGGTTCTTAAAAGAATTAAGTGTAGCAGGGAAAAAAGAAGAAGCAGGGGAAAGAACGAATAGTAGGGGAAGGAAGAGGAAGAAGAGAAGAGGAAGAAGAAACGTGAAGAAGAATTCACTAAGAGAGAGAGAAAGAAGAGAAAGGAAGAGGGAGGGAGAAGAAGAAGAGAAGAGAGAAGTAGCTAGGGAAAATCAAAATCCTTTTCAATAATTTCTTGAATGCTTTATTCCAAAGAAAATATTTCCTTAAATAGACTATAGTTTCCAACAAATTGGAGACCATCTCAACCAAAATTCTAAGGATTCCAAACTAATATGAAACAATTAGATTGATCTAAAATAAACTCTAAACTAATCTAGTTTCATACTCTGAGATTTATGCATGAGCTAGATACAAAATAAAAAATAAAAATAAGAATAAGCCCAATCCCTATATACCTTAGTAAAAAATAAAAATAAATACATATATCAATGCTCAAAGAAATACTGGGTGTACATTAGAATCTATGTTGGACGATGTCCTCATCATTTAGAAAGGGAAAACTATCACAGGGCACTAGGAGAAGGGGTCAAAAGACCCCGATGCCCCGTGGAAAGCTCATGTTGCACTAGCATTCACTGGTCCGGAAGTGTATTCATCTTTGATGGATGAGGAGGACCTATCCCTCATCCAATTAGTATAATGTCTTGGATGACTTCAAACTTGAACTACTAGATTCGAATGCTCAAGCCAAAGACCCACCTCTCGATTGTCTAGGAGTATATAAGGAGGCACTTAAGGTTGGGCTAAGATTTCCTCTTTTTCGTTTTGCTCTTGAACTTCTCCGTTTTTACAAAATCTCTCTGTATCTTGACCCCACACTCTATTAAGCATATCATAGGATTTTAGGTCCTTTATTTCTTAGCCAAGATTTAGCCAAACCTTTTCTTATTTTGATCATTCTTCACTACCTAAGTTCATCCATATGCTAAAGCATGGTGATATCTTATTTCCTAGAGGGGGGTAGAACCACTGATTGAGGGTGTTCCTTTTGCCATTAAAAAGTGGAAGGAGCACTTCCTGTTTATTTCTTGCCCTTCCATAGGTGACTAGAGTCTACCAAGCTGGGGTTGGCCAGAGGTATACATATTAGGTTTTCTTGAGCTAAGTGATGAGGAGGAGAGTCTCCTTGCAATTCTAGGGGCCTTTGAAGCCCCTCAGAGTCTCTTTGCAAGGCAAGACTCCATCAGCTCCCTGAAGGTGAGTCTTGAGCTTCAGCTCTATTTCTTTAACTACTACCTGTGTACTTGATCGAACTATTAATATGCAAGTATGATGCCACAATAACTAGAAGCATTAAGGGAGAGTTTGGCTCAAAAGAAGAAGAGAAAAGGGAAGACCTCTACATCCACTTTGAAAAGGGTTAAATTTGCTAAGCCCAAATCTACTGAGGCACCACTTGAACCCACTCTCATGGTGGTTGAGGTTTCTCCTGAAACCTCCATCATCCAACCTAGGCCTGCCTTGCCTCCAGCTATCTCGATTCTCTAGTTGTTTTCTTCTAACACCTTGGCCCAGGGTTCCAAAGAGTCCATGATTAGCTCCAAGCCCGTGGTAGGTGATCGGGGAGATGTATTTCCCCGAGATTGAAAGGATGTTTGGGAAGCTTTTGAGAGTGCTCTGATTCCAGGAGGAGTAGAACAAGTCTATAGTACAAACTTTCAAGATCTAAGGCATTAGTGTGTGATGACTCTTCAACAGGTATTTCTATGTCAATCTTTTTCTTTCACCATCTTGCCTTGCTTTTTAGAATTCAATTTTGTAGATGACTAATTTTACAGCTAACCTATTGAACTGGGTCTTGGATGGTTTGAAAGCCTATGATCAATAGAAAGAGATTAAGAAAGATGCTATCAAGGCCCATTAGAAGGCTGAGGCATCCAAAGCATAGCCAAGCAACTAAGGAAGGTGCTCACTGAATCCAAATCCAACCTAGCCATGGCAAGGAGCAACCTAGCCAAGACCAAGGCAAGTATAGTGGTGGCGAGGGTTGATCTAGATTTGGAGAGACAAAAGAGAGGTAGAGGAGGTGGTGGTTAAGGAGAAGTTGAAGCAAGAGGTGGAGGCTGCCATAAAGAAATACAATGCCTCTGTAGACTTTGCAATGGACATGTTCGTGCAGTGGTAGACTTTCAAGAATTGAAGGAGTTTTTTCATATTTGCATCTCCTTCAGCTATGAGGCCTTCACAAAAGGCCATGAACTAGAGATGCTCGAGTGCTAGAGTCAGGTCACCATGCATCATCAAGGACCGGATCTCTCGTTCTTGGATAAAGGGGAGTCTGAAGTGGAGCCCTTCGATGGAGTTGCTACTCTGGATACCCTAATTGAGGTTGCACCAACTCTAGTGTCTGAAGTCACCCCTATCGAGCTTGTTCCTATCGACCTAGTTGATGTTGAGCCCCCATCCATGAGTGAAGCCACTTCATCTGACCCCACCACCATAACCGAGCCATTTGCTGCTGCCTAACCCAAAGGTTGGGAACTGATCCTCTATAATTTTTATTTTTTTTTCTTAGACTATTATGGATTTTAGATCATTTTTGTAAGGAAAACCTTATGATTTAATGGAATGAAATTCTTCTTGAATCTGGTGTCATTTACATTTATTGTAACCTAACTTAAGAAGTTGAACTACCATCAGAGGTACCTGTGCTTGCTAAACACATTCATAAGGCTGTCAACATTACATTAGGGCTATGTCTTGGAGTAGGAGGCTAAGGCCAAAACTACAAAAAAGAAGTCTATCGACCATAGGGGGAGACTATGAAGGTGCAAGGCATGCTCAAAAGAGTACATGAGGAAATTGAGCATTTCTGCTTGAAGTGCATTGTACACATTTTTGAAAAGACCGAGTTCAAGGAAGCAATAGAAAAGTTGTCAAAGAAGATTTCTCAAGTATCCTAGGATGCTGCCATCAGCGTGGCTCAAGTATGGAGCCAGCTTTCACTCGCCCATGGAGATATTGCTAGTTTGGAGTTGCTACTTGCTTCAAAAGAAGCATGGTGGAAGATCATTGCTTGATCGGCATAATTCCAGGATGAGTTACGTTGGGCTTAGAAGAAGATTGCCAAGCTTGAGTGGTTGATGAGGGTTAAGGAGCTGATGCTAAACTAGAAGTCAGGGATCACCATTGGCCATTATTCGTTTATCGATTAGACCACCATAGATGAACCCTTAAACATTACCAGGTGGTCAGTTACCGATTGCCACTCCTGGAGTTAGTTCAGAGTAGCTAGCCATGGTGGCCCATTAGCAAGGTTGGTCACTGATAGGTCGTGATGCTATCGTTAAGACACCGTGGATATTAGTTTAATTAACCAACTTCTAATAAATGAAAAATAGGTAGATATTAACAATTCGAATCGAATCCACAGAGAAGGGAGTGCTTAGGATGGTTTGAAATATTTGATTTTTATAAAATAAAGAAAAATAATTTGAAGTCAATAAGACAGAAATTAAAAGTATAAAAGAAAATGAAAACTTGGTACATTCAATCTTTTAGTCAGATCTTAGCATCTATTTGCAAGAAATTAAATAATAGAAATTTAAAGTTTATAAAAATAAATATTACATTAATCGAAAGAAGAATTCAATTGCAAGAAATTAAAAATAATAGTTAAATAAACTATGAAAAATGATAACAAACAATCTAAAGTTGATTGGCATAGCCTCGTCGAGAAGTTGGTTGATGTCACGTCACCTCCTTCCATGATACTCCATGGAGCAAACTGGACTTCCTCTTCTTCTTCCTCTTTGGATCTAGATCTTGGAGATAGAATATGCTTGAAGATGGTGTAGGTGCAGAACTCTCCTTTAAGAAACCTAACTCTTAGAGGCCAACATGCAACCTAAAGCTATTCCTTTTATCCTATATCATACCCTCTCTCCAGGATGCCTTTCTCTTGTAGCATAGGGTCCTTTAAATAGAGCTCATCTAGGGCTTCCTTCCAATCAAATTTGGACTCAATCAAGCTCCAGATCGGCTAAATATCACAAGAAAAAATTTGGGCCGTCCATTGTTCATCGTGATGGATGGTCATTGGTTCCTTCTTTCTCTGGTAGCAAAGTTTGATCTAGACTCTCAAATCCCTGAATCCCCCTCTCCTACTAAAATCTAGATTGTCCTTCGATGGGGTGGATAGTGATGATGGAGAACGGTGGCCGTCGATGGTGGATAGCGGTCGAATGGTGCTATTCGACAAAGGTAGATGGTGGTCGGCTGCAAGGACCAAACAATAGTCCTCGAGCAGTGGTGGATGGTGATCGGATGGCCTGTAATGAAGGAGATGGAGACGAGGATAGCAACGATGGGTGGACAGTGGTGACGGTGCTGTGGTTTGGAGTGTGAAAGAATTATGCCATGAAAGTCAATCACAATTATTGTATCTATGGCATTTTGTATTCTTCCAACTCAAGATTGATATTAATAAAGGCAGTTTATGATTCATTATTTGCTGTGTCTTATATTTTAATTATAAGATTATGATGAACCCCAAAGGTTAGGGCAATGGAATTAGGGTTATGATGGAGATCATAATGGTGAGACCTAAGTTCTTATAAATCCTAATCTAAAATGTTCCTAGTCGTTGGATCATTGATTCGAGGATTGATGAATCAGGAAAGACTAGCACATCCTCTGTATGCTTAATGAAGAGGGTGGTTGGTCTCATAACCACTTGTATAGAGACATTAATACAAGGATGTAGGTGCTCATTAGGTTATGAGTTCACTGAACTGATCCGATAAGAGAACATTAAATGGAAGTCTTACTTACTTGTCAAAAGAATGTTCTCTTATTAGGAGTTATGCATGTGGTCCTTAGAACTGAGACTACCATAGTACATTGTACACATGAACCCATATTTTGATGCATACTCGTTCATGATAATTAAGTCATGTACGAGGTGCTTCTGGATATGGTGGATTATGTATGAAGGTAATGAGAGGTTAACAAGGAATCAATCACTCCTAACAAGAGGAGAAGTTATCTCGTACGATCTCTTCGAATGATGACTCAAGAAGTCTTTGATCTAAGCATGATGAGATTAGATAGGGTTTCTAATCTTTCATCGATTGAGTCTTTATTATCAAATTGAGATTCAAAAGGATTAAGTGCTAGTGTTTGACATTTATCAATGCCCATCACTTATTCGGGATAAAGGGAGATCGAAGGATTGAATTGCTCGATAACTTTCCACTAAAGGATATTTTGATAATTTCTACCAAATTTCTTATCTTCTGGGTAGGCATGACATGTTATTAGATGTCAATCTTGTCTTGTGGATTTTTATGGATCAACTCAATTGGATTCATGAGTCAATTTGAAAGTTGATTCAAATTGGCAACTTAGGTCAGCTCAATTTGACCTAATTAGGTCAATTGGGTTCGATTGGATTGAATCGGCATGGACCTAGACCATTGCTGGCTAGATGTGAAATCCAAAGGGTCACACACATTAAAAAATTGGTCAAGAAAGTCAATTATATATTTATTAGGGTCATGGGATCCTAATTAGCTAGCTAATTGACTACTAGCATATGTTTACTAGCCTAACTCCTAACCTAATTGGATTGGGTGAGCTTGTCTACTCATTTGGCTAACCAATTTAAGTAGTGTTTAAATTGGGTTGTGTCCTAAGTGGGGCAGCCTAATTCAATATTTATCTAAATTTATTTGGCATTTATCTTGGTCAATTTTAAGAGTCCTACAAGGCATGTGTTGCTCAGTATAGCAACCCAAGAGGGGGGGTGAATTGGGTTTCTTTAAAAATTTAAAGCAAATATGTGCTGCACTTTAAATTATTTGTGATGCAATGCTATGAATAGAAGTAGCAAATGCAAGAGAGCAAAGAACACACGCACAAACACAATAGTTTATAGTGGTTTGGTGCATACCAAGTACATACATCGACTTCCCAAGCTATCCCTTGGAAATTTTACTATAATCAACCTAGATTATAGCCAACTTATTTTCAAGGGCTCACAAGTCAAACCAAAAGTTGGTTTTTTCACTTAGGCTCACCAACAACCTTTACTCAAGCCAACCTAGGCTTGGATTCCAATTCATGCTTGGAAGGGCCAAACACCTAGTTTCAAATACCCTTGAAACTAGTCATAACAGATAAATTCAGAAGTACAAGAATAAAGCACAAGAAAAACTCTCTATAGAGTAGAAAGTAGAAGCTTTGATGATGCGGCAAGCATATGATTAATGTTTAGATTATGATTTGTAGAGCAATGAAACCTAATTACACTAGCATTGTACTCATCATAATAAGACTTAAGGATTACAAGAAATGGAACTTTTACTTGATTAGACACAATCCTAAACTAAGAAGGAAGAAGATCTAGATAATAGGGGCTAATGATTATGGACTTACCTTGATGAGCTTTCCAACCTTCTTTTGATTCATACCTTGAAACTACCAACGCTCTGGACTGGAGGACTTGGATAACAAAGATCAGAACTCTGGACTTGGACTTCAGTCTATCGGTTCATTGTCAAGGGGGAACCCGGTTCTCAACTCAAAGACTTCGAAGGACCCTGCAATTGAAGATCAAAGGTTAAGGAAGAAAGAGACAAATGTAAAGAAAGGTTGGGAGGATTTGTGAACAAAGAAAAAATTGCAGAAGATCTGGCCGACTCCAATGCCTTCATCTTGTACTGGAATGGTGAGTTTCTTGGAGAAAAAAAAAAAAAAAAAATTGGCTTTGGCATGGAGGAAGAAACTTTCACACAAGAACACAAGACAATTTGCTTCAAAACTTTACTTGCATTTCATTCATCTTCAATCCCCTTTTTACAATAGGCGTCCAAGGCTTTTAATAGCCTCACAAAGCTAGCTTTTGAAATTTAAAAACTCTCCAAATTGAGGAGGATTACAAGGGGGGTTGGAGGATTTGATGGAGGGTTTGGAGGGATGTGGGGGAAGTTGGAGGATTTGGTGGAGGGCTTGGAGAGATGTGGCCGACCTCCTTGAATTTGAATCTCCCTTGTTGGTGCCCAAATGGTGATGAAGTGGCTGGTGAGGTGGCACCTATGGCTGATGACATGGCATGGTGAGGTGGTCTTCTAATTTCAAGATGACATGTGGCGCCACGTGGTCCTAGTTGATGGTCCTTTTCTCTTGCTTGATGGTGTGTCTTCTCTTCTTCATGGGGTCAAATTCTGGGGTCCAGAATTTGAGTCTTGTTGCTGGCTTTCATGGCTTTAAGACTTGAATAGACATAACTCAACTGAATTAGACTTAACTCAACTGAATTAAACTTAACTGACCTAGACTTTAAAGCTTGAAATGTACTTACAGGAAATAAAATTTTAAAAGTAATTACAAGACTCAATAAACACTCTTGATTTGAAACTCAAAATTAATTATAGAACCTGAGAAGAAGAACCGACCCAAGTTGAAAAGAGCCGACTCCTCGAGTTCAAGTTTTTCAAAGATACAAGTTCGAGCCGACTCGAGCTATCAAGAGCTGACTCGTCCAGAGTGAAGTTTTGCGCCCTGAGATAAAAAGCCGACTGCATTGAAGATTTGGCAACTTGACCTATCAACTCGAAGGATCCAAGCTAACTCGAAGGAATCTGAGCTGACTCGTACATCGCTTTCAGGTATCCAACGGCTAGTTCTAGAGTTTGTTTTTGAATGCCAAAAAGTACTCCAATGGTCACAAACAACTTTCCAACGATCTACAATGGCTAGAATTTCCTTGGAGTGATGGAAGACCATATATTTGAAGGATTTGAACTTCCTTGAAGTAATGAATTAGAAAGTTCTTCAAAGTTTTGAGATCTACATTGAATATCCCACCTACCAAAAAGAAAAAGAGCATAAGAGCATTCAAGCAAGCCTTCAAGTCTTCACCAACTCTGATTTGAAGCTTGAAGCAATTTTGGAAGAAGCCACTGAAGCAATTAAAGCTCATTCAAGTGGACTTCTATCAAGCTGCACCGGCAACTATCCGTCAAATTGAGTTTGTCATTTACTATTACATTTACTTCAATTCTTTTTCTAAATTGTTGTTTGGTTATTGGTGAGCCCGGTTGAAAAACCAAATAGGTTCTTGGTGAGCCTTGATAAAAACCAAGTGTTGGATTTGTGGTGATCATGGTAAAACCAAGTTAGGTTTCTTTGGTGAGCATGTTCAAAACCAAAGGGTGTTGGGTTTTCTTTGGTGATCCCATCAAAACCAAAGTGTAGAGATTTTGGATTATGATCCTACAAAACAATCCGATTATATTTGAGTATGAATATAGTGGAAATCCCAAGTAGTATCTTGGGTAGTGGACGTAGGAGCTGGATTGCTTCAAACCACTATAAATTTTATGTGTTTGTGTTGTGCTTACTTAACTCTATTTAGCTTCTTCAATTTAATACTCTGTCACAGCACCTACCACTTATTAGGGATTTTTAATTACACATTATCTGCTTTAAATTATTAAATTCTTAATTCACCCCCTTCTTGGGTAGTCACCTGGGCAACAACTAGTATCAAAGCAGTTTCTCTGATGGCTCATCTCATGAATACATCCCTGGCGGAAGGCCAGTCAACTAATAGAGCTCCACTCTTCACAGGCACAAATTATTCTTATTGAAAAGCAAGAATGTAGATCTATATTTAAGCTATTGATTTTCAATTATGAAAGGTCATTCTTAAAGGGTCGCATGTTCCCATGATTAAAATTGATGGCGTGGATGTCCCTAAGCCTGAAGAGGAATGGGATGAACATGACATGAAATTAGGAAAATTGAATGCCAAAGCCATGAACTTGCTTTACTGTGCTTTGGATTCAAATGAGTTTAATCGAATTTTCATTTGCACTTCAGCAAAAAAAATTTGGGATAAACTTGAGGTGACCCACGAAGGAACTTCTCAAGTGAAAACTTCAAAGATTAATCTTTTAGTGCACAATTATGAATTGTTTAAAATGGAGCCTAATGAAAATATCTCTGCCATGTACACTAGATTTATAGATATTAATAATGTTTTGAAAAGTCTTGGCAGGGTATACTCAAATGCTGATCTAGTACAGAAGATATTGAGATCACTTCCTGACAAATGGGACCCTAAAGTTACTACCATCTAGGAAGCTAAAGATTTGAACACTTTATCCATGGATGAACTAATGGGTTCTGTCATCACACATGAACTAGCCATGCAACATAGAATGGATGATGATCAAAAAAAGAAGAAAATAATTGCATTCAATGCTACATTAGAATCATAGGATGATGAAGAGACGGAAGATGACTCTACCTCCTCCAAAGATGATCTAGAAGATGAAGACATTACAATGGTCGTGAGGAGATTCAGAAAGTTTATGGAAAAGAAGATAGGAAGATACAATAGAAAGTTCCATAAATGAGGTGAACATTCAAAAGAAAAGGATAAGGATAAAGACAAAGATAAGGATCAAGTCCCCACCTGCTATGAATGTAAGAAACTGGGGCACATTCATCCAGACTGTCGACTACTAAAGAAATTTTTCAAAAAGAAGAAAAAGAAAATGATGGTTGCCACGTGGAGCAATAGTGAAGACTCCACTTCAACTAAAGAAGAAGAGACCACGAAAATAGCTAACTTATGTCTAATGGGTCTCGAGGATGAGGTAACTTCTCTCGATACACAAATTGAATTTACATTTGATGAGTTAAATTCTGCATTTCATGACCTCTTATCTAAATTTAAAAATGCAGGAGTAAGGATTAGATCATTAAAGTATATCAATGATTCTTTACTCAAAGAAAAAGAAGAGATTTCAGAAAAGAATATTTTATTATAAAAAGAACTTCATATCTTTTTTGAAAAATGTAATGTGCTGAAAACTAAAAATAGTGAGTTTCATGACAAAAATAACATTTTATTAAAAGAAAATAATGAGCTGAAAAAGGAGGTTGAAAAACTCAAGCCACTTGTTGATAAACTAATTTTATCTTCTAACAAGCTTGAGTTGATTATTAAAAAACAAAGTATTTTTGGTAATAAAGCTATAATAGGTTTTAATGCTTCAAATTCAAATTATGTTTCAGCAACTACATTTGTAAAACAAAAAGATTTTGTTTCCAAGTTTACATCTCAAAAAGCTTTTGTAACAAAAGGTTCTACTTCCATTTCAAAAGCCACTTTGTATGTTCCAAAAAATTCAATTACAAAACCTACTATTTCTGCAATTCATGCATCTAGAATTTCAAAGTATAAATCATTTCAAAATTCTAGAACCAGATGTTTTGCTTGCAAAGAACTAGGACATAAAGCTTTCTACTGCAATACTGTTAGAAATGTCCACAATAGATCAAGAACAATTTGGGTTCCCAAAGGAACCACCTCGGCTAACCTGCAAGGACCCAAGTTAGCTTGCGTACCTAAAAGAACTCCTTGATTTTCTTGCAGGAATGTCTTGTAGCCTACAAATTGAAAAAAAGATGGTATCTTGATAGTGGCTGTTCAAGGCATATGACGGGTGACAAGGATCAGTTCATCACCCTGAAAATAAAAGAAGGAGGTATGGTTACTTTTGGAGACAATGGCAAAGGAAAAATAATCGGAATTGCTAAGATCAAAATAATTCCCTGTACTTTCATTGAAAATGTATTACTAGTAGATAAATTGAAGCACAATTTATTAAGTATTAGTCAACTTTGTGATAAAGGCTTCAAGGTTATCTTTGAATCATTTATGTGTATTGTAACTAACTCTCTTGATTCTAGCAACAAATTCATTGGTCATAGGCTTAGAAATATCTATGTGGTAGATCTATATGATCTAGCCATGACTAGTAGTTCCAGTTTAGTTTCAATGAATGCTAAGACCGAGTCTTGTTTATTATGGCATAGAAGATTAGGTCATGCTGGCATGCATACTATTTCCAAGTTGATTTCCAAAAATATTGTTAGAGGCATGCCTATGTTTAAAGTTGATTTTAATCATGTTTGTGATGCATGCCAAATGGATAAACAAACTAGGGGGTAATTTAAATCCAAAAATATGATTTCAACTTCTAGACATCTAGAACTACTTCACATGAGCTTATTTGGACCAACTAGGACCACAAGCCTAGGAGGTATGAAATATGCCCTTGTAATTAAAAATGATTTTTCCAGATTTACATGGATTTTGTTTATTGCTCACAAAGATGAAACTTTCAAAATGTTTAGAAAATTTTACAAAAAGATTTCAAATTAGAAAAATCTTTCAATAATTTCAATTAGGAGTGATCATGGCACTGAATTTGAAAATCAATTTTTCAATGATTATTACACTGAATATGGCATTGATCACAACTTCTCCGCTCCTAAAACACCAAAACAGAATGATGTTGTAGAGAAGAAAAATTGGACTTTGGAAGAAATGGCCCGAACAATGTTATGTGAAGGTAATCTTCCAAGGTACTTTTAGGTAGAAGCGGTGAACACTGCTTGTTATATTTTAAATCGCATTTTGATCCGTCCTATTTTGAAGAAAACCCCCTTTGAGCTTTGGAATGAAAAGAAATCCAACATAAATTATTTTCATGTGTTTGGATGTAAATGCTTTGTACTTAATAATAGAAAGGATAATCTAGGAAATTTTGATGCTAAATCTGATGAAGTAATTTTTCTTGGTTATTCACTACATAGCAAAGTATATAGGATATTTAATAAAAGCACTCTTACTGTTGAAGAGTCAGTGCATGTTATCTTTGATAAAACTAACCTTTTACCATCTAGAAAAGATGAGTGTTTTGATAATGATGTATGTACTATTCAAAAAGAGATGGAAGACATGAGTATTCAAGAAAGACCAATTGAAGAACGAGAAGAAACGGTAAGTAAGGATCATACCGATCTGCCAACTAAATGGAGGTACGCTACTTCCCATCCTAATGAATTAATTATTGGTGATCCTTCTCAAGGTATTAGGACTAGGTCTGCACATAGGACTGCACAGACTACCTAGACTTTGTATCACAAATAGAGCCTCACACTTTAGAAGAAGCAGAAAATGACCCAAACTGGATGTTAGATATGCATGAAGAATTGAACCAGTTTGAAAGAAATAAGGTTTGGACACTAGTTGATAGACCTAAAGACCACCCAATCATAGGAACCGTATGGGTCTATAGGAATAAAATAGATGAACAAGGAAATGTCATTAGAAACAAAGCTAGATTAGTGGCTAAGGGATATAGTCAAGAAGAAGGTATTGATTTTGATGAAACCTATGAACCCATAGCAAGAATAGAAGCCATTAGATTACTTCTTGCATTTGCTTGCTACATGAATTTTAAACTTTTTCAAATGGATGTAAAAAGTGTATTTTTAAATTATTTTATCACTGAACAAGTTTTTGTAGAACAACCCCCGGGTTTTGAAAATCATGCTTTTCTAAACCCTAAGAGTGGCATCAATAAGAATAAGAAAGGAAAGAAGGCCTCTAAACAATCGACCTATTTCTTTTGCGGCAAAGCAGGACATTGGAAAAGGAATTGTAAGGCTTACCTTGCAACTGTGAATCCTGGTGCATCAGATGCGCCAAAAGGTATGTATGAGATACATGCTATATTGACATTAAATTCATCTATATCAAATACTTGGATATTGGATACTGCTTGTGGTTACCATATATGCAAATCTTTGCAGGACCTCCACAAGCTTAAAGTATTGAAGGAAGGTGACTTCAATCTCTACGGTGCTAGTGGTGATATCATCCAAGCAGAAGATGTAGGGACCTATATTCTGAAGTTGCCTTTAGGGAAGATCTAGGAGTTAGAAAATTGTTATTATATTCCTAAGATTATTAGGAACATTATATCTATTCCCTTGTTATTAAAACAAGGATATGTAATGGATGTAACGAGCACTGGTTGCTCGATAATGTTATCTAATGAATTTGTTTGTTCTGGCATATTTAGCAATAGGCTCTTAACTATTTCTTCCAATGATAGTATTTTTCATGTCAATAATAAAAGAAAAAGAGAAGACTTTAATGATACTTTACTTTGGCATCATCGACTTGGTCATGTTAATGAGTCTAGGATAAGCAAGTTATACAAGAAAAATTCCTTGATCCTTATGAGTATGAATCATTAGGAACTTGCGAATCATGTCTCATGGGTAAGATGACCAAGACTCCATTTACTGGACATGGAGAAAGGTCAACTGAGTTATTAGGACTTATACATACTGATGTATGTAGTCCAATGATAACTCAGGCCAGAGGTGGATACTCATATTTTATCACTTTTACAGATGATTTATCTAGGTTCGGATATGTGTATCTTATGAAACATAAATCTGAAACCTTTGATAAATTTAAGGAGTATCAAAGTATGGTCAGAAAACAAACCGGAAAAAGTATTAAAGTTCTTCGGTCTGATCGAGGAGGAGAATACTTATCCATGGAGTTTTTAGACTATCTTAAAGTTAATGAAATTCTTTCTGAATGGACCCCTCCTTATACACCACAACTAAATGGTATAGCTGAAAGGAGGAATCGTACCTTATTAGATATGGTACGATCCATGATGTGCTTCACAAATTTACCCATTTCCTTCTGGGGTCATGCCCTAGAAACTGCTGTTTACATTCTGAACAAAGTACCTTCTAAATCCGTTGTTAGTACTCCATATAAAATTTGGAGTGGAAAGAAACCGTATCTTAAATATTTTAAGGCATGGGGATGTCCAGCTTATGTTAAAAGAAATTTTGGACATAAGTTGGAACCTAGAGTGGACAAATGTCTATTTGTAGGATATCCTAGAGAGGGTAGAGGATATCTGTTTTACCTTCCAACTGAACAAAAGATTTTTGTTAGCAGACATGCCACTTTTCTAGAAAAAGAATTTATTTTAGAAAAGGGCAATGGTAGAACTATTGAACTTGGAGAAGTACAAGAAACACAGATAGACAATTCTCAATCAATAGAACATATACTTAGATCAGAACCAGAACACAAAAATCCTCCCCGTAGGTCTGATAGAGTGTCACGGGCACCTGAGAGGTATGGGTTTATTATTGAAAATAATGAAGCCCAAGTCATTCAAAATGATGAACCTCTGACCTATACGGAAGCTATCTTGAGTACTGATTCAGATAGATGGCAAGAAGCCATGGAATCTGAGATAGACTCTATGTATGTCAACCAAGTATGGTCTTTGGTCGATGCACCAGAGGGTGTTAATCCTATTGGGTGCAAATGGGTCTATAAGAAAAAGATTGGGGCTCATGACCAAGTTGAAACCTATAAAGCTAGATTAGTGGCAAAAGGTTTTAGACAAAAACAGGGAATTGATTATGATGAAACATTCTCACCTGTTGCCATGCTCAAATCAATTCGGATTTTACTTGCTATAGCAGCATACCACGATTGTGAGATCTGGCAGATGGATGTGAAGACTGCATTCCTCAATGGTTTCCTTGAGGAAGAAGTCTACATGTCACAGCCAGAAGGTTTTATTTCAAAGAATAAACCTAATCAAGTATGCATGCTAAAGAAATCCATTTATGGATTAAAGCAAGCTTCAAGGAGTTGGAACATCTGTTTTGATGAAACTATTAAATGTTTGGTTTTATCAAAAATGTGGATGAACCCTGTGTTTATAAGAAGACTAGTGGGAGTGCCATAGTCTTCTTGGTTCTGTATGTAGATGACATACTCCTCATTGGGAATGATATCCCAATGTTACAATCAGTCAAGGTTTGGCTATCAAACCAGTTTTCCATGAAAGATTTGGGAGAAGCATCCTATATACTAGGTATTAAGATATATAGAGATAGGTCTAAGAGGATGCTAGGTTTATCCTAGTCTAGGTACATTAACCTAGTGCTGAAAAGATTCAGCATGGATGGAAGTAAAAGAGGTTATCTTCCTATGAGTCAAGGCATACATCTTTCTAAAAAAATGTCTCCTAAGATACCTGAAGAAAGAAATAGAATGGATTCTATACCTTATGCTTCGGCAATAGGGTCCATAATGTATGCCATGTTATGTACCAGGCCTGATGTGGCATATGCTTTAGGCATTGTCAGTAGGTTTCAGGCTGATCCAGGAGAGGATCATTGGAAAGCAGTTAAAAATATTCTTAAGTACCTGAGAAGGACTAAGGATATTTTCCTGGTTTATGATGGTTCTGATCTTAAACTAGAAGCTTATTCTGATTCTAGTTTTCAATCAGACCTTGATGATAGCAAATCCATTTCGAGATATGTTTTTAGCCTAAATGGTGGAGCAGTGAGTTGGAAGAGTACCAAGCAGCAGACTGTAGCTGACTCAACCACAGAGGCAGAATACATAGCTGTTAGTGAAGCCGCCAAGGAAGCAGTCTGGATGAAGAAGTTCATCACAAAGTTGGGTGTTGTTCCTGAGATTGAAAACCTAGTGCCACTTTACTGTGACAACACTGGAGCTGTTGCTCAAGCTAAGGAACCAAGAGCTCATCATAAGTCCAAGCACATTCTGAGATGCTTCCATCTCGTCCGAGAAATAGTAGAAAGACAAGATGTCTACAGAAATAGAGTTGATACAAAGAACAATATAGCAGACTCATTCACTAAGGCTCTACCACAGCGAGAGTTTGATCACCACCTCGAGTGTATGGGACTAAGATTTAAAGGTGATTGGCTTTAGTGCAAGTGGGAGACTGAAAGGGATATGCCTTACAAGCCAATCTATGTTGTATCTCCCAAACCATTGTAATTGACAATATTCTAATAAAGGCATTATTTTTATCATACGCTGTGTTTATTATTATATGATGAACCCCATAGATTAGGGCTATGATTTTAGGGTTATGATGAGATCATACCAGTGAGACCTAAAGTCTTAAAACCTTAATCTAAAATATTCCTAGTCAGAGGAACTTTGAGTAGGGGATCAGGGTTTTTCCGGTAAGACTAGCACATCCTATGTATACTGAATAGGGTGACTGCTCTCACAGTAACTTGTGTATGACACTAATACTAGGATGTGGGTGCTCATTAGAGAATGAGTTCACTGATATGACCTAACTTGAGAACATCTAATGGAGTCTTAGCTACATGTCAATAGAAAGTTCTCATAGTGGGAGTGGTACAAGTAATCCTTTGACCTGAGACTGCCATAAGTACCTTATATACATGAACCCATGCTTTGGTTCAATCCTAATCATGACACTGAGTCATGCACAGGATTGATACTGGGAATGGTGAATTGGATATGAAGGTAATGAGTAGGTCAACAAGGAATCGATCACTCTTAGTAAGAGGAGATTGCATCTAGCTAGTTATCAATCGGATGATGATTCAGGGAATCTTTGATCAAAGTAAAGATATTAGAGATGGTTTCTAATATCAAGATAATTGAATCATCAATATAAGATTGAGCTAGAAACATATATAATATTGGATTTGACATATATCCATATCCATTATTATATTTTGGGTGCAGGCTAATCTAAGGATTTAATTGTACGGTAACTTTCTACTGAAGGGTAGTTTTGGTATTTCACCAGAATTTCCATATCTTCCAGGTAGACATGACACGTTGCTAGACGTCAATCTTGTCTTGTGGGTTGGTCAAATATAATGATCATTTATTAGGAAGAGTCCTAATTGATCAAAATCGGGTAAGCCCGATTTGACCTAAATCGATTAGAAAGAGTTCTAATCAAATTAGGTCAACTTGTATTCGAACTCACTGCTGGCTAGATGTGGAACCCAATGGGTCACACACTTAAGAAAATTGATCAAGGGTTTAAATTTGTAATTAAATCATCTTTGCATGATGACACTCTAGCAGGTGTTGCAAATCCTAGCTTCTATTCGAATTAGATTCGAATTAGGGTTCCGGATTGGTTCAATTTGTGTTCTAATTGGATCTAACTAGATCCTAATTAAGGTTATAGGGATTATGGCTAACCCTATTGGCTAACCATGTATCTAGGCTAGCCCCCCACCCGCCCCTTAGCATTTTCACGTCAAAAATGCCAAGAGTCCATGTGCTAATGGACTCTTGGCACGCCATTTGGAAGAGTCCATGGTGCATGGACTCTTGGTATGCTCCGTAAAAAATTTTGGTGTTTTATATGGGGCGGCTTTTCCTTCTCTCTTTTAGCGCCTCAATTGTCCCCCCTTGGATTGGAATCCAAGGGTTGATGGTTTTTGAGAAAGGCAGAAAGCATTCGTTGCTTCCCAGTTGCGCGAAATAACATCTCTTCGGAGATTAAAAGTCGCGACTCCTTTCTTTTAAAAACATCATGATTTTTCATTTAAGAAAAGTCGTGGGATTTATCTGGAAGGCCGTGAGAAGGAAGGATGGGGTGTGAGAAAATGAGAAAGGGCGTGAGAAGTTTTTCATGAAGAGTTGTGTGGGCGCCTCTCTGAGATCTATTTAAGGGGTCAGGAAAATCAGAACTCGGTAATTTTTATTCTTCTTCCTCTCCTAAAGACTCTTTCTCTCTTTTCTTATTCTTGCACTGTTTCCTTTACAGAGTACACCTCTGTCGAAACTCTGCTACTGAACAAGAACAAGAGCGAAAGTCTCCAACGGTAAAGGAAAGGAGTTCTGATTTTGTTCTTTTTTTATTACATTAAGACATTCTTGTCTTAATTTCTCCTCCAATTTAAGACAAGCCTAAATCCCCTTAGGACAAAGTCTTATCTTCAAGACAAGAGTGTCTTAGAGGGTCAAGGTCTTAGTGGAAGGAGGAGAAGAGATAAAAGAAAGGAAGGCAACCACTTGTGTGGAAGAATTCCAGCCATAATCCGAAGAATTGAGTTCTAGGAAGAAGAACTCAATAGGAGGAACCATTGGACAAGAAGATAGTGTTATTGATCATTGCTCTGTGTGGATCACCATCGGAGGGCGGACACTTGGACGCCTGGTGAATTCAAATAGCCTGTTGATCTTCAAGTTTTAAGTCTTCATAAATTGGAATTAGCAATTACAGGTTGGTATTTTAATTCAATTTGCATAGAAATGTTTGTCTTCATACATTCTAGTCTTATTAAGGAGTTCCTATTTTAGGATTTTTTTGCATATTAATTCCAATTTTTGAAATTACCCTTCCACTGCATTGCACCGGAACCCTACACTTTCTTAATTGAAAATAATTTTTTAAGAGAAAATGTTGATAAAACCCTTTTTATCAAAAAAAATAATGATATATTAGTTGTACAAATTTATATAGATGATATTATATTTGGTGCAACTAATGAAAATTTTTGTGAAGAATTTGCTAAGCTAATGCAGGGAGAATTTGAAATAAGCCTAATGGGTTAACTTAATTACTTCCTCAGACTTCAAGTAAAGCAATCAAAGGAAGGGATCTTCATTAACCAAGCCAAATACACCAAGAAAATAATCAAGAGTTTGGTATGTAGACGAGCAAACAAATGAGCACACCCATGAGCCCATCTTGCAAATTAGACAAAGATGAAAATGGATCCAATGTTGATCAAAAGCTATATAGAGGAATGATCGGATCCTTATAATATTTAACTACAAGTAGACCGGATATCTTGTATAGTGTATGTGTATGTACTAAATTTCAATGCAATCCTAAGGAAACACATATGCTTGTTGTTAAAAGAATATTGAGATATTTGAAAGGTACAAGTAATCTAGGTCTTTGGTTTTCAAAAGAATCATCTTTGAATTTAATCGGATTTTCTGATGCTGATTATGCTGGTTGTAAAATTGATAGAAAGAGCACTAGTGGCACATATGAATTTCTAGGGTTGAATTTAATCTAATGGCACTACAAGAAACAAAACTTGGTGGCACTTTCTATTGTTGAGGTAGAGTATATTGCTGCAGGGAGTTATTATGCATAAGTGTTATGGATTAAACAACAACTAGAAGACTTTGGTATTACACAATGCAAAATTCCTATCAAATATGATTACACAAGTGCTATTAATTTAACCAAAAATCCTATTCAACATTCTAGAACTAAGCACATAGAGATTAGACACCATTTTATTAGAGACCATGTTTTGAATGGTGACATTGAACTAGAATTTATCCCTACTGAAAAATAATTTGCTGACATTTTTACTAAGCCACTAAATCAGGATAGATTTGAATTGCTTAGAGGAGAAATAGGGCTTTGTGATACTTTCTAGATTTAAATAACCTGATTTCCTTTAAAACTAAGGATGAATTATCTAGAAAACCTCCTACATTTATTAATGATTGTTGAGCAACTTTTTTTGGACTTTCATTTTATCGAATTCAATTTCTGAATCATTTTATTTTATGTGGAAAGTTTCTGTTTGAGCCGACTCGAGCAATCTTGCTCTAGTCGAGCCGGCTCGAATATCTGAGTTCTCTACCTATTGCTCTGGTCGAGCCGACTATGACTTTGCCTAGCCGACTCAATGTTCTGATTTTTCTGAGTTCGCTCTGGTCGAGCCAACTCGGATTTTTCTAGGATTGGTCGAGCTGACTCGAAAGTCGAGAAATTGCTATTTAAAGAATTTTGAACAGTCTTTTCCTGTACTTCACTCTTCTTACTTTACTTCAAATACTCTCTACTCCTCTCGGGAACTTTACCAAACTCCCAAATTCATTCTCTAGAACCTAATTTTTCTAAATTCCACTGCAATGGCTTCTCGAAGATCTGCAAGGATGATTCTTCAAGTTGGTGAATCAAATGCACGCAGTGAAGATGCAAAAGGGAAAAGAGAAAGAGGAAAAGGTCTACGACTGAGCAACAAGAAGAAGAAACTTTCTCTCCTACTACACAGATTATCTCAATGGCCAACTAGCCTGTCACTTATGGAAGAAGAATAGATTTCTCCTTCCTAGAAGAGATGGAAATGAAGATCGGAAAATGGATAGAAAGTCAAGGCTGGAAGCATTTCTATTCTTTGGACATCTTAACCTACCCCTCACTGGTATGGATCTTCTATGAAAATATTGTTCTTCAAGAATTTCATTTGGAATCAATAGTTAAGAGAATCAAAATCATCATGGATGAAGAGAAGTTAGGAAACTTGCTACAAATGCCTACGGACGGTGCCACTAAACTTACTCTACCAGACAAAGAACACATATTAAAGCTCATTTTTGAGAAAGAAGATGTGAGCTCTGTTTAGCATGTTCAGGCCAACCTACTGTCGAAGGAAATGAGGCTTCTACACAGTATGGTCAGTAGAATATTTCTTCCAAGAATTGGTCGCTTTGATTAGGTCAGCGAAAAAGACATGATCTTTTTGGGACATCTAATAGAAGAAAAGCCTCTCAATCTTCCCTACATAATGATGATTCAAATGACTGAAGTAGCCAGGAAAGTCGAAGCCTGCCTACCCTATGGTATGGTCTTCACTCTATAGTTTGAAGAAGCTGGAGTTGACTTAACCAATGAGATAGGCAAGCCACTACATCACTTTGACACTTACTCCTTCAATTCACTGAAAAGAATGGGTTACAAGCTACAAGAAAGAATATGGATAAAGAAAGTGTCTAGTCAAGTTGCTGCTACTTCTTCAGAAGATGATGAAGCTACTACTATTGAAGAAGGATCTGAAGGTACAATGATTACTCCATCTGACCTCAAGAAGCTAATATTTCAGAAGATGGAAACAATTTCAAGTTCATTAACAGATCACATAAATTCTGTAATTGATGAAATGAAAAGTACAGTTAATGTAAGCTTGCAGGAAATGAGATCTGAACAAAAGCTTCACCAGGAGAAAATAGAAAAGGAAATGGAGGATTTTATAGAAGAGATCAGAAGCATCCTGCTGCAATCCCAAAATGAAACAATCACTACTGAAGATGCTCCTATACAGATCTTCAAGGAGTCACTGAAAACTCCTGTTCCTATTCCTTCATCTAATCTTCCCTCAATTAAACCTAAACCTGTTGAGACCAAGAAAAAATCCAATACCAAGAAGACTAACACTTTTAGAGCCCCTGTAATTCTGACCTTGTTAATGTTTTACTTTTTATCTTTTACAATATGATTGTATTTTCTTTCTTTCTTTGTATGGCATGTCTTTCAATGAAATTAAAAGATCTTTTGATAAGATGAGTTATGCATTCAATGCTTTGATACAACTGTGATGAATTTTAATTAGAATTTCCAATTTGAGAGAGTGAAATTATCTTAAACAAATATTAAAGATTTTCACAATCTATTTCAAAATCTGAGCTTTATTTGAACATACCTTTTTGATTGATTGACAAAAAGGGGGAGAAATGCATTGTTATGAAAATTCTGAAATGTGAGAGTTGTTAGAAATGGAGAATAGTATGAAAATTCTCTTATGTATGTTGATCTTCCTACAAATTGTTCTTAAAGTACTTAAAAAGAATGAGAAAGGGGAAGCACAAAAGTGATAGCATTCAATTGGACCTAACCGTTTAACTATGTTAAAACCTAGAGAAAGGGGGAGATTCTCTTGAATGATTTTGCTCTGATTGCTATTGCTCTAGATTTTGCTCTAATTATTATTTCTCTACAAATTAATCTTAATTCTGTCAATATTTTTTTTCCAAACTCTGATACTCCATGTTTTGTGCTTATTATAATATTATGAAGCATGAAAAGTTTGGTACCTTGATGATATACAATGATATCATCTCTTGAGCTCTAATACTTATTTACCAATTCAATTAGCTCCAATACATATGAATATTTAACTTTCAAATACTTTCATACATGTAAAGTGTAAAGAATTTTTTATGCCCAGTGTTTTGTCATCATCAAAAAGGGGGAGATTGTTGACCCCATAAGTGATTTTGATGATAACCAAACATTGGAGCATGTACATTTTTTTCTAACAACTCTTTAAGTGTTTTACAAGTTTTTGTAGGATGAGTTAATGGTTCAAACTTCAACTCCTACACCTTTGTTTCTTATTTGAGTTGTGTTGTAATTTGTTTTTGTAAAGAAGAACCCAATGAAAACGCTAAGAAAAAATCATGTAAAAAGTGTTACTGCTATGTGTGTGCCTTAGAATTAATTTGTGTTGGTATGATTGAAAAGTTGTGAGAGTGTTGGTAAGAGTTTTTCTTTGAGTTCAATTATAAAAATCCTGAAGAAGATACTCGAGCCAACCCAGCATGTTGAAGAGCCGACTCTACTTCATGGCACATAGCAAGGATTCTGTTACGCAATAATCCGAGCCGACTTGAAGGTAACCGAGCCGACTTCAGTGAATTCGAGTCGACTGGAATTTATCCGAGCCAACACCTTCAGAGTCTAGTTTTTAAACATTTCTGAGAACAGCTAGGTGAGTCAACCCGAACCAGAAAGAGCCGACTCTGCCAGACCTAATTTTGAAGACCAGAGAAAGTGAGCCAACCCGAATTGCATCAAGCCGACTCTTCCAGAGTGATGATTTCAGAACCTGAGAAGAAGAGCCGACCCAAGCTGAGAAGAGCTGACTCCTCGAGTTCAAGTTTTTCAAAGATATAAGTTTGAGCCGACCCGCGCTATCAAGAGCCGACTTATCCAGAGTGAAGTTTTGCGCCTTGAGACAAAGAGTCGACTGCATTGAAAATTTGGCGACTCGACCTATCAACTCGAAGGATCTGAGCCGACTCGAAGGAATCCGAGCCGACTCGAACATCGCTTTTAGGTATCCAATGGCTAGTTCTAGAGTTTATTTTTGAATACCAAAAAGTGCTCCAATGGTCATAAACCACTTTCTAACAGTCTATAGTAGCTAGAATTGCCTTGGAGTGATGGAAGACAATATATTTGAAGGATTTGAATTTTCTTGAAGCAATGAATTAGAAAGTTCTTCAAAGTTTTGAGAGCTACTTTGAATATCCCACCTACCGAAAAGAAAAAGAGCACAGGAGCATTCAAGCAAGCCTTCAAGTCTTCATCAACTCTGATTTGAAGCTTGAAGCAATTTTTGAAGAAGCCACTGAAGTAATTAAAGCTCATTCAAGTGGACTTCTATCATGCTGCATCGGCAACTATCTGACAAATTGAGTTTGTCATTTACTATTGTATTTACTTCAATTCTTTTTTTGGATTGTTGTTGGGTTATTGGTGAGCCCAGTTGAAAAACCAAATAGGTTCTTGGAGAGCCTTAATAAAAACCAAGTGTTGGGTTCTTGGTGATCCTGGTGAAACCAAGTTAGGTTTCTTTGGTGAGCCTGTTCAAAACCAAAGGGTGTTGGGTTTTCTTTGGTAATCCTGTTAAAACCAAGATGTAGAGGTCTTGGATTGTGATCCTACAAAAAATACTTACTGTACTCGGGTGTGAATATAGTGAAAATCCCAAGTGGTATCTTGGGTAGTGGACGTAGGAGATGGGTTGCTCCGAACTACTATAAATTTTGTGTGTTTATGCTGTGCTTACTTGACTCTATATAGCTTCTATTATTTAATACTCTGTCACAGCACCTACCACTTATAAGGGATTTTTAATTGCACATTATCTGCTTTAAATTATTAAATTTCTAATTCACCTCCCTCTTGGTAGCCACCTGGGCAATAGATTTGGAGATCGATCCATGAAGAGTTTGCTCTACGCTCTCAGATGCGAACTAAAAAAACAAGCCGGAGATACTACGGATTCGTGGCTTTCAATCCAGTGGCCTGAAAGCTTGCCAATTGGAATCTTGGATTCGTGAACTCTAAGGGACCTGCAAATCACATAACAAGGGTTAGAAATAAGTGAAGAAACAAGTTTGAAGGCTAAAGAAAATAAAGGGAAGGAAGGCTTAGAAGTGGGTGGCCAAGAGATGAAGAGGCAAGCAGCTTGCAGGCAGGGCACAGGGATCACACAGATACCCTTAATCACACAAATTCAGTCATAATTCACACCAAGAGTTGAAAAGAACTCAAGAAAGTTTTCATATTCAGTAACATTTAATATACATGAGAGGGCGGGCCTTTAAATAGGCTTACAAACTTGGGCTCCAAGTAAGGACATACAAGAGAATTCCCGCTAATCCTTTTCCTACTAAAATATATAGAGATCTCCTCTTCCAAATAGGTTCAAACTTCCTCTTCTCACTAGGATTACTCCTCTCCTTCTCTTTGACTTGGTCCAAGGGAGGTGACCATAAGTGGGGTGCCAACATGAGAGGTGACCATAAGGAGGGTGCTGAATTTGAGGATGGGCCAGGGCTTTGGGCGGCCCATTTCAGTGCTGGGTAGGCTTAGGGTTCTCCTGGTGTCCATCTCCTCCTGGTGGGCTGATGTACTTATCATCCAGGTCTTCAATGATAGCTCCAAGACTCCTTTCATGCTTCCTAAGTGGCATAATTATGTGGATGATTGGATTCCTTGCAGTGGTTGGAGTATTATGCTGACTGACTTCATACGTGACTTGAGTTTTCTTACAAAATTGGACTGGACTCAATATAAGACTTACAAAATTGGACTGGACTCATAATACTCAAAACTTACAGGACTCATAAGGCTCACTAAGCATCCAAAACTTGACTAATACTCTAATTACAGGACTCAAATGTAAAAAGGCCCAAAATGAGATTTAAAGGCCAAGGTACAGACTCAAGTGTAACAAAGCCTATAAAACAAAACTCATGGCCCAAATATAGGACTCAAATGGCCAACATAGCTAGATTATTAGACTCAAAGATAAAATTAGAATAATGGCTAAAGGACTTAAAACTCAGGGACCCATAATAAACTAGGATTGACCTGATGTCCCCATCAATTCTCTCGGGGTGGGAGGAACTCGACCCTATCGAGTATAGGGTAGTCTGGTGCAGGTAGTAAGTCTGGATGGAGGCAATATGGGTCCTCCCAAGTAATCCATGAATCGTCGGATTCTAGTCGACCTTGCCATTGGACCAGGTAGCGTTGATAGCCGCAACCCCGAGTCATGATAGCTTGATCGTCTAGGATATGCTCGATCTGTATTCTTCTCTCAAGCAAATTTAATAGACACTCAGGTAAGGTTTCTCTTTCAAAGGATGGGTGAGGTCCAAAAGTCTCACTAGGAATCACTACCGATTCCCTATACTCAACCAAGTTCGCGATATTAAAGGTAGAGCTAATGCCTAATTCCAAGGGCCGGTCAAGCGCATAGGCATTGGGTTCCACTTTCTTTATCACTCCAAAGGGTTCAACTCTGCAAGCATGAAGCTTCTTAACCATAATAGAATTTTCTACATTAAATTTCTTCGCTTTCTTTCAGGAATTAGCCAGTTTTTATAGATTTCATTACTTAAATTAATCTTTTGGCTATTGTCCTGATGTAAATGCTGTGCAGTGCTTAGAGTAGATGTGGACAGATGAATTAGGTCTGGGGACTTATTGGACTCAAAATTGATACTTAATAAACTTGACTAGGCATTCCTATTGAAGGAAATTTATTAGACTCTTTGGCTCTAAACCAAACAGATTGTAGGCTCTCTAGGTTTAACTCTAGTATGGCATGCACATGAAAATTTACAATGAACTTCTAGTAAATGCCATAAAGTATACCAGAAATACGATGCAAACCTAACATGCACAAGCAATGTATGAAACATGTTTACTTCGATAAAGTACAGTCTAGTGGTTAGATAAACATGAGAAGCTTCAAAAAAGGGTAAAAAATAAGAGGTAGATTCAGGGTTAGTTTTATAGGGTGGGAAGTAAGAAAAAGGGTTGGGGTCAATCGGATAGATTAGTTTGTAGGAAGGGGTGTCAAAGATTAATCCTAAACTAATGAGGTTGACCTTATGGGGTTGATGTCTATCTATAGAGTCTATCTTATGGAAGAATGGATCACTAATCTCAAGGAAGAGATCAATTGGAGTCAAAGGGGGGACTTCATCCTAAGGGTACTGATTTAAAGAGATCAAGTCCTTAATAAATTCTTCTAGTCTTGGATCTCAAGACTAGGCTCTGTAATTGGGCTTTCTTCTAATAGCTCCTCGAGTAAGAGTCTAATAGTAGGGTTGGGTTCCTCATCCTCAAACTGCTCTTCCACTACAGCTTCAGTTTGGGTGTGGCTAGGGTCAACTATCCTTGGGTTGGGTACTACTTGGGTATCTACTTGGTCAACTAATTCTGGGTCATCTATAGGTATCTCTACTGGACTCAACTCCTTAATATCATCTTTAGACTCATCAATGGGCTCATAAGTTTCTTCTTCTAAATCTTTAATAGGCTCATCATCTTCATACTCCTCTACCAGACTTGGGTCAGCCTCATATACTTTTACATTGGGTTCAACAATGGGTTTAGACTCATCTTTATCTAGCTCACCTAGGTATAGGGTGTTGAATGGACACCGGCTAACAAAATGGCCTGGTTTACGACATCTAAAACACACTCTCGGGTGATTGGAACTAGACTTGCCTCTACCTTTTCTAAGGGCCGTAGTGGAACTAGGTTGAGGTTGGCTTAAGTTGGGCTGGTTAGGATCTGGTCCAGGGCTAGGGGCACAAGTCCTAAAGGGTTTGGGTTGACTAACATGAAGTGAACTAATACTAGGCTCATATATAGGGGTACCAATCCTATGGGATTCAGGTTGACTAGGGCAAACTGGCCTAGTACTGGACTCATAGGATGTAGGTTCGTATCTATGGGTTATGGATCCACTAGACTCATAGTACATGGGTACAATTTAGGCTCAAAGGATCTGGGTGCATAAGTTCTAGAGTCATAGGATCTAGAGTTATAGGATTTGGGCTCAGATCTATAGGTTGTGGATCTCCTAGATTCAAGGTATGGGGCTCTCCTAGGATTAGGCTCTGAGTATGGGTCAATGTATTGGACTTTTTTCCTAGGGCTGGACTCAAGTTTAGGTCTGGGATGAGTTTTAGGAGTTTTCTCTAAACCTCCTAATTGGTTCTCTACTTGATCAGAACTATTGGTTAATTGGTCAAGCTTATTGGTTGCTTGGGCATTTGATTGGGTTATTTGGTTTATCTGGACGGTCAACTAGGCAAACTGGTTTTGGGATTGGGTATTGGACTGGTTAATCTGGGTGGTTAATTGCATGGTGGATTGGGAATTCAGTTGGTTCATCTGGTCAAATCGTTCAGTCATGGCTTCCATGAAGATCTTGAAGTTGGAGTCCATGGCTAAGCTAGGTTGGGGTTTAGACTGTTGATATTTGGTTCCTAACCTAGTGGTCATGCAATCAATCAAACAAGTTAGTTTGATGCAGTCAAGCATACAAAGTGGAAATGGACGACAGTTTGCTAGACCTAGAGCTAAAATTGAATGGGTCTACTCAACTTACACTTAACTCAACAGCTAATCCTTCCACTGGCCAGGTAAGAGGTGGGGTGGTGGGAGGCTCCCCCTACTTTCGCAGGGACCCAATTAAAGAACCATAACACCACTTAGGTCGTTTGACTCTGGAACCCCATCCTTAGACACAAGTTTCCAGTAAGTGCACTAGTTTACCCACATAATTTGGACCCGACCTACATAATTTTTAATTATTTTTATAGAAACACAATAATTATAAAAATCTACATATTAGGAACCCTAACCCGAATCTTGAGATTTCTACACATAGTCTGAAAAACCATAGGTTTTGCATCATCATCTAAATTTTGTTTTGCATGAAACTTGGTAGAGATCATCTGAACTTTTCATTCTCTATCCTATAATTTTTTTTAAAATTTTTTTGCATCAAAAACTGTGTAAAATTCTGCATCAAACCGAACCCTAATTTTTTGATTCTGTGATTTTTGCTCACCTGACTGAACCTAACCTAATCAACTGCCAAACCCTTCAAATCCTAAGAACAATTTTGTTTGCTATCTTAATCAACTTAAACCAAACTCTCCATCTCATAAAATGACAAAAAAAAATTATTTTTTTTGATTTTTAATTAGGTTGCATCAGGACCATTGAATGTTCATCATCTTCTTAAACTAATCTAAAGGGCATTTCTCTATCTCAAATCAGGGTAGGAGGTCATTAACTATCCTGGGCCCAAAACAACCACCATCATCAGACTTAATCTGCTCTAGAGAGCTAGGTGACACCAACAGGTTGGGTTCAAATTGTGTGGGTAAACTAATGCATTCAATTCTCCAACTATTATCAGAAACTGGTGTCTAAGGCTAGGGATCCAGAGTCAAACGATCTAAGTGGTGTTGTGGTTCTCTAATTGGGTCCCTATGAAAGTAGGGGGGCCTCCCACACTCCCACCCCCTACTTGGCTAGTGGAAGGATTAGTTGTTGAGTTAAGTGTAAGCTGAGTAGACCCATTCAATTTTGGCTCTAGGCATTCAATTTTGGCTCTAGGTCTAGCAAATTATAGCCCGTTTCCACTTTGCGTGCTTGACTGCATCACACTAACTTGTTTGATAGATTGCATGACCACTAGGTTAGGAAGCAAATATCAACAGTCTAAACCCCAACCTAGCTCAGCCATGGACTCTAACTTTGAGATCTTCATGAAAGCAATGACTGAATGATTTGACCAGATGAACCTACTGAATGCCCAATCCATTGCCCAATTAACCACCCAGATTAACCAATCCAATACCTAATCCCAAAACCAGTTTGCCTAGTTGACCGCCTAGATAAACCAAATAACCTAATCAAATGCCCAAGCAACCAATAGGCTTGACCAATTAACCAATAGTTTTGATCAAGTAGAGAACCAATTAGGATGTTTAGAGAAAATCCCTAAAACCCATCCCAGACCTAAACCTGAGTCCAACCCTAAAAAAGCCCAATACCCTGACCCATACTCAGAGCCTAACCCTTGGAGAGCCCCATACCTTGAATCTAGAAGATCCACAACCTGTAAATCTGAGCCCAAATTCTATGACCCTAGATCCTATGACTTTAGAACTTATGCACCCAGATCCTCTAAACCCAGATCCTATGTACTCATGTCCTATGAGTCTAGTGGATATATAACCCATAGATCCGAACCTACATCCTATGAGTCCAGCACTATGCCAGTTTCCCCTAGTCAACCTGAATCCCAAAGTATTGGTATCCCTAGATATGAGCCTAGTATTAGTTCACTTTCCTTTAGTCAACCCAAACCCATTAGAACTAGTGCCCCTAGCCCTGGACCAGATCCTAACCAGCCTAACCTGAGCTAACCTCAGCCTAGTTCCACTATGGCCCTTGGAAAAGGTAGAGGTAAGTCTAGTTCCAATCCCCTGAGAGTGTATTTTAGAAGTCGAAAACCAAGCCGTGTTGTTAGCCAGTGTCCATTTAGCATTCTATACCTAGGTGATCTACATAAAGATGAGTCTGAACCCATTATTGAACCCAATATAAAAGTATATGAGGCTGACCCAAGTCTGGTAGAGGAGTATGAAGATGATGAGCCTATTAAAGATTTAGAGGAAGAAACTTCTAAGCCCATTGATGAGTCTAAATATGACATTAAGGAGTTGAGTCTAGAAAAGATACCTATAGATGACCTAGAATTAGTTGACCCTGACCATACCCAAGTACAAACCAACCCAGAATTAGTTGACCAGGTAGATACCCAAATAGATGCCAGCCCAAAGTTAGTTGACCCTGACCACACCCAGACTGAACCTGTAGTGAAAGAGTAGTTAGAGGATGAGGAACCCAACCTTACTATTAGACTCTTACCTGAGGAACCATTAGAAGAAAGCCCAATTACAGTGCCGAGTCCTGAGATCCAAGAACCAGAAGAATTTATTAAGGACTTGATCTCTTTAAATCAGTACCCTCAGGATGAAGTCCCTCCTTTGACTCCAATTGATCTCTAATCAAAGATTAGTGACCCATTCTTCCATAAGATAGACTTTGTACATAGACATCAACCCCATAAGGTCAACCTCATTAGTTTAGGATTAATTCCTAACATCCCTTCCTACATCCTATTCTATTTGATCGACCCCAACCCCTTTCCTTACTTTCCACCCTACCAAACTAACCCTGAATCTATCTCTTATTTTTTGCCCTCTTATGAAGCTTCTCATATTTATCTAACCACTAGACTGTATTTTATCGAAGTAAGCTTGTTTCATACATTCCTTGTGCATCTTAGGTTTGCATCATATTTCTATTATACTTTATGGAATTTACTAGAAGTTCATTATAAATTCTCATGTGCATGCCACACTAGGGTCAAACCTAGAGAGCCTAAATTCTGTTAGGTTTAGATCCAAAGAGTCCAATAAATTTCCTTTGATAGGAATGCCTAGCCGACTCTATTAAGTATTGGTTTTGAGTCCAATAAGGCCCTAGACCTAATTCATTTATCAACACCTGCATTGATCTCTGCATAATATTTGCATAAGGACATTAGCTAAAATATTAATTTACGTAATGAAATCTATAAAAAATGGCTAATTCCCAAAAGAAAGCCAAGAAATTTAATATAGGAAATTTTGTTATGGTTAAGAAGCTTCATGCTTGTAAAGTTGAACCTTTAGAGTGATAAAGAAAGTGGAACCAATGCCTATGTGCTTGATCTACTCTAAGATTTAGGCATTAGCTCTACCTTCAATATCGCGGACTTGGTTGAGTATAGGGAACCGATAGTGATTACAAATGAGATTTTTGAACCTTACCCATTTTTTGAGAGAGAAACCTTAATTTTTTGTCCACTAAATTTGCCCGAGAGAAGAATACGGATCAAGCGTATCCTAGACAATCAAGTTATCATGACCCGGGGTCATGGCTATCAACGCTACTGGTCCAATGGCAAGGTCGACTAGAATCCAATGATTCAAAGATTACTTAAGAAGACCCATAGCGCCTCCACCCAGACTTACTGCCAGCACCAGACTACCCTATACTCGACAGGGTCGAGTTCCTCCCACCTTGGGAGAATTGATGGGGACATCAGGTCAACCCTAGTTTACTATGGATCCCTGAGATTTGAGTCCTTTATCCATGATTCTAATTTTGTCTTTGAGTCCAATAATCTAGCTGTTAGCCATTTGAGTCCTGTATTTCGGCCATGAGTTTTGTTTTATAGGCTTTGTTACACTTGAATCTGTACCTTGGCCTCTGAATCTCATTTTGGGCATTTTTATATTTGAGTCCAATAATTCGAGTATTGAGTCAAGTTTTGGATACTTTGTGAGCCTTATGTGTCCTGTAAGTTTTGAGTTTTATGAGTCCAGTCCATTTTTGTAAGTCTTATATTGAGTCTAGTCCAATTTTTTTAGAAGACTTAAGTCACTTATGAAGCCAATCAGCATAATACTCCAACTACTACAAGGAATTCAATCATCCACATAATTGTGCCACTTGGAAAGCATGGAAGTAGTCTTGGAGCTATCATTGAAGACCTAGATGACAAGTACATCAGCCCACCAAGAGGAGATGGACACCAGGAGAACCATAGAACCTGCCCAGCATTGAAATGGGCCACCCAAAGCCCTGGCCCATCCTCAAATGCAGCGCCCTCCTTATGCTCACCTCTCATGTTGGTGCCCCACTTATGGTCACCTCCCTTAGACCTAGTCAAAGAGAAGGAGAGGAGTAATCCTAGTGAGAAGAGGGAGTTTGCACCTATTTGGAAGAGATCTCTATGTATTTGAGAAGGAAAAGGATTAGTGGGAATTCTCTTGTATGCCCTTACTTGGAGCCCAAGTTTGTAAGCCTATTTAAAAGCCCCCTCTCATGTATACTGGATGCTAATGAATATGAAAATTTTCTTGGGTTCTTCTTGACTTTCTGTGTGAATCCTGTGTGATGTTCTATGTGATTAAGGGTATCTGTGTGATCCCTCAAGATTTCTGTGTGATCCCTGTGCCTTGCCTCCAAGCCACCAGCTTTCTTCATCACTTGGCTGCCTTCCTCAAACCTCTTCCCCTTCTTCTTCTTTCAGCTATCTAACCTACATTTTCTTTGTTTTTCTAACCATTGTTAGGTGATTTGCAGGTCTCTCAAAGTCCACGAATCCAGGATTCCAATCGGCAAGCTTTCGGGCCATCTGATTGAAAGCCATGAATCCACACGGTCTCCGGCTTATTTTTTCAGGCCGCATCCAAGAGCGTAGAGCGAACTCTTTATGGATCAATCTTCAGATCTCTACCTTGTACAGAAGAGCTAGTCCTTACCAGGTCTTTTTAGCCTTGGTGGTCTTGTTTCTTCATTTTTAGGATTTAGATCTGCATGCCTGTGCTTCCAAAAATTTTATAGAATTTCTTACTTAATAACTTGGCTTGAAATTCATGTTACAAATTCCTAACTTAATGCCTAATACACAAAAATAATTGGCATGCATAATTAGTCCCTCATCATAGACCCTGATGCTGGAACTAGAGCAGGTCTCGGAGGTGTAAGGTGCTCTATAGGTCTAGAAGGTCCTGCCTCAGCTGCTCGTATCTCATCCTCCTTGTCTGGCTCCTATCTAGACTCCCTGCAAACCCATCTACCAGCAACTCTCCTGTAGCCCATAGGTGCAAGGTTCGCTCATCATATACATCAGTATGAAGTATATCCTTGGAGGCCTTCTCCTCTAAAAGAATACCATAAGACCGGAAAAGATGAGTCAGCCCCATCCCATAGGGTAGGCGGAGATGCACTGAGTCGCTGCCTCTCCCATCTGACTCAACATCAGTGCTGGGATATTGACGGTAGTCTTTTATATGCGGCAGACCATCAACATAAGCTCCCACTCCATGATAAAATTGAATCGGCCAGTCTTCAATAGCAGAATCCTCGTAATAATGTGATCAAGCAGGTACATCTTGATGGACAACTGATTCATGATGATAGTAGATACATCGTGCACATCATCTCTCTCTAGTATGCACTGAAATGCAGCCTCTCTATCACCAACACGTGTAGTAGTAATCCCGTGCAAAGGAATATTCCAAACTCTGCTCAATGTGTCCTTAAACACGGGAATCTACACACCTCTAACTACAGCACTCCATAACAGTCCATCAGTAGCCAGAGTCCCGTAGAATTTCCTGGTCAAATGGGTATAGTACTTCTCCTTCACTCCTTCATAGTGCAGAAGGAGGTCAAACCTGCTACTCCAAGCAACTCACCAATACCAAATCCCTCTCGATCGAAGAAATCCAAATCTATCCAGCATCCACCTGCAGGGGACCACGGTGGAGGCACTCGCTCCTGTTCACTACTTTGCTGAGCCCTGGTTGGGTCATACCGAGCATTGGATCTCCTCTCGGTAGAACCTTGGCTCAACCTTTTCCTTGAAATAACTTGCTTGCGGGGTCCTATACCAACAAACACAAGAGGGGAAGAATAAATAAGGAATGGGTAAACCAAAGAAGGCCAAAGAAAAAACAGGAGGGATCGGGTGAAGAGTGGACCAAGAAGAGGGAAACAGACCAAGGAAGGGCAAGCTGGAGGCAAGAAAGAAGATTCCAAACAAGAAACTATCCAAAGATAGGAAAAAAATTGGAGGAAAGAAAAAGAACATGAGAGTGCTGGCCAAATCCCACAAAAAAATCCCGAAGAAATAGTAAGAAATCGGACAAAATGAGAGAAAAATTAAGGAAATTACCCAAAAAATTGAGGGACAATGATGGAAAATCACTATTCTGGCATCAAGAAAGTGTTAGGTGACCACTAGGGCAAGACAAAACTAAAAAGAAGTGGCTTTAGAATGAACTGATGATGCCCTAAAAATACATGTTTTTGCATATAAGTCGACACTTGGATTTTGGTCATGTGTCGACACTTGCATGAGTCGACACTTGGCCAAAAATCCAAGTGTCAACACTTCGCCAGAAAACCCAAATAGAATCCAGAAAATTTTCAATAAATATCCAAAAAATAAGGGGGTTCTAGTGAAGGTTTTAATACATAAAATAGATGAATTTGGGCTTAAGGAATTAGATAAAAACAAGGTTTGAAGGAGTTCTAGACAAAGGGATCAATGATACCTATCTCTCTTCTAATCATGTAGAATCTATCTTCTCTAAGGGGTTTAGTAAAAATATTAGCTAATTGATTATCAGTACAAACAAATTCAAGCATCACATTACAATTTTGTACATGATCTCTTATGAAGTGATTTCTTATTTCAATATGTTTGCTTCTAGAATGTTAAACAGGATTTTTGGTCAAATTAATTGTACTAGTATTATCACATCTTATGGGTGTCTTAGTTAATTTGATGCCAAAATCTTCAAGTTATTGTTTGAT